>OU779867.1:14992500-17492500 GCA_916999025.1 Orgyia antiqua
TTTTAGGATTAAATTAAGTCATGCAAAATATTATTTAATTTGGTTTAGATTAACTGCCTCCGCAACAGCATTGAAAGTATGAAAATAGTTGGTTTTAGGTTCTGCCAAGACGCCATGTTAATGTAAGGTATTAAAATAACCAGACCATTTTCTAAATGGATATCGATTATTTGCTATATTATGTTTTCCCCACAAACTAGTTTGACTTAGAATTAGAATTAAAATAAGGGGAGTGAGGGGACTCTCAAACGGCCAATTTGCTACAATTACCGTGTTGCGCGCGCGTTGCTTTAGTGCTCTATTATTCTTAGCTCTTCTTCAGTTTTCTTTCGCTGCATACAGACAACCCATACTTAGTACTTTTAGATTTCCTCTTTTTGGTGATATTTGTAAGCTTATACGAATCATTCTACATATGGACGAGACGTCAATTGAAACTGCAAAAGAACCAACTTCCGCAGAAATAGCAGATACAGTGACATCCAGGATCGAAAACATGTGGCAAACTGTAGTTATTCCGACACTAATTCGAAAAAGGATCATTTAAATTTTGTAAGCATATCATTTAGCATGTAAAAACTTACTTAAGTTTAGTAGAGTATTAACAAGACTTTTTTAGGAACTCAGAGTGGGGAAAGAAGAGTAGAAGTTTGTGTAAAAGTTCACAGAAATTTTAATGTAAAGTTTTAGTGAGTTTAAATAAAACTACTTTTTACGGATTTAGACGCGTATTTGTTTTAAATTTTGGCCCGACGTTTCGGAGACTTTGCAGTCACCATGGTCACGGGTGAGACTTTATTTAAACAGATGAGTCGCGCAAGTGTTAGAAAATATTATTTTAGTGAGTTATTAATAAATACGTAATACGTAAGAAGTTAAAATAGGTCATGAAAATTTATATGTAAATCCGTTTTTTTAAATAAAATCTTTTAAAAATCAGCGTTAAAAAAGCATTTAATTAACATTAGTTAATACGCGATAATAGACAGACAAATGAAAAAAATAAAAAATTAGAGAGGTTGTTTCGCTAAGATTTTCTATCGAGAAAACTTTTTTCAATCGCGTTTCTGAGTTTATGCGATCCTAGATTATATATTGAAAAACCATATACTTAAAAATTAGAGCTCTAGCCAGTCAATCTAAAGAAAAAATGAAAACTTCGTACGTAGAAATATGCACGAAGCTATTTTGGTATCCTCTTAAAGACAAGGACTGGAATAATTTACCGACATCTGTGTTCCCCAAGAGTTACAATGTAGACCCTTAAAAAAAAGGGTATATAGGCTTCTATACATAGTTGGTACGCTTTTCCATCAAAGATTCGAAGATTTATAAAAAAAATGCGTTTAGGTGGGAAAAATAGTCACGGGCTTTAGGCTAGTACAGTTGTATAAATCTACTTTAGCTGTAATAATAAATACAAAGATTATCTGAAATATTTTATATTCAAAACTTAGTATCTTATATTAAAGCGTGTTTATGCAACTAATGTTTATCTTGATTTCAGAGGCTCTAAACCTTATATGTAAATGGTTTACCTTTTTACTTGCGTTAGTGTTGGTTTCTACCGCTTTATAGGTATATATTGTGTATGGGTTTTTGTTCTTAAATCCTTTCCTGTATCTTAGAAACACAAAGCTTACATTGTGTTGTTATACGTATTCATTTACACTGTTTATTCATCTTCTGCCTGTTGTGTAATGAAAATAGATCATCATTGTTAATTATATATACGTTACATGAACGCAGTAAAATACTGATATTTATGATGTGATAACTTTCAAATTTTTGATTAAATTAAATAGATTATTTAAATCACATTTAAATAGAAATGTTGATAAAATGATCAAACTCGATGTGACAGATAGGTGTAATCAAAAATTTGATATCACGTTTTGAACTAAATACGTAAGTGTTTGAAGAGGGGAGTAATAATATTTTAACAAGACTTAACACTAAGCATAATTAATAAAATGGATAAATTTTGTGGACACACAATAAGCCAAGTTAAATTTCTATGTTATGGGTATCAGAATACCTACCATATTGCACCTGTTTTATTGTAACTACATACTAATAGATAGTTTGCTATCTATCACCCAGACGTGGTACAAATATTTAAGTGGCTTTATATATCACAGAAATACTTGCACTTTGCGGGTCTCGAACCCGCAATCTCGTGAGTAAGAAATTTGTTACATAAACCATTAGACCTCAAGGCAACCCAAATTAATAATTGCTTTAATATTTAAGCATTTAGTAACTAAACATATATTTTTTACAAACCTTCATTTATTTATTCAGATCTGAAAAATAAATTGTACACGAAAATATTTCACAAGCAAATTTCTTTGTTGTCACAACAAATAGGATTAACACAAATAAAGCTGTGAAAAACATAAACTAAATATTTTAACAAGGATTAATTTAGTATAACGAGAGAAACGGGGATTGTCAAATTGAATCAGACCTTCTGTCCAACGCCTCGCTCTCATTATTCTTTCTTACTGTCTTATATTATTATGCTATTTTTGAGATTAAATTTGTGTTTTTTATCAAAAAACACAAATTTAATCTCTGTGAAAAACACAAATTAAATTTGTGTTTTTTATCAAAAAACACAAATTTAATCTCTGGATTTTGCTTAGGCTTTGAAAATAAAGGTAAAATAAAAAGATATATAAAAAATAAGCCTTGTGGTTTCCGCGGAGTAGAATAGCACCATCCCGTAACTTCCTGTAAATCCCGTACAAGGCGATTAAGGGAGTGTAATGCCGTGAGATATCGGACAGAAAGAATCGTAAAAACCGGCCAAGGGAACCACGTTGCATGACACTTACTCGAGAAGGGTTGACCTCAGCCAGGTCGTATAAATCAGCCAAAACCCACTGCAACATGAACTAAAAGTCATGTTGCGCCTACCACGATTAACGCGATCTTCCTCTATGGTGGCATTTCTTATCGGAGGTTGGCGCTCATCCTTACAGAGATCTGCAGTGGTATTCAGTAAGAAAAAGTGAAGTGAATTTTCGGTGAATCTTGATCACGTGACAGCGCTCCTCTATTTTTATTGGAGGAGCGCTGTCACGTGATCAAGATTCACCATATGTGTTTGTATGTCACTGCTGGTGGACAATAATGCACTGAGATAGAAATTTTAATACCTATCTTTGGGAATCGAACGCATGCCATGTTACGAACGGAAATAGGTTATGTATATACGGATAATCCACATAGTCAGTTTACCAAATTTGGCAACAATAACCCAACAAGGAACAAACTGTGTGCTGATTACACAGATAATTGCTCTGGGTTGGAATAGAAGCTGCGAACCGAACGTATCATTGCTATCAATTATGAAACTAAGGACACAATAATGATGATATATTGATGAAATGTTTTTTGTTCGGTTGTACTATGAATTGACGTAATTTAATACATATTATATCAACCACTAAGCACGGTCTTAAACAAAAGGGGTTGTATCCTTTTATTCGAGACCTATATTGTATGATGATAAATAATAGTAGTCATTCCATCCACCATGTTTAAAATGACATCATCAAATCAACCATACATTACATGTTAACCATATATTGAGCTGAAATTTTTTAAACACGTTCAGTTTTTATAACGCTTTAGTTTAAATGCTAATGTGTATACTTTCAGCTCAATCGGTTAAAAGTGTCTGCTACAGAATAAGAGTGCTACTAAAATCTTATATATAAAATTCACGTGTCACAGTGTTAGTTACCGTACTCCTCCGAAACGGCTTGACCGATTTTTATGAAATTTTACATGCATATTCAGTAGGTCTGAGAATCGGCCAACATCTATTTTTCAAAACTTTTTTTTTGTATGGCAAGACAACGTTTACCGGGTCAGCTAGTATAAATATAAAGAGATGTATTTGACTCTGAAAAACTACAAAGAACAATTTTAAGATAACAATAAATAACGATTAGACAAATACATTTGAAACATTTTAATGGTGAACCAAAAACAAAAGGTACCAACGTAGGTAACGTACAAATTCCAAAACGAAAGGCGAGCTCTTTTCCTAAACGTATTTCAAAGCATTTCAAAGACATACCCAGTCCATTATCTGGATTTGTTAGATAAGGACATGTTCAGATCTAATCGACTTTATTTCTGATTTAATTCTATTTTTTTAGCATGTGACGATATATTTGTGGTGCAATATTCTCTCCCTCGTCGGACGGTTTAGGGCTGGCTTTTAATCTCTCTGCAGGGCACGGGCCTCCTCCATTTTCAGAGGGATTGTGGGCTACTGTGTCGCGCTGACGAGGCGTGTTGCCACAAAGTTTTTTTCAACTTTCCTGTGTCACATTGAGGATGTTACTACTACGTACTTTCTACCATCTTTCACATACAGTTATACATGTTGGAGTATATATAAAAGAGGAGTGAAAAATAACCAAAATTTTTTAAAATTTAGGTTTACATTAATATATATTACATAATTTAACATAATTATAAGTTTACATAATTTAGTTTATTTAATTTAGGTTTACCTAATACGGGTACCATACTCAAAAAATACTATCCATGCCGTAAAATATAAGTTTGCCTTGCTGCAGAAACACTTCATGACTATTAGATATCTTTGGCTCTTTGCAAGACTACAATAAATACTTCTACATTTGAAACTATGATATTTAAAAAAGTCAAAACAATAAATCAAATCTTCTTTAAAACTAATTTTTATTTGAACGAAGCCTTACCAAACCGACTCGAGACGAATGTGAGATAAGCGTACGTACATGTAACTCTGCCTTAGTTTAATGACATTTACAAACGTGTCAAAGGAGTCTACTTACTATAACTTCTAGCTCAGTGTATGGGTTACTAATATTGCAAAACTAAAGAGTTTGTTTGTTTGAACGCTCTAATGACAGGAACCGTTGGTCTTATTTGAAAAATTCTTTCAGTTTTGTATAATACATTTATAGAGGAAGGCTATAGACTATAGAACATCACGCTGCGATTAATAGGAGTAAAGCATCCGTGAAAAATATTGTAAAAACGGGGAGAGTTTTGTGAATTCCATGTGTACAAAGTGGGTTACAATATGTACATAATTATACTTTTTCCTCCTTGTCAGCCCATTTATGTCCCATTATTGGGCACCGCTTTACTCCCATTCGGGAACATTTTTGGATTACTAATTTCGAGATATCCGTCTATCATAATTGATGTTAACTGCTTATCCTGTAGCTGGCTCTTGCAGCATCCTTGGGAAGATATGGAGTTGCACTTGCATATCCAATCCTTGACCACCATATTAATTCATTTCTTCTTTTTAAGTAAATAATTAATCATTTGTTTAATTACTCACACTGATTATCGTTGAACTTACAATAATCATTATCATATTTGAATCTAGACTATATTGTACTTAGACGTTACAATCATGACCACATTTAACAAAAAGACTAAACGCCTTTTATATAGCTATTACATGATATTATCGTAAAAGCCTTACGAACCGCACCATTTTGAAAGTACTATTATATAAAATAAGGTAATATTTCAAGTAATGTCGGATAAAGTATGGAGGTATGTAATATATCACCAGCCAATTTATATTTAAAGATGACAAATTGAAGAACTAAAATATTACCTAAAGAGACTCGTGAAGAACGTTTGGACTAATACCTCTAGGCGATTGTTATTCTTAGAATAAGGGGATTCCTGGGATAAGAAAAAGTAAAGTCAATTAGTTGAGATGTCTAATCATCATCATCATAATATCACGCCTTTTTCCCATGGGGGTAGGCAGAGACTATAGAGCGCCATCTGCTACGATCCAAACATACTTCCTTGGCTTCATCCACACTCATACATCTGGTCATACATGCCTGACGGTTGTAAGTGCTACGCACTTGCCCCTTTTGGAGTATCCCGGCGATGGCATCGGAGTATATTTTTCTCGGGCGTCCTCTCCCAGCATTTCCACTTACCTGCGCCGTGTATATGCCTTTCGTTTAACGTCTCTCATCCATCCTCTCCACATGACCAAACCACCTTTTCTCCACCTTAAGGCGCGTACAGACATCGCGAGGCGAGACGAACCATTCGTGTCGCACGCCTCGCCTCACTCCGCCTTAGTCACTACATCCTCTTTCAGACAGCAACGTTCTCTTATAATTTCATTTCTTAATCTATCTTTCAAAGAGCAACGTTCTCTTTTAATTTTATTTCTTAAACAACTACCACTCTTTCCTGCAGGCATGTCTCCATTCAAAGGTTGCCTGGTAGAAATCGCTACTAGCGATAAGGCCGCCCATTGTACTGTGTTAATTTAAGAAATGTCTAGTAAATTAAGTTTATGGTGTACAATAAAGTGTAAAATAAATAAATAAATATCTTTCAAAGTCACACCACACATACTATTCAAAGAGCGCATCCCTATAGCATTTTCCTTACTTATTATGAAACGAAAGTCGTTATTTCTGTACGTGAGGTTACATCTTTAAAACTACGCAAAGGTTCTTGATGTGGTTTTAATAGATGGTGCGGTTTAAGAGAAACGCTCGTGTTATAATATTTGTTAAGGTTTATTTCTTAATTTCCACGGATACGAAGTTGCGGGAAACAGTTAAGTAATAATAAAGAGCAATATAAATAATATAACAAAATATAATATTCTTTCTTAAAGTATCGTAGTGCTCATTTGAATTAACGGTGAAATATCCAAATGATAACTGATTAAGAATACCACCACTTTTCCATCCCAGAGCGCTGTAAAAGCCAGCTAAGAAAAATTTTACACAGATATCATTCATTGTTAGAGACGGAAAACTCGAAAATAAATCCTGGTCAGCGCCGCACAGTAGAGCATAATCCCTCCCAAAGTAGAAGAGGCCCGTGACCAAAAGTGAGATTATAATACGCTGGAGAGAGATTCATTTATTATGTTAGATAGAATTGAATTTTATCTATTGGAATATTTATGAGAAGATATAACAAGCGATTACATCAACTTATAACATAATCTCCGTCAATAAATCCTCAACTAACCCTTCAAGAGAATATTTAATTTAATATCATAGAGTAGTAAATCTCTTTTATGAATGTTCATGTCGACAAACAATTTAATATAACATATGACGTCACATCATGGACATTAAAGCAGCAATGCACGAACGAGTCTTCAATGTATCGGAGGATCAATACGAGTCTTTATATTTGTTCGTATTCTCCGAAGCCATGTGATATTTATCTCTATCGGACTCTGCGTGGCTTTAAAATAAGCTGTTTGTTGAATGAAATATATTATAGAGACTGGTGAAGTCGTAAATGGGAATTTTCAAAGTCTATCTTAAACACTTTGCTAGAAGTGGTTGTATTGCAAGTTATGCATTATAATGATTGCGATTCGTGCACAGTTCAGACAAGATATTATTAAAAAATTGGTCAAGTGCGAGTGGGACTCGCGCACGAAGGGTTCCGTACCATTATCTATGCAACATAAGGCAACGTTATTAGTATCGAGCAAGAAACGGTAAAAAAAACAGTTTTTTGTATGGGAGCCCCCCTTAAATATTTATTTTATTTTATTTTTAGTATTTGTTGTAGCGGCAATAGAAATACATCATCTGTGAAAATTTCAACTGTCTAGCTATCACCGTTCTTGAGATACAGCCTGGTGACAGACGGACGGACGGACGGACGGACGGACAGCGAAGTCTCAGTAATAGGGTTTCCGTTTTTACTCTTTGGGTACGGAACCCTAAAAACTGAATCGACTGAATATAAAAATGAATGCCTTAAAACGATTCTTATTTAAATTTATAGATAATAAGATATAGATAATTAACTTATATAAACTTATAAATAAATATAACCGGTAACATATGTATATTTCTAAGATGACTCAAACACGAAAATTTCAATACTAAAACTTATAGATTTTCAAAATCTATTAATCAATTGAAAGATACTCGTATGAGGTAATAAGGAGGAAACACTTGTTTTCTTTGACAGTCAGTTTATATAAAGCCGAGTCAGTTAATTTAAAGTTACAAAAGATAAATTTGGATTTACGTTGATTTTTACTGTGTATAAGCGTATATATTATTTAAATATATGAAAATTAGTAGAGCATTTAAAAATATTGTCTTCCAAAACCAAAAATAATCTTGTGTCATTAAAATAATGTTATGCTTCTAGCTCCAGTCATCTTTACTGTAATCAGAAATATAAAGACTTCAAAACTCTTGAGAATCTGTAATGAATATGCAGATGTTCGCTAGCACTTAGGTCCCAGGTGATTTCTAACTACTTTCTTTTTAAGCTTAAAATATCTTAGTATTGAAATGTTTAAAGATATTTCTTAAAATGATACTGGCAAATTCTGCAAAAATTTAACCTCTGAACTGAAATGGAAAAAAAAACATGGTGTTTTTTTATTGTCTATTTCGTTGTATACATTTATACGTTAGTCTATAGTACACAGTTTTTATAATAATAAAGTTCAGTTAATATTGCCGAATTGTGTTATTGTGACTGTCAATTTTAATTTTTAGTAAAGTTTGGTTATGCACGTGGAATTGGTGGCAGTGTTTATTTACTTTTGTAAAAGCAAACTAAGTTAAAATGTTGCTATATATAACAAACTACTATGTTTTCACGCTACATTTTATTGCATTTGGATCATATTCTTTTGTCTAGATTAAACAAATATTAGCCCGCTTGATAAAACTGATAAAGACATAGTTATATAATATTTTCAATTCGTTATATTTTTTTTCATTCTGAATAGGTATATATTAATAATAATAAATATTCATGGACATTTCACACAACGTCCTCTGGTCCCAAGCTAAGCTTTATATGCTTGTGTTATGGGTACCAGAATACGGATTTCCTACTTATACTACTTTTCTTTTGTAAATATATACTTATAATACATAAAAACACCCAGACGCACTACAAACATTTGTTTGACATTTATAAATATCACACAAATGATTATTCCGAGCGGGAATCGAACCCGAATCGAATAAGTACAATTTAGGTTTAGAGAGAACCTCTAGATTAGGGAAATATTAGCTTGATTGCGAAAACTAATAAGAACATAGCTAAATAATGTTTTCAATTAAAAATACTTTTCTTTTTATTCTGAATAAGGATTTATTAAAGACCTGGAATGATCATTAATAGAACCTAGAACGTTGCTCGCAATACGGACTTCTGTCTTTGATCAAAACTAATAAAACTATTGAGATAAAACTATACTTTTATTATGATCATTACATTAGATACTATTTACATCATTCTCTCTCTTTCTCTCCCTCCAGCCCATTAATTGTCTCACTATTGGGCACGAGCATCCTCCAGTAGAATTTCTGGTCTACAATGGCGCGCTGATCACGCGTGTAGCCACATGTTTTTTCTCTCTCTAGATTCTTTAATTCTTTGTACTACACAGTCTATATTTATTTAAAATGATTTCACAACATTGCAAAGCAATTCAACATACTATGAATATCGTTGCAGTTTAAGTTATAAAGGTTGGGGGTGCTATAAAAGTCAGCTAAGGGATATTGCACAGATAAAATCCTCTGTGAGAGACGGAAAACTCGAAAATAAACCCTGTGCCAACATGCCTGGTCAGCACGGCACAGTAATAATGTGATCCCTCCAAAGGGGAGGAGGCCGTGTTCAACAGTGAGACTTAAATGGGCAGGAAAGAAAAAAGAAAATAAAGTATTATTATTGGCAAACATAGAGATATCAAAAACCCTTACAAGTATTGTTATTCCTACAAAAAATTATTAATATTCGGAATTTTGAAAAATTGTTCTACTTCGCAGACAGTAATGGGAGTATGTGAATGTGAAGAACAAAACTGATATTAGTTAATAAAGCGCTTTATTAAAGCAGTGAAGCGTGGTTTACCTTTGTGCGATACCTGGATCTGGGCTATAAAAATATTTTTCTTAGAAAATTATTTGTAGATATATTCTTCAGTTTCAAAATTATTATATCTTTACTTATTTTTTTATGAAATAAATCAAAAAGGAAAAAAGTTTTACACGATTTATTATATTTGTAGTTGATAGGTAAAGACTGACATAAAATTGCGAAAATTCAAAAGCTAGCGTTTTGATTTGCGTTTTGAGCAGCATGAGACCACATAGATCTACACATTCTATGGGTTTTAAAGTTGATACCTTCAGCCATTGCTGAGAAAAAAGTTTGACGGACGGACAGACAGACTGACAGGCCGACAAACAGACGGACACCGTACTGAGATTTTAATGATATCTTTTTTGTACGAAACCTTAAAAATAATAAGACGTATACAAAAATACAACTATCATTATTTATTACTATCTCTAATATATAAAATTTTTGTGTCAAATTGTTCGTTCCCATACTCCTCCGAAACGGCTTGACCTATTCTTATGAATTTTATTTATGCATATTCAGTAGGTCTGAGAATCGGCTACTATCTATTTTTCAAACATGACATTTGTATGGCAAAACAACGTTTGCCGGGTCAGCTAGTAAACTATAAAGACTATGAAAAAAATAATACAGACCCGAATATAGCGGAAGTTTCACTGATTGTGAATAGTTTTACGTTCGAGTGCGTTTTCCATTCTAGTAAATTACTATTAACGGTATAGTTTTGGTGCAGTGAATCGGTGACAGGACTGTGTATTTATTGAAATAAACTATTTTATAGTCGATACGGTTCTTTTCAAAAATAACGTCGTTTGCCAATGGGAGTGGGCAGACACTATAGAGCATCATTTACATATCCTTGGCTTCATTTACAGTCATACTAGAACGACGGTTGTAACTCCCAGACGCTTGATGGGCCTCATGGTCTACTGGTTCATGTAACGACCTGTTGTTCACGATGTCGCGGGTTCTATTCACACACAGAACAATTGTTTGTGTGATATTTATAACTAAAGGGTACAAAGATAACATCCTCTGTCAGAAACAGAAAACTCAAAACTACCCATAAGTACTAACCCCATAGTAGAAAAGGTCGGTACTCAACACGTTAATGGGCTGGAGAGAGAGAGAGACAGAGTAAGAGATAATTAAAAAATAATATAACAAAAGAAAATAATGACTTTAATGTTTTACATTTAGATACAGTAGCCCCAATTCTACGTGCGCCACTAAACTTAACTAAAAAATTAAAACAACTGTGTATTTTGTTTAATTGACTAATTCATTGTTGCCGAATTGTTTTAATGACGCTATCAGTTTTTATTTTTTTAGTTAAGTTCATTATAGTTATGCAGTAGAATTTGAATCATTATCTATTATTATAAGATAGTCGACGCAATATTATTCACGGCTTTTGTAAATAAATCCGTTTTTAAGCATGCCCTAGTACCATTTAGAAGTTTGGGTTCTCCGAATAGCTTAAGGGCCGCCTGAATATCAGCGATAGCGGGTTCAGTATGTATTCTAGTGAATACCGCTAAGTGTCCGGTGTTACAGTCCCTCATAAGTAATATATCTTTAATAACCAACCACTGGTCTGGGCTCTCGTGTTGAAGTGAAATTGTTGTCATGTTTGCTGAAAAGAAATTACGAACTTTTGAAGATAATAATAGCTTCTGTTTGTGTTAGAAATATTAAGAATTAAACACACTGTAGTGGGATTAAAAATACAATACTTGAAGCAACTCTACTTTTGTGTGGATAATAATACACTAACTACTTTTATTCAATCTGCGATATAACTACTAGCTAATAGCAGGAGGGAGCACTTATGTAATTACTGCCTTCTATTTTTATGGAAAACTAGCCGTTGCCCGCAACTTCTTACGCATGGAATTTGGAAATCTAACCTTAACAAATTATAATGAATATTTTTAAAAATAAAGTTCTTTCTACTTCATGTGTCTTTGAAATCTGAGGGATTTCCTCAATTTCTCAGGAGATAACTATCAGATCCTGACCTGATGCCAATGAAACCACTAGCTTTCATATAAAAATTTACATGATCAAGTTGGTGCAAACCGCTCAATAGATGACGTTGTACAAAAAACATCGCACGATGTTTAACTCACATTGAGAAGATTGTAGTGGAAGATTTATTAAACATATGTGGGAACCATTATAACTCAGATGGGAGAGCAACGGAACGGTATTCCGAGGTCGTGGGTTCAAGTCCCGCTCATGGTTATCATTTTTTCCACTATAATTTAGTTTATTTAAAAAAAAAATCGCTTGGCCCATTTAAATGTTATGCGATAAAAGATAGAGTCTTTTAAAATAAACGCATCGAAATTCGTTCCGTAGTTATGAAGATATAAGCTCACATAGCGATATACAAAAATAACGACTTTGTTTTATAATGAGTAATAATGTAGGTACTATTCATTAATCTTTTTTATGGTGACGCTAAGGTGAATGACTACTTTCCACCATGGTCTGTATATATAAACGGTATATAATAATTGTAATAATATTACACTGAATATAATTACAATATTCTGGACCAAGTCAGCGAAATCTTAATAGAATAAAAATACTTGAATTTAATAAATATGTACTTACGAGAACGTTCTTCGTCAATTAGAATGTTTTTCAATACTCCTCGTTCGAGATCACTTCCTTGCAAGAAATGTTTTCTGTTAAATCCAATTTTATTGCTATCGCTCGATGTTATTTCAAGATAACATCTGTTCCAAAGAACGCTATTGTTGAAATCTCCGTAGACCTTCGCATAATGTCGTTGTTCCTGTTATAGATAGAATAGATATCTCATTATTTTGTACACCATTACGAAAAGAAAATAATTAAAATAATTAAAGTCAATGAATAAACATGACATATAATTATTCAAATTTTTTTCCTGTGGTGACGGATTGGGAATACAAGTTGCACCACCCCATTTCTTCACTAGTAATAGCCAACTAGGGAATATTATAAGTAGGTTACATCAACTGTGAGAGACGGAAAACTTGAAAATAAACCCTTTGCCAACTTAACTAGTCACCGCGACATGGTAACGTGCAGAAGCCCTGCCAAAGTCGAGAAGTCCCGTGCTCAACAGTGGAACGCTAATGGGCTGGAAAGAGACAGGTATGCAAAATTTTGAAAAGTCATTATGCTAATGATATTTTTACATTTAATTTTACTAAAAAAACTCCTGATTGCATCTCCAGAAAGAGGAAATCTGTCTAAATGTGTACCACAATTTTGATTCTTTTTTTCATGACTCAAAGGTTTCCATTTAAACTCCAGGGATTTCGCAACCCTTGTTTCTAAAAAGCTTACAAACAAAACAGATAAGAATCTTACAAAATGTAACAGAATGGAAATTCTTTCTGACATTTTTGACATGCATTTTAGATGAATGTATATGTTTACCTGTTGCGATAAGCCTCTTATATATATTGTAAAACATTTCAGTCTTGTTGACATCGTGTAATATGCTATCTGCCAACTTGCCATCATATTATTCAAAGAAAATTGTACAGTTTTCTTATATTTTTTACATTCAACTGGGATGTCTGGCAGATAGTTCATTTCTGAAATATTTGTTTCATCATCATTGGGAAATGTATCAAAATCAAACTGTACAGTAGAATAGTTACTTGTTTTGGCAGTTTCACTAAGTCTATTTAATTTTGCGATTGGATCCTTAGGAATGTTTTCAAAAGTCACTTTTTCATTGAATATATCTTCTTCAGTATTATTCTTTGGACTCAGAAGAACATGACGATGAACTGGTAATGTTCTTATAGGTGATTTCGTTGTTAGATTATATTTTAGCATTGTTTTAAGATGTCCTTCTTTAGTAGAATTGTGCTTTTTATTAACTTTTTGAATTTCGAAATGCTTTTTATTTATCGGAAATTTTTTCTTACTAAAGTGTGTAATAGTTTGATTACTGATTTCATTTTCAACGTTGTCGTAGTCTATAATACTTTCTTTATCCACATCATGTCCTTCAACGAAAGTCTTAAAATTTATTGGCATAGTTTCATTAAAAATTAGACCACTTATTTCTGTTTCATCACCTTTTAAAATATCTTCAATTATTACTTCAGTCGGGTTATAATCATTAAATTCCAGTTGCCGTTTTTGGTTTTGTGGCAGACTTGTTATTTCTTCTTTAGCATTGCTATTAGAGTAATTGTTGGTACAGGTACATGTGAAAACATATTGGAAAAACATAAAAAAATATGAACACTTTAATATTGCACTCCACATTATAGTTAACCAAGTTTCAATACTGCGTTTGAAATACTGAACGGGTCGGATGATTTAACTAATATTTATAAATACACTCTTAGCTATTGTTATGCAATCTAATTTGGACTGCATCTCGTTTACATACTGTCAAAAATATATTGAAAACATATCATGTTTTTTGATAAACATTTCCATTGTTACTTGATTTGTTGTTAAACTATTGTTTAAATATTTTGGTTTTGTCATACTCTAGTTTATACTAGAGAATTGTGACGTCATCATTGTAGAAAATATTTTATTATTAGTTTTTAAGACAGCAGGTGTATTATAGATGTGTGGTGTGTTGGAATAATTTGCCTTTCTTTAATTTTCAAATTAGAAACAGTTGGCCGCTTATTAATAAAGTTCAGTAAGTCACAAGTAAGAGATCTAATGTGCTTTGTTTGTTTGTTGAGTAGTTTAGTTTATTTGAACCTACTTAATGGGAAAATATCTATAGAGCTTCGTGTCCGCTCTGTTTTATAATAATTTTTACTTTTGGAATACTTATACACTTTTAAAATCCCGAGGAAATTGCAATAGCTGCAAATGATCTACCACAAAATTGATATTACGATAATTAATTTGAAGTTTCCTTACTACATTAATAAAGGCGTGCACCCATTTCGTAATACAAGGCAACCCACTAACTAACTCCTAAACTTGTAGACTGCTGTCTAAGATGTTAAGGGCGAAGTTGGTCGACAATTCTCGTATTAAGCCGATATAATTTCACTACAAACTTTGGTGCTTTCATGCGAATATTAAACGAAAAGATCGATGTAGGTGAGTCAAAACTACTCCTTGTTCTAAAGCGATTAATTATTTTATTGAAAATCATTTTGCAGTTTACTGTGATTTATTTTTAAAAATATGTTTTATATAGTCGAAAGATTTAAAATTATTTTATTTAATTTTCCTTTCTAGTATCCTGTACTTAAAAGCAAACGGAGAAATAGAGACACAATATTCAAAGGCATTGATCAACATTCTTAATTTTTGTGGCATGACGAATTTTGGACGTGGCTCATGTCGACAAATAATTATATCGGTCAATTGCTATACATGCTGTAAATATTACAACTAATAATCAAAAAAAAAATTTTTACCTTAAGATAGATAGATAAGATTTTTTCTATGCAAACGTAGTCCCCTGTTTCCTCCCTGGCCGTAGAGCAAATTTTTTTCCAAAAATATTTTGTTTACATTGCCATGTCCTCATGTGTTCTTATATGACAAATTAATTTAAATATTTATGCTCATTTCACACACAAAATTATATGCTTGTGTTATGACAGACGCAATTCCTTACCAATTTATAAATGTGAAAACGAGATAACAATGCAATTAAAAATATATTGATGAGCTTAAGTGTTAATGTGAGTAACGAAGCCTTAGCGCGATTTAAAAAACTGTACAACGCCATCTATCGACTGTCATAGTAAACTTTTGTTTGTTAAGGTTTTATTTCTAAATTTCACGCGTACGATGTCGCGGGTAACAGCTAGAAAATAAATAAAATAATTGTAGAAATATTAATGTCCTATTTACGAAGAGGGAATGTGATTGTTGTTCAGGTTATTTTTGTGATAAATTGCACCATTTATAATGCTTGTCATGACGCTATTATTCTTTAACCTCCTTTGATACCTACTATCTGTCACAAGGAAGTAATAACACGTCACTATAAATATGAAACGAATATGATAGAATCAAATCTAATTTTGGAACTAAATACTTAGGTAAGTCGGTAGTACATCTTGTCAGCCCCTTAACGTCCTACTTTTGCTTTCAGACATTTTTTTAATAATAATTAATATTTATGGACATTCAATACAACGTCTTCTGGTCCCAAACTAAACTAACTATGCATGTTATAGGTACCAGAATACGGATAGACTACACACACTACTTTTCTTTTGTAAATACATACTTATAATACATAGAAAATGCCCAGACGCAGTACAAACATTTGTAAGATGTTTTTAAAATCACAAAAATAATTGTCTCGTGCGGGAATCGAATCCGCGACATGAACCACTCGACCACGAAGCCCGTCTTGCTTTAGGAAAGGCATTTGGTTTACCACTTTGGTTGATGTTGTCGTAGGATCTAGTTAGAGCTTTCCATCTCACACATTTGATGGCAACTACATATATCATTTATAGATCTTTGGCGAGGTATTCGGGGGTGACGCTTGTATTATTAATACGTTCTCAGATACAATACCGACATTAATATACCGTTAGTTATATATTCTGTATACCATCAATATAAAATACAAGAAATATATCGTGAATAAACACCATAACTTTATGAAATAATCTTCATGCTCTTAAGAAAAATATCAAATGTTGCGTTTTCTGTTAAAAGATTTTAAACTTTATGAGTTTTACGTGGTGTTCAATTCAAGCAATTACAAAGACTTGAAATGCCTCACAAGTGGACTATTATTAAATATGTAGAATACGGTTGAATTTACGGCAGCTCGTAAGAGGAAAATATATTCCTATTACCTTTTCTGAACGACTTTCATTGCACATAACTTAAAGTATTTTCCGTAAAATATTATTGATCGGTTTATCAAATTAATCTGTTAATATGTTTATGAACATTTTTATGTTTAACATTGATATATTGTAAAGGTTTTATTCAAAATACAAACCCTTATAAGTTAAATTCAGGTGTTTTATGTTGCTATGTTTTATGTTCTTTAAGCAGTGAAATGACATAGAGCAAAGCAAAAAGCGTAAATTGTAGTGTCCGACCGAAACTGGTTTTCCGGCCGAAACCGAAACCGAATGTTCGGCAGTGGCTTCAGTTTCGGCCAAAACCGAAACTCACGTGGTCAAATATAAAATTTCTTACAATAATATGAAATTTGGTGCATTTTACCTATTATTATGCTAAAATTAGGGCATGAAATGGAGACACAGTATATTAAGTTCGTTGGAATCATTTATTTAATATAATTAAAAAAATACTGATAACATTTTTATTATTTTTTTAAATTATGTTCTCATAACTCCCGAACAGGGCCGTCAAAGCGTTGCCGCGAAAAACGAAGTTAGACGAGCATGGTTGTGCGTGAACCGCGACACAAGTTTCGGTTTCGGCAACAAAAGCTTAGGCCGATTATGGCCAAAAACCGAAACAGCCGCTGAAACTTGATTTTTGGCCGAAACTTTCGGCCAACCGAAACCGTAACCGAACTTTCGGTCGGACACTAGTGAATTGTCATTAACGAATTAGATTGTAGCCAAAAGGTTATTCATGAATGTATTTTTGATTCGAAATTCAAAATTCACATTCGAAAGCTTTTATAATTCCAAACTTAAAATTAACATTTCTTTTTTCATTTCAGTATATTGATTCCAATTGATTCAGTTGATGAACTGAAAGTAAAAAAAACACACACATTTTGACACTTTTAACTTGACAAACCTTTAATGTCTCTAGGCTTAAAAATAAAAAAAAATCACTAGATCAATAGCAAACAGTCTGAGTACACTGAAATAATAAAAACAAAAGTAAATTCAACGTACTTTTTATAAAAAGGACTTTACAGGATCATGTTACTGTGATGCAAATTAAACAGTATAGATTTGCATAGAGAGTACCTATACGACAAAATAAAGTGAATGTGTCAGCTGACATATTTATACAACATGGGCTTTTTACAGACAAAGGCATTTGGTAGAGTAGGACGAATTTTTCCCGTGTTTCTGGGACGTATGTTTTTTTTATTCTTTGTATTTATTTTCATTGTTTCATTTTTTTTACAGTCATCATCGATATCTATACTTATGGTCTAATTCATAATGACTTGTCGGAGGTTTAATTGGAAATTTTAGAGAATAGAGAAGATTTTGAGCTAATAAACGTTTTAGCGTAAAAAACTAATAAGAAGAACAATTTTTGACAATTTTCGCGAGCCGATTTTTGCAAACTTTTAAACCTCCGATAAGTCATTATGAATAAGACCATTAATAAATACATAGGTAGTAACTTTGTTTAAGCGATATTTTTTTAAACAATTACGTAGATGTTTAAAAATATTACAGAAACATTTGGAACAGTTACCTGAATGTCATATATTAAAATCAAATCTGATAAATTAGAGTAGTATAATATGTAGTATATCCGTATTCTGGTATCCATAAAACAAGCATATAAGCTTAGCTTGGGACCAGAGGACGTTGTGTGAAATGTCCATGAATATTTATTTATTATTACTAAAGGATACTGCAAAATTTACGTAAATATTATAGCCTCTCCTCTCCTGTCATATAAAGCGTTGTAAATATGTTGAGATGGCACAGATGTTGTGTGAATAACCATTAATTTTGATATGTTCGTGCGCTAATTACGAAGCAGCGAATATTTACTGCGCGCAATATTATATAAGATTTTTATTATGTAGTACATAATTCTCATTTGTTATACTGTTATCTTACATTACATTCAATAAAGTATACCGCAGTCTACAGTAAAATATTTATCTTTGCTATTGACATTCTTTGCTTTTCGTAACAAATTAAATGAATGCAGAAAAGGTAATCGCCATGATCGTAAAATTATACATTGATATGATGTAGGTAGACTTAATTACATTATAAATGAGAATTTGCTTAACCCTTGCAGTTTCTATGATAGCTCAGATGGCAAGAAAAAGGTTGTATTTTTGGTTATTTCTAACGAAAAGTTTTCGTGACTTGCATTCTTATTCATGGAGGACAATTGTTTTCGTGTTATTTTGACGTAAGCTTCCTACATGTTGTATCTAAATTAACATTAGACATGAGAAATATGAACCCCGTTATCACGTAACTCTTCTTGTACGTTTACATTACGCTAGATCCCTTGAGGGATGTGCAGAGTGAATGATTTCTATTCTTGTATTGTGTAAACTAAGTAGGTACTAAAATCATCATCAGACACGCCTTTTTCCCATGAGGGTCGAAAGAGACTATAGAGCCCGATTTTGTACGATCCAAACACACTTACTTGCTTTCATCCACACTCATACATCTGGTCATAAATGCCCGACGATTGTAAATTCAACATATTTGACTTTTTCTAAATTATGAATGATTTTTATGTCTAATTTCTATCTTCAATATTAGACATAGGGATATAAAAGATTTCTCCACAAAGATATAAAAGAAAACAAGGATTAGAAATAATAAAAGGGAAATGCTGTGTCATTACACATATTAAAAGTATACACATATCTATACATATATTAGACGCATTTTCTTAGACGTCTACGCTGCAATCAATCAAATTAATTTTCGCTCACTTGTTCCATTACGAAAAAGGTGTTCCTTTTGTTTTAACTTCATATAATTTTATATGACACTAAGGGCCTCGTTCACCATCTTCAAGTAAAGCGTTGATTAGTTACTTATCGATTAGCGTTAATTATCAAGTAATAGTTACGAGTATCTTCTGTCAATTTCAATTTTTTAATCTTAAGATTACTGCTACTTGAACGTCGTGAACGTCGCACGTGTAGTTACTGGTGACTTTAACTAGCGATTAGTCTACTTGGCGCTTTACTTGAGAATGGTGAAAGAGGCCCTAACTGTTTCCTGTAACTTCATCCGCTTAGAATAATAATCTACTTAGTTCAAAAACTACAAAAAACGCTTGAAAATCCTGAATATTTTTTTAAATTATCGCATTGAAATCGGTCCTTGATATATGTGCAAAATTTCAGATCAATCCAACTACTGCAAGTGGGTTAAAATCACTTTCAAATAATCCGTTACATAAATTAATACATTGATAGATAAGTACATACTGAACTTATATAAGCGTGTTAAAAACACCAAACCCTAAATATCATATAAAAAACAATGTTATTGAACTAAGAACTAAAACGGATAACCTCACACAGGGACATTTGTACAAAAATAACTACTTTGTTTTATAATAAGTAGATAAAGATATTGAGCGGTCATATTACGTTTCAAATTCATAGCGTCGTTAAATTCTGAATAACTTTGGAATATATTATGATTTGTATAAAGCGTTGCATGTATGAGGCAGCCGAGGTTATGCCATCGTTTATCATTTTTAGGGTTCCATACCCAAAGGGTAAAAACGGGACCCTATTACTGAGACTTCGCAGTCCGTCCGTCCGTCCGTCCTTCCGTCTGTCACCAGGCTGTATCTCAAGAACGGTGATAGCTAGACAGTTAAAATTTTCACAGATGATGTATTTCTATTGCCGCTATAACAACAAATACTAAAAATAAAATAAATATTTAAGGGGGGCTCCCATACCACAAACATAATTTTTATACCGTTTCTTGCTCGATACTAATAACGTTGCCTTATGTTGCATAGATAATGGTACGGAACCCTTCGTGCGCGAGTCCGACTCGCACTTGACCATTTTTTTTACTAAGTTTGTTTGAAAAGGTTGATTGTAATTTTGTTAGCGATCCCTTACCTCCAATTATGTTGATACACGTAGAGGGTTCTTTTTCGATGATGGATGCATATTTGGTGCGCTAAATTACACCAAGCTACGTATATACATTTGTGTAAAATTTTCTATAGTGTAATCCTTTAAATCTTTACTTATTAAAAAACAAAGACGTTATTTTCGTATGTATGTCTATATGTGAGCGTATGTTTTCAAAACCACGCTACAGATTTTGATGCTGTTTTTTTTAATAGATACAATGGTTCATGATGAAGGCTTTTTTATATAATTTGTTAGGGTTTGTATTCTAAATTTCACGCGTACGAAGTTGCGGGCAGCAGCTAGTATATAAGTAATTAAAAAACTATTTATTGTACACCATATAAATAACAAAAAAACGTATGAAATAAACATTGTACAATTGGCAGTCTTATCGCACAAGGCAATCTATTCTATGTAGACAACCATCCGAAGTAGGAATATATTCATTATATTTTGAATTATAAATGAATATATAGAAATTTTCCTTCGTTTGTACAACATTTTTCACTAATACTTGGTTCCAGCTTGGTCGCAGTTGAAAGAGTTTTTCAAATTGGATAAGTGGTTCCTGAGATTAACGCGTTCAAACAAACAAACAAACTAGCTCTTCAGCTTTATAATATTAGATTTATACTCAAATAAATTCAATTTCAATTACTGTACCTTCCTTAGATAACCTGACTATTTGTCCGATTATTGCGCTGTAGTGGCAAAGAACTATTTAGAAAACTCGTCAAGCTGAAATCCAGAATGGAAGGAAGGCTTTAAAGCACAATTATGCACCAGACGCCAGGCGACGCCAACAGACGACCTATATTATAGCAGAGCACTGGATGCAAGCAGCGTAGGACTACACGTTTTGAAGTTCTTCGTAGGAGGCTTACCACAGAATTTTTTTAATAATACCTCTGTCGTTATTTGAAAACGTACGGAACTTCAACTATTTCTTTCTTTTCCTGACATAAAACGGACTTTGACAAAATATAAGCTTTCTCATATCTAACAATATTCTGCTTACGATCCGAGGTATAAAAGCGAGGGTTAAAGTTGACGGTTGCCATTATTTAATGTCACTCGCAAGTTAAGACTTATTCGGCAATATTTATGTTTTTATTACAAAAACATAGTTTCGTTATGATGCTAACTGTTGATACAAACGTCATATTTTAGGTTTGAGCGACAATGTATAAAACGCCAAATTGGCATTGTTCATATTTTTTTTAAACTCCTAATTCAAAAACCATTTCGGGGAATAGAGTTTCTGATCATGATGCATTAGTTTTTTTCGGAAAATTTGCTATATTAACGATTATTTTTCCAAAAAAGCAAATGATCTCTATTTGCCCTTAAAATATTAAGGCGTTCTGAGGGATATACTACTCTGGGGTGGAGTTGAAATTGGTCTATTATATCAACATGGCAACTTTGAAAAGATGTATTGCAATCTGTCTTAAGTCTATCAGGAAAAGTCACTACACAGATTGCGTACAACGATGACGTCACAACATTTATAATAATATCTTTGAGTATTTTTTAAAAATTCTACATAGTGAAAATTTCAATAATATTGAAATTAGTTGCTTAAAATAGTCTATATTTTCTAAAAAAATATAAAAACAGCAGGTCAAAAATTATGAACAATGCCAATTACTTAGTGTACCTAATAGTTTTCAGACATCTTTTGTTAACCGACTTCAAAAAAAGAGGAGGTTCTCAAGTCGTCCGTGTGTTTTTTTTTATTTGTTACTGTTTATTTCAAAGCTGGTGGTTCCAAAATGGTCCCATTGGTTGGTACCAGGTCAGGATCTCATTGGTATTTGTTAAGAAATCGAGGAAAACCCTAAAATTTCAAAGCCTATTCTTTTTAGCCTTACGCGGACAAAAGATTCAGTTATAAACAACACTTTCTGAATGGCTTACATAGCTCATATTGACAGCTTTAATTTTCAAGTAATCATTCTTAAGGATTGATTCTTCCGGCGTTATTAAATACCCTAACAATGTTAGTATAAATTGGGTCAACCAATCTATTTTAACAATGCAACACTAACTAATCACGTTGCAACGCTTTTACAATGTAATTTTACAGTCATGCTACCATTCCAGCCAGTGACGGGAACCCCCGACCCTACCGAAGACAAATGGCATCAATTTGTTATAGAAAAAGGGGCAAGGTTTTATCCGAAATAAATTGAAGTTAAACAATACCTATACAGGTTTTTACCGGCAAGTTTTATTTTTTCTTACATTAAAATTTACATAAAAAATATATTATAATATTCCAAGTATTTCTGACATACTTGGAATTTAAAATGTATTATTATTAATGTTAAGTTTCCTTGGGAGAAAGTCCTTTTTTTTCTACCCATTATTCTTTTCACATTCATTGTTTTATTATAACTTCTACCAGCACGAGCTTAATTTAAACCACAGGCAACCCAGAACAGTTCTCTGGTGGCATTTAACGAGGAAGGCTGACCCCGAATAATAGGAAAAGGTATGGAAGAAGGAAAAGTAGAAGAGATCTATTTAGATTTTGAACACTGATATTGTATCAGTGTAAATGTTCTAAATAGATCTCTCACTCTCGTGACAACTCTATTTAAAATAACCCTTTGTTCGTTCTATTTAAATAGTAAAGGATAAATTTCATTCTTTCACATTCTGGAAAGGGTTTTAGATTCCAGCAAGTGGTCCTGTACAGTTTCAGTCTATACTTATGGGTTAACGTCGTTAGTACATATACAACGTGAAACGGAAATACTATAGTATGCTTTCAAGGCTACATTATTTCGGCCATGTATATTTGTACTATGATCACTATTAGGTCAAATAGAGTTCATAAAAACAGCTGATTAAAGTTGCGCAACGTAAAAATTTTGCAAAAACAACATCAAAAATTATAATGCAAGTTAATTTCTAACTTCACGTAGTCATTAGTGATGACCTAAAGAATGCCGGGTTTCAAGCATAAAATAGGAGATTTGTTTCACGCTGTATATTACGTATTTGAAGTCATGGAAAAATTATAGCTGCAATCTAGAAGTAGTACCTATAGTCAAATTTTACAAATAGTATAGTCAAATATATAGTATAGTTGCACAAAGACTGCGCTTACATGTAGAGTGAAATAGGTGTACTCATTTGTAACTGCTGTAACCAATGTCATATTTTTGTTTTTACTATATCGCTTAATTTATAGCGACTGTGCAGGTGAATAAAAAATGTAGTTCGTTCGTAGGCCGGCTCTCTCATTGCAGCCCCACTTTAATTTAGTCCCTGGAAGAGATCACTTTATATGATAAGGCCGCCATTTGTACCTAATCATAAGCTTAGTTTTATGTGACGTGTTACTTATTATAAAACAAAGTCAATTTTTTCAAATTTTTTTTTGTATTAATATCCCTATGTCGACACACTCGCAGAACAATGTCGGATCTACAAAATATCAACTTTACAGGACAGCTGTTTAAAGTTTTGAAATTATATTTTTCTGTGTAACTTTTTACATACCCATTAAAATAGTAATGTATTTTGTAATAGCTATTTGTCTTATAAAAATCTACATATATACATTTAAAATATTACATTTCATTAAAATATTAAAAAAATAGTCGTTTTATATATACATGCGACGTTGTTCCACGTTACTAGGTTCAATTTATTTGGTCTGGCGTGATTTTGCGATGTTGTTCTACGGAATCGGCTACAACGAATGTATACATGCCACAATGTTCTATGGAGATTACAATAGATATTATGCCGTATATTTAAAGCGGGTACAATAAAACGTAGTAATTATTAAAGAAATATTTATTTTTAAATTGCAATCAACGAATTTGCTTATATAAAATAATATTTGAAGGGAAATAAGTATGTACTTCTATAATAAAAAATTAAATTAAATAAGTTTTTAACAAATTAATGCTTAAAGTTATTTTAATTATAATCGGCTAGAACCTAATCACAGTCTTATTGTAGTTTTAATCAGTCGCAATAATTAAAATCTATAATTATAGAAAACAAAACAATTTGTACTTAAAAACTCGAGATCAAGAATCATAATATTAAATATAATTCAAATAAAAATAACTATAAATATCAAATAACATAAGCTATTAAAAATAAAAAAAAAACGGAAATACTCAAGTCCTGTTTCTATTTTGGCCGGCACAATTATCCGACCAAAATCTAATCTCTTCAGCCCCATCATTAGCCTTTTCTTATACAAAATCTAATAAACAACTACTGACTTCATTCGCCCCCTTTTTGATATAGTTTCATCCCAAATGTAACAGATACCTTGTTTATTGCCCATATCGAATACGGTAAAGTTAAAGCATGATAGTTTTCTTTTATAGTAAAGTATACTGATTTGGCCCTGAGGACATGAAAGAACCTTTTGAAAATCAAAAACTGCTGTTATTATTTTATTATTAGAATGGATTGCTGCATTTTTGTCGTCTTGTTTTAATTTACGAGCATAGTTTTTATTGCGGATATGGTTTTCGTATAATGTAATTTCTTGTTCAGTATAGTTAGTTTTATTTCGGTGACTATGACAAATATCACAAGCATCCTTTTTAGGGATGTAAAATCCTATGTTAAAGTGTTTGGACACAATGTCCCTATATTGCCGTTCAGTCAAAGCTTTGTTCTCATATTTTGATAGATCAAACCATTATTTGTAAAGAATAAACATGCGTGTGAAGCTAAGATTATCGTCTAAATAAAGCTTGTTTGATCTCTGTCTTACATAATGAGACTCGACTGGGGCAAATGATATGACATGATCACATACACTGCGTTCCAATTCTCTATCAAGGACTACCCTATGATTAGTAAGGCGATCTCGTCGATCTATGTCTACATCGGAAACACCATCGAATTTTTTGAAAGCTGTTTGAAGGAGTCTTTCACTGACGGACAGAGTATTCAAAACATGGTTTTACATTCAGGAATAACTTCAGTCCCAGAAGTGTCTGATGAGGAGGTTATGGGTAAATTGTTTTTGTAAGCGAACTTACGTGAATTAGGTTGATTGGTATTAAGATATTTATATTTTTTTAACTTTAACGTTTTTCTCTACTATCTAGACTCCAAAATTTTGTAAAGCACTGCAGTCATTGTGTATGATTAATTTTATCAAAACATTTAAATATACATTTGCAAGGCTCACCCATAACCTTTTCATCAACAACTTTGCCCCTTTTTGTCACATATTTTTTTCCTAAATTAGTTAAACATTTTCTTTTTACATCTGACCACGAATCCTTACACTTAATACTTTTCTTTCTGCTTGGAGGCATAGGACTGGAGTCTGAATCAGACATGGAACTTATTCCACTTACAGTTACCGGTGAAGATGGTAAGTCCTCTAACCAACTTTCGTGTGCACAACAAAAGACATTGTCACAATTCTTATGGAAGTTAGTAGGCGAAGGTATAGGTGTAGGAATTCTCAGTGGTGATTTGGGTGTACCTACGTAATCATCGTTTTCAAATTCCGGTATAATGACAGGTGGGGTGGTTTCAAAGCTGCTGTTTGCATCTTCAAAACTAAATGGCGAACTAAAAGTGTCTCGCGCTATATCACCCAGTTCGCTGACTATCATGTAGGCTCCTAGTGGTAATGGTGATTCAGGACTAGGACCTACAAAAATGTAGAAAATATTTAATGAGCATTGATTAAACAATACAAACAAACCATAAAATTTATCTAATTTTATGTAAATAATGATTAATTAGCTTTACAAATTACTGAATAAAGTCGTATGTGAAATTATGTCAAAGAACATTGTCGGTTCTCAATATGGTGCATAAAAAACTTAATCGTTCTCCGCAGTACAACATTGTATGTTTTTAAGCGACTCGTAAACTTAAAATAATTTTTGAAGTACAATGTAATATTTATATATACGACATAATAAAATTAAAAGTAGAAAGTAAATAATTTATGTACATAAGTAAATGCTGTAAAAAATAAGGCCTGTATATTGTGTTTTATCAATCAAATTTAATATACTTAATTTCCGTAGAACAATGTCGGTTCTGCATAATATGCCGTGTCGTATGTGTAGAAACGACATTGTTCTACGGATTTTTAAATATTTCATAAAAAATAATCATTAATAGGTTTAAAATCAATAAAAACATATTTGATGCCACTTATAATTATTTCAGGCAATAGATTAATAGCATAACTTACCTGCTTCGGCTGTATTTATTTGCATATTCTTTGAATTACTCTCCTCAACAGAAACTTGCTGTTGGTTTTCATTTGTATTATCTAGTACTTTTAATATATTTTGAGACCGAAACAACATTTTTTAATTAATATAAGAACACCTCACTTTAAAACTAACGGAATAAAAAAGAAATTCACAGGTTTTGCAATGTTTTTATTGTAAACACATATCGAGTAGAGTACGCCAGGGCTTACCGGCGAACACTGACGCTAATCACGATAGGTCGGGAGGGGACGGCGCTCGCGCCCGACCGACAGTGACGTTAAGGACTTTACAGCTGTGTTCTTCGGAACGATTTACAAAACCGACTTTGTTCTACTCAATATCTCGAGAAATATTGGGAAAATTCTGGTTTTTCTTGGATATATCGATAGATTATTAATTACTGAAGACTATTTTACAATAAAAACGATTTTGTCATATCTTTACATCCGACATTGTTCTACGAGTGTGTCGATGTGAGTTTATATCTTCAAAACTACGCAACGGATTTAGTTGCGTTTTTTTTAATAGACAGATGGCTTCAAGAAGCTGGCTTTTTTGTATAGTTTGTTAGGGTTTGGTTTCAAAATTCCACGCGTACGAAGTTGTGGGCAAAACCTAGATTATAATATTGGTAAAGATATCTTACTTAAATAGGCCACGTACGCTTGAGCTTGTTAACCCTTATTATAGGAACCGTTGATGCATGCGTTGAAGGAAATGAAAAATATGAATATTTAATACTTGTACGTCAATATAATCTGAATATTAACAATATGGGACTTATACAGGATATGTGGTTTACTTTCTAAGAATTTTATGATTGGCAACAGCAATTTGTATGTATGAGTTTGGGACTTACAGATAAATATTATGGTACGTAAGTATGAGCCGAATATATACCTACGTTTTTTATTTTATTTGTACAATATCTATACAAATAGGTATTATAAAGCTGATGAGTTTGTTTGTTTGTTTATTTGTTAGAACGCACTAATCTCTAGAACCACTGGGCCGATTAGAAAAAATTTTTCAGTGTTAGATAGGGCATTTATCGAGGAAGGCTTTAGGTTATATAACTGTTGATATTATAACTTCAATATAATATTGTTTATTGGCAACACTTGTTAAAAAGTGTCTATGGTTTAAGTTCTTGTTTCTATGATTGTTAACTTTAAAATATGGCGGATGTGTGTGTAAAAGTTTTGCTGTGTAATGCTGTTTTGTGAACCACACTCTAATACCATACGTCGAATAAATACCAGTTTAAACAATATCAGTATTTTTACTCCAATATAACCTTCAGGTTATGAAGCCCAGGCACGTAACTTTATTGGTCTGGTAAAAATACTGATTCGTAAAATACAAAGTCGGGCCGCACGGCGTCACTAAGAAGAAAAATTACACTTGGCAATATTACTTGTTTGTTAGCAAGGACGGGACTTTGGACGGGACGTACGGGAAGGAAGGAAAGTTTAAAAATTACGCTAAAATGGAAGAAAGCAAGTTCGCGTCATCACATATTAAGTTGGAAGGGGCGTCGAATTGGAATGTGTGGAAATTTCAATCTATGATCTTATTACGCAGTCAAGACTTATTAGAAGTGGTTCAAGGAATCATGTTAAAACCAAAAGATACAACAGAAATCTTAAAATGGGAAAAGTTAGACGCAAAAGCGCAAACGTGGCTTGTCACAAGAATGGCGGAAAGCGCGATGATGCATATTTTAACATGTACAACGTCTGCTGAAATGTGGAAGAAACTGTCTAGTGTTTATGAGCAAACATCTGAAACCAGCGTTCATATTATTCAACAAAGATTTTTTCAATATAAATTCGAAGAAGGGACAGATATGTCTACATTTCTATCTAAAATTGAAGAACTAAAGAACCAGCTAAAGCAGATGGGTGAAAATATATCTGAAAAATTCGTAATTACTAAAGTATTGATGTCAATTCCAGTAGACTACAAACATTTCGTTTCTGCGTGGGAATCTGCACCCGAAGATAAGCAAACATATGACAACCTCGTAGCTAGATTGTTAATAGAAGAAGAGCGTTTAAAAAATAAAGAAGTAAGTGAATCAGCGGCTTTCGTTGCAAATAAAATAAACAAGAAAAACGTTAAGTGTTTTAAATGTAACAAATTCGGACATTTTCAAAATGAGTGTAAAAATCGTAGTAATAATAAAAACCATTCAAACAGTGAAAATAATAAACAAAAGTGCTTTTACTGTGGAAAGTTGGGACATTTAAAGAGTGAGTGTTGGTTCAAGAAAAATAAAGAAAAGAACAGTAACATTGGTAACGCATTCGTGATAGTGCATTCGAGTGGCCATTTTGAAAAATCGCAGTGGTTGGTGGACTCTGGCGCTAGTCAACATATGTGTCATGAACGCCATCTTTTTTCATCATATTCGCCTCTGTCAAACAAGTCGGTGATCATCGGAAACGGAAATGCAATAAGTGCGAAAGGTCATGGTCAAGTAGTCCTGCAAGTTTATGACGGACGACAGTGGATAGACACGACCATAGATAATGTGTTATACGTTCCTGAACTGAAAATTAATTTATTCTCTGTGAACTGTGTAACAGATAGAGGTTATGTTATGATTGCACACGATGACATGTGCAAGTTCTATAATAAGAAAAATAAACTGTGTGCGATAGCTAATCGTAATGGTGAGATGTATTTTCTGGACGTACGCTATAAATGTGAAAAAGCAAACATGTCTCATGTACAATCAAGCCTTAACGAGTGGCACGAAAGACTTGCTCACCAAAATCTACAACACGTGAAAGCTGTACTTAAAAAATACAATGTTTTAGTGAAAGATAACACAGAAACAAAGTGTGAAAGTTGTTTGCAAGGCAAAATAAGTCGTTTACCCTTTAACACTAGTGAAACAAAAACAACTAGGCCGTGTGAACTTATACACGCTGATACATGTGGCCCCATGGAGGTGCCATCAGTGGGAGGTTCAAGATATTTTCTTATTATGAAAGATGACTATTCAAATTACAGATCAGTGTACTTTATCAAAGGGAAGGATGAAGTGAAAGACTGCATTGAAAACTTCATAAACAAAGCTGAGAATACTACAAACAACAAAATTCAGTATTTTCGGAGTGACAATGGATTGGAATTTAAAAACAAAGCAGTGGCTAAAATGTTTTCCAAACGTGGCATTATACACCAGACAACAGTTCCTTTCACACCGGAACAAAATGGGAAGGCTGAGAGGGAAAATCGAACTCTAGTTGAAGCAGCAAGAACAATGCTATTTTCTAAAAGATTACCCAAGAAATTGTGGGCTGAAGCAGTTCAAACAGCAGCATATGTGCTAAATAGAACAAGCAAAAGTAATGTACCCAATGAAACACCATTTGAGACATGGTATGGAAAACAATTCAATATTTATGACCTAAGGATTTTTGGTACCCCAGTTATTGTACATATCCCTAAAGAAAAGAGGAGAAAGTGGGATTTTAAAGGAGAGAAAGGAATTATGGTGGGTTACGGAGAAGATGTCAAAGGCTATAGAGTATTCTTTCAAAATAAAAATAGAGTGGATATAAAAAGAGATGTAGTTTTTCTAGAACAACCTGAGATTACGGAACAACAGGTACTACTTGAACATGACATACTAGGAAAGGATGGACAAGATCACACGTTGGAGAATAATGTGGAAGAAAGAGACAATCAGTCCAAAGAAAATGTACAACTAGTAGAATGTTCTGAAATACAAAAACTGTCCAGTCAGCAGGAGGAAAGTCTAAACAAGTCTACAGAAAGTGATGGGAGTATGTATGTACCATGCACTAGCGATGAAGGCTCAGTTAGTGAAGACGATGAAACATCAACACAACTTCGGAGAGGTGTACGCTCTAGGAAGCAAACCTCTTTCTACCGATGTAATCATGTTTCTACTGAGGACAATGAACCTAAAACATATCAGGAAGCTATGCAAAGGCAAGATGCTGAACAATGGCAAGCAGCAGTATCCAAAGAATTAAAAACACTAAATGAAAACCATACTTGGGACATTTGTAAAAAACCTGTCGGCATAAAGACTGTAAGTAGCAAATGGGTATTTAAAATTAAAAATTCTAATAATTGTACTCAATATAAAGCTAGACTAGTTGCTAGGGGTTTTGAGCAAAGTGATGTATTAGATTCATTTGAAATTTATGCTCCAGTAGCAAATTTATCTACTTTTAGGTTATTTGTGTCAATTGCTACAAAGTTAAATTTACCAATTTATCAGATGGATGTAACAGGTGCATTTCTATATGGAAATATTGATGAAGTAGTTTACTTAGAATTACCAGAAGGTGCATATAGTGGTGATGACAATGTAGTTAGATTAAATAAATCTCTTTATGGCTTAAAAAAGTCACCAAAATATTGGAATGATAAATTTAACTCGGTAATAATGATGCAAGGTTTTGTGAAATCTCAAACTGATACTTGTTTGTATACAAAGCATACCAGTGATTCCAAAATGTATGTTCTATTGTATGTCGATGATTTATTATTTTTTGGTAATAATGATAATGTAATATCTGAGTTTAAGTTATTGTTAAACAGAGAATTTAAAATGAAAGATTTAGGATGTGTTTCAAATTTCCTAGGCATACAAGTGAGTCAGGATTTACAAACTAAAGTTACAAAATTATGTCAAAAAGAATATCTGAAAACTATTTTATCTAAATTTAAAATGCAAAATTGCAAAGAAATGTCTACACCTCTTGATTTAAACTTTAACGCTAAAATTTTAGAAGAAAATAATGATGTCAAATGTGATAAAAATATTGAAAACATATGTAGAAAAATGATAGGATGTTTATCTTATGCAGCTTTAGGTACTAGACCTGATGTTTGTGTGGCAGTGTCAATTTTAAGTAGATATCAAAATAAAGCAAACCATTCATTGTTAGCAGCTCTTAAAAGAGTTCTAAGATATATTAAATACACTATTGATTATTGTTTAGTCTATAAGTGTAATGATGATTTGTTAGTAGGTTACTGTGATGCCAATTGGGGAGGAGATTTAGTAGATAGAAAATCAACGTCGGGTTATTGTTTTATGTATTCTAATTGCTTAATTTCATGGTGTTCAAGAAAACAAGCTAGTGTTAGTCTGTCTTCTACAGAATCAGAATATGTGGCAATTAGTATGGCTGCCGCAGATGCTTGTTGGCTTATAAATTTGTTAAATGACTTTAATATTAAAAGTGTTTGTCCAGTGCTAATGTTTTGTGATAATCAGAGCGCTATAATGGTTGCTAACACTGATTGTGTTAAGCGTTTAAAACACATAGATATAAGATTTCATTATATTAAAGAGTTAATTAAAAAAGGTAAACTAATATTGAAATATGTAAAAACTGAAGACCAAATAGCAGACATGTTTACAAAATCTCTAAATAAAAACATGTGGAATAAATAAGATATAAGTTTTTTTTTTTGTTGTTTATGATAAATGGATATTATATTGAGGGGGGGTGTTGATATTATAACTTCAATATAATATTGTTTATTGGCAACACTTGTTAAAAAGTGTCTATGGTTTAAGTTCTTGTTTCTATGATTGTTAACTTTAAAATATGGCGGATGTGTGTGTAAAAGTTTTGCTGTGTAATGCTGTTTTGTGAACCACACTCTAATACCATACGTCGAATAAATACCAGTTTAAACAATATCAGTATTTTTACTCCAATATAACCTTCAATAACATTACGCTATGACCAGTAGAAGCGAAGCAGTAGTGAGAAATGTTGCAAAATCGGGGAAAATTTTCTAAATTCCACGCGGATGAAGTCGCGGGCTACAGCTAGTTTCTTATAAATTCGGTGAACATGGACATCCACGGATGTTAACACAAGATAACCGAGCCAAACTAAGCATTACGCTCAGAAGATGGTGTTGTTTCGTAACTAAATAAGTATTTAAGTATCATTAATAAAAATCCAAACGCACTGTACCACTGTGTTCATATCTAGGTATACCTACTAATATTACAAAGCTGAAGAGTTTTTTGTTTGAACGTGCTAATTTCGGGAACCACTGGTCCAATTAGAAAAAATATTTCAGTGTTAGATAGTACACTTATAGAGGAAGGCTATAGGCTATTTAACATCACACTGTGACTAATAGAAGCGCAGCATCAATAAAAAATGTTGCATAACAGGGAAAATTTTCAAAATTTCATGCGTAAGAACAACAGGCGGGCAAACAGCTAGTATTAAATAATTGAAATGGGAATTGAACTCCTCTAGTCGTGACTTAGTAGGTACTGATTATTTATTAAGACTTTTTTTATTAAACTTTTTTATTTAATCGACTCCAAATAAGAGAGGGGTTTATAATATTTAGGAATAATTTGCTATACACAGTAAGTATGTAGGAGTATCCACGATTTCACAAAATACCTATCTCGATTGACAAAAATACTCAAGTAGAGTATACTCTTTACTCAATAATATACTATTCGGTACTGAATAAATTAGGGTCTTATGACAAAATCCAGGGAAAGATATGAGATTACATAAAATTCTATAGGCTCACTTGAAGCGATATGGGTAGGTATATTTTTTAGCTTTTTAACTTGCCTTATGGTGCCTTGAGCCTTACCATGACCTGGCGAGGGGGTGACCCTGCTAATCGGGGCCTGACCTTAGGGGGAAATATTAGGTCTCCCCGCCGCGTTGCCGTGGCTGAGTGCCACACATTTATGCGCTGCACGCGACCTCCTCGGTCTTATCTACGTATGCATCACATTAGAACCTTTTTAGTAAAAGTTTTAGCATGATAAATAGGTAAGCTTTTATGACAAGTGTATTACCTGGTTTTTTTTTTCAATATCACTAACACTACCCTGCCCTTATCCCTTTATTAGGAGTCGGTGCAATATGCCTTTTTCTATCATGCACTTCTGTTAGTCGTTAACGACATTTCTATATTTACTTCTCTTTCTTTCATATCTACTTTTACACCATCCATATATCGTTTCTTCGGCCTTTCTTTACATTTAATTCCTTTTCAATTTTTCAAATATTAGTGACATTTTTAGTGGGATGTTCAGTGGGATAAGGTAATTAAATTAAAACCAACATATTATTTACATACATTTAATCATTGCCTATTATATCTAAAGTATAGCCACTTATGATAAAATTTTAGTTGTTTTACAGCACAAAATATTTTGACTAGAACATTGTATTTTACAATTTCTGAGAACGCAAAGTATGACAAATTCTTTATAAACTACAAGAGAAAAAACAGCTTAGAACAATTTTAACAATTGATATTGTGTTATGAAATATATGTGCGATCGGTGTTACTAATATGAAAAAGAAAATAAAAATTTGACCATTGAAATATTTTTACTTATAATGTGTGTGTCTCTGTGAGATTAGTGTTATTTTGAGTGGTGTTAACACTTTTATGACAAACCTGATTCTTCTGGAAAATTATAATTTGAATAAGAAAAGCTTCAGCTTTTCTTTTTTTTTTAAATTTTAAATAACGAGTTTTAACCTTCATCATTTTTAGCAAACCGAAGCGACTCCGTTGTCAGTTTTAATCTATGATAAACAATATAGAAACTTCTTAAATATCTCATTGCCGTGCTTTTAAACCTACTTTTTGCCATCAAATTGAATTAGTGCAGTAAACTCTACATTAAAATTTTGTTAATAAAATCATAAATAAAAATGTTAACCATGCAATTTAATCGTTACAGGATTAATTATTATAATTCGGTTATAACTTGCCAGAGAAAATTTAATCTTTATAAGATATGATAGACTAGATATGCTAATAATGAGTAAGTGATTAAGTTATTTTATTAAGTATCTAAAGATGGAAAATTTCTAGTAAATTGTTGTCTTAGTAAAACATTAATTTAAAATGGTTTCACTATTAAGAAGAAATGTTAAGGAATTATTATTTTGAACACATACACACTTCAAATAGATTTATTACGTAGCTGTTGATCCATGAATGAGTAATGACAAATACCAAAGAAGCTATATTTAATCCATAGATTCCAATAGCAGTGTAATAAAACACTAAACTTTGTATCCCCTTTACACGACGTAAATGTTCTTAAAGTTACCATTCACGAAACAGGAACTATTCGGTGTACATTAAATAAAGACATTATTTCACTTTGCTCTAAAGCCATGATAGTAAGCAGTATACTTAACTGCAAAACTTGTCCGTCCTATCCGTCCACTACACCAAGCTTATATGCTTGTGTTATAGATACCAGAATACGCATAGAATATATAAACTACTTTTTTTGTAAATACATACTGATAAGACATAGAAAACACCCAGACGTAGTATAGATATTTGTAAATCTATCATATCATCACTTGATGCTTTTTAGATTTTATTACTCGTAAATGGATCAAAAGCTAGAATGACATAAAAGGGGAGCTTGGCTCCTCGATAGTAAAGCCGCCTTGTAAATATATTTGGAATGTTAGACGGTTTGCAAATCTTCATTCTTCCATCCAACTGTGGAGGAGTATTATGTGAAAGCATCAGACCCTTGATGTTTAGAAGCTTGTTCTGCCGAATATAAAATTACCGGGAGCATTCGGGTCTTCAGTAGAAAAGTATTCTTTCCAGAGTTCTTGAAACTCCTCCCATGAGACACTGTTCTTGCCCTGTAGGAAAAGCAACCTTATAATGATATTATACCTTTAATTATATTAGAACATTAATAAAACCATTTCAACCTACAACCTCGAAAAACGGTTTTCGCAATTTCTTAATGCGTTATCAACAAATACCAATATAATTTTTATTGCTATCTTTAACATTTAAAGATGTTTAGTTCTAAAATTTATGAATATTTATCAAATTTTAAAATCTAATATATAAAATTCACGTGTCACAGTGTTAGTTACCGTACTCCTCCGAAACGGCTTGACCGATTCTTCTCAAATTTTACATACATATTCAGTAGGTCTGAGAATCGGCCAACATCTATTTTTCAAACCTTTTTGTATTTTTTTTTGTATGGCAAAACAACGTTTGCCGGGTCAGCTAGTTATAGTATATAAGTGATGATCATTAGTGAGACCTGAAGCCACGATTTCTGAAAACTGTTTTATAGTTCAACCAACTCTTTCGTGATAAAGCTGTAAACTAATATTTTTGCCGAATTATTCTGAATGGCCCTTTTGAACGGATATTTTTAGCTTGTGGTTAATTAACATTATATTGGTTTTCTAATAAATACTCACAAAAAGATTTCCTTTATCAAATATGTACCTACTATTTAATCCAAGCCAGATGCCTATCTTTAAATATTTAAATTAAATCTAATGTTTATAATAAATAATACATTTTAATCTCCTTCAATTAGGGTAAAAGTAATTAAACAGTCTTAAAATTATACGAAGATTAAAGCCTCAACCCTTGAACCAACCAACGAGAATTATTATTTTAACTAATGACTTCTCGCTAGAAAATATTACGCCTACACAAATTAATAAATTATATCTTAATTTTTAAGGTGTTTGAGATTGTAAATATTTATTATTTATAATATAACGATAAATTTAATTTCATTGTAATGTAAATCTATAGGTACCGACTAACAAATAAATAAAACGCGCTAATCTCAGGAGCTACTGGTTCGAATTAATAATAATAAATAAATAAATACTCATGGACATTTCGATTCGACATTTCGACAATTCGACGAGCCTCGTGGTTGAGTGGTTCATATAATGGACTGCCGATCAAGAGGTCGCGGGTTCAATTCCCGCTCGGGACAATCATTTGTGTGATTTTTCTAGTTGTCATACAAATGTTTGTACTGCGTCTGGGTGTTCAAAAAAAAGTGGTATATGTATTCTATCCGTATTCTGGTACCCATAACACAAGCATATAAGCTTAGCTTGGGACCAGAGGACGTTGTGTGAAATGTCCATGAATATTTATTTATATTTATTTATTAGTTCACATATGTAGAAAAATAACAAGCCCAACATCTTAATTTTTGTCAAGTAATTCTCACCTTTGCCATTTTACTGAAGGCAACTCTGCACTCTTTAGAATCGATGCCATAGGAGGAGCATACTGTAGTGAACTCATCGCTGTCAATAGTTCCATCAGCACTTGCGTCTTCCAGTTGGAACATGAATTGAGCATATAGCTGTTGCCATTTCAGAGCTGCTGATGGATTTTGGGCGTAGTCATTCCACATAGATATCCATTCTTCGACGGACACCTGGGAGATAAAAAAAGTTTAAAAGAAGAAATCCTTGCATTGACATAGTAATTATAGTTTGAAATAAAATAATTTAATATCATCTCAAAGTAATTTCGATTTCGAGTTTAGTTCAACAGGGCACTTCTTTTAGTACCTACATTATAATAATATATATTGCTAATAAGCAATAAGTCACACAACTAACATAGACACAAATAGGTAAAAAAAAAATAACAAAAGACAATAAACTTCAAGAAAAACTACGAAACTTGCAAAACTTGTAGCGCGATGAGAACAAAACTTTGTTTTTTTGAAACTTTTCCTCTTATTACACGTAGCAAAAATAAGAAAAACATGACTTTTACATTGAGTCTGTAGATATGCCACATTCAGGTTTATATGACGCAACTTGAAAGTTAATATTCTGAAGTGGAAATGGGCAGGTCATATGCATCGAAAAGAATAAAACAACCGTTTTGTAATAACATTTTCCTATGAGTATGTATTGGAAATGCAGCCTAAAGTGGCCAAGATCGCTGGAAGTCGATGAATGAAAAAGGACAGCAGAGCGTGTTATACTTTGGGCCTATGCCTAACCGTGGACTGAGAAAAGCAATAATGCATTGAATACTAAAGATTTTGAAAGATATGAACATGCATTACCTGTGGGTATTGTGCTGACATTATTATTTACTGTATATGTATATTATGCTAGTAATCCATCCTGTTTGCAAAGGTGCCTGACGTTTAATGTATTTAAAAAAATATTCTATATTTACCAGAGCATAGGTTAGCTTGTCAACCATGAAATCTACTATATAAAAATAAGTCGGGTTTTCCTTCCTGACGCTATAACTCCAGAACGCACGGACCGATTTCCACGGATTTGCATTCGTTGGAAAGGTCTCGGGATCCGTGAGGTTTATAGTTCATTTTTTTAAATATTTTTTTTTTTACTTTTTTTGGTATGGCAAAACAACGTTTGCCGGGCCAGCTAGTAATTTATAAAACAGGTCCAGTAGTTTTAAAGCCTATTTTAAACAAACAAACAAGCATATTTAGTATAAAATGGCGTGTGGTAATGTAAATTCACCAGAATATAGATCAAGCAATTTCATAAAGCTCGTGTCACATGATTAAATCGGTTTTAGGCTCAGAAACCTTTACATGAATTACTGGAGACGATTTACATACTCCATAATCCTTCAAACAATGCCAACGTAATGAACTGAAAGCCTGCGGCTTGAATAAAAATGGCGTATTCATGCAAAAATAATAACAATAAAGTCGCCCACAAAAATTTATGATACCAAAGATATAAAAGTTGTTTTTAGAAAAGTAATTTTCCTAATATTTTGGACGAGGTTTCTTTTATCTTTAAACCAATCTTATAGGGGTAGAACAATATCTGTACAATATGTTCATTATGTGGCCTTTATTTGACACTTATGTAGTGGTAGAGAGATATTTACTGTATCACAATTTTAGATAATTCCATTAATTTTATGCTTAGACCATAATATGTTGAGTATATTCTTTGTTTGAGATGCCTTAATTATTAACCAGCTGTGCCCCGCGGTGTTACACTTAAGAAAAGATGGATGGACTGTGTGAAAGAGGACATGAAAGAAAGAGGAGTTGACACAGACGTGACGGCTAATAGAAGACCGTGGAAGAAAAAGACATGTTGCGCCGACCCCAAATAATGAAATAAGGGCAGGAGGATGATGATGCCCCGCGGTGTTACACGCGGTAAATAGCCTATGTGTTGTTCTGATGTATAAGCTACATTATTGTAAAGTTTCATTAAAATCCACTCAGTAGTTTTTGCGTGAAAGAGTAAACAACATCCAAACACACTCACAAACTTTCACATTTATAATATTATTGCGAAATGATGACATCCATAGGGATTTAAATGTTGACAAGGTCGCAATTATAATTAAAAAGTTTGCTGAAGCTCATCACAATCGACTTCATCATCACGTAAATGTTGAGGCAATACAGCTCCTTGATAATACGGGTCTAGTGAGAAGACTTCAAAGAACAAAACCGTTTCAACTAGTTTTTTAATAGTGATAGTGCTAATAGTGCAATGAGTGCTAGTTTTAAAGAACACATGAACGAAGTGTCTTCGCCTTAATAGAGACAGTAAGAAAAGTGATAATGGACACATTCTTAGTCATATTCTATTTAGCAATTTAAGTTAGTTTAAAATTACTTATTAGCCTTTGTAGGCTAGATTGTAATTAATATGATGATTTGGTTCTCAAAATCCTGATACGTCATGGAAAAAAAAAATTATAATATTAGTAGGATTCAAGTTCTTTTCCTATCTCTCGAAGTAAGCTTATCTTACAACTGTAACTATTCGAAACACCATAAAATAAAGATAAAATGTTTGTTTCATACTTGTCCATCTTTATTGGAATCAGCTCTCTTCCGAAGTCCATCCCAAATCTTGATCATAATCTCGTGTGTTTCTGTGTTTTTCGGATCTCCAGGCTTCCAGCCCCGAAGGTGGCAGATTTTCTATTTACAAATTAATAGATTTAAACTTCGAAAATGAATACTTGGTAACGATATTAGAATTTGTAGACGAATGTTTCTCTCTCTCTCACTCTCCAGCCCATTTGCGTCCCACTGTTAGGCACGGGTCTCCTCCACTTCGGTAGGGTTTATGGTCTACTGTGCCGCGCTGACCAAGTGTGTTGGCACAGGATATCGGATATAGGATAGGATATATTAATAAATGTTTATGTCAATTGAATTGCATATATTATTTTTCCTAGATATGCCGTTGGAATCAGTACAGGGATAATAAAATGAGATGGAAATACAAGATCCGGTCCAATATGACAGGTCTTCTTTTCCCCCATCACATTACTGTGTCAATCACTGTCACGTCTGCAGGAACTTTACCTTGTATTAAGGGCAAAATGTTTTGAATGTAAGTAGCAGTTCGCCTGCGGCATTTGGGACGGCTATGGCGTTTATGAGAATAGTAGTATATTACACATAACTATAACCAACATGCCTAATTATAGTGGCATATTAATATAGTGAGAAAGAGACAGATATATATTAATATACCGAGATGTATAGGTCCCGGCACGAATCTTGAGCGCTCGGTGGTAGAGTGGGGATCGCTTTGCGAATCGTATACTTCATTGGAAAAAAATGGGGATGATTTACTTTATTTAATTATATTCCTAATTTTTTTTTTTTTACATAATACATGTTTGTTCACGTATGAACATACATACGGACAAGTCCACCCTAGGTTATATATATTAAATGTCTAACTTCCCGTTTATGAATAAACTCACGTATTAATATAATCAGCAAATTCTTTCTATGCTCTATTTTAGTAACTCTTCGCAGTCACGTATTTTGCATATGTGTGTATAAATGAAACTACTATATAAACTATGTATTTCTACAATAAACCAGTCCAGTGAAAAAAAAAAAAAAAAAAAAAAAAAAAAAAAAAAAAAACGCCGCGTCGCTCTAACTATCGCGCTGCCCGAATTCAGCGCCACGCCGCCGCCCTAACCGTCGCGCCGCCCTAGCGCCCTAGCGCTGCCCGAGTCCAACGCCGCGTGGCTCTATCCTTCGCGCCGCCCTACACCATCGCTGCACAAACCTAACCGTGCCTAACATCATGTAGTTTAGGTACTGAGCGTCTACTACGTCCGACAAATAAATAAGGTAGCTAGAGTCTACGTGTTTACGAGTATCTATGGACTCTCGTTCTGTACACGCCTGTCAGCGAGCAACACAGCACGTTCCCGGCGTGTCCATTTGGTCCTTCGAGGTAAGAACTAGCATTTCTCTTTTCTATTACTACTTGTGTCTTATTAAATCACAGGCTGGTGAGCCCTATACACTCACTGGTACTGTTATATGTTGAAAGCTGTTTATAACTCAGTTGCCTTCGTGCGGTAACGAATCAGGCATCGGTCTCCCACAAGCGGGTCGCCCCGATGCTCGAGAAGTCGTATGTAATTGTATTATACCGTAACGGGAAAAGAGAGCGCAACTAAGTTTAATCTTACATCTACCAATTAGTACCATCACTGGAAAAGAGATATTGGAAACACAAGAAGACATAAATTGAGGAATGAAGAAATATCAAGAAAATATCACAAGAAAAGAATAATGGAACAGAATAATACGTATTAGTTTTAAAAAGAAATAACAGAAACTCGTAGACATCTGCTGCCCAAGAAGCTACCTACTTATGAAACAGATTACGTTAATCAAGAATGAAATTAGACTACAAGTGCAAAATGAGCTCAATAAAATAATTGCTGACTTACGCAAAAAGAATACGCATAAAGAAAGTCACTGACGAATGCATTCGAATGTCACACTGGTCGTGATCGTGACATTGACATGAATTGAACTTTATTATTGAAAAGATATTGCTATTAGCACAGAAAAATGCGAATTCGCCAAAATAACTAGTACTCTACGGAATTATGACATCATGATGTGTTTACGTTCATATAAAAGCGCTATATAAATAAAATAAAAGGGGTAAATTAATATTAGCACCTCATGATTATGGTACCTTTGTTATAAACCTTATCAATTTTAAGCAGCTGCATATGCATTAAGATAATATTACAAGCAAGGAATATGGATTAAAATCGTCACATGGGATCCCATTTCAACAAGAACTAGAAATACACAAATTGAGGAATACGCAAGGAACGAAATAAATCAGAATCAGAAACTCAAAGTGATTAAACAAGTCATGGGTCAAGTCCTAATTCAAGTCAAATGAGAAATATGAAAATAAAAATCAAATAGACGTTACGTCGCAAATTTGTTTATCAATTGAGTGAAACAATTAAAACAACACGTATTTGTGTAAACGAGTTACTGCTATATCAGCACAAATACGCACGTTGGCGGTCAATACAGAATATAAGCGAAAATAATCTAACAACACAAAGCAAGAGAGTAAACAGAGTATCACACATACAAAAGTTATTGCCACAAACACGTTGGAATTACGGTAACACTCATCATCATGGGCACACAAGGGCACTATACCTCCATTCTCTCCGCACTTCGAAAAAATATAAATATATAGGGTGAATTCAATGAAATGTCATTTGCGCAGAGTAATAGGCGCATAAACAGTTGCATGTGAAGAATTGCATATCTACATTCTTACATCAGACAAAAGCATGGTTATACTCAAGACCACTATGTGTACTATGTGAGGACATTAATGATAATACGATACTGAAACCAAGTTACTTCATAATTGGAAATGAAACTCCTGCTACTAAGAACCTACATACAACAAAAAAAAAATGAAGAAGGGAAAGCTGGGCTAGTGATTATATTCATCATCTACAATATAGGTATAGATGGAAAACAAGAGAAGATAATTCAAAGACGAGTACCTTAGTATTATAATAATAAAGGACGAAGACATTCGCTTAGCCAAATGGCTACTGGCAAAAGAAAGAAATACACACTTGAAATAATGGATTAACAAAAGTAGTAACGTTAAAAAGATGTTCGGGATCACTTACACACGATCAATATACACAAAGATACCTTTACCGGTACAACCAAACGATGAGAATAGCGTTAACGTAAATGGTTAGCAGCACAGAATATAAATCCACCATGCAAAAGTCTATCACCTGGATTCTATACAACAAATGACTCAACAAAGATAAATGGAGGGACATTACAAATCGAGACAAACATTAATCAAAACGACCTACAAATAGACATACAAAAGTTTACCAATATTATCATGGATTTCAAGCAATCATGCAACAACCCAGGAGACGCGAAGACACACATTGCAACCAATTTTATCAACACCTAGAACACAAGCAAAACAAGTTAACCACATTATGAGGATACAAATATCAGCAATATTCGGGCAACAAATTCGAAAATATGCGTTTCACACTAATGAAAACAATACCTATTTCGTTGGCGGCATGATTAAGACAACACTTTACTAACGAGGGTAACTCGCCCTGATCCAACTAACAACAGAAGAGAAATTGACATTATCAGTTACCGTATTACGAGTGTCCTAAATAATGATACTAAACAGATATCAAGTACTTACGACCATATGACTGTGTGTGGACACGGAAAATTATAACATGACAAGGAAAATCACTAAATGCGTACTTATACACATACCAACATCCTTACGACTGAGAATTACACGTAAAAATGGCACGGGGCATTAGAAGAAAAGGAAATGTATAATTTAACTAAAACGTCATGTGAGATGAACAGAAAATCATGATGTATACAGGCACATGTTACTAATAATGAAGCGATAATTGAGGACAAACAGTCTAGATGAAAGTCCGTAACATAATAAATTTGGCATGTTTCTACCATATTGATCACTAATCATTCAGAAGAAAAGAAGATGGCAATTAAGGCATTAACGAGAATATATAAGAAGTTCAGAGGATTTTATAATCAGGTCAGTTATCCAGGATGGCAACCAAGGCTAGGACGGGGTCCAAAAAATTGTGGAATTACGGAATACGAATTTATGACCCAAAATTGTTAGAAAAATCAGAACATTACTACTGCCGTAAAATAAAAATGAAACCAATTAATATACGTCTGCTAATATAAGACTTAAACAGTGGGTCAAAATATACCACTATTATTATATCAGGCAGCGGCTTCTAAAGTTTTTTTTGGATGGAAAATGGGAAAAGGAGGCAAAATCAAATTACTCTAGGAAGACTGCACAAATGATTATTTCTATTTTTAAGACAAGTCTTCGAAAACATTGAAAGAAAATACAATTCGAGGATTATGGAATTGCATCTAAGAATATAACGCCTAAATACATATTGAAGAAGCCAGAAGAAACTCACCAGACATAAAAAAAAAACAAAAAACAATATTTTATTACCATACCTAGATTATGCAAACAAATTTCATGGCTCATTTATGAAAGCAATACATGAAAATATTATCACTATCAGATAGAGAGAAAATGATACAATCAAAATTTTTACATCGAAATGAAGTCGTCAACGTCGTTACTTATGTGTAAACATATTTCTGAAGAAAACTATCTAATGGGGTGGTCAATTTAAAATACTACTATAATGCATTTGGACTCATAACCAAGGGACATACAAACAATCGTATGAAACAACTTATAAGAAAAAGAATTTGTATACAAAGACCTCCGTTATGGAAGAAAAACGGCTGTAGGAAGCAAGTACCTACATTGAAAAAAGCAATAAGCAAACAAGGGTTGGAAGCAAACTTACAATAAGAGCCATGAAAATATCTGTGGAAATATACAATCTAAAGAAAATGGGCTAAATCTATTAACCACACAATCATGTCGATATAGGACAAACAAAAATACTTATGGAAATATAAACGTACAGTCTTTAAGCAAGAAAAATATATATCACATTTGTGAAGAAGTGTATACCAATAAATTGACAAGAGGTTACGAGCGTTTACAGTACAGCACGAAAAGACTCAGATATAAATCATTCAAGAACTGACCGCGAGGTTATCGCAGCTAACTACTAAAATGGCACAATAAAGACTGAAATTACGTGTAAATAATGATAAAATGAAGAAACATCTGCGCAGATAATATAACATACCGAAGATAGTACGTGTGCCTTAAACTAAAATACGTTTGCAATTATTTCTATATGCTATTGGCACCAAAGGAAGTATAAAACATGGAATCACATTTATAGAAACGTAATAATGACGCAACGCAATAACAAAGGATTTAAGATAAAACTATTAAATGTACCCGGTGTACTATAAAGGAACATAATAATGAAATTAAAGGGAGCATATTTAACACTGCTGTTGAACGTAAGAAACAAATCACTAACAATTCTACAATGCCACTTAATGAACAATTGAACTAGAGGCATATTTCTATCTCTGACAATACGACGTCGACAATCTGTGTATGTATTTCTCTTCTAATGGCCATTTATAACGTTGATCTAAAGTTACCAGACATTTCCCTGTCAAGAATTGTAAAAATGATTGTACAAAGTAATGAACATAAAACATACTTATTCTCCATCTAGCCATCCATCAGCCCCTTTTCCGTCCACTGCTGGACATAGGCCTCCTCTATAAGACACCTTAACGCGCGGTAGTGCGCTATTTGCATCCAAAGATACTTATTATCATTATTAAATAAACTAAAATAACAGAAAAACGTAAAATAATCAAAATTACGAGCGCTCGGAACTGTATACAAACAAATTATCACAAAACAAAAACCTGTCCAACGAAAAACAGAAAATCAACGAAAAATCTATACGATGCTAGATCTAGCAAGAATATGAAATTGACACCAAGCGTGTACTAATGTGGAATACGGGATGAATTTGAAACATTATTGTTCGGATGACAAAAACGGACACATTTAATGATAAAGCCACTCTAATGACATTTATTAAAGTTTTATGAAAATCGAAGTTCAAATATAATCATCAAACAAACCAAGTCTAAAAACATTGAAAAACATTTAAAGACGCTCGGTGCCAGAAGTCCTCCATGGTTCATTTTAAATGTACAGAACATAAGAAACATGAACATGTCGCCTGGAAAAATACTATCAAGCTATGCAAGTCTTACCAGTTCAAAGCTTAAGAAGCTAGTGTAGTGGAAACATTGACAACGTGCACGGAAAGCAGCCTTCCTTAAATATACGATGCAACAAAAAAAAAAATTCTAATGCCAGTACCCAAGGAATAATCAGGCAAGAGTTCAAATAACGCTTGGTGCGATCATTGCTAAAATACATTTGATGCAATAATGTAAAGTCCTCCAGAGTTATCATATTTTTATTAAGAAATCAACGAAACCAGTCAATCAAGTAAAGAAGAAAGGAAATAATGAAAACATACAAATCACAAACACATATCGCACTACCCGTAAAAAAGGGACGTCAGTGAACTTGCGTCAAAAATGTTTTATTGCATAAATAAATCGAGCTTTACGGCTTACACCTTCTATCAAAACCTAGTGAAGCTATCGACAAAAATGAGAAGTCAATATGTATATCATACATAATTGTAACAAAACAATCCAGCTGGTCAGAATGATAATAATCAGTAAACATGTCGCAATGCTGCTATAAACAGAAAGTCCCTGTAATAACAGGGAAACGAAGAGAAATTTCATTTTTATGTATTTTGTCACAAGACAAGAGCATTGCATACCTGTACATTAAGAAGAGGATATCCTGAGGAAGAAGTTTTATGTGCGGGGTGGTGAAGATAATGCACCATCTTACATAATTGCATTATTGACAATCAGTGAAAGGGACCACAATATTCTTGTATATATAATATATCATCATCTAAACTGAATACCTGTAAACTGAAACAACATGATGATAATTAATTATTAAGAATATACCAAACAAAGAATAAGAAAATTTAACCAAAACCAATAACTCGAGTTGGATAACAATTGGACAACTTTAGACCACTGTTAACAAGAAGGATGAAAATATAAAAAGAAATATATATGTATATGAAGGATACGAGATAAAGAAGCTGAGCAATACAATATGCAGAGATTGAAAATAACATTAATGAAGTGAGACAGAAATAACCCATTATAATACATATTTCTTGGGGAAAAATATTTCACAGAAGAAGGATTGGGCCCGGGCCATAAAGAAATGAAAATTACTATTTACACTTTATAACACTATATCTACTTAATACATCTTTATATATGAACATTGCATGAAAACTCACTCCTACTTATTGTATGAGATATCTAAGTATACATTACATGATACACTAATACAATACTAACAATTTACACGGTTACTAATATACTAAAGTATATTAACACAAGTATATACAACTTATTCTTCATAAATCAGACTATTAACGTTTGTATTCAATACTAAAATTATTGAAAAATAACAGCGGGGGACGTTGCCAAGGGAGCCCACCACTGGAACAGCCCCGGTGTGACCATGACGCTGATGACACCACATCCACGGCGAGACATCGCGAGGCAGGACAACGTGCAGTCGCAGGGTGTCCAAGCTGTACGAAATGAAGTCCTTCCCCGGAGAGTGGCAGAAGAAAGTCTTCAAACTTAGAAGAAGAGATCCAGGCACTGCATGAACCTTACAGAAGCGTGCAGTCAGAACTTATCGACATTACATATAACAATTCTGTGACGTATGATGATTGCAACGTCACGGAGGAAACGGCCATTCCGCCGCTACCACCAGTATCACCAACTAGTGATACCGAGGATTATCCTTTCCCGCCATTACCATTACTGGAACCAGTATCAGAACCTACAACAGAACCAATAGAATGCCTTACGAATGAAAACGTGCAGATGGAAGAATGCCAGGAAGAGCAATTGGTAATGGAACCAGCTATCACAGAAGAGGTTGTTGGAGATAGTTTCGAACCTATACATCGAATCTACAAACAAAGTTTACACACACTAAAAGTCTCTACTAAGTACTCTGGTATGAACAATAAATACCATTGCTACAATAATAACACCAAAAGAGGAGTACAATTACTACTGGAAGCTATGGAAGCAGATCCCGAGGAAGTGGGATTAAAGTCCGCAGCAGTGAAGAAAAGGCAATACTACAGAAGTTGCATTGCTGATTACGTGTACAAATATTATCATTACACTTAGACGAAAGCAACGAGCGGCTTTGTGAGGTCTTCAAGATATACGAGTTGAAATCCCTGCCTGGAGAGTGGCAGAATGTTCACGTATGAACATACATACGGACAAGTCCACCCTAGGTTATATATATTAAATGTCTAACTTCCCGTTTATGAATAAACTCACGTATTAATATAATCAGCAAATTCTTTCTATGCTCTATTTTAGTAACTCTTCGCAGTCACGTATTTTGCATATGTGTGTATAAATGAAACTACTATATAAACTATGTATTTCTACAATAAACCAGTCCAGTGAAATCACCCGAAGTTTCATTGACTCCCTCCTCACCATGTGGCTACCGTCGCGCCGCCCTAGCGCTGCCTGAGTCCAGCGCCGCGTCGCTCTAACTATCGCGCTGCCCGAATTCAGCGCCACGCCGCCGCCCTAACCGTCGCGCCGCCCTAGCGCCCTAGCGCTGCCCGAGTCCAACGCCGCGTGGCTCTATCCTTCGCGCCGCCCTACACCATCGCTGCACAAACCTAACCGTGCCTAACATCATGTAGTTTAGGTACTGAGCGTCTACTACGTCCGACAAATAAATAAGGTAGCTAGAGTCTACGTGTTTACGAGTATCTATGGACTCTCGTTCTGTACACGCCTGTCAGCGAGCAACACAGCACGTTCCCGGCGTGTCCAATGTTGATGATTGACTACGTAGCGTACGTAACCGGTAATTAAATTAAATTAAAATACTTGTGTTATTGTCTATTATTTATATAATTTTAGGGATAATAATTGTTTCTAATTAAGAGTAGATAAATATTTACCGACATTTCACACATCGTCCGCTGGTTCCAAACTAAGCGTAATGATACTTGTGATATGGATACCAGATTACGGATATGATACATATACTACTTTTTTTTGTTGTAAATATATACTTATAATAGATAGAAACCCCCAGACGCAGTACAAATATCTGTGCTCATAACACAAATAGTTGTCTTGTGCGGGAATCGAACCCGTGACCTCGCGATCGTAAGTCGGCTATATAGCCGCTACGCCACGAGGCCCGTCAATAAAAACAAACAATATAAAAAATTTAATTTTAAAAGCTTCAGATCAATAATTTACATGTATCAATTTAATTGTCCTGAAGTGTACTCGTAGTCGTAAGAAAAGTGCATCTAGCACAGAGAACGAATCACGAGTGGCATATATGACGCGACGCGCAGCAGGCCAATCACATACGATAATTTGATTCAACCGCTCCCGCGCTTCATCTCCTACCTCCAAATAGACCCAATAATTCACTTCTGCGCAGGTAAAGATCAGCGCTCAAGATTCGTGCCGATACCTATATCTATACTTATGACATTACCGACAGATGTATCTATCTCTTTCTAGCTATATTAATTATATAATTAATATGCCGTTTGTGACGCTGTTATGTAAACCAAGTACTGTACGGTACATTTACAGACACCTCTATATCTGGAGCTTCATAACAAATCCTTTTGATCTGATCATAAACTTTAACTAAAAGGATTATATCAATCAAACATCAAGCGTTTATTTACTAACAAAGACGTCTATAAAGCAATCAATTTGACAGACACTATTTACAAGATTTCTATTTAGTTTACTCTCAATAGGACGTTAACACCTTTAATGCAACCAATCACATTCTAAGCTATCAATATCAGCAAATCAATTAGCGAATATCAGCAATCAATTATAAAAGTTTTTGATTATCTTTTTTACTGATCTATTCCAGGTATAATCCTCAAAGTTTTTGTTCATCAAGTGGAAAAACAACAACAGCTTAGAATAAAAAAATATGAGTGTACTGCACTCAGCATTAATACCATGAATTTAATTTAATGTTTAGTAGATGTACTAAATTCTATCAGTAGAAATATGTATTTTTAAGATACAATTATTGGTTTAAGTGGTATAGTGTACGCAGTCTACTTTTTAACAAATTGAAAATCTTACCAGAACAACGCTATCTGGGTAAGAATTGCTGAAAACATATTTCCTACATGCATATAACTAAGTTTTAAATCCCCTGTAACAGTTTAATATAATACGCAGATAACTGTAGATAGATATTTAACCCAAAGGACATCGGCTATGACTGTCCAATTTTATTTATAAAAATCAATCACCTCTATAGCCAGTTCAAAATCTTTCCTCTCAATTGTGCCGCTCTGATTGACATCTGAAACAAGAAGCTAAGTTTAACAAGGACTTTGCAAAATACTTCGTAACAATGAGAAATTTTGTAAAAAGTATCAAAAGTTTGGTCATAAATTTGCATACAATTGTGTTCGGGGATCTCAATGCAACTTTCGAATTTACTGGTGACATTACATTATTTTAAATAAGGGTATTATTGAAATTTTTTAAAGAGACTTATCAGAATTAAAAAAAAACTGTTATTTTACAAGAAGAAAACACAATAATTATTGTTTTTCTTAATTGTTTGTTCCAATAATACGAAAGATTAACCACTCGAGGAGCGCTAGCAATGAATTAAGAACATACCACTTGCGTTAACAATCATTTATCCTTTTCATAATACGGACATTAAAAGAATTTAACAATTTGTAGGTATTTCTTTTTATGAATGAGATCAAACTCATGAGTTTTTCTATACTAACAATATTAGTAAAGGTGTAGAATTTGTTTGTTTGTTTAAACGCGCTAATCTCAGGAACCACTAGCCGGATTTGAAAAATTATTTCAGTCTTGAATAGTACATTTATTGAGGAAGGCAATATAACATCACGTTGCAACCAATAGGAGCGAAGCAGCTGATAAAAATGTTAAAAAAATAGTGGTAGGGGAGCCCACGATGCTAAATGGGGATTTACTCGAGCGTCGTAGAGACCTATTGGGATGCAAAGCTTAGATGATTAGAATAAAAAAATGTTATATGATATATACCTTTACATCGGTGGGGGAAGTGGCTATAGATTTTTAAATATGTAAAAAAAAACTGTTGCATGGACATTCTCGAGCGCGTCAGATATTGATAGCATCAATGCCCTACGTATTTTTAATAATGTACGTATGATAATCTGATCGTTTGCATGATGCGGGTGGTCGTATTTAAGGGATGAAAATGAAAAAAAAAAAATTTGTCGAGCGCGTCAGATTTTCTAAGAGAGTGTTAAGTGCACCAAAAAAAGCTCTCATTCACTAATCTGACGATTTCGATGGGACGCAAACTCACGGCCAGTTTCATAATGTGCAAAAAAAATTCGCCATTTTGAAATACTCAAGCGCGTCAGATTAAGATATATATGGTTCATCTTTATGTTCTAAACGTACTGTCTCATAATCTGACGATTATCTAGAGGGATTCGCCTAATCTGACAAAAAAAAATTCGAAAAACGGTTCACCTTAAAGGCCATCCCGCTAATTCCATTCCTGGGCGCTTAAAATTGTACTTTGAACTATATTTTGAACTCAACGGGTCATTCCCAGTCCTCCACACCCCGTGTCTACAGTGTGGAGGTATGGGAATAGTGTGGACGAATGGGAATAAAAAGGGTGTGGAGGGAAAGGTGCCGTTTATTCCCAGTCCTCCACACTATAGTGCAGGAGCCGACACTAGAAAAAGTTAAATTTTAAAAAGATGAGTTGGACTTCTAAATGTTTAATTAGGACTGTTTATGAGATATTAAGCCATCAAAATATATCGTAAAAAAAGTTGCAAAGTTACACTGTCGGCTTTTAAATTGTTAGATTTACCAGCTGCTCTGTGTCTAGCCAACCGGAGTCGCCGATAAGAGATAACAATAGATTTTAAGGACAATAGAGTCGTAAAATCTCATCTCCATTGAATCATAGCTAGAAAAGAAGCACAATTAAAAAGCTCTTAGGAATATTTATGAGTATGTTGTAAAGATAAATCATACAAATTTTTAGACAAGTATAAAATATTATTTTTATTACAGCGTGATCATTTATAATTTACAACAATTAAAAAGAAAGTAAATATTATGATCTAAGATAATTTGTATCACAGAATAGTTTTATCACATAATGGACAATAATTTGAAAGTGTAAATACTTTCGTTAATGTTTTCGTTCTTCAAACTATTTACTTTTGAGGTGTAAGTATTTGGTACACAAGGAAACGTTGAAGTAACTAACTTTCTTTTAGTATTGAATATAGTCGCTTCAATTTTATTTTTCTCACCATCTGGCAAACATTTATGAAGCGTTTATTCTATAATCCGACCATCCTGAAGCAAAAAACATAATATGTAAGTCACATTAATAATGTAATAAATAAAAATAAATAATGTAAAAAAATGTAATATAATGTATTTTTATTTTGTAATTTTATATTTAAAAATATAATTTTATAATGAGTTTAAATAAAGAATACCACTAATGTATTAATAATAATATATCTAAAATGTGTATAAACTACTTACTTTAATTCTCAACACTCCACTGCACTTTACACCACCTTTTAATTTATTTTGGCTACAAGCCTAAACAAATAATCCACTTTTATGGTATCTTCTTTTATAATATTGTCGACCACCATGTAGTAAGACAGTCCCATGTCTCCTTTCGATATAGGACAAGGTTGACTTTTATATTCACTTTTATTTCATCCCTTGAAAAATAATATTTTATACTTGTCTAAAAATTTGTATGATTTATCTTTACAACATACTCATAAATATTCCTAAGAGCTTTTTAATTGTGCTTCTTTTCTAGCTATGATTCAATGGAGATGAGATTTTACGACTCTATTGTCCTTAAAATCTATTGTTATCTCTTATCGGCGACTCCGGTTGGCTAGACACAGAGCAGCTGGTAAATCTAACAATTTAAAAGCCGACAGTGTAACTTTGCAACTTTTTTTACGATATATTTTGATGGCTTAATATCTCATAAACAGTCCTAATTAAACATTTAGAAGTCCAACTCATCTTTTTATAATTTAACTTTTTCTAGTGTCGGCTCCTGCACTATAGTGTGGAGGACTGGGGATAAACGGCACCTTTCCCTCCACACCCTTTTTATTCCCATTTGTCCACACTATTCCCATTTGTCCACACTATTCCCATACCTCCACACTGTGGACGACGGGGTGTGGAGGACTGGGAATGACCCAAATGTAGGCATCACGCAGCTGCACGCATTTAACTTTATCGACGAATTTTTGTTATTTCGGCTTGCGGAAATTGTCAGATTATATATTTTTCATTATTCTTGAATTACGCTACGCTCGAGAATGTCGAGATGACGTTTTTTTTTTACAACTTTGTTGCCCTCCCCTTTTTTTACGTCACTCTCAAATTGTCAGATTAGTGGAATATACACTTTTTAGGATGTAATTAACTCACCCTACCTTAATCTGACGCGCTCGAGAATTTCTGATGGTCAATTTTTTTTTACTAATCTGATCCTGTATCCTTCACGGGCGGCCTTATATATCGGTCTCATGTTTTGTGGAGGTACTTAACCGGGTACAAGGTATCCTCCTGTATATTAATCTGACGCGCTTTAGTAAATCCCGAAATCCCCTCTTCGGCTCCCCTACTATAGGAAAACATTTCTAAATTTCACGCGTATGGAGTTGCCAGCAACGGCTAGTATATTATTATAAATTGAACGTATTATGAGTATTTTATAAATTAAACCCATAATTTTCAACATTCATATAGATTATTGCTATTGGTGGCGACTCCGTACACGTGGAAATTCGATAATTTTCCGCGTTTTCGCAAAATTTTTCACTAATATTCCAAATGGTCGTCAGAGCGATGTTACGTAACCTATAGCCTTCCTCGATACACACAAATAAAAAAACAAAACTCTTTAGATTTATAATAATTATAGTATAGATAATTTACGATACATTAATCGTATTTAGAGTATTACTAGCTGACCCGGCAAACGTTGTTTTGCCATACCAAAAAAATCTCTAGCTATCACCACCAGGGTCCCGTTTTTACCCTTTGGGTACGGAACCCTAAAAAAAGGTTTGAAAAATAGATGTTGGCCGATTCTCAGACCTACTGAATATGCATGTAAAATTTCATATAAATCGGTCATGCCGTTTCGGAGGAGTACGGTAACTAACACTCTGACACGTGAATTTTATATATAAGAATAAAAAATCCTTGAAAATAAAAAAATTTACATTAATATCAATTATTATTTACTACTTACCAAAGAAAACATTGAAGACATACAACAGCTTCTTTCGTCGAAATTCAGAGACCGACATCCTTTGATCTAAAACAAAAAGTTTTATTACAAATTAATCTTTGGGCACATCTTAAAAATATTTGTTATCTTTTTTCATTATACACTATGATCATTACAACAGCAGATTTTGATTCGGTTTCTTTTAATAGATAGAGAGGTTCAAGAGGATGTCTGTTTTGTATAATTTGTCAAGATTTTGTTTCTAAATTCCACGCATACGAAATTGCAAGCTACAGCTATCTTCCCATAAAAATAATGTCGTTTTAACAAAATAATTGTTGTAGCAGTTTTTTTTTCAAGATATATTTCTGCAGTGGTATTCAGTAAGAAAGTGAATTTTCGGTGAATCTTGATCACGTGACAGCGCTCCTCTATTTTTATTGAGGGCGCGCTTACTTTTAATACCGTAGATACTTTTAATTCCGAAAAAATACGGTGTTCCCGTGGATTAATAAAATAACTCCAATAAGAACACAATATCTAGATGGCGTTGATGTAGGGTTAGAAATTGAAATCTCTAGTTTTGCTACCGCCTTTTAACAGTCTGTTTTTTCTTTTGTTTCTAGCACCTCGCCACAGCTAATAAAGTACATATATGGTAGTTTTTAAAGAAACAAATATGCAAATATGTTGTAACAGAAAAACATAAGACACGTTTTTTTTTAATTTCGCGATCGGCTGGACAACCCCTTATCAGATTCGTGGAGGGATATAAATGACGTTTGAGAAGAGTTCCTCCTTCGAGGAAGTAGTCTCTTATTAGGTTAGAACGTCTACTGCAGGACATTCCATATGTATTGTCTCTTGAGCCTTCTATAAGTTATAGGTTTACATAGATCCACAGCGAGGCTGTTAGTATGAGCTTTTATGCGTGTATTGCATTCTCTTGTTCTGTGTTCAATTTCCTCGATTATAGTTCTCATTTTTGTATGTTCATGTAGTTCGCTAGTTCTTATGAACAAAGGGGCATTTGTTATCATCTTGAGTGCCCTGTTTTGAAACCTTTGTTGGATCTCTATGTTGGAGTTCTTTGCTGAGCCCCACAACTCGATACCATATCTTGAGATTGGCTTGATGATGCTTTTCTAAATTAGTATTTTATTCTCAATCTGACATATGATTTCCGCCTAAGAAGCCAAGTTAGGCTTCTGAGTCTTATGTTTAACTCTTCTCGTTTTTTCTGGATGTGGGTTCGCCATATTTGTTTTCTATACATATGATACTTAAAACTTTTTACATAAAATAAACCCAAAATATACTCGTAATATTTTAGTGAGGTTTTCTGTTGTTATAAATTTAACAATTTTATTTTCAGGTCGTATATGGAAAGGTCGACGTTATTTCTGGATTTAACTTACAAAAAACGCCACGTGTATGACCCATATCAAAATGATATAATACTGAGCAATTGTTACTTTTTATTAACTAACACGCTTATATTAGCTCGGAACGTATCTATCGATGATTAATCTATATAAATTCGGCAATTTCAAGTGTGTTTTTTAGTTTTTAAACTAGGTAAATTATTTTTAATTAATAGTCTTAAAATTATACATGTTATGTAAGAATACAGGTAATAACACCTAACCAACAGCTGTAAGCACCAGTTAAAAGATAATAAAATGAGTTAGCATCAACTGTGAAACAAGAAAAACTTGAAATCAAAAGACCCTATGACAACATGTCTGGCCATTAACGTCCAACGATTGGGCTCAGGCCTCCGCCACTTGGGAGGGATTATGGTCTACTATGCCGCAAATTTTCAGTGTCTCACAGAGGATGTTAAATATCCCTATCCATGCGTGGTCAGCGTAGCATACCAAAAACCTTAAATTAAAAGAGACCCGTACCCAACAGTGGGACGTTCATGGGCTGGGAAGAAGAAGAGTAAAATGAAGAGTCACAGTGTTTTATAAATAGCAGCAGATTTCACTATAATATCGACATCGACATAAAAAATATTTTACACATAGGTAATTCATATTTTATTCAGTCATTATTTCACGTTCCATTATTCTCAAACCGCATCCTTACTAATTTATAAATGCGAAAAGCTGAATAACAACCATACGTTTTGGCGAGCTTAAGTGCTAATGTGTGTAACCAAACCATAGTGCGATTTAAAAACGTACGTACAACGCCATCTATCGAGTGGTATAGTTAACTTCTGTTTGTTAAGGTTTTATTTCTAAATTTTACGCAGACGAAGTCGTGGGCAACAGCTAGTTATTTATAAATGCCCAAACGATTTAATGAATATCAATAATAAATTTTGAATAAAATACAATCGCCTAAAAGATTTTCTATTTTGTCTGGCATTAAATTTATCTTATGTATGTTGGCGGTTTCGGGGGCAATATATTGATCTAGCTAGATTTTTTAATAAACAAATATTGTTTTTATGGTGTTTTAAGGCAAAGAAAATCTTATTCAATTCGAAGTTCCTGTGATAAACGCTTTCAAACAAACAAACTCTTTAGCATTATAATATTAATATAGAGTTAGTATATCTACTTGATTTTGAAATAATTTATAAACACACTTTATTCTTAAAACAACCTACTCACTCACAACTAGAAACTTGTATACATAATTCATTCCGTTACACATAATAGTTTCCTACCTTTTGATAACGTTAGAGGACCCGAGAGGACCCTTCCATAGGATAGGGCTCATAAATTGTGATAATGGAGTTACTCCATTACCTGAATATACACTAAAATTAGGGTAAGTTTTGATTACCATTCCTTTGTTTAATTTGCCTTGAACGACTAATGATCTGAATAGTTTAATCTGTGAAATGATGATCGGCAATATTGGTTTCAATTAAATATTTAAAATTTTAATTGACTAAGCCTCGAGTCATTTAGACAGTATCATTTAGAACTAAATAATGTTGAGGATTTTTGTCTGTTAATATTTTAAACAACGTCTTCCAGTCTTAGACCTCGCGTTATGATTGTGTTAATAAGTATATTTTCTTTCCACGCTTAAAGTTGTTTAAACAAAAATCTTCAAAACATATTCTCTCACTTCCAGCTCATTTACGCCCCACTATTGAGCACGGGCCTCCTCTACTATGGGAGGGATTATAGTCTACTGTATACATAAGATTTATTTCCGAGATTTCCTTCTCTCACAGGATGTTATTTGATAAGAAATAATAAATATTAAATATTCACGGACATTTCACACAGCGTCCTCTGGTCCCAAGCTAAGCTTATATGCTTGTGTTAAGGGTACCAGAATACGGATATACTACATAAACTACTTTTCTTTCGTAAATACATACTTATAATACATAGAAACACCCAGACGCAGTACAAACATTTGTATGACATTTATGGATATCACACAAATGATTGTCCCAAGCGGGAATCGAACCCGCGACCTCGTGATCGGCAGTCCTTACATAAACCACTCCACCACGAAGCCCGTCAAAATATCAGAATATCCCAAGTCAATAGCCCGTCAGAATATCTTACAGCTGGCTCTTATAGCCTCAATGGGAGGACAAGGGGTGGAGACACTTGTATTCTTAATCTATCACCATACCATACCAACATGGCCACACCTTACGTCTTAGTACGAGAGCCCACGACCAAAACCATGTCTCATAGCAATACGGCAAAAACCCTATAAAATCGTTAGATTGTATGATTCTGAACCCGACTAGGTGTGTAGTAACGGTCGAAAGTGTAGCAACTGCGTGGGAGGCCATTTCTGCTGTGTCAAAAAAAAAGACAGTCGGTATTATAGCAATACGTCTGATAGTGAAAATGTACATAGATTTTATAATTGTATTACGAAAAAGTTTGTTTTCAGACATTTTGCGCGTAGCATATAACCTGAGCGCATTTTTGAAAATGTCAACAAATTTAGCCGACCTGTATCATAGCAATACGGATAATTTTTTTTTTCAACTTTTCGTATTGCTGCCATGATTACCAAAAACCTGTTTTCTGACACTTTAAGTGTAGCTTATACTCCCAAAAACGAAAATAACGTTTCGGAGTCGCCTAGCCGACGCCTCTGTTAAATGTTTTTTTAAATTGAATTTGATTTCGAAGACGACGATTCCGAATCTGACAGCGATTGAATACGAGAATATTTTGTAACTTTGAATAAACCGTTTTTTTTTAACTTCATCCCAGTTTCCTTTTGTGCGATTTATTTCAGTCCTTCAACTTCAATGTTACGGTTTCGGGTAAATTCTTTGTTAATTATCATCTAATAAATTCAGGGTCGCAACGTATTCATTGGTTTGTAACAGAAAATTCAAGATGCCTCAATACGATTTTTAAATGATATCTGAGTATCGAAAAGTTGTCTGATAGAGAAGGTGCTACACTTAATTTGTCTGATATAAATTTTTTGCACATGTGGACAACTTATTTTATCATGTCCAACAATTTTCAGACATATTGCTATGATACCGATCGGTAAAATTTGTTAACATTTTCAAAACGGTCTCAAAATTTAATGCGTTCACATTTCCGTCTGAAAATTGTTTTGTTCGCATCAAATAACCAAAATTTACTAATAAAAAAGATTTTCAGACGTATTGCTATGAGACATTTTTTTTGTCTCATTTTTAATTTTTTTAAGTGATTTTACGGGTTTGCGCTACACCACTAACGTCTGAAAAATATGTTTCCGGTATCTCAGAACTATCATTCAACTACAGTCTGCAAATCAGACATATTGCTATGATGCAGTTCGGTAAAATTCTTTGACAATTTTGAAAATTCGGTCAGATCAAACGCTACGCGGAAAATGTCTGATATTGGTATTTTCGAGTTCAGGATAATCGTATCTATCGATTTGATGTGGTTTTGGCCGTATTGCTATGAGACAAAAATTTTGGTCGTGGGCTCTCGTACTATCTAGAATTATTTTGATGGCAATACCTACTCAACAAAATTCGTCTAAACATTTCTTATCGTTAAAATAATCAGAAAAATAAAAGCTCTATATATTTTTTGTTCAAATACAGCCAAGCTATTTTCAACAACTGTACGAGACATCGCCTATGGCCTAATAACGCAAACTATTTCAGTTCAGACGGAATGGTTCTGAATTTTCCAACAGAATCAATTATAGATAGGACGCCAGCTTTTGTATTGTTACTCTAGAACGAAATCGTTAAGAAACTTTACTGTTCATGATTTATATGCAATTATATTTTGTTTCATAAATAAAAGTATATTTAGGTTTAAAATTACTATCATGTAAAGTTAAGCGTCTCATCCAGTTTCAATTAAAATGTTTGTTGTATGGAAGCCCCATTAAAAAATCTTGTATTCTGGTTTTTAGTATTTATTTGTTGTTATAGTATACACAAATACATAATCTGTGAAAATTTCAACTCTATAGCTATCACAGGTCCCAAGATATTGCCTTGTGACAGACGGCCCGACCAACATCTAAGTTTCAGTAGTAGAATCTTGTTTTACCTATTGGTACGGAACTGTAAAAAGTCTAATTATTTTACGATGACTCGATAAAAATGAGATATGAAATTTGATAACAACGAAATTCCTTCATATTCGTATTGAATCATTAATTTTACAAAAGTATACGGGTGAAAATATGAGTATATTAAATGATTTCTTCAGGGAAATTTTTACGTCATAAAGAATTTCGACTCTGGAACATTTATCAAATCCAACATCATAATATTGCTTTTTCAAATATGACGATGTCGTTTATTGCATCTGCACCATTTTTTTAACTAAATTATGTCCCTACTTTACTGTATAAAATATGCTCGAGGAAGATCGCAGAATATATTTTTTTAGCTGTTGATCCCAACTTTATACACTTGGACTTTCAAATCACTACCTACAGATTGACATAATATATAGTACATAGCACTTGGAGACTTTACTTTTCTATTGGCACAAAGTAGATACTGAAGCTGAATAAAATTTTAGGATCAGACGATGACTTTCGTATATTACCCCTTACATAAATATACATATATTACAAACTTTACCTCTTTGTAAAGGTTTTTTTTACATTCATGGGCATTTCACACAACGTCCTTTAGTCTGAAACTAAGCTTATTTGCTTGTGTTGTAGGTACCAGAATACGGGTACATTACGTACAGTAATTTTCTTTTGTAAATACAAATTCGTTTGAAAACTAATTAGATAACAAATACGCATATCTGTGAAATAACGCTCTCAAGCAGACATGTACCTACAGAACTTCATACAACCAAATCTCGCTAAATTGTTAGAAGCTTGTAGAAACAGCGATCGAGTACGCCTTTTCTTGTTTCAATTTCAGTTTCCAATTTAATTTTAAAAGTTAGATAGCTTGTTACACTGAGCTAAAAGTGGTAGTTAATAAAAGTTGTATTACTTAAGATATACTTTCTATCATTTTGTTTAATCTATGTTGTGTTTACTTTTGGAGGTTTGAGGATTGAAAACAACTAGAATAAATCTCTAAAGACACAAAATCCAAAAATTCTTATATTTTATGGATGCTATTATAACAAGGCATGTTATAGTCTACAATAAACTGCATTTTTGCTTGCCTTTACGCAGACTTACCGATAAATGTAAAGTAGATTCATCTTATGTTTCATAACAAGAGATAATAAAATATAATCATAAGAAAAGATAGAGTCCATATTTATCTTTTCTTATGATTATATTTTATTATCTCTACCTATGTGAAAGATCTGAAAGAAAGAGAAAATAACACACATATGAGATCTGACAGGAGAGTATAGAAGAAATAGACATGTTCCCACCCACCTTAAATAATACGAGAAGGCCAGGAGAATGATAATAATGTTATCACTACATCGTTTGTATTAATCAGATGTAGATTTCACCCATACTACAGAAAAGTGATTCATAAAAATCAAAAACATGATTTAAATAAAGAACAGCTTTTATAAAAAACATAATTATTCGCAAGCAATAAAAATATATAAATAAACTAGCTGACCCGGCAAACGTTGATTTGCCATAGTAAAAAAAAAAGGTTTGAAAAATAGATGTTGGCCGATTCTCAGACCTACTGAATATGTATGTAAAATTTCATAAAGATCGGTCTAGCCGTTTCGGAGGAGTACGGTAACTAACACTGTGACACGTGAATTTTATATATTAGATAAATATTCATAGACATTTCACACAACGTCCTCTGGTCCCAAGCTAAGCTTATATGCTTGTGTTATGGGTACCAGAATACGGAATACATAAACTACTTTTTTTTCGTAAATACATACTTATAATACATAGAAAACACCCAGACGCAGTACAAACATTTGTATGACATTTATGGATATCACACAAATGATTGTCCCAAGCGGGAATCGAACCCGCGACCTCGTGATCGGCAGTCCATTACATAAACCACTCCACCACGAAGCCCGTCAAATCAAAAATGTCTGTAATATATATGTAATATAAATACCAAATAATGCTTATTGATAATCCCACAAGAGCTGTAACACCCACACAGTACAATCAACAGTTCCCATCGTTGCGCTATCAAAATTTTACAATACATTTTTTATTACGTATCTTGTCGATCCAACATTTTTCCTACTGTTATAGCCAAGGATTTGTTCGTTACGAATAGCGTAAACATTCTATGCCAATTGTCTCTTTATCTATACTCATATTATAAAGCTGAAAAGTTTGTTTGTTTTAACGCGCTAATATCAGGAACCACTGGTCCGATATGAAAAATTCTTTCCGTGTTGGATAATAGGTTTGTCGAGGAAGGCTATGGACTATATTACATCACGCTGATACCAATAGGAGCGAAGCATGAGTGAAATTTTGTAAATTCCACTCGTACGAAGTCGCGGGCAACAGCTAGTAGTTAATAATTTAGCTGTTACTGGTATAAAGTTAACTAATGGAAGAACTAAGCAGATGTTGTGCGAAAAATCTAAACTGCATGTAGTGATGGCCAGCCTAATAAAGACCCGGAATGGATTCCATTTTGTTCTCAGAGTATAATAGAATTAATAATGCCCAGAATTTAATATGGTCACAGGCTGAGAATATGTTCTTTTTTTCAACAGAATTGATAAATATATATTACAAGCTGCCCCTGCAAACGTTGTTTAGCTAAAAAAAAGGTTTGAAAAATAGATGCTAACCGATTCTCAGACCTACTGAATGTGCATGTAAAATTTCATAAAAATCGGTCTAGCCGTTTCGGAGGAGTACGGTAACTAACACTGTGACACGTGAATTTTATATATTAGACTAGCTGACCCGGCAAACGTTGTTTCGCCATACTAAAAAAAAGTTTGAAAAATAGATGTTGGCCGATTCTCAGACCTACTGAATGTGCATGTAAAATTTTATAAAAATCGCTCGAGCCGTTTCGGAGGAGTACGGTAACTAACACTGTGACACGTGAATTTTATATATAAGACTAGCTGACCCGACAAACGTTGTTTTGCCATACAAATGTCAAGGGTGGACAACCCTTATTACTTAGGGGTATGAAAAATAGATAGTAGCCGATTCTCAGACCTACTGAATATATATAGTTTCTTAAGAATCGGTCAAGCCGTTTGGGAGAAGTATGGGAACGAAAATTGTGATGCGAGAATTTTATGTATTAGATATTGTGGGAGATACTTATTTGTGTTGCACGAGCATATTAGTATACCTAATTAGATCTCAATAAAATATTTGCGATAGATATCGTTTAGGCATCTCATATCGTACACAATAAATGCACTGTCAAAGAGAATCTAAAGAAACATAATAAATTTGAAAGTGCTATTCCCGGCTCTCCACTGAAATCTTTGCAAAACAGACACGGAATTGTTTTTGCAAGATTCTAATAAAAGATATGTTTTTTTAATGAAACAATTTGTAGTCTGTTCAGTCTGCCGCTTGAGTCAGCCGTGCGATTATTGGGTGAAAATAACCGACATTTTTTTTTCGATTGCCTTTTTATGGTTTGCGTATTTTGCCACTTTCAACGCTTTTATAGCTTAAGACGATACCAAAATAGCTTCGTGCATTTTTCTATGTACGAAGTTTTCATTGTTTCTTTAGATTGAATGGCTAGAGCTCTAATTTTTAAGTATATGTTTTTTCAATATATGATCTAGGATCGCATCAACTCAGAAACACGATTGAAAAAAGTTTTCTCGATAGAAAATCTTGGCGAAACAACCTCTCAAAATTTTTATTTTTTTCATTTGTCGGTCTGTTATTGCGTATTAACTAATGAAATAACTTTAAAAACATAAGTAACTTTTATATATAGAAACACGTAAATCAGAATTAAAATATATTTAGTAGATTTTGAGTAAATAGGAAAAGTATCCCTAATTCTTCATTTTCTGTGCCTACTGGCAGTGTTAATATGTATGTGTCGGCGATGATATACGATAATATTGATGTAGGCCCTTAAGCAATATCCCATGGGTACGAATAATTGATGATATGTTCTTGAGAACTGAATTGAACTTTGAATTACCATTTTTGACCGAAATGTAGAAGCGCACAGAATGAATTTGAAATTTTTGAATTAATTTCCGAATATTAAACTTTGACGGTCTTACATAATATTTTCTAACACTTGCGCGACTCATTCGTTTGAATAAAACCACCACTTTTTACGCGTCTAAATCCGTAAAAAGTGGTTTTATTTGACGGTCTTATTCATAATGACTTATCGGAAGTTTAAAAGTTCGCTAAAATAGGTTCGCGAAAATTGTCAAAACTTGTTATTCATAATAGTCTTTTTACGCTAAAACGTTTATTATCTCTGCGATAAAATCTCCGTTTAAACCTCCGATAAGTCATTATGAATGAGACCGTGAGTCTATAACAAATACTTTGTTGAACAATTCTACAATACGTTTTCTAAGAAATAATATAATTTTAATATTTCTAAAATTTCTTATTCATTTTTGTGGGTGTGTGTGTATGAAAATATACAGTAGGTCTGAAAATAGAATAGTTATCTATTATTAACTTAGTTTCCAACTTATGGCCTTACAGTGTTCCTTACCAGAGTTAAAAATCAAAGTGATAGTGGACTGAGCTAATTTTTTTTGTATAAAACAATTCCATTAGAAGCTCTACAACTAAGTACATTCGCTTTACTTTTTTCAGTAATTACTGGAGTTCTTCTAGCAAACTATTTCCTACGATTGTACTAATTATTCTTTGTTTTGTACTTTTATTTCGTAAATTAAGTCCGTGTATAAATATTCATTGTATTCCTGTCTCATAACAAATTAAATATGATATATAACTTCATTTGCGGCATTTTTATTGTTAATGGGCCTGTAACCGTTGCTGTTTAAAAGTTATTTAAGGAAAGTCAAATACTACTTTTTAGTCTCTCTCCCTCTCTCTCTCCAGCTCATTTACGTCCCACTGTTGGGCATAAGCCTCCTCCACTTTGGAGGGATTATGGGCTACTGTGCTGTGCTGACCAGACGTATTAGCACAGGGTTTATTTTCGAGTTTTCCGTCTTTCACAGAGGGTGTTATCTGTGCGCAATATCCCTTAGCTGACTTTAAAGCACGCTTGGGAGGAGATGGGGTGGCGGCACTTGTATTCTTAATCCCTCACCACATGGAGTCTCATATAAAAGCTATTATAATAATATATACGAAATTACTTTAAGATTTCTTCCATTCGCATTCCATTAATGTACCACTCTTGGGCGTCAAATACTTCTACTTTGGGGAAACATTCTGCTTTGCTTATGCTAACTCGACAGATACAGATCTTTCATTTACTAATAAATAAATAAATATTCATGGTATCAGAATACGGATATAATACATATACTACTTTTCTTTTGTAAATACATACTTATAATACATAGTAAACACCCAGACGCAGTACAGACATATGTATGACATTTATGGATATCACACAAATGATTGTCCTGACCGGGAATCGAACCCGAGACCTCGTGATTGGCAGTCCATTACATAAACCACTCCACCACGAAGCCCGTCAACAAAATACCATTTATAATTCAATATATAATTTATGTCAACGTTAACTAATATACCATTAAATTCAAACTAATAGCATCATAAGTCATAACCAAAAATACACTTATTATAATGAATCGCTTTATACTACGCCTTTATGCGTTAGCGACTAAATAACACCATAGTCAGTAGGTACTCTCTAGAATTTACATTTAAAATTGCTCCCTTGTTTGACGAACTAGACTGGCAAACCGAGAATTAGAATATTTCGAGTCCAAAGTTATTTATTTGTACTAAGCAAACTTTCTTGTTTGAGTTTAATTAAAATTGCGATGGAAAGGGATTTGTTTAATTCGAAATAAGATGTTTGTAATTATAATTATCTATTTGATGACAATACAAGAGCCACCACCCAACTTCTTCTCCACGGTACTATAAAATTCAGCTTAGGGTTAACATCTACTGCTGGAGACGGAAAACTCGAAGCTAAACCCTACCAACACGCCTGATCAGCGCGACATAGTAAACGAAACGAAGAGGTTCATATACCTAAGTAGGTATGAACCTCTTTCTCTCTCTATAGCCGAATACGTCCTACTGTTAGCAGTGGGACGTATTGGACTATAGAGAGAGAAAGAGAGAGAGATAGAGAATTATAATTAAACATAGTTGTGTTTCTGTTAATTTAACATTCAATTTAGATTAAAAGTTTCAATAGTTTTAAACAAAAACGTTAAGTTGTGGCATTCAAAAAAATGATCATAGCAACGCATTTTAGTAGGAAGGCATCAGTATAAAAAATAAAAGAAATTTGACATGGATTTTTAAGAGAATGACAAACTAGTTAACCATTTAAACTACTAACAAGACATAACCTATCCTTATGGTCTGATTTTACAGAAAATTAAATTCAATAATTCGAAACTTTAAAGACATACTCGTAACTATTAATAAAACCTTCTAGTATTTTCTTTTTCATTATATCTTTAAAGATCATTACTGAAACCCGTTTATTGTTCTTTATAATAATGCTAGATAATGAAAGAATAATGCATAAACAGGGTTTCAGTATGGATTTTCACATAGTCATTGATTTTGTCAAAGCTGACAGCATAATTACACTGCTGTCGTCAATTATAAGTCTAACGGGACCTTAATTATTCGATCAAGAACTCTAATTAACACATAAAAGAAACTACTGCACTGCGCTATCTGGCGGTAACTATTATTTTAATTAATTGGACAAGTTGTGGGGCATGGGGTTACAATAAAAGCATTTATTTCCCGTAATTTTCTACCTAACTGCAGATTAGACGGAGATTGTGAAACTCTGGTACCGATTCTACGTGTACAACTAAACTTAACTAAAAAATAAATAAAAAATAAATATTCACACACATTTCACACAACGTCCTCTGGTCCCAAAGTAAGCTATATTTCTATGCTTGTATTATGGGTACCAGATACGGATAGACTACATATACTACTTTTCTTTTGTAAATACATACTTATAATACATAGTAAACACCCAGACGCAGTACAAACATTTGTATGACATTTATGGATATCACACAAATGATTGTCCCAAGCGGGAATCGAACCCGCGACCTCGTGATCGGCAGTCCATTACATAAACCACTCCACCACGAAGCCCGTCAAAAATGAAAATTGATAGAATCAATAACACAATTGGGCAATGTTAACTGAACTTTTTAGTAGAAAATCTGTCTATTATAGACTAACGATTTTAATTAATGAAAATGTGCATTTATTAAATAACTAATTAATCAAAATAAGCCATAGTTGTCTTTTATTTTTACCACGTTTATATTAGTTCGGTGGGTATCTATCAATGTATTAATCTATGTAACGGAATCTTTGAAAGTGATTTTCACCCACTTGTAGTAGTCGGATCGATCTATTAAGCACCGATGACAATGCAATAATTTATAAAAATATTCAGGACTAGCTGTTGCCCTCGACTCCGTCCGCGTATAATTTAGGAAATTTTCCCCGTTTTTGCAACATTTTTAACTACTGCTTGAGTGAGAGTATTATAAACGTAAGAGTAAACAAATATAATCAGAATGAACGAACTGTTAAGCTATCAGGAGTTACACGTGTTATTGTGAGTCAACCATAAAATATAGATATGTGCTGTTCCGGGATATTTTTTAGACAATTTTATGTAGAATATTTCCGTCATACATGATTTCTATGTAACTTTAACCATTAAGGCTGCACACGCGACGGAAGCTTAAAAAAATGGAGCACCTTTTCCCGTTTTCCCAACATTTCCCTTCACTACTCTGCTCCTGTTGATTGTAGCGTGATGAAAAGTATACTATAACCTGCCCAGGAGTGTGAAGAATAATTGTACCAAGTTTCGTTAAAATCCGTCGAGTAGTTTTTGTTTCTATAAGGAACATACAGACGGACAGACAGACAGACAGACAGACAATGATTTTACTGATTGCAATTTTGGCATCAGTATCGATCACTAATCACCCCCTGATAGTTATTTTGAAAATATATTTCATGTACAGAATTGACCTCTCTACAGATTTATTATAAGTATAGATTTTCAAGCGTGTTTTTTGTTTTTGAACTTAGTAAATTCTATCCATCCATTCATCCATCAGCCTCTATCAGTCCACTGTTGGACATAGGCCTCCCCCATAGAACGCCACAACGCGCGGTCCTGTGCCGCCTGCATCCAATGTCTCCCCGCGACCTTGACGATATCGTCGCTCCACCTTGTCGGGGGCCGCCCAACGCTGCGCCGTCCGGTACGTGGTCGCCACTCTAGGACCTTTCTTCTCCGAAGTAAATAAATTATAATAATTCCTTAGTAAATTATTTAGTTAAGTTGCAACGTAGAATTGATACCTCTATTTAATAATACAGGCGGGCATTTCTTTTTTGTATTATTATCTTGCTGTTTTATCATGCGTAAACTACATAAAACGATTTCGCTCGAGAAATAGGACGGTAGATATTAACTTGAATTCAATATCAACCTTTTGTTGTTAACGTATATAAAATAGTAACTTATAGTTAAAATTTGTGTATTGTGTTCAGTTTTATGACGGTCAAGGGATTTTATGTTTATTAAAATATAAAGTAAGTATACACAAAAAAAAAAATTAACTCCTACATTTGTCCGTGTGATGACAGATTAAAAATACAAGTGTTAACACTCGTTTTATTTCCCAGGATGCTGATGTCAAAGTCAGCTAAGGAATATTGTACTCAGATAACATTCTCCGTGAGAGACAGAAAACGCGAAAAAACCCTCAGTCATGTGCTAACAGGCCTAGTCAGCGTGGCACAGTAGACTGTAATCCCTCCCAAGGTGGAGAAGGTCCATGCCCAACTCTGGGACGTTAATGGGCGGAAGAGACAGAGAGAGGAACCCATATATTTTTTGGCGCATAATTTTCGATCGATTACACCAAATTAGCCAATGTTTTTTGTGGTTATTAGTTATTTTATAGTTACCGTCGACTGAGAAGTCTCACCCGTGACCATGGTGACTGCAAAGTCTCCGAAACGTCGGGCCAAAATTTAAAACAAATATATGCGTCTAAATCTATAAAAAGTAGTTTTATTTAAACAGATGAGTCGCGCAAGTGTTGTCTAAACTATCAACCGAAATGATAAAAATCTCACCGAAATGAACAAAAATTTAATTTCGGTGGACGCTATGAATTTCGGTGTGAATTTGTTTAATTTCGGTGATGTGTGTTATCATAATTCGGTTGCCAAATGTTTAAACTAGAAATGATTTTTAGGTTTGGATTATTTTCTTGGTAATTGTTTTTCTAAGAAGGTAGTTTATTTCTGAGATATCATCAATATTATACGTACGTGACATAATACAATCTATTTATATGGCCTAGTTTATTAATTTCAGTGGACTAGCTATTTCATTTCAGTGGCAAATTTATTAATTTCTGTGTATTTGAGTTTCATTTCAGTAGCTTAAAGGTTTAAAGTTGTTATATCTCCTAAGTTTATTAAGATATTTTGAGGGCTTTCATAACTTACATTAACAATACCAAGAAGTACACTAACACACTGTTTAAACTTTGTTAAACTTAATAATTAGAAAGTCAACCGAAATGAAACAAAAATACGGTCTTGTTGAAATTCATCCATAAAAGATTTTCACCATTAGCCAATTAAATATCTACATCTTTATATAAACTAAAGCGAAAAAGTATTATTTCATTCCAAAGAGGCGCCATTTTCTAAATCTATTAGATACTGCATTACATTTTGACAGCTGGCGTAAATATACGCTGGGTAAGAACGACTCAGTTCCCATCAGTTGCAAGTTTATATATTATATGCATAATCATAAACATTTAACTATTTAAATTGAACCGACTGTGCCAACACTTAGCTGCTTATCTTTTGGCTTAGTTCCAGCTTGCTTTAAAGAGCTGCTTGAGTGTCTACAATATTTATATTTCCTTTGTAAAAGTACGACTCCTTACTTGGTAATCGCTATCTTCATTAGTATATCAAGATTTCTTGAAATAGACAATGTACCAATTCTAAACTAGCTTGGCTCAACTAAAAATGAAAACAACTTGGGCGTATTTTGATTGATTGGATATTTTGTTGTACCGTTTATATATATGTATTATGAAAGTTCAGTTAACATTGCAGAATTGTAATATTTTCTAACACTTGCGCGACTCATTTAATTTTGTTCAAATAAAATCAGTTACAAAAAATTTAAAACGTGTCTAAATCCGTAAAAATTAATTTTATTTATTGCAGAATCGTGTTACTCACTCAATCAATTTTAATTTTTTAGTTAATTTTAGTGCACCTAGAATTGGAACCATTGTCTCACAATGCACAATAATGTCTGAGAAATTTCCTCAGTAATTCATATTATTAACTTTTCTTCTTTATCTCAGCTAAACCACATATTGCTTGGAATGTCTCTTTCGGATTGGAGGTATTTATTCTACTAAGCTACTCTTTCTGTGTCTCCAAACCATTAACGGGCCTCGGTGGTCGCGGGTTCTATTCTGGCTCGAGACAATCATTTGTGTGATAATAATAATTGTCATAAAAAATGTTTGTCCTGCGTCTGTGTGTTTACTATCTAAACTAATATTATAAAGCTGAAGAGTTTGTTTGTTTGTTTAAACGCGCTAATCTCAAGAACCTCTGGTCCGATTAGAAAAATTCTTTCAGTGTTGGGTTGTCCATTTAGCGAGGACGGCTATAGGCTATATAACATCACGCTGCGACTAATAGGAGAGAAGCAGTAGTGAAAAATGTTACAAAAACATGGAACATTTTCTAAATTCTACGCGTACGAAGTTGCGGGCAACGGCTAGTGTATTATAAGTATGTATTTACAAAAAAAGTAGTATATGTATTCTATCCGTACCCATAACATAAGCATATAAGCTTAGCTTGGGACCAGAGGACGTTGTGTGAAAAGTCCAAGAATCCTAAAAAAACAATTAACATCCCACTGGTAAATGGGCAACATGAAAGAAAGAAAGAAACGTTTATTGCTGCGTAATCAATATACATCGAGTAAATAGATAAAGTATACACTCAGTGAAGGATTTTACAACTAATTATCATACAAATTACAATAGTGCACTGATTGGTACATTTTAAAGATAACATAACGTATCTTGATAGTAGCAGCAAATAGGCTCCCATTTCAGCATTTGTCAGGTCACAAGGACCTGACGCTGGTTTTTAAATGGGGCCTTTGAGTGATGACACGGACATCCATTACCCATCAATAACAATTATAAAGTGTTTATACCTAACTAACCTAACCATAGAATAACTAATTCTTTATCTATCTATCTGTCTATGTATTGATATCATTATTATTATATCTATATTATTATACCTTATATCTATATAACCTAAAAGTAAGATATAACAATCTAAGAAGATCATAATAATATTATAGTTAATATACCTACGTATAATAGGTACAATAGAAACATCAATGACAATTAACAATAAAATATCTAGATATCCCCGGAAACTTGATAAATAAAAACATTAATATGACTATCTCAGGACCTTATTAATGCTAATGAAAATGTGAAAACACAAGAAAATACACAAAAAAATGATATTTCATTTAGCCTGCTTTGACATGATAAAGTAAGTGTTAGTAACTAATATGTAAAGGTGGAATACTATATCCTGTGACTATAACGAATAAAAATAATACTTTATAACATGAAAAAATTTTGTAACATTTAAATATAAATCTAAAGAAAGCTAGATAAAAAAAACACTGGCAAATAAAAAATATTTAGGTATAAAAATTTTAAAGTATAAAATAAGAAAACATTCTGGCACAAAATTTAAGTCAAGATTTGGGAAGGCAAAATATTAGTAAGTAAATAACAATTACATAGACACAGGTTCGAGCGCTTTAGTAATGTCACTGATACAACGTATGCGTTGAGTCTCGCCTCCATCTTTTTTTTCGAGCTAAAATTTTACCATTTTTGGTCCACAAATATTTCCAGCCAAACTCATGACCAGATTTTCTCGCTAAGTAGAATAGTCGTTTATTAAAAGGAGTTAATCGCTCGTTAATAAATAGATATTGTAGTTGACCACTCATATCTAAGTTCAAAGAGGAAATAGCACGTTCCTAGCCGCGAGCAATAGGAGGTCGCGGGTAATGTGTCTTGTAAAACCGACAACAATGTGACGAGGTCTCGGAACTCTAGTAATATCATTGGTGTTGGTAGTTCGACAGTTCACATTCGGACCCGAGCGCTCCGCGTGAACTACATCATTTTCATGAATTTCCACACTTAGGCCCGTATTTATAAATCGCTCTCAATACCGATCTTAATAGCGATCTCAACTGATACGCTCTCAAGATGCGCTCACGATCTTAAGTTTGACACTAATTAATAAACCATCATCAAGAGCGTATCACTTAATACCGATCTTAAGGGCGTGAACTCAAGTTTTTTTTTAATCGTTTTAAATGCAAGACCTTAAATAAAATGCCAGTTCTGAATGCAACGTTTTATATGTGCAATGTTACTGTATTCATTCATTTCAATTTTAAGAATAAAAAATTTAAAGTATCCACGCTCTTTTTTTTTTTTAAATATTCATGGACATTTCACACAACGTCCTCTGGTCCCAAGCTAAGCTTATATTTATGCTTGTGTTATGGGTACCAGAATACGGATAGAATACATATACTACTTTTTTTTTGTAAATACATACTTATAATACATAGAAACACCCAGACGCAGGACAAACATTTGTGTGACAATTAGAAAAAGAACACAAATGATTGTCCCGAGCGGGAATCGAACCCGCGACCTCTTGATCGCGGTATGCGCGAACCTCGGCTCTCAGGCTTTTCAATTCATTACTAAAATTGCGGATTTCTAGTCTGAGATCTATAGAGAGGTCATTATGACCAGCGTCTTTTATAAAATTTGGAGAGAGGTTGCCATTACAAATCGTTATATCTTCACGACTACAACACAACCATCCAGCGGTGATCGGACCCTTAGCGGCCAGTTTGGTACAGCTGCGGTGATATGTTGCTGAGCAGGTGCTACATTTTACTGCTATGGCAACAGCAACAGTTTTGTGACACGCCTTACATTTGGCCATTGTGTTTAACCGGCTTGTTAGGGTTCCGTACCCAAAGGGTAAAAACGGGACCCTATTACTGAGACTTCGCTGTCCGTCCGTCCGTCCGTCCGTCCGTCCGTCCGTCCGTCCGTCTGTCACCAGGCTGTATCTCAAGAACGGTGATAGCTAGAGAGTTGAAATTTTCACAGATGATATATTTCTATTGCCGCTATAACAACAAATACTAAAAATAAAATAAAATAAATATTTAAGGGGGGCTCCCATACAACAAACATGATTTTTAGGGTTCCGTACCCAGTATCTCAAGAACGGTGATAGCTAGACCGTTGAAATTTTCACAGATGATGTATTTCTATTGCCGCTATAACAACAAATACTAAAAATAAAATAAAATAAATATTTAAGGGGGGCTCCCATACAACAAACATGATTTTTTTACCGTTTCTTGCTCGATACAAATAACGTTGCCTTATGTTGCATAGATAATGGTACGGAACCCTTAATGCGCGAGTCCGACTCGCACTTGACCAATTTTTATTTTTATATCAGCAGCAACAAAATTATAGTTACGCGACAAACTACTAGATGGCGCTATTTACGCTAAGTTAATAACACAGAATATTAAGTTTATCAAGAATATCGACACAATATCAGGCCAAATCCAATAACAAAGTATTCATAAAATATTTATAGCTGACGATAAATAAAAAATCTATGGCAATTAGCTATTTTTTTCTATAAAAATTGTTAGGGTATCCGTATGTTTCTTCTCAGTATTTAAATTGTCTATTGTGCACTATCCTTTAAGTCACTTTATACACTATATTTTGTAACTTTTAACAATTAATTTAAATTATTAAATTTATAAACAACAAACACGCCTATGATTGTAATGACATCCGTGTCGTCACATCTATCTATGTCATGGGCCTCCTCCATCCTGGAAGGGTCCATGGTCTACTATGGCGCGGTGACCGGTCATGTTGCATAGAGTTTATTATTGAGTTTTCCGGCTCTGACAGAGGATGTTATCTGTGTACAATATGGGCCTGGCTTTTACAGGACCCTAGAAATGGGATGGTGACACATATATTCCTAATTCGTTACCACACGGACATCTAGACCACTAGATATCTCCAACTGACCAGCCATATATTATTATATTTTGTTTTTCAAGAACCAGGTGATTAGTTTAGGTAATTATTCATAAGCAGATATATTAAATGATGGTCTGTTTGGGTGTCGGTACAGGTGGTACAGTGATTTAAGTGATCGCATTTCCCACAATTCGTGAGTGTGAGTCTTGTGATATCTCGATACATATAAATATTTGTGTTATCTACAAATAGATTCCGTCTCTGAGCAGACATAGTAAGTTTGTAGAATTCAGGTAATTCTATTTTATGTTATTTTTAACAAGTGTTTTTGTATTACGTGAGTGAATATTATAATTTAAATTGTAATTGTAATTTGAATGTAATATGGATCTTTGTTGTCCCTAATAAAAGTGATTTTTTTACTTATTATTTATTTAGTCATATTAGCAAAAGTTTCTTAAATAATAATAAATAATAAATATTCAGGACATTTCACACAACGTCCTCTGGTCCCAAAGTAAGCTATATTTCTATGCTTGTATTAAGGGAACCAGATACGGATAGACTACATACTACTTTTCTTTTGTAAATACATACTTATAATACATAGAAAACACCCAGACGCAGTACAAACATATGTATGACATTTATGGATATCACACAAATGATTGTCCCAACCGGGAATCGAAACCGTGATCGGCAGTCCATTACATAAACCACTCCACCACGAAGCCCGTCTAATAATAAATAATGTGCGCTGCTAGTGTAATTTGTCTAAATAAACTTGAACTAAAGCCTACTGACATCTTCGGTAGCATAAACTTTAAATTAGACAACTTTTTGTTAATTAATGAAACCGCAGAGTATCTAAACTATTTTATGTCTAAACAAATTAAATTATTTGTGGTTGGAGCCATGAATTTAAGTGAAGTTATAATTAAAGGGAATTCTTTTGTAGTGTCTTTCTTCGATACGTAAATTTGATAATGCGCATATTCGCTTTTGTAATGTAAAGTTTAGTTTTAAAATTTCTTTGAAATTAATTTTACACCGATAATATTTGGTAAAAAAAAATGTAATTTAGTCTAAGTACAACAACAAACACAGAGGTTTTATTTACTTACCAGCTGTGCTCCGCGGTGTTACCCTTGGTTAAAAGGATTAAACATCTGTTAGTGTTTTATTATCCCAGGGAAACATTGCATTCTTTCGGGATAAAAACTAGCCTATATGATATGCTAATGTTTATGAATCCATTCAGTAGTTTTTGCGTGAAGCGTCTACATCTAAACATTCGTACTCTAAACTTTCACATTTATAATATTACTAGATGTTGCCCGCGACTTCGTACGCATGAAATTTTGAAATTAATCCTTAACAAACAGAAGTTTACTCTTCTGCTCAATAGATGGCGTTGTACGTTTTTTAAATCGCGCTATCGTTTCGTTCCACACATTAACACTTATATTCGTCAAAATTATTACTGTGTCATCAACTAGATTTTGCACTTTTAAATTAGTAAGGGAGTAAGGGAGTAAAGATAAGGATTTATTTAATAGAAATGCAACTTACTTGATACTTTAGTTTCTGATGAAGACAATGCCAGTACCTGTAACAAACCGACAATATAATTAATTTCTTACTCTCCAAATGTAGTCACTTAATTAAAGGGCTGCTCATTCCAAATGAAATGAAAACGCAACCCAATAATCAGGTAATTTACATAATAAATTGCCCACATAATCTGTTGTAATGAGTTTTGTAATACGATTTTATATAGAGGAGACATCGATATTTGATATATTGATTTATTTCTTTAAATTGCTTTCATTATGCTACTGAGGACCTTATGTTGCAGGCGTTCGTGTAAAGGACTGCCATGCATAAAATTGCGGGTTCGATTCTCGTCTAGATCAATTAATATTATAACATAAATATTTTTACAGCATCTGAGCGTATTCTCTTCATTAAAAGTATATATGTTTTTACAAAAGAACAAAAACTTGTATTTAGATGTAGTTGATGCTTATTCTGTTGCCTATAGTAGAAGGAAATGAGCTTGGGCCAAAATTAAACTAAATATATACAGGTTTAAATAAAACTACGTTTTACGGATTTAGACGCGTATATTTGTTTAAATTTTGGCCCGACGTTTCGGAGACTTTGTACTGAACCCTGTAATAAGTGATCGTAGAAGACACATTATAGCTCAGTCTCCCCCGTGACCATGGTGACTGCAAAGTCTCCGAAAAGTCGGGCCAAAATTTAAACAAATATACGCGTCTAAATCCGTAAAACGTAGTTTTATTTAAACCTGTATATATCTAGTTTAATTTTACTCTAAATAAGATTTCAGCATCTTTTAAATGTCTTCTCTCTCTCTCTCTCTCCTGTCCATTAACGTCCCACAGTTGGGCACAGGCCTCCTCTACTCTGCGAGACATTATGGTTTACTAAGTCACGCTGACCACGCGTGGTGGCGTCGTTCAGAAGATTTTATCTTTATACAATATCGGTCCTTAATAAGTGTGCAAAATTTCAGACCAATCTGACTACTGCAAGAGGGTGAAAATCACTTTCAAAGATTCCGTTAAATTAAGATTAATACTTTGCTGTAATACTGTACAGAGCCAAGAAAAGCTTATATCTAAGCTTAGGTGTATATAGTAGCAATTGCATCTAGCAAAATGTCTGCCCCAGATCATCATGTCATCCGATTCAGTCAGATAAAGATAAGTGAAATCACAAGAAAGACACTAATATACAGACTAAGCAAGATATATATATAGTTAAATGGAATCATTAAACGCATATGTTGTTGCTAAACAACAAAGCCAAAATAAAAGATAAACTTTAATGAAAACATTAGCAGTAGACTCTGCGACTGGAGTAAATGTTTTGCAAAATTTTGGGTTTAACTGCCGTCGTTTCTTCTAAGATTATAACAAAATAGTCTCATGTTGACTCATTTAAACCTTAATTGTGTCATACTTTAATCTTATTTTAGATAACACTTGCACCAATTTTATATGCACAACTAAACTTAAGAGGATACCAAAATAGCTTCGTGCATTTTTCTACGTACGAAGTTTTCATTGTTTCTTTAGATTGAATGGCTAGAGCTCTAATTTTTAAGTATATGTTTTTTCAATATATGATCTAGGATCGCATAAACTCAGAAACGCGATTGAAAAAAGTTTTCTCGATAGAAAATCTTAGCGAAACAACCTCTCTAATTTTTTATTTTTTTCTTTTGTCGGTCTATTATCGCGTATTAACTAATGAAATAACTTTAAAAACATAAGTAACTATTATATATAGAAACACGTAAATCAGAATTAAAATATATTTAGTAGATTTTGAGTAAACAAAAAAAATATCCCTAATTCTTCATTTTCTATACCTACTAGCTGTGTTAATATGTACATGTCGACGATAATATTGATGTAGGCCCTTAACTAAAAAAATTAGTTACTTCTATTATTTTCTAACACTTGCGCGACTCATTTGTTTAAATAAAACTACTTTTTACGGATTTAGACATGTATATTTGTTTTAAATTTTGGCCCGACGTTTCGGAGACTTTGCAGTCACCATGGTCACGGGTGAGACTGTCAGTCAGTCAGTAGTTACTTCTAAACTAAAAACACGCTTTAAAGTCCTGAATATTATTTTACCTTATTGCATTGTCATCGGTCCTTGATATATGTGCAAAATTTCAGATCAATCCGTCTACTGTAAGTGGGTGAAAATCACTTTCAAAGATTTCGTTTCATAAATTAATACATTGATACACACGTCGCGTCGGTATGTGTCTATCAAGTGGCTAATAAAAACATGTTAACATGTTAAAGAATTAAAATTGATAATGTCAATAACTCAATTTGCAAATATTACGATTATTAATATCACGTTGGACGAGCCTCGTGGTTGAGTGGTTCATGTAACGGACTGCCGATCAAGAGGTCGCGGGTTCGATTCCCGCTCGGGACAATCATTTGTGTGATTTTTATAATTGTCATGCAAATGTTTGTACTGCGTTTGGGTAATTCTATGTATTATATGAATGTATTTACAAAAAAAAATAGTATATGTATTCTATCCGTATTCTGGTACCATAACACAAGCATATAAGCTTAGCTTGGGACCAGAGGAGGTTGTGTGAAATGTCCATGAATATTTATTTATTTATTTATTAATTAACTGAACTTTTTTATTACAAAAAACAGTTTATAGACAAAAATTTTAAGTAGTATAAATGTGCACAACAAAATATTTAATTAAAATACACCATAGTTATCTCTATTTTTAGTTAAGTTAAGACTCTCACACTTGCGCGACTCAATTGTTAAAAAAATCACTTTTTACGGATTTAGACGCGATTTGATTTGATTTAAATTGTTTCGAAGACTTTCCAGTCACCATGGTTGCGAGTCCCACCCGTGGCAATGGTGATAAGTGACGCGTCTAATTACGTAAAAATGGTTATATATAAGTTCAGTTTAGTTGTGCATGTAGAATTGGTATAAGTGTGTATGCAAAATTCTTTGAGCGATACAGCGAGGGCACATGAATTTTAATCAAGAGAATTACTTGTTATAAAACAGTCGTTATTTTTGTATGTATGCTTATATCTTCAAAATTACGCAACAGATTTTGATGCGGTTCTTTTTAATAGGTATAGTGGTATAAGAGGATAGTTATTTTTGTATAATTTGTTAAAGTTTAGTTTTTAATTCCACGCATAAGGAGATGCAGGGCAACAGCTAGTTTGATATAAGAATGGCAGAGTGATGACATGACTTTACTTTGCAAATATCATGAAAGCCTTGAATAAAATACAATATCTCATCCAAACTAAAAATGGCTTATGAAGAATGACAGAAATATTTTTCTTTGTATTACGCTAACGTTATTTTGTCAGTGAAAATATTGCAACATGTTCATCTTTGATATATTTGTCATTTATGGGTAGACAAAGACAACTCATTTTAAGGAAAATAAACTCTATTTACCACTTAATATTTTTTTATTATTATTTTATATATTTTATTTTAGAATAACTGCCATGTTCTATGTTGTTATTGTGAATTTTTATAAATATAAATAAAATATTAAAATAATTTAATAACGGATTAAGAAAGTAAGTGTGACCACCACTTTTACTACAGAGGGTACTGTAAAACCCAGCTAAATGATAATCTATTGTACACAGATAAACTCCTCTGTGAGAGACGGTAAACTGGAAATTAAACCCAATGCCAACCGGCGTGGTCAGCGCGGAACAGAAGGCCTCTCCAAATTGAGGATAGCGAGACTATTGGGCTGGAGGACGAGAGCGAACTTGATTAAACGCAAAACTCCAAAATCACTTCTTTGCCTGATTATATTTAGTTTATAGAATTATGGGGTTGTTGTATTTCTAAAGCTATTATATTACAATACTTAAAATTATATTTCATTTCGTTTCTATTCTTATAGTTTTATGAATATCCTATAGCGATTACTTCCTTTTATGAATATCCTACTTACTTACAACATTTATGTCCGTGTAAACATGCATTTGCATAAATAATGAACTACACACTATCTAATTAAGTAATTGTTTTTGAAACCATTACCTTATTTATTCAAATAGACTATATTTTTCTAGTCGATATTATAATAATTATGTGACTTTAGAAGCACGAAATAGGTCCTTTTATTGGTTTAAAGTCATTACTGCTTAAATCGTTATTTTAAATTAATCGTTAATCAATAAATTAAAAACCTAGCCCCATTATTGTCATTTCTAATGAGTAACTAAATGGTAATATTTAATTTTAAACACGCATATGTGGCTGTGCATCTAAGTTTAAAGAATATTTTTATGATGACACGACTTACTAACTATCAACAAAATAAACACTGTACTCGTATATAAACTTAGTTTTGCAATGACTGTTTGAGTTTAAGAAATATTAAAAAAATCCGAAGTTTTAGAAAATTTTACCCTTCTGAGTACAAATAATTATATTTTCTCAGGTAGAAACTTGTTTCAAAAGTAACGCCAGTCACGTACGTAGACGAATCATTGATACGTGCTGATTTTTTGAGTTATGTGAGTAACACCTGTTCTCTGGCGCATTGCCGTACTTTTCCTATACCCAAAGAAAAAATTACCTTTCCAATAGCGTGAGGTTTAGGCCCATAGCACACGGCGTATTTTAAACGCGCAGACGACGCGCGTATACGTGGTTTAAACGAGATTTGATCGCAACCCTTGTAACCTAAGCACACGGGGCGATTGTAAAACGCGCCTCTACTGCGCGTATACGCGCAGGTACAGCTGTACAGACGCGCTGTAGTCACTCGTAGTTTTTGCGTTTCGATCAGAGCGCAGTGGTGGCGTGAGCATCCCAGCCCCCCTCTGCCCGTACCCCGCTCCTTTGTACGCGCGTTTGTATCGCTTCAAATGCGCGTATACGCGCTTCATGCGCGCGTTTCTATTATCAATGCAAACGCAACAATCAGCGTTTACGGCGCCGAAGAAGCGCGTTCCTGAAACGCGCGTCGTCTGCGCGTTTAAAATACGCCGTGTGCTATGGGCCTTAGTAGAACAATGTTTTTATGCTTTTAGATCGTACCTATATTCTTACTACCGACTTGCCTTGTTTTTTGCTTTTTGCTAACTCTATGGCACTGGAATAGTGGAAAATAACTTTTAGATTTTGACATATTTATGTGTTAAACAATAATTTAGTGTTTTTAAAAAAGAAGTTCAACCGACTTCATGTGTCTTTGAAATTTGAGGGTTTTCCTCGATTTCTCAGGAATAACCATCAGATCCTGACCTTGTGCCAATACGACTAACCGGGAACAACCAGCTTCAAATAAAAATAGAATCATTGAAATCACTTCGCTCAGTTAAAAGTTATGAGGCAACAAACATAAATAAAAAAAAAAAATAAAAAAACATAACGAAGAATTGAGAACCGGAAGTCGGTTAAAAAGAATTGTATTATGGACAGTTAATCTTATTGAGTGGGCTACAAAGCTTAAATATTTGCAACAAATAGTGGTTTTTTATAGATTTTGATTTCTTTTGCTGATAAAAATATGTAGCAGACAGATGAAGGTAAAGAGACCATCATCATCATCATCATCTTTATCCTGCCCTTAATATTATCCTGTTAATTAAGGTTGGAGCTACATGACTACTTATTCATGTTGCAATGAGATTCTTTACATTTAATAACATAAAATTTATAAAACCAACGTTAATCTAATAAAACTGTCATACAAATGTTTGTCCTGCGTCTGGGTGTTTACTATGTATAATATGTTTGTATTTAAAAAAGAGAAGTAGTTTATGTATTATATCCGTATTCTGGTACCCATCACACAAGCATAATAAGCTTAACGTCTGACCAGAGGTCGTTGTGTGAATTGTCCTTGAATACATTGATATTTATATATAAAAAAATTACTTTCAATTTATTCTTAAGCTACCAATTAAATAACAAAGTCTTTTCACTCAAAAGAAAGCTTTGGAACACTTCCTTCTATAATGAAGAAAGGTATTTGTCCCAAAATAATAAATTACATAAAACCGGTCGACAAAAGAGATTTAGATACAGATGATGACATCTATGGGATGTTTTTAGTAATCAATTACATTGGAAAAGCTTGCTTGGTTACTCATAGAATTAGGGGCCTACATCAATATTATCGTCGACATGTACCAATTAACACAGCTAGTAGGTATTGAAAATGAAGAATTAGGGATATTTTTTTTGTTTACATCATCTTAAGAGGATACCAAATTAGCTTCGTGCTTTTTTCTACGTACGAAGTTTTAATTTTTTCTTTAGATTGAATGGCTAGAGCTCTAATTTTTAAGTATATGTTTTTTCAATATATAATCTAGGATCGCATAAACTCAGAAACGCGATTGAAAAAAGTTTTCTCGATAGAAAATCTTAGCGAAACAACCTCTCTCATTTTTTATTTTTTTTCATTTGTCGGTCTATTATCGCGTATTAACTAATGATATAACTTTCAAAACATAAGTAACTATTATATATAGAAACACGTAAACCGGAATTACAATATCTTATATATAAAAATCAATTGCTGTTCGTTAGTCTCGCTAAAACTCGAGAAAGGCTGGGCCGATTTTGGTGATTTTGGTCTTGAAATATTCGTGAAAGTCCAGGGAAGGTTTAAAAGGTTTAAACAAAATAAATAGGTAGGTATCTAAAATTCCACGCGTACGGAGTAGCGGGCATCAGCTAGTATTTAATAGATTTTGAGTAAACAAAAAAAATATCCCTAATTCTTCATTTTCTATGCCTACTAGCTGTGTATTAACACAGCTAGGAATAGGTACATATCGACGATAATATTGATGCAGGCCCTTAACGTTGACTTTCTAAATATGTTTTGTTTCTCTATTTGTCTTTCTAGCCCATTGTCGTCCCACTGTTGGGCACGGACGTCCTCCAATTTCTGATATGATAGTCTACCATTTTTTTTATTGTGGACATTTCACACAACGTCCTCTGGTCCCAAAGTAAGTTTTATGTTTATGCTTGTGTTATGGGTACCAGATACGGATATACCTCAAATATACTTTTTTTTTGTAAATACATACTTATAATACATAGAAACACCCAGACGCAGAACAAACATTAGTATGACATTTATAAACATCACACAAATGATTGTCCCATGAGGGAATCGAACCCGCGACCTCGTGAACGGCAGTCCGTTATATGAACCACTAGACCACGAGGTCAATCTGATCATATAGCCGTAGTCCGATTTTTACTAGGCGTGTTGGAAATAAATGGGGTGGTGACACTTGTATTCTTAATCCGTCACCACACGGAATGTCATACGGATAATTTGAATAATTTATAGAGCACAAAGTATTTTGCTCTTCTTTTAGTATCGAACTGTTAAATTAAAATAGTTTGTGAGATAAAACACTGCCCTTGATGTTATAAATTTCAACAGCAGCTGGTGTACTCTCCCTTTTCCGTTCCCAAATTTATATAATAACGGCAGCTGAACAAAGATAGGCACAAAATATGTACGCATAAATAAAATTAAAAGTATAAGTGGTTGTCTACAAGACAGCTTAGCCTAGTGTAGAAACCAAAGAGTTTGTGTGTTCATGCTTACAATCATCCAATCCAATCGCGCTATTTAGAGATTTACGCTTATACATGGACTTACAAAAATAACGACTTTCTTCTACGATAGATAGAGACATCTGTAATTTTTTTATGAGGAGGAATGAAAGACAATTAAGAAAAAAGTTATTAATATGAATGTTGATGTGAGGAAAAAGGTGAGGAAGACCAATAAAAAGATAGATGGCTGTATGACAGGCGATATAAAAGAAAAAGATGTTACTGAGAATAAAACGGTTGATAAGAGAGGTTGGAAGAAAAAACGTGCCTCAAATAATTTTTTGGGAAAGAAAGGAGACGATGAAGAGGACAATGGTGAAATTTGTAAGAGCACAAATAAAGTTAAATTATCTAAAAGATGAAAACAACTATTGATGTATTGGTATTAATTGATATTTTGTTTTTTTTTATTAATTTTTAGTTTACAGTTTATTCTAAACTAGTTTTTTAAATCAAAAAAGATTAGATAAAATTTATGAATTGTATATTATCGACACTATCAAAATAGATTTAAAAATTATTTTGATGAGATTGTAAAATTGATACCAATGTGTAGTAATGATATCGTGTAGTCAGTTTTGCAGTGAGCCGCTGCGCATTTCATGCAAGCGGCACTAAACCATGCATAGAGGCGGCATTGCGAATTTCTCAATCCGCAGTAGATAGGAAAAGTTTATTCCCTTAATATCTTTGTATTTTATTAAATAAGTATAGCATTTCGTCTTACGCAATCCTCCCTACAAACAAAATTAAATGTAATATTGTACTTAATGTTAGGTCTCTTGGGGCCTATGGCGGTTACATTTTCATAACATGCTTGTTTTAACATGTTATATACATTTCCTAAGGACCATTGAACTTCTGACCCCAGTAGGGAAATGTCTGTTTCGTTTAGTAGCTGTTGTTTTGTTTTTATTAATATTGTTTTTGATTTGTTATTTTGTTGCTTCGTGGACCCTGGGAGTGAAATACCTAAATACTTGATTTAGTTTTTCTTTCTTTTTTTTTCTTTCGTTACTAGACAAAGTACGGCGAAGACACCCAGACTCATTTGAATGATCATCTTAAGAATATTTGAACTGAGCAAGATTCGAACCAACGCGACGCGACGATCGTATACCCAAAAGTCAATCAACTACGAAACAAGCCACTATTCATTTAATTAAATTTTTGCCCGAGTGCCAAGAAAGGTCTATGTTTAATATTCAAGATTTCTTCTTCTTCCTGACATTACCGTGCTGGGCGTGACACGTTTTTTTCTTTGACAACAGAATTTATTCAAAAAAATAATGATACATTCTAAATGTTTTAATTCCACCTTTTTAAGTTTTTTATTGATTTATAATTCGATTTTATTATTTTAAGAACAATAATATTTTTTTTATAACTTAGAATAGTATTTTTATGATAATAAAAAAATAGTCGACCATTTCATTTTATTTAACGACTTAATTGTCATAATTTTTGCAATTTTATTTTATTCATATGGTTTTTGAATTTTTTTTAGCATTTTAACTTGTATTTTATTTTTTATAATATTAACTATATATCCGTGTAAGCATATGGACTATGTGTCCGAAATAAAGATTATTTATTGATTTATTTATATTATATAACAAATAATCAAAATTAAAGTTTTATTAATTCATAAATAAATATATTTAAAAATTTAATTAGTATAACCCAAATAGTAGAAAAGACAATATTTAATAGGTATTTTAAAAGCACAAGCAAATAATACAGCGCATAAAGTCGCAATTAAAATCCAGTAGTTATTAAAAGACACGACTTTTTAAATTACGTGCGCAATTGTTTTCACTGACGTGAACTGAAACGCTTCAATAAAAGTTTTCAGCGACACTATTGTGTGACTTTTTGTAATTAATAAGTTCATTTTATCATATTTTTGTAAACAGAAATACAAAAATTATATATTTATGTTTAAATAATAATATTTATTACTAAATAAAATCCATTTTCCGAGACTATAGCGACTCCGAAACGTCAGTATAAAATTTTAAACATATATACGCATCTAAATTCGTAAAAATGAATAAAAATTATATCAATAAATGATTCGCGCCAGTGTTGTATAGTTATTATGAATTTATTTTTCACTTAGTATGAAATGTACAAAGTTTAAGATCTAGTACGTACCTTACACGGCGGGTGGCAGCGGCGAAGACACGTCGTAGAATGCCGGACGGCAGTACGTGTTTCAGCTCCTATACTCTACCACTGCAGTTGCAAAGAGTCCCAGGCCAAACAATTGATCGTTGGTCCAATGTTCCGAACATGCGATTTACGCACGAAATTGATTTCGTAGCAATTTCAAACGATGTTTATATGCGGTTACACGAAATGACTTTCATTTGAAATTTTGATTAATTTTATTAACCTTATTCCAACGGAAACTCAATTTATTTTAAACGTATCTTATTTTTGTGACACGTAAGTTAATTACTTGGGGGCGTAAATTTATCGTTTATACAATTTTTTAAGTACAATTGACGTTACATGAAATCCTATTTTCAAATTATTTTATTTTATTGAAATAAAATATCTAAAGAAATTCAAAAAGTATATCGAGTAATTAAATGCCTTTTAAGCGTAGGATCGTGTATTCAATTGCCAGCTAAAGGAAATCATCGTTATCGTAACATAACGCCTTTTTCCCATGGGGGTAGACAGAGACACACGATCTCACACTCCTACATCTAGTCATACATGCCAGACGGTTGTAAGTGCTACGCGCTTGACCCTTTTGAAATATACCGGCGATGGTATTGGAGTATGTTATTTTCGGGCGTCCTTTCCCACTTACCTCCGTCATGTATATGCCTTTCGTTAATCGTCTATTATCCATTCTCTCCATTGGCCAAACCACCTTAGCATAAATCTCCGTCAATAAAAGTTCCTTCACCATAAAGTTGTTTATTGCCAATAAATAGCTCTTGCCGTGTCTAAATAATTATGCTATGCTATTTCTCCTATGACTAGAATTCTGTTCAGAACAAACCAAAGAATTTTGACTAAAACTACACAATAATTGTGGTATGTGGCAAAAGTCGTTCGTTGGGGAAGAAAAGTCCACGGCGACCACGTAATGGACAACGCAGCGTTGGGCGTCCCACGACAAGGTAGAGTGACTATAACGTCAAGGAACCACTGGATGCAAGCGACAAAACACGAGGTTTATGTCCAACAGTGGACGGAGAGGGGCTGATGGGTGCATGATGAAGCAAAAATCTAGTATAAAATAACAAAATATTTATAGTATGATCTGGTTACTAATCTAATCTAATCATCTGTATTCTAAATCTGGCCATGTGGTTGATTCATGTGGTAAAAGAACTCATAGGTTTAACTATCGCTTTGATGAGAGTAAATATATATGTGCTTATGTAACGTTCTAAAACGATTCGTTTGATTTCTTTATTATAAACATTGGTCGCTGGATAAGTTCGGTTTGATGGCTACATAGTATTTACAACTAATAAATACTTATACCATACTGACAAAATATAAGAAACTAGTCCTTTTTCCCGTGACTCTGTACGCCTCAATTTTAATTTTTATAATTACTATAATATATAACCCCGCACATATTTCTAGCAGCACACAGCGCACAACACATTTCTTTTGAGACTAGATAATTTTTTGATCAATGTTAACATGAGACATCTATAAGACACAGATATATATTCGAAATAATCACGTAACATTACAATAAATAACCAAAAATATTAATAAAATTATATAAAATCTGTTGTCTTCTAAAACATGGAAAATAAAATATCTAAATCTGAATTAGAAGTCTCATAATAGAAATCCTAAAGAAATATTGACAAATCCAACGATCTTCAATATAATGAAAGAAAAATAAAACCATGGAAATGATAATAAATGAAAGTTTTGTTAATAATAAAAGCTATTTTTTCACTTAGTAAGGAATGGGCATTGTTTATATTTTTTTTAAACTCTTAATTCGAAAACCATTTCCGGGAATAGAGTTTCTGATCATGATCCATTAGTTTTTTTCGGAAAATTTGCTATATTAACGATTATTTTTCCAAAAAAGCAAATGATCTCTATTTGCCTTTGAAATGAAGGACTTAAAATATTAAGGGCCTACATCAATATTATCGTATATCATCGCCGACACGTAAATATTAACACAGCCAGTAGGCACAGAAAATGAAGAATTAGGGATACTTTTCCTATTTACTCAAAATCTACTAAATATATTTTAATTCTGATCCACGTGTTTCTATAAATAATAGTTACCTATGTTTTTAAAGTTATTTCATTAGTTAATACGCGATAATAGACCGACAAATGAAAAAAATAAAAAAATTTGAAAGGTTGTTTCGCCAAGATTTTCTATCGAGAAAACTTTCTTCAATCGCGTTTCTGAGTTCATGCGATCCTAGATCATATATTGAAAAAACATATACTTAAAAATTTGTGCTCTAGCCATTCAATCTAAAGAAACAATGAAAACTTCGTACACAGAAAAATGCACGAAGCTATTTTGGTATCCTCTTATGACGTTTTTAGGGATATGTAGTATAAAAACAGTAGGTCAAAAATAATGAAATATCCCCATTTAAGCATTATTTTAGAACGATATCCCTAGCCAGTGTTGACAGCAAAACCTAGTTAGAGAATTCTCCATTCGTAGTTCCAGGAGCCTGATATACTGTGCTGCTCCTACACACACAATATTATGTGTTTCGCGTGTTTATGTACAATAAGTATGTATGCATTTACAAAAGAAAATTTATTTATGTATTATATCCGTATTCTGGTATCCAAAACACAAGCAAATAAGCTTTACTTGGCACCAGAGGACGTTGTGTGAAATGTCCATCAATATGATTGAATATTTATTTTATACTAGCTGGCCCGGCAAACGTTGTTTTGCTATACCAAAAAAAAAGTAAAAAAAAAAAGAACTATAAACCTCGCGGAGCCCGAGACTTTTCCAACGAATGCAAAACCGTGGAAATCGGTTCGTGCGTTCTGGAGTTATAGCGTCAGGAAGGAAAACCCAACTTATTTTTATATAGTAGATTGAATCAATTACGCTACAGATATATTGACGCAATTAAAATTGTATAATGCACAATGGTCGCGTTAAATTGAGACACTTTAAATGACTGCTACAAACACTTAAAAATGTATGACGCCCAGAGCTACTCAGGCTACCGGTTGGAAACAATAGTTACCTATTTAATAACAATTATAATTTAAAATTGAAAACAAAAGCTACTAAGGGTTTTTTTAAACGGAACTTCAACCACTCTCTTTCCGGCCCATCAACGCCCCACCTTTGGATACGCGATTCCTACACTTTGGGTGGAAATATAGTCTACTATGCCTCGCTGACCAGGCGTGTTGGCACAAGGCTTTATCAATTTATTAATTTTTGCATTTGACATGCTATGCCTTTTACTTAATAAATCAAATTATGGTGGAAAAAGTGAATGTGCCGCAAGTGTAGTCCCACTTGCGGCACATTCACTTTTTCCACCATAATTTGATTTATTAAGTACAAGGCTTTATCTTTGAGTTTTCCGTCTCTCTCTATCAAAGTCAAAGTCAAAATTTTTTATTTCAAGTTGGCATGTTTTACAAGCTCTTTTGAAACGTCAGAAACTAGGTGTCTGTTCCAAACGCGAATCCTATGGAGAAGAACAGACAAGAAACTCCATGGATTTTTTTTTCTATTCTCTTCATTTCTTTTCACTTTTTTCCCAAAAATATTATACATTGTTATATCAGGAGTGTGAGAATGATGCCGATTAGTACCTACAATCAAGACTAACTAAAACTAACTTATTAACAAATTAGCCTTGTTGGAGCAAGTCGACCAGTCCCAGCAGAAGGCACCCGTTCACGAGTATAACGCACACATCAGCCCCGCACAGCTCGACCATTTTGTAGGGAACCGTGCGACCCGACGTGCAACGCTACCAACTTTGAGACATTTGAGTGAGTGTGACGAAGTCGCTCCGCTATCATTTTATTAGATCATAATAGTCATCCATTCATCCATCTATCAGCCCTTCTCCATCCGCTGCTGGGCATAGGTCTACCCCATAGAACGTCACAACGCGCGATTCTGCGCTATTTGCTTCCAGCGGCCTACGGCACATTTGACGATAACGTCATTTCAATTGGCATTGTTCATATTTTTTTTAAACTCATAATTCAAAAACCATTTCGGGGAATAGAGTTTCTGATCATGATCCATTAGTTTTTTTCGGAAAATTTGCTATATTAACGATTATTTTTCCAAAAAAGCAAATGTTGCAAAAATGGCCAAAATTTTACTTCATTCCACGCATACAAAGAAGTGGGGAACAGCTAGTTATCCATATAATCTATATCTAATTAACCTCATGCTGTAATAAAACATAATGTGTGTTTAATATAATAATATTAAATAACAGAACGTGTGAACTTTATCATATGTTATATCGATCGCTTCGTGCCTTGTAGAAATTAAGCAAAAAGCTGGTCAAGTACGAGTTGTATTCGTACATAGAGGGAGAGTTTATTAATTTAGAAATAAAAATCTTATAAACAGAAATTAACTATATAACTCGCTAGATGGCGTTGTACAATGTTTTTTTAATTCGCGCTATAGTTTCGTTACACATTAACAACGTTCAAAAAACTTGGACCACTACTTATCACTACCGATTAAGTGTTCGACTTTCATATGCATGTTACTTAGTATTTAAGTATTTGCTATAAATATATATGTATTGTATGTATATGTATGTATATGTTTATATATGTAATATATATAAATCTCCTGTCAAGATGTTTGTCCGCGATGGATTCCTAAACTACTTAATTAAATTGGCACACCGTGAGCAGTCTGGTCCAACTTGAGACATAGAGTAGCTTAGATCTTTAATTATAGTCGCAATTTTATTTTTTGCAAATTATTTGTCCACCCCTGTCATTTGTATGGCAAAACAACGTTTGCCGGGTCAGCTAGTATGTATATAAGTAAAATTGTGTGTGTAGTCTATGTATTTATATTGTATTAGTAGTGTAGTTAGTAGTAGCTATTAGTACTTTCACTTATTTTTGGCATAATTATATTAAGCATAATATTAGTACACCACAAGTTACCTATTCAGTCTTGGTCAAGTCCCACCCTTTGTACCTATTATCAAGTCTAGTAAGTAAGTTCTGTAAATTAATATAGTGTGCAATAAAGAATATTTTATTTTATTTTTATTTTATTAACACCTAAAGTCGTCAAAATTGTTATTGTGTCATCGTCTCGTTTTAAATTTTATTACCATATAAAAATAAGTAAGGATATATTCAGCATTTTCCCGACACTAAATAAATAAGGGGATAAGGGCACAAAAATGATAATGATAAGTATTTGTTCTAATAGTATCAACTGATACACATAAACTGAAATTTTTAGCGCTCTAGCTATCAGAGATATAGCCTGGTGATAAGCAGGATGGACAGCGAAGTCTGAGTAATGGGGTCTTATTTTGCCTTTTGATGCGGAACCCTAAGAAAAGTTGTGAACAACTACCGTATATGAAATAATTCATTTGTAGTATTTATGAATAGCATGTGTTATTATAACATTCTCAGAAAAATGCATTGTTATAATAAATGTACTTATCTGTATAATAATGATTTGGAGTTTATAAAAAAAAAATCGCTGTCTTTCACTTGCGTAAATATTTCCCGTCTTTGAAACATTTTTCACTGATTCTTCGCTCCTATTGGTCTCAGCGTGATGTTATATAGCCTATGGCCATCCTCGATTAAAGTTCTATACAAAACTAAAAGAATTTTTCAAATCAGACCATCAGTTCCTCATATAAGCGCGTTCAAACAAACAAACTCTGCAGCTTTACAATATTAGTATAACTAATTTGCTCTATATAGTAATTTCTATTACTATATAGTTACTTGATATTAATAACAATATATATGTCTTAAAATTAAAAGCCTTCACCTCGCACCTAGCGTAAAGTAATTAAAAGTTTAGAAACAACCTTGTCGATAAAGTGGCAATTAGTGGTGTGAACAGTGCACCCGTTAAGAGGGTACTGTACTTCTAATTTAGGTATTTGCCTTAGGTATTGCTATCCCCATTCTCGAGCATTCCGTGCTGAAAGGGACAAATATAGCTGAAACAGATTTTACCTACAAATTTTTTGAAAATAAAGACTTTTCGTACTTACCTTTTTTCTTCGCGAAAGTTAAACCGATTTTAATTGTTTTTACGCTATATTATAGATGAAGAGTGTATCTATGCTTGTATTACTTTTTTTTTGGTAAAACGTTACCAAATATGTGTGATAGTCGCTGCAACTTTACCTAAAGAAAACCGAAAAAATCAATCGGGATTTTCGAATGGTCATATTTCTTTTAGTTATTATGTATTGAAAAAAAAAAGTGTCGTAAATGGGCTGGAGAGAGAGATACGTATATATGTAATTTTTTTTACATTTTACATGTCTTTAAATGTTAAAGATTTTGATAAATCTGCTATCTTCACAGATTTATCTAATACGATGGCATACTTGATCAATCTTATAAAATACAGCATACAGATAATGCCGTCTTTACTTCATAAAACAAAGTCGTTGTTTTTGTATATATGTCCCTATGTGAGCTTCCATCCATTCATCCATAAACCTTTCTCAGTCACCTTGTTGGGGGCCGCCCCACGCTGCGTCGTCCGGTTTGTGGTCGCCACTCGAGCTTGTAACTATGTGAGCTTATAACTTCAGAACTACGCAACGGATTTTGATGTTAGTTTTTAGGGTTTCGTACCCAAAGGGTAAAAACGGAACCCTATTACTGAGACTTCGCTGTCCGTCCGTCCTTCCGTCCGTCCGTCCGTCTGTCACCAGGCTGTATCTCAAGAACGGTGATAGCTAGAGAGTTGAAATTTTCACAGATGATGTATTTCTATTGCCGCTATAACAACAAATACTAAAAATAAAATAAAATAAATATTTAAGGGGGGCTCCCATATAACAAACATGATTTTTTTATTTCTTTTAGTCTCCATGTTCTGTCAGACTAAAACGTCAAAACACGAATCAGAGTAGAGTAAAGCACAGAGTACTTTGAAGTACCTAGCTTCTATCCCCGTTTTCCAATCAGAGCACAATAGCGCATTATGCGGCACAATGCTCAACGTTGAGTGTTCCAATTACAGCATCGCATCGCACAATCGAGCACTCTCAAAAGTTATGCGTGCAATCCATACCAACTTCAGCGACAGAAAATTAACAAGTATTTTTTCTTTAAATTGGCATTGATTGAAATTTTATTTATATATTATCGTTAGTAATATTATTTATTGTTAAAAAAAAAATTTAAGGCTTTCTTTTCGTCGGAGTTTTTTGGAAATATTCAAAGTTAATTCAAGCTGTGTTAAAAAATAAATAAATATAAGTATGGATGAAGGTATAAACAATGACTTTTTTAGGGTTCCGTACCCAAAGGGTAAAAACGGGACCCTATTACTGAGACTTCGCTGTCCGTCCGTCCGTCCGTCCGTCCGTCTGTCACCAGGCTGTATCTCAAGAACGGTGATAGCTAGAGAGTTGAAATTTTCACAGATGATGTATTTCTATTGCCGCTATAACAACAAATACTAAAAATAAAATAAAATAAATATTTAAGGGGGGCTCCCATACAACAAACATGATTATTTTTTTACCGTTTCTTGCTCGATACTAATAACGTTGCCTTAAGTTGCATAGATAATGGTACGGAACCCTTCGTGCGCGAGTCCGACTCGCACTTGACCAATTTTTTAATTAGATAGAGTCGCTCAAGAGAATGGCTCTTTTGGACAATTTGTTGAGGTTTGCTGTGTATTTAGGGAGGGGTGGCGCTATAACTATGCACGTGGATGAAATCGCGGGCATTATCTAGTGTTAAATATAACAATACGACGTATTTTGAAATAGTTTGTCACATGAAACCACCAGTTTAGTTTCGAATAGGATTTTTATCCTCCGTTTCATTTTAGAAGTAGTTTTCAGCCAAAACAGAACTAAATTTTAAGAGCAATAGTGTCGAATTTGCTTTTTTAGTACAGTTTTTGCGAGGTTTCAACCAGGAAACAGCTGGCTGCATCAAAGTCAACAAATCCTTCTTTTTAAGGAAACACTCTTTCCGGGTTTGAATCCTCGGAACAGCTTGCTGCGTCATCATGCATCCATAGGTCAGGTACTAAAGTTTAGTATAATATTGTTTTTGGGATCCACTAAACGATAAAGCTATTCGTTGCGTTGTGATTATTTTGTTTTGTTGTTTTTTTCTAAACGATTACCCGTATCATGTCAGGCGAGTCGCTAGTATAAAAAAATACCGAGTGTTTGTTTGTGGTAAAAATTTTAAAGTTACCTGGGCTACCCGTATGTTTTCCTGACCGTGGTCACGGTTAGAGATTTGGGACTGGCACAAACCTAATTAAAATAGAATTACAACATTTTGGTGACTTCGAATATTATAGTATTAACTACTAGCTGTATTCTTAATTTTACTCTCGTAATTATTTTAGCTAGAGGTCTCCCCAATCTAGGGTTATCGAAATAATCAATAGTTAATAACCTGTTCGCACACACACTAAATGTACCGACAATATAGAATAATAACCGGTTGGATTGTTTTAGGAGGAAGATAACTACAAACGCTGTGACACGAGAATTCTATATATTAGATTTCTTACGCAAAAAAAATTATATCTTATTCGCTTCAAAGCAAACTAGTATTTCTAATCAATTATGTACAAAATGTCGCGAAAACCCCCAATAGCAAAGGAAAATTTGGCATGGTTATCATATTTACGTAGATAATGTAATATTCTAGCCATCTCTCGTGAAAATTAGGATTGACATGTAGGTTTTTCTTTTATGTTTCTTAGCTTTTTGCTTGTTTAGATACATTTTTCACGTACTCATATGACCATAATTAATACCAGGCGCCGATCTTATTAAATTTAGGATTGGATATAACTTTCGTACATCTACAGAGCTCATTGTTAACGAAATGACGAATATTAATACAATTCTCATCACCCCATTTCGTTCGTATGGAGTTGTAAGAGCCAGCTAGATATAAGGAGGAAACATCAACAGTGGAAGAAGTTAAACTCGTAACTTAACAGAGTGGTATACGTAGAACAGATATCCTAATAAGAGAACCTTTCCCGAGTAGTGGGATCTATCCATTACCACGAACATACACCTCCTCTACAGCACGTGACAACGCGCGGCGTGGCATGTCAGTGGCCATCAAACCCGCCACCTCATGAACGGTAGTCCAAGCACTAACTCACGCACTCAAACTCATAAATAAAATCAATAATGATAACAAAATAAATTGCTACGTTCGCTGATGACACGGCTATTATGGCCACAGGATCTACTCAAGCGGAAGCTGTAGAAAAAGTTCAAACATCTGTAAACACCCTGCTCAAGTGGACTAAAAAGTGGCGAATAAAGTTAAATGAGTCAAAATCTACTCATACAGACTTTACCAACAAAACAGGAAATTAGGAGCCTTTGTATCTAAATAATCAGATAATACCTCACCAGAACACAGCCAAATACCTAGGCATGACATTAGACGCAAAGCTTCGCTGGAAGGCCCATGTCAAAAAGAAACTCTAAGAATTGGAGATTCGCTACAAGAATATGTACTGGCTACTGGATAAGCATTCGTCGTTGTCAGTACAAAATAAATTGCTCTTGTACAAACAGGTCCTAATGTCATTGTGGACCTATGGTATCCAGCTGTGGGGCTGTACCAAAAAAGTAATGTGGAAATTATACAAAGGTTCCAAAATAAAGTGCTTAGGGGTATTGTGAACGCACCATGGTACGTCCGAAATGCTGACCTTCACAGAGACTTAAATGTGGACACGGTCGCTGATACAATCAAAAAGTTTGCCGAAACCCATGAACGGAGGCTTCATCATCACGTTAACGTCGAGGCTATCCAGCTCCTTGACAATACGGATCTAGTGAGAAGACTTAAAAGAACAAAACCGTTCGAACTAGTTTTTTAATAGTGATAGTGTTAATTAGTGCAGTGAGTGCTAACTTTAAGGAACACAAAATCAAAGTGCCTTCGCCTTAAATAGAGACAATAAGAAAAGTGTTGATGGACACATTCTTAGATATTATTCTATTTAGTAATTTAAGTTAGACTAAAATTACCTATTAGCCTTGGTTGGCTAGATTGTAATAGTTTGATGAATGTGGTCTCCAAAGACCGGAGTCATCAAAAAGAAAAATAAAAAAAATAATGATAACAAAAGTTTTTCTTATAAAAGAAATATCGCTTACTTAAACCCTTCCCTAAAACAACAATATTGACTTGCTTTCAAATTTATGAGATAAAATCACTTAGAACCTCTTTATACAACTTTTAATGCGGTAATATCGTTCGTGCTCCGGAATAGATGGAGACCTTAATTTTAAAAGCCTATTTCGAAGGTTATTGTAGTCTAAAGTAGCATCTTGTGGTCTCAAAAGATTATAATATTGGGGGCTTTCCTACTTAAAATGATTGCGATATTCAGAAAATGATATAATTTTTATCATGTTGTTAAATTTTATTGTAATCTATAATTATTTAATACCACGTTTTGTGATCTTAATATTATAAAGCTGAAGAGTTTGTTTGTTTCTTTGAACACGCTAATCTGGAAATACTGGTCTGATCTGAGAACTTATTTTTGTGTTGGATAGTGAATTCATCGAGGAAGGCTATATAACATCACGCTGCGAAAGCTAATCTGAGTTAACATCGGTAAAAAAAGCTACAAAAACGGAAACGCAACTTCGTAGGCGTGGAATTTAGAAAACAATAACCACCATCCATCCATTAGTCTCTCTCCGTCCAAAATGACGATATAGTCGCTATACCTTTTCGGGGACCGCCCAACGCTGCGTCGTGCGTTACGTGGTCACAACCCTAGAAATTTTCTTCCCTGACGATCATCAGTCCTACGAGGGATGTGGCTTGCCCATTGCCACTACAGCGTGCTAAAAATCATAACAAATTAAAATTATACAGTAAAGTCATCCTCATGAAACACTCTATCTATGTAAGAAAACCGCATCACAATCTGTTGCGTAGATTTGAAAACATAAGCTCACAAAGGGACATACACGTACACATTAAAATATCGATTTTGTTTTATAATAAAGTAAGGATAACCATAACCACACGCCTGTCTACAATTCTACATAATGTAACAGCCGTATTCACAAACGTCTAGTGGCATGGACGCACAGGGGTAGCAAAATCATTACACAAACAATACTTAAGTGGTGAAGCGCACTATGCGTTTGTTAAACTGAACGCATAGCTAAGTTTTGTCTATGAATACAAAGGCTCGATGAACGGAACGCACTGAGAAGTGTTACCCTTTGCACAGTGCATCAACACTTAAGTACTTACTGAAGTAAGTATTCTTTGTGAATACGGGTGTTAGTCAACAGCAAAGACCAATATTCTAGTTCCTGTTCTAAGGAAACGAAAATCACTTTGTTTAAGGCTTACGTCAATCATTTTCTCGAACTGTCTATAGGCGTGGTTACACGCAACACCTTACAACACATTTCGTGTACATTATAATAATGCTTTCAAAATGTTTGTAGACTTTTCACGGCTTTGTAAAGCGTCGCTAATGTTTTCAAATGCACGTGCTGATGGATTTCTTATTGAAATATGTCGTTACAGAAATTTTTAAAATATAAAAACATAACATGCAAATGTTTGCACTGCGTCTGGGTGCTTCTTTAATATAATATAAGTATGTATTTACAAAAGAAAAGTAGTAGATGTAGTATATCCGTATTCTGGTACCCATAATACAAGCATGTAAGCTTACCTTGGGACCAGAGGACGTTGTGTGAAATGTCCATGAATATTTATTTATTTATTTATGGCTTATACTTCGTACGCGTGTTATTTAGGATTTTTTTTCGTTTTTGCAACATCTTTCACTGATTATTCGCTCCTATTAGATATATTTATATTAGACGTAGCGTGATCTTCTATAACCTATAGCCTTCCTTGATAGATGGACTATCTCACACTGAAAGAATTTTCCAAATCGGGCTAACGAGTCACGTGATATTAACGGGTTCAAACAAACAAATTCTTCAGCTTTATAATATTAAGTACCTTAGATTGACAGGGATCGTGATGTGGCGGACTGCCGTGAATTAAAAAAGGAAAATTATTTGTAGGACACATAATTTAAATTGTATTGCGTCTGGGTTGTTCTTTAACTATAAAGTACATGAATGTAAAAAAATACTTTTTTCGACCATGTGCTACTAACTCTTAATATAAGCATTAATCTTAAATTAGGATTAATGGGCTTCTTAAGAATCATCCCACGCCCTCTACATTAATATAATGTTTGAATCATATCTCTATAGTCTTTGCCTACCCCCATAGGAAAATGGCGTGATGTTATGATTATGATGATATTACTAAAGTTTTCTATTTTTAATTGCAAATTTTTTAAATCGGTTAAATGTGTTAATCCATAATTTAAACAATTGCGTATAAACTCCAAATGACCTGATGAATTATATTAATTCGACGAATACACAAATACTTAGGTTCTGGTTGGAAAGACTACCTGACCTGAATTCTATCAGATCGAAGTAACAGCGTAACCAAAATGAAATCATAAACTAAATCTTATATATAAAATTCACGTGTCACAGTGTTAGTTACCGTACTCCTCCGAAACGGCTTGACCGATTCTTCTCAAATTTTGCATACATATTCAGTAGGTCTGAGAATCGGCCAACATCTATTTTTCAAACTTTTTTTTTATAATGGCAAAACAACGTTTGCCGGGTCAGCTAGTACTCTATATAATTCAACCGTAGACTAAATACTCAGCTTGATTGAATGAACAGAATAAACGGACAGACGACTGTTTGTAAATTTACAAATAAATAAATAGGTAAAATATATAATAAAATAAATATTCATGGACATTTCACACAACATCCTCTGGTCCCAAGCTAAGCTTATATGCTTGTGTTATGGGTACCAGAATACGGATAATATAATACATAAATTACTTTTCTTTTGTAAATACATACTTATAATACATAGTAAACACCCAGACACAGTACAAACATTTGTATGACATATAGAGATATCACACAAATGATTGTCCTGACCAGGAATCGAACCCGAGACCTCGTGATCGGCAGTCCGTTATATAAATCACTAGACCACGAAGCCCGTCATATAGCCTAAAGCCTTCGTCGATAAATGCCTTATCTAACATTTAAAGAATTTTTCAAATCGGGCCAGTGGTTCCTGAGATTAGCGCGTTCAAACAAACAAACTCTTCAGCTTTATAATAATAGTATAGATTACAAGAAGAAAAGTAGTTTATGTATTCTATCCGTATTCTGGTACCCATAACACAAGCATACAAGCTTAGCTTGGGACCAGAGGACGTTGTGTGTAATGTCCATCCATTTCAAATTAAATTATTTATAACTAAACGAATAAAACGTCTTATCGACTACGTGTTTGCTTAACTTGTCCCATGAGATTTTAAGTCTGACACCTTATCGCTCCCGCAAGCCAATATAGCTGCTACTATTGAATATCCTATTCTATTAGAAGCCACGTCACGTAAACTTAATATTTATTTCTAAGCCAAAGATATTGGGTACATGGAAGTTTGTTATGTTAGAAGTCAGTTCGAGTTTCGTATTTTATTTATTTACTAACTAGATGTGTTCGCGACATAAACCGCCTGGAATCTTCTTTCTTTCTGGCTCATAGGTACAGCACCTTGGGAAAAAAAGGAGTAATGACATTTGTATTCTTAATCCGTCACCACAAGGACCGCCAACGGATCGCCTGGAATAGAGAGAATTAAAGACTTAGCCCTATCAGACTCCTTGAAGTAGCTGTGTACCAAATTTCATTAAAATGTTCTAAAATCATCTTCTGTATAGCGTGACAACGATACATAAATGAGATAACGAGAAAATACGTACATAATTTTGTGTTCTATAAGCAAGTAACAAAACAAAAAGACCTATATTATTACTCGCCTTTTCCTCTCTATGCGTCTCTACGCATGCCCGATAGTAACGTTAATAGACCTAAAAGAGTAACTAATATAATAAACTTGTATGAATAATTAATCAAACAATATATTATATCATCGTTTGTCATATCTAGTTATTTTATTTCACAAAAAGAGCTCTATGGTCGTACACGAATAACAGTTTTGCGAGGAATACGCGTTTGCCAGGCAATACACACGACATAGGTATAACGCAGACATGTTTCTATAACTACAACCACACAGAAACTTTTAGGTGAAAGCGGGTAACATTATTAAGATTAGTAATATACGCACATAGCCTAGGCGTTTCAGACTTACGTGAGTTGGATTCAATGTGACTTCTCGTTTTAATACTGTGTCACATAGATTATTCGCTATAGTTATAGTTTGGACATATTATGAAAGCAACGTTTAAGACACAAATAATCGACTTAGTTCATAAACTAAAAAAACATGCTTGAAAATCCTGTATATTCTTCTTTAATTATTGCAATGTCATACCTACTTACAGTTAGTGAGTAAACATAATTTTTAGGGTTCCGTACCCAAAGGGTAAAAACGGGACCCTATTAATGAGACTTCGCTGTCCGTCCGTCCGTCCGTCCGTCTGTCACCAGGCTGTATCTCAAGAACGGTGGATAGCTAGACAGTTGAAATTTTCACAGATGATGTATTTCTATTGGCGCTATAACAACAAATACTAAAAAAAAAAAATATTTAAGGGGGCTCCCATACAACAAACATGATTTTTTTATCGTTTCTTGCTCGATACTAATAACGTTGCCTTATGTTGCATAGATAATGGTACGGAACCCTTCGTGCGCGAGTCCGACTCGCACTTGACCAATTTTATTAAAGATTCCGCTACATTGATTAATACCTTGATAGATACGTCCCGAACTAATAAGCGTGTAGAAAAGTAAACATATTTAAGAAAACCTTGTTGAGAAAAATGTTTGAAATTTTTATGAATATCATTACTATGTAGCAAAGTTTTGTATGTCTATGTGAGTCTATGTGAGCTTATATATTCCAAACTACGCAACGGATTTTGATTCCTTTTTTTAATAGAGTGATACAATGTTGTTTCGGTAGTCTTTTTTAGGCTTTGAATTCCACACGTAAGAAGTTGCGGGCTAAAGCTAGTTTGTTATAAAAATATGTACGTCTTGCTGGTCGTCGTATATCCGTGTCCGCAAAGAAACACAACTGCAGAGTAGATTTCCCAGATCTCTTAATTTTTCTATAATATTTTGTTACAAAGAAAAATTGTAACGAAATAAAAAGAAAGAATACATTTTCATAACTTAGATTGGTCCAATTTATGATAACTGCGGTTACAAATGGAGAGGTAGCATGAAATGTAAAAATATAAGAGGAATTTTATTGCGCGGTCTGTGAGCGTTGTTCAACTAAGATTAAAGATTGTAGGTACGTTCGTATCTGTATAAACTAGCTTTATATTTTTTATCCCTTTAGCTGTTCTTAAAAAAAGCCTTTTTTTAAGTATCTAAAGGAGTATTTGTAGTATATCTTAATGTTTTAACTGTTTGAATAAGACCACTTATACTTAGTTGAAAGTTTATATTTATTATATGTATAAATTATTTTTTTACACTCATGCGCCTTACATGCTGGTTCTCGTGAAAAAGGAAGGAAGGCACACCATCCTCCAACGTCAGCTGTCAGTTTTTTGTTACAATAATTGCTGTTACAATTACTAAACTTTAAAATTAAAATATAATTTGAAGCGTGTAACAGCAATTTTTTTTATTTTTTGGGTTTTAAAGCTCAGTATGGAATTTTTTATCTACAATGTTCCACAACCAAAAAAAAAAATCTGGCGACGCAAAAACAAAATTAAATATGCTAAAACTATAGCAAATGACACTATCTTTTAGTTGATTTAATTTGGCAAACGATGTACCAAACACCCTGTATAAGGTATAGTGAAAGAGAGTTAGCGCGTAACATCATTTGTCAGACGGCATTATTTATTTATTTATTAATAATAAACAAAAATTTGGTTTAAAAAAAAATCGATGGACGCACCAATCCTGCAGCGGGATCTCGTACTATTAGTGTCAATTCGGTTATGTAAACCTAATTTATAAAATCGACAGATTAAAGGTTGGGTTGGCAGAAATGCCAAGGACAATCTGGCAAGACGCCAGAATTTTAATAGAACAATGTGCCAAATTTGGTACAATCATGTTATTGCAGTAGTGAACCATAAAGGAAAGTGTTATTTCAGTTGGAATAACTGTTTGATCTTTATTATTTCTTTATTGGATACCTTTAGTAGTTTGTCGTTGTGGATTTATTTTACATTACTTGCCCATGTATTGTTTGGTATGTATTGTGATTTTGTTTTGGGATAATAATTTAATGTAAAGTGGGGATCGAAGTTTGGATTTATCTAGGTAGGTAGGTTGGTAGACTTTTATCTATAGGAAGGACAGATCATGACATGGTTTGGGTTTAAGTATAATTAATAAATTAACTTTTGTTTAATAAATAAATTAATAAATTGAACATGAAATTAAATCTTTATTGGTTGATATATGAGTAAATAATAACAATTGTCTTAAATATCGAAAACGTTATGTTATGTCACGTTCATCTACAAGTTTTGATAAAAGCCCCCTTTGGTGTGTAGCAGGAGTATGCTGCATGTCTTCCCGTAATTTAATAACCTAAATTTATATCTTACGTAGATTTATTTTTAGGTACCTTTTAATTGTTCGGCTGTGCTGTTTATCGTCCCGTTTTATATCACGTACCACGTGCGAGATGTTATTAAGTGCGTACTTAAGGATAACGACATATTATAACACGATATGTTGTTATAGTAAACTCATTGTTATAATATTTTGAATCAGTGTATTTTTGAACGACTTCAAAAAGATGAATTTCTCCATTGGAATTAATATTACTTCGCGAGAATTTTATGGCGAAGTCTTAAATCAAACTTAATTTTAAAATGGAATTATCACAATACAGTTCAAAAATTTGTTGTGAAATCTACCTCAGGATTATAGCTTGATATTCAGTATATACGTACCGGACGACGCAATGTGGCGACCCTAAATAAGGTGACCGACGACATCGTGAAATGTGTAGGAAGCTGCTATGAGACTTATGTCCACTAGTATATTGAGAAAAGCTGATAGATGGACAAATTATTAGGTAAGTAACTTAAAAACAATTTTTTTAGTTTGTTTCACACTTTTGTTATAATTATAGCGTGTTGCGTCCATTTGGGAGAAGATTCGATACTGGTGAGATAGGTAATATATTTTTCATTCGGAGGAGATTTGATATTGATAATATATGATGATGTGTTCTTGATTCGCCACCTCATACCTACATACAAAAAACATTTTGAAAACATTAGGTATCCTCTAGCATTTGAACAATAAAACAAAGATGTCACGTACAAATACTTTCAGTCTATGCTTACAAGGCAATTGTACTAAATGTTGGCAGATAGCCAGACGCAGACACTGTATTTGCAAGCACCTATTTAGTTGTCATTACATAGTTCGCTTGAATCATTATTTTGTTAAATTGCTTTTAGTGTCGGAGAATATTCTAAAAAAAGTAATAACTAAAATCTAATATACATATAAAATTCTCGGCCTGACCGATTCTTATGAAATGTTATATGCATATTCAGTAGGTCTGAGAATTAGCTACTATCTATTTTTCATACCCCTAAGTGATAAGGGATGTCCACCCCTAACAATTTTATGGCAAAACAACGTTTGCCGGGTTAGCTAGTGATAAAGCTGAAAAGTTTGTTTATTATCTCAAAAACTCCTTTTCCGATATAAAAGTTCTTTTAGTTTTATATAGTACATTTATCGAGGATGGTTATAGGCTATATAACATCACGCTGCGACTAATAGGAGAGAAGCATCAATGCAAAATATTACAGACACGAGAAAATTTTCTAAATTCCAAGTGTATGAAGTCGCGGCAACAGCTAGCTATGGTATAAATGTGATAGAGTTACTTATAGAAGAGCTTGTAAATAGAGGTAGAACATAATCCTTGAGAAATTATTTACAAAATGTTTTATTTAATGCTTAATAAATCAATATAAATGTCCAACTTATCATCATCATCATCAGGTGATTACTTTTTATGATGTTATAAAAAAAATACGTAACAATCTAAATTGATTAACTAGGTAGGCACTATCTTCACACAAAGTATATTACTCCCAGAATTTGCCTAAATACGAGCAATGAATAATATTCTGCAGTCCGAACCCATAAACCAAACATTCATGGATAACTGAAGCGCCCCAAGGTACTTTACCAAACAGCTTGTAGAATTTTACGATCAGCTACTTTTTTGGATATTCAGTGCGGCAGCAGCACCCTATTTGATAGGTTCAGCAAGTTTTTGATATCGCATATAACGAGAGAACCGCGAGCGAACAAAAATCCTACCGCTATGTGCCGCTACTGCAACTACAAGTCAAGTTAGTTATGTCTTTGCTTAGAAGTTCCATTTTCACTCACCGAATTCACTGAAAATTTTCTATACAACGCTGTCTAGTAACTATAACCTAAACGACTAACAGTGCTCGCGTAGCAATTAGTTGTTTGTAACAGTTTACGTAGACAGATGGCGTTTAACACAAATATTAGAAAAACCACAATGTGGGTTTACATAGAATCAAAGCTATAAAAGTAATGAATACCCATAATGTAAATAACTAGATACGTATATTTTATTAGCAGTTCTATGTACTTACTACGCAGGCTGTAATATGTACCATTTCGTAGCAGACTGCTACGTGGAACACGTTGTTATTCATAGAAGGTACCGCGGTTAGATGGCGCTTTATTTAATTAAGTCGATTGTATTGAAAACTTTACTAAGAATCGAACTACGTAGCCTGTTCTATGTTTAGTACGTTAGCACTAGAGGGCGGTGTTATGTCGCTATAGTTTTCGGGTAAAATATTATGACTGAGTTTTAACAAATTACTGCAGTTTATAAATAACCAGTGATTTCGGAACATCAATAATGTATACTAAATTACTGTTATAATTTTGTAGCAGTGTAGCACTTGATTTTCGTATGGTGATGGATTAAGAATACAAGTATTACCAACCCTTTTCCTTCTTAGGATGCTGTAAAAGCCAATAAAGGAATATTATACACAGATAACATCCTCTGTGAGAGACTGAAAACTCAAAAATAAATTCTGTGCTAACACACCTGGTCAGCGCGGCACAGTTGACTAAAAGCCCTCCCATGGTACCCTCTCCCCCAAAATCCATCGACTTTCTTCTTAGTTTTTCTTCGTAGGATTCACTTTTAGAACAGACGCCTTGTGACTTAGCATGTTTATCTTGCTTATATGAAATGAAAATAATTATATGAATAAATTAATGTGAAAATATTGGAGTTTGACTTTAAAATTGGAGGAGGCTCGTGCCCAGTAGTGGGACCTTAGTGGGCTGGAGACACACAGACAATGAATTAAACAAAAAAGACTCCGAGAACCTCAATCGGGGTCAAGTTTCTAAGTACACAACTTAACTATAAAATTATATATATTTTTATAACGATATGTTAGAAATAAATAACTTGTAAAAATTAAGTAGTACTTAAGTCTTTGTTTTTGTTTATTGTTAAGCAGTAGGTAAGTGTCCGTCTTCATCAAATTACGATATTATAATTAATTAAAATTTTTTTTTTTATTAATTTGATTTGCTGGAAGAAAATTCAATAGTGATATAAGCTCGCCTGTGTACATTAGATTTAAATCTCAAACTCTGTAAATATATGTTCTATGTACAATAAAGAATAAGAATAATATTGCAGAATTATGATATTGACAAAATCAATATTATTTTTTTAGTTAAGTTTAGTTGTTTATTGTAAAATAAACTTAGTTTTAATTAGAAATAAAGTTACAATATTAATTAAATCTAATTGACATAATTGATCGGCGATGGACCAAAGAGTGTCGCTTTGTGAAGGAAGGTTTTTTCATCGACTAACTGTGGGGTCTTCTTAGTATTTATTTGTCATCGATGAACACCTGGCCATCGATGATCGACTATCTGTTGCAATAATATGCATCATGAGATTTATGCTTGCGTAACAAGCACGCAGAATTGGTACCATTGTTGCTCCATTGCGTAATATTACATGAGCATTTAATATGTTGCTATTTCTGTCGAGCATGATGTCCCGATATCAATTAACGTCGGTTAAATATATTTATATGATCTCTGCTATCCCATGACCAATAGTCGTAAAACACCCTTCAAAATTCGGTGTTACCAGCTTAGAATCTAGTTGTCCCTTTGGAGATTAAAGTTTATTTTTTTAATGTTCTATTAATTTTTAGTACGTGAGTCCGTGTGGTGACGGATTAAGAATACAAGTGTCACCACCCCATCTCCTTCCAAGGGTGCTGTAAAAGTCAGCTAAGGGATAGGGAGGAGGCCTGTGCCCAACAGTGGGATGCAAATGGGCTAGAGAGAGAGAGAGAGAGATAATTAATTTTTAGAAGTTTATTTTTGTATGTTTTATAGTATAGAGCAAATCAAAATTCTAAACTTTCAGGACTTGTACAAATACTATGCAACTACCAAGTCTATAAAGTAATTACATTTATAGATTGTTGCTTTCGAAGCAATCAATTTAAATAAGTATATAAATGCGTTAATACACATATAATATTTCTAATATGACTCAAACTCACGAGAATTTCAATACAATAATTAGGTATTACTTAAAAAAAAAGTCTTCTTTCAATCTTTGATTTTTGATTATTTAAATACATAATATGTAAAATAAATAAATAAATAAATAAATATTCATGGACATTTTCACACAACGTCCTCTGGTCCCAAGCTAAGCTTATATGCTTGTGTTATGGGTACCAGAATACGAATATATACTACATAAACTACTTTTCTTTTGTAAATACATACTTATAATACATAGTAAACACCCAGACGTAGTACAAACATTTGTATGACATTTATAAATATCACACAAATTATTGTCCAAAGCGGGAATCGAACCCGCGACCTCGTGATCGGCAGTCCGTTACATGAACCACCCCACCACGAAGCCTGTCTATGTCAAAACAATGTCTGTGCCTTTGAATTTTTTTCTTCGATTTTTTAGGAGATAACCATCAGATCTTGACCTGGCGCCAATGGGAAACATCAGCTTTCAAATAAAAAAAGACTCATTAAAATCGCTTAAAATTTATGAAGTAACAAACATAAAAAAAAAAAAACAGACAAATTGAGAACCTCCTCCTTTTTTAAGTCGGTTTAAAACATACAACATGTTACATTAGTAATCTAGAAATCGGTATCTATGGTACAGATATCTATACTAATATTATAAAGCGGAAGAGTTTGTTTGTTTGTTTGTTTGAACGCGCTAATCTCAGGAACCACTGGACCGATTTAAAAAATTATGTTAAATAGGGTATTTATCGAGAAAGGCTTTAAGTTATATTACATTACGCTACAATGAGTAGAAGCGTATCAGTAGTGATAAATGTTACAAAAACTGGGAAAATTTTCTAAATTCCACGCGGACAAAGTCGCGGGCAACAGCTAGCCTGTGTATATAGAGGAACTTTAAAAAAATATTTTCCATTCTCCACAAAATAATTTAGTGCTGGCAACCCGACAATCTCCATTTCGGTAAAGGCGAGCATCATAAAATGTATGTGTATCTAATAAATTGGCACATCACTGAGCTAGAGTGTTTGCTTTGCTAGTTTAATTGACCATTTACGGTTTGAGAGGAGTTTTAGTTAAATGTCGGTCATTTTACGAATCGGGATAAAAAATGTTTCCATTGAATTGGCATTGTTCTTTTTTTTTAAACTCTTAATTCGAAAACCATTTCGAAGAATAGAGTTTCTGGTCCTGATCCATTGGGTTTTTTCAGAAAATTAGCTATATTAACGATTATTTTTCCAAAAAAGCAAATGATCTCTATTTGTCCTTAAAATGATGGACTTAAAATATTCAGGCGTTCTTAGGGATATACTCCTCTGTGGTGGAGTTGAAATTGGTCTATTATATCAACTTTGCACCTTTCAAAAGATGTATTGCAATTTGTCATAAGTCTATTAGGAAAAGGCAATACACAGGATGCGTACAACGATGACGTCACAACATTTAAAATAATATCTTTAAGTATTTTAAAAAAATTCTATATAGTGAATATTTCCATAATATGTAATGATATTAGTTGCTTAGAACAGTCTACATTTTCTAAAAAAAATATAAAATCAGCAGGTCAAAAATTATGAACAATCCCAATTACGCGTAGAGATAGATTTTGAATGTTGAGATTAGGTCAGCATTTATTTTTACTTCTTGATCATTCTTATGAATAAGCAAGTGAGACTGTATCCCCTACCCTCAAAATATTCCCTACCAGTGCCAAGCGCGGTGGGTCCCTGCCGCATCGTATGTGGCGGATTGCTTCTTAGAGCCCCACATAATAGGACCAAACCTGGTCGGGTCATGGTCAGGTTCAGGGCACATACCACGGCGCGGCTAAGCCGGGGCAGGGGAAAAAAGTGAGACTACAAAAAACTTGAATGCTGATATCTTTTAGAAAATAGAGTTAGGCACCTATGGTCTTATTCATATTGACTTATCGGAGGTTTAAAAGTTCGCTAAAATCGGTTTGCGAAAATTGCCAAAACTTGTGATTCATAATAGTCTTTTTACGCTGAAACGTTTATTATCTCTCTGATAAAATCTCCATTCAAACCTCCAATAAGTCATTATGAATAAGACCATTATCCTACAAATATTTTATATGTGAAAGTTTGTAAGTATGGATGTTTAGATGTGTGTTACTCTTTCAAAAACTACTGAGTGGATTTTAATGAAACTTTACAATAATTTAGCTTATACATCAGAATAAAACATAGGCTACAATTTATAAAGATTGTGTGAATTGTCAAAAATGTGACGATAAGTGTCAATTAAGTACAAATTCCACGGGTACGAAGTCGCGGGCCACAGCTAGCTTGAATATAGAAGTGCGTCATTTAAGTTATGAGATCATCTATGTGGTTGTCAAAAGGTTTTATTTTTGTACAAATGACTGACATTACATATTTATCACGTTTTTATTCAGTTGCCGTTATACATGAAGACTCTCCTCCGTGTAGTGACCGATTAAAAATACAAGTGTCACCACCCCATCTCCTCCCAAGGGCGCTGTAGAAGTCAGCTAAGGGATATTGCACATAGATAACATCCTCTGTGAGAGACGGGAACTCGAAAATAAACACTATGCCAACACGCCTGGTCAGCGCGGCATAGTAGAACATAATCCCTCCCAAAGTGGAGGAGGCCCGTGCCTAGCAGTGGGGCGTGAATGGGCTGGAGAGAGATGAAGGCTCTTGATGAAAAAAATACCTAGTCACGTGTTTATGTAAATAAAATATCTATACTAATATCATATATCTGAAGAGTTTGTTTGTTTAAACCCTGCGCTGCGACCAATAGGAGCCGAGCATTAGTTCTAAATTCCACGCGTACGGAGTCTCAGGCAACAGATAGTTGACTAATAATGGTCTTATTCATAATGACTTATCGGAGGTTAAAAGTTCGCTAAAATCAAAAACATTTTTAATTAACTTATTCATAATAGTCTTTTACGCCAAAACGTTTATTATCTCTGCGAAAAAAACTCCGTTTAAACCTTCGATAGGTCATTATGAATAAGAGCATAAGAGTTTACTTGTCAGTTTTATTTTATGAACAGTTCCACATAAACTACTACTGAATTTTTTCACTGAATATAACTCGTGCGATCGCCATATCATAATTTCTAGGAAGTAACTGAAAAGTCTTTGTCGAATGGTGGTTGTAAATAATATTTTAATTACTTTCTGGTTTTATAATGTTCCATTAACTTAGGGCTGTCTTTATCCACTTTTCTCTGGGTTTGTCCTAGTTTAAAGGTTATGCAAAGAGCGTTCAACATGAGCTTGAAAAAAAGAGTTCGCGAGAAATCGGGACACTTGCTGGTTGGGGAGACAAATTAAAATTAAAAAAAAATATATAATTATATAATCTAATATATAAAATGCACGTATCACAGTGTTAGTTACCGTACTCCTCCGAAACGACTTGACCGATTTTACGAAATTTTACAAGCATGTTCAGTAGGTCTGAGAATCGGACAACATCTATTTTTCAAACACCTCCCCCCATGGACATTTGTATGGCAAAACAACGTTTGCCGGGTCAGCTTATTATATAATAATTATATAAATTATTATATAATTAAATAATTATATAATTTATTTATTCTCGCAAGAAACATTTTTCTGACATGTCCGGGAAAATACCACATTTCGTGTCAATTTGTGGTCAGCAATTCAAGTGATGGCAACCCTATACTAATCAAACATTTCTATTTTGTAATCAACTATATTCTAATTAATGTCATATTGAAGTGTGGATATGAAAGTTCCAGTTTATAATTAAAGGGTTTATTTGTCAATACAAAATGTGGACGATATGCTTTGAATTGTAAATATATCTTTCTCTGTGTTTATTTATACAGGATGACTTTGCAAGGTGTTGCCAAATTTTTAGGAGCGACTCTGAATCAGTAACTTAATCGATTTACGTAAAGAACATCAAAAAAAATTTTTTCATTTTAATTAATCCTATCCGCTGTTTAAAAATAGTACGCGTGGATAATTTACTTCATTCATAGAAAAATACGCACGCACGTCACGATAGTTTCGCAAAAGTTAAACTGTAAGTGTAGTAGTGATTATGGTGCGCGAAAATAAGCCTTATGCTTAACAACATAAGGTTCGGGCGCCCGCGCAAGCAAGGATTAGCGGGAAGCGTAGGCCGACAAATGGAGGGGATGTTTATTGAAGGGTCATTGACCGGTGGCGTGTTGATGAAATTGCACCGTATGTCCACTGCATAAGAACTTGTTGGCGCGCTTGTCGTTATGTGGTCTGCATAAGGTCGTTTGTGGCTCTGGTCTCTAATGAATGACAACGCACGCGGTGTCTCTTTGTTGAATTACTTTTAAGGACATATTAAATAGTTTTTTTTTTTGAAAAATACTACGTTTACAAATAGTTACTACAAAGACGTATTTTAGTATTGTTCTATAGAGCTTATTTAAAAAATTTGGCAACACCTTGCAAAGTCACCCTGTATATATTTTCGGTAACTATAGTTAATCTAATATATAAAATTACCAATGTTTGGTTTTTGCTATACTGTTAATATTAAGTTAGATTTAATAACAACTGTATGTATTATACTTAAATAAAAATAAAAAATCATATAAAGCCATAATAGGGATGTTGACTCATGTAACAAATTCATGTAAAATTATGTTTTATAGATTGAAGACAGTATTTAGATACCTAAACTATTGTTTTGAGAGTTTAATATCTTGTTAAAATTAAAAAAAAATAAATTTTAAATTGCATTATTATGTACACATTATCACGTGACTGCGAATACCAATCGGGTGCAGTGACGTAGATACCCTGAATAGCCAAGGATGTCAGAATTGAAATCTCCAATATATCGAGGAATAGTATCGATATGTGGATACATCGGCCAAATTTTCAACTAAATTGTAACCAACTTAAGAAAAATTTGGAAGTTCTCGAAATGCTTAAGTTCTCGAAACCTTTTGTTTTTTTAGGGTTCCGTACCCAAAGGGTAAAAACGGGACCCTGTTACTAAGACTTCGCTGTCCGTCCGTCCGTCCGTCCGTCCGTCTGTCACCAGGCTGTATCTCAAGAACGATGATAGCTAGAGAGTTGAAATTTTCACAGATGATGTATTTCTATTGCCGCTATAACAACAAATACTAAAAATAAAATAAAATAAATATTTAAGGGGGGCTCCCATACAACAAACATGATTTTTAGGGTTCCGTACCCAGTATCTCAAGAACGGTGACAGCTAGACAGTTGAAATTTTCACAGATGATGTATTTCTATTGCCGCTATAACAACAAATACTAAAAATAAAATAAAATAAATATTTAAGGGGAGCTCCCATACAACAAACATGATTTTTAGGGTTCCGTACGCAGTATCTCAAGAACGGTGATAGCTAGACAGTTGAAATTTTCACAGATGATGTATTTCTATTGCCGCTATAACAACAAATACTAAAAATAAAATAAAATAAATATTTAAGGGGGGCTCCCATACAACAAACATGATTTTTTTACCGTTTCTTGCTCGATACTAATAACGTTGCCTTATGTTGCATAGATAATGGTACGGAACCCTTCGTGCGCGAGTCCGACTCGCACTTGACCAATTATATGTATATTCCCTGATTTCTTGAACACCCTTAGACCAATATGGGAAATACATCAATTTTCTGTCTATTTTATAATAATGTATCAGTGGAAATTGGATTATATTTTACACAAACCCCTTGGTCCCAAATTAAGCTATACTTCCTTGCTTTTGTTATGGGTAGGTACGAGAATACTGTTATATTATGTCGGAAAGTATATGTATACGTTTTTGAAGACAGTGCAAATATTTTTAAAACTATTATTATTGAATACTGATTAGTAGATATTGAATAGTAGTAGTAGATATTAGATACTGAAGTTAGATCTGTTATTTTGTAAGAGAATACAATCTAATTAATCGATAAAAACATCGATCTATTTTCTAAGTAGACACTCCTACTATCAGGGCTCTGACGTCATCGCCGTCACTTGACAGCTTGGAGCGTTTTAGGGGGAATTTTTAAAATAATTTTCATTTTCGCTTTTTTATAATAATATGTATTTTAAAAAAAAATGTATTGTCATGGTGTTCAAGTAAGAGCTATCTACTAATTAAAATTCAAATGCGCACAATAGTTAATTTTCAAATATTGATTTTTGTTTTTAAGATTTTTGCAAATCTTACAATATTCTTTTTTATTTCTTATTCCATAAACTGTTTTGCAAAGACTTCATTAATTATATTTTTTTGTTTTTTGCTGAATCATACAGAGTAACAGTAATCCGTTAAAATGGTGGTGACGTAAGCCGCGCTAGAATCAAACCTATTTCATTTTAAAAAAGAGATTTGGGTTTATTGTATATTTCTGTGCTTATATTGTACAACAAAGTAAACATATTTCAATTCAAACCATTAAGGGCGTCACAAGCGGCATATTAATATATAATAATACTAGCTCACTCGGCAAACGTTGTTTTGCCATACAAATGACAGGGGTAGACAAATAATTTGCAATAAATTAAAATTGCGACTATAATTTGAGATTTAAACTATCCTATCTCTCAAGTTGGATCGAACTGCACATGGTGTGCGAATTTTATTATAATCGGTTAAGTGGTTTAGGAGTCCATTGAGGACAAACATTGTGACACGAGATTTATATATATTAAGATGTCGAGAAAGAGACTGATGTCTATAGAAAAAGACGAAGTGGGAAAGAGACAGCTATATCTGTCAGTGACGTCATAACTATAGATACATCTTGGTATATCTGTCTCTTTCTCGCCTCGTCTCTTTTCTATATACATCTGTCTCTTTCTTGCTATATTAATACATCATAATATGCCGTTTGTGGCGCCCTTTACACGTATTAGGTAATGATTTAAGAAAAGCTCTGAGTAAAATGTATAAACTGGAATAAAACGCGCTATAATTCGAAAACATTCGTTTAACCTAGAACAAATAATTAACAAAAGTATTCAAGAATATAAAGTTTAAGTAATAATATCTGAGGTAATTTATTAATTTTGCAATTGACATGCTATGCTTTTACTTAATAAATTAGACGATTATGGTGGCCTAATTTTATTACTGCAAGCACGACCGCAATAAGCTTAGTTGGCAGAGCGGTTGGCAGAACGGTATTCCGAGGTCGTGGGTTCAAGTCCCGCTTGCGGTAATCACTTTTTCCACCATAATTTAATTTATTAATAATATCTGGTTGACCGCGCGTAACTCGGAGTGGACTTTTGAGAAATTGGGAAATTATTCATAATAATATTAAGGGAAGTCTCAGTAATGGTGTCCCATTTAACACTTTGGTACGGAACACTAAAAACCAAAAAAAAAATTCTGGCCAAGTAAGAGTTGGACACGCAAACGAAGTAATACGTGCCGTTATTATTACAATATATTCGTTACACCAGCCCCAAATAACGGGACCCTAAACTATGGGATAAGGGCAGGATTATGATTATTTATATACGAGAATTGCTTGTTTAAAATAATAATATCTGTTAACATTTAATAAGCTTTTACTGTTCTGTTTATTTACTTAACAGCTCTACTACTATTTGTAGGTACTACAAATTATTTTCTAAACTAACTTTGTTATTAATTCATCGTAAAATTTGCCAAGTCAATATTTACATGAAGTCAATAAATCCAGTACCACAAACATAACATTTCAAACATTAGGTATTATTTCCTCACGGCTTATTCTAACTTCACTCTTTGCTCATACATACTCATACGAAAGCTCTCAAAGCTAATATGTAATGTCAAATACGTTGTTTGTTTTTGTATAATTATAATCAAGTGGTTCTAAAACTTTATACAAACACTAAGAGATGCGCTTAGTAAATAAAATAGTTAACACAAGCATGATGACAGAAAGACCATGTGCTAAAGTAATTAGTTGAAAAACTAAAACATATATATTAATAATAAATACCTATATATAAATAAAAAATAATAATTTTGAATTTGCAAGCGTGTTGCAAATATAAATTTTTTTTTTAATTATTGCCATGTCATCGGTTATTAATATGTGTGCAAAATTTCAGAGCAATACGACTACAGCAAGTGGGTGAAAATCACATTCAAACATTCCGTCACATAGATTAATACTTTGATGGATATGTATCGAGCTTAAATGCGTGTTAAAAAAGACATAATCGTCTCATAGACCCTTTAGAAATCAGTTAAATGCAATATGTGATACCTTTCAAAATCTCAAAACAAAGCAATACACCACGGTCTAACCATGGTCTACTCGTTACAAAACATTTCAGTTGTCGAATCCTTGTCCATAACTAGAACCTTAATAAGAGTTTGTGAGGTTAAATTGGATGCAACATAGTATTTTTTTCAACTCACTATCCGTACAAAGTTTACAGTTATTGAGAAATACTTCGTCGATTTCACATTAAGACTATTACATACACGATTATTAAGACATTTGTTTTCAGAAGCAATGCGAGTAAATTCGTACTACGAAACGTCTTTCTTCAACGATTCTGCAGGTAAAATCTGCCTGAACTATATTTGTCCCTTTCGGTGCGGCGCTTAGAAATAGGTAGGGATAGCAATACCTATTGCAAATACCTAAATTGGAGCTGAAGCCCCCTCTCATCACAACGCGGCAAGGAGATCCTGATCCGAACCCTGAGTAGGTACAAGAAAATATAAAAAATCGAAAAGAATATTTCTCAAACTGTCCAAAACTCCAAAAATTACGAATATTTATTTGAGCAACACTGATTTCATTGTGTAGTTTTATTTACTTACTCGTAGTTTGGTAGGCCGTGAAATTGATGTCACAAACCGCAGGGTCTATACGACCGCGAGCGTTGATTATTTGTTTCAAATTCTATGAACATTGTATAGTGTTAACGTATGCCTTCTTGAATTTGACAATTTGAAAACCGGATGTTGTTAAATAAAATAAATAAAAAAGTCTTTAATATCTGGCATACATACATCTGGCATAATACATTTAACAAAAATTCTTGTATCAAAGTTTTTAAAAATAGAATTTATTAATTTTTATCTTTTTCTTCTGCTAGAACCCCATTATAGGCCTACTCCAAAAATACGATCTTTTTCGATCTTGAGCCACTTGAAACCCGCTAGTACCAGCACGAGATATTGTTACCACAATATTTAAAAAAAAGTTAATAATTTAAAATGAATAAAGAAAATAAATTAAAACTGTTTACTTCAAGCATTTAAAGTGACTTTATATATATATATAACACGTTTTGTTAGCTCGGTACGTATCTATCAAAGTATTAATCTAACGGAACCAATCTATGAAAGCGATTTTCACCTACTTGCACTAGTCGGATTAATCTGAAATCTTGCACACTTGACAAGGATCGCTGATAATGTAATAATTTTTAAAATGTATTCAGGATTTTTAAGCGTGTTGTTAGTATTATATGTAGTTAGTGTTATGGTCTTATTCATAATGACTTATCGGACGTTTAAAAGTTCGCTAAAATCGGTTAGCGAAAATTGACAAAACTTGTTATTCATAATAGTCCTTTTACCATAAAATGTTTATTATCTCTCCGATAAAATCTCCGTTTAAACCTCCGATAAGTCGTTATGAATAAGACCATAAGTCTCTAAAAACAAGGGAGATATATCTGCATTGAATTACCCCGACGAAAAATTTTGTTACTTATAAAAAATAATCCATTCCAATTATCTAATTTTGTTACTAGCTTGTCAATGCGCAATACTATTAAATATTGCTAGTATAAATCCTATATTTTAATTTTCTGTATCATAAAAATTTTATTTCCACGTACAATTCAGTCTTGGAATTTTAAAAGTTTAGCAAAGGACGATGGAACTAATCAGTTCCGACGTAAAAAAACTATGTGCATACAGAACTTTCCTTTGATGCACCTGCATCGTTATTTACTGACATTAATACAGATATTTTTGTATTCATTTTAAATAACCCCAGGCTTTAAGAAAGATTATATAAAATATTTTAGCAGTTTTTGAAAAAGAAACGATTAATTTCGTGTAAGTTTTTAATTAACGATGAAACTGTATAAAATATTATTATGAAACATTAGCTGTTGTCCGCGACCTTCTACGCTTGGAATTTAGAACATTTTCCCTGTTTTTGCAACAGTTATCACTGATGCTTCGCTCTCATTGATCGCAGCGTGACACGTTTACGTTACGTGACGTTTTATTGGAACAGTTATAATTTTTGTCAATTAGGTTTATGCAAAATAATTAAGTAGATTCTGTTGGGTTACATTGTTATTACTAATTATATTTTATTTTTTTCTCTTTTTGTGCATTTATATTTATTTTATTGTTAGTTTTTGTATGTGTCTAATAACTGTACTAATGTTTTACTTGATTTGATAAATTTTAAGTAGATGATATTTTATTCTAAATTTTATTAGAGACAGGAACTGTTATCTAGCTCCTAGACTATAAATTTGCACACTTCTTTGGTAAAGCATGATTAAGCTGTGCTCCGTGTGGTGACGGATTAAGAATACAAGTGTCACCATCCCATCTCCTCCTAAGGGTGCTGTAAAAGTCAGCTAAGGGATATTGCACACAGATAACATGATGTGCTAGAGACGGAAAACTCAAAAATAAACCCTCTGCCAACACGCCTGGCCAGCGCGGCACAGTAGACCGCAATTCTTCCCAAAGTGGAGGATGTCCGTGCTCAGCAGTGGGACTTAGATGGGCTGGAGAGAGAGAGAGAGATGTTATATTCCACGAATTGATAACTCATGTACTTGCAAATAAATGTTTTCATGCAAATGACATAACAGTTTTTGCAAACTAAAGTCACTGACCTACTTTCTGCTAAATTACTTTATGTAGGTTTACTATTTTATGAAAAAACTACCGAACCGATTTTATTGAAACTTTACAGTTGTACAGATTTAACATCGGAATAACAGATAATTTTAAATCATTAAGTTAATAGCCAAAAACTGAAGCAGTAAGTGTAAACTCAAGTATAGCCACGGGCATTAGCCTGTACTTATTATAAAACGAAGTCGTTATTTTTGTATGTATTTATTTATTTTTTCAATTATTGGCTACTTATTGCTTACAGCAAACCTTGCGCAATAAGTATATAGCTAGATACATTTCATAAGCTTCATTACATAAATATTACTATGATATATTCTTGTCAGTCTACAATCATAAAATAAAGTAATTTCATTTGCATTACCATTAAAATTATGTATATAAAATCCATCATAGTTCAAATAAAAAACAATAATAATAAAATCTCAGAATACAAGTTATTCAATGTAAATATCTGTCAAAATTCATTTTATGATATAATATACTTTATGTCCATAAGTGAACTTAAGTCTTCAAAATTACGCAACGGATTTTGTTGCGCCTTTTTTAATAGATAGAGGGGTTTAAGAGAGTGGTTTTTTGTATAATTTGTCTAGTATTGGATTTTAAATTCAACGCGTACGAAGTTGCGGGTAAAAGCTAGTTACCTACTCAATAAAGATACAATTTCAAACAGCGCACATTTATTTTTATTGTTCTTAAGTATCATTGGCTACAATTGTTTTGTTCCGAAGAAATATCATTGCCCATTAAAATGTATATTCATCAAAGTATTAAAGATACAATGAATTATTTCCTTTATAAATTGTTTATTATATTTAAGTTCATTTATTAAAGACAATCAAAACTTATGTTTTTGGTTATTAACAATTATATTGTGAAATGTTAACAAATTATTCAAAGCTCTTTATCAAAAGGTATAATTAAGCTTTCAATATTTATATATTAACTACCCGATGCCCGCTACTCGGTACAAATTTTAGATCCCCATATATTGTGTCATCGTTTTAAACCTTCCCTGGACTTTCACGAATATTTCAAGATCAAAAGTACCAAAATCGGCCCAGCCTTTCTCGAGACTTACGAACAGCAATTGATTTAACTTTAACAAATATCCATCCTCTTGAACCACTTTATTTAAAAAAACCGCATTAAAATCCGTTGCGTAATTTTGTAGATGTAATCTAACATAACACATACAACATAACATAACACACGTACACAAAAATAACGACTTTATTTCAAAATAAGTAGGTAAAGATAGAATCTTTATGATCTTTACATAATAATTTGACTAGAAGTTTATCGTATTGGGATAACCCTCCTGATTGTTTCTGAATGGAGTGTTCCTGTACCATAATATGACAGCTAAGCAATTAAAACCTGTTGGCAATACGTATTGATGTAAAGCTAAGTTACAAAAAAGTTGCATGCCGTGGAAAAATTTGAAGAAATAAATGTTTTGTAATAAATAAGGAGGCTGGAAATATACACACCTATAATTGTACCTTACAATTACTCTGTTTATACCTATGATATTAATAAATACGTAGGTATTGTCTGTAATATGTATGTAGGGTGTAAACTAAAAAGTAATTGTCTAATTCTTAAGAGGATACCAAAACAGCTTCTTGCATTTTTCTATGTACGAAGTTTTCATTGTTTCTTTAGATTGAATGGCTAGAGCTCTAATTTTTAAGTATATGTTTTTTCAATATATAATCTAGGATCGCATGAACTCAGAAACGCGATTGAAAAAAGTTTTCTCGATAGAAAATCTTGGCGAAACAACCTCTCAAATTTTTTATTATCGCGTATTAACTAATGAAATAACTTTAAAAACATAAGTAACTATCATATATAGAAACACGTAAATCAGAATTAAAATATATTTAGTAGATTTTGAGTAAATAGGAAAAGTATCCCTAATTCTTCATTTTCTGTGCCTACTGGCTGTGTTAATATGTACGTGACGGCGATGATATACGACAATATTGATGTAGGCCCTTAAAATCTTCTATCAATAAGATGTTACTACAATCCCAAAAGTGTTCTAGGTTATATAGGAGTACGAAATCTAATAGAATTGGTATTTTTTTTATTTTTATAGTTGGGGTTGGCAAATGACTACACTTCACCTGATGTTAAGTGAGAGTGCAATCCATATGCAAGGACGGCTGGTACATTGTCAGAGCACTAGCCGCCCCCACCTTGCCCGCCCATAAGATGCCTCTTCACGCCTCGCTTGAAAGACCCAAAGGTATTAAGGTCTTAATAATAGGTAAGATTTACCTACATCATAAAATAAAATATATATTAAGGCATAGTTAAATTGCAAAGCATATCATTAGTATTAAATTTAGGTATATATTATGCGGCCTACGCGTTCTGTAGCGGCTCGTTATTGGCTACGAGTTTCTGTAGGCTAGTCACGCGCCTACGCACTTGCTACGTCAGTCCGCCCACTACGAAATAATTCAAAAAGATAAACTTCTTTGACTGGTAAATTAAACTATATGTTATGTATATAAATAAACTAAGCATTATTATATAAAAGATTGGAATCAATACCTTTAGGGTCTGACAAAAAAGTTATTTTCAAAACGCTAATTGCTATTTAGAAAAAGTGTATAATTAAAATGCTACATAAAATACTAAAAATGTTAGGAAAATCGATAACCTAAACAAACGAACACAAAAACTATCCTGTTGCAATACAATTAAGACTAATAACTAACAATTAACTAACTAACTAGAACTAGAATTCCCTGTAATTCGAGCTTTTGCGCGCTACTCCGTTCGCGTGGATTGTTCCGTTTTTGCAACATTTTTAACTAATGCTAAAGTCGCAGCGTGATGTTATATGGCCTATAGGCTTCCTCAATAAACGGTCTGTCCGACACAAAATGAATATTTTAATTTGAACTAGTACTTTATGATATTAGCGCGTTGAACAAACAAACTCTTTAACTTCATAATATTAACTATAGATGAATATAACTGGGGGCCAAGTCTGCTAATTCTGCTAGTATCCCTTAGCTGACTCTTAAAGCACTTTGGGGAAGAAATGGGGTGGTAAGACATGAATTGAATGAATTCAAAATCCGTCACCACAAGAATATCCCAAAGATTAGGTAGGTACTAGAGAATATTCTTCGCTTAATTTGAATGAGCAATTTTTATTCAATGTCATCAAAATAAGTTTACGATATGCTTTATCCTGAATATGATAGACGGACGTGAGACGTATTATTAATTTTGTAGGTGGCGCTTATCACCAACAAAATTGTCCTTAGGGCGCTTATGCACTTAGGCATATTCGAGTCAAAACATGTATAGAAACATCGTAAAATTTCTCCCTCAGTTTACGTATCTACTTTTGGACTTATTACATTAAGACAATTACTTACAAAATTCATTTAAAAATTAATTCGACAAATCTATGATATTGAATATTATGGATAAAATATTATTATTGTAATAATATATTATTTACTAGCTGCTGCCCGCGAACCCGTACGCGTGGAACTTACAAAACTTTTTACCCTATAAATGGACTATCCAACAAAAAAAGAATTTTTTAAATCGGACCATTAGTTCCTGAGATTAACGCATTTAAACAAACAAACAAACTCTTTCGCTTTATAATAATTTTAGTATAGATTAATAATATTATGGACACAAAAATTAGACCAAAACTTGGAGAAACGAGTTGTGAGTTAACCAGAATTAATATCTATATTTATTTTATTGATTAAGATTACTACTTTATCTCTAAGATCAAAAAGAATCATCTTGAATAGTTTTTACATGACAATCTTTTTTCATACATAACAGTATCGAATCAAGAGTGCCTATAATTCAATAGAAATTGCTGAAAGACTTGATGATCATAGAACCACTTTTTCTAACGTGATAAAAATTCCAAAATCTATTTATCAATTTATCCCTACTAATATTATAAATGCGAAAGTAACTCTGTCTGTCTGTCTGTTACGCTTTCCCGCTTAAACCTCCCCACCGATTTTGATGAAAGTCACAGACAATCTTTAGACCCTGAGAAAGGACAAAGGCTACCTATCATTGCGATAAAAAAAAATTTCCAAATTCCACGCGGACGGAGGCGCGGACAACAGCTAGTCTACAATAAAACTTTACGTAGAGATTAACTGTTAGAGAATATTAAGAAATCAACGGTTCAAAAAAATTAATACCAAAAAAGTAGTTTTATCTGACAAACACGCATAAAGACCAGACCTATTTGAAAATTATCTCCCATATCGTAATACTCCATTTATCATATACATTATTATATTTTACAGACACTAAACCAATAAGAAGTAATAATATGTTGTGATATGTGACGTCATAGGTCGTTATAAAACACATAATACTTTTTAATCTTCGCACGGTCGTTTGCTGTTGGGTATATAAGGGCGGGCGGATTGCTACGTCGAGTTAGACACCTGTTTGTCGTTGTTCAAGATATACGGACTGTATGTGAGTACTAAATTTTTATATGTTTTTTTTTAATATTATTTATGTGTTACTTTTGTTATTATAAAAGTTTGTTTATAATTAAAAGTGAAAAATAAAAGTTTATAAAAGTGAACAAAAATTATGTTTCGTGCATTTAAAAAAAAAATTTACGATGGAACTGCATTTAGAATTAACATTATTTAACAAAACTCAGCAGTAACAATAAAAAATATTTACTTCTAAAGAAATAAACGTGAAAAGACATGTTTTCAAAAATAGTGTTTGTGAAAATTGGAGCACGAATTTTTAAATGATGTAAAACAAATAAGCTAAAATTTTATTTAAAAAAAGAATCTAAAATATAAAAATAAATATTGATAAATTCAAAATTACAATAGTATTAAAAAAATTTAGATAATATATTTCTCCGTGTGGTGACGGATTAATAATACAAGTGTCACCACCCCATCTCCTCCCAAGGGTGCTGTAAAAGTCAGCTAAGGGATATTGCACACAGTTAACACCCTCTGTGAGAGACTGAAAACTTGAAAATAAACCCTGTGCCAATACGCCTGGTCAGCGCGGCACAGTAGACCATAATCCCTTTCAAAGTGGAGGAGGCCCGTGCCCAACAGTGGGACGTTAATGGGCTGGAGAGAGAGATATATATATTTCAATAGTATCAACTTAATTTTATTTCTTCAAATAGGTCTCTATTAAGTTGTGCTCGAAAATCAATTCAAATAGTATATGTGTTATTGTATGAACTATTATTTCACAACGACGACGGGCCCAGTGGTCTAGTGGGTTGTGACTGCCGTTCACGAGGGTTCAATTCCCGCACGGGATAATTATGTCTGTGATATTTATAAATTGTATGACATTTGTATGACACAAATATTGGTACTGCGTTTGTGTGTTTTTTATGTAATAAAAGTATATTTTTATTAAAAAAACAGTAGTATATGTACTTTATCCGCATCCTGGTACCCATAACACAAGCATATAAGCTTAGCTTGGGACCAGAGCACGTTGTGTGAAATGTACATTAAAGTTTTTAAGTTTTTATTTTTATTTATTATTACAAGTTCTTCGCAAACAGTATACACAGTTAAGTATAGTAGAACATAGTGTAATAAAATGTCTCATGTGTTTGATAGATGTAACATAATTCTGAGTAGTAAGCATAGTAAGTAATTAATTGTAATGTATGGAACATAAATAAAATATTCCAATTACATAATTTTAAAGCTTTTAAAATAAATATTCCAATTAACTAAAACTACTTTTTACGGATTTAGACGCGTATATTTGTTTTAAATTTTGGCCCGATGTTTCGGAGACTTTGCAGTCACCATGGTCACGGGTGAGACTGAGCTGTAATGTGCACACACAAACAAATATACGCGTCTAACTCCGTAAAAAGTAGTTTTATTTAAACAGATTAGTCGCGCAAGTGTTAGAAAATATTATATTCCAATTAATTTAAAAAAAATATATATTCAACGTTTCAACTATTAGAAATCTAAAATAAACTGATTTTGACTTAATTAGATAGAATGAGAATTCTTTGTTTGTACAATATTATTTAAAAAAAAAAACGAAAAACCGAAATCGTCCAAGAAGCGGCCCTATCGCTAATGCAATTTATTCCCGGGAAGTTTAAATTTAGTGCTCCACTAATAACCACTATACTTTCAATCCATCGGCCTAACAGTTTTTTTACATGCATTATAATTTTTTGCTTAATATAGGACTCTATCCTCAGGGATAGAGTCCTATATTAAGCAAAAAATTATATATAAAAAAAATAAAATTATAAATAATTCTTATATTAAAAGATTTCGTGTACTTATTTAAGTTCTAGCTATCATTTTTCCTGTAATGTATATGTATAATATCAGTATTATACATATACATTACAGGAAAAATGATAGCTAGAACTTAAATAAGTACACGAAATCTTTATTTAGGCAGTACCACGTTGATGTCTTTCTGTTTAAAATAAAAACATAATTTTTATTATCTGCGGTGAAATACCATGTTTGTTCTGTGTAAAATGTTAATGAGTCCCAAATATTCTTATGCGTGTGGTCTTATACATGTATTAAGGAACTGTAAATACTTGTCACTACTCAATGTCTTGGTATAGCATCCGGGAACCATCTGGTTCTACAGTCAGGATCAGTTGTAACATAATTAAATTGATATCCCGAAGACTGACCTACCTTTGGGGACGAGTCATCCCCACCTTGGAAGGGTTCTGATCTATTAACGCCACTTATATCTTTACTTATTATAAAACGATATTTCGATACGTTGATATTTTTGTATGTATGTCTCTATGTGAGCTTATATCTTCAAAACTGCGCAGCGGATTTTGATATGTTTTTTTTTAATAGATGGTAGGGTTTAAGAGGATATAAAGGTACGAAGTTTCGGGCGATAACTAGACTTTCTATAATAGTAGATGTTCTCCTTATATTGTTTCTTAGCTGACAGCTCTCTAGAAAGAAAATGAGGTAATGACATATGTATTTGAACTATAGTCGACGTATATCATTGACTCATACTATAACATTATGAGGATTACTCTAGTTTACTCCAACAATGTAAAATAATATCGAAGAAAAAAAAAATGAAGACAAAAAAAATCCATGGAGTTTCTTGTCTGATCTTCTCCATAGGATTTGCGTTTAGAACAGACACCTAGTTTCTGACGTTTCAAAAGAGCTTGTAATATATGCAAACTTGAAATAAAAAAATTTGACTTTAACTTTGACATTGGGTAAATAGAGACTGATAAGTGTAAGGAGAGTGAGAAATAATACTACCTATATACATAACACGCTCATATAGTAGTTATAATTTTTGAAATAATATTTACAAAAATACTAAGACATCCATTACAATTTTTACGAGCCAATCTCCAGTTCTTAACTTTTATTATCTACAGAAATAATTTCTAAAAGATACGCTATCTTGTAAAATAATGAAAGAACAGTGTGTTTGGTGTAAATAAATATATTGTTGTGAAAACGTTTCAATCTGTAATAATTATCCACAAAAATTTACAAAACTTTAAAAACTAACATCTTCCGCCTTCTGTAAATTTTTACTGAAGGCGGAAGATGTTAGTTTTTAAAGTTTTGTAAATATTGAAATGTTTTATTACACAAAAAACGGTCTTACGTACAGGAACTGGACGAGAGCAATAGTTAGAATTGAAATTACTCGCAAAACTGAAGTTGCTTGGCTTGCTTTATTACACAATTTCACATAAATATGTAGAGTTTGAAAAACATCGCGCAAAATCACTTAACGTTGGTATTATAATAGCATTTTTTTTATTTTAGCAATTATTGTGTCCATCGCAATATTCCTTCACATTGATAAAAATATTATTTACTAGCTATTGCCGGCATCTTCGTATGCGTGGAATTTGATTATTTTCCCGTTTTTCCAACATTTTTCAATACTGCTTCGATTCTACTGGTCGTAGCGTGATGTTATATAGCCTAAAGCCTACCTCGATAAATGCCCCATCTAACACTAAATTTTTTTCATATCGGCCCAGTGTTTCCTGAGATTAGCGCGTTCAAACAGAAAAACAAACTCTTCAAATGTCCATGAATATTTATTATTATTATTTATTATTATTAACTTTATAATGTTACAATATAGAGCATAGACAACTACAGTGAAAGCAGGTAAAACCCAGACTAGAATTCAGTGCCCTAATACTTTTATCGGCGTCGCTTAAAACCTAGGAGGATTAAGTTTTATCAAAATCATATTTTTGCGCAATGTCCTATGAAGCTCATATTACTCTTTATTTGCTCGTTAGTTAAAGTTAAACGCATTATTACAATTTTATTCTGTTCATTCATCACTCCAATATTACTGATTGGCACTGACAGATACACAGATCCGAAGAAACGGTTCTATAAAAGAAAATTAACATCCCGTTAATATTTTGGGTTGCTTTAACACAATCTAAATTTATAATTGGGTTAACCATTTAATATGATGTTCTGTTAATTATCATTTCAAACAATAATTTTAAGAGGATACCAAAATAGCTTCGTGCATTTTTCTACGTACGAAGTTTTCATTGTTTCTTTAGATTGAATGGCTAGAGCTCTAATTTTTAAGTATATGTTTTTTCAATATATGATCTAGGATCGCATCAACTCAGAAACACGATTGAAAAAAGTTTTCTCGATAGAAAATCTTGGCGAAACAACCTCTCAAATTTTTTATTTTTTTCATTTGTCGGTCTACTATCGCGTATTAACTAATGAAATAACTTTAAAAACATAAGTAACTGTTATATATAGAAACACGTAAATCAGAATTAAAATATATTTAGTAGATTTTGAGTAAATAGGAAAAGTATCCCTAATTCTTCATTTTCTGTGCCTACTGGCTGTGTTAATATGTACGTGTCGGCGATGATATACGATAATATTGATGTAGGCCCTTAACATGAAGATCATAAGTATGCGAGCAGAAAATTGATTATAATTATGATTTTCATTCCCTAATATTGTAGTTACGTTAATGATGAAAACCAAAATTGGTTGCCTTGTTAATATTTTACAATTAATGTTGAGTTGTAGATTGTAAAGGTTACGGTTTGTTTACAAAGATAATAATAATAGGGCAGTTGTATTAAGGTAAGGAACTTTAGTTGTTTCCACCTAACCGGAATATTATTGTAAGCTATTTTGAAGTCAATGAAGAACGCATTTGAATATTAAATAGAGTTTAGTTATATAACAAGAAATGTCAGTGAACATTGCCGAATTGTGTTATCGACACTGTTCAAATTTATTTTTTAGTTTAGTTTAGTTGTGCGTGTAGAATTGATACCGGTGACTCACATTACCACGAATAGAACTATTATGCAACTACTTAGATGTTGCCCGCATACTTCGTACGCGTCTAATTTAGAAATAAAAAAATCTTCAATAAATTATATAAAAAAGCCATAACTTAACCAATGTCATTAGCGTATTCTCTGAAGCACTGTCTGCAGATATTTAGGCCATAATTGCGAATAAGTCCATGTCTGTTCGAGCAGGCGCGGCACGAGCGTGAACCCTGGCCGTATCTGCGAGGGTGAGAATACCAAATATTAGCGTGACCCATGTTTAGAAATAGATTTTTGCGCTACGGAACACAACGGAACACGTCCAAAATGTCGGCAACAAAAACCATCCTATTTATTTAAAAAGAACCGAATTAAAATCCGTTGCGTAGTTTTAAAGATATAAGCTCACATAATACATACAAAAATAACGATTTTGTTTTATAATAATCAAACTATTGAAGCAATGAAACTTAGTATTTTTTACGATTCTTTATTCTTTTACTGATATATTTTCCCGAAGTGAAAAAGGCCCAACAGTAGGACAATATTAGGTTAGGCAGAAGATACCTTCCATATTTACGAACAAATTACAATTATTTCAGGAAGTAGCTAATGAAATTGAAACACTTTTGTAACTGTGTAATAATTAAAACTGAAATCAAACTCCCAAATAAAATAAAATTATATAATATCAGATTTCTTGAGTATATTCGTTAAAATTAAATTTTGTGATTTTATAACACAATAATTTCTAAACTTTACTGACGTTCAAATTAAACCACTTTTACTGATTTAAATTCTAGCAGTTTTTCTATATTAATATTTAGTATTCATTCATTCATGAACATTTCACACAACGTCCTCTGGTCCCAAGCTAAGCGTATTTATTATACTTGTGTTTTGGGTACCAGAATACATAGAAAACACCCAGACGCAGTACAAAGCTTTGTACATCATTTATAAATATTTGACGAGCCTCGTGTTTGAGTGGTTCATGTAACGGACTGCCGATAAAGGGGTCGCGGGTTCGATTCCCACTCGGGACAATCATTTGTGTGATTTTTCTAATTGTCATACAAATATTTGTGCTGCGCTTGGGTGTTTCTATGTATTATAAGTATGTATTTACAAAAAAAAAGTAGTATATGTAGTAGTCCGTATTCTGGTACCCATAACACAAGCATAATAAGCTTAGCTTGGGACTAGAGGACGTTGTGTGAAATGTCCATGAATATTTATTTATTTATTTTAAATATCACACAAATGATTGTCCCAAACGGGAATCGAACCCAAGACCACGAGGCTGTCGAGTATAAAGAGGAAAGATTTCTATTTTTGTATGTAACGAATAAACACAAAAACTACTGTGCCGCTTTTAAAAATTCTTTCCCCATTGGAAAGCTACATTCGCTCTTAGTAATATAGGCTATAAATATAATCTTATATCCACCCGTGCAAAGCCGGGACGGGCCGCTAGTATTAGAATATAATGACTAAGTTCAAAAACTAAAAAACACGCTTGATAATCCTGAATATTTTTTTTTAATTGTTGCGTTGTTATCGGTCCTGTTAGGTGTGCAAAATTTCAGATCAATCCGACTACAGCAAGTGGGTGAAAATCACTTTCAAAGATTCCGTTACATAGATTATACATTGATAGATACCTACCGAATATAATAATATATATATAAGCGTGTTAATAATAAATAGGTCGCTTTATTTCCTGCATTTATTTCTCATTTCGTTGCTAAATTTCGTAATTTAGTAGTGTGTTATAGTTAATGAGAAAACATCAAAAGGAATCAAAGCTCTATGAGGGATAGAACATAAATCACTAAATTAAATATGAAATACGGAATATGTTAACAGGAAAATATTCACATAGTTTATACCTTTTTGTATGTACATCGCTGTTACAACCATTTTAGGGTTTCTTTAAAAAGAACCCTATATATAACCTCGGAATACCGTTCCTTTGCTCTCTCATCTGAGCTATCATGGTTCCCGCACAAACATCGCAAGATGTTTAACTCACATTGAGAAGATTGTAGTGGAAGATTTGGTAAACATATGCGGGAACCATAATAGCTCAGATGGGAGAGCAAAGGAACGGTATTCCGAGGTCGTGGGTTCAAGTCCCGCTCATGGTTATCATTTTTTCCACTATAATTTAGTTTATTTAGTAAAAGTCAATTGCAAAAATTAATAAATTAATGTAACAATACTGTTTTGTTTTGTACATTAGTGTTCAAAAATAGGTCTTATTTAAACTAATATATTAAAGCTGAAGAGTTTGTTTGTTTGAACGCACTAATCTCAAGAACCACTGGTCTCAAAAATCTTTCAGTCTTAGATAGTACATTTATCGTGTACGGTTATTTAGGCTTTATAACATCACGCTGCGACTTATACGAGCAAAGCATAAGTGATGTCGCAAAAGCGGGGAATATTTTTCTAAATTCCACGCGAATTATTCAATTAATTTTGGATATAATTAAATAAATAAGTATTAGAAATACATGAAACAAAAAAAGCCTATGTCAGTAATATCTTTCATAGCTGCCTCAATATAATTATACAGACATTAAGCTGAAATGTATTGACATGTATTTTTATTGATAATAATTAGAGACATTTGATATCGTACCCAATATAATGTATTTGAGGTTATTATATCTAAGTAGTACTTGATATGATATTGTAGCAAAATACTGAATTTTATTATCTATAGAAAATTAAATTCACTGAATGATAAAACAGAAAATTTAAAAGAAAACTTTTTTTTATGTTAAGCTAGCTGTTGCCCGTGACTCCGTATGTTAGAAAATGTTTTCTAAAGACAGATAATATCTAATCAATGAATGAAATCAAAATGACTAAATCTTTTCTCAAGGCAAATTCTCAAAAAAATAATTTCTATTGAAATTTGTTACATGAAAAGAAAATCTGGATAATCTTATCTCATTTTGTAAGAAAATATCTCTGAATGATCTATATTTTATGGTTTAGAAAGAATGGTAGATAAAAGACTGAATTAACAAATATACAATTAAAGTAATGCTTAGGTATTTAAACCTTACCAGCAAGGAGACGAATGTAATGTTAACAGAAACTCATTCATGGCCCATGCGGTGTAATGGTTTTGTATTCTGGTATCGATAATATTAGCATAGAAATATACCTAAATTTGGGACCAGTAGACATTGTGTGAAATATCAAAAAATATTTATTTAAAGATTTCTGACACAGATATAAACACTCCCTTAATTACGACTCGGCTACATGAGCATCTCCAAAATGTAGAATGATAAGAGAAGGCGCCTGGTAGAAAATAAAAAACAAATGATAGGTACTCAGAAAGCACTAACAAAGCGCACGCAACGAAAGCCCTCAAAAATTTTTTTGGCAACATTTTTTAGAACTTGCATTATCGCAGCGTGATGTTATCAAGCCTATAGCCATCCTCGATAAAAGTACTATCCCAACACTCGAAGAAATTTTCAAATCGGACCAGTGGTTCCTCAGATTAGCGCGTTCAAATAAACAAAAAACTCGTTATCTTTTTAATATATGTATAGACATGTTGTGATGCAATTTGTCTACAATAGACGATAAATAAATAATGAAATTAAGACTAACAAAACGTTGTCACTGTTTTATTAAATATCTACTGCCAGTAACAGTAATCTTACAACGCTAGCAGTCTTAACAAAGTTCTCCCAGTGCATAGGAAAAATAATATCTATTCAAAGAGATATAGCTGTCTCTCCCGTTGTAGACATGCAAATGCATTGTTAAGATAAACGCTACTTTTTTTTTAAAAGCGGTTCTAAGTTATATGAGGTTTCAGTTTTAATTTCCACCCGGGATTAAATTCACCCTGGGAAGGTGTTTATTGCGACTCAATGCCCTTTCTTATGATATTGGATACAAAAGTTAGTTTCGGCTTATTATAGTTTACAATATTTCTTTTTTAATGTAAATATGATTAAACAAAAATAGTTTACAGGATGTCGCGTAGAAGAAAAAGGTTTGGGTTATTTAACATGCCATAAAAAAATTTAAATAATAACAGAACAACGCAAATTCATTGAGAAACGTATAATTTAGTCTAGTAATAAACGACTGAACAAAACCTTTAAAAAATAAACCACAGTAATTTCTTCACTAAATATACAGGAAGAAGTTTAAGTGACTAAGATTTAAGTTTTTAACTTTTATGAATTCTTAAAACTTTTCTTAAAACACTTTTTCTTAAAACTTCATTTTATTAATGAACACACTGATTTTAATACACAAATAGAAGCAATGTAATGAAAAAAAAAACAATATTTTAACGGGAATAACCCCGACCTGTGATTATATCAATTTATCGCTTCTAAAAAACCAAATTTCACGAATAAATGAGATTCTGAATATGTAAAAAAACTCAAAAATTGGTCTTTGTTTTTTTTACAAGTATATTTTTTCTTTTGCATTGACTGGTATTTAACAAATATTGTGTATTTTTATATCTACATTTAGTTTATGAATTGTTATGATAAAAAAAATTTTCATTTATCTAACAAGTAATCAAGTTTTCACCACGAAAAAAAAATTAAAAAACGATTTTTTTTAAGAATTCGCTTTCGCTTTTGTAATGGGTCTATGCTTTCTAGCGATCACAATCTGGCATTTTTCTACAGAAATATTGTGAGATTTAGGTACTTGGTTTTTTTTTAATTGCTTAGGTTTGTTTTCTAACCAACTTTATTTATAAGAATTATAAAGTTAGTCGTCTCGTAGTTGTGATACTCGTAGTACGAGTAAGTGAGAGAGAGAGTAATATATTTTGTTATAAGTTTTAATATTATACAGTAAAATATATATAGGTATAAGTATATTTTATGTAGTTTATTCAGCTTTTAAGAGGGCTCAACAGCAAACTGTGCTCCATACAAAAATATGGACATCGAAGTAGAGCAACGAATGATTCTTACAGTATTTACGTCTTATATATCTATGCTTCTATTCATTTTTTCAAAACATGATAACTAAAAGGAATATGAGTCTATCACACTTTAGTAATTATTTTCTAAAAACAAAATAAATGGAAGCATAGATATACTCTTCATCTATAATATGGCGTTAAAAAATTTGAAATCGGTTTATATTTCACAATGGAAACAGCGAACTACGAAACGTCTTTATTCAAAGATTTTGTAGGTAAAATCTGACTTAACTTGTCCCTCTCGGCGCGGCATTCTGGAATAGGGATAGCAATACCTAACACAAATACCTAAGTTATGAATTGGCTGGCTCTGTAGTAGGGTCTTATGTAAAATCGAAATAATTTGAGCAGTATAAATCAAAAATTTTGCTGTATTCGTCACACAAATAGTTGTTCAATCCATGATGCCACGCAAGGCCGGTCTCATTACGAAATAAACAAGTGTTTTACATCACTTTAGTTTAATTGCATTCGAATGAGGAGAAGCTATGATTACAAACAAAATTGAAGCAAAGTTGCTACAAGACTCATTTCATTCGGAACTAATTATATGGGCTACCACAAACCGGGGAAGTTTTAAAGTTACTGTGAAGATGTACTGGTAGTTTATAAGTTATAAAACCTCTAAGAGGATTAAGTTCATTAAAATTATACTAAATAGATTATTATTAACTAGTTAAAAAAGGTCCGTGTGGTGACGGATTAAGAATACAAGTGTCACCACCCCATTTCTTTCCCAGGATTCTGGAAAAGCCAGCTAAGGGACAATATAAGCAGCTAACGTCTACTGTGAAAGACGGAAATGTCGGAAATTTACTCTGTGCCATCACGCCTGGTCAGCACGGCACAGTAGACCATAGTCCCTCCTAAAGTGGAGGAGGCCCGTGCCCAACAGTGGGACGTTAACGGGCTGGAAGGAAGTTAAAAAAATATTTTTTTACTAACTTATTTAGTCGGCAGAATCTCTTATCACCATACTTTTTTTAACTTCTGTTATTGATGGAATGTGTCAGGCACAAAAGTGAGAGAGACAGATTGATAGACTTGTTAAATTTTAACAGGTTGAACATTGGCATGTGGCATGAGGTTTTGGCTGACCCCTCATCAGAGGCGGCAATATCGGTCTATATGTTTTTGTAATAGGCATGTTGTAGTTTTGTTTAGAATAGGCACGATGAGATTGTCATTTATTTATTTATTTATTAAGGAGCATCAACAATATACATAAATGGCACTGACAGTAACATAACAATGAACAACAACAATTTCTTATATGTATATCAATTAAAGACGCCCACAACCTTCACAATAGCAAACGCGTAATTCATTAATGCTAAGTCAACGTTAGTGATTAAAAATGAAATACTCGTATAAGAAAATAAAATAAGATAGACATCAGAATCAATTCATAATAAAAATACTACAGGATTAACAAATAATTATCAATAATAATTTGAATTAGTTACTAACTGTTCACGTATGAACATAAATACGGACAAGTCCACCCTAGGTTATATATATTGAATAACTAACTTCCCGTTTAAGAATAAACTCACGTATTAATATAATCAGCAAATTCCTTCTATGCTCTATTTTAGTAACCCTCCGCGGTCACGTATTTTGCATATGTATGTATAAATGAAACTACTATATAAACTATGTATGTCTACAATAAACCAGTCCAGTGAAATCACCCGAAGTTTCATTGACTCCCTCCTCACCACGTGGTTACCGTCGCGCCGCCCTAGCGCTGCCTGAGTCCAGCGTCGCGTCGCTCTAACTATCGCGCTGCCCTAGCGCTGCCTGAGTCTAACGCCGCGTGGCTCTATCCTTCGCGCCGCCCTTCACCATCGCTGCACAAACCTAACAGTGCCTAACATCATGTAGTCTAGGTACTGAGCGTCTACTACGTCCGACAAATCAATAAGGTAGCGAGAGTCTACGTGTTTACTAGTATCTATGGACTCTCGTTCTGTACACACAGCACGTTCCCGGCGTGTCCACTAACAATAATTTTAAAACAAAAATTACAATAATCAGAATGAAATAACAATATTAATAAGAATAAATTAATAACAATAATTAGAATACATTAATAACAGCAATCAGGAAAAATAATTAAGTACAACAATAATTAGAATAAATTAAAGTAGTTAATAACAATTTAACGATTAGTCATGCTACTACGTAATATCTTACTCTTAAGTTTTTTTTCCGAGTCATGGAATATGTCCCAGTGGCAATCGTCTGATCTCCCTACTAGATTATTATACTCTGATCAGATTCGTGTCAATGGTGAATTTGTGCCGACATTTGTTCTGCAAAACGGTATTTTAAATATTTTGGTAATGGGATATCGTGGCATTTTGCTGGGTACTGAAATATTAATTTTGTTGTTTATTTGGACGCAATCTATCCCGCCTTTCATAACCCTCCATAAGAAATTTAGATCGTGGAATATTCGACGACAGCGAAGAGTATCCATGCCAAAAAAGTCTAGACGTTGCAGGTATGGAGCCCTGTGGGAGATTCCAGATGAGATATAAGCTAAATGTCTTGTAAACGCTCGTTGAATTCTTTCTATTCTCTGAGAGTGAATAGCATAGAAAGGGCTCCAAACTATGGACACATATTCCAAATGGCAGCGAACCAGAGCATTATAGAGTATCTTCTTGGTTCGCACTTCGTGGAAATCTCTGGTGTTTCTTTTGATAAAACCAAGCATCTGAGCGGCTTTTTTAGTAGTTTTATCAATATGTGGTATAAAACTTAATTTGGAATCCAGTGTGACGCCCAGATCCCTAATTTCATCAACCTCGCCTAGCAACGTTCCGCCTATGTTATACGATGATTGAATGGGAAGTTTTTTTTTTGGAAATTTGATATGAGAACATTTTGAAGTGTTCAAAATCATGTTATTCGTGGCACACCAGTCTTGGATACTATTTAGATCATGCTGAATAAGGGTCACGTCACATTGACTATCAACCCCTTTGTATATTTTTAGGTCATCTGCAAATAGGGATATGTTACAGTGTTGAATTCTGTTGCCGATGTCATTGATAAATATAGAGAACAACACTGGGCCGAGATGCGATCCCTGCGGTACACCAGATGTGGCAGTGTATAATTTTGACTCATATCCTTTTACCGATACGATTTGTTGTCTCTCAGATAGATAGGACTGGAACCACCTCAGAAGACTGCCAGAAATACCCACCGCCTCGAGCTTCCCCAATGTCGTCATCGTCACTCATATCTACAACTTATTATCCCTAAATTAAATGTTGAAAAAAAAAAAAACAATAAACTTTTGTCGTATGTATTTATCTATTAATCTATGTATCCCTGTTACGGAATCTTTGAAAGTATTCTAACCAACTCCTATCCTATATTTTTATAATCAAATCATCATTAATATATATTATTATCATCATTTGACATTCAGGAGCAAACTCCTGAATGTCAAAATCTGAAAGGTCGCGCCCTTCAAAAGGAATAAGGTTAGATCAATAACTAGATCAATAATTAAAAAAATTAAGAATTTCCAGCATCAACTTGACATAATTGTTTTTCAAATTTCAGTGGCTTTAGTTATTATAGCTATCTAAATATACATTCAACTTCTATTAACGGGATGTTTTTCTTCCAGAACAAACGCAATGGATCTCAAAACCAACAAGACGAGCCGATCAGGGTCTGCTGTCTCAAAGATCTTCGCATTACTTCTTGTCATTTGTCTAGTCGAATGTGCTACAGGTAATTTAATAACTATAGTTTGTTTTTATATCAAAGGCATGATAAGGAATATTTGATAATATTGGTGTGAAATAAATTTCAAGAGTTATCCTTATCAGGTAAAAGAAATGCCAAAAACTTGAATGTAGTTTGAAAATGACTGTTTGGTGAGGCATCAAAAGAACATAATGGTACCAAACCACTTCTTCCAATGCTGTAGGAGTCAGTTTATAGAATATCGATACAAGAAATACTTCGATTCTTGGAGAAATCAAAAACTCGAAACTAAACCTACTTCAGAACGTATGGTCTTCATATTTTTGCGAAGTGGAGGGGGCCCGTATCCAATAGGTATATAAACTGACAAAAAAATAAGCAAGTAATCTAGAATGATATATTTTTAGGTAACATTTCTGAATAACGTTATAGTAAACGTTAAATAATTTGCAACTAACATAACTTTTTAGCAAATTAAATATGAATGAATGAATAAAAATCATTTAATCACGTAGACACAATTTTTCAGAAAAATTATGTGCTTATGACATGTCCAATCTTTTTCCCTACCACCGGTTCAGGACGCAATCTGCTGAGAAGAACCGGTGTAAGAAACTCAGCAGCAAATAAAATAGAAAAGGTGATTAGTACACGTTGGGTTGGAACTCAGTCAACCCAGAACCTTAGAATACCATTTTACTGCTTTACCGACTGCTGTCTCCTCTATAGGAAGATGGCGTTGTGCTCAAATAGTAGAACAATAGCACGGTATTTCAAGGGCATCATCATAACATCACGTCTTTTTCCCATTGGGATAGGCAGAGTCTATAGAGCGCCATATGCTACGATTCAAACAACGTGCGTAGCACTTACAACCGTCGTCACTCGTGTATGCATGACCAGATGTATGTGTAGATGTATGAATGTAAGCGAATCCAAGAAAGTATTTCAAAGTCATTGTTTAAAAAACCCCACTTGTGGTAATCTTTTTCACTATTTAAATCTTTTTTAAAAGTTATTAATGATTCATTAAAAAATCATGAAACTAATAAAATAATCTTGGCGACAAGTAATTATGTCATAATCAGGTTTGAGTTTTGCCTTTGCCCATTATTTCTTATTAGAAAACCATTTTCTGGTTATTTACCTTTATGACGACATTAGCGGCCTACTAATTAGATATACCACTAGACTACTGATTGTTTTGTTATAAAGAGTCTTCGTGTCACGTCGGGTTTAGATTTGTGACCGCTATAAACTATTTGTTTTACCTTTACGTTCATTACTTATGTATTAGTAAACTAAACTCCACTTTGAGAGGGATTATGGTCTACTGTGCCGCGCTAACCAGGCGTGATGGCACACGGTTTAGTTGCAATTTTTCCGTCTCTCACAGTAGACATTAACTGCTTATATTGTTCCTCAGCTAGTTCTTACAGCACACTGGGAAAGAAACGGGGTCGTGATACTTGTATTCTTACAGCACCCTGAGAAGCAAAAGACGTGGTGACTTTTGCATTGTTAATCCGTCACCACATCGATAATTATTATACTTATACATTACTAGCTGTTGCCTGTAACTTCGTACGCGTAAAATTTAGAAATCAAACCTTAACAAACAGAAGTTTACTATGACAGTCGATAGATGGCGTTGTACCGTTTTTTAAATCGCGCTATAGTTTCGTTCGACACATTAACACTAAAGCTTGTCAAAATTTCTGTAGTGTCATCAACTCGTTTTCACATTTATAAATTAGTTAACATTAGAATTATTAGAATGTATATATTTTCATAACACAGTAATCTGATAGCTATGTTAAAATCTTAGAAAATTATAAATATGATAATCAGAGGAATATTAAGTAAATAAGCTTATAAAAAAACCACGTCATTTACGTCAAATTTGCTCCCAAAAAGGCTTTAATATTATAAGTAAATGATGATGTAATGTCTTGAAACTAAATCTTCATAAACGTAATGCCTTTTTAGGGTTCCGTACCCAAAGGGTAAAAACGGGACCCTATTACTGAGACTTCGCTGTCCGTCTGTCCGTCCGTCTGTCACCAGGCTGTATCTCAAGAACGGTGATAGCTAGAGAGTTGAAATTTTCACATATGATGTATTTCTATTGCCGCTATAACAACAAATACTAAAAATAAAATAAAATATATATTTAAGGGGGGCTCCCATACAACAAACATGATTTTTTTACCGTTTCTTGCTCTCATACAACAAACGTGATTAATTAAGTATTGTGTGTGTTGTTTGCTCATTTATTAATAACGTGCCTTATGTTGCATAGATAATGGTACGGAACCCTTCGTGCGCGAGTCCGACTCGCTTTTGACCAATTTTTATGTATAAAGCCACCACATACGTAAATTAAATATTCATAATAGTGCGAGAGACCATCAACATCAGATTTACGTCTTTGTGTAAAATATATTAAGTTCTAGGTTATAATGTGGTGCATTATATATTTCGTCCGACTTTGGTTTTCCTTTTGTAGCTGAGAATTAGAAATGTCATATTCTTTACACTGTAAATATCTATAGTTAAATCAGATCATGAAGCAAATTTAGTTAAAAATGTCAAATTATCATGTAAGTTACTAATACTTATAGCGCATTGCACCTGAAAATATCAAATTCCTTGCCATGCTAAACGCAATAACAGTTTGTGATATAGATATATAAATCTTCTGCCATCTTATTATATGTTTATATACAGCAAAATTTTTCTGTAAATGACAAATTCATGTTAAGAGGTAACGACAGCAAGTCATGCTCCATACAAAAATATGGACATCTTATTTTGCTGTTTTCTCCTAAACTCCTAAAGCAGCGAATTTTTCTATGCTTTTCTTACTTTCATTTTTTCAAAACATGATAACTAAAAGAAGTATGACCATGCAAACAGCCCGTTTTTACGGTTCTGTTACAATGAACTTGCAGTGTCTATAATACAGATTTAACGAGGTTTTTAAAAAAACGAGTCTTTAAAGCATAGACATACTCTTCATCTATACAACGTGTTTCAGAAAGGTGTAATAATTTTACCATCGTTACACGTGGCCGGTGACTAGGCACTAGGCATGGATGAAATTACAAATACTAGTTATATTATGACTTTTATGTGTTCATAAAAGTTTAATTAATTTATTAAATTAATCGATCTTCTTTAAATACAACACTAATATGAGGTCATCTTTTATCGTAAGGTTCAATCGCATTCAATAAACCGTAAACATCTCATAATTGATGTGTTTCTGGTAGTTATTTAATAGTAGGCAATAAACAAAAAAAAGCTTACCGACTGTATTTTTCTATGTGTAACTGTAATATTTATAATATTTAAGGCCTATCTAATGTAACTTTAAATTATGACTACACCTTTCTGCAACACGTTGTATAGAATAATTTCTTTAACTATTTATTTTTCTCGTTCAGTTCATTTAACAGTCAACACCTTAAAGCCTAAGTCATCTACTAAAGATCGATATAAAGTATAAACTTCAAATCAAATAAAAATAAACTTTTTAAGTTTTTTTAGAAACCTAATTCTTATCACGTACATACTTGTAAACGATTTTCTTCTAAATAATTTCATCGAATAACAAATAGATAACTTTAATATTAGATTTACGCCATTTTCTTGGTTTGACACTTCCAGCGACTCAATTGAATGATTAGCCATTCTGTGTGCCTTTTTCTTTTAATGTGAAGTTTTTTTTCGTCCATTCTCAAGTGTATTTAAATTATTTATCGCTGCTATATATTTTACCATTCGTATTAACTAAACTTAAATTCGGTCATTTTAATATTTTATTTATCGACTATTCTTGCTGTCAAAGTCAGACTAAACTAAACTTTTGAGCTACTCATGATAATGTCTCTATTAAAATTTTTACAGGAGATAGATATATTATCTTACAGAAAAACGAGTAATACAATCGATCCGTAATCGTAGATTGTTTATTGAAAATAATAATAATAAATAATAAATATTCAAGACAATTCACACAACGTCCTCTGGTCCCAAAGTAAGCTATATTTCTATGGTTTTATTATGGGTACCAGATACGGATAGACTACATATACTACTTTTCTTTTGTAAATGAGACGCATTACAAACATTTGTACGACATTTATGGATATCACACAAATGATTGTCCCAAGCGGGAATCGAACCCGCGACCTCGTGATCGGCAGTCAATTACATAAACCACTCCACCACGAAGCCCGTCAAAATGGCCGTAAAATGATACAGAGGTATCTATCATGCGTTGAAGATCAAATGAATCATTTTTATTGTTCAATTTATGGAAAATCTGTACTAATATGGTAGAGCTGAAGAGTTTGTTTGATTATCTGAACACGATATTCTTAGAAACCAAAGTCCGATCTGAAAAATTCTTTCCATGTTTGATAGTACATTTATCGAGAAAGGCTGTAGGCTATATAACACCACGCTGCGACCAACAGAAGAGAAGCATTATTGAAAAATGTTGCATACGAATTAGTTGGCAACAGCTAGTCTAGAAATGTATTAGATATTGGTACGTAAGTTTTTGTTTAGTCATACAATAACGAAGGAATAGTTTACCTGTTGAAGCCTAAACGATATACATAGTGGCAAAACACTACTTTTTTTAGAATATCATCTTTATCTATGTTTGACACCTGTATGTAAGTAGTTTGTTAGGCCTGATTGAGCTTTGATCACGATGATGTTCCAATTCTTTCCACTCCACAAAAACTGTGATCTTTCAGTAAACTTTTATTTTACAAAACACTGTTTCGTTTAATATTGTAAGTGAGTAAGTACGTTGAAATATTGCATCCATAACACTCTTCTAACTCCCTTGCAACTAATTTGATAGTAGCCCGTGTCGATAAGAATACATAAATACACTTGTCATCGTTCTGCTTCTTCCCATTAATTCCCATTATTTTATGTTCTAATGTTAATTAATATAAAAGGAAAGTCAGGCTGAAAAGTAAGACTTATGAAGTCCATCTCAAAAATAAAATTTATGCCAACACGCGTGGTCAGCGTGAATGATTGGACCAAAATCCCTCCCAAAGTGGAGGAGGCACGCACCCAACATTAGCATATTTATGGGCTGGGGAGAGAGATAATACATAAACTGAACAGGTGAATATTTAAAAAAAAAAACCAGAACTACATGAGTAAATTCATATATCCAGTGACTAAGATATAAATACTCGCAACAATTTAATTAAGTCCGCAGGCAGCCCTTGCATGTAAGCGGAACGGGACTACATACTAATCGTGAAGAACGCGAGAACACAAAATTGCTAACCGTAAACAAAGAAATGCTATCAATTTATAGTTTTGTGACCCTTCACCATTTATTTTTAAAGTATTGTGTCGTTTTTAATAAAATCTAGTTGCACATGTATAATATTTTATATAATATATTTTCTAAGTATAATAATTTTCTAATTTTATATATAATAATTTTCTAAGCACGAATTGAATATTATGGTTATCTAGAATAAGACCTGCTTTTACTTAATAAACAAAATTTTATTATAGTGGAAAAAATTATCACCATGAGCGGGAAAGAAATGATCACCAAGACCTGCTTGTAAAAAACAAAGGACAATTCAAGCATTACTAATAAAAAATACATTTAGCCATAAAATAATTTAGATCTTAAATTAAATCCCTAATAATTTTAAGTTTAATAAAACTTAAAAAAACTATGGTGGAAAAAACTGACTGCCGCAAGCGGGACGACGACCTCGGAATACCGTTCCGAAGCTCTTTCCAACTGAGCTTATTGCGGTCGTATTAACCCCAAGGTCGTGGGTTCAAGTCCCGCTTGCGGCAGTCAACTTTTTCCACCATAATTTGATTTGTTAAGTAAGGCATAGATTGTCAATTGCAAAATCAATAAATTACTTTAAAAAAACTATCTATAAGAGCCATTAATAAGGTTTTCAAGAAGTTCCCACGCCACAAGAATTAAATGTTGAAAATCCTATATAGAAACTATACTAACTAAGATAGTCTTTCCAAAAAAATTCTATGACATAAGAATTTTAGGCCTGTGTTGGTAAGTTTGATTTGCCGACATTTCATATAATTAGTAATATAGGTACTAAAAATAGAAAATTAAGGAATAAACAAGGCTATAATGATAATAATAATATAGGTACAAGTGGTTGTAGCAATAAGGTTTTTTGACAATGAAATGGTCACTATCTTAATAATTATATAATAATACTAGCTGTCCCGGCAAACGTTGTTTAGCAATACTAAAAAAAAAGTTTGAAAAATAGATGTTAGCCGATTCTCAGACCTACTGAATGTGCATACAAAATTTCATAACAATCGGTCTAGCCGTTTCGGAGGAGTACGGTAACTAACACTGTGACACGTGAATTTTATATCTTAGATATACTAGCTGACCCGGCAAACGTTGTTTTGCCATACAAATGTCAAGAGTGGAAAACCCTTACATAGGGGTATGAAAAATAGATAGTAGCCGATTCTCAGACTTACTTTTTTTTATTATAAATAATCTAGGATATCCAGATTATTCATAGATATTACAATCTAGCATATCAAACTAATGAGTAATTGAATTCTAACTTAAATTGCTAACTATGAGTTACTTCAGAAAGTGTCCATTAACACCTATCTTACTGTCTCTATTAAGGGGAAGAAACTTTGTTCATGTGTTATTTATAAGTATCACTGACAGACTTACTGAATATGCATAAAAAATGTCATAAGAATCGGTCAAGCCGTTTTGGAGGAGTATTGAAACGAACATTGTGACACAAGAATTTTATATATTAGCTCTGCCAATCACCGCTCACAGAAACAATAATGACAGGAATTATGTTAATCTGCTCGAGTAACTAACAGCCGTATACACAAACGTTACTGTGAGGTCTCATTGTAGGCATGGACGCACAGGGGTAGCAAAATCATTTCACAAACAATACTTAAGGGCCTACATCAATATTATCGTATATCATCGCCGACACGTACATATTAACACAGCCAGTAGGCACGGAAAATGAAGAATTAGGGATACTTTTCCTATTTACTCAAAATCTACTAAATATATTTTAATTCTGATTTACGTGTTTCTATATATAATAGTTACTTATGTTTTTAAAGTTATTTCATTAGTTAATACGCGATAATAGACCGACAAATGAAAAAAATAAAAAATTAGAGAGGTTGTTTCGCTAAGATTTTCTATCGAGAAAACGTTTTTCAATCGCGTTTCTGAGTTTATGCGATCCTAAATCATATATTGAAAAAACATATACTTAAAAATTAGAGCTCTAGCCATTCAATTTAAAGAAACAATCAAAACTTCGTACGTAGAAAAATGCACGAAGCTATTTTGGTATCCTCTTAAGTGGTGAAGCGCACTATGCGTTTGTTAAACTGAACGCATAGCTAAGTTTTGTCTATGAATACAAAGGCTCGATGAACGGAACGCACTGTAAAGTGTTATTCTTTGCACAGTGCATCAACACTTAAGTACTTACTTAAGTAAATATTGTTTGTGAATACGGGTGTAAGTATTGTGAGTAAATATGTTGCAGTAATATTACTGCATTTCAATGTAATGCCAATATTTAACAAGAAACTATTATATTGTAGTTAAACAAAGGTCATGAACTTCCGAGTATTACATTATAATTGTAACGATTATGTCATGGAGGACGTTGGGGTAGGTCTGCATGGTGACATAGAGTAATAAATTATAATATGCATTTGTGTACGTTAGGTTTTAAACTAATTTGTTAAAAACCTATTGTAACTCGTCAAGTACGAGTCAGATTCGCACATAATGGGTTCCATACCTTTGTTATCATAACATATACGTCACACTAACGACCCTAAAATTGGACAAGGGCAAGGGAATAGTTATGATGAGTATTGAAACGAAGTTCCTTATCGCGCGTTACGAAAGGGGGCTAGACCGAAAAAATTACAGCCAAAAGTTGTAACGACACTTTTTGCTATAGTTGTAAGGTATGTACTTGACACTTATCGTTACATTTTGGACAATTTACACAATATCTTTATAAATTGTAGCTTATGTATTATTCCGATGTATAAGCTACACTATTGTAAAGTTTCATTACAATCCATGCAGTAGTTTATGCGTGAAAGAGTAACAAACATACAAACATCCATACTCACAAACTTTCATATTTATAATATTAGTAGGATAAAATAAATGTTTAGGTATGGTAATTTTGAAATATAGTCTACAAATATTATATACAGTTTTAAAACATTACACGGAGAGCTTAGTTAAAAATAGTAGTATTGTTTTCCCATTGTGTCGCTACGTTCGGAAATTCCCAGTCTCCCCATGACAGCAGAAAGAGCCAAGAATGGCATGCTGTGTTATTGGTTTTATGATAGTTTTCTATTGAATTTAAACTGCTTTTAAAGTGATGCTAATTTACCTACTAGGTCATTTAGTAAGTTGCCATATAAAGCACATCTTATTCTTATTATTAACACGCTTATATAAGTTCAGTATGTATCTATCAATGTATTAATCTATCTAACGTAATCTTTGTAAGTGATTTTAACCCACTTGCAGTAGTCGGATTAATCTCAAATTTTGCACATATAGGTATATCAAGGACCAATGACAACGCAATAATTTTAAGAAATATTCGGGATTTTCAAGCGTATTTTTTTGTATTTGAACTAAGTAGATTATTTTTAATTGACGGATTAAATGACGGGCTTCGTGGCGTAGTGGTTCATGTACTGGACTGCCGTTCACAAGGTCGCGGGTTCGATTCCCGCTTGGGACAATCATTTGTGTCATATCTATAAATGTCATACAAATGTTTGTACTGCGTCTGGGTGTTTCTATGTATTATAAAAGTATGTATTTACAAAAGAAAAGTAGTTTATGTATTATATCCGTATTCTGGTACTATGGGTACACAAGCGTAATAAGCTTAGCTTGGGACCAGAGGACGTTGTGTGAAATGTCTATGAATATTTATTTAATTTATAACTATAAAATATTTGAACTATATTTTACATGTCTTTAGGTTTTATTATAGTCTAGATATCGGCATCATTCTGACTCCCCACAACAATGTAAAATAATACCTATTGAAAAAAAAAAATAGAAAAACTTGAGAAATCCATGGAGTTCTTGTCTGTTCTTCTCCATAGGATTAGCGTTTGGAACAGGAACCTAGCTTCTCACGCTTTAGAAGAGCTTGTAAAACATGCCATGGGTAAAAAAAAATCGGTTTTTTTTTCCTGTTCTCATTAACTTTGTTTTTTTTTATTTCAGGTCTTTATACTACAATATTTTATATGGGTACTGACGACTGTCGCATTTTTCCATTTCATTGTCATTATTTATTGCATCTCTCTTATCGCATATTTGTCACGTCTTTTCCACAATTTTGATTGGCTTTGTCGCATTCATGATACACGTATCATTAAACGAAAAGTTGTATATTTTCCATTCTATATTTTTTATTCTATCGCAGCCCTTCAATGCAAACTTTTACTCTTTTTTACTAAATTTATTTCTATTAATTCAACAAACTTAGATTTTTACGAACTTACAGCTTGGGCCCTTTGACTCGCTCCAAAGACGTGCTGTGAGAATTGTCGACGATCCCATGATCACAGGTGATATGGAACCCTTGAGTCTGAGGAGAGACTTTGCCTCCCTGTGTGTTTTTATCGCCTGTATAACGGGATGTGTTCTGAAGAATTATTTGACTTGACTAGTCGTAAAAAGAAGAACTTAATTTCTTTTTTTAGTTTTATTTTCACTCGATATATCATTCAATAAGTCGCACAAGTACTAGAAAATTGTATACAAATACAAACCTGTTACTGCAATAACATGTGATTTGAATCGAATCACATCTTTAAACCTAATAACATCTATTTCATCCACAGAGCAGAGAATTAACAGTAGAGGTAGCAAATCATCCAATCTTATAGAAAAGGCTAACGGATGGCGAAGTCAACGAGGAGGTATGTCGGAAAGCATGTGCTGTTGCTGTACATTCTGCACCTGTCCTAGTTAACGCAGACAATATCGTGAATAACGTTTGCATGTAGGCATTATACGTTTCAGATGCTTGAAAATTATATCTCTTCTGTGATTTTTATTGCATGACGACCTTCATTAAAATCAGACTTTTTAAAATACTAATAAGAAATAAATAAAATATTCGTGGACATTTCACACAACGTCCTCTGGTCCCAAGCTATGCTTGTGTTATGGGTACCAGAATACGGTTAGAATACATAATATATACTACTTTTCTTTTGTAAATACATACTTATAATACATAGAAAACACCCAGACGCAGTACAAACATTTGTATGATAATAATAAATATCACACAAATAATAGTCCCGAGCGGAAATCGAAGCCGCGTTCTCGTGAACGACAGTCCGTTACATAAACCATTCGACCACGAGGCCCGTCGAATAATATTTTTATGCAGTTACAACCTATAGACCTAAAATAATAAATATCCACTTTGATTAATTAACAGTAAATAAATATTTATTTATGAATAATCCTTTTATGCGTTTATTATTGTAGTAAATAATATTAGGCAAAACAATAGCCTCTCTTCAATTAATAACGAATTCGAGTAGATATTGAAAACGTTTCAATTAAAATACCATCTTATGTTTGTGTTCAAGTCATTGTGTTTAGCCCAGATAAGCCTACTGTCCTATATTTAGGACAGTAGAAATAAAAAAAAATATCAGAATACCCTCTTTATCTAAGATTATTTAGTCTTATGATTTGCAGTAAGAAACGTGTCAGCTTTATTAGAAAAAATAAAAAGACAGTTATTTTAACAGTTTTTACCTTATATTTTACCTTATAAGTGTGTAATAAAAGTGCGTTGCAGACATGGCAAATAACAGGTATGTATAAAAAGTTATATTTTACTCGTGAGTTGTTTTTTTCTGTGTTAATATCTAGTTGATAACCTTAACTTTTGTACTAAATAAATATTCTAGCAAAATAATATAAATAAATTACGTATAACTTGTTACAAATACTAGCGTACTATATATAGGACAGTAGGATAATATACATATAGTACAATAATACAACTTTTTCTTTACAGACCGTTAGCTGCGCATGAAATTTTAGATGCTTTAGAAAATGTTTCTGATAATGAAGAAGATTATAGAGAACGACTGATATGTATTCTACCTCCTCCTGTTGATCCTGACTGTCTCACTGACGAAGATTCGGGTTAAGAAGATAATGTAACTTTGAATAATTTGCCACGAAACATTCTGCTTCAACCGGCTGAAGTAATGATTCAAGGGCAGATTATGGTGAGTGATACAGAAGAAGAACTTTCTGATTCTACAGGTCGAACTAAACGTAGGCGTACCTACGCATGGAGAAAACGGGACTTGGCAAAAAATCCCGTGAATTGGCCAGATGTTCAAGGCGCTTGCCAAGATAAGCGCCCAATTGAGTGGTTTGAAAACTTCTTAGATGAAGATGTTATTTCGTTGTTGGTGTCAGAGAGCAATAAATATGCTGTCAAAAAGAATTTGCCTGGAGACATAACCACTGAAGATATGAAATGTTTCATCGGCATATTGTTGGTTAGTGGTTATTCATGGCTCCCCCGTAGAAGAATGTATTGGGAAAACTCCCCTGATACAAAGAATGAATTGATCAGCTCGGCTATGACTAGGGATAGATTTGACTTTATTTTTCGCCTTCATGTCAATGATAATCTGGATTTGCAAGACAAATACACAAAAGTACGCCCCCTAGTTACACTTCTAAATAAAAGGTTCTTAGAGTTTTCTCCTCTTGAAGAGCATTACAGTGTAGATGAGGCCATGATCCCCTACTATGGTAGTCGTAAAGACCAAATGAATCATCTGGTTATTCCTCAATCGAAGCAAACACACTGTCGTCAATGTCACAAAAAATGTTTGACACGTTGCAAGAAATGTGATGTTGGAGTGTGTGTCAAGTGTTTTGAAACATATCATTCATAAATAGTGTTAATCTAGTAAATTACATATAACAATGGGTAATATAATCAATAGTTATCTAATAAACTACACTTTTTGATTACATTCTGTTTTGTCATAAATGGTCTTTTATTTCCTCTTATTATCCTACTGTCCTACATATAGGACGGCTGTTTCCCTGAAAGCCTTACACTTAATTTTTTTTTCATAATTTTTTTTATGTCGCATAAGATCTAATAAACTAAATAATGTAACTTTTTTCAAAATTTTCAGAAAATTTTAGTTTCAGGCTTATCTGGGTTAGTACTTGTCTAGAAAGTAAATGTCTTTGCATGACTTTCGTTTTATGTTCCATAAATAAATTAAAACAATGACATTGTTACTTCTGCCACTTCTGTTTTAATTCTCTACTCTATGTAATCATATTATTTAATAAACTTGTGCGATTTGTTGTTTTTAAAACACGCAATAGTTTATGAAAGGCCGTTGTTACTAAGCATGGCGTTTGCATAATGATTTTATAATTTCCACGTACTATGAAATAGTATTTTTTCTAAGAATTTCTTTTACCAAGGATTTTTAGTACGAATATAGTGTATATGTTACGGCTAAAGCTCGAAATGCGGGCCTAGGTTTAGCTGGCTAAAACTAGGTGCAGCTAAGCTAAGGGTGGTTGGCTAATTGAGCCACTGAGATTTGGCTATATCTATTTTTAGCATTATCAACTGGCTATAGCCCTACGGCTAAAACCCGAAGTGCGGCTAAACCTAGGTCCAGCCGCACTTCGGGTTTTATCCGTAACATATTTTTATATATATACTAGACAGTTATATTAATAAAACTATTTTATTTTATATGTACTATTAAAAAAGCAAGTTATGTGGTATTAGGACTTAAGATTAATATTAAATTAAATACAAAAGCAGTTGTCTGGTCTCCAAAATCCGATCATAAAATTAATCCTCTTTGCTGTGTTCTTCTTTTCTCTATATTTCAAAGGTTTTCTCTCTCTCTCTCTCTCTCCAGCCCATTTTCGTCCCACTGTTGGGCACGGGCCTCCTCCAATTTGGGAGGGATTATGCTCTACTATGCCGCGCTGAGCAGGCAGGCATTGGCACAGGGTTTATTTTTGAGTTTTCCGTCTCTCACATAGGATGTTATCTGTGTGCAATATCTCTTAGCTGGCTTTAAAGGTTTCAAAGGTTATTAACAGACATTTTAATTAAAAGTAGTTGAAGATTGATTTCAGTCTCGTTTGGGTTCATTCGTATTCGTGTGTTTGTGTGTGTCAAATGCATGGAAATGCCATATGTGTGTAATGGATTTTCTTTTAAATGAAACATAGGTTAAGAAGTTTTTGAAGATATTATTGATTGATATGAGCAGAATTTTTTAATATTTAATATGTCATTATGAAGAAGCTTACTTAAAATCAAGTTTTTGAAAATTCTCCAATTAATATACTACATAATAAAATTATTTTATTAATAAAATATATTAAATTTATAACATACGCGTTTTGTAAATAAATAACGACATAAGTTATGTGATAGCAACTCTGTTTGTCTGTTACTCTTACACGCCAAAACTACTGCAATTTTGGTGCACAAAATTAACCTCAATCCTGAACAAGGCTATGTTTTAAAGTAATAAATTATTATGATTCCATAATTTTTATTTGCAATCATGATTTTTATACAGCTACTAGCTGACCCGGCACACGTTGTTTTGCCATAATAAAAAAAAAGGTTTGAAAAATAGATGTTGACCGATTCTCAGACCTACTGAATACGCATGTAAAATTTCATAAAAATCGGTCAAGCCGTTTCGGAGGAGTACGGTAACTAACACTGTGACACGTGAATTTTATATATAAGAAGAAAGATTATACATATAAGCCGTCCCAGAATTGCAAATGTGATTTGACACATGCTAATGTCAAACTTGAAAATAACGCTGCTACATTTTTTTCAACAGTGTGGCCAACCGTAATTTTTTCATATCGATTAATACCGATTATTTAAACCGAAAAGAAATACGTTGTACTAGATATTGCCTGTGAAGTCGTACACATGGAATTAGGAATCACTGCGTTATTTGTTATAATATAGAGTAGAATAAACATGTCTTCACACCATTACATAAAAAAATACACAAACATGGATACTACTACTATATAATATTATAAAGCGGAAGAGTGTGTTTGTTTGTTTGCTTAAACGTGCTAATCTCAGGAACCACTGGGCCGATTTTAAAAATTATTTTTATGTTAGTAAGGGCATTTATCAAGGAAGGCTTTAGGCTTAACATCACGCTACGACCAGTAGAAGCGAAGCAGTAGTTAAAAAAGTTGCAAAAACTAAGACAATTTTCTAAATTCCACGCGACGGGGTCGCGGGCAACAGCTTGTAATGTATAATTAAGATAATGACAAGACCGTGAGAAGTCCGCATACGTATTGTCTTAGACATCAAAAGAGATTTTACGATCTCATAGTTACAAACACAAGCCATTATCATAAAGGATGTCACATCAGAAAAGTAATTGCACTTTAAATCTATTTATCTATCTATTTAAAGTTGTATCTGTCAGCGTTGGATTACTCATACACTCAAAATATACAAAAAGCCTTCAGGTGAGCGTGTGTTCCCCCTAAACTCCTGGGTTATACACAATATACACCATCATCTAATCTCGGGCTCCAGACTTGTGGTCAGCCTCCTGGGCCTCTCTTTATCCAGCCTGTTAACGTCCCACTGTTGGGCACGGGCCTCCTTTAGGCCTTCCTTTCCGCCTACCTTCACTTTGGAAGGGATTATGGTCTACTGCGCCACGCTGACCAGGCGTGTTGGCAGTATTGGCACAGGGTTGGGTTGGTAAAACCATAATATTTTCAAACACTTGCGCGACTCATTTGTTTAAATAAAAGTACTTTTTACGGATTTGGACGCGTATATTTGTTTTAAATTTTGGCTCGACGTTTCGCAAACTTAGCAGCTGTAAGATTACAGCTCAGTCTCACCCGTGACCATGGTGCTGCAAAGTCTCCGAAACGTCGGGCCAAAATTTAAAACAAATATACACGTCTAAATTGGTAAAACCATTTATTAACACGCTTATATTAGTTCGGAACGTATTTATCATTGTATTAATATCTGTAACGGAATCTTTGAAAGTGATTTTCACCCACTTGCAGTAGTCGGGTCGATCTGAAATCATGCACACATCTTAAGTACCGATGTCAATGCATTAATTCAAAAAAATATTCTGGATTATAAAGCGTTTTTTTTTAGTTTTTGAACTAAGTAGATTACAGATTATAGTCAAAAAAGTTATAAAACTATTCTGTAACGTCTGTTCCAGTATTAAAAAAAAATTGTAAACTAATAAAATCATTGTAAATATCAAATAAAAGGCATGTTCAAAGGAAAATTCTTATTATAGGTCTATTGGGAAATCTTTATACAGCCACAGGAAGGATTTACGTCCCGTTGTATGAAACAAACCGATTGGTACCCTGTCAATTTATAGAGGAACATTTTAAAGGCCTTTTGTGTAAAATAAATTTTCTTAACCTAATATGACATTTTGCAGAACAATTGTTCACGTATTAGTTTATTGGCATTCTTTCTTTCATATAATTAATAATTATCTTCCTAATTCACTGAATTAACGTTGTGTATACGGCTAGTAATTCATGCAGTAGAGGGTTAATTGGCTATTTCGCTATATACATCGATACTAATATTATAAAGCAGATGAGTTTGTTTGTTTGAACGCGCTAATCTCAGGAACCACTGGGCCGATTTGAAAAATTCTTTCAGTGTTTGATAGTGCATTTATCGAGGAAGGCTATAGGCTATATAACGTCACGCTAGGACAAATAGGAGCGAATTAGCAGTAAAAAATGTTGCAAACTTTTTCTAAATTCTTCGCGTAAGAAGTCACGGGCAACAGCTAGTTTAGAATAATTTAAATTGTTATTCTTTAATACACAGATTTTATGTTGAGAAAATTCAGTTAACATTGCCGTATTATGTTTTTGACACAATCGAATTTTATTTTTTAGTTATGTTTATATTAGTTTAGTTTAGTTGTGCACGTAGAATAGGTACTATTTTAAGATAACATTAGAATTAGGTTGCTCAGGTTCCTGCTTATTAAGTATACCATTAGGTATTGATGGAGTATGTCATTCTAATGTCATATTAGTAGAACATTTTGTGCTAATGCATTTCAAGAGGTCGACGAAGATTCCATAATAATATATCAAAGTGCATTTTCCAGGGTTTAGGATTCACACGCACAATTTACAGTATTTATTTGTATGATGTATTAGCTCGTCTCTTTGCTAAGGCTTTATATTTACTTGTTATAAAACAAAGTTATTTCATTTTATTTTTATTATATCGTTATTTTTGTATGTATGTCCCTATGTAAGCTTATATCTTCAAAACTACCCTAAGAATTTTGAAGCGGCTTTTTTGAAATTATAGAGTGGTTCATGGGGATGGCTTTTTTGTATTATTTGTTAAGGTTTGGTATTCAAATTCCACGCCAACTATGTTGCTGGCAAGAGCTAATAGCTTATAGGACTCCAGTTCGTTTCTCGTTTCGTAATAATCATATTGTGGTAGGGGAGCCCACGATGCTAAATGGGGATTTACTCGAGCGTCATAGAGACCTATTGAGTTGCAAAGCTTAGATGATAAGAAGAAAAAAATGTTATGTGATTTTTCACTTTTATCGGTGGGGAAAGCGGCTATAGATTTTTAAATATGTAAAAAAATACTGTGCAATGGACATCCTCGAGCGCGTCAGATATTGATAGCATCAATGCCGTACGTATTTTTAATAATGTACGTATGTTAATCTGATCGTTTGCAGGATGCGGGTAGCTGCATATAAGGGTTTAAAATGAAAAAAAAAAACGAGCGCGTCAGATTTTCTAAGGGAGTGTTAAGTACACCAAAAAAAAAGCTTCCATTCACTAATCTGACGATTTCGATGTGACGCAAACTCACGGCCATTTTTATAATATGCCAAAAAAAATTCGCCATTTTGAAATACTCAAGCGCGTCAGATTAAGATATTTATGGTTCATCTTTATGTTCTAAACGTGCCGTCTCATAATCTGACGATTATCTAGAGGGATTCGCCCGATCTGACAAAAAAAAAATTTCTAACACTTGCTGCAGTGCAGACTGCAGTCACCATGGTCACGGGTGAGACAACACGGGTGAGGTCTCACCCGTGACCATGGTGACTGCAAAGTCTCCGAAACGTCGGGCTAAAATTTAAAACAAATATACGCGTCTAAATCCGTAAAAAGTAGTTTTATTTAAAAAAAAATTTTTTTTAAATAATTGAACCTAATTAATTGAAAAGCTCAGGAAATAGCATGCAAATAAATAAGTTTATGCTTTTTAAGTAAAATACTTGTATTTATAAAAAATAATTTAAAAAAAATGTTTTAAAAATTTAATAATTTATAATTAATTGATAAATTAATTATCATCTTCATCAGTGGAGTAATAGATAGAGAAAGAGTGAGAGAGGAATAGAAACGCTGCGAAAGAAATATAGGCATCACGCAGCTGCACGTATTTAACTTTATCGACGAATTTTTACTATTTCGGCTTGCGGAAATCGTCAGATTATATATTTTTCGTTATCCTTGAATTATTTCCTTCAAAATAAAAAAAAATTTGCTACGCCAAGAATATCGAGATGAGGTTTTTTTTTACAACTTTGCTGCCCTCCCCTTTCTTTACGTCACTCTCAAATTGTCAGATTAGTGGAATATACGCTTTTTAGGATATAATTAACTCACCTTACCTTAATCTGACCTGCTCGAGAATTTCTGATGGTCAAATTTTTTTTACTAATCTTATCCTGTATACTTCACGGGCGGCCTTATATAGGAGGCTCGAGTTTGGTTGAGGTACTTAACCGGGTACAAGGTATCCTCCTGTATATTAATCTGACGCGCTTTAGTAAATCCCGAAATCCCCTCTTGGGCTCCCCTACTATTGGTTTTGACGACTCGATAATGGCGGTACTAGCTGTCGTCCGCGCCTTCGTACGTATATAATTTAGAAAAAAAAACACGTTTTTGCAACATTTTTTTTACTGATGCTTAGCTCTTATGGGTCGTAGCGTGATGCTATATAGCCTATAGCCTTCCTCAATAAATAGATTATCTAACATTGGAAGATTTTTTTTAATTTTTTTTTTATAGAAAAAAGAAAAACAATGATAAAAATGTGGCAGCCCTACAAAAATGCATTAAAATAATTGCAAAGAATGAAGAATAATATTCACTGTACTTTTCCGTAAATGTAGTAATGTTACGAATTTTTTTTAAATTATGTCAAATCATTTAGAGCATTAGAGTATGTAGAATAATTGCTTGAAATAGAAAATTCTATGGATAGTGATAATTCTTTCATAAATCACAAAAAAATATATGTTATTGTAGTCGTGTAATTCAAGATAATTAACATGCGTTCGGTACGTACCTATTTACTAATGTAGGTATTAGTTTGTGTAGATGCCCCAGAAAGCTGTCTTGAATATTTTTAGGTAGGTATGTCTGTATGTGTTGTTTGCATTTGTGTATTTAAAGGTATGTGTATGTTTGAATGTAGATTTGTGTGTTTGTTTGTAGTATGTTTGTGAATATAAACATACAATAACTTCATGAACTCTCGTGAACGAACTTTTTGTGTAAGCGTTTTTTTTTTCTTTATTAGGTACTTATTATTTTAAACAGTCACATACATAAAACAATTATAGTGGAAAAAATGATTATTTTCCACTATAACTAGATTTGTTAAGTAAAAGCATAGCAAGTCAATTGCAAAAATTAACAAATTAATTCAGTCACATTTAGTTGATTTATTCAATACTGCATATCGTGACCGAAGAAGATACAAAATTTTTAAATACAAAAAATTTTTAAGATACATAATATTTTTTAATTAAAGTTGTCAAAGCTGTTTGGATCTCTCGAATTCTAACGATACAATTTTAATAACAAATGTATTTAATCGATAAAGTTTGATTCTTTTAACCGATTTCAAAAAAGGAATAGGTTCTCAATTCGTCTGTATGTATTTTTTTATTTGAAAGCTGGTTGTTCCTGTGTAGTCCCTTGGCACCAGGTCAGGATCAGATGGTTATCTCCTGAGAAATCGAGGAAAACCCTCAAATTGCAAAGACAAATGACGTCGGTTAAACTTTAAAAAAAAATACTCATTGGTAATGGCTTTCATATTGAATTAATTATATATTATTAATAATTATTATATTTATATTTCAGGATCCTGCCTAAGTTACGGACATTCCTGCTGGGGAGGTAAGTTATTATAATAATTATCATGTACTTTTTCACGTACTAAGAATACAAGTGTTACCACCCTTTTTCTTCCCAGGGTACTGTAAAAGCCAGCTAAAAAATATTATACACAGATAATATCGTAGCACAGTATGGTAGATAATAGATCGTGGGAAACGGAAAACTCGAAAATAAACCCTGTGCAAACACGCCTGGTCAGCGCGGCACAGTAGACCATGATCCCTTCCGAAATGGAGGAGACTAGTGCCCAACAATAGGACGTGAAAATTTAATTATCGATTTTCAATCGACTTCATCGATCAAACCGAATTATTTATTCACAAACATACCATGAGTTTCATATTTTTATTTTGAATTAGTAAAGTTACTCAAGTTTCATTTGTTTACACTTCTACGTTCCCTTGTTTTGCATCACCAAGCATCACATGCATTTTGGTTGACTGGTAGGAAATGCGGCAATAAGTCGGCCTTTGAATAATTTTTAACACGCTTATATTAGTTCGGAACGTATCTATCACGTATGTGAACGTATATATCAATCTATGTAACGGAATCTTTGAAAGTGATTTTCACGCACTTGCAGTAGTCAGATCGATCTGAAATTTTTTCACATATATTAAGTACTGACGACAATGCAATAATTAAAAAAAAATTCATGCTGTCCAAGCGTATTTTTTAGTTTTTGAACCAAGTAGATTATTAAGCATTAAGTGTTAATAAATAAATAAAGTTCAATACACAAAATGGTCTCGATATAAAAAAAATCAATTAAAAAAATGTTTAAAGCCGAATAGAAAGTGCTAAAAATAACTTAATATATATAAGTATTTAACTTTTATTTTTATAAATTGAACTTTATATTTCACCATCACTTATTTAATTTTGTAAAAAATTTTCTAATGAAAACAACTGCGTAGGCAAAGCTGTATTTTTCTAAAGATAAATGATTATCTTTCCTTTCAAATGAAATATCGTAGCTTTATACAATTTTTTATTTGGACAGTGTGGTAGAGATGAAAAGATAGAGTTCGACTCTTATAAAAAAATATGAAAATAATAATAACGAACTTCTTATTAAACTTCTTATAAAACTGTTATTATTATTAAACTAGATGTTGCCCGCCACTTGGTATGTCTGGTATTTAAAATCACTACATATAGACGTAACTTATAGCCTATAGCCTATATCACTCTTGAAGAATGATGTTTCCTATTTGTGATAGAAATTTGTCATCAAATGAATACTGTCGTAGATTATCTCTTACATAGTCATTTTCCTGCCCTTACCCGCTTTTTTTTATTGAAACAAAGAAATAAAAAGTGTTGGTATTTGATCCCATCCCACCTGAAGGTAAGCGACAATGGAATCTTTGTTGGTAAAGCGTACCAACTATGTAAGAAGCCTATTTATCCTTTTTTTAAACGTGTCTACATTGTAACTCTCAGGGAACGCAGACATCCGTAAATTATTCCCGTCTGCTATTCGCGGTTGGCACAACATGACTTGTTGTTCATGTTGCAGTGAGTTTGAGTTCCCCGACGTCAACCCTCCTTGGGTATTTAATAATAATAATCATCATTTATTCAACCATAATTTCATATACAGGTTTACACCACAATTTGACATTATCATAGTACTAGATCATAAAGTTGAATACTGGTACCCAAAGTAATTTATTAATTTTGCAATTGACATGCTATGCTTTTACTTAATAAATTAAATTATGGTGGAAAAAGTGATTACCGCAAGCGGGACTTGAACCCACGACCTCGGAATACCATTCCGTTGCTCTGCCAACTGAGCTTATTGCGGTCGTGCTTTCAGTAATCAAATTAGGCTACCATAATCGTCACTCGATTGAGATTATATCGTATTTTTACGTACAACGCCATCTTTCGAGAATGTTAACATCCAAAATATTAAACCACCATAATTTAATTTACTGGTACCCAATTTAAGATCTAACTTGTGTTATGGGTACCAGAGGATTTACCCAGGTGTCATACGATGTGATTCCCTCGGTCAGTTTTTATAACCCCTAGGGGCAAGACATGGGGAGGTGACACTTGTATTCTTAATCCGTCACCACACGGACTAATCCTAATTAATACTGTAAATGTTAAAGTTTGTATGGATGTTTAGAGGGTTGTTAGTCTTTCACGCAAAAACTACTGAATGGATTCTAATGACACTTTGCAATAATGTAGTCTATATATCATAATAAGTTATAGGCTACTTTTTATCCCTAAAGAATGCAATGTTCCTGTTGGATAATTAAACACGATCAGATTTTTATCTTTTTTACCGCAGATAACACCGAGGGGCACAGCTAGTTTCTATATACATATATATATTACAAGCTGTACCTCTTTTTAGTAGTATAGATACATAGATAAGTATGTCAATGATTAACATTGCAATTTACAATAAAAATAACATAATCTAAACTAGATTTTTATGATATATTGTCGGCAAACCATTATCATGGAATATTGGTTCACTTTTAATCTATGGGATTACACCACAACAATATAACTGCGCCGTTCCCATCAAAATGTTCTTATTGGCACAGGTATATTATTATTATGCCTTATCTAGCTTTTAGTTTTTTATTTATCTGTACGATCTACTTTTAATATTTTGGATGTTAATATTTTAATGTTAAATGATAGAGTTATTTGTAGAAAATATTATTATTATGAAATGAGTTCACTGGACAATGTTTATATGTACAAAAAAATCTCGTGTCATTGAGGTTACTAAGTTTGCAGATTATATATAAGCTGCAACATAAATTTTTGACAAGACTCGTGGCTACCTCCACTGCGCTTACCACAGGTTATTGGTATAGGTGTATTATTTATTGTAGTGGATTAAAATTCACGAGGTAGCGGGTTCGATTCTCACTAAAAACCATTCATTGTGTTTATTATCGCTCACTCAAATATTTATGTGCATCTGAATGTTTTCTTTATGTATAAATATTCGTGATATGAATAAATAATTCAAATAAAATCATCATCACATAATTTAAATATATTTTAACACAAACATTTAGCTTTTTATTCTATCTAGGTATAGAACTCACAAAGTGTGATCTTACGATATCATCTTACTGTATAACTTATTTTATTATGTACTCTTATCAGGTAATACACATGATTAGGTGTCATATAAAATATTTTTCCCGAACCAATTTAATAAATACCTTCCAGACAAAATGGGCTTACTACTAGTACTTTCTATTTACAAAATGGAGTAAAAATAAAGAAATTGGATTGGTACATCTACGTGTAAAAGGTTGGATAGTAAAATATTTTTGGGGATATACAATATACATACATGAACGAAATCCAGCTATATTTGGTGTTATTCATAATGACTTATTGGAGGTTTAAAAGTTCGCTAAAATTGGTTCGAGAAAATTGTCAAAAACTGTTATACATAATACCTACTATACCTGTTTGTGTTTACCTATTGTATGTGTTTTGAAAGGCAGTAATAAATGTTTCTTTCTTTATAAGTCATTATAAATAAGACCATTAATCTGTACTTATTATAAAATAATAACAAAGTTATTGTTTTTGTATGTATTTGTATCTTGTCCTTATGTGACCTTATCTTTAAAACTTCTCAACGGATTTTGATACAGTTTTTTTATTAAATAGAGTGGTTAAAGAGGATTGTTTTCTGCTTATAACTTGTTAAGGTGATTTTTAATTTTCTAAATTGGACGCGTATAAAGTTGCGGGCAATTGCAATTAATAAATAATACAAATGATCTTTATTAAATAAATCAAATTGTGGTGGAAAAAGTGATTACCGCAAGCGGGACTTGAACCCACAACCCTGGAATACCGTTCCGTAGCTCTGCCAACTGAGCTTATTGCGGTCGTGCTAACAGTAACCAAATTAATATTTTAATAAAAGTCGCGTCATTATTTTCAGCCCAATTGTATTCTGTAAAGAATACTAGGTGGCTGGTCGAGATTGTTGCAAAACATTCTCGATAGATAGCGCTGTACGTCAAAATACGATGTAGACTCAATCGAGTGACGATTGTGGTGGTCTAATTTGGTAACGAGGCTAAAATTTAAAACAAACATGTGCGTCAATATCAGTAAAATGTTATTTTATTTGAATCAAATCTTAATTACGTAGGATTAATGATTACGCAACTGACTTTTTTCTTTTATCCATTTCCTTAACGTTTTCTTCCTATAATACCTGTTCATTCTATATATTCATCTTCATTCTGAAACCTTGTAATAACGTCGTATCGTGATGTCAAAATGTCAAAACTAATATAAGTCACCTGGCGACGTTTTAATCTTTAGTCTAATGAGTTTATAGGAAAGGTTTGGTAATAAAGGATAAGCTGATACCCATATAGGACCTGAATATTATAAATATGTGATACTGATATCACGGGATGAATTTAAATACGACATTTTACTTATAATAATACTAGTTGCAACCCGCGGTTTGGTACGCGTGGAATTTAAAACGTTGTTCCCGTTTTTGTATCATTTTTCACTGATGCTTTGCTCCTATTAGTCGCAGCGTGATGTTAAATAGCCTATAGCTTTTCTCGATAAATGTACTATCCAACACTGAAAGAATTTTTCAATTGGAACTAGTAGTTCCTGAGATTAGCGCTTTCGAACAAAAAAACATATTCTTCAGCTTTATAATGTTAGTATTGGTTTATAGATAGTACTTTTTTTTTATTTATAGACGTAATTTAATATGTTTTTTGTTGTTTCACACAAAAGCTCTGAATTTTAATAAATCTTTTTAATTGTAATGCGTATAGCTCAACAATTCTAGTAAAAATGCAGGCATTAGCGAGTCATTTGTTAATCTCCTTCTTGTAAACTCGATCTAAAATAAGTACAATGCTGACTAATAGTACATTTTATCGTTTCAGAGAGAAAATGCTACTTTCTAACATTACTTATCTCTCACAAAGCGGAAGATATGGGATAACACTGCTGTATTATTAGACTGGATACAGTGCTAGATCAACCATCAGCGCTAACTGTGGGTCGGCGTAGCTGTCTCTATGCATGTCTATGAAAGCGCACATAGCCATGATGACAGAAATTACGCGCGTACCGGAAGCGCATTAGCTGTGGGCGCATTCGTAGACTTGCATAAATAAGCTACGCCAGCCGACGGTCAGCGCTGACAGTCGATTTCTTTTAAGTAGTTGTTCTTTTAAGTGTGAAAAAAGATATTATCTATTTCGATGTAACAGTGAAACAGTTGAAATATTGTTTGGTGCAATCCGTGTTATAAAATTACACTTTGATTAAAATACTGCATTAATCCATACCTACCAAAGTTAAAACATAATATTGGAATAACGAACCCGTATTAAATTTTCATTTAACTTTATATTAAAATTAATGATGTGTTGTGATCAGAAATGTAAAGTTCTTGCATATTCCCGTTCGTACCGCTGGAAAGAGACGGGGGAATTTGACCATTATGATGAAAGTTTAAACAATATATTGGTTATTGAAGGAAATACGTAATTTCCGCAAACATGATACCGCATACGGATATTAAAGTTATGAAGATAACAGTTATATATAGTAAAATTTACATTACTATAGATAAATGCTAAAAAAGCTACTATTAAATATATGGAAAATCTAGTCAGGAAATTCAAAAGCATTTTTAACTAGGGATATTACTTTTTTCATGTATTTTTTCTCTGCGTAAAGGCCAGCCTCGTAACAACTATATTCTAAAAAAAATTGCGAAATCAGCTCAGCTCAAGAATTGCGCTTAGCAACACATTTAGCGGTCCATTTTTATACTTAGATTCTTTATTAACTAGCTGTGTCCTGGGGCTATATACGCGTGGAATTTAGAACATTTTCCCCGTTCTGCAACATTTTTCACAAAAACTTTGCTTTCATTAATCACCACGTTATAATATATAGCCTTCCCCGATAAATGTACTATACAACACTGAAAGAATTTTTCAAATTGGACCAGTAGTTCCTGAGATTAGCGCGTTTAAACAAATAAATGCTTCAGCTTATAATCTTATATATAAAATTCACGTGTCACAGTGTTAGTTACCGTACTCCTCCGGTAAACGGCTTGACTGATTTTTATGAAATTTGACATGCACATTCAGTAGGTCAATCGGCCAACATCTATTTTTCAAACTTTTTTTTTTAGTATGGCAAAACAACGTTTGCCGGGATAGCTAGTATTAGTATAGATACTACTGGGCCGAGTTCTAAAAAACTAGACCCAACTGGATAGACATATGTCTATCCAGTTGGGTCTAGTTTTCTAGATCTAAGTTGATATCTAGTCTTGCAGTGTAATAAGTACTTTCGTTTTACTATCGGTCGACCACCTGTCGCTTGTTCTTCCTTCTTGAGCATTTTTTATTAGATTAATTTTATTATTCGCAATTTCCACTTACTTATATTTGAACAGAGTAACCTCAAGTAGTTGTTATAATAAACATATAAATATCCTATATATAAAGGATAGGTATATGTCTATCTTTTTAATACTGTGGTTCTCTGTGCTCAAGCTTTAAAATATTCTGCTGTCTTACTACTTTTGTCATTCTCTAAAGAATTTAAAAATGAGTGGAGTAGGCAAATAAATTATTGGACTATTATGTATATCTACAATAAAAAATAATAATACTACAGTAAAAATCGCCATTGAGAGATATAAACCTATAACTAAAGACATTGCTTGCCTAATAATAACAAAATATTAAAGAATATTAACTTGTTTTCAGCTCATGGAAAGCGCTCCGGTAAGCCACCCGGTTCAGATCCTGGTCTCTGGTACCTCGCAAGAATTTTACGACGCATGGCAGCTAATGATGAAATGGTAATTTAAGTTATACAAAAATTATAAATTGCCATTTTTAATTGTACAGATTTGAAAAAATGCCCTAAGTGTGAAGAATCTACAAAATATTTCCCATAAATCAACGCTTGAATGCGAGTTTTGTACCTAGGTATATGAAAATTAGATCACAATATTTTAACTAAAACAAATAATTATAGTGATAAAAGAAATATCTCGTTAGGACAGCCATTATACCGTGGCCGCGTAGGGTCGGCTACTAATGAATTATATTATGCTAACCGACTTCAAAAAAGGTGGAGGTTCTCAATTCGTCTGTGTGTTTTTTATGTTAGTTACCTCATAACTTTTAACTGGGCGAAGCGATTTTAATGATTCTTTTTTTATTTGAAAGCTGGTAGTTCCCGTGTGGTCCCAATCGCACCAGGTCAGAATCTGATGGTTATCTTTTGAGAATTCAAGGAAATCCCTCAAATTTCAAAGGCACATGAAATCGGTTGAACATTTTTTTAATTTTTACAAATACTCAATTATTTTTTAAGATGTTTTAAAATATATCTTTAGACGCCATCTTTTATTAAGTACTTGAAACTGTTTCAGAACCACGAGAAACTGCTGACGCCAAAAAACGACGGCATGGACTCCACCTACAACGTTCCAGATGAATTGACGGACGCAAAACCAGCGTAAGTTCACTCGCCTTATTTTAAACTTAGAGTAAATCCATAGATGGCGCTACTAACTTGAATTTAAACAAAGAACATTAATTTCATTTTAAACTGAAACAAAAAGTAATTATCTGCACATGAAAGTAGAAAATAACTATAGACTAGTTGTATAATAATTAAAAAATATGTTAAAATCTTAGCTTATTTACTTAATTTGGTGTACTGTACCGCGCCGACCGCGTGTTGGCATAAGATTTAATTTCGAGTTCCATGTCTCACAGAGAATGTTATCTTCATATATTATTTTCTTATTCTAAGTTAAGGAGGAAAAAGGGAGGTGAAACTAATATTCTTAATTCACCAAATTGATCATCACCATTAAACCTCTAAATATAATTTAAAAACTTTTCAGTTTGAATGAAGATCGTCCTATAGAACTTCCTCAGAGTGGTCAAATGGATGGTAAACCAATGTTGGATGATGACACACTCTCCAACATAAAATTGTGGCAAATAATGGTAAGTCATTATAATCGTTTTCTTGTCCTTATTCCTTACGTTCGAATCAATGTGCTTTTTTTTCCTTGGACAGGCCTTCTTCGACGGGCCTCGTGGTCAAGTGGTTCTTGTAACTAACTGACTGCCACATTACGAGGTCACGGGTTCGATTCCCGCACGGGACATTCATTTGTGTGATATTTATAATTGTCATTCTGCAAAAGAGTGTCCGACTGAAAAGAATAATTGTCATACAAATGTTGGTACTGCGTCTGGGTGTTTTCTATGTAGTATAAGTATGTATTTACAAAAGAAAAGTAGTATATGTAGTATATCCGCTATCTGGTACCCATAACACAAGCATATAGGCTTAGCTTGGGACCAGAGGACGTTGTGTGAATTGTCCATGAATATTTAATTTATTATCTTATATTTGCATTATTTGTTTCCGTTGTTTTAAATGTCTGGGAATTTTTTTTTATGGTGTAGGAGGTTATTAATTAATATTTATGTCTATTATTTTCAGAGAGGAACATCGGAAGAGAACTAATAGAAAATATCAAAACACCCCAAGATTGACTGACAGTAGAAATTTTAAAATTTATTTTAAATTATATTAAAAATGAATAATTTAATGTATGATTTATAGACATTTTAATTATAATTTTAATACTCTGATTTGAATGAATTCTTTTAAATAGGCAATTGTAAGGCTGGGTTACAATTGACTTATAGTTGTATAGAATAGGATTAAGATTACATGTGCCATTTATAATACTACCTTTTTCATCTGTAATAGCTTAACTAAGTCTATAGATACAAAAGACATATAAACTAATAAAGTTATAAAAGTAAATTATGAGTTATTTAAATTAGTAATATATTTAAATATTATTTTAATTTATTATTACTGCAAAGAATTTTTCTTTTAAATGTATTCAATTTCTATTAGAAAGTATGTTCGATAGATGGCGCTATTATTAAGTACATGGAATACTCTGATTAAATGGATTTGATACTTTTCTGAACTCTAATTTTACGGCATTTTAGATTGTTTTAAAATAAAAAATTAAAGTTAACTAAAAATAAACCAAATTGAAATAGACTAGTGTGTATATTTTATACATACCAATATATATACGAATCAAATTATGTTTATGAAGAAAAATTTATACATAAATATTTATTTCCATTTACAATAGAATGATTAAACCATACCAAAATACGTCTAAATCAGTTTTATTATATTTCAGAGGTTAACCGAATTCAGAAACATGACACAAATAAATAATATGTATACCTACAGCTAAATATGATGCAACTGACACGAGGCAAGCTAGTGATAGGATTGCCACTAATCTCTTGTTACTTGTTTATGGTTTAGTATTCCTATCTGTTCTAATGTATGTAATAAAGGCACATCTATATACCTTTTGATTGCGTTATTAACTATAGAAAACTTGTTCATTGTTGGTGTTATTGTATAAAAGAAACTGTTAAATATAAGGCAGATTCATCTTGATTTTATTTTATTTAAATGTTATTAGTTTCCGAATGCGTGTCGTGACGTATTAAGAATGCAAGTGTCACTACCCCTTAGCCTTCCCAGGGTGCTTTAAAAGCCAGCTAAGAAATATTATATTCTAGGTAGAGAACTCGAAAATAACCCTATGCCAATACGCCTGGTCAGCAAGGCACAGTAGACCATAATCATTCCCAGAGTGGAGGAGACTCGTGCCCAACAGTGGGTCGTTAATGGGCCAGAGAGAGAAAGTTTCCAAATAATAATAATTAAATATTTTTACTAATATCCGTATACCTATAACATAAGTAAATAAGTAACTTGAGACCAGAGGGCGTTGTGTGAAATAAATAAATACCTAAATATTTCAAACAACGTTCTCTGGTCCCAAGCTAAGCTTATTATGCTTGTGTTATGGGTACCAGAATACGATATAATACTGACTAACATAAAATACTTTTCTTTTGTAAATACATACTTATAATACATAAAAACACCCAGACGCAGTACAAGCATTTGTATCATATTTATAAACATTACACAAATGATTGTCCCGAGTGGAAATCGAACCCGCGACCTTGTGAATGGCAGTCCGTTACATGAACCACTCAACCACGAAGCTCGTCAAAAAAAAAGTTAAAGTTTAAGTAGTAAAAGTTCACTCCAATAATTTTCAAGCCCGTCAAAATAAAAATTTTATGATAGAATATGCGTCGAAAGTTAAAAGCTTAGATCATTAAACTACGAGTACTATTACAAGCATCCTAATCCTAACTAATTTATAAATGTGAAAACGCTGATGACACTACAGAAATTTTGACGAGCTTAAGTGTTAATGTGTCAAACGAAACTATAGCGCGATTTAAAAAAAACGATACAACGCCATCTATCTACTCTCATAGTAAACTTCTATTTGTTAAGGTTTAATTTCTAAATTTCAGGCGTACGAAGTCGCGGGCAACAGTAAGTTGCAAACCTATGAAGAAACTTATAAAATACTGTTTCAGATCTTTAAGTGCCTAATGCAAGTAAGTTACATTTAGACCCTTAACTGTAACTTTTCACTAAAAGCATTGTTCTGATATATCTCCCTAGAGGTACAATGATAAAGCTACTGTTGATTCTGTTAAATATGGGTGGTATAAAACATAAACTTTAGGCGTTTAAGAAATTTGAAAAGGGAGCTTAAAAATAAAGAAAGCGGTCCTTAAAAACATAAATCTAATAGGCATTTCATTGTTGCCGATTCTATGTCCACAGTAAGTCTGTGGACATAGAAACTAACTAACTAACTAAACCAAATTTAGATTTTTTAATTAAGTAATTTTGATTTTTTAATTAATTAGCTAAGTTTAGTTGCAAGTTGATTCAATGCCCTCTCGAGTGAACTACAGCCTCCGAGACGAACCGGATGGGGATGTCGCTGTATTGCTGAAACGTATTGCAATTAAATAAATAATAAATAAATAAATATTCACGGACATTTCACACAACGTCCTCTGGTCCCAAGCTAAGCTTATATGCTTGTGTTAAGGGTACCAGAATACGGATATAATACATAAACTACTTTTCTTTTGTAAATACATACTTATAATACATAGTAAACACCCAGACGCAGTACAAACATTTGTATGACATTTATGGATATCACACAAATGATTGTCCTGACCGGGAATCGAACCCGAGACCTCGCGATGGGCAGTCCATTACATAAACCACTCCACCACGAAGCCCGTCAAATTTGCAAATTGCATTGCGCTCGTGTGGCCAGCAATGCGTTAGTAAATATAATAACACGTTACAACGACGCCATGCTCACGCAACGCGCCGTGTGGCGACCAATGAGATTACATTAGTGTTTGTGTATATTACTTCGGTATCTCACCGAAATTATATCAATAATGAGGCATATTCTACGTGCATAAATAAACTTAACTAAAAAATGGAAACAACTATTGCTGTATTTTGATTATTTGGCTATTTTGTTGTGCACATTTATATTGATTAAAATATTTAGTCTATAATAAAGAGTTTTTATAACAAAAAAGATCAGTTAACATTGCCGAATTGTGTATTCAACACTATCAAAATTCATTAACACGCTTTTATAAGTTCGGTATGTATCTATCAATGTTTTAATCTATGTAACAGAATCTTTCAACGCGATTTTCACCCACTTGCGATAGTCGGATTGATTTGAAATTTTGCATACATATTTAAGAACCGATAACAATGCAATTATTTAAAAAGATATTCAGGATTTCCAAACGTGTTTTTTTAGTTTTTGAACTAAGGAAATTATTTTTAGTTAAGTTTAGTTTAGTTGTGCGTGTAGAATTGATAACAATGTTATACTATCTACTTATTTAACGTTTCTTGACATCTATATGATTATCCGCTTATACTTTGTACCACACTTTACTTACTGCAGAACATACCTACGCTGTTGATCACTCACCTTAGTCTATTTACGACTGAAAAGCATTTAATATGTTTAATCATTGTTTTTCACATATACTCGTAAATTGCTAAAAGTTATTTAATAGATGCATTAAAATGTTACTATATTTATATGAAACACCTATAACACAATGTGTCTAGTCTTAATATTATATCACAAAGAAGTCTTTACTACCAATGACATGTTAGTCTAATCTTTCCCTCCATCCCTCCAGCCTGTTAACGTCCCAAGTTGGGCACAAGCCTCTTCCTTTTTAGGTGGGATTATGGTCTATTGTGCCCCATGGAACAGGCGTGTTGGCACAGGGTTTATTTTCGAGTTTTCTGTCTCATAGATGATGTTGTCTGTGTACAATAATCCCATAGCTGAGTTTTAACAGCACCCTGGGGAAGAAATAAGGTGGTGACACTTGTATACTTAATCCGTTAGCACACGGATAATATATGTTAATCATATGGTAAATAATAAGCACTGGTTAATAGGCACAATATTGAAATGTATACTTACTAAAATGATTAAAGTCGCGTAGCACATTCGTAGACTTTTGTAGCAGATGATTACAGCTACGCCTGATACGCTAGAATACAATAGCACGCGCCGTCTTGATATATTGTTGTATGGAACAGTCATAAGGTTTCCGATCTAGCATATTTTTTTATACGTGTCCTTTTGGTCACGGATTAAAATTTAAGTTGTAACCAAATCAAGTATTTTTGTTAAAGACTCAAAATAACAAAATAAACCCTATGCCAACATGACATTAAATTAACTAAATATTCACGGACAATTCACACAGTCCTCTGATCCCAAGCTAAGGTAATATGCTTGTATTATCAGTACCAGAATACGGCATACTACATAATATATACTTTTCTTTTGTAAATACAAACTTATAATACATATCAACACCCAGACGCAGAACAAAATTAAATATTTGTAAGACATTTATAATCATCACACAAATGATTGTCCCGCCACCTCGTAAAGTCCATCAGTCCGTTAGATGAATCACTAGACAACAAAGCCCGTTAAAAGGGGTTCAAGATGGTTCTTTTTTGCATCATTTGTTAAGGTTTGATTTCTAAATGCCACGCGTACGAAATTGGGAGCAGTAACTAGTTAAACAATAAACAGTACGCAATTTAAAACATCATAATATGAAATGTATGTTCTACGTCTGGGTGTTTCTATGTAAGTATTATAAATATGTATTTACAAAACAAAAGTAGTATAATATGTTATATATCCGTATTCTGGGTACCCATAACACAAGCATTTATAAGCTTAACTTGGAACTAGAGGACGTTGTGTGTAATGTCCATGAATATTTATCTACTATATAAAAATAAGTTGGGTTTTCCTTCCGGACGCTATAACTCCAGAACTCACGAACCGATTTCCATGGTTTTGCATTCGTTGGAAAGGTCTCGGGCTCCGTGAGGTTTATAGTTCTTTTTTTTTTAATATTATTTTCTTAACTTTTTTTGGTATGGCAAAACAACGTTTGCCGGGCCAGCTAGTTTATTTATATAATGTACTTACAAGTTTTTACTGACAGTAAAATCCATCACACGATTTATTATATTACATGATCATTTATCTTACACATTACTAACCATTTGTGTTTCTGTTGTGATATTTCTCCGGTCGTGGACAATGGCTACTAGCTGTCGTTTATGTAACAAACATGAGTGAATCTATTGTTGTACTTCTATAGAAATATAAAGGTTAAATGTGTGTAATTTTTCAGACTTATCTTATAGTTATTTAATTATTGTAACAAAGTTGTCGGCGATTAAAATTCAATAATAAGCTATGCCAATCTAAACCAATAATAAATAAATAAATAAATAAATAATAAATAAATATTAATGGACATTTCACACAACGTCCTCTGGTCCCAAGCTAAGCTTATATGCTTGTGTTATGGGTACCAGAATACGGATAGAATACATATACTACTTTTTTTTTGTAAATACATACTTATAATATATAGAAACACCCAGACGCAGTACAAACAATAAAAAGCAGAAGAGTTTGTTTATTTGTTTGAACGCGCTAATCTCACGAACCAATTGCTGCAATGGTCGGATTTGAAAAATTCCTTCAGTGTTGTATAGTACATTTATTGAGGAAGGCTATAAGGCCATATAAAATCACGCAGCGACCAATAGAAGCGAAGCAGTAGTGAACAATGTTGCAAAAACGGGGAATATTTTCTTAGTTCCACGCGTACGAAGTCACGGGCAACAGCTAGTATCAATATCTGTCTATGTAGTGACGGAATAAGAATACAGGTGACATCCCTTTTTCCTTCCAAGAGTGCTGTAAAAGCCAGCTAAGGAATACTGAACACATCCTATGTGAGAGACAGAAGACTCTGAAATAGACCCCGTGCCAACATGCTTGGTCAGCAAAGCACAGTCTACCATGAATCCAACCCAGAGTGCCTGTGCCCACAGGTGAGATGTTAATGGGCCCTTGATCGTTTCTAACAACCCCCGCGGATAAGATATAGGGAGGTGACACTTGTATTCTTCATGTCCGTCGCCCCATGGACATATTATTTATTCATCCTAATCCTAATCTTCTTATATATAAAATTCGCGTGTCACAGTGTTAGTTACCGTAATCTTCCGAAACGGCTTGACCGATTTTTATGAAATTTTACATGCGTATTTAGTACACAACATCTATTTTTCAAACCTCTCCCCCCCCACTGATATTTTTATGGCAAAACAACGTTTGCCGGGTCAGCTAGTAATATTATAAAATTTGAAAGTTTGTGAGGAAGTTTGGATGTTTGTTTTTTTACCCTTTCATGCAAAAACTACTGAATGGATTATAATGAATCTACTTTTTACCACGAAAGAATGCAATGTTCCCGTGGGAATTATTAAAAAAAACGATAACAAATCTGTCAATCATTTGTTATCCTTTTTACTGCGGGTAACACCGCCGGACCCAGCGAGTATATAATATTCCTATTTAAACATAGATAAAAAATACTCTAATCGTTCAATCAATATTATCAAAGTGAGACCTATAAAACATCGTAACATAAAACTGTTATTCATGCTAAAATAAATAAATAATAAAAACAAACAAAAGGAGAATACTTAACGAGTCGAATAATGGCTGGTTAAACAACTCGGGAACATTTTGTTGTCAAGAACTTAGTACGAAGATTGTACTGGAAACTTTGTTTGTTTCAAACATTCTAATAGATTTTAATACAAATTATTGATTTTTAATACTTCAGTGTTAATACTTACTCGTGATTAAACAAACTCTCTATTTTTAACACGCTTTTATGAGCTCGCCAACTAGGTACCTACATATCATCAACGTATTAATATATGTAACGGAATCTTTATAACTAATTTTCACCCACTTGCAGAAAAGGAATAATATGAAAAAGGCCGATCTTTTTAAATAATTGTATTGTTATCGGTATTAAGGACCGATAATACTAATGCAATATTTAAGAAAAAGTCAGGATTTTCAAGCAAGTTGTCGGTGCAAACCTTCCATGGAGCGGCGCGAGTGGTCGACGCGGGAGGGGAGGTACAAGCGACGGCCGCGAACCGCGCGGCCACTGGTCAACGCGACACATTTTTTTGCTATTCCTTATGCACTATACGCGTGCAGCGAAACCGCCCGCGACACAATTTGTTATACTGTTTGTAAAACCATCATGACGGGCCTCGTGGTCTAGTGGTTCACGTAGTGGACTGCCAATCACAAGGTCGCGGGTTCGATTCCCGCTCGGGACAATCATTTGTGTGATGTTTATAAATGTCATACAAATGCTGTTCTGCGTCTGGGTGTTTCTATGTATTATAAGTATGTATTTACAAAAGAAAAGTAGTATAATATGTAGTATTTCCGTTTTCTGGTACTACCCATAACACAAGCATATAAGCTTAGCTTGGGACCAGAGGACGCTGTGTGAAATGTCCATGAATATTTATTTATTTATTTATCATTAAACCTATAATACAGTCCACTAGTTTTTATTGACCATACATAGGTATTCCCTAAGAAAAAGTACCTAACCTTAACAAAGTTTTAGAAATTATTAGCATCAAAAGATAGCTTAGCTTAATTATAAAACCTTTCAAACACGCCTTAAAATAGATATTTGTTTAATCATTTCCTTGTCATCTGTCCTTAGTATAGGTATCTAGCTATTGCAAGCCGGTTAAAATCACTTTCAAAGTTTCCGTTACATAGATTAATAAGTTAATGTAATAACGAACGAGGCTGCTAAAAGCGTGGTAGTATAAAATAAGCTTATGTATTATTTATTTCTCAAGCCTTTCTAGATTATCCAAGTATTTCTCTCTCTCTCTCCAGCCCATTTACGTGCCACTATTGGGCACGGGCCTCCTCCACTTTGGGCGGAATTATGGTCTACTGTGCCGCGCTGATCAGGTGTATTGGCACAGGGTTTATTTTCGAGGTTTCCATCTCTCACAGAGGATGTTATCTGTGTGCAATATCCCTTAGCTGACTTTTACAGCACCCTTGTGCGGAGATGGGTGGTGACGGATTATCTGAGTATAAATAAGTATAAATCAACTTAGTAATTTTAGACACAAAAGTGGGGCTTTTAAAATACCGCTGTAATAAGTGTATTAACTATACCGTATGTACAATCAACTGACATATTGTAAGTGAATAAACGTAAAGAATCTATCGCATTTTCAACGATACACGCTATTAAGTGTCTATTCGTGAAGTTTGAATTGCAAAATTTATCGCTACACTAAGGATCGGCGTCAAAGATGTAATGACGACTTGAAACGACAAAATAATAATATATGATTACATATTACATTATCGGTTCAAAATTGCTGCGGTGAAAAATTGTTTTGCGATGAATTTATCTAGCAGTTATTACTACAGCTATTCTTAGTTCAAAAACTAAAAAATACGCTAGACAATCCTGAATATTTTTTTAAATTATTTCATTGTCATCGGTCCATAATATGTATGCAAAATTTCAGATCAATCCGATTACTGCAAGTTGGTGAAAATTACTTTTAAAGATTCCGTTACATAGATTAATACATTGATAGATACATACCGAACTTATAAAATCGTGTTAATAATAAAAGTCACCTTAAATCATTACACTCACTATCACTCACTCAATTTTTACAACTTTTTACACAGAATAATAATAAATATCACTCACTCAATTTTTACAACTTTTTACACAGAATTACTCATAATTTGATAGTAATTCTATGTAAAATGTTGTAAGTAGTACTCGTAGGTAATCTTATATTTAGTATGACCTCTCTCTGCTGAATTCCGGGTACGTTATCCAATTTATACTAAATTATAGATTGAATGGAGCTTTGAGAACATTACGAATATTATACTAAAATTATAATGTACTTTGTTCTAACAGCGCAACTCACTCGAAATATTATCCATCTATTAATTACTGAAGATGCTTGCAACAGCTATGCTCGCCAGGCGTAATAACGGTGAGAGGATACAATTACAATGAAACAAAACATTTTTCTATAAGATTTATCAACAAACATGATTTTAAAAGTTTTGCGTTAATAATAAAAGAATATATACGTATATAGTCTGTATATATACGTATATACCTGTAGAAAGTTTTTCAAACTTATTACAGATACTAGGTAAGTACGTACTTACCTAGTATCTGTAAAAAGTTTGAAAAACTTTCTACAGGTAGGTACTAGGTCAAGGCGCTACTAAGGTTTTTAAAAAACGCAATCCGTACAAAACCACCACGAATCGCTTGTTAACAAAAAATGATTTAAATGTTTCATTGACTCTACAACTTTATTATATTACTCATATATTTTATGAAAATTTTAATTAAAATATTTAATTACGATGAGAATAATTTCATAATAAACGCTTCATATAATTAGAATAATAAAGATTCTATAAAAATATTAAACTTAATTTAGAATTACGAGAATATTCCCTATTGTAACATTCTTACGAGTATATATTAATAGCTGTCTATTATATTTGATATACCTACCTACTGAGCAAGGTTTTATTAACACGCTTTTATTAGTTCGGTACATATCCATCACTGTACCAGTCTCTGTAACGGAATCTTTGAAAGTCATTTTCACCTACTTGTACTAGTCGGATTGATCTGAAACTTTGTTACATGTTAAAGACATGTTAAAGCGTTGTCATTCAACGTAATAATTAAAAAAAAATATTCAGTATAAGGAAGCGTTTTTTTTTTGTTTTTAAATTAAGTAATTATTTCACGTGATTCTTTGACGTGATGTACAATACAATACAATATACTTTATTGCACACCAAGAATACAGAGTTTTTAAATTATCTACAAACAATTAATGTACAATCGGCGGTGTTATCGCTGTCAGCGATCTCTTCCAGACAACCTGCATGGACATGTCGATTAGATAGACGGTGTGACGATGTATAGCATCAGAAAGGTATCGATTCCATAAACTTAATCCCCCTTATTACAAAACGCGGCTCAACGTTAAACCCAGGTTTAACAAAATTTATTTACGAGGAATTGGATAGTTAGACCCGCTCTGACACTAGTTTGGCGTCGGTTTAAGACTAAGGTCGTTGTTAGATCTAGGATTTGAGAAAAATCTGCTTGATATGCGCAATTGAAGTGTTTAAAAACCAGGCTTAAACTGTGGCTTAAACTTAGTCCACGTTTTGTAATAAGGCGGAATAAGTCTTTGTCTGATGCGCTGTATTATGTCACATAGATGCTGTCCCAGCAAAGAGCATTGCGGCACAGCACGTCAGATAAATGTGAATGCATCTTTATATTTGCTCAACACATCACGTTTTCAAACATATACCATAATATGTTTTTTTTATGATATATGATGAATGCCTGGTAATTTAATTAAGGCGACTTATTTTTCTATTTTTCAGGAGCGTACTATTCTGAAATCCTTGGAGAACAACTCGGAATATTATCCCAGATTTTATCTTACATAAAAATTGCAATGTTTAAATAGCAAAAGATTAAATAATTAAAGCTTGACTATTTTAGAAACTTAGTGCATTATATGTTTTCTATCGCATATTTTTATTCTCATTCCATTCACGTCCCACTGTTGGGCACTAGGCTCTTCCGCATTGGGAAGGATTATGGTCTACTATGCCGCGCTGACCAGACGTGTTGGCACAGGGTTTATCTTCGAGTTTTCCATTTCTCGCAGAGGATGTTGTCTGACTTTATTCCTTGGGTAACTTTTACAGCACCTTGGTGGTGGCAAGAGGTGGTGACACTTTTATTCTTAATCCGTCACTACACGGACAGTTTTCTATCTCATCTAGTATCAATATATAAATATATCTATGCTACTTCCCACTTGAATAAATTGAAATTTTCCGTGGTGTCGGATTACCTGAAATTTAAACGATCTATGAAAAATAGTGCAAATGAAATTGCAACTTTAAATCGACGCTAATGCCAAATTGACTTATGAATTTTATTGATTGAACTAGCTACTCCATTTGGCTTTGCATGGATATTAAAAATGTTTATGAAATTATACTACTTTTGGCTTTTGGAGAAAAATAATGAAAGTAAAAAAATATAAAGTTTCTTGTCTGTTCTTCTCCATACGATTCACGTTTAGAACAGACGCCTAGCTTCTGGTGTTTTACAAGAGCTTGTTAATCTTGGCTACTTAAAATCAAAATAACTTATAATCACTTTGAAAAACTTATAATCTAATATATAAAATTCACGTGTCACAGTGTTAGTTACAGTACTCCTCCGAAACGGCTTGACCGATTTTTATGAAATTTTACATGCATATTCAGTAGGTCTGAGAATCGGCCAACATCTATTTTTCAAACCTTTTTTTTAGTCTGGCAAAACAACGTTTGCCGGGTCAGCTAGTAATAATATAATATTAATAATTAATATAATATAAAATAATAAATTAATATAATAATAATATAATATAATAATAAAAACTTATAATCACTTTGACTTGTTAGTAGTTTAATAACAAAATAATGGCAAAGAGTTGAGAGAGAGTGAGTGAGAGAGAGTGAGTGGTATGTCACTTTACTCTCGCTTTTCAACTACACAATTGCTTTTTAATGATTTCCTTTAACTTATATTGTTAAAGAAATCGGCAACTTTCATCGGAAAAAAAACATTCGAGGAGTTTGTAAAACAAAAAGAAATTGATTAACGTGAGTTGGTTCCACGATAGCTCAGTTGGTTAAGTGACAACCTGGCTTTAGTTGTGCTATTCTCGTTAGATTCGTATTAATAGATTTTGTCTTTTAAATATCACACAAATGATTGTCCCGAGCTGGAAGAGAACCTCGTACACGGCAGCCCGTGACATGAACCACTCCACCTCGAGGCCCGTCAATGTTTATAACTGTTTCTCGTCATTTAATCAAACCTTTTATTGTATTTTAAATCGTATGTCACTTAACTACATACTGAATACTGGTATTTTCCGGTATTTACATCGCAGTAGGTCAGTGAGACGACTAAATAAGGAAATGAGCTCGCAAATGATACTGCGCCTTCGCAATGAGAAACTACACATTTCTACATTTTCAATAGAATATCAATGGGTCGTCAGGTTTAATGCATTTTATAAATTACTATGTCGTTCAATGAAATAATAAATAAATAAATATTCAGGACATTTCACACAACGGCCTCTGGTCCCAAAGTAAGCTATATTTCTATGCTTGTATTATGGGTACCAGATACGGATAGACTACATTCTACGTTCAATGAAATGTGAGTCACATTTCATTGAACAGTAAATTATATATATTTAGTTGTATTTATTTAAACATTATATTATGCTAGCTGTTGCCCGCGACACCGTACACGTGATATTAAGACATTTTTACCCATAAATTTATTAATTTTTGCAATTAACTTGCTATGCTTTTACTAAATAAACTAAATTTGGCACTAGATTTGGTAAACATATGCGGGAATCATGATAGCTCAGATGGGAGAGCAACGGAACGGTATTTCGAGATCGTGGGTTCAAGTCCCGCTCATGGTCATCATTTTTCCACTATAATTTATTTTATTTAGTAAAACTTTACCCATTATAAAAAAAAAATAATGTGATTCGCCCCTGTTAGTCGCAGCGTAATGTTATATAGCCTTCCTCGATAAACGTACTATTAAACGCCGAAAGAACTTTTCAAATCGGACCAGTGCATCAGTGGTTGCTGTGGTTAGTGCATTCAAACAAACTCTTTAGCTTTATCTATACTAGCTGTTGCCCGCGACTCCGTCCGCGTGGAATTTAGAAAATAATTTTTTTTCGCAATAAAAGTTAGCCTATGTCCTTTCTCAGGGTCTAAAGATTGTCTGTGCCAAATTTCATAAAAATCGGTTGAGAGGTTTAAGCGGGAAAGCGTAACAGACAGACAGACAGAGTTACATTCGCATTTATAATATTAGTAGGGATACTAATATTATAAAGCTGAAGAGTTTATTTGTTTCTTTGTTTGTTTAAACGCACTAATCTCAGGAATCTTAGGACTGATTTGAAAAATTCTTTCAGTGTTGGATATTCCATTTAGCGAGGAAGGCTATAGGCATAACATTACGCTACGAATAATAGGAGAGAAGCAGTAATGAAAAATGTTACAAAAACAGGGAACATTTTCTAAATTCTACGCGTACAAAATCGCGGGCAATATCTAGTCTTATATATAAAATTCACGTGTCACAGTGTTAGTTACCGTACTCCTCCGAAACGGCTTGACCGATTTTCCTGAAATTTTGTGTACATATCCTCTAGGTCTGAGAATCGGCCAACATCTATTTTTCAAAACGTTTTTTTTTAGTACGGCAAAACAACGTTTGCCGGGACAGCTAGTCTTATATATAAAATTCACGTGTCACAGTGTTAGTTACCGTACTCCTCCAAAACGGCCTGACCAATTTTTATGAAATTTTACATGCGTATTCAGTAGGTCTGAGAATCGGCCAATATCTATTTTTCAAACCTTTTTTTATAGTATGGCTAAACAACGTTTGCCGGGTCAGCTAGTATGAGTTTAGATTTATATAATGACGAGCCTCGTGGTCGAGTGGTTCATGTAGCGGACTGCCGATCAAGAGGTCGCGGGTTCGATTCCCCCTCGGGACAATCATTTGTGTGATATTTCTAATTGTCATACAAATGTTTGTTCTGCGTCTGGTTGTTTCTATGTATTATAAGTATGTATTTACAAAAGAAAAGTAGTATATGTAGTCTATCCGTATTCTGGTACCCATAACACAAGCATATAAGCTTAGCTTGGGACCAGAGGACGTTGTGTAAAATGTCCATGAATATATATTTTTTAAAAAAATCTGCATTTTGACTGCTGGGCTACATTATTAAAGTAGATAATTTTATACCTATGGTCGTTCATAGAAAATTGAACTTATTCAATTTTCTATGAATGACGATTTACTTATAGCTTACTTTAAAAAAACTAAACAGTTTTATTACCGAACAATACAGCAGCATTGTATTATTTTTATTAAAATAAGTAGATATTAAAAGTGTCCTAATTCCTCTCAAGAGAGACTTTGAAAGTTAACAAATAGGTTAAACAGAGATAGCAGTCCCATGTAGCGCTAAATACTTCCTACAACAGGCAACTTTAGAGTTGGTAAACTTTTTAATTAAATATACTTATGTAATGAGCATTTCTATTGCACGAGTATATGTAACAACTTAATATTTATATATTTCTTCCTCTTCAGACTTCATCCGCATGGAGTTTAGAATTTTTCCGTTTTACCAAAATTTGTCCCTGTTGTTTATTAATATTATTAGCTCCAGCATTAGCATTATTTCCTATCAGTCGCAGCGTGATGTTATATAGCCTATAGCATTCTTCAATAAATGAAATATCCAACACAAAAGGAATTATTTCATTCAAACCAGAAGTTCCCTAAATTAGTGCTTTCAAACAAACAAACTTTTCAGCTTAAAATTATTAGTATGGATGCATTATATTTCACATTTTCCGCAGTTTTTAAGCATAAATAAGGATATCCGGTTGACAAACTTAATTAAAAAAAAAAATTTTTGAAGATTTTGTAATTTTGTTCCTATTTATGAAATATGAAGATGAGTAAAGTCACCAAGCTGATATAGGTACAGTCCTTTTTCTATTAATATTTACGAATTCCTATTGTAATATGTTATGATAATTTATTGTCTTTCCTTTTTTTATATACGAATGATTTTTTTCAATATATGAAACGGGTTTGTTAAAATTGCTTATTTAGAATTTTTGTTTTGACTCATAACCATTCCACTATTTTTCACGCATTTACTTTATAAACGGAAGAACACTTTGGTCTACTATTACGACTCTGATTAGAAGTGTTGATAAGATTTTGAAGTTACAGCTAAAGAGCATACGGTCTACTGCGCCACGCTACTCAAGGATATTGAATCTATCTTTTGCAGTGACGTATACTGTATTACTTTGACCATGTCTTAAGGTGGAGTAATGACTTCATAGAACGATTGGTTGTGCAGCGCAAAGTGGAGGGCAATAGATCGCGGGGCAGAACACCCCTATGGGTGGCAACTATCCGGCTTTTACCCTATGGTAAAAGCCGGATAGTTGCCACACTTTTTAAAAAGCTTCTTTAAAAAATGTGTACCAATTCATTTTTTATTCAAAGTGTATTCTCAAACATAGTTCATTAATCTTCTATCATACCCTATCTATAAAACATTAAAAATATTATAAATTTTAATTAAATCCAGTTTAATATGACTTCTAAAAAAAAGGACAGTTGCCAACTATAGCGGATACTGGCCTAACGTTAAAAATGGTTAGGGGGATACTTGCCCAATGTGAGGATAGATGCCCGTCTGGTTTTTTTTAAATAAAAATGAACTTATATTAATTTAAATAATGAGTTTTTATTATTAAATACAATATTTTATTAGGTATTAATTAAAGTTAAATTATAATTATAAAATTGTAACAATAATAGACTCCAAAATAGTAAATAAGTATCCAAAATCCTAGGCATATGCTGAAATGGGCACCCATTGCTGCTGTTCCCCTAACACTTAAACTGTGAAACGTACATGCATAATAAATAAGTAATGTCTATTTTGATTATAATTTATGTAAATAGTTTTATATATGTCTTTATTATGTATTTATATGTCTTTATAATGTGATTGTGGGACCGCAGTAATAAAAAGTTTCTTTCTTTCTTTCAAAATAAAAATGTAATGTTATTATTTATTTTGAAGATAGAAAATAAACAAAATTAGAATTATCTTTGGCATTAGCCTCTGTTAAGTAAGTATTCAGTCCTTATAACTTACTGAGATCCTTTATTATGTACTAAGTACCCGAAAATTTTTATACTACGTGCACCCCCGCCTTGGTGACGCTCACTTCGCAACTGGCCGTCCATCCATAAATTTGAAGATATAAGCTCACATACTTTACATACGGACATACATACAAAAAATTACGACTATGTTTTATAATAAATAAAGTACCAAACGTACTTGGTGTATTATATGTCATAGCCACCTTGTTTGTGATCAAAATAAACAACAAGAAATTACTTAATAAGTTTTGAATAAACCATACGCGTATTCCTAAATTAAGAAGTTTATAAAAGGGCGTATGAAATTGAACAGAACAGGTGCCTATGTGTAAATTATTTTCTCATTAAAAGTTTTGTAATCTGTTTCTGGCTATAGGGAAACAAACAGTCAGGAGCTGAAGTGACGTTATTTTATATAGAGACTAGCTGTTGCCCCCGACATCGCACGCATGGTATTTAGGACATTGAACTCGTTTTTACAACATTGTTCACTGATGCTTCACTCCTATAGGTCGCAGCGTAATGCTATATAGCTTATAGCCTTTCTCGTTAAATGTACTATGCAAAACTTGAAAAAAAAATTCTATTCCGACCAATGGTTCCCAAGATTAGCGCGTTCAAACAAACAAACTCTTCAACTTTACATTATTAGTATAAAATATAAAGGGATTATATTTTTAGGTCTTGTGAGGTGTGTTCTAGTGGAGCGAACTTTAGGTAGGTAGTTGATTGTAGAGGCTGAAGCGTATATTAATTATACAAAAGTTTTTTTTTACCCGTACTTTAAGTACCTACTATTAGCATTTTGGTAAGTGTTAATATGAGTATTTTATGTGTTTTATAATTACAATAAAACTAGATGTTATTGATTTTAAACTTACGCGATTTGAACTCATAATTAATAAAATCACGTTAATAACTGTTAATGAGACACAATACCACCAATACCTAATTCTCCCGACGTTTCGACCGAGTTGCATCGATCAAAAGCTTGAATGATGATGATGTTGGCGATGTTGTAAGTGCTACGCACTTGACTCTTTTGGAGTATACCGGAGTATATCGGAGTATATTGACTAACTTCTATGCACATTGGTACCGATTTTATACGCACAACTAAACTGACCTAAAAATGCAAATTGATATTGTCAATAACACAATTCGGCAATGTTAACAGAACTTCCTTATTATAAAAACTGTGTATTATAAACTAACGATTTTAATTAATATGAATGTGTACAACGAACTAGCAAGTAATAGATAAATACGGGCCTCGTGGTGTAGTGGTTCATATAACGGACTACCGATCATGAGGTCTCGGGTTCGATTCCCGGTCAGGACAATTATTTGTGTGATATTTTTAATTGTCATACAAATGTTTGTACTGCGTCTGGGTGTTTACTATGTATGATAAGTATGTATTTACAAAAGAAAAGTTGTTTATGTATTATATCCGTAATCTGGTATCCATAACACAAGCATATAAGCTTAGCTTGGGACCAGAGAACGTTGTGTGAACTGTGAAATGTCCATGAATATTTATTATTATTATAAATAGACACTATTAATCTTCATTTTTAGTTAAGTTTAGTTGTGCACGTTGAATTGATACCAATATCATCTTACTGTTGGCTATTCTAAGTAATTTATAAATATGAAAACGAGCTGATGACACAATAAAATTTTTTACAAGCTTAAGTGTTAATATGTGGAACGAAACTATAGGGCGATCTAAAAGACTATCAACGCCATCTATCGAGTAGTAAACTTCTGTTCGTTAATGTTTCATTTCTAAATTTTACGCGTACGAAGTCGCGGGCAACCGCTAGACCTATATATAGTTGGGCCTCCTCCGCCTCGGAACAGTATTTGGTATACTTATGCCGCTTTAACCAGGCATGTTAGTACTAGGCTTAATTCCGTCACCACACGGATAATATCTATTGTATCATACTAGCCCATTAACGTCCCAATGTTGAGCACATGCTTCCTCCAATTCCATCACACATTGATTATTAAATATATTAACAAATTATTTATAAGAAAATCTCGACAAAGTACGTCTATTTAGTTTTTACTCATCGAGTGCTGTTCTTAGAGCCATTCATAGTCATCACCATCATCATCATAACATCAAGCCTTTTTCCTATGAGAGTAGGCAGAGACTAATCATAATCATTCCTTTCTATTTACTAACTGATTACGAATGCTGATGGCAATCATCACTTACTAAGTTGGGGATTAAGAGCACACTATCAATATTGCAGTTATATTTCGACAAAAGTGCTGCTTTGAACCAGGAGATATTGATCCCAATAGACCGCACAAGGAAATACGCCATTATGATTTCGTTGAAAATCTTTTCAAACATAGAAATATTAACCAAGGGGTATAAAATAAAAGAAAACTGCCATGCCACATAGTATCTAACCATTTAATAAATACATAAAACATTCTTATATGATAAAGACAGTCACTTCTCTACAATATACATAATTATAGTTAGTTATAATCAGTTTTATTGATGGTAAACTTATGCTAGATAATATATATTTTAATGAAATAGTAGGTAATATAACAACATCCTCATAGGTATTCTTCAGGTACCATTTTTTTCAAATCAATCGATAATAAAAATAAAGATTAATGGAACACCAGCCTCTTATAAAGAATAGTTATAAACACATAATAGTTATCATATATATAATATACGGAATAGATACCTGGTTTAAGAAAGATGATCTCGTAATTATGATATGAAGAGGGTTACGCTCGACGTTTTCCCATATGACAAAATCTACAATACAGAGATCCATTAAATAATGGGTGTTATCCGATATAGCAAATGTATGCGTGCTGAAGTAACAATGGGCAGGCCAGGCCACTCGTTGAATTGACTTTTATCAAGGAAGAGCAAGCTGGAGTAACGTTGCGTCAATATCCCATGAAGACGACAGATGCAAATAGCGTAGAGCACTGCGTAATGGTGTTCTTTGAAGGAAGCCTATCTCCAGTGGACGGAGAAACGCTAATCGACTTACGAAACAACAGAAATGTAAAATAAAAATGGCATCACGGTTTATTACTAATGTTTAACAAAAGTACACGCAAAGTTACTACAGTCAATACAATGTCTTATAGTTGCAATGTACATAATAACTTCTTGAATACAACCTATCTTTGACAATTGCCGAATGCGAAACGCAATGTATAGTATAACATAAGTTAAGGACCATTGTAAAGAAGAGAGGCTTTTAAGGAGGAAACGCTTTTGTATTAAAGATGTATTTAATGGCCCATAATCTGAATTTGGATGTCTGTGATTAAAACAATACTCATATCCTGTGAAAAAGAATAATTGACAAGATATTCACTATACTAATAATGCATAAATAACCTATTGTTATTAAATATTTGTAAATATATTAACCACCTATATTGATATCTGTCCGATTCATAAATACTATTACCTAATTTCAATAACATTCATGAAAACTCTGTAATAACTTATTTTGTAAGTATTATATTTGGAAAATAATAATTTAAATCAAATGCAAGTGGAAGTCACATTAAATTTATAATATTTATGTTTAATTTATATTCATCACATTTTAATTGAAAAACGACTCTTTATGTAGCTAAGTTTTCAAATATTTATAAGGGATTTATATATTTTCATTGTAGTAACCGTCTTCTGTGTTTTGCTGTGATCGCCGGTATACGTCCATCTGTAATATCAAAAGTGATATATTAAATTCAAGTAAATAAGAATAATCCATGTGACAGATTAAGAATACATTATTGTCACTACCCGTTTCATTTCGCAGGGTGCTGTAAAAATAAACTTCTAATATTATACACTTAAACCTCTGTGGATGACAGAAAACTCGAAAAACTAGAAAATAAATCCTGTGTCAACTCATTACGCATGGTCAGCGTGACACAGTAGGCCATAATCTCTTCCGAATTGGGAAAGGCCCTTGTCCAACAGTGGGACATTAATCCACTGGAGAGAGAAGTAGACAAGCCTGACTTCTGAAAAGTTATTTATTCCAGAAATTAAGAAACCAACCTATAAATATATGCAATATGTCACGTTGGTGGTAAAATAGGTGGGTAATGGGCAGAATAGATATAAAACATTTATCCGTCGAACTTTCACGTAGACCTTCCCCAAAAATTTTGACATTATTTAGTCCGGGCGCTTGCATCCAACTTTGACATCATTAGACTACCTATTGATAGTCTAAAGATATACTTCACGATAAATACCCAAATCTGCAGTGGTATTCAGTAAGAAAAAGTGAAGTGAATTTTCGGTGAATCTTGATCACGTGACAGTCAGTGCTCCTCTATTTTTATTGGAGAAGCGCTGTCAAAATTCACCGAAAATTCACTTCACTTTTTCTTACTAAATACCACTGCGGCACCTTGTATATTAGTTGCTGTTTTTCTAATTAAGTGTGGCTAAAGTAATTTATTAATTTTGCAATTGACATGTTATGTCCCGCTTGCGGTAATCACTTTTTCCACCATAATTTAATTTATTAGGTGTGGCTACTCCACGATTACACTAAATATGTAACTTACGTATCACCATCGTGTTCAAACTATCATGTGAATAATTCTCACCCAATGTTTGAAGATGTTCCGAAGTTTCATCTTCATAACCTCCCTAGCGACAGTATCCTCTCGGTCGTAAACACCTGCATAATAATATATTACATAAACAAAGGCGTGTGTTACATAAACAAGCAGTTGATCCAGTTATCTCTACATTATTATAAAAATCTAAATAGTCGATATCTGTACTTTGAAGATATAGAAAAAAAAATTTGGTAGGCGATCTTTATTGTTGTAATAGAAGCCAAAGCAATGACTTATAGAATTTTTGTCAGTCTGAAAATAATGATAATATTCACTGTGGAAGAATGAAAACTGAAAATTAAACCAAGACTGCAGAGTCGCTTATAGGTTGAGAAATACATAATATTTTTGTAGCTTATGTTTCCTTAAATGATCGCCTCCAACAGCTTATCATTAAGATCCGCATTTAAATTACTTTTCCGCTAGAGTGCAATCATTTTGCAACTTAAAATATTAAAACTCCAATAAAACCACTTTTTACGTATTTTGACGCGTATTTATTTTAATACTAGCTGTTGCCCGCGACTTCGTACGCGTGAAATTTAGAAATTAAACCATAACTAACAAATTTACTATAACAATCGATAGATGGCGCTGTACCGTTTTTTTTTAAATCGCGCTATAGTCTCGTTCGACACATTAACACTTAAGCTCGTCAAAATTTCTATAGTGTCATCAACTTGTTTTCGCATTTATAAATTAGTAAGAACAACAATACGTGTATATTTGTCTGTTAGAAACAAATATACACGTCTTAATACGTGAAAAATGTGTTTTTTTTAAGAAATAAGTTATGCAAGTGTCATAAATTATCATAAAAATTCTTTAAAAAAAATCAGAGTCTCTATAAGATATCTTACCTCCATCTCTAACAGGAATAATATCATCACCAGCTGCTAGAATACCGCTGTAGCCTGAATGAGGGTACACGGGATGGGGTGGTGTTTCCTCTTGCCCAAGTTGGTTACGAGCGACCAGCTCCTGATTTGAAAGCTAGTAACAAATAAGTTCAATAAGTTCATCAGCATGTGTTTGTTCCGCTTTCATTATTTATTTTAAAAGAATTTCTAAGTATCATGAAGATGTATAGTATGTATATTGAGACCAACTAAACGACATAGTCAAATGATTCAAAGTGTTTAGGGTTTAATAAATTGTAGTTTTTAGAAATTCGATTAATCGACAGGATTCGAAGTCTAGTGGTTCTCGTAACGGACTGCTGTTCACGAGGTCGCGGGTTCGATTTTCGTTCAGAACAATCATTTGTGTTATATTTATAATTATCATAAAAATGATTGTACTGCTTCTGGGTATTAAAATTATTAATTATTATTATTAAATTAATTAACTATTAAAATTTTAATTATTCTATGTATTAAAAGTATGTATTTACAAAAGGAAAGTAGTATAAGTAGTATATCCGTATTCTGGTACCCATAATACAAGCATATAAGCTTGTCTATAAAAAAACCATTTAATGTCAAGAAATTTACTTTCAAGAAAATGCCATATGTATTTAACCAATTTTCGGATAAAGATTAATGGTCTTATTCATAATGACTTATCGGAGGTTTAAAAGTTCGCTAAAATGGGTTCGCGAAAATTGTCAAAACTTGTTATTCATAATAGTCTTTTTACGATAAAACGTTTATTATCTCTCCGATAAAATCTCCGTTCAAACCTCCGATAAGTCATTATGAATAAGACCATAATTATAAATAAGTACCATCAAAGCATTGTCTTTTACAAAGCTTGAACTCCTAAGGCATTAAGCCCGCCTTTGTACTCTGTTTGTGCATAAAGTCTAAATAAATAAATAAATAAACTAAGTCGATAACGAATTCTCAGTTAATTAAAATAGGTGGACCACAAAAAAACGCATTTACTCAAAGAACTGTATACATAAATAAATGATCATTATGCCTTTTATTCTAAACATTATCTGTTTATATGTATTCCAGTATGTTTATACGTTACCTCATTATTAGGAGCACGCAACACTACCGAGATTTTAATGTGCATCTATATAATTAATGTTCTTTTGTGTTATTCTGATGTACTAGTTAAGAACCCAAGCTATGAGAACTAGGGCCTACATCAATATTATTCAATATCATCGCCGACACGTACATATTAACACAGCCAGTAGGCACAGAAAATGAGGAATTAGGATACTTTTCCTATTTACTCAAAATCTACTAAATATATTTTAATTCTGATTTACGTGTTTCTATATATAATAGGTAGTTACTTATGTTTTTAAAGTAATTTTATTAGTTAATACGCGATAATAGACCGACAAATGAAAAAAATAAAAAATTAGAGAGGTTGTTTCGCTAAGATTTTCTATCGAGAAAACTTTTTTCAATCGCGTTTCTGAGTTTATGCGATCCTAGATCATATATTGAAAAAACATATACTTAAAAATTAGAGCTCTAAAGAAACAATGAAAACTTCGTACGTAGAAAAATGCACGAAGCTATTTTGGTATCCTCTTAATGTATATTTCTAATATTATGTTTTATGTTATCCATCTAGGGGATAAATTAGTTTAGTTATTTGTCTGAGTAAGTATTTCTTTTATTTATTTTATACTAGCTGTTGCCCGTAACTTCGTAAGCGTGGAATTTAAAGACAATGGCCTTATTCATAATGACTTATCGGAGGTTTAAAATTTCGCTAAAATAGGTTCGCAAAAATTGTCAAAACTTATTATTCATAACAGTCTTTTTACGCTAAAACATTTATTATCTCTCCGATAAAATCTTCATTTAAACCTCCGATAAGTCATTATGAATAAGGCAGTAAATCTTAACAAATTGTACAAATAAGCCATCGTCATAAACTCTATTTATTAAAAAAAACTGTATCAAAATATGTATGTGCTTTTAAAGATGGTCTTATTCATAATGACTTATCGGAGGTTTAAAAGTTTGCTAAAATCGGTTCGCGGAAATTGTCAACACTTTTAACTTTGTCAATAGTCTTTTTACGCTAAAACGTTTATTATCTCTCCGATAAAATCTTCATTTAAACCTCCAATAAGTCATTATAAATAAGACCGATAAGCTCTTTTGTTTCTCTATTTTTTTTGTAATAAAGATTACGTGATTTTGTAATTTTTTTTAAATTGTATTATTTTTACAGAGTACATACATTTCTCAGAGCATTAATTCAACAGGAATAACCTACATTATAAGGCCACCGTCGCCGAAAAAGGCACCAGAGCTGTAGTAAGTTATAATCATACTAAGTTGTGAGAATCACCTACTCATATATATACGTTTTCTTAATATTTACTTATTATAAAATAAAGTCGTTATTTTTGTATGTATGTTTCTATATGAGCTATATCATCAAAACTACGCAACGGATTTTGATGCGGTTTTTTAATAGATAGAGTGATTCAAGAGGATGGCTTTTGTGTATAGTTTTTTAAAGTTTGTTTTTAAATTCCACGCGTACGAAATTGCAGGCAACTAGCAATAGTTTTCTGAATAACAGAATTTGTTTTTAAGGCGAAAGAAATTAAGAAAAGATCGAAGGATTGCGTGTAAAGAACACTTATCTTTTACAAACAGAGTAAGCACAGTTAATAGTTGAAATGTGGGTGTATAAGGAAAACTATTTATGGCAGTAAATCCAACTCATTAATTATATTTCTAAGGACTATTATAGTTTGGTAAAATAACGATAGCCATAATAAGTATATATGATCGAGTTTTAGTGGCGAGTTAAAAGCTCTCTAGTTGTACCGATTCTACGTGAACAACTAAACTAAACTTAACTAAAAAATGAAAATTCATTGTGTCAATAACACAATTCGGCAATGTTAACACAACTTTTTTATTAGAAAATCTGTGTTATACTAACGATTTTAATTAATAAAAATGTGCACAGCGTAATATCCAATTAATCAAAATACGCTAAAGTTGTTTTCATTGTTTAGTTAAGTTTAGTTTTGCACGTAGAATTGGTACCAGTGGTGTATCGAATGAGTAGAAATAGTGTAACAATTTGAACCACAAAAATGTACCTATACTACCTTATTTAATATAACATAGATATTTTTAGTTTAATATCCGTGTAGTGGATTAAGAAGACAAGTGACACCACCCCATGTTTTACTCAAGGTGCTGTAGCAGCCAGCTAAGGGGTATTTTACACAGAAAAGATCTTCTGTGAAAGAACCTAACGTAACCTAACATAACAGTGTGACGTTAAGCAACTGGAGAGATAGAATGAGATATTTTTTTATTTAAATAATACCACTTTTTACGGATTTAGACGTGTGCATTTGTTCAAAAATTTAGCACTGGCATGCATTTGTTCCAAGATGAGCTGTCAGTCTCACTCGTGACCATGGTGACTGCAAAGTCTCCGAAACGTCGGGCTAAAGTTTGGAACAAATGCACGCGTCTAAATCTGTAAAAAGTGGTTTAATTTAGAGAAAAGAGCCGCGCGAGTGTTGAAAAATATTTTTTATATATTTTAGAATATTTTACAGATGTGTAATTTTATTTTGGACATTCAATCAACCAGATTACATTTCCCACGTTGGATTTAATATATTACTCAAACGCTAATTGCTTTACAATAAAACCTTTTACGTACTTTTTAACGACTGTATAACAATTAATGGTATTATTTATTTGTAACTGAGATTTTAAACAAAAACCTTTTACAAACATGATGCTGAGGTTCAATTAATAATGCAATACTTTTTTATAAATAAATTAATATTTTCGCTGTGTGTGTGCATTGATAAAATCGCACCAAAATAGTAAATATGATGGTTGGCTGGTAGAGAATGCCATTGGCATTAAGCCCGCCATTGTACACTATTTTGTTTGTGCAAAAAGTTTTGAATAAATAAATATTTGTACCTACCAATACTACGTGCATACCTCAATATAAATAAAAATTGGTCAAGTGCGAGTCGGACTCGCGCACGAAGGGTTCCGTACCATTATCTATGCAACATAAGGCACGTTATTAATAAATGAGCAAACAACACACACAATACTTAATTAATCACGTTTGTTGTATGAGAGCAAGAAACGGTAAAAAAATCATGTTTGTTGTATGGGAGCCCCCCTTAAATATTTATTTTATTTCATTTTTAGTATTTGTTGTTATAGCGGCAATAGAAATACATCATCTGTGAAAATTTCAACTCTCTAGCTATCACCGTTCTTGAGATACAGCCTGGTGACAGACGGACGGACGAACGGACAGCGAAGTCTCAGTAATAGGGTCCCGTTTTTACCCTTTGGGTACGGAACCCTAAAAATGAAGACTGATAGTATCAATGACACAAATCGGCAATATTACCTCAATATTCTTATTATAAAATCTGTGTATCATAGATTAAGAACTATATATAGTAGATAATAAAAATAAATATGTACAATGAAATAGCCAATTAATCAAAATACACCATAGTTGTTTTCATTTTAGTTAAGTTAGGTTAAGTTCTTGACGCGACAGAATTGGCCTCATTGGATAATCGTTGAAACATTTATTAATTACATAAAATCTGAGTTTATAAGTAATTTAAATTAAAATGTTTTAAAGTTGAAATAGAACTCAAAACTTTGTTACTAAAAGTCGATTGCTACTGGTTATGCTACGTCCGCTAGCTCTATACGCTACTCATCTAGTCCACTACGGACTGCCCGTCAAGTTTATATGTGAATAAAAGAACTTACTTCCATAGAAGAGGAGGTGTCGCCAGATCTCTTGCCGTGACCACCGAAGCACGAGTGCCCGAATGCAGAACAGCCGCCTGTTAACAAACGAATACATGTTTATATTCCGTGGACGTACCTAGAATTTAGTTTCGGAGAGGTTTGTCATTTTTTAGTTTCATTTCATAAGGTCGAGAAAAACTAGAACTAAAAGTTATCGTAAATAGTGTAAAATTTATCATTCATCTGTTCATTTATTTATTTTATGTATATTGTTAGATTAGAATGTAAGTTAAAGACTTCTTTTGTTATCTTTTTAAAAGAGAACAGCCCTATTCATTCTGCCATCATTGGTTGACTGGTAGAGAATGCCGATGGCATTAAGCCGCCGTTGTACATTATAAAAGTGCTTAATGTTATAAATAAATAAAATACTTAGTAAAAAAATTATTCTCTGTGAGATACGGAAAACTTGAAACTAAACCCATGCAAGGATAAATATCTATGTACCAGCGCGGCCTAGTAGACCTAAATCCTTCCTAAAGTGGAAGAGACCCGAGCCCAACTGTTGGAAATTAATGAGGTGAAAAGAAAATGTGTAAAATTTTGTCAATTTCCAGAATTTATATGGCTCTAAAAGTAGTTTTAATTAATGAAATAACTTACTTACGTGTTAATTAAAAAAAAACCTGCGATAATTCGAACCTCTTTTATTAAACTTCAATCAACAATCTTGGTTGCAAATATATATGTAACCTCTGTGGTGTAAGCCACAGAGGTCAGTTACAAATAGTGACAGATATTTAAAACTAAATGTCAGCATTGAAATAGGAATAAATAATGTAATAAAATATTTAAAAATATTATTATTATTATATTATTATTATTGTATAGTTGTATAGTTAAAAAGAAATTAAAAGCATTAAATGTTGTTTCTTAACATTTAAAGTAACGCAATATTGTTATTTCATTTCTATTATAAAAATATATCATTATATATATAAAAAAAAATCGACAAACAATCCTAACCTACGCCAAATATTATGACATCATCAATTCGTAGAACCCGTTCATGGCACTGTTACATACAATGACAGCAAAACTTATAAATAAGCTCAACATATTTCTATAACTATTGTCTGTCTTTATTATGTTGTAACGTTTTGTTCCTATACAAATCGATTTTCCAAATTTTTCATGGAATTAGGTCATATGTTGATAATTTTCCGCAATCAATAGAGTTAAATATGACCTCGAGTTTTGTATGCCTGTTGTAAAAACTATTGACATAGTTACAAATACAATAGATTTTAGCAACTTTACAGCGAATCAGTCTTCTATCTATTTTTAGCAACATGCTTAAGAGGATACCAAAATAGCTTCGTGCATTTTTCTACGTACGAAGTTTTCATTATTTCTTTAGATTGAATGGCTAGAGCTCTTATTTTTAAGTATATGTTTTTTCAATATATGATCTAGGATCGCATAAACTCAGAAACGCGATTGAAAAAAGTTTTCTCGATAGAAAATCTTAGCGAAACAACCTCTCTCATTTTTTATTTTTTTCATTTGTCGGTCTATTATCGCGTATTAACTAATGAAATAACTTTAAAAACATAAGTAACTATTATATAGAAACACGTAAATCAGAATTAAAATATATTTAGTAGATTTTGAGTAAACAAAAAAAATATCCCTAATTCTTCATTTTCTATACCTACTAGCTGTGTTAATATGTACATGTCGACGATAATATTGATGTAGGCCCTTAAACGAATAATTATCCTGAATACCCTGAATATTATAAATTAATTAATTTGTTTGTTTGAACGCGCTAATCTTAGGAACCACCGATTTAAAATATTGAATAATTCAGCATTACATAGTACAGTTATCGAGGAAGGTTATATAACATCACGCTGTGACTAAAAGAAGTAAAGTATTAGTGACAATGTTGCAAAAACGGGGAAATTTTTCAAAATTCCACTCGTACATAATCGCAGGCAACAGCTACTTTTTAAATAAATGGGTTGGTAAACTACTGCAAGAAGCTGACATGATGAACTTAGGTAATCATTCAAAACATAGACCCACTAATGATCTTAAAAAGAAATGAATTACTAATACTATTTAAGAAATCAATCGCTTGAAATTACAATAAAAACGTCAGTTTGTTAAAAAGTTCTAATTGAAATCTAACTTTAACTCATTGTCGTTTACTATAAAATGAGAAAAGTACATGAAAATTACATTCTGCACATTTACAGATACACTGTTTTATAGTTTTTCGGTTTTGCAACTTTATTAACTTTTATCTCGACATGTATACTTATTATGTTATAATAAGGCATTTACATTAATTGTCTGATGTCATGTGATTGCCATTGCATCAGATCAGAAGGGAATCTGACGTCAACATTTAATTATGGTTGCGCGATGAGTGCACGTCTAACACAGCGAATTACTCTGATGCGCTGTGTTAAACGCCACAATAAATGTGTGAAACGATACCTTTTTGATGCCACACGTCACTTCACATCAGGTAAACTGTAATACAGCTTAATTAATGTTATTTTCGAGTATCTAATGATAGGTGAAGGTTTCTACAAGTAGCTATCCTAACTACCTACAGAAATTTAGACGAGCTTAAGTGTTAATATGTCGGACGAAACTATAGCGCGATTTAAAAAACGGTACAACGCCATCTATCGACTGTCCTCGTAAACTTCTGTTTGTTAAGGTTTAATTCCTAAATTTCACGCGTACGAAGTCGCGGGCAACAGCTAGTAAAATAATAAAATTATTTATTAAGTAATAACATATTAGACCATTTATTTTCAAAAAATGTCACAATTTGATATATATTTTAAATACAGGACAGTTTAAAACGCCTTCATCTTACAAAACTTGGGCACAGTAAAGTCAAATACAAATAAAACAATTTAAATTTCACTACGAACTTGAAGTGGTAACTAAAAGGTCAAACTGGTTAATTACAATAAATGCCTTATCTTCTTCTAAACTCATTAAGTACCACTAAATACTGTATAAATGGTGGATAATTAGGGTTTTTATGTGATGTCTGGCGAGAGACTGGAGGTTTTATCATTTTTCTTAGCAACAAGTATTTGTATACTCATGATATCTATATTCTATTCTTAATATTATAAAGCTGAAGAGTTTGTTTGTTTGAACGCGCCAATCTCAGGAACCTCTAAAAATTCTATACGTGTTGGATATTTCATTAATTAAGGAAGGCTATTGGCTATATAACATTACGCTGAGACCAATAGGAGCGAAGCATTAGTGAAAAATATTGCAAAAATGGGGAAAATTTTTGTATGGATGGTTTGTAGTCTAATGTTCAGCTCTGACCAGACGGTTTGACATAGGTTTCAAGGGGATAGCCAACTTTCGGCCACCTGTAAACACTACTTTAGCAAGAAAAGATATAGTACATTAATTTTATTATTATGAATTTTACTTATATTTAAACACCCGCCACTGAAACAATTTATGTTGCGTATAAAAAAAGTATTTTTGTTTAAAAATCCTTACAAAAGTCGCGTAGCAAAATGTTGTTAGTGCTTAAAACTTTATCCGGTGTTTTCTATCTTTATAAAATATTTTTATGCACACATAAAATATGCATTTTGTAATTAATAATGTGATTAAAAATATTTTTAAAAGAAAAAAGTTAATCAAATGCATATCAAATGTTTAATGTGTAATAAATTTTATATTAAGTGTATATTTTTTATGTATTTTTATATGTACGTGTGTTTATAGTTATTTAATTATGTATGTATATGTAGGTATGTGTGTATTTATGTATGTACATCTAAATTAGCCAAATTTTTCTTTTCTCTCAGTCCATCCAAAGGTTGTCTGGAAGAGATCTTTGTGAGATGTACTTATCTAGATAAATTCTAAAATTGTATAATATTAATTACCTTCTGTAATATTGTTAAGATGTTTAATAAAGAGTATTCTATTCTATTCTATCAAATGTAATGACAAACAGTCAACTTCACTTGTCGCAAGTACCCTCACATACAGTGTTTTTACACTGTATATGATAATTCATACATGTGCATGTATGAATTATTACGACCTGGCTTTGTTATATACATATATGAACTTGATTCTGATTTACACGTTTGACTGAACGTATTATATATATACTCGGAAGGTATATTATGTTTATGATTTAATAAACAACAATTGGAATGGCCGAAATACTATCCAACAATATTGTTCTAATTGCATAGTCGGGACACGCACCGTAGGCTGTTGTGCCTATATTACGACAGTGCTCAGGTATATAGGTAAGATATGAACCCAACATAGCACCTCCTACGACAATCCTGGATGATATTTTGATCATATATGAAAGTGATGAAAATATAGATATTTGACATAAAAAAAAACTGCTGAAAACACATTTTTTACCATGTTTTACTTAACAAGCATAAAAATAAATTAATACTTGATTTTCCTTGCTGGCACAGGCACAGGCACATTATTGAACTTAAAACTGCTTTTTTATTTTCTACTAATTTAAAATAATGGCGGCATTTTAAATATGTTTTTCAGATATCTGATATACATATTTAAGATTTTGAAATGCATAACAAATATATAAATATTTGCTGTCCATGAGTGGCCCAAGACCCTAAGGAGAATGGGCATTTCCTTTTCGAGTTTTCCGTCTCTCACAGTAGATAATATTAACTGCTAATAATATCCCTTGGCTGGCGCTTACAGCACCCTGGGGAAGAACTGGGGTGGTGAATATTTTTGAACAATTTATTTGGCACTAATACAATAACTTTCGTACTTACTCTGTACGAACAAATGGAAAGAATCCGTAAAAAAATATGTGATACACAACAAAACCACGGCTTATATTTTACTAACGAACCTAAAAGAATTCCTACAGCTAAATACCATTACATACCATTCATACAGCTAAAGTTAAATTTACAGGGAAAGCGATTAAATAAAATCAATGGCTTGAAATCGGTTGTTTACCTACAACGAGATTTTGATTCTTTGTGAAAACAAACGTTTTCATTTACTTAATTTCAAATCAGTAACAATTGAATAATGTAGTAGTAGAATTTTACATTCGTGAACGGCAAAATTGTTATAATTATGTTATTTTGAAACAAAAAGAAAATGTATATCTATTCCCGGCCTGAATTAGATGTATGTGTAACGTGTGTGGTCCATAATTATTAATGTTGTAGGTATGTGTTAATTTCACTTGAGTTTATTCCGCTTAGATTAAAAGTAATAACTGTAAAAAAATTATCCAAATTAAAAAGTTATCACAGTCTAACCAAACAAGGACTGATCTATAGTAATATTTTTTATATTATAAAGCTGAAGAGTTTGTTTGTTTGTTTGTTTAAACGCGCTAATGTCAGAAACCTCATGTCCGATTTGAAAAATCCTTCAGTGTTGGATAGTCCAGTTGGATAGTTAGCGAGGAATGCTATAGGCTATATAACATCACGCTGCGACTAATGGGAGATAAGCAGTAGTGAAAAATGTTACTAAAACGGGGAACATTTTCTAAATTCTATGCGTACAAAGTCGCGGGCAACAGCTAGTCAATAATAATGTTAGCGCAAAATAAAGGCGTATTACTAGTCAATAATAAATTTGCTTAGTTCAAAAACTACAAAACACGCTTGAAAAACCTGAATTTTTTTAAGTTATTGCATTGTCATCAGTCCTTAATAAATGTCCAAAATTTTAGATAAATCTTAATACTGCAAGTGGGTGAAAATCACTTTCACATTTATAGATACGTACCGAACTAATAAAAGCGTGTTAAAAATAAATCCATATGGCGACAGATTTTGAATACAAGTGTCACCGCCCCATTTGCTCACCAGGGAGCCGTAAGAGCCAACCATAGACTTAGGATATATCTAGACGTAACACTCGGTACAACGAATCCGGTCCGCTGCTTTTTTTTGTTGAACACATTAAGAAAAATAAATGACAAAGAGCCTATTTAGTAGCCTTTCTAGCTCTTTCTTTTTGATCTGGAGTAAAAGAGAAAGCAAGGCTACTATTTACTATTTTACTTTTAAACCATAAACGGGGCGGCCCTGCCTTGGAACAAATCTAGATGTTCCCGAGTTGTTACTCCCTATTTATAACCTTCTTGGAGCCAACTAAGGGATATTATAAGTAGATAAGTTCTTAGCTTTGAGAGACAAAAAACTCGAAACTAAATCCTACGCCATCACGTCTGGTCAGCGCGGCATAGTGTACCAAAAACTTTACCAAAGTAAAGGAGGCCCGCGTCCAACAGTGGGACGTTAATTGGAAAGAAGAAAGAAAAAATTAATTTCTAGCTTGCGAACAAAGTTACATAAAAAAAAAAGAAATTACATACATCTTATTAATAAGAAAGTACAATTTAGCAACAGAATCCTCACTCCTTACTAATTTATAAATGCGTAAAGCGGAATAAAAACCAAAAATTTTGACGAGCTTAAGTGTAAATTTGATTTTAATATGATCTACAACGCCATCTATCGAGCGGAAGAGTAAACTTCTGTTTGTTAGCTTTTGATTTCTAAATTTCACGTAGCCGAAGTCGCGGGCAACATCTAGTAAAAAATAAAAATGAATTACTCTTGACAATTGAGAATTAAAACATGTTAAACATGGTAGGTACACTTGAATAAAACAATTTAAAAAATTGGCTGGAAGGAATAAAAAAAAAACAAGACATAACATGTGTAGAAAGTTAGAAATCTGTTAATTAAAGATACTTTGTTATTTGTTTTAGTTTTGTGCCTATTACGTGACGAATACAATCGAATAACGAAATCCGCTTTTCTCTTCTAGTTTAATCCTAAAATACGTAGTGTAACCCGTGTTTGGATGTCTCTCTGTTGCATAATTCATTGAGTCCGGATTCGTTGCTATCGGATTTGAAAGGATTATTTGTTAAATACTAAGTTGACCTCTTGGTTATGATTTTAGGACTGGATGCTTTTGGACATACTAAAATTAGATATTATTTATAATGGTTGTGTGTTGTCTTGAATTTAAGAGGAAACACTTAGACCGACCGAACTGAAAATTAGGTGTTTGTAAAATGTATCACTGTTGCGCATTGCCCGAACAAACGAACTATCGTTGTGTGAGTGCGACTGTCTACCTTTGAGTAGCACCCCCCACGCTAGGATATCGATAAATAAAGTTGCTATTTTTTGTGCATCTCTTTGATGATTTTAATTTATTTATTGAGATTACAATTACGTACCATTACTTTACAAGTACTACTATTTAACACTAAAAGATTTTTCCAAATTGGACCAATAATTCCTAAAATTAGCGAGTTCAAACAATGCAGCTCTACCTACCAAGCTATACCTAGCCCTGATTTGGAATTGAACTCGCGTTCTTATAGGCATGCGAGTACAATTCCAAATCAGGGATATATGTTATGTTAAAACACTCAAACACAATAATTATAATTGTCTGCGTTATTCACCGCAGACAATTATATTGCGTTTGAGTGTTTTTATTTTAAAAATTATACATACCTATTATATATAGTATGCACTTACAATAATGTAATGTAGAGTTTATAAATTAGCATACTGCTAATTTTGAGACTAGAAAACGTAGTGTGAGATGTTCTTGTGCATGTAAATTATACTGCAATGAAACGCCACGCGCAAAAATAAATCTAGTTTTTTAAAGGAAATCATAATCTCACTGCATCTTACGAAAGCTTTATGTTTTTGATGCCAGTACCAATCGTTTTGGAATCTATACTATAATATTTTAAAACTGAAGAGTTTGTTTGTTTGAACGCGCTAATCTCAAGAAAAACTAGCCCAATTTGAAAAATTCTTTCAATAGGGCGTTTATCGAGGAAGGCTTTCGGCTATATAACATCACGCTATGATCGGTAGAAGCTAAGCAGTAGTGAAAAATGTTGCAAAAACGGGGAAAATTCTCTAAAACCCACGCGAGCGGAGTCGCGGGCAACCATTAGTTAAAAATAAACGAACAGCTTTTTCGTACCTCTTTAATCCAGTTTCTAAGTAATTGTGTTGTAAATTTAATTAAATCCCATTAGAGCGGATATGGTGTGAAAACAATTAGACACACATATACACCTATACGTGTGCTTATACAGACCAAGATCATCATTTTCCTGCCCTTATCTCATCATTTGAGGTCGGCGCATGTCTTTTTCTTCTATAGTCTTCTGTCAGACGTCATAACTGTGATAACTCCTCTTTCTTTCATGTCCTCATTCACACAGTCCATTGAATTATGATTAAGAGACTAAATTAATTTATAAGTTTTTGCAATTGACTTGCTATGCTTTTACTTAATAAACCAACTATAGTGGATTTTTTTTAATTAACTTCTCAATAGATGGCTTTGTACAAAAACATCGAGCGGTGTTTATCTCACATTGAGAAATATTGTAGTGAAACAATTTTGATTATCATTCCGTATTCCGAGGTCGTGGGTTCAAGTCCCGCTCATGGTGATCATTTTTCCACTATAGTTTGATTTATTAATTAAGGGACTAAGATAAAATTTATTTGTGCGTCTTTCATTTAGCCTTAACTTCAGGTAGCAGTGACATTATTTTTGGTGAAAAGATTGACCCTTGTCAATGATTAAAAATCCCGAACCTGTCTGGCTGTTGAAAAACAGTTATAAATAGCTTCAGTAACACGTGAAGCATCATGACCTAAAATTATTTGTTATATTTCCTGAAATTTAAACTTTTTGTAAGGGATATTGTACACAGATAACATTCTCTGTGAGAGACGGAAAACGCCTGGTCAGTGCGGCACATTAGACCATAATCCTTCCCAAAGTACAGCTTCACCTATGTGAGCTTTTGTCTTCAAAACTACGAAACGGATTTTGATGCGGTTTTTTTTTTAATTCTCGGTTTCTAAAGGATATCTTTTTTGTAGAATTTGTTAAGGTTTGGCGTCTTCATACTATTATACTATTGTAGCATTTTGTGTTATTTTGTGATCTTTTTAGTTACACTAGAACGTCGCTACAAGTTTTTGCCAATAATAATAAATAATAATAAATATTCATGGACATTTCACATAACGTCCTCTGGTCCCAAGCTAAGCTTATATGCTTATGTTATGGGTACCAGAATACGGATAGAATACATATACTACTTTCTTTTTGTAAATACATACTTATAATACATAGGAACAACCAGACGCAGTACAAACATTTGTATGACAATTAGAAAAATCACACAAATGATTGTCCCGAGCGGGAATCGAACCCGCGACCTCTTGATTGGCAGTCCGTTACCAGAACCACTACACCACGAGGCCCGTCATTGATAATGTCAAGACAGATGGGTTCTAAAGGATATCTTTTTTGTAGAATTTGTTAAGGTTTGGTCTCTTTATACTATTATACTATTGAAGCATTTTGTGTTATTTTGTGATCTTTTTAGTTACACTAGAACGTCGCTACAAGTTTTTGCCAATATACCAATACTTCCTGCTAATATTATAAATGTGAAATTTCGTGAGTATGGATGTTTTGATGTTAGTTAGTCTTTCACGAAAAACTACTGAATGGTTTTTAATGGAACTTTACAATAATGTAGCTCAGCATAACACATAGGCTACAATTTATAAAGATATTGTATAATTTGTCCAAAATGTGACAATAAGTGTTAAGTAAGTAGAAAAAAATCTACCATCTGCGAGCTATTCTGGCGTGCGCGTCCTGAAAGCACCCTTTACTGCCTCTCGCCGGGTCATGGTAAGGCTCAAGGCACCATCATGGCCTGGCAGGGCAAAGAGGCTGATTAAAAAAACCCTTTACTGTCTATTTTTTTATTCTTTTTACCACTTTTTACCGCTGGGCACATCTAGTAATTATAATAAAGTAGTTACAGATAAATCACAAAACAGTCAAAGTCACGTAGAGAACGTTTTAAAACAGCTTGTTATGCCTAACTTGAAAACTACATAGCATTGACAATATTTTTCTTTGAAAATTTCAATTGTATCTTAAATTTAACAAGCTGGCTGAAACAGATTTTGTTGTTTAGAACTATTTGTTGAACCAGAGTTATATGTAACAGATTGTTAACATCAGAATTTGCTAAGAGCACTGTTAAATTAGGAGTTTAAACGATATTTATGAATTTTATAAGAAACTAGCTGTCCCGGCAAACGTTGTTTTGCCATACTAAAAAAAACCAAAAAGGTTTGAAAAATAGATGTTGGCCGATTCTCAGACCTACTGAATATGTATGTAAAATTTGAGAAGAATCGGTCAAGCCGTTTCGGAGGATTACGGTAACTAACACTGTGACACGTGAATTTTATATATTAGATATTTGTGTATACAACATTATACTCGTCCGTTTACACACCAACACTACCCAAAACATAATCTCTCCTAACGAATGTATCCATGTAGGTTGTCTGGAAGAGATCGTGGACCAAATAAGGCCGCCGTTTGTACATAACAAAATTGTTGCTACTCTCTATTTGTATAATTGGTGGGCAATAACAAATTTAATATTGTATTGTATTGTAAAAATACCTACTAAGGTCAAATCTGATGCTAAAACTTCAATGAAATAAAACAACTATGATCTATTTTTTAGATTAATTTTAAAACAAGAAAATTTCAAGAAAATTGCACACAGGTTTTATAAATAATAAGAAAGATTAGTTAACATTGCCAAATTGTGTTATTGACCCTATATCAATTATTATGATTTAGTTTTGTTAAATTTAGTTGTGTATGAAGAATCGGTACGAATATTTACCTATAGTAACTACGCATTATACTCAACATGTCTGTGGTTTATAACATAGAATAAGAACGAGAATAGAATAAGAAATAAATAGATAATTATTATGTTTTTCGCCTTTATTTATTTAACATCCTATATTTTTACATTTTTTATATGATTATAACACTACATACATACAAATATAACAAATAACATACAAAAGAACAAAGAAAATAAACTAATTATTAGAAACACAATATACAACACATACACACACAATAATCAATTTAAAAATATAAAAAAATAGTACTCCACCGGCATCGGGTACAGGGACCAAGCTACCGGTGGTCAGGGTTCCAAAGAGAGGAACTTCCTTAAATAAACTTAAATAGATAATTATTATTAACTTTCTAATAGCGCATAAATCTTTAAAACCACGCAACGTATTTTGAGACAGTTTTTTAATAGATAGAGTGGTTCAAGATGATGGTTTCTTTTGTATAATTTGTTAAGGTGTGGTTTTTAAATTTATTCGAAGTCGCGGAAAATAGCTATTAAAATATTTAATTTATCAAAATGATAAAAATTATGTTTATATACGTATACTATGACTAATGTGACCAGACGTCCCGTTTTAAACAGGACTGTCCCTTTTTACAACTGCGAGTCCCGGTGTCCCCGAAACTACCTCTGGGACGTAAAATTGTCCCGTTTTCTGAAACCGAACTCTAGTAGAAAGAGTATTTTCCGTAACGAACAAATTGTGGACATCTGAGAAGACTCAGTTACAGGTATCAGTTTTAAAGGCGATGTTGATAATGAAGGTTAATATTAAAAAAAACATGCCCAGAGTATCCTTCCTATTTGAAATCATCACCAGCTATATTATAGCAAATTTTTTTTCTGATAAGTATAAATATAATTAAACCTAATATTTTATGACACTACTAGGTTTTTGTGAATAAATAACTTTAAAAGTGTTATTATTTTTATTTAATTTTAGTTTAAGTACCTACAAACCGATATCCCGTTTTGAGTCAAAGAAAAAATGGTCACATTAACTATGACACGTATAACAGTTAAAACAATAACAGTAATAAACAATAACAAAAATAATAACAGTTATTTATTTAGTAAAAGCATAGCAAGTCAATTGCAAAAATTCATAAATTAATGTAAAAATAATAACAGTTAAAAAACGTATAGAATTCTAATAAATAATGTATTATTATTTATTTGAAATACTCGAAAATAATTTAATCTTAAAGTTATTTGTTTTTGTCAAAGGCATAATCAATGGTTTGTCCACGGTCGAACTTTGCGGTTAATACACAACTTGGTCCTTTGAACAATTCAATGTACAATTTATTTCTATAAATACGAGTCTTTGTTTCATTTACCTTTTTTGAAATATGTAAAAAATTAATTTAGTCATAGGTACATAACTTTATGACAAAAATATTGTGCGTGTGCTAGCGTACATAATAATTCAAATCTAATATGTTACCTTCTCTGATGAGTTGATGGTATAAATAAAACCACGTATTACGGATTTAGACGCGTCTAAATCCGTAAAATTGATTTGATTAAAACAAATGAGTCGCGCAAGTGTTAGAGAATATTATGAGTTGATTCTAGTCAATAACAACATTATAATTATCTTGTATTTGACTACATACCACTACGTATTCAATAACTGACGGAAAAGTTGAAAAGAAAACCTATAAGAACATGTCTGGTCATGCATGCATGCAAGCATGGAGCAATTATCCAGAAACATAGAATCAATGAATGCTCTATGTCCATAAAAATATCTTACAAACCGGAACCATAGTAAAACATACCATCATGCTAGATGCCTAACATGATAGACAGAGAGAACAAGTGCTTTACATTACTTTACAAATATATCTAAATGAAACCACTTTTTACGAATTTCTTATTTTAATTTTAAATCACATCCGACATTTAAAACTACAAAGTGATTTTATTTTATTATCTACTAGATAATGCCCGCGGTTTCACCCACGTTAATAGTTATTGACCCCTCCTCTCACAATATACAACAAACCTTAACAAATTATATAAAAAAGCCATCGTATTGAACCATTTTATCTATCAAAAGAAACCGCATCAAAATCCGTTGCGTAGTTTTGAATATATAAGGTCACATAGGGACATACATACAAAAATAACGACTTTGTTTTATAATAAGCCGCACAAGTGTTAGAATCTGTGAAAGATAAGAGGGAGTCCATTAATTACGTGAGGCATTTTTGAGAATTTTGCGCGAGAATTAATCTTACCTTAATATCACGCGAGATTTTTCAAATTTTATGTTTTGGCTGTAAACATGTTGATTTATTGAGAAAAAAGAAACAAAAACACAACTTATTATATTAGCCATCAAAGACTTATGGCCTTATTCATAATGATTTATCGGAGGTTTAAAAGGAGATTTTATCGGAGAGATAATAAACGTTTTAGCGTAAAAAGACTATTATGAATAACAGTTTTTGAAAATTTTCGCGAACCGATTTTAGCGAATTTTTAAACCTCCGATAAGTCATTATGTATAAGACTATTAGTATTTGTCAATATTACCGTAATTTATCACATAATTTTACACCGTTTTCTGCTAGAAAAAAAATTACGTGATATTTGCTAAGACCCCCCTCGCCCATAAGTGAGATTTGCAAAGATTTCGCTGGACCCCCTCTCCCCATAGAACACCTCACGTAATTAATGGACGCCTCCTAAGTAGGTACCTACCTATAGTAATAAAAATAGATTCACAACAAAAACAAGCAAAGACACTCGACCATTCATCATAGATTATAATCTATACAATTAAGAACAAACCTACTCTGTGCCTACTTCAAACTTTTTGGATAACGAAAGAAAAAGTAAACACTGTTTATGGTACACGTAAGATAGATGTAGATTGCTCACGCTCTCAAACATTTTGTTTAAAAGTTATTAAACAATGTGTTTATGTACATAATTTGAAGATAGATATTAGTACTTACCAATTTCAATAATAATATTTTGGATTTAAATTTAAATTAAACGATATTATCTATACTTCTTGTAATATATAAAATTCTTCTGTCACAGTGTTTGTAATTATACTCCTCCGAAATGGCTCTACCGATTTTCGTGCATGTACATATCCGTTAGGTCTGAGAATCGGACATCTATTTTTCATCCCCTTAAATGTTAAGGGTGGTCCACCCCTGACATTTGTATGGCATAACAACGTTTGCCGGGTCAGCTAGTCATATTATAAAGCTGCAGAGTTTGTTTGTTTAAAATCGATAATCGCAGCAACTAATAAAATCAAAGAAAATCTCAGGAAATAAAATAATTTTTCACTTCGAACTAGCGAAGTGAAAAATTATTTTGGTGTTGGATAGCCCGTTTGTTGAGAAAGGCTATATAAAATATAACATCATGTTGCAACCAATAGGAGAAAAGCATCAGTGAAAAATGTTGCAATAGCGGCGAAAATTATCCATGATGTTATATTGGTGTAAAATAAATAACTGTGACTTTAATTGAATCTTTACTTATCTATAAATCTTTATCTTTATCTTACTAATATTATAAAGCTGAAGAGCTTGGTTCGATTTGAAAAATTCTTTCAGTGTTGGATAGTCCATTTAGCGAGGAAGGCTATAGGGTATATAACATCACGCTGCCACTAATAGGAGAGAAGCAGTAGTGAAAAATGTTAAAAAAACGGGGAACATTTTCTAAATTCTACACGTCTGAAGTCGCGGGAAACAGCTAGTTATTTATATAGTCGTTATTTTTGTATGTACGTCCCTATGTGAGCATAATACCTTCAAAATTACGCAACGGATCTTGTTGAGGTTTTTTATAATGATATAGTGGTTAAAGAGTATAGCTTTTCTTGTATATTTTATTAAGATTATAATTTGTAGAGAATCTTTACATTTTATGAAAATTTTAAAATTTCCTATGTTTTTTCACCTACACAAAAAGTTCACGTAGAATTGAATATATTATTTTTTTACGTTTAGAACATATTTTGATTGTTACAGCGTAACATTAAAATAATAACAAGGTTTTTAAAAGCTTTAACTTTTTCATATCATTATGTGTGCTGGAAAATTTTACAGGTTGAAAATCGAAACTAAACTTTTAGTAACCTTTATCATTAGAATGGTGTCTTGTGCATACTTGCGGTTATTTTTAATCACCAATCTACGATTAAAGATAGATTTTTGTACTGATTTGTCAGTAAGATATTGTTTATCTACAGTCCTTGTTTGAATAGAAAATCAACATACAGCCGTGAGTAGCTTATTGAAAATAAGTTAGGGAAATAATAAATAACGTGATTAAGGTAGAAAAAGTAAGGAAAAGCTTAGATATGTCTGTCCTTAGCTGCAATAAGCACACTAAAAAATCTACCCATTTGCTAAATTCATATCTATGTACATACCACTAAAAATTGTATATTTATAGCGACAATATTAACATTTTGTAATAAAGCATATTATACTACACTTAAATTGTTGTTTAAGATCCTTATGTGATGAGGTCGTGGCCTATTGGTGTGCCTCTCGGGGCCTGTAGCAGTATATAATGAGAAACTTGGCTCATTTGACAGAAAAATACCCAACTTTATATTGCGTCTGATAATATACGACTGTCATTCTTTCTAATAACTTTATGAGTAAGATAAGTTTGTGTTTATCCGATTTTTTGTAACTTTATTCGTCATACTGGTACACATTGCACTATCATGCATTAACCTCACACCCCTTTTTCGTTGTAAACATGAAGTTAAATAAAAAAAAAGGAAATATTGAAAAAAAAATCCATGGAGTTTCTTGTCTGTTCTTCTCCATAGGATTCCCTTTTGGAACAGACCCCTAGCTTCTGACTTTTTAAAAGAGCATGTATATCTTGCCTACTTGAAATAAAAATATATGACTCTGACTTCATCATCGACGATATTACGATTAAAGACAATAGGGTAATAAGATTAACCAGTACTTTAAGATTAACCAGCTGCTGTACTTTAAGATTAAGAATACAAGTGTCACCACCCCATCTCCTTCCAAGGGTACTGTAAAAGTCAGCTAAGGGATATTGCACACAGATAAGCTCTGTGAGAGACGAATAACTCGAAAATAAACTCTCTGTCAATACGCCTGGTCAGCGCGGCACAGTAGATCATAATCCCTCCCAAAGTGGAGGAGGCCCGTGCCCAACAGTGGGACGTAAATGGGCTGGAGAGAGAGAGATCTCCTGCTCGCCACCTCGTACGCGTGGAATGTGGAAACTAAACCTTGATCAACTATACAAAAAAAGGCATCCTCTTGAACCACTCTATCTATTAAATAAAATCTCATCAAAACTCGTTGCGTATGTTTGAAGATATTATTATAAACTCACATAGGGACATACGTACAATAATAACTTAATTAATTATAACTTAATTAATAAATTATTTATAACTTAATTAATAACTTAACTAAATTAATTGGTCGCAACTGCCCGAAATAAAGTGCGGAAACCAAATTATTCCCTATAGCGATAAAATCAAAAACCTGGGCATCTACATGGATCAATCACTATCATGGTGCTTTCAAATCCAAGAAGTAAGTCGTAAAATTTTTGCCTCTGCTAGTTCTTTGCGTAGATTGCGCAACCTTTTACCAATTACAACTAAGATTGCACTTGCACAGTCCCTTCTCCTGCCCATAATCGACTACGATGATGAGCGCCTCCAAAATGTTTGTATTAGATTCATATTTGGTTTGCGTAAATATGATCACATCTCAGAATATCGCACTAGACTCAAGTGGTTGCCCATTCGCCTTCGCCGGAATGCTCATATACTTTCTCTTCTATACAATATTTTGTTTAATCCGCAGACACCTCAAACAACGTTTTAAATTTCTATATAACACCCACTGTAAGCCTCTGAGATCAATAGAGAATTTGATGCTAATGACACCTAAACATTCCACTCAATTCATACATAAATCTTTTGAAGTACAGGCAGTTCTATTGTGGAATGCTTTGCCTGAAACAATCAGGAAAGCAAAATCTCTGCGAAAATTTAAAACATTGGTCATATGTGTATGTATTCGTATGTAAGTGTATGTATTCATATGTATGTGTATGTATTCGTATGTATGTGTATATAATACGTACATATTTATTTATATACTAGCTGACCCGGCAAACGTTGTTTTGCCATTCTAAAAAAAAAGGTTTGAAAAATAGATGTTGGCCGATTCTCAGACCTACTGAATATGTATGCAAAATTTGAGAAGAATCGGTCAAGCCGTTTCGGAGGAGTACGGTAACTAACACTGTGACACGTGAATTTTATATATTAGATATTAATTTTATGTCATTATTTATTCATACAATCAATCTCTCACAATTTCACACTCTTCATCACACTACCACACTGATTTCTCACCACCAAATCCATACGGTTGTCTGGAAGAAATCGCCGAGTGCGATAAGACCGCCACTTGTACATCTTAACTAGTGTTCCTGTCCTTGTGTGTACAATAAAGAGTGAAATAAATAAAATAAATAAATAAATAATAACGACTTTGTTTCATAAGTTAAGATGTATTGACGGATTATGACTACAAGAAGTGTCATCGCTTATTCTTTACACATGGTTGCTGCGAGCAAAGAAAATATAAGCAGAGGTTTCTTCTGTGAGAAATGTAAAACTTGTAATTAAACTCTATGTCAAAAATCCTGGTATCTTTGGCACAGTAGACCAAAGCCGAAGAGAAGGAGGCCCTGCCCAAAAACTAACAATTAGACGTTTGCTTACATCTCGTATCTCAACAGATCCTTGGTACCTACCATCATCTACACAATATTTTACAACCGATTCTCAGTACTTTGAGCTAATTCTGAGCGCAAATGTTTAACTTTATTTTGTGTTTTCAATTTAAAATCTATTTTAAATCAAATTCCAAGAAATTTTGTCTTAGAAGTTATTTGTTTGTTTTCTCTTCTTTTGTTTCTCTTTTTTAGTTTAATAAAATAAAACTTTGAAAATATTAGATACTATTTATAACTTAAAATATTTATCCCGACTTCAATTTATTAATTGTAACTTTTTGAAAGATACTAATAGTTTTGTTGTGCCTGTGAAAAAAGTTTTCATTTCTTTTTACTTATTACAAAACAAAGTCGTTATTTTTGTATATATGTCCATAAATGAGGTTATATCTTTGAAGTTACGAAACGGATTTTGATTTTTTAATTATATAGATTAGTTAATGAGGATTGACTGTTTTGTATAATTTATTAAAGTTTAGTTCACAAATTCCACGCGACGGCACGAGTGGCGGGAAAAACGGAAATTAAGGCTTCCATAATTTAAAATAGTGATAATTTAAGAACATATCAGTAAATTCATTTAAATTTAGTCTTACCGACAAATTGCGGTAAACCATACATACATACCTACACAAGATTTGTTACGAATTATTGGATCCAAAAGCGTGATTATTCAATTAAATTTTTTATTCTTAAGTTAAACAACTGCATGAATGAATATGCCTTAGATTGATAGATTATATTGGGTGATGCAAAACAAATAACTGAAAATAACGCAAAACGTTCAATAAATTCAGTATTTTCAATCATGAGCGGTAATAACTTTCAGTGTAAATATAATAGCAAAATATCATTAACATTCTCCTGTCCTTATCCCTGTATTCGGGGTCGGCGTGACATCATTACTTGTTCGTGTTGCTATGGGTTTTAGCAAAATATATAGAACACTAGGTCATGTCCCCAATTTCACCCACTTTATTAGTTATCAAGCCCCCCTCCCCAGATATCTACCAAACCTTAACAAGTGCCAACAACCAAGTGACAAGTTGTACAAAAAAACCATCCCCTTAAACCACTATATATATTTAAAAAAAACCTCCGTTTGGTGACGGATTAATTAAGAATACAAGTGTTACCACCCCATCTCCTCCCAAGGGTGCTGTAAAAGTTAGCTAAGGAATATTCCACACAGATAACATCCTCTATGAGAAACGGAAAGCTCGAAAATAAACCCTGTGCCAACACGCCTAGTCAGCGCGGCACAGTAGACCATAATCCCTCCCAAAGTGGAGGAGGCCCGTGCCCAGCAGTGGGACGTAAATGGGCTGGAGAGAGAGAGAGAAAGATATTAAAAAAATTTTTAAATGTATCATAAGATTTTAAGTATTAGATATTCAGGCCTAAACAAACACAAATATGGCCAAAAACAACTTTAAGTATTGCCATAGGTGTAATATATTTACTTTCTTCTCTAGTTTTCACATTTGTTGAGGATCTTTAGGCTCTAAGTTAGGTAAGTTTATACTAAGTTGAGTCAAGTTAAACACTGCTGTTTACTTACATAACAGGCCGATCGAAAGTATGTGCAAACAAACTTTGTATAATATAGGCTTAGTACCTATTAGTTCATAATTATGAAACATAGGCTAATGAAACTACCTATCTCCATATGATGCAGTGTTTCGCAACAGGCAAATTTCAGTATTAGTCAAATTCAAAGTCTGATAATCTACTTAGTTCTAAAACAAAAAAAACCACGCTTTAAATACCTAAATAATATGTTTTTAATTATTGCATTGTCATCGGTAGGTACCTACTTAACACGTATGCAAAATTTCATCGATCGATCCGACTACTATAAGTAGATGAAAATAACTTTCAAATATTCCGTTAGATTAATACATTGATTTAGACGTTCAGAACTAATATTTATAAGCGGGTTAGTAATAATAATTTTTAAACAGGCATAAATATAATAGCATAAATATAATAACATCACGGACGTAGGTGATATTATTGAAATAAGTTTATTTTTATGTAATTACGCAGGTATTTCTCAGGATCAAAGTTGCCTCACGATTTGAAAGCTCTGTGGGTTTGAGCGCTATCAACATGTCACAAAAGCTAATTTTTTTCATGTTTCGTTTAATTATTTGATCTAATAAAAAGATACAAGTAACAGAATTAATTATGGAAAAATAAAAGATAAAAGTTAAACATGTTTTCGAATTAACAAAATATAAACAATCTAAACATCTATTTTTACAAAAGACTTTTTGACCAAAGATAATAAGAACATATTATTTTCTTTGCGCACTGGTTTTTTTCCAATAAATATATAAAGACTTATATTTAAATTAGACTAGTTATTTAAACCGAAACTTAAAGCGGTCATATCTAGAAGATAGGTCAAGCACGAGTTGGACTCGCACACAAAGGGTTCCGTAAATACAGACCCCAAACAATGGGATAAAGGTTGCAGAATAGTGATGATGAGGTACCTATTTGTAGCTGTATTATCAATTGATAAACACAAACAGTAAAATTTGTAGGTCTCTTGCTAGAGACCGGTGATCCGTTGCAGAGGTAACGGGTAAATAATGGTATAAGGACAGAAGAATGATGATGATTATGTATTTGTTGTTATAGTAACAACTGACATACACAAACTGTGAAATTGTCAGATTTCTACATATCATTGTTCCAGAGATACTGCCTGGAGATAGACGAACAAACGGACAACGAAGTCTCAGTAATAGGGTTTTTACCTTTTGCTAAGGAACTCTACAATGTATGTATTAGAAAACAGATTTACCCCGATATTGGATTATATCTTTTATCAGAACACACAAAGGGTGGAGTTAGGACCTTTTTGATTAAGCAAGTAATTTGCACTCGACTGGAAGGGACCACTCGTGCATATATTTTTTCACGTAAAATAATAAATGATATGTTTTTATTTTATTATCAATAAAATAGATTTTCGTAATTTCAATGAATACCTTCTGTGTAAAATTTTATAAATTTGTAAAAGACTAGTTTTTTACCAAAGTCTTTGTTAATTTCATTACCTATCTTCTACTATATAAAAATAAGTCGAGTTTTCCTTCCTGACGCTATAACTACAGAACGCACGGACCGATTTCCACGGTTTTGCATTCGTTGGAAAGATCGCGGGCTCCGTGAGGTTTATAGATAATTCTTTTATTATTTTTTTTTACTTTTTTTTTGGTATGGCAAAACAACGTTTGCCGGGCCAGCTAGTTTTATTTTAAAAATAACAGATATTTATACAATATTTTACTATGCAGTAAAAGATTGTATAAAGATCTGTTATTTTTCAATAGACTATGGGTGTAAAAGAGGGCTTTTACACACACAGTCTATTGATTTTAAAGAAAAACCAAAATATTTTTATTTTTGTCTGATAGGCAAAAAACCGATGTTCTCAGATTTATAACTAAAATGACGAACTTTCATAAACTTCCACCAATACTCCTTGTGAAATAAAAAGAACCACCATGTAGTTTTAGGGTTCTGGCTTCAGTAGTTATAAGCTGTGCGTTACTAACTCTTTAAATTTATAGAAGCTGACTGTCATGACCAACAGCGGCAAGAAACTTGCAAAGCCATGGCTCTACCATCTTACTTTACTAAAAATTAAAAGAAAACTTACGTTTCGCGCTGACTCCTTGTGAAATAGCCAGCAGTGTGATAATGGTGACAGCTAGACAGATCTGAGCCATTGTTGATTCTGAAACAACGATAGACATTTGAAATATAATACTATAACACAGGCAAACAAACTTATCTTAAAACCAGAGGACGTTGTGTGAAATGTCCATGAATGTAAAAAATTGTAAACGAAACAATAGTACTTCTAAAGAGTAATTTAAAAGATTCAACGTCTTCGTTTGGTGACAGATAAAGAATACAAGTATCACCACCCCATCTCGTCCCAAGGGTGCTGTAAAAGTTGGCTAAGGGATTTTTCACACAGATAACATCCTCTGTGAGAGACGGAAAACTCGAAAATAAATCCTGTGCCAACGTACCTGGTCAGCGTCACAGTAAATCATAATCCCTCTAAAGTGGAGGTGGCTCATGCCCAGCAGTGAGACGTAAATAGGCTGGAGAGAAAGAGAGCGAGAGAATTAAAAAGAGTTCAACATACATCGTTTGAACATTAATTAGTTATGAAGTTCATCGTGAATATTTTTACTGATCATAATTTTCCTGGCCTTATTCTTTTTCTTGAGCTCATCGATGTAACATTTCTTTTTAGTCTACATGTAGGGAAAAGACAAACAAAAGACATACAAGCCACTAGTTTGATAGAATCAAACGTAATGCGAATAGAAGAGAAAAAATTTAATCTTTCTATAGCAACTTCAACGTTAAGTCTATTAGATCTGAATCTTGTAATATTTAAGTATATTAAAAAATCACCGTCCATTTAAATATAAAAATACTTCAATACAAAATGTAAGTACAGAAGAAATCTTTGCAAATACGTTTCATTTTAAGCTTTGAAGTTTAAGGTTTCAGTCAAAATAATAAGAATAATTCTAATTTTAAACAAAGCCAATCAGTTTCTCTATTGTTCATTTTTAGCTATACTATTGTTTTGAGAAAAGAATTTTAATTCAGATTTGAAGTGTAGAACAGATACGAAACAGTGAATGTAATCAGAACATTCCCAACGGGATAACAACTAACTTACACATAACTGTATGTCCAGATACATCTTTGTGTACCAGAATATGTTGATCTCCCTCATTGTATGTTAGCCAAGAAAATTTGAACACTAACATCACACATTACAGCTCTAACTATTCTGAACATTTAACTACGAGAACCTCACTTGCAATTGCTCACGTTGTGTTCATAGTCCAATAGTTTAAAATCAATCACCAACCGAAGCCAGCAGTTGCTATGTTAATAAAGTCAACAACGTTCTATACACGCAAAAGTTTATAAGAAAATGGATGTAAGGATGTTTGTAGCTCTTTCACGCAAAAAAATACTAAATGGATTTTAATGAAACATTACAGCTGACTAAGGTTATAAATACATCAAAGTTGGAGCAAATTTATGATACGAAAATAGGGAGTGAATTTAAACTCTACACCGGCAATATCTATGTATTTATATTTAGTCAGTGTGTTGACGGGTTAAGAATAAAAGTGTCACTACTCCATTTCCTCTCCAGGGCGCTGTAAAAGTTAGCTAAGGGTTATTGTACACAGACGGGAGATAGAAAACGTGATAGTAAACCCAATGTCAACACGCCCAGTCAGTATATAGTCAGTATATAGTCAGTCATAGTAGACTTATAAACCCTCCCAAAATGGAGAAGGCTCGTTCCCAACAATGGGACATTAATGGGTTAGAATTAGAGAAAGAGAGAGAATAGCTTTCTATACTTATTATAAAATAAAGTCCTGTAAGTAAGTAAGTCTCTGTATGTATGTCCCTATGTAACCTTATAACTTTATAACTACGCAACGGATTTTGATGTGGTTTCTTTTTTGTAGATAGAGCGGTTCAAGAGGATGGCATGTTTGTATAATTTGTTAAGGTTTTCTAAATTCCACGCGTACGAAGTTACGAACAACTGCTGGTTTGATAATATAATAGACATATTTTAATACGAAATCTTCCTATAATACAATTACGCAACAAATCAGTAGATATTAATTGAATTATAAGAGTTAATTCAGGTCACTCCTAGTACTGACCATCAACATAACTTTTGACGTGTTTCTAACTAACTTGATAATAGAGTTTCTACACTTATAAACACTTGCGATTATTGTTTGACGCCATCACACTAATATTTGATAGGTCTTAATTGTTAGCTACAAATTTTTTTTGCAACTGTGTGTTCTCTATATTAAGATGAACACACTCATTTTTTTTATTTAAATAATCTAGCTTATCCAGATTATTTACAAACATTACAATCTAGCCTATTAGGCTAATGAGTAATTTAATTCTAACTTAAATTGATAACTAGGATTTACTTCAAAAAGTGTCCATTAACACCTATCTTACTGTCTCTATTAAGAGGGCACGATACCAAATTATGATCCATACAAAAATATGGGCATCGTAGTCCCCTTTTTTAACACGTCCCCTTATTTAAGTTCAGTATGTATCTAGATATATAATCTACGAGTATGTAACGGAATCTTTGAGAGTGATTTTCACCCACTTGCAGTAGTCGGATTGATCTGAAATCTTGCACACTTGACAGGGACCGATGACTATGCAATAATTTAAAAAAATATTCTGGATTTTGAAGCGCGTTTTTTAGTTTTTAAACTAAGAAAATTATTATTTGCGAAAGTTAAACCGATTTTCATTGTTTTTGCGCTATATTATAGATGAAAAGCATATCTATGCTTCTATCACTTTCTTTTTTTTTAAACATAATAACTAAAAGAAATATGACCATCCGAACATTCAATTTTTTTCGGTTTTCTTTAGATAAAGTTGAAGCGACTATCACACATATTTGGTAAGGTTTTACCAAAAAAGAAAGTTTAGTGATAGAAGCATAGATATATTATAGATGCAGAGTATACTCTGCATCTATAATATAGCGTAAATACAATCAAAGTCGGTTTAACTTTCGCGAACAAAAAAGGGGAATACGAAACGTCTTTTTTCACAGAATTTATAGATAAAATCTGCTTCAGCTAATGGGTCTTTCAAGTAGAGCGGGTCGATGTTAATAATCTGTGGCGGCCATTTTGTTTTGGCGGGATCTTTCAAATCAATTTTTTCTTATTCAGTCACTGATGCCAAATCACCATGGCGAGTTACACGGTTGAGCAGCATGTGCAAATGATAAAACTGTATTATCAAAATGAGTGTTCGTTAGTGCAAACGTTGCGCGCGCATTGCGCCCATTTTATGGCAGACGCGGTGGCCCTTCAAAGTCTACTCTCCAACGATTGGTGACTAAATTTTAGACGACCGGTTTGGTAAACAACCAACCAATACCTTTACGTCAAAGGAACGCCAGATCGGCCGAGAACATCGCTGCTGTACGTGAGAGTGTTCAGGAGATTCAACTGACCCAAGAGCTCAAAGTTAATGACCATAGACAACGCCGTGTGTTCGCTGAATGGGCTTCGGAACGCTTGGAAGAGGACCCCGATTTTGGCCGAAAAATAATCTTTAGCGACGAGGCACATTTTTGGATGAATGGTTTTGTTAATAAGCAAAATTGCCGTATATGGGATGACCACAACCCATATGAGGTTCAACAGGTGGCAATGCATCCACAAAAACTTACTGTTTGGTGCGGATTTTGGTCTGGCGGCGTCATTGGTCCGTACTTCTTCGAAAACGACGTTGGCGAGGCCATAACCGTCAACGGCGAACGCTACAGATCAATGATAAACAATTTCTTTTGGCTTAAATTGAACAATATGGACGTGAATGATATGTGGTTCCAGCAAGATGGCGCTACTTGCCACACAGCGAACGACACAATCGACATTCTGCATGAACGGTTTAAGGGTAGGGTTATCTCTCGCAGAGGTGACGTGAATTGGCCACCAAGATCCTGTGCTTTGACTCCGCTAGACTTTTTCTTGTGGGGTTTTCTGAAGTCGCAGGTCTATGCCAATAAACCGCACCGACCGTTGCCCTGAAAGCCAACATAACGCAAGCCATCGCGCAGATTCAGCCGGATCTATGCAGCAGAGTCATTAAAAATTGGACCTCTAGGATTCGTGCCACCATACGAAACCGCGGCGGACATATGAAAGATGTCATATTCCATCCATAATGGCATAAACGAGCCATTCAAATAAAAATAAAATTTCGTTAATATCTCACACACATCTTGTTTTATTCAATTTTAACATCGACCTGTCCTTGTTGAAAGACCCTGTATATTTGTCCCTTTCAGCAATACCCAAGTTCATTTTTTTACATTTAAAGCTATCATCATACTAACCTAAACGCAATCCTAGTAACTTACTTTCTAAATCTGTGTTATAGTTAACGTATACTTAAAACTACAAGAGAACTCGTTACAAAATCTGACTGTCTGTGAGAAAAAACCTTTTTAACACGCTAATAACTAGTAAGAATGATTAGGCCGAAATAAAAAATACTTAACCCTTTTTAAAGAGTGGCAAAATGCCAAAGTCTATATTTATTTATCCTCCTAGAATGCCAATAGTTTACATAGCTTATTAGCTTACTTACACTAACATAACACAACCATGAATTTCGCGGGTTCAACATTTCCTATGAAATTAATACTTGTGTTAAATAAGGACAATAAGATTATTAATAATCCACAAATGTATAAAAAAACCAAGAAATAGGTACTAAAGTTGGAAATGAAAGTTAGTCATCCATAAACTTGCGGCGTCATGAAAATTGAACCGAATATAGTCTGAAATCCTAAAATAAGATTACAGTGTGACCGATACTTGGAATAGAATTTATCGAAACGTACATAGATATTAGATAACTGAATAGAAATTCAATTTGATTTTCTTATTATTACTTATTTATTTATACACTTTATTGTACACCATATGAATAAAATTTACAAGAAATTGTGATTATAAATATAGTACATTGGGCGGCCTTATCGTTAAAAGCAATTTCTGCCAAGTAACAAATAATCCAACAAAACCTTTGGATGGAGATCTTGTGAAGAGAGAAGAGCAATAAATAAATAAATATTCATGGACCTTTCACACAACGTCCTCTGGTCCCAAGCTAAGCTTATTAAGCTTGTGTTATGGGTACCAGAATACGGATATAATACATAAACTACTTTTCTTTTGTAAATACATACTAATACATATACATAGTAAACACCCAGACGCAGTACAAACATTTGTATGACAATTAAAAACATCACACAAATGATTGTCCTGACCGGGAATCGAACCCGAGACCTCATGATCGGCAGTCCGTTATATCAACCACTCCACCACGAGGCCCGTCAGCCCGTCCCGTCAATAGTTGTAGGTGTACTAATTATCATGTGGTAATTATTTTAGTTTTTAATTATAACAGAATTAAACACCTATAATCATTTATAATATGGCTCTTAAAGTCTCTACCTCTCTCGTTCTCTACCTCTTAGAGTCCGTAAATGATAAAGATTATATATTTCTGCTGTTATCAACTCGTACATACATTATGTAATACTAGCTGTTTCCCGCGACTTCTTAGGTGAGGAATTTAGGAAACTTTTCCCCGTTTTTGTAACAGTTTTCACTGATGCTTCGCTATATTATGTAATATGTCCGTGATATTTATTATTATTATTTAGCTTTTCTCGATAAATGTAGTATCCAACACAGAAAGAATTTTTCAATTCGGACAAGCGGTTTATTTGCGCGTTCAAAAAAAAAAACAAGGAAACAAACTCTTTAGCTTAATAATATTAGTAGGTAGGTATAGATATTTTCTAACACTTGTGTGACTCATTTGTTTAAGTAAAACAATTTTTTTACGGATTTAAGTGTCAAACTTCAAACCCTACCCTACATCTTTTGATATTTTGCTCGGCATATAAATGGTTATTGTTCTACTTTAATTATTTAAATCCGGAACTTTCTTATTTTATCTTTTCATATATATTTTAAATGTTAAAAAGCACTAAGCCTAAGTATATTAACTAGCCAGTTATTGTATGAGGAAGCCTGTTTCACCGTGATACAGTTTTAAAACTAGTACGGGAAATAGTTCGCATAATTATATAGCCACTGGGTTTTCAAGAAAAAAAATGTGTATCTTTATGTGTATCTATCTGCTGCTTGGCTTTGGCGTAATGTTATATAGTATATAATTATGTTTGTTTTGGGATACCCTGTATATTTTATGTCAATAAAGATTTCAAATCTAAAAACTTCAAACCCTATGATGTCTCTCTTGTTAAAAATATTTTCCACTAGACTCACAACAGTAAACATGAAAAGTATTCTAATAGACTATTCTATGACGATAAATATGTAAATCATAGTGGAAAAATAATCACCTTAAGCGGAAATTGAACCCACGACCTCGGAATATTGTTCCGTTACTCTGCTTGATTTATTAATTAAAAGAAATGAAAAATTTATAAACTACTGTATAAGTTATCATAAATAAGTATTTACCCAATGTAAGCGTAATAACACACATAAAATTATCACAAATTGAAAGCAAATATAACATAAAACATTGTGCAAATAACATTATTGATACAATTCATGGATTAGAGAAAGCATTGCTCGAAAATTATTCTATTTCTAAGTCAAATATAAGTAGATGCACAGTTGAAGATTTAGTAGTATGACTAACTTGTTTAAATCAACTGTGGGAAAGGATTACTTAAGTATTCGTTGGATTATTTGCACATAGATCACTTTGTAAGGAATATAATCTACTTAGTTCAAAAACTAAAAAACACGTTTGAAAATATTGAATTTTTTTTTTAAATTCTTGCATTGTCATCGGCCCTTGATATATGTGCAAAATTTCAGATCAATCCAACTACGCAAGTGGGTTAGAATCACTTACAAAGATTCCATTACATAGATTAATACATTGATAGATTCATACTGAACTTACGAGTATATAAACGTGTTAAAAACGGATTTTGACACAACTTTTTTTAATCGATAGTGTGGTTCAAGAGGACGGTTTTTTGTATTATTTGTAAAGATCTCTTTTTTAATTTCTAAATTTCATGCGTACAAAGACGCAGGCAACAGCTGCTGTAAAGACAAAGATGAATATTAGTCTAATTAAATTAATACTCAGTGAACTGTAAAATGATCGTTGCTGTACTTGATGGAAAATGCTAGTTTAAGGATTAACTCTTGTCATCTGGTTAATATAGACAAAAGGCTTATCACCAACATAAGCAAATTTGTAGCGATTATATTAACCTGGAAAAAGTAATAAGAAAGCTGTCTAAGTAAAATTCATTCTGATCTGTTAGGCCATTTAAGCGTGAAAAAATAACATACAAAAGCATACTTTCGCTGATATTATATTAGTAAGATATTTCTAAGAGACTGGTCGACGTTTCACGTGACCAAAGGGCTGGCCTGCATTTAGCAATTCGTATAAGAATTATTTTTGGGCACGTTACCCAATGACTGCGATGCGGACGAATTTATTGATGCCTAATTTTAACGTCCTTTACTTTTCCTTTTTAGGGTTCCGTACCCAAAGGATAAAAACGGGACCCTATTACTGAGACTTCGCTGTCCGTCCGTCCGTCCGTCCGTCCGTCCGTCCGTCCGTCCGTCTGTCACCAGGCTGTATCTCAAGAACGGTGATAGCTAGAGAGTTGAAATTTTCACAGATGATGTATTTCTATTGCCGCTATAACAACAAATACTAAAAATAAAATAAAATAAATATTTAAGGGGGGCTCCCATACAACAAACATGATTTTTTTACCGTTTCTTGCTCGATACTAATAACGTTGCCTTAAGTTGCATAGATGGTACGGAACCCTTCATGCGCGAGTCCGACTCGCACTTGACCAATTTTCTTATTTTGTTGGTTTAGACTGTTGTTTTTAATAATTTTATAAAATTTTAATAAATAAAGATTCTATTTAGTAAGATACTTTGATGCCTAGTCTATAATATTATCTATACTTATAATAAATCTGTAGCGAGGTCAATTCTGTACATGAAATATATTTTCAAAATAACTATCAGGGGGTGATTAGTGATCGATACTGATGCCAAAAATGCAATCAGTAAAATTTTTGTCTGTCTGTCTGTCTGTCCGTCTGTATGTTCCTTATAGAAACAAAAACTACTCGACGGACTTGAACGAAAATTTGTACAATTATTCTTCATACTCCTGGGTAGGTTATAGTATACTTTTCATCACGCTACAATCAATAGGAGCAGAGTAGTGAAGGGAAATGTTGGGAAAATGAGAAAAGGTGCTTCATTTTTTAAGCTTCCGTCGCGTGTGCAACCTTAATGGTTAAAGTTACATAGAAATCATGTATGACGGAAATATTCTACATAAAATTGTCTAAAAAATATCCCGAAACAGCACATATCTATATTTTATGGTTGACTCACAATAACACGTGTAACTCCTGATAGCTTAGCAGTTCGTTCATTCTGATTATATTTGTTTACTCTTACGTTTATAATACTCTCACTCAAGCAGTAGTTAAAAATGTTGCAAAAACGGGGAAAATTTCCTAAATTCTACGCGGACGGAGGCAACAGCTAGTTATACATATAATTTTAATTTCTTTTATAATGTACATATTTTTTATATTTAATTGTGTATAGATTTTCTTTTTGAAAATAAAAATCTATTTAGTAAGATAAATGGGTATAACATTAAATTCGGAAACCGTTTAATGGCTTTGACTTTATTTCGATAATGAGAAGCTTATTCGATAAATAATTACAAATTGATTATTAACGCAACGAAACTACGAACAATTGAATTTATTACACGAAAAATTCTATAAAAATTTCAATATAGCACATAAGCAATACATGTTAACAAAAATGAATCAATTTTTATGTTGTCGTAAAAATATTTACCATATTACTACAAACGCTACTCAAGTGTATTGTCTTTTTTCAATATATTAACGTGAAATCTACTTATATTTCCATAATGAACATGAAATAACAATCTAATATATGATACCTACCTATATGAGGATTAAGAAACCGGCTATGTATGGGTTGTACTCGCGCACGAAGCGTTCCGTATAGTAAATATCTATGTAACCTCTGTGGTGTATGCCACAGAGGTCAGAGTTTATTTTTAAAATTTGTGATAGATATTTAAAACTAAATGTCACTATTGAAATAGAATTAAATAATGTATTGAAATATTTAAAAATATTATTGTCATATACATTCTGTGATTATTGTATAGTCAAAAGGAAATAAAAACATAAAATGTTGTTTCTTTACATAATTTTTTTTTAATATTTTGTTTCTTTACATAATTTAAAGCAACGCAATATTGTTATTTTATTTCTAGTGTAAAAATATGTAATTATATCTATACTAATATTATAAAGCTGAAAGGTTTGTTTTTTTCAACACGCTAATCTCAGGAACTACTTATCGCATTTAAAAAATTCTTTCAGTGTTGGATAGTATATTTATCTACGAAGGCTATAGGCTATATAACATCACGCTGCGACCAATAGGAGCGCACCATATAGGCAACCTACCTTACTACCCTTTGACTACGAAACCCTAAAAATAAAATCCCGAAAATATTGTTTGAAAAGCTATCATTAATCCATTTGCGTATTAATATTATATTGAAATGTACATTTGAATATGAATTATGTTAACAAATAGGTATATAATTTTATAACATATTAAGAGGGCACGATACCAAATTATGCTCCATACAAAAATAAGGGCATCGAAAGTTAAATCGATTCTAATTGTTTTTGTCGCTCTATTATAGATGAAGAGTATATCTATACTTCTATCACTTTCTTTTTTTTTAAAACATATTAACTAAAAGACATATGACCATCCGAAAATCCGGTTTTTTAGGTAAAGTTGCAGCGACGGGCCTCCTCCACTTTGGGATGGATTATAGTCTACTGTGCCGCGCTGAACAAGCATATTATATTGACACTAGCTGTTGCCCGGGACCCCGTCGCGTGGAATTTAGAAAAGTTTCCCCGTTTTTATAACATTTTTAACTACTGCTTCGCTTCTAGTGGTCGTAGCGTGATGTTATATAGCCTAAAGCCTTCCTCGATAAATGCTCTATCTAACACTGAAAGAATTCTTCAAATCGGCCCAGTGGTTCCTAAGATTAGCGCGTTTAAACAAACAAACAAACAAGCTCTTCCGCTTTATAATATTAAGTATAGATAGAATAGGCATAGATTTTGAATGTATTGTGTAATTTATTTCTATAACTAGCTGTGCCCCGCAGTGTTACCCACGATAAAAAGGAAATAATAATAATAATAATAAATATTCACGTACATTTCACACAACGTCCTCTGGTCCCAAGCTAAGCTTATATGCTTGTGTTATGGGTACCAGAATACGGATAGAATACATATACTACTTTTTTTTGTAAATACATACTTATAATACATAGAAACACCCAGACGCAGAACAAACATTTTTATGACATTTATAAACATCACACAAATGATTGTCCGTGGCGGGAATCGAACCCGCGACCTCTTGATCGACAGTCCGTTATACAAATCACTAGACCACGAAGCCCGTCAAAAATCTGTTCGTTTTTAGGGTTCCGTACCCAAAGGGTAAAAACGGGACCCTATTACTGAGACTTCGCTGTCCGTCCGTCCGTCCGTCCGTCCGTCCGTCCGTCTGTCACCAGGCTGTATCTCAAGAATGGTGATAGCTAGACAGTTGAAATTTTCACAGATGATGTATTTCTATTGCCGCTATAACAACAAATACAAAATAAAATAAAATAAAGATTTAAGGGGGGCTCCCATACAACAAACATGATTTTTTTACCGTTTCTTGCTCGAATAATAACGTTATTATGAATAACGTTGCCTTATGTTTCATAGATAATGGTACGGAACCCTTCGTGCGCGAGTCCGACTCGCACTTGACCAATTTATTTATCATTATATCATATTTCGGGATAAAAAGTAGCCTATAATTTATTCTGATGTAAAAGTTACATTATTAAAAAGTTACATTAAAATACAATCAGTAGTTTTTGCGTGAAAGAGGACAATGGACCGAATATGAATACATCGTTGGTAATATTTTCATTTTCAAACCCAAAAAATACTTGATATTAGAAGAAAGATATTAAAAGAATTTTTCAAGTCGGACCAGTAGTTCCTGAGATTAGGGCGTTCAACTAAACAAGATATTCAGCTTTATAATATTACTAGCTGTTGCTCGCGATTTCATACACGTGTAATTTAGAAATTAAACCTTAACAAACAGAAGTTTACTATGACAGTCGATAGATGGCGTTGTACCGTTTTTTAAATCGCGCTATAGTTTCGTTCCACATAATAACACTTAAGCTCGGCAAAATTTCTTTAGTGTCATCAAACCGTTTTCACATTTATAAATTAGTTAGGATAGCATATAAATATGCGATACTGATTCAAAATTTTATTAGCTTAGCTTTTATTAGCTATTTTATTGTTGTTACGTAAATCAATTAGATTTTATCCATTACGCGATTATCAATTTATAATTATAAATCTAAAGTCATTTATCACTTTGAAGTTTTGACGTCTTAACTCCATAATTTCTCCAACCTATCACAGTAATCTAAATGTAATTTAGTGGTGAAAATTATAGGAAATCAACTTTTATTTTCTAACACTCTCACCCGTGACCATGGTGACTGCAAAGTCTCCGAAACGTCGGGCCAAAATTTAAAACAAATATACGCGTCTAAATCCGTAAAAAGTAGTTTTATTTAAATCAACTTTTATAAGATTTTACGCGTGTTGTAAAAAATATGACCCTAAAACACATGCTCACACTACTATTGTCAAATAAAGAAAAATATAAATTACTAGCTGACCCGGCAAAGTTGTTTTGCCATACAAATTTTAGGGGTACCCTGGGAAGGAAAACACACTGATACACTTGTATTCTTAATACATCAGAACACGAACGACATCGCTTTTTAAAATTTTAAAAATCTCTTACCTAGGTACCTATATTGTAAACAATGGTTATAATTTTACTCATAACTTAGTACTTATGATACGATACACGTTACAGTAACACACTGTCCTAAATATACAGTTAATTTAAAGCATGTGTTAAGTAAACAAAACTATAACAAAATTTTGCTTTTAACACGTTTACGTAGACTGTACTAAATTAAAATTTTAATGAAAAAGTATGAACGCAAGTGTGAAACGAAACTAAAAGATTCAAAAGTCTACTAATATTATGGTTGCCAGCATGAAAATTTGTCACCATTACAAAAAGTTTATAGTTTATGCTCAAGTTCCACATAAATAAATAATTTGTAATAATTAGTTCAAAAACTAAAAATACGCTTAAAAATCCTGAATAATATTTTATATTATTGCATTGTCATCGGTCCTTAATATGTGGGCAACATTTCAGATCTATCTAACTACTCCGAGTGTATGAAAATAACTTTCATAGATTCCGTTACATAAATAATTACTTACATTAATAAAAGCGTGTGAATTAATAAAAACACTATAAACTACTAATATTGTTTAATTTATTTGTTTTTATTTATTTTTAAGTTTTATTTAAAGTTAGGATGCTAAATAAATTTAATATTATAAACCTACATTTCTGAATGCTATCAGCCAGGCTAAAGTTGAGGACAAGTGTCCTCATTGTCCTCAATTTTAAACGTCAACCTACCATCTGGTTTATCTGTAACTAGACCCTAGTCCTGACTATGGTGGCTGAAAAGGCTCCCAAAATCGTTCGAGAAACTAAACATAAATACATAAACAGTTAGAATCCATAAAAAGGACATTTTATTGGAGTAAATGAATCGAATAAGTGTAAGAGATTATTGAATGGAAGCTATGAGACCATAAAAGGCATTCCAATATATCAATTGTGATTCAAAGACTATTTATTTTGGAATAAATATGAAACAAATCCGCATATTAAAAATACCATACACAATATTACGCTAGATGCAATCAAATAAAAAAGCGCAAAAGGATTATACGCATCGTTAAGTTATTGAAAACAATATATTATAAGACTAGCTGTGGCCCGTGGTGTTACCTGCGGTTAAAAGAGATAAAAAATCTGTTGGTTTTTATTATCACATATGAACATTGCGTTCTTTCGGGATTAAAAGTAGCCTATATGTTATTCTGACGTATAAGCTACATTATTGTAATGTTTCATTCAAATGCATTCCGTAGTTTTTGTGTGAAAGAGTAACAAACATCCAAACATCAATACTCACAAACTTTGACATTTAAAATATTAGATTATTGCAAGTTTGTGATATGACATGTCAGCAGTCTATTTCTGGATCTTTAAACAGGGTAACAATTCTACGTTTGCAACTAAAGTAAACATAACTAAAAAATGAAAATTGATTGTGTCAGTAACACAATACGGCAATGTTAACTGTATTTCTTTAGAAGAATTTTAACTACTGTGAACGTGAATAGCGAAATAGCCAATTAATTAAAATACTATATGCTATTTTAATTTTTTAGTTAGGTTTAGTTATGCACGTAGAATTGGTCACATTATCTAAATGGTATAATAATGATATAATATTCTTTTTAGGAAGTTTGTTTGCAAAATAGACCGACATTGTTAGAAAATGATAAAGTTTCAATTCACATTCGACGAGCCTCGTGGTTGAGCAGTTCATGTAACGGACTGCCGATCAAGAGGTCGCGGGTTCGATTCCCGCTCGAGACAATCTTTTGTGTGATTTTTATAATTGTCATACAAATGTTTGGTATACAAAATAATACTACGCCTGGGTGTTTCTATGCATTATAAGTATGTATTTACAAAAGAAAAGTAGTATATGTATTCTATCCGTATTCTGGTACCCATAACACAAGCATACAAGCTTAGCTTGGGACCAGAGGACGTTATGTGAAACGTCCATGAATATTCATCAATTATTATACTATATACATGTAATTAAAACTCTTTAATATAGTCACAAGGACAGGTATATATATTAATAAGTTAAAGTGTAGTAATTATTCATTTGATTAATTAAAAGCTTTCATCCCATTTCCTTCCCAGGGTGCTGAAAAAGCCAGCTAAAGAATATTGTACCCAGATAACATCCTCTGTAAAAAACGGAATACTCGAAAATAAACCCTGTGGCCTGTGTAAACTATAATCCCTCGCAAAGTGGAGGAGGCCGGTACTCAACAGTGGGACGTTACTAAGCTGGAGACAGAGATTATTTAGTGGAATAGGATTTAGTCTTATATAAGTAATACATTTTTAATACGATTTCATAGACTTTGTACGCGTCTATCTCCGTAACGGGTTCTTTAAAAACACATTATAAATGAAAGTTTTCACCCACTTGTAATAGATTAATATGAAATATCGCGCACTTATTACAGACCTATGACAAATAAATACGTAATTTTGCTTTCTAGTTTATAAACCAAGCAAATTATTATCAACTAGCTCTTACTCGAAACTTCGTACATGTGGAATTTAGAAAACAAACCTTAAAAAACAAATTTGTATTTTTAACACGCTTTTATAAGTTCGGTATGTATCTATCAATGTATTAATCTATGTAACGGAATCTTTTAAAGTGATTTACACCCACTCGCAGTAATCGGATTGATCTCAAATTTTGCATACTTATTAAGGACCGATGACAATGCAATAATATAAAAAAATATACAGGATTTTCTAGCGTGTTTTTTAGTTTTTGAACTAAACATATTTTATTTAATATTTTTAACACGCTCTTTGCTATAAATTGCATATATCTATGTGTAGCTTTATTTACAGGTTAAGTTTTAGGTATATCTAAGAATCTATGAACGCAATTTTATTGTATAATAATATGCACTTGAGGAAATAATTGAATAACACTCATTCACATGACTACGTTCTTTTTAGGTTCCGTTCCTATGAAATCATGATTCTTCCTTAGTCTTTAAGAAAAGTAAATATTTTACTTTACTTCTTGCTGTACTTGAGAACTGTAATTTCAAGCACGATATAAATTGTTATTGAAATAATAATCTACTCAGTTCAAAAACTATAAAACACGCTTGAAAATCTTAAACATTTTTTTTTTTATTATTGCGTCGTCGTCGTACCTACTTAATATGTGTGCAATATTTCAGATCTGCAAGTGGGTGAAATTTACTTTCAAAGACTCCGTTACATAGATTAATACATTGATAGATACGTTCCGAGCGAATGTAAACGTGTTAATTAATAAATGTTTAAAACTTATGAAGTTAAACTTGTCAAAACTTAAATAATTCTAATAAATATATGCATATTTCGCTAATCAATATATTTTAATTTTTTATTCATCACAAGATTTGCTAGTTTGTTTGCAAAAAAAAAAATTGCTTTTTCTTCTTCACAAAAATCATGCCAAACGATAAACTGATTGGCATTTTTTATACAAACATAAATTTTAATATTGTAATCCAATACCTACTTTGTGGGGATCTTAATTGAGTTTTAAATTTTTTTTTATTGTATAAAGAAAATTAAAAGACGTCCAAATAGTTTCAATTAGAATTCATAAATCTTACCTTTTTTCTTGGTGTGTTCTCGTACGTAAAACTCGTTAGATTGACTAGGCTGATCAGTGCATGGCCTGTGTCCCTAAAGTTCAGCAATAGAATGCGCTTTGGCGGGAAACACCCGAGCTTTTAAACGTGGAACATAGAACTAGAAAATGTATAGATGCGCATATTAATTAAATTGTTATTCAGGCTGTGTGGGATGTGTGACGTCATTTAGAAATGTAGAAAGAATATTAACATGACTCCACATTTTAATAGTTACAGCTTTTGTATGTAGGCGAATAATGATAATAATATGTAAAATTAAGTCAATTTCGTAGTTTAAACATATTCGCTCATTAAATTAATGATCAGCGAAAGATTTAGTTTATATTACGTAGGTACTAATTTTAAATTTATCATAAGAACGGTGGTAAAAGGTTTCTTTTTAAAGTTGATCATAAAGTCGGGCGCATTTGATATTTTTTTATTTTCATATTAAATTACATTGCGATAGTTAGGTTGCACATAAGTAAAGGAGTCATACATTTTTAACTTAAAAGTTATAAAGTAGCCATTAAACTATGTAGATCTTAGAAAGAAATAGGGCTGTTATATTATATGTGCAGGTATGTAGCCAGTACTCAGTGAAGTAATAGTCACGCGATGATGACACTACAGATTCTTTATACATTCTTAAAAACTACATTACTTAACTAAAAATAAGCTACGTAATAACAGTCATACAAATCATTGTAGTGTAAAATTAAAATACTTTTACAAAATTCCAGTCTATTCATAACTAACTCTGCATGTTCCCGCCCTACCTTTGCTGGCCACTCGCAACACAGATTTCAGCCTCGCTTCAGCGTGAAAGAGACGGAACTACACAAAGATAGCACTGTCCCTCTTTAATCCAAAGTTGAAGCAAAGTTATTAACACATGCAATCAGTTGATTGTAGTTTTTACCACTTTATTAGACGAGGAAACACTCGAACAGCTTTTTAATTACAAGGGTACTGGCATATATCTATAGATAGATATATTACGAGTGTTTGTGTGTACGATTACTGACGCAATATTGAATAACAGTGATTTTCATTGCCTAAATAATATTCAATCAATGGAAACCAATAGTCCTCAATTTTGCATCTTACGTTTTCGATTCCTTGAAAACCTTGGTATGTTAGAATAATTTTGGTTGTAAATTTTTAATATTGACGTGCCTAGTGCAACGGTTAGCGTAGCAGTTTGCCGTTTACGAGGTCGTGGGTTACATTCTCGCACAGGTAACTATTTGTGTGGCGTAATATTTGTGAAATAAATATTCATAGTGCGTCCTCGCGTTTTTATTTAGATAGTGTATGTATTAACAAAAGAAATCTTGTATTAATAATACATCCGTATTGTGAAACCGATACCACAAACAAATAAGCTTAAATTGGGTCTAGTGGACTTCTTTAAAGTGCTAAAAACACATCACTGGCTTTTTTGCCTATTTAGAAAAGAAAAAAATCCAATAACGTGTTTTTAAAGTTCCGAAACCTAAAATGAATATTAATTTCTATTATCATCAATCTTTTTAAATAACTGTGGGTGTATACAGCGCAAGGTAATTAAGTTACTTGTTACGCAATAAAATAACAAAGTTTAACATTATTTTATTGTAAATATCACCCCTGGGAAGTACATATTATTATATATACAATACATGTATATCAGTTTTTATTAACGACTATTAGACCCATGACTAACTTATTGTTGACCTTATAATTTTCATTATTTATGTTGCTTAGTCATATCGCCATATATTGTCGTCATCATATTGTCCGTGTAGTGACGGATAAAGAATACAAGTGTCACCAACCCATCTCCTCCCAAGGGTGCTGTAAAAGTCAGCTAAGGGATATTGCACACAGATATAATACATACTATTACCATAATGACCATAATCGCTCCCAAAGTGGAGGAGGCCCGTGCCCAACAGTGGGACTTAAATGGGCTGGAGAAGAGAAGTCATATCGCCGTGTGGTGAGGGATTAAGAATACTAGTGTCACCACCCCATGTTCTTCCTAAAGTGCTGTAAAAGCCGGCTAACGGATATTGCACAAAGATAACATCCTCTGTGAGAGACGGAAAATTGTCTGATCAACGCGACACACCACAGACCACAATCCCTCCCAAAGTGGAGGAGGACCGTCTCCAACAGTGGGAGGTTAAAGGGCTGGAGAAAGAGAGAGAAAGGAAATCTTGTAGGGGAAATAAAATTAAACATTATTTAAAAACTTTTATCGTTGCCACTGAAAATATTTTCCTTCGTAGATGAAGCAGACGAAGCTGTCTGAATAATCTTGTATCGAAATAATAACAAAAAAATATAAAATAAAAATATTGATAGTAAATATAATAGATATTTATGGACATTTCACACAACGTCCTCTAGTCCCAAGCTAAGCTTATTTATTTATTTATTTATTTATTTACACTTTATGCTTAAACTATGCAAAGGCGGGCTTAATGCCTAAGGCATTCTACCAGTCAACCATAGGGTGGTGCAGAAAAAGGGAAGGTAGAAGTGTAACAAATAAAGCTAGATTATCAAAGATTATAGTTGTTAAAGACTTATTGACATAGATAAATCCTATAAAGAGTACATTACATACACATACATAGAGATACACGTAAATCAATACAATTAAACAGATACATACATGATTACATGATACATGATGCTTATTATACTGTTGTTATGGGTACCAGAATACAGATAGAATACAATATACTACTATTCTTTTGTAAATTCATACTTAACATACATAGAAACACTCAGACGGAGTACAAACATTTGTATGACAATAATAAATATCCCACAAATGATTGTCCCGAGCAACATATAGGTACTGATTTTATATGTTTTAGCTCAGAAGTTGAAGAGTTCTCATACAATTAAGACCGATATTTGAAAAGTTCAAATCAAACCACGGAAATACTATTGTACAAATTCTAAACTTTTTTGGAATTACATAATTTGAAAAGATGTATTAATATAATATTTTTATACGGCGATCGTAACTTTATTTATAATATCTTTGCTAACATATTATTTAGATATTGCTTTTTATTATGTAATGCTATTTTGACTTTAATATTTACCCAACACAAAATCCAATCCTTCTACTAAAGGTTTCAGTTTCAGTTTATTTATTGCGTTCCATAATGTATAATAAATAAATAAATAAATAAATATTCATGGACATTTCACACAACGTCCTCTGGTCCCAAGCTAAGCTTATATGCTTGTGTTATGGGCACCAGAATACGGATAGAATACATAAACTACTTTTCTTTTGTAAATACATACTTATAATACATAGAAACACCCAGACGCAGTACAAACATTTGTATGACAGTTAAATTTGATTGTCCTGACCGGGAATCGAACCCGAGACCTCATGATCGGCAGTCCGTTATATGAACCACTACACCACGAGGCCCGTCAAAATATATATACATACTAGCTGACCCGGCAAAAGTTGTTTTGCCATACTTACTAAAAAAAAAAGGTTTGAAAAATAGATGTTGGCCGATTCTCAGACCTAGAGAATATGTACACAAAATTTCAGGAAAATCGGTCGAGCCGTTTCGGAGGAGTACGGTAACTAACACTGTGACACGTGAATTTTATATATAAGAAGATATATAATATTTATACAAATATGTATACAATGATTGTTTAAATTAAATATTTAAAATACAATTATGGACCCTGTTGGGCACAGCAATTTAGAATAGAAGAGAGGAAGAGTGGCAGCGCGACAACTTTATCATCTTTTAATGTAACTATTACTAGAAATTGTAATTGTACACAATTATATAGATTATTGATACATATGTCTGATTGATTAAATGTCTATTTTCTTTTATTTTACCAATAATTCGTTTTATTCCTAAGTTATATTAACACGTTAAGTGCATCATCATTTTCAAAGAACTTTCATCTGGTGCTTTCGGGACTTAAAAGATCTCTAAACAACAAACCTACGCTTTTGTGTGTTTGAGACCTAAGGTGGTGACTAAAGGTGCCTCGTTGACTACTTATTGTTCATAAAAATAAATATTGCTACCAATTCAACGTGCACAACTAAAACTAACTAAAAAAATGAAAGTTAATAGTGTGCATATATCTATTATTTGATATTTCGTTGAATCTGCCAATTAAAATCGCTAGTCTGTAATACACAGTTTTCATAATAAGAAAGTTTTGTTAACATAGCCAAATTGTGTTATTGACACTATCAATTTTCATTTTTAGTTAACTTTAGTTAAGTTATGCACATAGAATCGGTACTATTGACTGCTTCTAATACAAACCTGATAAGTTCATAATATTTTATACAAATTAATCGAACCACATTCTAACGTCACCATACTCCTCCGAAACGAATAGGACGATAAAAGTACTGGACCTAACAGTATAAATGTTCTACAGCTTATTTTACAATAAATCACAACATTAATACCTATAATAAATTAAATTATGGTGGAAAAAGTGATTACCGCAAGCGGGACTTGAACCCACGACCTCGGAATACCGTTCCGTGGCTCTTATTGCTTCCTTCTCTTATTCTTTCCGTAGCTTATTGCGGTCGTGCTTTCAGTAATCAAATTAGGCCACCATAATCGTCACTCGATTGAGTTTATATCGTATTTTTACGTACGTACGGTAGTCACTTTTTCCACCATAATTTAATTTATTCAGTAAAAGCATAGCAAGTCAATTGCAAAATTAATAAATTACTTTAACATGAGTATAATTTCCAACACTACTTACAAATTGTTATTTAACTAAATAAATAACAATTTGTAAGTAAATATAACTGTAGCATAACTTTGTATCCTTCAGGCTACATCGATATTATTATATAAATTTGAGATTGTTGATTGCTAAAAGCAAATATACTAATTGTTGACTATTCATAATCTAATAAAACTTACTAAACTTCGACGTAATAATAGTTGGAAAGGATGTTTGGTAAAGGCCTATTAAACATAGGAATCTTGATCTGCAGACTATAAGACTGGTAAACTGGTGGTTACTTTTCATGCAGTACCCTAAAACGTACGATTTTATACTGTTGGCAAATATAAGCTTCTTACCTTTTCGTCTTAGTATATGGATAAAAGAAAACTAGTGATTGGTAATGATATTCACACGGGTATCAAAAGAAATTGACCGATTCACAGTGAACCGGATTTCGTCTGTAACCTTTTTGCTATGAATATTTTACTGATAGCTTTGTGTAAATGGGAATTTCTATTGCTAACTAACTGTCGCTTGTGACTTTGTCTTGACATGTTAAATTTTATTTTCACCATTACAACATTTTTCACTAATGCTTCGCTCCTATTAATCGCAGCGTGATTTTATATAGCCTATGCCTTCCTCGATAAATGTACTATCCAACACTGAAGGAATTTTCAAATCGAACCAGTAGTTCCTGAGATTAGCGCGTTCAAACAAACAAACAAACTCTTTAGCTATATAATATTGGTAAAGATAGTATAGAAGTGATAGAGTTCTCGGTGTGGTGATGGCCTAAGAATACAAGGGTCACCACCCATCTTCTCTAAAGGGTGCTGTAAAAGTCAGCTAAGGTATATTGCACACAGATAACATCCTCTGTGAGAGACGGATAACTCGAAAATAAACCCTGTGCTACTACGCCGGGACAGTAGACCAGAATCCCTCCCAAAGTGGAGAAGGCCCGTGCCCTACAGTGGGACGTAAGTTGGCTGGAGAGAGAGTGAGAGATAGTATAGAAGTGTAGATATAGATAAGAAAACACTTATGGTCTTATTCATAATGACTTATCGGAGGTTTAAAAGTTCGCTAAAATCGGTTCGCGAAAATTGTCAAAACTTGTTATTCATAATTGTCTTTTTACGCTAAAACGTTTATTATCTCTCCGATAAAATCTCCGTTTAAACCTCCTAGAAGTCATTATGGTTAAGACCATTAGCCTTTCTTGACTGTCGGGTAAAATATAAACTAGTGGAATGAAAATCTTTTAAATTCTCTTCATTTTATAATGTCTCTTATATTGTCGTAGCAGAGTTGTTGAATTGAAATCGTAAATGCAAATAGCACCTCGGAAAGGTAGGAACACTTACTAGGTATTACTTATGTAAATGTTTTCGGTATTCGTCCGCCGCGTGAACAAAAGTACACGGTTTTCAAATGTTTTTCTACGCAAAATTCTTATATTGATTCAAGGTTTGTGCCTATTACTAAAGGTCAGGTGCTCAAGTCCACTATTTTGGAACAATTGTCATACCAGCACAATACCGGCACGATACCGTTGCAATTGAAGTCAAATATCCGTAGTCTGCTATATGCCGTCATAACGGTCTTTCAATGGTAATAGAATTGTCGATCTCTTTTATCTATGCATTGAATTTTCGGTCTCTTTTATCTATGGATTGTGTTAGAATGGTATGTATGTGTTGCCGTTTTTAAAAAATGCGTTAGTTGAAGTGATTTTCGAAAAATTACTAATAAATTTAAACATTTAATCATGCTAGACTTTGTTTAAATATATTTGTACATACTATTTATTAGTATAAAAAGCAATGTGAAGTTTAGGAGATTAGTAAATTGCAATAAATTACAAAGAACAATTTCTAATATTTCTATCTATCTATTTTTTATTTATGGCAATCTGTCGACACAGGACAATTTAAAAATATTACTGTCAAATTCAAAATAGCAGACTACCGAAACATTTCAGTCATTGAATTGCAATTGTGAAGCAGTTGTGTACGAGACTAGCAATTTATGTCACTTTGACAATTGTAAGACAATGATGAAGTCGTTATGACGACACATTAATAGTAGACTACCAAAAACTTTACTATTGCACCATAATGGTACAATAATGGTACAGTTGTGACACCGTTGAAATACCCGACTCAGGGCCCAGATATAGAAAAAATCTTAAAGTATTTTATTTAAAAATTTAAATAGGCTTGGTAGCTATTTTAACGTTCTAGAGCGTAGGACTTGTTTAATATAAAAAGTTTAAACCTTTTTAGGAGATATTAATATTAATTATTTATTTTCATTATATATTTATACGCTAATCAGGCTCGTTAGCTTCCATAGATTTCAATGGGCTGGTGACATGTGTATGTTTTTTCTTCTAATCTTTCTTTGTCAGTGTTCAAAAAATTACACTAATACTTTTTAGAATATTATTTCATAATGCAATTTCACTAGAAATTAGGAACAATAGAGGATAGATGGCGTTGTTGTTAAAAACATAATTAAAGGGCAACACCCTTTTGAAACCACAAGTTTCTAAATTTAAACTTTACTGTTAGTTAAGATAACGTATTATTGTGACACGTTACTAAAAGCTAAAAGGTATCAATTAAATCGAGCACATATATTACAGCTTACCATCTGTTGGTAGGCTCTACAGTTGTTTAAATTAATTCAATTGTACCAAACTATCATTACCAGGATTGCAGTTGTACAGGATCCCATATCATTTCGGAACCTATGCCTATATAGGCACATGGAAGAGAGTAGCATGCTCCTTACTTTGTTCTCAGCAAAAGGTTTCGGACCAATTTCTCACCCTAAAAATCCCAGTATATAGTACACAGTAAATAATCTATACTGTGCTTACATAACGGCAACGTTAATTAGCTAGGCTAATATATACCTGTAGTTTCATACAGGCAGAAATACAATACCGAATTTTCCATACGAGAAACGTTAAAATAGATAAAATCAATTTCTGTTCGTTAGTCTCGCTAAAACTCAAAAAAGGCTGGGTCGATTTTGGTGCTTTTGGTCTTGAAATGTTCGTGAAAGTCCAGGAAAGTTTTAAATGGTGAAATTATATACGGGGATTTTAAATTCCACGCGTATGGAGTAGCGGGCATCAACAAGTGAAAAATATTTTAGCATAATGGTTGCGAAAACTTTACGCCTTATGTGAACACGTATGTGTTGCACTTTGTTCTAATTTTAAGTCAACAAGTTTATAAACAGCCAACAATGTAGTTTGTTTGGGTGTACTTATCACCAATGGGACTGCATTTCCCAGCGGTGGACATGCTAATGCCTCAATTATACAAATTAAACTGTGAATGTCTGTCTTTAAAATTATATACTTAAATGAATACCTGGGTTTAGTTGGAGAAGTAAATCTTGTGAAGGTGCTACAAGTGTATAAAAAAAATATGGGACCGCAAACAATGGGATAAGGGTGGGAGGATGATAATGAGTATTTGATGCTGTAGATTTTCAGTGTAGTTAGAATAGCTATTATTCAATTTCATTCTAGAGATACAGCCTGGTGATAGGCGGATGGACACACGGACGGAGAACGAAGTCTTAGTAATAGACTCCCGTTATACTTTTCTGTACGTAACCCTAAAAATTTGGGCTTATTGGGTAATAAAAATGCGTTAAAATGTAAATTATTTGATAAAATTCCACAAATTGTTTTTATCGTTCGTCTGTGGAACGTGCTCGAGAGCTAGTTTCAATCATAAAACGTGGACAAATGAACTTGTTTGATTAACCTTATTGAATTGTATACGACTGTACATTTTGAGTTTCCCCCACAAAATAATAAAACTAAATAAATAGATAGGTACACACATTCAGGATACGATCTGACTCCGCAAGGATTTTCTTCTCCTAACTTCCTACATTTGGGCACAGGCCTCCTTCACTTTAGCATGGCTTACTATGCCGCGCTGACCAGACGTGTTGGCATGGATGTTATTTACTTACAAAATCTTTTAACTGGCATTTACAGCAACCTGGGCATTAAATGGGGTGGTGACACTTGGTAGTGACACTTGTATTCTTAATACGTCACCACACGCACAACAAAGCATCTTTTCATGATGATATCTTTATTATGTATTTCTATGTCAGACGGTATCACTTTGTTCTGACATAGAATAAACTTACATTTTTTTAATTACACTATCTCTCCAGAATGTGAATGAAGCCAAGGAAGTATGGATTGTAGCAGATGGCGCTCTATAGTCTCTGCCTACCCCCATGGAAAAAAGGCATGATGTTATGATGATGATAATCTCTCCAGAATTAAAAAAAAATGCTAATATTCCTAACTGAGACACACACATATGCAGTAAAGGTATTTATGTAGTGTTATCAATTTGATTGTTTTGTACATAGGTACATAGAAAACACCAAGACACAGGGCATATACCTGTGGTCATCAAGTATCCAGAGCTGGGTGTCGAACTCAGGAAAATATGAATTAAAATAACCATCATCCATATCTTTGCAGGAATTTGTACCGTTACAAAAAATGTCGTCACACTGACAGTCTCTAATACATGGTAATTGTTAACAAAAGTTCCTTTCATTCATTTTTGCTTCATTTCACGCCGATGTTGGGAGTTCCGAATCGCTGTAATGGAATTTTAAATATTTCAAACAAATTACAATATTTAAGCATTTTTACATCATATTAAAACGATGTGTTGGCATAATGTATGCATATTCCATTAAGGTTACACATAATGAAAGGTTGAATATAAATTAATAACTCTCGCTATAAAATATGCTTCAGTATCAGGTATCAGATATTAATATCTTTTAGATCTGGAATCTAAATAACTGAGTGATTGTGAAATTAAAGCACTTAATAGTATTAAAGTTAAAAATATTTATTTATTTTTATTTTACGTATTTTGTACAAATATTATAAAGCGGAAGAATTTGTTTGTTTGAGCGCGATAATCTCAGAAACCAACTGGTCCACATAAAACAATTCTTTCTGTGTTGGATAGCAAGGATAGTTTATCAAGGAAGGCTATAGCGTATATAACATAACGCTGCGCTTAATAAGAACGAATCAGTATTAAAAAAGACGTGTGGCACTCGGGGACTGCCGCGGTAAAGCTATTGCATAGCATTTTTTATCAACTTATGCAATTATAATTATTTATTTATTTTATTTATGCAAGAATCTAAATACCATAAACTAAAATAAGATTAATAATCCGTATTTACTGATGCTTACATCTGTCCATTGTTTATGGTAATTATGATAAAATAGCGATAGTCAATCAAATGTCAATAAAATAAAATAAACATTATTTTACATTATTAAAATCTAAAATACGCTGTTATCTGAACATTTAGGATATAATGTTGTCGATTCAAAATCCTTATTTTAATACGCTGTTTAATTTGAGGTAAGGCGCTTACCCTTGGTATCAACAAGATGAAATAAATTCCGGGGCCAGGCTACGAGTAACTTGACTTGTCTTCAATTTTAAACGCCAACCCACCTTCTGGTACTTCTGTGGGATTACGCATACGCAGTAACGCCGATAACGTCAGGTGCACAGATACAGATGTCTATGGTCAGGTGTGTCAGGATATTTTCATTACGCTATTTTCGTTACGGAATTTCTGGATTCGGTCTCCACGCTCAAGGCCAAAAATAGTAGCTATGTAATAGCTTATAATGTTTCAAAAACGGGGGAAATTTTTTAAATTTCACGCGTACGGAGTCACGGGCCACAGCTAGTGCAATAATAGTTCTATGTATGTCCGTATTGCATCATGAATATTAGTGGTTTTGTACATAGCAATCATCAAATAAATAATTATAATTAAGTAATCACTACTGATAGTATAGAATATTTGCTAGAACTGCACATCATATAGTTTGACCAGGCCCCATAATGTTTTAAAATACCATCAAGTCTTCGCGTCACTATAACAATACCTACTTTTTCAGAAAGAAAACAATATTTATAGTAACTCAAATATTTATTAAAGAAAATAGATTTAACTATGGCGATGAGACCGCCCATTTGTACAGTAATATTGAGGCAAATCATGTAATTTTTTTTTCATTCTTTGTAATTTGGTGTACTAATAAATAGTTATCTACCTATCTATTTCACTATTAATCTACTCAATGTATTCGTCATAATTGCCTTCAGCCTCAGTAGTGGTTGGAGTATAAACCTCATCTATATCAACAGACTCGACTTCGGAAACTTTCGCCATTTCAGATAGATCAACCTTTTGCATCGTAACTCTCACTAAATCTTTCAAAATCTTTCTAATATCACTATCCTCAGATATCAAAGTTTTAATTTTAGCTTTTGCGAAACCAGCGTCTCTTCTTCCATTCATGGGTGGTTGTATACCTGGGAATTTTATTTTCTTCCTTTTCCTTATTTGTGGCTGGTCTAATCTTTGTTGCATGCTTTTTTGAACATGTTCTACATTTCCAGGAAAGCTTGGAAATTGTTCCATATGTCTATTGGCAAAAGATGATTCCATTCCTCCATTGCATTCATTACCACAGCTTAACGCACAACACATTTTTGGAAATGGACATTCGGGGTGTGGAGGCGGTGTTGGTGGAAGTGGACTTGGCATTTTCAAAGGCAGTATTTCATGAGTCGTCCTCGTTGTAGACTGTTCTGTTGGTTTCTTTTGACAATCCTTGAAATATAATAAATTTTCTATGGTTTCATCTGATGATGACGTATCGTATCTGGTTCTTTTGGATTTCGAGAGAACGTAACTAACATGCAGTATTACTATCATCTGGAAACAAAATGGACGTTATATGAGCAGAATTAAAAATGATAAATATTTGCGAGTGGTCTATGAAATACAATGAAATAAAAGGACACTATCTCGAAGTTCTTTTTAATATAAGAGAGACCTATTTGACATCCAATGATGGCAAAAATACGAAAAGAAAATTTTATTCATCACTTTAGCTACTTTTTTAAAATCAATGGCAGCTTATTCAACTGTCAAATCTACTAAAACAATAGCATAGACTTAGGATATAGATCTAGACGTAATACTCGGTACAACGAATCCGGCCCGCTGCTTTTTTTAGTTGAACACATTAATAAAAATAAATGATTTAGTAGCCTTTCTAACTCTTTCTTTTTAAGCGGGAATAAAAGAGAAAGCAAGGCTATTTACTATTTTACTTTTAAACCATAAACAGGGCGGCCCTGCCTTGGAACAAATCTATGTTCCCGAGTTGTTACTCCCTATTTATAACGTTCTTGAACAATAGTGGTTATTTGATGCTCGTATAGCAATAACATGTGTCATGTTAGTAATTATATCTCCTTTGTACCATAGACTTAGGATATAGATCTAGACTCAACACTCGGTACAACGAATCCGGCTTGCTGCTTTTTTTATTTGAACACATTAAGAAAAATAAATGATTTAGTAGCCTTTCTAACTCTTTCTTTTTGAACGGGAGTAAAAGAGACAGCAAGGCTACTATACACTATTTTACTTATAAACCATAAACAGGGCGGCCCTGTCTTGGAACAAATCTATGTTCCCGAGTTGTTACTCCCTATTTATAACCTTCTTGCTTTGTACCTATATAACAACAAAATACAAAAAAAAATTAGAGTAAACTCGCATTATTTTGCCTGCCAATTTTATTTCCACGGAGATTTTAAACAGCGTCTTGTGGTTTGTTTAAAATAAGCTTTATGTTTCTTCTGTGGATAACAGATTCAATAAGTATGTATTTACAAAAGAAAAGTAGTTTATGTATTATATCTGTATTCTGGTACCCATAACACAAGCATAATAAGCTTAGCTTGGGACCAGAGGACGTTGTGTGAAATGTCCATGAATATTTATTTATTTATTTATTTATTATTAATAGATAAATATATTACTTTTTGTTTGCAAGTTTACGTTTACTAGCTGTTGCCCGGAACTTCGTACGCGTGGCCATCCTTTTGAACCACTCCTTACCTCTTTTACCACGGACGTAAGCAGGGATTAAAAAGCACAACGTGGCTTTATTTACGTTCGTGCAACTGTTCCCACAAGAGGTTACCGAAGGGTGTTTATTTACAAATTTTATGGTCGTACCTATGTTTAAAATTAATTAGATAAGCTAAACAGAGATTACCTGTACTACCTTTTTGGGAATTTGAAATTAGTTATGAAATTTGACTTTAACCTGATTTCATGAAAATAAAAACCACTACTTATATTTTTAACGATATTTATAACATAAATAACTACACAAAAATACTTACAAATTGTAAAATGTCCATTTTACCGCACAATACAGAATCACATATGTGTTATCGAAGTGTTAATGTTTGAAAGAAAACGTATTTGTGTTTTGTAAACAAAGAGGTTGGTTTGTTCAGATCGGTTATTGGTCATAATAGTTGAGCTCACCTGTGTGTGAATAGTACGGAAATCGTTACATGGCCTGTGTGAGTTGATGCAGCACTTGACTATGACCCTACGGTTTACATAACGTTGCCGCGTTGGCACCCCGACGTTGAAACGATAATTCCCATAATACCTCAGATCAACGTCATTCATAGATTCAGAACCACAGACATACAAGATGGTGAATTGACGTTTAAAATTGAGGACCAGTAACTTTATACTTTCTTTCTCCCCAGCCTATTACCGTTCCACTGTTGGGCACGGGGCTCCTCCATTTTCGGAGGGATTATGGTCTACTGTGCCGCGTTAACTTTACAGTACCTACAAGATCGGTCAAAGCAGTGCAGACGTATCTACGTAAAAAAGTTTCGGTATTTACGAGTACATATATTTGCTGATGCCGTTTAGTTTCCCCAGCAAATATTAGTAAAGCAAACGGTTCTAGAAAAAAACCTTTATTTCATTTTGTCTAAAACTCTTTTTGTGTCCATCAATAAATCTATCTCGGTCCACTGCTGGTCATAAGCCTTCCCCAAAACACCATAACATGCGGCTATGTGTCACCTACATCCGGCGATTGTTGTATAAAATACTTTCACATCTGACAGAAATTCACTTCTTATGTATCAACATATTAGACATCGATATGTATTATTATACATCTTTTTTACGTTACAACAGGCTAATACAAAAATATCGCAGTTTTATCTAGATACAATATGAGAGATAAGCTATCAAATTCATTAAGCTTTAGTTAATAGGAAGCCACTTGTGATATATTTACTGCATACTTTGTAAATAGAGTAGATATTTATAAAACACACTATTACACGTAAACTGTTTCAGAATGTACAAGCGATATAAAAAAGTAATTGAATATATATAATACAGACGGGCTTCGTGGTGGAGTGGTTTATGTAATGGACTGCGGATCACGAGGTCTCGGGTTCGATTCCCGGTCAGGACAAATATTTGTGTGATATTTTTAATTGTCATACAAATGTTTGTACTGCGTCTGGGTGTTTACTATGTATTATAAGTATGTATTTACAAAAGAAAAGTAGTTTATGTATTATATCCGTATTCTGGTATCCATAACACAAGCATATAAAGCTTAGCTTGGGACCAGAGGACGTTGTGTGAAATGTCCATGAGTATTTATTTATAGTAATAGTTTTCCAAAGTATGTATTTCCCTATAGATCGTTTAAAACTGCTGCTTTGGGTTATTAATAATGTTTATTCAATTATCTCTCTCTCTCCAGCCCATTTACGTCCCACTGTTGGGCACGGGCCTCCTCAACTTTGGGAGGGATTATGGTCTACTGTGCCGCGCTGACCAGGCGTGTTGGCACAGGGTTTATTTTCGAGTATTCCGTCTCTCAAGAAGGGTTATCTGTGCGCAATATCCCTTAGCTGACATTTACAGCACCCTTGGGAGGAGATGGGGTGGTGACACTTGTATTCTTAATCCGTCACCACACGGAGTTATTCAATTCACCACATCAAATTTAAGCAACAGTTAATACACATCAATATCAATATAATATCTAATATATAAAATTCACGTGTCACAGTGTTAGTTACCGTACTCCTCCGAAACGGCTTGACCGATTCTTCTCAAATTTTGCATACGTATTCAGTAGGTCTGAGAATCGGCCAACATCTATTTTTCAAACTTTTTTTTTTAGTATGGCAAAACAACGTTTGCCGGGTCAGATAGTAAATATGTATTAATCTATGTAACGGAATCTTTGAAAGTGATCCTCAACCACTTGCAGTAGTCGGATCGATCTGAAATTTTGCACACATAAATTAAGTACCGATGACAATGCAATAATTAAAAAAAATCTTTAGGATTTTCAAGCGTTTTTTTAAGTTTTAGAACTAAGTAGGTAGATTATTTTCTAAAAGTGTTTAACTCGCTCATAATATGCTGCTGCAATATCTTTTTCTTTTTATAAGCGTGAAGTTTATTCACAACGTTTATATATTCCAAAGTATAACGATTATTTCGCCTATGTAATTCTTCCTGTCTTTGTTTCACATTTGCGCAGTATTGATACCACCTTGGTCGGTTTGTAACTGTGAGTTTCCACTAAAAACATTAAACATGCAATGTATCGAAACTTAACACTGTCAAACCAATCACACAACTGGTTTTGTCGAGTTTACGTTCGCACTCAAGAAAACTAGTTAAAATCTTTGACAGCATTCAAGATTTGTTGTTGTCTGTGTTCGCACTGACTAAAATTATAATCTTTGACAGGTTTGTTTAAAGATTTGACATGGCTGACGTTCACACTGCTGTTAAACTTTGCCTCGCAACTTGTTTAAAATCTCGATATATTGTTTCCCAGCACCGTCGGTAAACAACTGTGATATTAGTGCGATTTTTATTACATAATTAATAATATGAGTTAATTAAAGTGAAATATGGAATGGACGAAAGCAGATACGTTAAAATTTATTGAGCTTTGGCAAGGCTTTCCATGTTTGTGGAATACAAAAGACGTAAATTACAAACATAGACAAAAGCGTCGTGATGCTTCGTCACATTTAGCACAGGAGATGGGCACTGACACCTTTGCAATTGACAAGAAAGTTATTGATTTAAAAACCCAATATAATCGGGAAATAAATAAATTACGAACAAAATCAGGTGCTGGATTAGATGATATACCCCAATCTAAATAATAGTAGTTAAAAACAATAAATCTTCTTCGTCGCTGGAATCCATGGTTTAATAATATGATAATGAATGTGACTATTTGTACGGGTACTGGACGAATAAATTATATTTATTCGTACATTATATTCAATTTTTTTTCAAATTAAGAATGAAATTGGACGATTAGTTGGACGATTAGCTTGTTTTTTAAGAATGAGTATATTCATACGGATATTATTATTTTTTTATTATTAAATTTATTACTAAGAATTTTTTTTTAATAATAAATTTATTCTATATTTACGTGAGTATGATTATTGTTTGCCTATGGAATTATGATGTGATTGGTGGATGTGTATTGTGATTGGTGAACAAAAGGAGGTAATTATAATTTAAATACTCAATTTTTATTTTAACAATAGATATTGTAAAATATGATAAAATAAATCAATGAAATAAATTTCAATGGAAAAGGTAAGCTATTAAATCTTTTTATTTCTTTTTTAATTAAAAATATTTATTTTTCTTAAAAAGTTTCATTTGTTTATATTTCTGTCATTCTGTCATAAAGTATTTATAATAAAATAATTCAATTTGAATTTATTTAGCTTGTATAAAATATCTTACAAAATGGGTAATTATTCAATTAATAAAAAATATATATTTATTTCTTAACATTTTTTAATTTTAATACTTATGGTAATATATTCTTCAGATTCCGAAGAATATTATGAAAACGAAGAAGGCAAAGAGAAAGACCAAAACGGAGAAGACGCGAATGAAGTTGTTGATTCAGATGAAGCTGCTGATGAGAATGACAAAGTCATGGATGAAAATTTATTGAAGAAAGGTGACAAATTTGATTCTTTTGAAAAGTTGGAGAAAAAAGTAAAAGATTTCGAAGAAAAAGAGTACGCATTTTTTTATCATCGTGATGCTATGACAATTGAGCGATGTCGCACAAAAGGAATCAAGAGGCATGTTGAAGCGTCCCTGATATATTACAGCATCCAATACTATTGTATATACTATTCCAATTAAACTATTACGTGTATAATTAAAAATAAAAGTGTGGTCATAGTGATACTTCAACATGCTATTCTAGTAATTCTGATCAAGGAATTGGGATTATTCTTTTAAATTATTGCATTGTATATACATATATAATATATGACGGGACTCGTGGTCTAGTGGTTCATATAATGGACTGCCGTTCACGAGGTCTCGGGTTCGATCCCCGGTCAGGACAATCATTTGTGTGATGCTTTCAATTGTCATACAAATGTTTGTACTGCGTTTGGGTGTTTACTATGTATTATAAGTATGTATTTACAAAAGAAAAGTAGTATATGTATTCTATCCGTATTCTGGTACCCATAACACAAGCATATAAAGCTTAGCTTGGGACCAGAGGACGTTGGGTAAAATGTCCATAAATATTATTATATTATTATATATTGACGGGCTTCGTGGCGTAGTGGTTCATGTACTGGACTGCCGTTCACAAGGTCGCGGGTTCGATTCCCGCTTGGGACAATTATTTGTGTGATATTCATAAATGTCATACAAATGTTTGTACTACGTCTGGGTGTTTTCTATGTATTTTAAGTATGTATTTACAAAAGAAAAGTAGTATATGTATTATATCCGTATTCTGGTACCCATAACACAAGCATAATAAGCTTAGCTTGGGACCAGAGGACGATGTGTGAAATGTCCATGAATGAATATCTAATATATAAAATTCACGTGTCACAGTGTTAGTTACCGTACTCCTCCGAAACGGCTTGACCGATTCTTCTCAAATTTTACATACATATTCAGTAGGTCTGAGAATCGGCTAACATCTATTTTTCAAACCTTTTTTTTTAGTATGGCAAAATAACGTTTGCCGGGTCAGCTAGTATATATATATTATATTGTCATCCGTCCTTGTTAGGTGTGCAAAATTTCAGATCAATCCATCTACTGCAAGTGGCTGAAAATCGCTTTCAAAGATTCCGTTACACAGATTAATACATTGATAGATGCATACCAAACTTATAAAAGCGTGTTAAAAATACTTTCTTGGGTTTTCTTTTGACAAGGATAACTCACGAACGAATCAATCGATTTCGAACGAGCTGGTGGTGATCGAAGTCAATTTTTGATGTTAAGAGCTTAGTTTCTAAAATCGATCGGTAGAGCCGTTTAAAAGTTAGTAAAATAATTGGTCAAGTGCGAGTCGGACTCGCGCACGAAGGGTTCCGTACCATTATCTATGCAACATAAGGCAACGTTATTAGTATCGAGCAAGAAACGGTAAAAAAATCATGTTTGTTGTATGGGAGCCCCCCTTAAATATTTATTTTATTTTATTTTTAGTATTTGCTGTTATAGCGGCAATAGAAATACATCATCTGTGAAAATTTCAACTGTCTAGCTATCACCGTTCTTGAGATACTGGGTACGGAACCCTAAAAATCATGTTTATTGTATGGGAGCCCCCCTTAAATATTTATTTTATTTTATTTTTAGTATTTGTTGTTATAGCGGCAATAGAAATACATCATCTGTGAAAATTTCAACTCTCTAGCTATCACCGTTCTTGAGATACAGCCTGGTGACAGACGGACGGACGGACGGACGGACAGCGAAGTCTCAGTAATAGGGTCCCGTTTTTACCCTTTGGGTACGGAACCCTAAAAAACACATTTCAAAAATTTTTTTTTTGTCTTTTTGTTGAGATTTCTCAAAATCTACCGGCTCGAATCGGTGCAAAGTATATTCAAAATCTATATAAATAATAATAAAATAATAATAATCTAATATAATCTGTATAAATGATAGTGAAAATATAATTAGATACTTATACATATATTTAATACCTATAAATTTAATTTATAAAAGAGCATTTATTATATTTAATAATAAAAAATAAATTCAATATTTGACGGTATTAAAATCGGCAAACATTTACCATTTTTAGGGTTCCGTACCCAAAGGGTAAAAACGGGACCCTATTACTGAGACTTCGCTGTCCGTCCGTCCGTCCGTCCGTCCGTCCGTCCGTCCGTCCGTCCGTCCGTCCGTCCGTCTGTCACCAGGCTGTATCTCAAGAACGGTGATAGCTAGAGAGTTGAAATTTTCACAGAGGATGTATTTCTATTGCCGCTATAACAACAAATACTAAAAATAAAATAAAATAAATATTTAAGGGGGGCTCCCATACAACAAACATGATTTTTAGGGTTCCGTACCCAGTATCTCAAGAACGGTGATAGCTAGACAGTTGAAATTTTCACAGATGATGTATTTCTATTGCCGCTATAACAACAAATACTAAAAATAAAATAAAATAAATATTTAAGGGGGGCTCCCATACAACAAACATGATTTTTTTACCGTTTCTTGCTCGATACTAATAACGTTGCCTTATGTTGCATAGATAATGGTACGGAACCCTTCGTGCGCGAGTCCGACTCGCACTTGACCAATTATTTGGTTTAAATTAAAAACAAATAGAAACGCAAAGTTATTTTTTTTTAATTTTCACTCTAATTGTTAAAATAAAATTATTCGTCCGACTTCTGTACGAATAATAATAAATTGTTTGTCCAGTACCCGTATTAATAATTATAAATTGTTCGTACGGTAACCGTATTAATAATTATAAATTGTTCGTACAGTACCCGTATTAATAGACTCAGCCTATGATAATAGTAGTAAACCAACCAAGTACCTACGTCTGTTGTGACAGTTTCAGCGAAACGTCAAAACAACGTTTATAAACAAATCAATATAGAATGTCGCGTTACTAATCCAGAGCGCAATTTCTATGAGTATTGTCTAGATTGTGAAACGTCAAATATGTTTAGGTTCCACAAGTTGTGTATCAATGCGAACGCGGCTCAATACATTGACAGAAAACAGAGTTGTCAACGTGTTTTTTTGTGCATGTTTCGTCAGTGGAAACTCACAGTAAAACCTATTGTTTTAAGTTTTTGGCTAGCACAAAATTCTGGTGTGACCTGAATTTGTTAAGAAACGTGTTCTCAGGGCTTAAAATGTGCTTTGGTAGGAAAACAGTGCTTCTTTCTAGTCTATTTCGTGACTTTTTGGGCAGATGATAGCAGCTGCAGATAGAAATTAAAGCCATAATCCATAAAACCTGAAAAAGAAATCTTTAAGCACAGAGCAAGGCCAGTGTCCTAAATCTATCCATCCATCCATCAGCCTTTCTCCGTCCACTGTTGGACATAGACCTCTCCCATAGAACTCTACAACATGTCGTCCTGTGCCGTTTGCATCCAATGGTTCCCTGCGACCTTAACGATATCGTCGCTCCACATTGTCGGGTGCCGCCCTACGCTACGACGTCTGGTCCATGGTTATTATATAGGTACCTTAATATCAAAAACAAAATCAAGAATATAAAACTCCACTCGAAATCAAATTCTGACCACGCGAATGTGTAACAGTTCTAAGAAGATATTTTTACAAGCATAATCCGTAACAATAGGCATAAACAACAGTCAAGATTATTCTATGAACAAATTGCTCCATCCCAAGGTTGTCTGTAAGAGATCACAAATAGTGATAATACCGCCTTTTGTACCATAAAAAACTGTTAACACTGTTAATCTTTTGTAAATTTTTGGTGTACAATAAATAGATATTGATTTGATTTGATTTGAAATTGGCATACTAATAAAGTTTTGAATGCATTATAACAATATGTCTATAGTTTTACAACCATAACAGCGCTCTATTTAATATATACATTGGATTGTATACTAATTTATAACATATACTGTATATGTGTGCCATAAATTAATTTCAAACATTGTTTGGAGTCCTTCTGGATCAGGCCTAACAACAGGGATATACCCAGTACACCCTAAAGTTGCACAGTAAAGATTTCCAAATTCCCATAGTAACATTGCAGTAAGACCACTATTATATAAAAGTAAAGTTTGTAATATGTAATCTCTGATTATTTTTTATATTCATGACAGACATTTCACACAACGTCCTCTGTTGCCAAGCTATGCTTGTTTTATGGTTACCAGATTACGGATAGAATACATGTAGGTGCTACTTTTCTTTTGTAAATACATACTTAGAAACACCCAGATGCAGTGCAAACATTTGTAAGATAATTATAAATATTACAAGAATGAATGCCCCTTGCGGGAACCGATCCCACGACCTCGTGAACGGCATTCCGTTCCATGAACCACTACACCACAAGGCCCGTCAAATTAATGGGCCGCAGTCTGGCCTGATCTGGTCCGTAGCAGATGCTTATATTCACATTAATTTTATTAATTTTTGCAACGAAATGGTTTCCCAGGTCGTGGGTTCAAGTCCCGCTCATGGTTATAATTTTGCCCACTATAATATACCTTATATTCAATTTAATTAAATGAATTGATTTGAATATACCTTACATACCCTTAAGAGGATACCAAAATAGCTTCGTGCATTTTTCTATGTACGAAGTTTTCATTGTTTCTTTAGAATGAATGGCTAGAGCTCTAATTTTTAAGTACATATATGTTGTTTCAATATATAATCTAGGATCGCATAAACTCAGAAACGCGATTGAAAAAAGTTTTCTCGATAGAAAATCTTAGCGAAACAACCTCTCTTATTTTTTATTTTTTTCATTTGTCGATCTATTATCGCGTATTAACTAATTAAATAACTTTCAAAACATAAGTAAGTATTATATATAGAAACACGTAAACCGGAATTAAAATATATTTAGTAGATTTTGAGTAAATAGGAAAAGTATCCCTAATTCTTCATTTTCTGTGCCTACTGGCTGTGTTAATATGTACGTGTCGGCGATGATATACGATAATATTGATGTAGGCCCTTAAGAGTCTTTATGAGAAATACAGTTCAGTCATACGAAGTTACAGAAAAAAGGCCAGCAAGAATTGTATGCATTTATTTACCTTCATATTTGCAATAACATTAGTGTTTATGAGGAAAACTTCGGTAAAATGAAACATACAAATATATGCATTACACTACATTACTGAGATAAGGTAGTGATAACATTCTGATGAAAATATTAAGTGTTAATTTATTATCCGTGTAACAATTTAGAGACATTTATTTTAAACTAACTGTTGCCCGGTGACTCCGTAAGCGTAGAATTTAGAAAATTTCCCCTTTTTTGCAACATTTTTCACTACTGCTTCGCTCCTATTAGTCACAGCGTGATGTTATATAGCCTATAGCCTTCCTCCTACCATACAACACTGACAAAATTTTTCTAATCGGAAAAGTGGTTCCTGAGATTAGCGCGTTCAAACAAACAAACAAACTCTTCAGCTTTATAATCTTTCTTCTTATATATAAAACTAGCTGTCCCGGCAAACGTTGTTTTGCCATACTAAAATAAATAGATGTTGGCCGATTCTCAGACCTACTGAATATGCAAGCAAAATTTCATAAAAATCAGTCAAGCCGTTTCGGAGGAGTACGGTAACTAACACTGTGACACGTGAATTTTATATATAAGATTTTCGATTCCTCTAAATAAGCATGCGAAACTCTACCTAGAGCAGCACCAGACAACAGATATGCTTACTACGTAATATTACAATGCTTTCTTTGCAAATCACAAGGAATTATTTACAGCATTTATTGCAAATGTAGAGCCCAAAACATTACAACTCAGTAAAAAACAAACAAAGAGTTCCTTAAACCATAAATTTTACAACACAATATTAAGGCATCGTATAAAAGCTGTAATGTATTGTATTGTTGTAAAAAAACATAGCGAAAATTTTCCTGTCATATATTAAGTAAATGTAATATAAACAGTACGTGTTAAACAACGAGTCTTGTACCTGTACTTTCTAAATTAATGCCGTGATGGTTCGTTGTAACATATATAGCTTTGCTTACTACGAACAACACTTTGTAAGACCTGCTGAATTGGCTTTTAATGGTGCCAATTTTACGTGCACAACTAAATTAATTTATTAATTTTTGCAATTAACTTGCTATGCTTTTACTAAATAAACTAAATTATAGTGTAATAAATGATAACCATGAGCAGGACTTGAACCCACGACCTCGGAATACCGTCAGTTGCTCTCCCATCTGAGCTACCATGGTTCCCGCACATGTTTACCAAATCTTCCACTACTATCTTCTCAATGTGAGTTAAACATCGTACAATGTTTTGTGTACAACGCCATCTATTGAGCGGTTTGCTTTGGAGAGCAACGGAACGGTATTCCGAGGTCATGGGTTCAAGACCCGCTCATGGTTATCATTTGTTCCACTATAATTTAGTGTACAACTAACTTAACTAAAAAAATTAATGTTGATACTGGTATCAATTCTACCTGCACAACTAAAATGGCGTGTTTTTGAATAATTGGCTATTAAGTTGTGCATATTTTTATTAATTTAAATCGTTAGTTTATAATACACAGATTTACTAATAAAAAAATTCTATTAACATTGCCGAATTGCGTTATTGACACTATAAATTTAATTTTTTTAGTTAAGTTTAGTTGTGCAGGTAGAATCGGTACCAGTTTCAATATATCTATTATTTGCTATTTTTTTGTACAAATTTATCTTAATTAAAATCGTAAATTTATAATACCCAGCTTTTATAATAAGAAAGTTTAGTGAACATTGCCAAATTGTGTTATTGACAATATCAATTTTCATTTTTTTTAGTTAAGTTTAGTTCATTTGTGCGCCTAGAATCGGCGCCATTGTAAAACCACAAAATGGTAACACTGAAATCTACTATATTTATTGCTTTTAATTTTATTTTAAAACCTCTAAATAGTAACACTGAATTCTAAAATACTGATTCGAAATTTAAAAATTTATAACAGTAAAAAGCTGCATTGTAGATTGTCGGTAAAGACTTTCAGGCTAGAGTACAAGTAGATCCAGAAATAGTCTGAGCGCTACAAGGATAAAACAGTTTAATCAGAGGAATATATCTACATCCAATCGTAAGATTTATTGTCCTTAATAGCAGGTTTTCAGAATAGTAAATAAAATTTAAGTAAAAAAATTTACGACACATAAAAAATTTAGAAACGCCTATTTATTTTATATAGCAACGTATACTAAATAAATATTATAAAGCTGAAGAGTTTGTTTGTTTGAACGCGCTAATCTCAGAAACCACTGGGCCGATTTGAAAAATTCTTACAGTGTTAGATAGGGCTTTATCGAGGAAGGGTTTAGGCTATATAACACAACGCTATGACCAGTAGAAGCCAAGCAGTAGTGAAAAATGTTGCAAAAACGGCGAAATTTCTCTAAAACCCACGCGAACGTAGTCGCGGGCAACAGCTAGTTATTTTATATAGCAACGTATAAGTACTAAATTATTACAAGTTTCTGATCTAGAAGTAGTAGGTACCTAGTTGTTACATCTATAGAGCAGGGGCATGGAAAAATGGCAATTTTAACGATCCTTCTATTTTAGATACCTTCTTTGCAACGAGGAGCGATGGTGTAACCATTTGTGACTCACTGACTGACAGACTGTTACTGACTTTAGCAATGGTTTTAATATAGTTTAAGTAGCTTTTGCCCGCGATTTCCTACGCGTGTAATTTATAGTTCTAGTTGTTACATTTATAGAGCAGGGGCATGGAAAAATGGCAATTTTAACGATCCTTCTATTTTAGATACCTTCTTTGCAACGAGGAGTTTTGGTGTAACCATTTGTGACTCACTGACTGACAGACTGTTACTGACTTTAGCCATGGTTTTAATATAGTTTAAGTAGCTTTTGCCCGCGACTCCCTACGCGTGTAATTTAGAAAACTTTCCCCATTTTTGCATCATTTTTCACTAATCCTTCGCTCCTATTGGTCGCAGCGTAATGTTATATAGACTATAGCCTTTTGGATACATGTACTATCCAAGACTGAAAGAATTTTTCAAATTAAAACAGCGATTCCCGAGATTAGCACGTTCAAACAAACAAACTCTTCAGCTTTATTATATTAGATAAAAAAAGTTTGAGTAAAAATATTCTTTGTGTAGGTAATGTATAACACCTATTTCTAGAATAATTCCTTAACTTGCACTTGCTAGAGAGCTCTACAGATAGACAAAAGGCTATCTCCATAGTTGGCTTATTTTCTCATTGTTTTATTATGCTACCATTATTATGATGAAAAATATGCAATGCCCCAGAATATAAATGTACTATTATTACTTCAACTTTACAAGCCCACGATTGTTTGCAGACATTATGATAATAAGGCAATTTGTTAGGGTTCCGTACCCAAAGGGTAAAAACGGGACCCTATTACTGAGACTTCGCTGTCCGTCCGTCCGTCCGTCCGTCCGTCTGTCACCAGGCTGTATCTCAAGAACGGTGATAGCTAGAGAGTTGTAATTTTCACAGATGATGTATTTCTATTGCCGCTATAACAACAAATACTAAAAATAAAATAAAATAAATATTTAAGGGGGGCTCCCATACAACAAACATGATTTTTTTACCGTTTCTTGCTCGATACTAATAACGTTGCCTTATGTTGCATAGATAATGGTACGGAACCCTTCGTGCGCGAGTCCGACTCGCACTTGACCAATTTTTTTCTTTTATTAGCTAACGCGTTAGCAATATAACAAGCTAAATTATCCCTCCCATATTAGATATTAATAAAAAAATTGGTGATTCATAAGTACTGTTTATTACGCTGAAAGTACTAACCCATGGAAGCCTAAAATCTATTCTAATATTATAAAGTTGAACAGTTTGTTTGTTTGAACGCGCTAATCTCAGGAACTACTGGGCCGATTTTAAAAATTCTTTCAGTGTTGGATAGCACATTTATGGAGAAATTGTCTTATTTATAATGAATTATCGGAGGTTTAAACAATAAAATAATGTCACTTTATCAGACAGGTAATAAACGTTTTAGCGTAAAAATACTTTTATGAATAACATTTTTGACAAATTTATCGTCATTATTAATAAGACTATAAGACTGTAGGCCATATAACATCACAATGCGACCAAGAGGATCGAAGCATCAGTGAAAAATTTGGCCAAAACGGTTTTTTTTTAATTTATATAAATAGATTATGTTTTTGCAAAATGAACATCGTGGTATTCAATAAACGGACCCCCTGGTGACTGTACCAGGGGGTGCGTTTATTGAATACCACGATGTTCATTCGATGTTCGATGTTCAAAAGCAGTCTGCTACGCTATCCACTGGGATAGCGTAGCAGACTGCTTTTGAAGCGTACGCGAGGCCGATTCCTTTAGAGGGAATTTATTTGTGTGATGTTTGTATTTTTCATGCTATCGTCGTATATAACGCTGCCCCATTATTTTGTTTTTATACATGAGGCTCTCACATAATTCTTTATTATTTTGTCTTATTCCACAATCAAAATAAAATAACCAAAAGTTTTTCAACGTATATTACTTTTCAAACTCTTTTTAAACTTATAAAACTGTGCCAAGTCTTTCTTGAAGTATTCAGGTATCGTTTTGTATGTAGTTTTAACAGTAGATGGCATCCAAGTCACTACCCATTGACAGTAAAAGTACCACCAAGGTATAGGATGACACGGATCATAAGGAAAGTTCGCTTCTGCCTTTTCTAACCTCTCCTTGCAAATCCGCTTAGTAGGCATAACTTAACAATGATTATTGTGTGTTTCTTCACACTTCGAAGATATTTCCAAATACTGAGGTTCAAAGTTTCCTAATATTGGGCCATAGTCTCGTATGTAGCATTCTAATAATATTATCAAAGAAAATTGTAATATTGTTTCTTTAAACATCTGAAATGTAGGAAAACTCTTGTAATAGATATTCTAATATTCTTCTTCTTCTCCGTGTGGTGACGGATTAAGAATGCAAGTGTCACCACCCCATCTCCTCCCAAGGGTGCTGTAAAAGTCAGCTAAGGGATATTGCACACAGATAGCATCCTCTGTGAGGGACGACGAAAACTCGACAATAAACCCTGTGCCAATACGCCTGGTAAGCGCGGCACAGTAGACCATAATTCCTCCTCCTCCTTCATCATTCAATCCTTCCTCCACTTTGGGAGGGATCCCAAAGTGGAGGAAGCCAGTGCCCAACAGTGGGACGTAAATGGGCTGGAAAGAGAGAGAGATATTCTTAATTTATTTATTTATTTATTCATTCATTGGGTACTTAATGCTTACAGTGATCCTTTCGCAATAAGTACATACAATATACATTTATAAATTCAATTAGAAATAAAAATTATGTACATTATTAATATTATCATGATATTAATTTATGAATTTTTGCAATTGACTTGCTATGCTTTTACTAAATAAACTAAATTATAGTGGAAAAAATGATAACCATGAGCGGGACTTGAACCCACGACCTCGGAATACCGTTCCGTTGCTCTCCCATCTGAGCTATCATGGTTCCCGCATATGTTTACCAAATCTTCCACTACAACCTTCTCAATGTGAGTTAAACATCGTGCGATGTTTTGTGTACAACGCCATCTATTGAGCGGTTTGCACCAACTCGATCAATCGATCACTTAGTGTTCTTTACAGAACACAATTGGACCGAAATAATGACTGTACATGTATTTCTACATTAATTTATGAATTTTAAATAAATAAATAAATATTAATGGACATTTCACACAACGTCCTCTGGTCCCAAGCTAAGCTTATATGCTTGTGTTATGGGTACCAGAATACGGATAGAATACATATACTACTTTTTTTTTGTAAATACATACTTATAATATATAGAAACACCCAGACGCAGTACAAACATTTGTATGACAATTAGAAAAATCACACAAATGATTGTCCCGAGCGGGAATCGAACCCGCGACCTCTTGATCGGCAGTCCGTTACCAGAACCACTACACCACAATTGCATTAATAATAATAATATAATAATATAATTAATAATAATTATTTTTGCAATTGACTTGCTATGCTTTTACTAAATAAACTAAATTATAGTGGAAAAAATACACACGTTGTACACAAAACATCGCACGATGTTTAACTCACATTGAGAAGGTTGTAGTGGAAGATTTGGTAAACATATGCGGGAACCATGATAGCTCAGATGGGAGAGCAACGGAACGGTATTCCGAGGTCGTGGGTTCAAGTCCCGCTCATGGTTATCATTTTTTCCACTATAATTTAGTTTATTTAGTAAAAGCATAGCAAGTCAATTGCAAAAATTCATAAATTAATGTAGAAATACATGTACAGTCATTATTTCGGTCCAATTGTGTTCTGTAAAGAACACTAAGTGATCGATTGATCGAGTTGGTGCAAACCGCTCAATAGATGGCGTTGTACACAAAACATCGCACGATGTTTAACTCACATTGAGAAGGTTGTAGTGGAAGATTTGGTAAACATATGCGGGAACCATGATAGCTCAGATGGGAGAGCAACGGAACGGTATTCCGAGGTCGTGGGTTCAAGTCCCGCTCATGGTTATCATTTTTTCCACTATAATTTAGTTTATTTATTATCATGATACATTTTTGTTATTTGCAAGTCACAATAAAAAGTCATTTGAAGTCAAAAACTAATAATAAAATCTTACAGAAATGATAAAAAGTCCAAAAATAAATTCAAATATTTTGTATTATATAAATAGTAATTAATGCAATAATAATTGGTAGGTTAGACTATTTTCCTCCCAAAGGTATTGTTCTTGTTTAGTGGCTTCTTTAGACACGACTTATCGTAGAGCTTAAGTTGTATCTCTGCCAGTACCCTTAGTGATAGTGTCACAAACAAAGGGGGTTGTGGTGTATGTCTACCAACGTGTAGATCGAGGTCCTGTAAGAATGAAATTTTTGAAAAGTGACACGGTCTGTGAGAGTCTGAACAATAAAACTCTACCACAGAATAAATATTAATAGGACTAAAACATACATATGCATAGTCGGTGCAGTTTATTAGACCAAATAGACTCGTGATGTGTCTAGCATGTTTAAGGTTAATAAGACCTATCTCTCATCGTTAACAAAAACACATGACATTCAAGTTAATTTTTTTTTTATTATAATTTTATTTTACATTATTTCAGCACATTTCAACTAAAATTACTAATTACAACGTACCTCTTAGTTAATTAATTTCAATTGTAACAAAAATTTACAACAGTAGATAAAAAATACGTTATAACTAGACTAATAACTACTTATCAAATTTATCCCTATTTATAAAGGCACCTTCCTATCCATAAGGAATTAGTACACCAGGAATCATCTGTATTGGTGGCGGTGGTGGCACAATAATAGGCGGAGGCATAATGAAAGCTGGTGAAAGAGGTGGCATTAAAATAGCCGGTGGAGGCACAAATATAGGAAAGGCAAAAATCTTCGCAACTTTTTGATTAGAGTTTTCTTTTGGTCTTCGTTTGCATTTGCAGCAAACTATAGGCTCGCAGTCATAATCTGAGCTACAGCCTCTGTTTGGTCGTCTATGTAGTGTATGGACCAAAAGGAATTGTAAAATCACCACTAACATCAAAATGTAGCAGAGTTTCATTCCTGCAAATATAAAAAAATATAAAAACGAAAGTGTTGAATAAAGATTGTTACGGAAATAAATAAAATAAATTGTCTAGGATTTTTCCTAGAATTTAATTTTATTCTAAATAAATAAATGATTAAATAATTGATAGATCATTAAGTTAAACTCACGCTCCATAGAACATATTAATATTATGTATATCCCTATCAATATCGGTTTTAAAATTTTAAATTATTAAAGGTACACAATACATGTCTAGTTGATTTTTAATAGCTAAATGTTTATTAAAACCTAAGTTATAGATCGTCATTTAGAACAATTCGTACTGCGTAGTGTAAAACTATAACATAGTTTATAAGTATTCACCACTATATTTTAAACACAGACATACCAGATGGTGGGTTGACGTTTAATATTGAGGACAAGTAACTTTAGCCTGGCTAAATCTTACTATATACAATAATGACGCTTCATATGACGTATAGCCTGAATCATAGACACACATTTTCACGCACACATAGATATGTAAGTGGCTTCCAGCTGGCTGAGTGATTCAGCAATAGACACACCGTCTGGTATGTCTGTGATTCCAAATGTTTTTGTTTTCTTTGCTTTAAAATATTCAATTGATGCCAAGTTTATAAAGCATGTCCAAGGCAAGATAAGAACACGTAATTTTTAAGTGTTCAGTAATTAAAAGTCGATAATAAGTTCCTGTTCCCATAATAGATTATGGAAAACCTATTTATCCCAAGATAATGGGGTTTACAAAACACTTAAAATTAAAATTTAGATATTCTGTAGGTAAATGTATAAGATTTTTTATATTATGTTTGGACAATCTTTGATAACTTTAATATTATACTTTCTGGACTTAGTTACTTTTTATATGACATGTTTGATATCACAGTCTGAAAAAAGACGATGTTTCAGTAACTGCAAACTACAACAGAATGTATTTTTGGGTATCATTCAGTTATTACGCCGCCGTCTACTATGAAATGAAGCGAACTTGTTTTAAGAGCTAGTAAATAAACTCAGGTAGGTATTCTTGAAGCCTAAACAGGACATATTCAGGTCCTCAAAGAAGCAGTAAATACCAAATGATAAATGAATATCGTTCAAGGAAAAAAAGGTAAAATAAAAATTATGCATGAAAAACGTAAAATAATACGAAAAGCTAAAAAAAATCATAGTAAATAAATTAGGACCACTACAGCCAAAAAAAAACTAAAAAGCCAGAAATGCCTTGAATGTAAGACATAGTAAGATTAATAATAACTGACCATGGTGTATAAGTCTGAAACTTGTTACGAAAGTCAATTTTAAGGCGATTTCTTTTATTAACTATATTAAAATCACTAGATATAATAACATTATTTTACCCAAATACTTTTTACGGATTTAGACGCTTGTATTTGTTTTAAATTTTGACCCGACGTTTCGGAGACTTTACAGTCACCATGGTCACGGGTGCCTCTAAATCCGTAAAAAGTAGTTTTATTTAAACAGATGAGTCGCGCAAGTGTTACAGAACATTATTTTACTTATTACCTTCTTCACGTAAATGCCGATAGAAATATCATAATGAGAAATAATCTTGAAAAACCGAATATTTTACTACAAATATTTCCATATAGTAAAACATATATATATATAAATATCCATATAGTAAATTTATTAACACAGTTTTAATGATAAACTACTATTTCTATTAAATTTTTTTATTTTATTATCTACACGAGGTAAATAAGAGTACGTTTCCACAAAACAATCAGCAAGAAAACCTAGACCTTGTGTGCGTTGTTACATAATTCGGTAATAAATTTTTTATGGCACTCAAACCTTATTTTATGAACATTTCATTGATAAAAATAATATGATTATTATTATTGATTTTACATTCGTATTTTTACGTCATCACGTAAAGATTCTGTGCTTATTGTGAATATGTTTTATACTCATATATTTATAGACAAGTACAATAACGAATAATTAGGTGTTTTTGAAACACGCTTATATTAGTTCGGAACGTATCTATCAATGTATTAATCTATGTAACGGAATCTTTGAAAGTGATTTCACCCACTCACAGCAGTCGGATCGATCTGAAATTTTGCACTCCTGAAATCCTGACCCGGTGCCATTGGGACTACATGAGCAGCACTAGCTTTCAAATAAAAAAAAGAATAATTAAAATCGCTTCGCCCAATTTAAAGTTATGAGGTAACAAACATAAAAAAGCAAAAAAGCAATGCAGTCAGATTGAGAAACTGCTTCTCTAAGTCTGTTAAAAATAATATTTTCTAACACTTGCGCGACTCATCTGTTAAAATAAAACTACGTTTTTTAAAAATGTCTGTTTAAAATGTTGCTTCAAATGCTGGATTTAGAGTATAGATTGTGATTTAGTTTCCTCGCAAACACAATCTCGTAAACTAAATCTAGTTTATTTTAATTCTATGTCAAATGTGCAAATTTCTGTCATAATGGCTCCACTTACCATTAAGTTCAAGTATTAATTTGCATAACATTTAATATGTAAAAAAATTAAGTAAATTAGAACGATAAGTACTTAGATGTGTTACAATTGCAAAAAAAAAATATTGGCATATTTTTACACGCTTTATATTAGCTTCACTTGTATGTTTGTTTGTATGTTTGTTTGTTTGTATGTTTGTATGTTTGTAACCGACTCCTTTGGACGCTATTTTGACCCACTTTAAACGTTCAGATTCTATTCAAATTTTGCACACCTGTCAAAGACCGATGACAATGCAATAATTCGATTAAATAAAGCGTGTTTTTTAGTTTTTTTAAACTATTATGTTTTTTTTTTTTTTATTGTGCTTCATCATCGGTTGCTACTTGTTGCAGCGAAATGTAGTAGAATTTAAATTTACTCCACAAATTATAAATAAATTAAGTTAGTTTAATTAGCCCTCAGACCATTTACGCAATCAGCACCCACGATTTCGATTAATTTAAAGAAAAACTCTTTTGTTTTTCAATAGGTACCTCACAAATAGGTAGGTACATTACAAAGAGTAAAATGCATTTTAAGCATTTTCAGGTCTTCGCAGATGCATAGGATTAATTAAGTGTAATAGTGCATAGGTCATTAAATTTAAAAACTCGTAAAAAGCAATATCACTAAAGTACATATGTAACAAAATATCATAAACAAAGCATGGCAATTTTACTTCCGTATAATTAACGTGTATATTCAGAGCAGAAAATTGATCACGAATCGCGATACCGATTATTTTGAATTCACCAACATTCAAAGGCTGTATAGCGGGAGGTCTGTGCTTGTAGAAAAAAAATGGCAGATCATTGTACGCAGCCCGCGCATTCTCCGCGCGTGTCTTCCCGCGCATTTTCAGCGCGAAATTCAAATATTTCAAATACAGAATAAAATAATTGTAAGAGGTGCCATTTGGAATTATGTTTTAATTATTCTTTAATTAAAACACATATTCTACTGACTAGTGGATTGAAAATAATATAAAAATATAGTGATGCGATGTCATAAGTGATACCTTAACTGATACCAATAAAATTGTGCTAAAGTTCTCAACAAAATGGACTTGAAAAATGATTATAGTACAAATAGAAACTGTCTCTTATCTTGTGTTATCAGTGTGTGTCGAAAACTTAATAGTTTGGGAACTATTTATGCGGGTATTTTTGTGTTTTTTGTGCCATCAGTATTCTGTGCAACAGGTAAACTTTCTGCATTTTATATTTAAATTTCAAACAAATTATGCCCTTATTAATTAACTAAATTGTATAGACGTAGTAAAACCGTAGGTCATCAGAACCTACAGTCCGTAAGATCTAATTAATTTAATTTTAGAAAAATAACCCAATTGTTAGGGTTCGTTGAATCGTACTTATAGAATCGATATTCGAATATTTTGGATTTGGATATCGATTTTGTTGGTGGAGGAGTGGCAACACTACAAGGGGATTGGGATTGGTTCCCGCCAACGGGGCTGTCAGGTGGCTTGGTTTTGGATATACAAGTAAAATTCTCGGTCTCTCCTCTTTGGGGTAACAGCAGAGGTTGGACGTTTTTTTAAAATAAAGTGACGACAGTCTTAAGTCGCATTATAAGTACGGAGAAGCATTATAACCAGAATAAAGTGACGACAGTCTTAAGTCGCATAATAAGAACGGAGTAGTATTAAAACCAGAATTAAGTGACGACAGTCTATTCACCATTTACCGTTGTTTTCGTTACCACCACAAGACCCGAGGGAACTGAGAGCTTAAACAATTTATTCCAATATATAGTAAATTACTACTAAACTTGGCCTTAAAATTCTAGTTATCATAATACCGTGTCTCAGACTGTTTCAGATAGTCTCTATTAGGCTCTATGAAGATTTCGTTTAATATATTAACTCGAAAATATGGCAATATGAATACTTGAATGTCTTGTTAAAATTTAAAAAAACACAATCTTTCTATGCAGAACTGAGCCCAATAAGCGATATAACTGTAACATCGATTACGAAATAACTGCATATTCATTGCAATTGTATGTGACAGATGCAATGATGCGAGCCTTGTATAATTTTGTAACTGTTTTATGAGATTATGTTTTATTGGTCTCATGGTAGCTAAGGTGGGTGTTTATTTGTTTTATTTGATTGTTTATTAAATATACAAAAAAGTTATCTAAGGACAATAAACATTAAAATTTTAAATGAGGCTATTACGATGCAGAAACGCAATTGTAGAATTATCTTTTGTGCGATTCATTGCACTTCCTCACCACAAGGAAATACATCATCATAATCGTATTTATACTCGCACCCAAAGGTTTCCGTGCCTTATTATCACACTAAATTCGTCATTTTCTCGACCCCAAATAACGGGATTGATGCAGAAGAATGTTAATGTATGTATTTGTTGTTATAGCATCAACTGACATACCTAGAAGCCCTGAGCATATTAGAATATACGCCCCGTTATGACCTATTATGATATTATGATATAAAATTTCAGACTGTGTTAATGACAATAAAGCTTGGGAGTAAATTGTTTCAGAGCAACACATATTATTATAATTGTAATTTATTTATATTATAAGAACTATTGTAATGATTATTTTAAAAAAAGATTAATATGACAAAAGATAACGATATCTGCTGAGTTTCTTACGCCGGTTCTTCTCAGCGGATTGAAAGTCCTGAACCGGTGGTAGGGAAAAAAATTTTTGGACATATCATAAGAGCTTATTTTTTTTTGGCAAAAAGAGAATATGCCTACGTGAATAAATGATTTTTGATTTTGATTGATTTTGATTTTGATTATTTGGTATATAAGTAAAAAAATAACATAATTAAGTAGGAATTATGAGGCCCTAATAATTGCGAGAACCCTGGGCAAGTGGCTAGTGTGCCTAGTGAAGAAGACGGGCCTAAGCATAAGCTATGTAGTGTCACTGGTTTTGTTAATCTGCAAACAATTTAACTTCTAAATATTTCATGTGTTTTAGAGATGTTACTGACAGTGTCGTGGCCTTGAGTTGCGTATTAAAGCAAAAAGCTTTTACTAATTTAATTCATCGTAATATTCAAGGTTATCAACTATATTATTATTGTCGTTATAATGACGATAGATCTAAAGGTTAATGCCCAATGAAATACGAACATAGCGTTAATGATATTTTGTTCTCAGTATTCGGAACTAAACTTATTCAAGTTCGATCAAATGGTATGTAACATAACTGGTATTACTTAATAAGAAGGCCTAATCGGACATTTTCTAATCATTATGTTATTCATATGATGTTATTGTAAAGAATCTGCATGTCATCATAAATATCACTTTCTAAGTAGAAAGCTTTTCGTTAACAAATGCAAATGTTTTAAAAAGGGGCTGGTTTTGTCTTGTCGCTGACTATACGAAAGGTAAAAGAAAATACAAAGGAAATATGATACTAACTATAGATTAAAATAAAGGCAAGGAATAAGTATAGTTTATATATTTAGAAGTCTAAAACAGTCATAAGTAACAGCTTACTAACCAAAAAATCGAACCACATATTTGATGATTACTCGCACATAACTTCAAAGCTAACGAATTAGCGGGACATAATAGTTAATGTTGAATATTATGTAGGTAGGTATTTGACTATCAAATTTTAGACGGCTTTGATTTCTCTACTGTTACTTAATTAAAATATCAATGTGTTTATTGCAATAGTTATCAGTGATAGCCCAGTGCATTTTTAAAATACGTTATGAAACTTCAGACAAATATGTGTAACCGTAGCGAATATTCACGGGCATTTCAAACAACATCCTCTCGTACCAGGCTAAGCTTTGCTAGCTTTACCCTCTACTTGGGGACCTTTCATTCTTTATTTTGTCTGTGGTTCAAGTACCGAATAATTTAAGTTTGACTTAAACTGGACGCCAAATTTCGAAGTCGCTCGGGGCGAGTAAGTTATTAAGCCGGCGGTGCAGAAAATCGATAAAACATTGTTGCACATTAATTATTATAATGATATATTAAAGGGAAGAACAACATTTTTATTAACAGTAATTGATCAGACTACTGACAGAACGTCTCCTTGATGAAATCTTATTCGTCCCGGCTATAAAGGCCGTCCATGACCTTGCGCTTGACTGCTATTGCAAGTTGCAAGCTGCATTTCTCGTACGCGCATTATTTCAATGAGTAATAAAGGTCTTGTAAGCTTCTATCTTTTGTAATCTTCTATTCTGTCCGTGTGGTGACGGATTAAGAATAAAAGTGTCACCACCCCATCTCCTCCCAAGGGTGCTGTTAAAGTCAGCTAAGGTATATTACACACAGATAACATCTTCTGTGAGAGACGGAAAACTCGAAAACAAGCCCTGTGCCAACACGCCTGGTCAGCGCGACACAGTAGACCATAATCCATCCCAAAGTGGAGGAGGCCCGTGCCCAACAGTGGGACATAAATGGGCTGGAGAAGAAGAAGAGAGGAATCTTGTATCAAATTACTTGCATTTTAAACCTTGCCTTCATATAGCACTGCATCACATTTCTAGACTCCAAGCAACTTCACTTTAAACAAAAAAATACTCTGTAACACGATTTACCCTATCTGGGTCTTAAAAACGAGACTTTTGGGTTATACAACTTTAGTAATTACAACCACAGAGAATTTTACTAAGTTTTTTTTATCCAAATTAACTTTATCTGCACTATCAACCACCAAATGAGATCAGATGTAAGTAGATAGTTATGTAAGTGAAAGCGTGTTTGCTGAGAGACATAAGATTTCAATGACGTCGGGCAGTTGACCGCCACCGAAAGTGGTCCAGTAGGTTCTCTTTAATCAATGTGAAACATCTTTAACAGGACAGAATGATCATGATTCTGACCTTTGACCTTTCTCTGTCCATGGCATTTGTGTCCTCTAAACCATCAGTCCCACTAGTGGAATTCTCCATTCTCCACAACGACAGCGGGGTTAAATGGTCTCAGAATGGAACCTGCTACACCACTACGATCTGGCGTTTTGAAATAGATAGATAGATAGATAACACTTTATTTGCACATTAATGATTTATATTTCATATAAATTAGATTACAATGACAAATGCACAAAGGGCGGCCTTATCGCGAAATGCAATCTCTTACAGGCAACCTTAGGATGGACAAATAATTGAAATATAGTAGTTGAAAGTGTTATATATGTTTACAAATACATAAAAATTGGTCAAGTGCGAGTCGGTCTCGCGCACGAAGGGTTCCGTACCATTATCTATGCAACATAAGGCAACGTTATAAGTATCGAGCAAGAAACGGTAAAAAAATCATGTTTGTTGTATGGGAGCCCCCCTTAAATATTTATTTTATTTTATTTTTAGTATTTGTTGTTATAGCGGCAATAGAAATACATCATCTGTGAAAATTTCAACTCTCTAGCTATCACCGTTCTTGAGATACAGCCTGGTGACAGACGGACGGACGGACGGACGGACAGCGAAGTCTCAGTAATAGGGTCCCGTTTTTACCCTTTGGGTACGGAACCCTAAAAACGAACATACGGATATAAATACACATATAAGAATATAAATAAACTTAAACAAATTCAAGTACACATATACATAAATATATACTATTTAAATATATAATATTACTACTTATACTATGTCTGAAGTGATGTGTAATAATGAGTAAGTTTTGATTTAAAATTTGTTAAGGACTGCGCTCTCCTAATTTCTACAGGCAAAGCATTCCATAGGCGTACGGCTTCAACTGCAAATGATTTTGCATAAAAATCCGTTGAGTGTCTGGGCACACTCAGTTTCAGATATTCGGATGACCTTTGGGGTCTCACATGTGAGTCATGAAGAAAAACAAAACGTTTTTTAAGATAACTGGGGGATATGGGATTAAATAATAAATTGTAAAGTAAGGAAAGGACATGAGTATTCCGGCGAAGGCGAATTGGAAGCGAATCAATTTGCGAAGCCCAAATACGAACCTAATACAGACATTCTGAAGTCGCTCAAGTTTATCAATTTGTGCTTCGGTGTAATCAAGTATGGGTAAGAGGAGAGATTGAGCAAGAGTAGTTCGAATAGTAACAGGCAAGAAATTTTGTAGTCTCCGCAAGGACCCTACTGAGGCAAAGAGCTTACGACTAATCTCCTGCTATTGGGAGTCCCAGACAGATTGTTGTCAAAAAAAATTCCTAGGTTTTTAACTTTTGAACTGATTGGTAGACTAGTGCCATCAAAACGTAATTGTGGAAGAAGAGACCAGTTAATTTTAGCAACCATCCTGGAGCTGCCAATAACAATAACTTGGGTTTTTAGAGGATTAACATTAAGATCTCTACTCCATACACATATTCGTTCCAAGTCTTCATTCATTATCATTATAGACTGAGATATTGAGTCGAGTGGAGCCTGAGTGTATATTATCTACAACATGTAACATATTTAACGCACACCCTCAAACACCCCAATTAGACTTTAATAAGATAAACGCTATGCATACACCAAATATTATTTATATGTGCGTTAACATTGATTATTTGTGAAATTAATTATTCCCATTTCGTGGAAATAAAATGGTCACCGATTCACACTCCGCTGCGCACGCACACACAGACACATGTACCTACTCGCCGCGCCTAGGGTTACCATATCTCAGGATTTGTCCTGAGATTACAGGAATTTTCGACTTTTCTCAGGATTGCGGCCGGATTTTGCAAATCTCGTGAAATCTCAGGATTTTCAATAAAACACAGGTTACATTTTAAAGATCTCTTTAATTAAAAGTTAAACCAACTAAAATAATCTTCTTTTGGTAACAATTAAACAGTTAAAATCAATACTTATTCATCTAAGTAAAACAAACTAAAAATAATCTCCTTTTGGTAGATAACAATTGCAGTTAAAATCAATACTTATTTATCCAAGTAAAACAAACTAAAAAAATCTTCTTTTGGCAACAATTGAACAGTTAAAATCAATACTTATTTATCCAAGTAAAACAAACTAAAAAAAAATCTTCTTTTTCCCCCCACCCCGCTGCGCGCCGCTTTGAGTGCGATGGGCAAGATGCAACGCGTGAGCTAGATCCGCAGTGTATAAAACGATAATAATACGTTTTTGAGAGAAAATTCTCAAACTGTATAAAATCTCAGGACTTCTCCATAGTAATCAGGCCTTTTCTCCGGTCTTTTGATTTTTACATCTGGTAACCCTAGCCGCGCCCGCTCCCCGCTGTCCGAGTGCCACCCGACTTACGTTACATTTTCGTTTCTATGAACTGTTTAGCTAGCTGTGTAAGACTGTAATTTACTTAGTTTTAACTAAATTTTAGAAAAAAATTTGGTACATAATAACAATCAAAATCGATCCAAATTACGTTCAGGGTGTGCGTTAATTATGTTACATGTTGTATATATATCTAAATAGAATACTAGAAAGAAATTCATAAGCTGATTATGAGTTTAGCGCCATCATAGAAAATACTTAAAGTGTTCCTTTGCTGATCCATACTGGGTTCCCACAGCAGAAAATCTTTCACACATTAATGGTTAGTACAAAAAGAGGGACATCTAGAATATGCAAACTCATTCACCGCTTGCTAAAAACTAGAATAAACAAACAGCTACTGTTTACTAACCAAATATTTAAGGGCCTACATCAATATTATCGTCGACATGTACATATTAACACAGCTAGTAGGTATAGAAAATGAAGAATTAGTGATATTTTTTTTTGTTTACTCAAAATCAATTAAATATATTTTAATTCTGATTTACGTGTTTCTATATATAATAGTTACTTATGTTTTTAAAGTTATTTCATAAGTTAATACGTGATAATAGACCGACAAATGAAAAAAATAAAAAATTAGAGAGGTTGTTTCGCTAAGATTTTCTATCGAGAAATCTTTTTTCAATCGCGTTTCTGAGTTTATGCGATCCTAGATCATATATTGAAAAAACATATACTTAAAAATTAGAGCTCTAACCATTCAATCTAAAGAAACAATGAAAACTTCGTACGTAGAAAAATGCACGAAGCTATTTTGGTATCCTCTTAATCAAAATTGCATTATATTTGGGTCAAGGCCAAGGTAATAATGTAGGCATTATTGACTGTGTAAAGAGATGAACGATGTTGTGATAATGCAATAATAGCATATGATAATTAGTTTAATATAAGTAGTAGAAATCGTATCTACACATTTGAATTTCATGAATCAGAACTCTTACGTTTTGTAACAAATTGCCTGTTATTTAAAATACATAATTATTTAAATTTTCTTCGAATAATGTTTGAGTTATTATGAAAAACCATAGAGAAAAAATATTTGGGCAGGTTAGTTATTGCACTATAGTCCCTTAGAGGAATTCTGGATGATACTTATCGAAAAAGAGCACATAATGGGACAATAAACTTTGCTAAGTAAACTCCTTAATCACACTCAAGATTTGAATCGGAGACTGCCTTCTTACAAAGCCACTTGAACCAAGTTATTTCTGATCGTTCAATTACGCAAATCTTTAAACACTTCTATCTCATTATAACACATCCAAACACATAGAACCTTGTCCTTTTCGTAATCTTGTTTTAGAGTTCATTGCCTAAGATTTTATAATAACATGTTATAACAATATTATAATGAGACCTTCAAGAATATATAAAGCTATCAATTACTGCCATGTGGAGGCATTGGCCCGAAAAGTATATTAATTCGACCGCATCTATGGACTATGGAGCCGATATTGGTAAGATGTTCTTAAAAGGTTCTCCTTGATGCAATATTAAACTGAGTAAAATATAATAAATCATAAATATTTAATAAACTACATTATAGTGGAAAAGTTATCACCATGAGCGGGACTTGAACCCACGACCTCGGAATACCGTTCCGTCGCTCTGAGCTATGATGGTTCCTGCACATGTTTACCAAATCTTTCACTACAATTTTTCTCAACGTGAGTTCGCATCGAAGTTTTAATTATCTGAACAACATTTTCATAAGCTTTTACTTAGAAAAGGATGACCTTGTATCTTTTTTCTGACACCATCGTCCTAAATACAACAGAAGTCAAACAAGAAGATGTATTGCCCAAATTTGTATCACCATAACTCAATGTAACTACGTATTAAAGGTACCGGTTAAGTCTCATAATGTAACATCACAATGTTACATTATGAGACTTAACCGGTACCTTTGTACCTTAAAAGTCACAACTTTTGACCATGCGTTGATACAAATCAAGATTCACAAACATTTTTCACCTCATGCTCAGTTTCATAATTAAGCCTATATTATCGATTCTGGATTTGAAACTTTTTTTGTAAATGAGTACATGAAATCATTACAACAAAATTCAGGTTTCGATTCGATTAGAAAATCGAATCCACACCATAGTACACCAAGAAGTTTTAAGTGTAGCAAAATTTTGTTTTTAATCAACATTAGTTAGTTTTTATGCACATGATTGTATTAGATGTGAGGTGTTTTTTGACGTGTGTCTAATTTGTGATTATTTTAATAAACTTCCAGTAAGCATTTAGTTTTCAGAGCCTTCCATCCAATTGTTACAATGATTTTGTGTGCTTTTGTACTAAAAATATAAGATACAACATTGTAAACAAATTGAGACAGTTGAAAATATCGAATTGCCAACTCGTGAAAGTGATTACGAAAACAAAACAGGTCCAAAATTCATAATAAAATGTGGATGAAACCGGTTAGGTCACGGCATACCTCACAAATCAGACATGTTGTATAAATATTATGTCATTTATAATTCGCTATTATTTTACATAAATTTAAGAAATAAGGGATGTCCGATGTTTCAGACGTTATAAGTAATCCTAGTACCTGCTTACCATTAGTTAGGCCGTATGCTTGCTCATTTGCTTTAGTAGAATAAAACTAATGATGTGAATATTAAAAGAATATAAACTATCAGAAATATTTACACATCCACGCGAATGTTAGTAGAAATCGAAACTTGTTTTCAAATCCGTATCTACCAGTCACTTTCCAGCAAAAGTTTTTTCGTAAGTTTTTTCTGTTACATTGACTCCAGACATCTAGATTTCGTGTTGCTTGTCATCCTAAAGAGAAACCATTTCCACAAATCTTCTTACAGCTTGTCTTGAATCGTCACTAATATAATAAAAACGAGAGTAAAGGGCACCACAAATGGCGTACCTATTACAATATATTAATATAGCGAGAAAGAGAGAGACGAGACGATATATAGAAAAAGACGAAGCGAGAAAGAGACAGTTATATATTAATATTTCAAGATGTATCTATACTTATGACGTCACCGACAGATATATGGGCCATTCTCCACTAACGAGAAAATCATGGTCCAAGCATATTTTTAAGCTTTTTGGCTATATGATTGCAGTTTTGTTTATTAAAACACATAAAATATAACCTGTTATTTAAGGACTAATTAGAGTAAAGTAAATTAATTATTTAAAATCATAATTATTTCTTAGATTCGGCCTAAAAGCCGCTAAAAACAGTCCTCTGACGTGTCCTAATTCCGGATCGAGTATGATTCAGTTCGGCTGTCAATTGTTAAACAGACTAAACAGTCCTCTGCCTCATTTTTTTACAAAATCGCCTATAGTTCGAAATTTGAGGGAAAATTACAATGGTTTCTTGTTTAAATGTATTTATATCATAATTATCTATCGACTAACACAATAATATCTTTAATTATCAAAAAAATTAGGGTCAGGACAACTTTTCATAGAGAGGTTTCCAGTTAGTGGAGAATGGCCCATATCTGTCTTTTCTTACCTCGTCTTTTTTCTACATACATCTGTCTCTTTCCCTCTATATTAATATTATAATAATATGCCGTTTGTGACGCTCTTAACTCTGTCACTTTATTTGTCAGCCCTTTCCAGCCGAAACTGCTGAACCAAACTAAAAGTTTAAACATAAGCAAATAGTCACTATAGTAAATAGTTAACTGAACCATTGTTCCCGTTACGGAAAGACCAATAGCTGGCATCACAGCTGGCATTTACCCCACTCAGTAGCTCATAATAAAAACCAAATTCGATTATCTAAATTCTGCCCACAACATAACACTATTAAAACGAAGGCTAAAAATATTTAGATGAACGAATTGTCGATATGACCTAAATTTGATGCAGTCGTGACCCACTGGATACCATTTCAGTATTGTGCTATAATAAGTTTACTTTAATCGCCTCTCTAATGGTATAATGCTAAGGCTTAAGGTCATCATAAAAAGAATTAATTTAGGTTTGTTGTATTTATGCAAATAAATATTTAGGTAGTTATCTCCACAGTTTTTAATACTATGCTTTTAGGTACTTGAATATTTGTGATGAATTACTAAGTACTTGATCTTACTTACCTACTTATGTTTTTAGGGTTCCGTACCCAAAGGGTAAAAACGGGACCCTATTACTGAGACTTCGCTGTCCGTCCGTCCGTCCGTCCGTGCGTCCGTCTGTCACCAGGCTGTATCTCAAGAACGGTGATAGCTAGACAGTTGAAATTTTGACAGATGATGTATTTTCTATTGCCGCTATAACAACAAATACTAAAAATAAAATAAAATAAATATTTAAGGGGGGCTCCCATACAACAAACATGATTTTTTTACCGTGTCTTGCCCGATACTAATAACGTTGCCTTATGTTGCATAGATAATGGTACGGGAAGGTAGAAGGGTTCTTCGTGCGCGAGTCTGACTCGCACTTGACCAATTTTTTTAATTAACACGCTTATATTAGTTCGGAACATATCTATCAATGTATTAATCAATGTAACAGAATCTTAATGAGTGTTTTTCACCCACGTATAGTAGTTGGATAGGCCTTAAAATTATGCACACGTATTAAGCACCGATGATAATGCAATAATAAAAAAAAAAATTCAGGACTTTATAACGTGTTTTTAGTTTTTAGGGTTCCGTACCCAAAGGGTAAAAACGGAAACCCTATTACTGAGACTTCGCTGTCCGTCCGTCCGTCCGTCCGTCCGTCTGTCACCAGGCTGTATCTCAAGAACGGTGATAGCTAGAGAGTTGAAATTTTCACAGATGATGTATTTCTATTGCCGCTATAACAACAAATACTAAAAATAATATAAAATAAATATTTAAGGGGGGCTCCCATACAAAAAACTGATTTTTTTTACCGTTTCTTGCTCGATACTAATAACGTTGCCTTATGTTGCATAGATAATGGTACGGAACCCTTCGTGCGCGAGTCCCACTCGCACTTGACCAATTTATTATTAAACTAAGTAGATTATTTTATTAATTAAATTTGCTCTATTATGGCTACATTAATATGCTTTGCTTTAAAATAAATGTTTTATCTGCAAGATATATGAACCATTTTTAAATTAAATTTTAATCATTTTTTATTTTCGATAAAATAGGTATTGCCCATTTATGGTAATTACTTTTACTAACCGTTGGGAAAGGGAGGTCCTCGAGGGGCGACCACGTATTTGACGACGCAGTGTGGGGCGGCCCCCAACAAGGTGGACTGACGATAATATATCGTCAAATGTACCGGAAAGTACTGGATACAGATCGCGCAGGGCCTAGATTCTGGCGTTCTATGGGGAAGGCACGAGGACATAGTCCAGCTGAGGATGGAGAGAGGCTGATGCATGGATGGATAGATAGATAAATAAATAAATATTCAGGACATTTCACACAACGTCCTCTGGTCCCAAAGTAAGCTATATTTCTATGCTTGTATTATGGGTACCAGATACGGATATAGGTACTACATAATATACTGTTTATAAATACATACATATATAGGTAATACATAGTAAACACCCAGACGCGGTACAAACATTTGTATGACATTTATAAATACATATCACACAAACGATTGTCCCAAGCGGGAATCGAACCCGCGACCTCGTGATCGGCAGTCCGTTGCATGAACCACTCCACCAAGAAGCCCGTCATATGACTGAAGTGAAAAACCCCGTAGTATACCAACGAATTGTAGTAGCAGAGCAATCATAAACTCGGAAGTAATTCATAGTTAGTATAGTTACATAGATGTTCTAATCGTAACCAAAAAATCAAAAACTTAGCTTAGCTACATTTAGATCAAAGCAGACTAATTCAAATCAAAACTTAATTGTTGTTTACCGCAACCCATAGCATACGAAACTAGCAAACCTAAATAACTCCACTCATTAATTTACATTGAAAACTGAACCGTAGAACGTATAAAATAATGGAAAATGTAATTTGCACTTATTTCTGCCTCGAATTGATTCTGCACTTGAATAGGATCGTTGATTAAGTTGAACTTTCGAATACGAACTTTTTGTTCACTTGAGGTCAACATAATATGTGAAAGATACTTTACAAATCCACTAATAATTGTGTTAGATATTAGTTTTGATAGTACTTTGTTAAATCTTATATATAAAATTCACGTGTCACAGTGTTAGTTACCGTACTCCTCCGAAACGGCTTGACCGATTTTTATGAAATTTTACATGCGTATTCAGTAGGTCTGAGAATCGGCCAACATCTATTTTTCAAAATTTTTTTTTTGGTATGGCAAAACAACGTTTGCTGGGTCAGCTAGTATTATATAGATTCTAGTTATTAAGCATACTTTATGCACTTTAATAGACACAGAATTTTTTTGGTATGCCTTTGCCCTTTAGCGTATATACAATAAAATTCTGTGTGAAATAATTAAAAATAGTTTAAAAAAACTAAAAAACACGCTTTATTTAATCGAATTATTGCATTGTCATCGGTCTTTGACAGGTGTGCAAAATTTGAATAGAATCTGACCGTTTAAAGTGGGTCAAAATAGCGTCCAAAGGAGTCGGTTACAAACATACAAACAAACATACAAACAAACATACAAACAAACATACAAACAAACATACAAACAAACATACAAACAAACATACAAACAAACATACAAGTGAAGCTAATATAAAGCGTGTAAAAAGTAGAAGTTTTCAAGTGCGTAGCACTTATAAACTTGGAGCATGTATGACCAGATGTATGAGTATGGATGAAGCAAAGAAGTGTGTTGGGATCGTAGCTGATAGCGCTTTATAGTAACTGCCTACCCCCATGGAAACTAGGTGTGATGTTATGATGCTGATGATGAACTTCTGATATTAGAGAAGGTTATCCCCAAAGCTACGATGCGATAGTGACTATAGAACTATTAGCTCAATGCCACGCGAAGGTATGTTACACAACGGCTATTTATCATTGGTATATTACCCTGTATATTAGTCACAATAACACATTTTCACAGTCTGCTGGCTATCCACTATTTTACATATCAGGGAATCTCTATTGTCCATCATCTATTGAATTATTAGACAATTTTGTGTAACAATCAGGGCGTAAACAGTAGGCTTTTTATATTCCATTGTTATTGTAAATACGTATTCAGGTCGAATGCAACATATATCTGCAGGTTTATCGCATGAATCCTAAACTATAGATGGTTGGTCAATCAGAAAGAGATAAGAAGTAAAAATCTGCAGAAAATTCTATAGTATTTAAATTTCCTAATAGGTCTACAAAAGTGTCCCCCGCATAGCAACATAGAACGGCTCAGGGTTGAAAATACTTTTTCTGACTTTCTTCCACAATTACCACGAAACTATTAGCTCATTTTAATAAGTTATTTCATGGAGAGTAAAATATTTAACATGCTCTCTTAGGATAGTCATTTAAAGTGCCTAGACGTTCAATTCTTCCTCCGATGCCTAAAAATAATTCTTCCTCCCATGCCTAAAAATATCAAAACGGGAAACTCAATCGACTCCCCCTGAAAACTGCTAATTAGATACTACAAGGATGGTTTTAAACAGCTCACACATCAAGCTGCTTTATTATTATTTCGGAAATACAAATACGTCAACACGAGTTGTAACTTATCTTCTTTCAATTGTTACAGAGTGGTCCCGTCAGTTGACCTACGAAAACATATTCAACAATACAGACTATGCACAACTCAGCAATCTGTACAATCAGAGGCCATATTCATCAGTCACAAACAAACATATCAGTCATAATAGTTATAAGAACCACAACCATACAAGTTTGAACGAGGTTGAAGACACAGACCATTATGCTGATGGAAGTGGACCTCTACTGGTCGGATTCGCAAGAGATCCTTTTAGATATTCAGTACTTGAAGGAGATTATTTAAAAGGAGTCAGGTAATTATATTTGTTTTAACATCACTTGTGTTATTGTATCAGTATAATTTCTGGATTCACTCTTTAGTATTTTATTGGCTTGTAAAATCAACTCCAGGGCTCGACCATTTAGTTGTAGATTTGGAATGCATGCAGATGTTACCACAAAATATGACAGAGCGGCTCCGGTAGCAAATTTGGTAATGGGCCCTTTCATGGGCGTACCAGCGGGTGAGACAGCCCTTTTTCATTAATAAAGGGAAGGGTTTGAGGTAGGAATAATTTATTTTCTGAGCGCGGGGCCTATTGTATTTGCTACTTCTGCTACTGGGTGAGTCCGGCTACGTCTAAATTATCTAATTCAACGTAGTATAGACCACGATAACTGGTCTGTTTTGTTTGATAGACCGACACCTGGCATGTAAGTACCTACTGAGAACTTGTAGGGTCTTGTATTTTTACTTTGGTTCATCAGCCAAAAATATTTATTACCTATGGATTGTCTATTGGTATATTTTCAGGCTCTCCCTTTAGAAATTAAGAATAGTTCGAATGTTACAGAAATATAGATCCTGAAGTATACATGAGTAAAAAAGAAAATCGTGGGAAGCGTGGTGTACTACATCTATATAACATGATGTATTGCGCTACTGGGTGTGATCCGCTCTCTTACAAGGGTTATGGGTGCTACTGCGGATTCTTGGGCGCTGGTCGACCTACTGATGGTATTGATAGGTGAGTTCATGCGTATTGATTTTTATAAAAACTGCCTATGGTTTGCTGTAAATTAATTTTTCTTTAATATTTCATAGTTCAATAGGTCTCTATACTGATATTTAATGTGTTACCCTGTTCATTTAATGGTTTGGGGTAGTGCGTGGTATATTTTCGTTTTTTATTGGCTCGTCTCTCGTAGGGACATTGTGTACATGGATTCAATAATCAACAGCTACGCAGCCATAACTTAAGTTTAGTTTGGAACAAGAAAAAAGCCAGTCAAGTACAAGTTAAATTTGCGAACAAAAAGTCGTGTACCGTTATTGTCATAATTATATTCGTCATATTGATGGTGAGTTTATTGTTATAGCATCAACTTATACTTGTTTATAAACTGTGAAATTGTCAGCTCTCTAGCTATCATCATTCCAGAGACAGCGATGTCTTCGTAATTAGTACACCCTAAAAATATTCTGACAACCTTAAACAAATCTGATTTTTCTTTAAATTTAGCTTAGCATTTTTCGACATCATCACTTCTCAAGATTGCAACGTTATAATAACTAAACAAGAGGTATTTGTTTAGATGTTGCAAGTTACACGACGAGTGCTACGAGAATATATACTGCCCGTTCTACACGGTGTATTTACAGCCTTACTACTGGAAGTGTTACCATGGTCAGCCGCTGTGTGCTTTAGAAAACTTTAGCACACATCATCAGTTTATTAATGGATGTGCGGGAAGACTCTGCGAGTGTGATCGGTAATCAAATATTCCTACTATTAACTGACATCAAAAAAAGGAGAAGGTTCTCAAATCGTTAGAATTTTTTTTTTGTTTATAACCTCATAATATGGGCGAAGCGATTAATGATTCCTTTTTATTTGAAAGCTGGTGGTGAGGACCACCAGGTGAGGATCTAGTGGTTATCTTCTAAGAAATCGAGTAAAACCCTCAAATTTTAAAGGCACACGAAGTCGGTTCAACTTTTCTTTTTTTAAGCACCCTATTATCTCTTTATCGTATAAGTTGGTAGCGTTGCACGTCGGGTCGCACGGTTCCCTACAAAATGGTCGAGCTGTGCGGGGCTGAGGTGTACGTTATACTCGTGAACGGGTGCCTTCTGCTGGGACGGGTCGATTTGCTCCAACAAGGCTATTTTATTATTAAGTTATTTTAAGTTAGTCGTGATTGTACTGATCGGCATCATTCTCACACTCCTGATACAACTACATATAATATTATTGAAAAAAAAAATGAAAATAAATGACAAAAAAAAATCCATGGAGTTTCTTGTCTGTTCTTCTCCATAGGATTCGCGTTTGGAACAGACACCTAGTTTCTGACGTTTCAAAAGAGCTTGTAAAACATGCCAACTTGAAATAAAAAATTATGACTTTGACTTTGATCTTTACTATGAAGTCGTTGTTTCTGTATGTCTCTTAAATCTACATAACGGACTTTTTAATAGTTTATTACACACGGTTTATAGTTTAATAGTGGTTAAACAAGAAGGTTTTTTAGGATTTATTAGGATTTTTATTACAATAATTAATTATGGACAGAATTTTTTGTGTCATTATTATCCAATAAGTTCTAATAAAATTTAAAAAAAAAACATCAATTTACTTGTGATTTTTGTTTCTTGCATAAGTATTAAAGTACGCTCTTCTATATACTATACATATATGGTCTTATTCATAATGACTTATCGGAGGTTTAAACGGAGATTTTATCGAAGAGATAATAAACGTTTTAGCGTAAAAAGACTATCATGAATAACAAGTTTTGACAATTATCGCGAACCTATTTTAGCGAACTTTTAAACCTCTGATAAGTCATTATGAATAAGACCATTAGTATATAGAAGAGCGTACTATGTATATAGTACATACTATTATTATAAAGCTGAAGAGTTTGTTTGTTTGAACGCGCTAATCTCGGGAACTGCTGCTGGTCCGAATTGTAAAATTCTTTTTGTGATGGATAGACCATTTTTCTCGACAGGCTATAGGCTATATAACATCACGCTGCGACCAATAAGAGCGCAGCATTAGTGAAAAACTGCAAAAACTGAAAAATAGTTCTAAATTCCACGCATACTGAGTAGCGGACAACAGCTAATAATTTATATACTTGTTCTGTTACAGAAAATTCGCAATGTGTGTGCGAAAATATCGATGTCCACGACGAAGAGCACTTTGTCATTCATCACCAATACGTCTGCTACAGAACTTACTGATGTTTCGATGATGAAAACTCATCACCATTTGAACTATAATGATACAAGTACTATTACTTATCGTTGCCAATTCCAAAACATCATAATTTATAGTTAAAAGGTGGCAAGCTTAGAGCTTCAATCCAATAGTTGTCATTGTCAGGCGACCTCCCCTTGAAAAGGATACAAGAGCGATGCTCGTACTCAATAAATACGTACAATTACACAACTAAACTAAAAAAAAAATTTTGATGGTGTGGCTAACAGAATCCGGTAATGTTAACTGAACTTTCTTGATACCTAAAACCTGTTTATTACGGACTAATGATATTAATTAATATTAATGTACACAACAAAATGGCCAATTATCCTAAATACACTAACAGTTATTTTCATTTTTTAGTTAAGTTTAGTTTTGCACGTAGAATTGGCACCGTTGTCAATAACACAATTTGGCAATGTAAATAGAAGCTTTTTATTAGAAAATGTGTATATTACAGACTAACGATTTTAATTAATAAAAATGTGCACAACGTAATAGCCGAATCATCAAATTACGCCATAATTGTTTTCATTATCACGCTTATACATTCGGTATGTATCTATCAATGTATTAATATAGGTACGTAACGGAATCTTTGATAGTGATTTTCACCCACATACAGTAGACGGATTGATCTGAAATTTTGCACATATATCAAAGACCGATGACAATGCAATAACCACGTACCACACAGATAGTACCTATGTAAGTTAAAAAATACAATTTTCAGTAGGTATATGTATATTGTGTATATAATATTTTATATTATACTTTATTGATTCCTATGGAATGTTAACAATTTACTTGTAAATAAATATTGTATTCATTACAATTATTTGGTTTTTATTTTTCTAAATCATCAGACATTATTTTTTGTCTGTTTACCCATCTTTAGTTTTATCTGAGCCGCTGGATGCAGATAGCGCAGGAACGCGCGTTGTGGCGTTCTATCAGGATGCCTATGTCCAGCAGTGGACGGAAAAGGACTGATGGATAGATGGATTGGCGATCTATATATTTAAACGCATAGCGCAATAATAAACCTATTTAATTAAAAGCTATTAATACTAATTTATTGCCTAAAGTCTAAATTAAAATTTACACGCTATTCATATTTATATTAATAGACATGTCACACAACGTCCTCTGGTCCCAAGCTAAGCTTAACTGTCTGTGTTATGGGAACCAGAATGCGGATATAATACATATACTACTTTTCTTTTGTAAATACATACTTATAACACATAAGTAAACACCCAGACGCAGTACAAACATTTATTTGAATAACAATTATAAGTATCACACAAATCATTGTTTGGGAATCGAACTCGCGACCTCGTGAACGGCAGTCCGTTACATGAACCACTCGACCACGAGGCCCTTAGCCACAAAAAGCAATCTTAATTTCTAGTAGAGAAACAGGTATCGAATATTCCATATGTACGAAGTCTAGTACATTCACTAGTTCACGATAAAATTATGTACAAACATTTACAATTACATGTTGTCAACACTTTCTCAGTGCATTATAATATTAAATTACAATAATTAACACTAAAAAGTACCATAATGACGTAACCTTGTTACAACGTTACAACATTAATTATTAAATGCTAACTACAGAGGTTTTAATAAGATAAAATCATAAAATTACGACAGTCAGTTTTGGATTTACTCTCACAGTAAAATTATGTAATTTTCATTGCAACTCATATTTTATATGAAGCACAAAATGACCTATATTTTGCAATATTTAGTAATATTCTCTAAAAATCTAATTGTCGATTTTACAAATCTATATCAATTATTCATTACTAATTTATAAGTGCGAAATCCGGATGCTGACACAGTAATAAATTTAGTGTAATGTGTGGAACGAAAATAACGCGATTTAAAAAACGTACAACGCCATCTATTAAGCAGAAGAGTAAATTTCTGTTTGTTAAGCATTGATTTCTAAATTTCACGCGTACGAAGCGCGGACAACAGCTAGGATATTATAAAGAGGAAAGATTTGTACGTAAGTATGTTTGAACTAGCTCAAAAAGTACTGGACGGCTATTAAAAATTCTATCAATGCAATGAATGCTGCATCATCACGGATTCATAAAGACTATATTTTAAAAAGATGCCACTAAATATCTTTCTACCGTGCAAAGTTAGGATGGGTCACTAGTTTCTTATATTGCGAGCATAAAATGAAAGAGACTTAACCGAGACGATTTTTCAAATTTAAATTCTATTTATATTTCTTCAAATTTGGATTTATAATCCATCGATGTTTAGAAATCAATAAAATAAATAATCTCTGATGTACGTATGCTTTTGATTTGAGTCACTTTCGTTCTAAGCGTGCTGTATTTAACAGATCACGGCGATATTTAGTTCAACACGTAAAACACTTGACAACTTTCTGTTCCCCTAAAATCTGCTTACTTGACAGAACTCACTCAACAGAAAAAGGTGCAGAATTGCGATTATTAAAATCCTAAAATGAAACCAGAGATAAATTAGCATGTTGCAAAACAAAATAGGCCGTTATATTTTTATGAAAATGAACACTTCTAAATTTAGCATTGTTATAACTTATAACAATACCAAATGCGTATATATTATTGTGTATATAGTATACGCATGAGTGATTAACTTATCTTTAAATCTACACTACATCACAATTAACAATGTGAATTCACACGCTGCGCTGTCTCACTTGATTGCCACTATAAAGGACGCCTTTAAAATAATAGTCTATAGATAATTATATAGCCCACATCAAAACCGAATTATAAAAATTACTCAATGGTGCGTACAATTAAACTAAAAAATTAATAATATATGAATAAATAAATAAATATTCATGGAGTCATGGACATTTCACAAAACGTCCTCTGGTCTCAAACTAAGACTATATGCTTGTGTTATGGGTGCCAGAATACGGATAGAATACATGAAAAATATAAAAATTACGAGTATATAATACAAATGAATTTTGATAGAGTTGATAACACAATCCGGCAATGTTAACTGAACTTTCTTGATAAAAAACTGATTATTATAGACTAAAGATTTTAATTAATGTGCACAATAAAATAGCCAAATAATCAAAATACCTACAGCAATAATAGTTGTTTTCATTTTTTAGTTTAGTTGTGCAGCTAGAATTGGTACCATTGCCTGTAAATAATAATTATAAATGTCCGCGTGGTGACTAGTTAAGGACATAAGTATCACCGTTCCATTTCCTCCCCAGGGTGCTGTAAAAGCCAGCTAAGGGATATTGTACACAGATAACATCCTTTTGTGAGAGACGGAAAACTTGAAACTAAACCAATAACACGCCTGATCAGCGCGCATGGTAGACTAAAAACCATGCCAAACTAGAAAATGTCCAGGTAAAGGGGAAAAGCAGAATATTGTCTTTCTCTCGCATCCTCTGCATAACAGGCCTTCGCCTTTAGAACACCTTTCGTCAGTCATTTCACCCATCCTTTCAACAAAAAAAAGTTAGGCATAATACCTATACATCTATCATTAAGCTGCCTAATACAATTTCAAGGTGTATCGAAATTATGAAAGTTTAATACGAATTTGATACCAAACTAATAATATTTTGCAACTTTACAGTTACTTATTGTTGCAATTATTCTTTTAATATCAGCCGATCTCAATGAGCGAGTATAACTCATGCTCAAATTACAAAACCACTGACATTTAAAAACAAAAAAATAAGGTCAAAATACAGCTTATATTCGAATACCTATCAATATGGGATTGTTACCGAAAATGGAAACAGCATGTGTGTTTACTTATAAACCATTGATCTTAATATTAAAGCCAACCTTTTCTACATGAATGAATAAGAATAGGTTTACCCTTGATTATATCGAGGCGTTTATTCAAAGTTATATCGCATAATGTATCGATAACATTGTATTCTGAAATAGATCTTATGTAACTACGTATTGTTAAGCTTTTTAGTTTAAACCAGAAACATTTATTTCTACATTAAAGCTTTAGTGAGCCAAATGTGCTTTTGTGTTTGGGGTCCTGCGTGATATTAAGGTATAATAATGTGACTGAGAAAAAAGTAATCTTAAGTTAATTCCGTTTTCTTTTTTGTACGGATCACTAAACATCACAAACTACAACCTACTTATTAACAGAAACCCCCACATTTTTAACAATGGTACAAATTCTACTTGCACAACTAAACTTAACTAAAAATTGAAAACAAGTATCGCGTATTTTGATTTTATACTAAACAGGTTTTATAATAAAAAGTTCTGTTAACATTGCCGAATTGTGTTGTTGACACTATCAATTTTAATTTATTAGTTAAGTTTCAATTATGCACGTAAAATCGGTGCCTACCAATGTTAAAATAGTTTTTCATGACGACATAATTTTTTTACGATATCACAAATAAAACTACCCAAGATTTTACGCAAAATTTACACACAAACACACACAAATAATGAGCGAGTGTAAAATCTAATAACAATGAGCAATAATTTAATCGTAATCACCGCATAAGATTAATCCCCACATCGCGATCGTGGTCGCACACTTGACATCATGATAACACTTGACCTTACTTTCAACATCACACACAATACTGGATAATGGTGTTTATTCCCATAATGATGAAAGATTAAACTAGTTTCTCCTGATTCAATTAAACTTAATAAATGGCATTTAATATGGCAAGTTTTACGAGGTTTCATGTTATAGTACCTAGACATTGGTACCAATTCTAATCGTTAGTCTAAAATATACAGATTTTCTAAATAAAAAGTTCTATTAACATTGCCGAATCGTGCTATTGACACTATCAATATTCATTTTTTAGTTTAGTTGCACAGCTATAATCGGTACCATTTTATTCCTTCATCTGTATAGTCATCGATAAAGAATATATATTAGATAGATAATAGATATTAGTACTGTGTCTATGGTATAGTGGATTAAGAATACAAGTAGGTAACACGTAGTATCTTCTATCTATTCTGTGTAGGTAACTATCACCACTATTTAGGTATTACCTGTGCTGTAAAGTTCTCGGATAATTTAGGCAAATAACATCTTTTGTGAGAGACAAAAATCTCAAAACTATACACCCCTATACAACCCTTTGGTCAGTGTAGCATAGTACCCTCCTAAAGTCGAGGACGCCTGTGCCCAACAGTAGATTTTTATGGACCTATAAGAATATTTTACCTTATAAATATTATTGCAATATACGTATTATACGTGCTATGTCCTAACTACTAGTTCAGTCATTATGCACGTATTCAAACATCTTCAGTGTCACTTCAAGTAAGGTCTCCGACGCAGCCTATTGCCTGATGGAAGCAAAAACAATCACTACACAAATATTTTGTTTGACAAAATAATTTATTGGGACATAACTCAAGTGTAGGAATTTGAATAATCATCATACCATCACGCCTTTATCCCGTAGCGTAGCGTAGGTAGAGACTATAGAGCACCACCTGTTATGGTCTAAATCGCGATGATCAGCTGAGAAAAATGGTATCCATATATAGCGTGAACTGATATACATAGACTGCGAAATTTTCAGCTCTCTAGCTGTCCTCTTCTCTCTCCTCTTCAGCACATTAACGCGCCATTGGTGGGCACGGCCTCCTCCACTTTGAAAAGGATTATGACGTAAACTGTTTCAGAATGTACAAGCGATATAATAAAGTAATTGAATATATAGTAATAGTTTTCCAAAGTATGTATTTCCCTATAGATCGTTAAAAACTGCTGCTTTGGGTTATTAATAATGTTTATTCAATTCTCTCTCTTTCTCCAGCCCATTCACGTCCCACTGTTGGGCACGGGCCTCCTCAACTTTGGGAGGGATTATGGTCTACTGTGCCGCGCTGACCATGCATGTTGGCACAGGGTTTAGTTTCGCGTTTTCCGTCTCTCACAGTAGACGCTTACTGCTTATATTGTCCCTTGGCTGGCTCTTACAGCACCCTGGGAAGGAAATAGGGTGGTGACACTTGTATTCTTAATCCGTCACCACACAGACATATCTCTAGCTGTGACTGTTCTTGATATACAGCCTGATGACGGACGGAAGGCCAAACAGCGATTTCTGATTAAATAAGGTCCTGTTTCAGCTTTTGGTATGGAACCTTAACAAGTTGTGATTCCTGCACGTTCCTATGTGAGTTTAACGGTCTTATTCATAATGACCTATCGGAGATTTAAAAGTTCGCTAAAATCGGTTCGCGAAAATTGTCAATACTTGTTATTCATAATAGTCTTTTTACGATAAAACGTTTATTATCTCTCCGACAAAATCTCCCTTTAAACCTCCGATAAATATAAATAAATAAATATTCATAGACATTTCACTCAACGTCCTCTGGTCCCAAGCTAAGCTTATATGCTTGTATTATGGGTACCAGAATACGGATAGAATACATATACTACTTTTCTTTTGTAAATACATACTTATAATACATAGAAACACCCAGACGCAGTACAAACATTTGTATGACAATCAGAAAATTCACACAAATGATTGTCCCGAGCGGGAATCGAACCCGCGACCTCTTGATCGGCAGTCCGCTACATGAACCACTCGACCACGAGGATCGTCAAATATAGTCGTCAGATAAGTCATTATGAATAAGACCATAAATCTATAAAGTTACGTAACGGATTCAGAAGCGTTTTTTTAATATATAAAATGGTTCAAGAGGAAGGTTTTTAATTAGGTAAATATAATTTGTTGTTAGTTCCTAATTCCCACGCGTATGAAGTCACAGGCAACAGTTAGTTACAAAATAAAACAAATTAGTTACATAAAATATATATTTAATTACAAAATGTGAGAGTAACAATAGATACAACAATGAATATTTCTATACTTACGTACTATATGAACTTAACACCACCTATAATGTTAACAGGCCTGCCTTTGTACTTCTTTGAGATGTCACCTTCGATCTGAAGAATAAATAATAAATATTCATGGACATTTCACACAACGTCCTCTGGTCCCAAGCTAAGCTTTATATGCTTGTGTTATGGGTACCAGAATACGGATATAATACATATACTACTTTTCTTTTGTAAATACATACTTATAATACATAGTAAACACCCAGACGCAGTACAAACATTTGTATGACAATTAAAAACATCACACAAATATTTGTCCTAACCGGGAATCGAACCCGAGACCTCGTGTTCGGCAGTCCGTTATATGAACCACTAGACCACGAGGCCCGTCAATACCGATCTGAAGAATAATAAATATTTAAATAAAACTATCTTCCTTTATATTGTTACAATTTGTTCATGTATTTTAGAAACTAAAATAATGTTATTGATTTTATATAGTCTGAGCACAATGTAATATGATATAGTTTATAGTAAAAGTCTATCTTTATGGTCAATGTAAAATTAAAATCGAATGTGGGTAAACCCTGTAATAACTGATCGTAGAAGACACATTACAGCTCAGTCTCACCCGTGACCATGGTGACTGCAAAGTCTCCGAAACGTCGAGCCAAAATTTAAAACAAATATACGCGTCTAAATCCGTAAAAAGTAGTTTTATTTAAACAGATGAGTCGCGCAAGTGTTAGAAAATAAATATTTATCTATACCACAGACAATATAATAAAGATCAGATACAGAGGCTAGAAAATTAGCGCCCCGGGCCATTTGATTTGACACCCGGGGCTAATTTAATTAGCCGCCCTATTAATTAGTAAAGATAGAGCAAAATTTTAAACTTGAAGGCTTGCGCCGCCCTTTATAGGCAGCCCACACCGGGCCATGGCCCCTTTGGCCCTAGGGTAAATACGCCTCTGAATCTATACTGATGTTATAAAGCTGACGAGTTTGGTTTGTTTGTGTGAAAGCGCTAATCTCAGGAATTACTGGTTCGAATTGTAAAATTATTATTATTGAATTATTATTCTTGAATATTTCTATTGGATATTCCATTTATCGAGGAAGGCTATAGGAGCAAAGCATTAGTGAAAAATTTTGATAAGACGGGGAATTATTTTCTATTTCCACGCGTACGAAGTCGCTGGCAGCAGCTAGTTTTAATATAAGAATACAGTATTGTTACTTCTTAATATTTCCAGCCCATTACGGCCCACTGTTGGGCACGGACCCCTTCTACTTAGGGAGGGATTATGGTCTACTGTGCAGCGCTGACCAGACGTCTTGGTGTGGAGTTTTTTCTCGAGTTTTCTGTTGCTCACAGGGTATGTTATCTGTGTTCATCCCTTAGCTGGCTTTTACAGCACCCTGGGAAGGAAAAGCGGTGGTGACACTTGTATTCTTAATCCGTAACGGACTCCTCGCCGTACATATACCTTTCGTTAATTGTTTAAAAGAACGCAATATTTATAGGAAAACATCATAGGAATTACCTGTATTTACAGCCAGAGCTGCCATCAATCTAGAGACCTTCTAATACTAGACAAGCAAACTACGTTAACCTCAACATTATATTGACTACGATGAGTTCGATCCGTGGCTTACAACACGTGTAACTAGTTTGGAAGGATCCTTTTACAAATATTCAACGGGTCACCAATGGTCACCCGTTGAATATTTGAAGTAAGTCCTCAAATTGTGTCAATGGTGACTCACCATTAACACAATTTGAGGACTTACTTCATAATCATGGAAGCTAAGTTAAAACTGTAAAATTCTTATGTAAACTATCAAAATTAAGTCTCCTATGACATAATATAAATATATAACCTGTGCTTGAAGTTCCTTAGTTCTGTCTATGATTCTTTGTAACACGGGTCTTAGTTCAGCGGCGACGTTAACAGCAGCGACCCGCCTCTCACCAGCGCGGGATGCTAACGCTGACAGTTTGTCGCATACTGTCAGCTTTTGTTTTAATTGAGCTGTTAGCATGTCTACGTATCTGTTGATGAAAAATATTAAAGTTGATAAATGATTTGGACACTTACAAATAGAGCACATTGTACAAGAAAAATCACATAAATAGAAATCGCTTTAAGCGATAAGGCCGCCCATTATACTACATTATTTTAAGAATATCCTGTAATGTAAAACTAAATGGTGTACAATAAAACAATAAAGAATATAATAAATAAATAAAACTACTTTCTACGGATTTCGACACGTGTATTTTAATGTAATTTTACGAATGAGTCGCGCAAGTGTTAGAAAATATTAGGAAAATCATCAAGTTTTGATTGTGTAAAGTTTATTTTTATTTTTAAGTGGTATTATGTTTTTTTTTGTCTTAATTATCATATACATTATGACTTGCATTTTTTATTTATCTTATTTTGTTGCTTACTTGTACTTATTCTTTTAACATGTATATATTTTTATATGTAACCTTTTTCGCAAGAAGTAGGGCGATTAAAGCCTACAAATTTAAAACTTTGTGCTACCTCTATCGATTATAAATGGGGCCAATTAAATTGGCCCGGAGCGCCACTTTTCAAAATACGACTCTGGCTTGTCTATCGACCTAAAAATAAAAGAAAAAAAATCTTATTAACTTACCTTGGTGAATGTTTCACATTATGTAAATGATTGATATGTGGTGCTGTAAGACTAGCGGCTGCTATTTGTACCGCGTCCAACATTGCAGTCAATGATGCTGTACTCTCTGTTGGTAATTGTTGCAATAAGATGAAACTACTACTGTCAGCTGACATATTCGTTTCATATACACGCATCTTAAGAAACGATTCCAACTGTAAAAATATATAAATTAATATTCATGGACAGTTCACACAACGTCCTCTAGTCCCAAGCTAAGCTTATATGCTTATCTAAACACATACTTATAAAACATAGTAAACACCCAGACGCAATGCAAACATTTGTATGACAAATATAAACATCTCACAAGTGATTGTCCCGTGTCGGAATCGAACCCGCGACCTCGTGAACGGCAGTCCGTTACATGAGCCACTAGACCACTAAGCCTGTCAAAGTATAATAAGTGACAAACCTCAACAAGTTGATCAATAATCTGGTTCCTCGTAGACGGGTTGTCCAGAAGTGTGAGTGCGTCTTTCCCTCTGGCAACTCCACCACATAAACCTTGTTCTTCTACTATTATACCTGACTCCTCTAATGATACTTGTGCTAAGTCCACTGATATATCCTAAAATTTAATTATATCTTAATAAATTAAATTATGGTGGAAAAAGTGATTACCGCAAGCGTGACGTAATCATTTTTTTCACCATAATTTAATTTATTAAGTAAAAGCATAGCATGTCAATTGCAAAACTAATAAATTACTTTAGTATCTATTACATTACATTAATTAATTTAGTATCTTATTACTTTAAACGAGCAATTCTTGTATATATATAATTGGAATCTCGGAATCGGCTCCAACGATTTTCATAAAATTTAGTATATAGGGGGTTTCGGGGGCGATAAATCCATCTAGCTAGGAATCATTTTTAGAAAATGTCATTTTATTGCTTTTTTTTCTTTTTGGCCACACCACCCGAGCGTACCTTAGTTTGGTGTACCTACACCAAACCATTAAAAACACTGCATCAAAATCTGTTGCGTAGTTTTGAAGATATAACGTCAAAATAGGGATATACATACAAAATTAACGACTTTGTTTATAATAAGTAAATATCTGGGCGACAGAGCTTCGCTCGGGTGGTGTGGCCAAAAAGAAAAAAAAAGCAATAAAATGACGCGTGATATAAGAGATGTACCTACATCTCTTATATCACGCGTATGAAGTTACAGGCGAGTTTTGTATTATACTAATCAATAGTAATATTACAATGCTGACGAGTTTGTGTGTTAAAATGCGCTAATCTCGGGAACCGCTGGTCCGATTTCAAAATTGGTTTCATTCATCATATCCATGAGATAATACATTTATCGAGGAAGGCTATATAACATCATAGCTGGCCCGGCAAACGTTGTTTTGCCATACCAATGTTAGGGGTAAACAAATAATTTGCAATAAAATAATATTGCGACTATAAATTTAAATGTAAGCTATCCTATCTTTCAAGTTGGGTCGAATTGCACACGGTGTGCAAATCAAACTTAAAATCGGTTCAGTAGTTTAGGGGTCCATCGCGGACAAACATCGTGACAGGAGATTTATATATATAACATCATGATGCGACGATTAACGGGAACTTTTTGACTATTAAATTTTGATTCCAATTATCATTCATAGTCACGGGCAATAGCTAATAACAAAATAAAACGATCAATTTAAATACTTGAGAAATCAAGTCCGAAAATATTTGCAATAATTTCTTAAATACAATGTGAGGGTAAAATTAAATAAAGTTATTACGCTAGAACTTAAGTGCTATTCGATAAATTTCGGGGAATTTAAGTTCCCGTGTAGTGGCAGTATTCTTATTGCAAATAATGTGGAGCTACGATATCATCAAAATTACAGGAAGACGCTGAAAGTAAATTGAAGATGTCCAGCAGTGGACACAGGAAGACTAATAAACAAGTGAAACTTACATTATTATCAGCTGGCGCGACATCTATGTTCCCCCAATCAATCTCACCGCCTGTATCACCATCACCAAAGTCTATATTGCCACCACTCACGTCTATAGTACCAAAGTCTATTGCATTATCCTCGCCGAAATCTATCTGTAAATGAAATTATTATTCATTTTTGTGTAGTGAAAATATTAGTAGGTAAGAATTATTTATGTAAAACACTTATATTATTAACAATTTACAACATGTCATCATGTTCCAAAATAAGCGTCAGGGATATAATACATAAATACTAAAACCTCCGACAAGTCATTGTGTATAAGACTAGAAGAGTTTGTTTGATTGAACGCGCTAATCTCAGGAACCACTGGTCCGATTTGAAAAATTCTTTTAATGTTAGACAAAACATTTATCAAGGAAGGCTATAGGCTAATATATAATATCACGCTGCAATTAATACCTAGGAGCGAGGCGTCAGTAAAAATGTTGTAAAAACGGGGAAAATTGTCCCATGCGTACGAAGTCGCGGGCCACAACTAGTAATAAATAAAATATTTCTTATAAAATGAAACAAACCTGATAATCAGCTCCCTGCTCTTCATCATCCAACTTAATATGTATCGGATCTGGTTCAACACTTAACGGGGGTTCCCCATAACTCCACTCGTAAACGGTAGTGTTGCCATGTTCTACCACATATTGCAGCAATGGTAGAACTTCTGACGCTTTTTCTCCCAAAATATAATTTGTAAATGCTGAATATAACTGTATCCCTGGTAGAACTGGCTTTAATGATTTACCTATCTGTAAAGGGAAAATAATTCATAGAGACAAAAATTTGCATGAGTGTTTGTTAGTAGGTACCTCATGTATTTCAGTTTAGGACCTAGTAGTTCATGTATTTTCGGTACTAAAATAGATAATTACGTAATATCTGCTGTAAGTTTTCTAAATTGTTAAAATAAAATAAAAATTAAATTCTAGATTATTATTTAGAGATTTCGTATTTTAGTACCAAAAAAGTGTACTACAGTTTACTTTTCATCCGGGGAAAATGTGGTTTACCTGTGGATTAAAACTCGAATATGCGTTATCAACTGTAAGTTTTCTAAACTGTTAAAAAATATAAAAACATGAAATAAAAAAAAAATTATTAAATTCTACATTTTTATCTAGAATGTACCTATTTTAGTTTAGTACCAAAAAAGTATATTTTACAGGTTACTTTTGATCCCGGGAAAATGTGGTTTGTGTGTGGATTAATCGAATAACTGAAATATGGTAAATTTATTGAAAACACCTAGATGGCGTTAGCGTCAATTTAGAAGTCACTATGATTGTGTAACCGACCATTACTGTCGTGTCTTTATTTTATGTATTTTACTCCGTCCGTGTTTACACTATAGAAAGCAACTAATTACGATTATATTTGTTAATTTTTAAAGCATAAATGTACAATGAAGAGAACAGAATGACTTGTGTGCATTAATTGGCATTGCTATTATAATTATCTTTACTTATTATAAAACAGTCGTTATTTTTGTATGTATGTCCCTATAAGAGGTTATATCTTCAAAATTACGCAATGGATTTTAATGCGGTTTTTGTCATAAATAGAGTGGTTCAAGAGGATGGCTTTTTTATATAATTTGTTAGGCTTTGGTTATCAAATTCAAAACATACTAAGTTTCAGATAACAGCTAGTAGCTAGATAAGTAAATTATTATGTTACTCAAGTATAAAATTAGTAGTACCTTGTCATATAAATCGGGTAACTCTTGAAGCCGATCAACCAGTTCTTTCTTGATCCTGTCGCCTTGGATGCCAAGTTGTTTACAAAGAGTCAAGAATTCTGATTTACTTGACGCTTCATTCTTCAGATAATCTCCATGCTTTTTTTCACATTCCTAGAAAATTTGCCAATATGAAGAACTAAGCATCTTAACTATGGACAAGTAAATAAATGTAAAACATTGGAGCATTAATTCAAATTCAAATTCAATTCCTTTATTTCGGTTAATAGAAATCCATAGGTAGGTACATAATTTTCACTAACAAATATACATACATTATCTGAGCAATAAAAATGTCATTAGTAAATAAATTAAGAATATGTAGTATGAATATTGCAAATTAAATCAAAATAGGTAATATATGTCAGAATGAAAAAATATAAATAATTTAAAATCACCAGTAACTAAAAATACATTGAAAAACAGAATATTTAAAAATCAAGTAATAACGAAAATACAATAAAAATATAAGTGAAGTGGAACAAACGCATTCTACAATCTCCTTTCTGGCATTGGTACTGAGACATGCCTTTCACAACAATGTCTAATAAAAGGACAGTCTAATCTAGATGCTATCATCTTCAGAATGGTGTTAGAGCTAGCCCGCACTCGGCGCACCAATGAAGCGGCTCGTGCACGCATCGTTGTGTGAAAACAGGCAGTGTGTGCATCCGCAAACATACCCGAGACACTACAATAACGGGGTAGCCCCAACAACATCCTGAAGGCGTTATTATACAAGACTCGTTCGACGTCGTCGACAGTTTTTATATAACATTACTAGCTGACCCGGCAAACGTTGTTTTGCAATACTAAAAAAAAAAGTTTGAAAAATAGATGTTGGCCGATTCTCAGACCTACTGAATATGCATGTAAAATTTCATAAAAATCGGTCAAGCCGTTTCGGAGGAGTACGGTAACTAACATTGTGACATGGAAATTTTATATATTAGACTAGCTGACCCGGCAAACGTTGTTTTGCCATACTAAAAAAAAAAGTTTGAATAGATGTTGGAAGGGCGGACGGCGAGCCACAGTTTGCGTGAGTGCAAATCGTGGCTCTCCGTCTATTTTATCTATATTTCCCAATAGATAATCTGGCATATGGTCATGGGAGTAGCGCAGGTCGCATAGATCCCCATGGCAAGTTGCGCTGTTATCCTTCACGTGGTTGCCGCCTGTTATTGGTCTAATTCCCTCTGAAATAGACATAACTGAAACAGCAAAACGAATCTATCCTCCATACGCCGCTATTTGAAGTAGGACCGAATAGTGTGCTTTAGCTGGACCACTGACAGACTTACGGACTTAAAATACTTAGGCCTACCTGCACTAGGACCTGTGCAGTTGAGCGCCGAGGGCGGGGATGAAGGAGTCCTGGAGGGTTGAGTGTTTGTGCAGGTCGGAATAGTTACCAGCACAACGCAACACGCCCTCTTTGGTCTGGATTTCCAAGCTAAACGGTAGCCTTCCCATCTAGCCAGTGGGAGGGAAATGGTCAAGGTGTCCCGTCAGAGGGCCGCTAGGCGAGGTGCGTGGGGGTCCCGGGACTATCTCCTGGGATGGTGAGGGTCATGCTGACGGAGCAAGACTTATGTGGACCAACTGGGTAGTTACGAACCGACTACTCAGCCACACATGTTCGAGTTCCCGATGTCGCGCTTTATCGCCAACTCTGCGTACCTATATCCCCTTCAGTATTGTACCTAGTGCACCTATCGTAGGGCACTCCCAAATGTGCGGGCTCCGAGGAGGGTGGGTTACTGGGGGGACGAATACGTACCTTTAACAAGATGGACTCCAAAGGTTCACAAAACACTAACAACCCAAAGGGAAACCGGAGGGATAACAAAGAGGGAAAGTCGAGCAATTGGCCATCCCACTCCAACATAATACCCGGAGGAAATCCAAAGGGCACAGAAAGCGGGAAAGCCGGACAACCGGCCGCCCCCAATAAACCGGCGCCAGATGGGAAACCGGAAGGCGCCACGGGAGGGAAAGTCGGGCAACCGGCCATCCCACCCAACTTACCTATCTTCCCCAGGAAACTGAGTGAAGATAATACTATGCAACCACCTACACCTGGTCCATCATCGGAGGTGAGGCGGCAACTGGACCAGAACTGGACAGTTGTCAGCGATGATAGGAACAAAAGGAAGGACAAACCCCGCACCCAGGGGTCAAATCAAACCCACAAGTCTGCTGGGAATCCTCAGCCCAACAGACAACAACAACTAAACCGGTCTCAGAAAAAGCAGGAAAAGAGAAGGCGACGCCGCCGAGAGAAATCCTCTTCCACTGCCAATCCGGAGAAGCCCAACACTGGAATCAGCAGGGACCCACCTGAGGCTGCCAAGCCGGAACCACGGGGTAACCCACCGGCCGAACAGCCTCAGGCGGGCCCCAGTGGAGCCAAGACGAACCCAAAAAGAGACAGGGTGGACGAAACACCCACCCCCAAAACGGGACCAAAAAGGCGTAGGATTGCCTCGACACCCCAAGGTCCCAAACCTACAACCTACGCCGCGGCAGCTGCCTCCACAGACAGGAGGATAGCAGTGACAACTGCTAGCCGGGGTCACATCACACAGGCCACATCAGACCAAATCGTGGACCAACTTACAGCCATGGTGGTGGCGATCGCGGACGGGGACAACCTAGACGTTGATGCGCCCCACTTCGTTGGAAGACCTACCTTTGCGGATGGCGCGCTTCACTTAAAGTGTGAGGATCAGACGACGGTCGACTGGGTGAAAGCAGCCGTACCCAAAATTAACATCCCGGAGGTCGAGCAGCTAATAGCGCTCCCTCCAGAAGAGCTGCCACGAAGAGTGCGCTGCGGTATACTGCTACCAAACGTATGGCAAGGCGACGCCTCGAGGATCGGAAGGGTCCTCAAGGTCGCGAACAGATGGGCGATGGTGGAACGCTGGCTGGTACACGCCATCATACCGCAGGAAAAGACCAACTCCACCTTCGCCATTGTCAGTGTACCGGAGGATCTCATCCCTACAATCATTGCTAAAGGTCGCCGCCTCTCTTTCCAACTTGGGGCGGTGTACCTGAAATTCCAAAACGCAAGGGGTCGTTTTGTGAGGACACCGCCACAGAAAAACCCCGACACAGGAACAACAACAACCACAGCAGTCGAAGGCGACGAACAAAACGCTGCCGACGACGACAAGGACGCTGACCAGGATCTGGATGAGGCTGCACTCGACAGCGAGGAGGACATCCCGGATCTTGGCAGTTTGGACTTGGAGGGAGAGGAATCCACAAATGGAGTCCTCTTCGTCTAAGTCCAAACTAGTGCAATGCAACCTCCACCACAGCATTACCGCAACGGCTCAACTACGAAGATGGCTGGAGGTTAACGACACAGCAATCGCCCTGATCCAGGAGCCGTGGGTCAGAGGCGGTAACATACATGGACTATCCAATCTTGGAGGTAAGCTGATCTCTAGCACGGTAGATAACGTCAGAGCGTGTATCTACATTTCACAGAACATTATCATACAGCCACTAACGGAATTTTGTTCCAGAGACCTCTGTGTCGTCAGGCTCAAAACAAATCAAGAAATCAAAAACCCCAACCTGGTGCTTGCATCCTCCTACATGTCAGAGGGTGAGAATGCACCACCGGAGGAACTGGTCAACCTGGTCAGATTCTGCGAAGGGAACAATTTTGAACTTATTATATCTACGGACTCAAATGCCCACCATCCTCTATGGGGTATGGAACACAGCAACAACAGAGGTAACCAACTAGTTGAATTTCTAATCACGACAAATTTAGAGATAATAAACACAGGCATTGAACCAACCTTTGTCGGACGGCAAAGTAGAACCATAATAGACCTGACACTTGCAACAACACTAGCAGCGGACCTAATCGATAACTGGCATGTCTCCCAAGAGGCCTCCTGTTCAGATCACAGATGGATCCGCTTTGACATCCAGGTACCTACACAAACAGCAATCCCCTTTAGGAATCAGAGGAAAACTGATCGATGCCGCTATGAACAACTTATAGCGGAAAAACTCGATACACTACAAACTACTGCCGATCTTCTAGGGGCAGAGCAAATAGAACAACAGGTAAGTGTCCTAAACAGCACGATTACTGACTGTTACTTCCTATCATGTCCCCTGAGGCTCCCAAGACCACACAATCACGGGAAAAATAAGTGGTGGGGTCCTGAATTGGAACGACTCAGGGCCAAGGTAAGAAAGAAACTAAACAGAGCTATGAACACCAACTCAGACCAAGACTGGGATAATTACAGGTTAGTAAAGGCCAAATACAAAAAACGCATTAGATACTGGAGCACTGCATCTTGGCGAAACTTCACCGAAAGCATAAGCTCCAGTACACAGGCAAACCGGGTAAGGAAAGTTCTGGCTAAACAAGGGCCCTGTAATATGGGCAGCCTACGCAAGCCAGACAATACCATGACCCTAAATCAGGAGGACACAGACACCGTCCTCCTACAAACCCATTTCCCAGACTGCCTAATTATACAAAACCCAAACTGGACCGACAATCCACGGGAACCAACTACAGGCTGCTGGCAACGAGCAAAAGACATTGTCACACCGGATAAGGTGAGGTGGGCAATTAATAGCTTTAAACCGTTTAAATCAGCAGGAATTGACAACATTTTTCCAGCCCTACTTCAGTGGGGAGGAGACAAGATTGTACCAACCCTGGCATGGATCATGCAATCCTGCCTGGCCCACGGATACACGCCTCTAGTGTGGCGGGAGGTTAGAGTGGTATTCTTACCCAAACCAGGTAAGAGTGACTATACTAACCCTAGATCATACAGACCAATAAGTCTTACATCATTTCTATTAAAAACCTTGGAGAGGCTTTGCGACAGAGAGTTGCGGAGCAACGCACTGCAAAATGCCCCAATACATCCACATCAGCATGCGTACAGCACCGGCAGATCAACGGAATCAGCTCTACATCAAGTGGTAGGTATGATTGAATCAACTATCCACAACAAACAAATCTGCCTGGGCACCTTCATTGACATCGAGGGCGCTTTCGACAGAACAAACTTCTCCAGTATTGAGATAGCTCTCCGCAAACACGGAGTAGACTCTCTACTCATCCACTGGATACTGAACATGCTCCGAAACAGGGTCATAAGACTCAAAAGGGAAGACAAGATGGGAGCACTGGTCGTCAAAGGATGTCCACAGGGAGGAGTTCTCTCACCTTTGCTTTGGAACCTGGTAATCAATGACCTAATTACTGAACTGAACTCAAGACACTTTTACACTATAGGTTATGCCGACGACATAACCATCCTAACCGTCGGAAACCAAGCTTCAACAATCTGTGACACTATGCATAGGGCTCTACACATAGTAGAGAAATGGTGCAAGGAATACAAACTATCAGTAAATCCCAACAAGACACAACTGGTAATGTTTACAAACAAACGAAACATAGGCAACTATCACCTTCCGAAAATATTCGGAACTACACTCCAACTCACAAATGAGGTAAAGTATCTCGGAGTCATCCTAGATAATAAACTCAACTGGAGCAAGCACATCGATCAGAAGATAAACAGCGCAAGCGTGGTACTGTGGCAATGCCGTAGGATGGCAGGTAAGCGCTGGGGGCTATCCCCGAAAATCCTGCTATGGCTATATACCACTGTCGTCCGTCCAATGGTAAGCTATGGCTCTGTGGTCTGGTGGACCAGGACGAAACAAAAGACCTGCTGGGCCAAGCTACAGAGCCTACAAAGACTTGCCTGCTGCGCAGTTACAGGGAGCATGAGAACAGCACCGACAGCTGCCCTTGAGGTTATGCTTAACATCCCTCCCTTACATCTGTTCATACAACAAGAAGCAGCACTAGCGGCGCTGAGACTCAAACATCTAAAACTTGTCAAGTTCAAACAGGTAAAACACTCAAATATTTTAGCGGATGCATGGAAAGATACACCGCTGATTGAGGCAGTAACGGATAAGATAGAAAATATCTTTGTCTTCGATAAGAAGTACAGAATCCATCTTACAGAAGATGAAGATGCCAACGTCATGCAGCACGAGCTAAATATATACACAGACGGATCCAAAACCAGCTCGGGCACAGGCAGCGGCATTTTCTCGGAAGACCTAAATATACACCTATCCATGTCACTGGGTATGTATAATACAGTATTCCAGGCGGAGTGCATGGGCATACTACTGGCTGCAAATGCAGTGGCCGCCAGAGAGGTAACAGGACAAAAAATCCGCATCCTCTCCGATAGTAGAGCGGCCCTACAAGCGCTAAATAACAAGGTAATAACGTCAAGTTTAATTTACGAATGCCACCTAGCCTTAAATAAGGTAGGCTGTCAGGCAAACGACATCACCCTGCAATGGATAAAAGGACACAGTGGAATACGAGGCAATGACGCAGCCGATGAACTAGCAAAGAGGGGATCGGAATTGAGACCAATAGGACCAGAACCGATCATTCCTCTCCCCAGCAGCTGGTTCAGAAAGCAAATGCGTCAACGCACTGACAAACTACACAACGACCTCTGGAACAGCCTGGAGGAATGCAGACAAGCCAAACTGGCGCTTCCAAGAGTAAATCGTCGGTTCACAAGAGCACTTCTACAGCTAAACAGATCTCAGATGCGTCTCATAACTGGCGCATTGACAGGTCATGGCAATTTTAACAGACACCTTTTTAACCTAGGTATCACCGACAGCCCCCTGTGCAGGGCATGCATGGAGGCTGAGGAGACAGCCGCTCACGTGCTGCTAGATTGCAGCGGAGTGGCAATTTACCGGGCGAACTACCTGGGATCACCGGGTAGCCTCCGGGAGGTCTTCGGCGACGTCAAGAAGCTGGGGAACTTCCTGGTGGAGCTGGGATGGCTGGAGTAACCAGCCCACTACCCTCCATCACACAAAACAGGCGCACTTAAGTCGTCGAGTTGTGGATACCGCCCGTAGAAGAAGAAGAAGTAGATGTTGGCCGATTCTCAGACATACTGAATACGCAAGTAAAATTTCATAAAAATCGGTCAAGCCGTTTCGGAGGAGTACGGTAACTAACACTGTGACACGTGAATTTTATATATAAGATATATTCATTCATTAATTTATTTAATTAATTATTAATGGGTTGAGAAGAACAGAGCCAAAATTTGGTTTGGAAGAAAGAGGGTTTGATTCTTTGCTTCTTTGATCCTTTATTTGTTTTCAGGGATTTTCAGCCACGGATCACTTCCAATAGATTACACACACAAGGCGATCAACGCACAACGAATGTATGCACTATATTGTATGAGAACTCGGCATGTGATTCTGTTACAACCAATGAAAATGTGTAATTACTTTACACCCCACATGCTTGTCTCCAACATTGGGGCGCCTATTGGAGATTAAATATTTATAGACATTTCACACAACATCCTCTGGTCCCAAAGTAAGCTATATTTCATTGGAGATTGGAAGTGATCTGTGGATTCAGGCCCCTTTCTGAAATTTCTAAAATATTGAAACCAAAACCCTGGTTATGCCAATAAAATGCATACTCACAATTTGTAACTGCTCCTCCTTGGCAATTTGTTTCTTCAACCCTGGTATTTCATAGTTGATGTTTCTTACAAGAATCTGAGCTGCCTCCGCTAAGTATATGTTCTCTTTTTCATAATTACGTACTATGTCTTGCCAATCTTTCATTCTCTGTGATCCATATCTATGACAACAAGTATCTAATTAAATATGAATATAGATATATGGGCTACTCCTTTACATATATACCCTGTAAAGATAGCTGTTAAGTTTTTAAAGAAATAAATATTATGTATGTATAAATTGAAATGACTAAAGTATTTCATTTAACAAAGTTTTTCTGAAATACTCAGTATTTTTAAACAGTTTTCACAAAATATCACCTGAACCCAAACTAAGCTATATTGCTTGCATAAGAAATACTTAAATATCATTGTGTTTAGCATTTATTCACATTTAAGTTATTTACAAGTTATAAATAGTTATGAATTCAAATTAAATATAAATTTAGTTATAATAGTCTTGATTATTAATTAAATTAAGGGCCTACATCAATATTATCGTATATCATCGCCGACACGTACATATTAACACAGCCAGTAGGCACAGAAAATGAAGAATTAGGGATACTTTTCCTATTTACTCAAAATCTACTAAATATATTTTAATTCTGATTTACGTGTTTCTCTATATAATAGTTACCTATGTTTTTTCGCCAAGATTTTCTATCGAGAAAACTTTTTTCAATCGCGTTTCTGAGTTCATGCGATCCTAGATCATATATTGAAAAAACATATACTTAAAAATTAGAGCTCTAGCCATTCAATCTAAAGAAACAATGAAAACTTCGTACATAGAAAAATGCACGAAGCTATTTTGGTATCCTCTTAACTATGTACTTTAAACAGGTAGGATATGCTTGAAACCTGGGTCAATATTATCAATCACATAACGATAAATATGTGTTTTATATAACATGACTCAACCTCACAAAAAATTTTAATACTTAGGTATAAATTAATTGCGAGAATAAAATGTTGAATTACCTTCCAAACAGATTTTTAGTGTCTGCTTCAGTCTCTTTGAGTATTTCAATGATTTTTAAACAGTGAAAATAGTTGATATAGCTTCCAGAAAGCAGGGTTGCAATATCATCATGTGCGGGCATATCTTGTAATGCATTATTAATCTTCTCACGTACTACTGGAATGGTTTTTTGCCACTCTTTGTTCACATGACGACGGCTTATCAACCAGTCTTGTAGTTTACCAATATTTATATCTATTGGAATGTTACTTTCCTGAAAAAAAATATAAACAGATATTTCACACAACATCCTCTAGTAAAAAGCTAAGCTTACATGCTTGTGTTATCGGACCAGAATACGAACTTAATTAATAGCTAAACTAACTCTTTTTAGTAAATACATGCATACATATTAGAAAACTAATTAATAACTAAGTTACCTATATGTTTTGTTTTAGGAACTTAAATTTAAATTATTATATCAAATCCAAGTAATTATCCAATTCTAATATCCAATTAACTGGCTAGCTACAGCCAGATGATCATGAAATATGTTTATATACAGAACCACAGATGTTTTTCAGATTCAAATATATAATTGTTCAATTAGCACTTACATCCATCTTTTCTTATTGAGGAAAAGAATCACTATCAACCAATTAATGTAAGATTATTTTAGACTGATAATATAATTTGTTAGTTAAACACAGGGTTTAAATAAATTTTGTTGGGACTTCCCAGCTGTTACATGTGCCTGACGTGTTAATCGAATGTCAAATTGACATTCGATAAATATGACAGCAATGACAGACAGAGTCATCCCTAAAGCCCTAAAGAGGCGTTTGGTTTAATGCTGTAGAAATGCTGTAGAAGCATTCCAAAGAGTTTTAACTTAAGCTTCAAAGTTTCAAACTGGTAATTACACAGTGTTATTATCACAATTCTTAATAATAATTAATAGTAATAAGCAAATAAAATTTTAAGGCAAGCATGAAAATGCTTTATTTGCTATGAATTTTATCAATTTTATTTGTGCCAACTTTACTAGCAAAACTTAACGTGAATACGACCAATGATCACCAATGTATCATGACACCTTATCAAAGTTGTTGTTTAAGTAAATAAACACTTGCTCTTATCGCTTCTTCCAATATTATTTTGGTCAAGTCGATAGATAACCACCGACATTGTTATACCTATATTAAGGTCTTATCATAAATGTTTCAAAAACTTTGATAAATTACATCTACTGTTGTTTCTTCAATTAAATGTGTCTATAGCTTTTACTAGTAACTTGTGCAAGTATTGTGTATATTTTAGTTAATATGTGAAATTGTGTGAAGAAGTGCTTGATCACAATAATAATGGAAATCGACGAGACGGGTATAGAAAGGTAAGAAGGTAAAAAATAAAGAAATAAATTTATCTGTGCGTTTTAACTATTAACAAAGATGCTATAGGTATAAGTCTCGTAAACTTATATGGCCTTGTTCATAATGACTTATCGGAGGTTTAAACGGAGATTTTATCGGAGAGCTGATAAACGTTTTATCGTAATAAGACTAATAAGATTAACAAGATTTGACAATTTTCGCGAACCTAGTTTAGCGAACTTTTAAACCTCCGATGTCATTATTATTATAGCCATATGACTTTATTTCGTATTTGCTTGATATACTGGGATTTAAAGAGGACGTAAGGTACTTTACGGTAAATGATAAATATAATTTCCCATGCGGCTACATTTTAAGTACTACTTCCAAACAATAATAATAAATAAATATTCCCGCACATTTCACACAACGCCCTCCGTCCTCTAGTCCCAAGCCAAGCTTATAGTAGGGGAGCCGAAGAGGGGATTTCGGGATTTACTAAAGCGCGTCAGATTAATATACAGGAGGATACCTTGTACCCGGTTAAGTACCTCCACAAAATATGAGACCCATATATAAGGCCGCCCGTGAAGGATACAGGATCAGATTAGTAAAAAAAAATTGACCATCAGAAATTCTCGAGCGCGTCAGATTAAGGTAGGGTGAGTTAATTACATCCTAAAAAGTGTATATTCCACTAATCTGACAATTTGAGAGTGACGTAAAAAAAGGGGAGGGCAACAAAGTTGTAAAAAAAAAACGTCATCTCGACATTCTCGAGCGTAGCTAAATTTTTTTTATTTTGAAGGTAATAATTCAAGAATAATGAAAAATATATAATCTGACAATTTCCGCAAGCCGAAATAACAAAAATTCGTCGATAAAGTTAAATGCGTGCAGCTGCGTGATGCCTACATTTGGGTTTGTTTGAGTTGGACTTCTAAATGTTTAATTAGGACTGTTTATGAGATATTAAGCCATCAAAATATATCGTAAAAAAAGTTGCAAAGTTACACTGTCGGCTTTTAAATTGTTAGATTTACCAGCTGCTCTGTGTCTAGCCAACCGGAGTCGCCGATAAGATATAACAATAGATTTTAAGGACAATAGAGTCGTAAAATCTCATCTCCATTGAATCATAGCTAGACAAGAAGCACAATTAAAAAGCTCTTAGGAATATTTATGAGTATGTTGTAAAGATAAATCATACAAATTTTTAGACAAGTATAAAATATTATTTCTATTACAGCGTGATCATTTATAATTTACAACAATTAAAAAGAAAGTAAATATTATGGTCTAAGATAATTTGTATCACAGAATAGTTTTATCACATAATGGACAATAATTTGAAAGTGTAAATACTTTCGTTAATGTTTTCGTTCTTCAAACTATTTACTTTTGAGGTGTAAGTAGTTGGTACACAAGGAAACGTTGAAGTTACTAACTTTCTTTTAGTATTGAATATAGTCGCTTCAATTTTATTTTTCTCAAATCACGCTGTAATAGAAATAATATTTTATACTTGTCTAAAAATTTGTATGATTTATCTTTACAACACACTCATAAATATTCCTAAGAGCTTTTTAATTGTGCTTCTTGTCTAGCTATGATTCAATGGAGATGAGATTTTACGACTCTATTGTCCTTAAAATCTATTGTTATCTCTTATCGGCGACTCCCGTTGGCTAGACACCAGAGCAGCTGGTAAATCTAACAATATAAAAGCCGACAGTATAACTTTGCAACTTTTTTTACGATATATTTTGATGGCTTAATATCTCATAAACAGTCCTAATTAAACATTTAGAAGTCCAATTCATCTTTTTGAAATTTAACTTTTTCTAGTGTCGGCTCCTGCACTATAGTGTGGAGGACTGGGAATAAACGGCACCTTTCCCTCCTCACCCTTTTTATTCCCATTCGTCCACACTATTCCCATACCTCCACACTGTGGACGACGGGGTGTGGAGGACTGGGAATGACCCGCTGAGTTCAAAATATAGTTCAAAGTACAATTTTAAGCGCCCAGGAATGGAATTAGCGGGAAGTTGCAGGGATGGCCTTTAAGGTGAACCGTTTTTCGAATTTTTTTTTGTCAGATTAGGCGAATCCCTCTAGGTAATCGTCAGATTATGAGACAGTACGTTTAGAACATAAAGATGAACCATATATATCTTAATCTGACGCGCTTGAGTATTTCAAAATGGCGAATTTTTTTTGCACATTATGAAACTGCCCGTGAGTTTGCGTCCCATCGAAATCGTCAGATTAGTGAATGAGAGCTTTTTTTTTGGTGCACTTAACACTCCCTTAGAAAATCTGACGCGCTCGACAAAATTTTTTTTTTTTCATTTTCAACCCTTAAATACAACCACCCGCATCATGCAAACGATCAGATTAACATACGTACATTATTAAAAATACGTAGGGCATTGATGCTATCAATATCTGACGCGCTCGAGGATGTCCATGCAACAGTTTTTTTTTACATATTTAAAAATCTATAGCCGCTTTCCCCACCGATAAAAGTGAAAAATCACATAACATTTTTTTCTTCTTATCATCTAAGCTTTGCAACTCAATAGGTCTCTATGACGCTCGAGTAAATCCCCATTTAGCATCGTGGGCTCCCCTACCATTATAAGCTTGTGTTATACGCCGCAACGGTGGTATATTAGTCAAAGAAAACAGCGGGTGTAACAGCTCCTGTCAGTTTAATGCTCTAACTAAGCAACTCCATAAATAACCTGGGCCCCAAGTCCGGTAAATGAATTGTGTCACAATGGTAGCTCAATGACACCGTTATAACCATAAAAAATTAACAATAGACTACCAAACTTGATAAAATTCGCCACTAAGCAATTAGTTATTGCATTTGTTTGCAATAACACTAAATAACTGATTACTTACTGGCGAATTTTATCAAGTTTGGTAGTCTATTGTTAATTTTTTGAGGTTATAATATACTATTGAGCTACAATTCATTTACCGATTTGTGACACAATTCATTTACCGGACTGGGGGCCCAGGGGTCAACATTGTTGACCCCAACTTATGGTTGACTTGACAGAGTATGTCATTCTGGTCTACCTATAATAATGTAAACAATGGGTTGCATGGGATAAATAAACAAACAGTTGTTGTTTATCCCAATAAATAACTCACTCACGTCGATTTGTTTTGTTTAAACGTATTACACAGCAACGCGATTGCGCCACAAGCAGCTGGGTCTGAAGAGAGCGTTATAACCTTGGATGTCTCTCGCGACGTGCTTGTGGATTCTATGACTGACATGTCGGAAACACCGATCCCACCAGATATAATATCGTGAGTTTTACATTTGAGTCTCTTGCCTTAACACAACTGTATCCTTGAGTGAGTGCCAAATGCATCTCTAATCGAATACTTACCATAGCCTACAACTGTGCCAGCCTACAAACATTTTCACTTTAGCATTGCAATAGTTTTAGAAGTTACTAGCTGGCCCGGCAAACGTTGTTTTGCCATACCAAAAAAAAGTTAAAAAAAAAAATTAAAAAAAAATAAACTATAAACCTCACGGAGCCCGAGACCTTTCCAACGAATGCAAAACCGTGGAAATCGGCTCGTGCGTTCTGGAGTTATAGCGTCAGGAAGGAAAACCCGACTTATTTTTATATAGTAGATTAACTATACTTAAAAATACAAAACAGTATCCAGTAATGGATGGCAGAAAAAGTAATTATAGCTAAAAAGGCCCATAACCTACCCCTCATAATTTTAAGTAAGAAGTGCTGTAGAGTTCTGTTAGTTAAAATGGTCTGTAGTTTTCATACTTTTCATAATAAAAAATTATAATTAGATTTTCCTATCAACATTTATCCTTTTCCTTTATCCTATCATCATTTGGCTATATTTAACTGTCAACTAGTTTTATTAAAAGAAAAGCATTAGCTATATAGTTAAATGCAATCGCTTAAAACTTAAATATTAGTTGAAAGATTATTTAATTAACATGCACATTTATGATTTCAGATCTGTGGAACCAGTTGATGAAGAAAATGGTAAACTGACTTTAGCATATGAAAGGTTATATGAGATTCCTAAAACAATTGTAGAGAGATTCGGAGACCATATCAAATATTTAGATATCAGTCATAATAAAATTACGTAAGTTTATTTTCTTCTAAGTAACAAAATTTCCAACATTTTTTTAAGCCTAGAATTTGGAATTACTACCTATAAACATAACAGGCTATAGCACTCTTGAATCTATTTTAAGATCTAGATTACATCCTTTTAGGAGTATTTTAAACCCTAAAAGTTAATACAGCAGTCGTATTATGAGCTTTTATTTACAGGCAGTTTACGCCGTGAATTGAACTGTCTGGCAAATTCGTATTATGAACAAATTATTAGTCAGTCAGTTCGCTAAACCAGTCATACATTAATATGTTTAAGGAGAAGGTACAACTAAAAGATAAAGTACTAACTAAAAATTTTCAACTAAATGTTTTATTTTTGTCATAATACCTAATTTAGCTATGCAGTTTACGGCCTGCCTGGAACTTGAATGATTTTAAAAAGCTCATAATACGCCGGCTGGCAATACTTATGTTAAACTCCATGTACACAACAGGGTTTTGAAACTAAAATTTATTTTTTCAGAAATCTAGATGCCTTGGTATATTTTAAGAATTTGACTTCACTCATAGCTGATGACAATCCAATTACAGAAAATTGCTATCTACCACCATTACCTAAATTGGAACTTTTGTGGTAATTATTTATTTTTATAAATATTTATGTACAATTCACACACCGTCCTCTGGTCCCAAGCTATGCTTGTATTATGGGTAGTAGAATATGGATAGAATACACATACTACCCTTGTAAATACATACTTATAGAAAACACTTAGATGCAGTCTTCACTTCTACTATAAGTATAGGACTTGATGTGTCGTCTTTGGTATGTTTCAGGTTAAATCGATGTAAAGTAAGCTCCTTATATCCATGGGTTGGTAAATTGAAGGAGTCATGTCCCAACCTGCAGTATTTATCATTGATGGGTAACCCGGCAGCACCCAGCTATTTTAATGGAGGCACCTTCTATGAGTACCTTCAGTATAGGTAAGTTAATTATACCGGGTACTAAGTATTGCCCGCGACTTCGTACGCGTGGAATTTAAAACGTAACAGAATTATATTATTATTATATTGCAATCTCACCTAACAGCTTTATGCTGATGCGTGTGTATACTGTGTATCACGAATATTTGAAGAATTTGTCTAGTCTATTCTTGAAACAGTTCAAAGTAGGTGCCTTTATCACACTTTAAGGGAATTTGTTCCAATCTGTGATCACTCGGTTTGGCAGAAAATATTTTAGGGGGTTTTTCTTTGCAGAAACCCTCTACAGCTTCAGCGAGTGCCCTCGCAGGCGTTTGTTGTTATTGAAGGTGTATAAACTGTCTATTCCAGAAACGTTGTAGAACCCTGAGAGTATTTTGTATGTCTCAATAAGATTTCCCCTCCGCCTCCGCCTTTTAAGAGAAGTGAGACCAAGAGCAATAAAGTGTTGGTCATAGGACATGTTCTTTAATGAATAATTTTACCCGTTTTTGTAACATTTTTCACTGATTCGTCGATCTTATTGATCGCAGCGTGATATTATAAAGCCTATAGCATTCCTCAATAAATGTACAATCCAACAATGAAAGAATTTTTTCAAATCGGACCGGCGGTTCGTGAGATTAGCGCGTTCAAACAAACAAACTTCAGCTTCATAATATCAGTATAAATTTATTTACGCATTACATGTACGTCGACGCAGATTAAGCAGATAGTGTGTCAATGGCTACATAACTTTCCCTGCATGAAGCCACACAAATATCTCTGTGAGCATTAAATACGTTCTATGTGTGTCTCAGTGTGCTGACGGATTAAGAATACAAGTGTCACCACCATATCTCCTCCCAAGGGTGCTGTATAAGTCAGTTATGTGATATTGCACACAGATAACATCCTCTGTGAGAGACGGAAAACTCAAAAATAAACCCTGTGCCAACACGCCTGGTCAGCGCGGCCATAGACCATAATCACTCCCAAAGTGGAGGAGACCTCCTCCAGCCGTCCTCCTCCTCTCTTTATGTAGTGTGTCTCTTATACACGCTACATAAACAGGTCTTCTCTTCCCAATGATATATTTGTTTTTAAAGCTTGTAAAAGTGACGTTTGTTGTTTGCGGAAACTACTTTGTCACTTGAATTGAAAAAACCATATCTTATTAGACCACTAAGTACGATTTAGCCAGGCTAAAGCTACGTGTCAAAGAATCGCAGGTCTAAATACAGCTATATTTTGCTAGATTGTTCGTGATATCACAATTCCCTTCCCTTTACCATCTTGACGACAGGCGAGTGACAGAAGACCAGAAGATAGAAGCTCAGCGTTTGTACAAAAGACCGTTCTTCGAGAGGATAGTAAGACCTGGAGCGAGTCTATCACATCTTGTCAATACTTCTGTTACTTGGAATACTGTTCAGAATAAATTGACTACATTTTGGGGTAAAGACAAACAGGATAGAAACCTATTGATATAATTATACAGGGATTATGCAAGCTTAGAGATGATTAATATCGGTACCAATTCTGTTGCCTCAAGAACTAAACTAAAAATAAAACAAACTATTTTATTTTTTGTTAAATGATTATTACATTTAACATTTATATTAATTAAATTCGTTATAATTTTATCACACATAGTATTTATTAAATAAAAAGTTTAGTTAAATATATTCTAATAATTGCGTTCTTGTCACTGAATTTTTTGGTTTAATTAAGTAGAGTAGTACAAGCAGAATTGGCACTAAATACATATCTTCATATAATTATTTAAATTAAGTTTTATTAAGTTGTGAAATGATATCGACATTTTATATTTGTGACAATAAGTAAAATTAAAAAAAATGAGTTTTTGTGTTAATCAGATTGATTGCAATATATTTTGCAATATTGTTATGGGAACATTTTAATGTTTATAACTGATAGATTTATTTACTGAGTGATTATGGTACTATTACTGTAATTAAAACTATTTTTATATTTAAATATTTTATTTTATTTACATTGTCAATGTGGTGACGTATTAAGAATACAAGCGTGTCCAACCCATTTCCTCCTTCCTTCAAATACATTACAAAAATTTTGATAAGTTTATTATGTTTTTTTTTTTTGAGTTTGGCTAATCAGGCTCTATCCGCCTAGTATCACTGCGACCAGATTGATCTATTGTGATCGCCACTTTCTATAGTTCTTGGTCCAAGCCCGTTGCCATGAAGAACTCCAGGATTGTTTTGGCTCCAAGAAGTTTGATCTCTTCCGGGTGCATGACATGCTTTCCCAGAAGGGAGCAGCGTGTGCGCATCACTGCGGGGCAGTCAGTGAGAATGTGAATAGGTGTTTCCTCCTCCGTTTGGCAGAGTCTGCACATCCCATTGTCACCCAGCCTCACTGTCCGCGCATGCTTGTTTAAACAACAGTGTCCAGTAAGTATTCTTACTAGCATCCGCAGATTGTTCTTGCTTAATGCCAGGGCTTCTGAAGCAGCTTTTAAGTTAAAGGGTCTTATAAGAGCCTTGGAGTGTTTCAATCCGGAGTACTGTCTCCAGAGTTGAATAGTTGAGCGAAGGCAGTCTGCTTTAAGGGTCAGCCTGGCCAGACTTTTGGGTATTCCACAAAAGGTTTATTATGTTAATGCGTGTAACAAAATCATAGTGCGATACAGAAAAGCAGTACAACCCCATCTATCGATCAGTATAGTAAACTTCTGTTTAATAAATTAAATTGTAGTGGAAAAAGTGATCACCGCAAGCGGGACTTGAGCCCACGACCTCGGAATACCGTTCCGTCGCTCTGCCAACTGAGCTATTGCGGCCGTGCTAACAGTAACCAATTTCGTCACTATAATGTTACTCGATTGAGTCTACATCGCATTTGATATACAACGCCATCTATCGAGAAACTTTTGCAACAATCTCGACCAGTATTCTTTACATAATACAATTAGACTGAAATAATGACGCGACTTTTATTTCTAAAGTAATTTATTAATTTTGCAATTGACTTGCTATGCTTTTACTTAGGTGTCCGATTGTTTGACCAAAAGTCATTTGGCAAAACTACACTTGACAAACAACGTTTGCCAAAACAATGAATTCGCCCATTGATCATTTTACCACTGATCATTTTACAAATGTTTCATTTTGCCAAATGATCAACACTTAAATTTACATTTTATAAATTACTAGCTGTTGCCCATGACTCCGTACGCGTGGAATTCAGGAAAGTTTCGTGAAAATCCATCCAGTAGTTGTTACGTGAAAGAACAACAAACATCCTTACATTCATACAATCCAACATTAACCAAACATCCAAATACATAATATTAGAGTATGGATAGAAGACCGAGGAAACGTTCGCGTTGCTCGGCTAACAGTTTCAAGTATTTTATTTTGTCGCGGGGTAATTCTTTTTTCGTCATATCTCCTAATATATTCATTTAAATTGCATGCTGTAAAAGCAGTTATAATCTATATTAAACGTGTAAGCTAACTAAGGTATTTAATTTGATAAAAAAGAATACTATATACACATAAATAGCTTTTGAAAACCCCCTATTGAATTTGATAATTTTTTCGAAATTATTATGGGTACAGCGGGTTTCCCTTAAAAGATAGACATATGCCCTCGCGGACTTTTTTGAAGAACTATAGGTAACAAACAATTCCTCCATACATTAGTTTGTTGTACCTCACATAGGTAAGGCAGCGTTTTCATTTATAGCTCGCACGCGTCCGAGTTTCTCGACAAATTTAATCATATCTCATCCAATATATAGCATACCCCAACAAATTATGCAAAAAACCATCCTTTTGAACCATTCTATCTATTAAAAAAAACCGTATCAAGATCCGTTGCGTATTTTTGAAGATATAAGCTCACATAGGGACATACATACAAAAATTACGACTTTGTTTTATAAGAAGTAAAGATAAAGAATTACTTTACAAAACTAACATTTGGCAACTGAGTTATCAGATAAATCTACTATTGGTCTAAAAATTTGGTATTCTTGTTAAAATGACCATCGTTTGCTTATTTTTTTTCAAAGCCACTGCTCTGCATTTTCCTAAAAAGAAAATACTATAAGTATTATTTGATATATTTTATTATTCTCTCTCTCTCTCTCTCCAGCCCATTCACGTCCCACTGTTGGGCACGGGCCTCCTCCACTTTGGAGGGATTATGGTCTACTGTGCCGCGCTGACCAGGTGTGTTGGCACAGGGTTTATTTTCGAGTTTTCCGTCTCTCACAGAGGATGTTGTGTGTGTTCAATATCCCTTAGCTGACTTTTACAGCACCCTTGGGAGGAGATGGGGTGGTGACACTTGTATTCTTAATCCGTCACCACACGGAGGTATTTTATTATATAGAATGAAAAAAAATTATATTATATATTTGCGTAATAATTACTTAGTAACCTGGAGATATATATCTCTTTTATTAGATTTGGTTAGGTTAGGTTAGAACTATAACCCCAAATGCACGAGCCGAGCCGACCAGAAACGAACTTTCATGGCATTGGCATTTCTCCCTTTAATAATGATTCATGATGATAATGACACATACAAAACAACTTATTTTATGCAACATATCATTTGGTGAAATGACAAAAAGGTCAAATGATATTTGAATACTTAACACATTTGTAAAGTGTAGTGTTTGCTAATGGATCATTTGCTAAGTAAGTTTTTGTAAGATGATACTTTTGTCAAGTGTATTGTTTGTTTGTCAAATGATCATTTGTCAATAATTTTTTGGTCAATCATTAGGGAACCTTTTACTTAATAAATTAAATTGTAGTGCAAAATCTTAATTTATTAAGTAAAATCATAGCAAGTCAATTGCAAAATTAATAAATTACTGTAGTAAACTTCAGTTTAGTAAATCAAATTATGGTGGAACCCACGACCTTGAATACCGTTACGTAGCTCTTCCAACTGAGCTTATTGCGGTCGTGCTTTTCAGTAATCAATTAGGCCACCACATTCGTCACTCGATTGAGTTTATATCGTATTTTTACGTACGTACGGTAATCACTTTTTCCGCCATAATTTAATTTATTAAGTATATGTATAGCATGTCAATTGCAAAATTAATAAATTACTTTAAACTACTGTTTGTTAATATTTAGTTTCAAAATTTCACGCGTACGAAGCCGCGGGCAGAAGCTAGTTAATTTATAAATCAAACAGATCTAATCCAGGTTTCTTCCAAGCTGTAAGATCAACATAAGGTATATGATCATAATCATCACATTTATATTTAGGATTGTATGTTGTTTCTATTTCAAATGCTTTCGCTTGTACGTAATGAACGCCATCAGTGTTGTCGCATATTAAACGTGCCATTGACGATTTCTTAATTTCTTTTAGTTGATCTGAAAACAAATAATTTTTGTTTATATAAAATTTTTAACAGACTTCAAAAAATCCTTCAAAAAAAGGAGGTGGTTCTCAATTCGTCTTTTTTATTTTTTTTTTATTTTTATTAACTCATAACTTTTATATAGGCGAAGTGATTTCAGTATTTTTTTTTATTTGTAAGCTAGTGGTTTCCATGTGGTCCCATTGGCATCAGGTCAGGTAATCTCCAGAGAAATCGAGGAAAACCCTCAAATTTCAAAGGCACATGAAGTCGGTTGGACTTATTTTAAAAATAATCATTATTTTGAAAATTAGAAAAATCAATTATGGTGGAAAAAGTGATTACCGCAAGCGGGACTTGAACCCACGACTCAGAATACCGTTCCGAGCTCTTCCAACTGAGCTTATTGTGGTCGTGCTTTTCAGTAATCGATTAAGCGATCGCATTCGTCACTCGATTGAATTTATATATTTTTAGGTACAACGCCATCTATCAAGATTGGTTTGCATCAATCTCGACCGGTATTCCGAGGTCGTGGGTTCAAGTCCCGCTTGCGGTAGTCACATTTTCCACGATAATTCAATTTATTAAGTAAAAGCATAGTAAGTCAATTGCAAAATTAATAAATTACTTTAGAAAAATCATCTAGATTTTTTGCAAAATTTTGACTGATGCTTCGCTCCTATTGGTAGCAGCGTAATGTAGTATAGCCAAAAACCTTCCTTGATAAATGGACTATCCAATACAAAAAAAAAAAATTTAAATCGGACCAGTAGTTCCTAAGATTAGCGCGTTCAAACAAATTTGTTTAGATAACATAGAAATTAATTAATAAATAACTATATATTTTATTCTTACCAGGAGTAAAAGAATGTGGCATCTCCCCGTTATCATAGAAGTATCTATCACCAATGCGAGTCCTATAGAACTGTTCAGCCACTATACACTGAAATGTATGACCAAGAATCGAACCGTGGACATCGTGTTCTAAAGCACCGCCCACAAACAAGTCTATATCATCAACACACTCATATAAATACTTTAACGAGTTTATCCTCTGAAAAATAAACAAAATAATGATATTTTGTGCTCATGCTCATAAACGACTGAACCGATTAGGATAAAATTTCGAGGGAATACTTACATCTTGAGATATTTCGTTGGCTAAGTCTTGAAATGTTCTAGCTCTTGGTAGGCCACAGATTTCTCTGAAAATAATTATTATTTTGAATTATTTCCATAATAGTCGTTTCTCAATGTCCATTCGTGTACGCGAGTGAATCTCTGGAACGGTGATAGCTAGAGAGATGAAAATTTTACAGTTTATGTATATCAGTTGATGCTATAACAACAAATACTCATTATTAATATTCTACTGGCCTTATCCCGTTATTTGGGTTCAGAAATGATCGGTTTTTAGGGTTCCGTACCCAAAGGGTAAAAACGGGACCCTATTACTGAGACTTCGCTGTCCGTCCGTCCGTCTGTCACCAGGCTGTATCTCAAGAACGGTGATAGCTAGACAGTTGAAATTTTCACAGATGATGTATTTCTATTGCCGCTATAACAACAAATACTAAAAATAAAATAAATATTTAAGGGGGGCTCCCATACAACAAACATGATTTTTTTACCGTTTCTTGCTCGATACTAATAACGTTGCCTTATGTTGCATAGATAATGGTACGGAACCCTTCGTGCGCGAGTCCGACTCGCACTTGGCCAATTTTTTAGTAGTTATATCAGTATAAAGTGTGTCCATATTTCTATCAGTTTTTTTGCTATTTAGTTATCTAAATGAAGTAACTAGTTGTGGCCCGTCATTGTTGCATCGAATTGAAACGCCAAATCTTAAAAAATTATACAAAAAACCATCCTCTCTATTAAAAAACTGTATTAAAATCTGTTGCGTAGTTTTGAAAATTTTAATTCATTTGTGGACAAATCCATCCATCCGTCAACCTTTCTCAGTCCACTGCTGTACCATGCCTCGCCCATAAACGCCAGAACGCGCCGTCCTGCGCTAACTGCATCCAGCGTCCGGTGACATCGGCAAATATGACAATATTGTCATTCCACGTCACGCCACTCGAGGACCTTCCGTCCCTAACAATCATCAGATCGTCGAGCGATGTGGCCTGCCCATTGCCACTTCAGCGTACTAACTCTTCGTGAGCTACGTCGTATACACCGGTCTTTCTACAGATCTCCGCATTCCGGACAAAATGACATTATGGACAAATATACATACAAAATCTCCGTGTGGTGACGGATTAAAAATACAAGTGTCATCACCCCATCTCCTCCCAAAGGTGCTGTAAAAGTCAGCTAAGGAATATTGCACACAGATAACACCCTCTGTGAGAGAAGCAAAACTGAAATAAACCCTGTGCCAACACGCCTGGTCAGCGCGTCACAATAGACCATAATCCCTCCCAAAGTGGAGGAGGCCCGTGCCCAACAGTGGGACGTTAATGGGCTGGAGAGAGAGTATTAAGTGTCATTATATTATACTAGCTGTGGCCCGCGTGGAATTTAGAAATCAAACCTTAACAAACAGAAGTTTACTACTACCGCTCAATAGATGGCGTTGTACGTTTTTTTTAAATCGCACTATGGTTTGCTTACACGCATTAACACAATACATAAGCTCGTCGAATTTCTCGCCTTTGTTCCGCTTTTCGCATTTATTAATTAGTAAGATAAGATTACTAGCTGTTGCCCACGACTTCGTAGTTCGTAACTTCGTACGCCGTACGCGTAGAATTTAGAAAATGTTCCCCGTTTTTTGTAACATTTTTCACGACTGCTTCTCACCTATTAGTCACAGCGTTATGTTATATAGCCTTCTTCGCTAAATGGACTATCCAACACTGAAAGAATTTTTCAAATCGGACCAGTGGTTCCTGAGATTAGCGCGTTTAAACAAACAAACTCTTCAGCTTTATAATATTACTAGCTGACCCGGCAAACGTTGTTTTGCTATACAAAAAAAAAGTTTGAAAAATAGATGTTGGCCGATTCTCAGACCTACTGAATATGTATGTAAAATTTGAGAAGAATCGGACAAGCCGTTTCGGAGGAGTACGGTAACTAACACTGTGACACGTGAATTTTATATATTAGGTACATAATATTGTTAAAAATGTAACCCTAAGAATGTAACGATGGAACACTGTTTCTCAAAACACAGGCATCAGCCTAGTTTGAGAGGCAGGGAACATTTTTACTGAGCCAAATAATATTATGTATCTATTACTGTTGCACTATGTAATTTTATTATTAGTAGTCAATAAATATATTATTATTGTATTATTATTATTATATAGTAAGTATAGATATCTTTACCTATAATCATTATAGGACGCAATACCGTGATCTCTTCCTCTCTGTATATCCATAGCAATAAGATCCATGCCCCATTTGTTACGAGACTTGAACAGAAGATTAGAGATCTCTCCTGAACAGTAAGGATCTGATTCACCTGAGTTTGACGCTAATATACCTCGGACAATATCATCAAACGAATCTGGACATGATTCTAATAGGCACGGGTTAAAATAATAATCACTTAATCTGAAAAAATATAGTAAATATACATTGATATTTAAAACAACGTCCTCTGGTCCCAAGCTTATATGCTTGTATTGAGTGACCCATAACACAAGCATAATAAGCTTAGCCAGACCAGACCAGGGACCAGAGGACGTTGTGTGAAATGTCCGTGAATTTTTATATTTATTTATTTAGTCGCAATACAAATATATGTGTGACAAGAATGTCAAAAAAATGTTATGTTCGGGAATCGAACTTGTGACTTTGTGAATGGAATGAAATAAATTTTGATCGAGAAAAACAACCAAACTTATTTTTTATTTTAACTTTAAAACAGTTTACGTATGTATATAATACTCACTTATAAAAGTACGCCTTATCATAGCTAGAAGGACAAGTGACGATGTTATCACTCACTATAGAGTGAAGGAATCTAAACGCAGCCGCACCAAAACTATTGATAACACCAGGATTCACCTCCGAGTTGTAATCACGAGTATATAAACTGGACGGTGATATTCGGTAGTAGCGAATATAATTTTCACCTATAAGATAATTAATCATTTTTCAAATCAAATCAATACTCTTTATTGTACACCAAAATTTTACAAAAGATTAACAGTGCCAGGGTTGGGCAGTATTTCAATTACATGTAATTGAAATACGTAATTGAAATACAATTATGTATTTTGTAATTGTATTTCAATTACAGCCTCAAAATGTAATTTGTAATTTGTATTTCAATTACCAGACGTAGAAGTAATTTGTAATTAGTATTTCAATTACTTGAGGCTTCAAAATACATTTTTAAAATACATTTACAACCGTCACTTTATGTAGCCAAAGTAGCTATTGGAGCTGCATCACTGTACTCGTTAAATAAACTGTATGTCAAAACTGGTTATCAAAACGCAAATTGTCAATGAAGTAACGGCGGCCCATAAAATTTTACTTTACTAACATTAGTTTGAAGTCGGTGTCGAAAATGGTCGTTTGCCACAAATACGATAATGTCATAGGGGCTTATATTTTTACGCTGTTTGGGGTAACTACAGTAAATTGATATACAGATATGAAGTTAATTGTAAAATCAATACCAATATTACTAAAAGTTAAAAAAAAATTTGGAACCATTGTAGCTTTTGATGAAAGTACTGACTGGTGGAAGGTAATGCTGCTAATGGCTGGTAATATTTACGCTAGTTCTCCGTGTATTGACCGATTAAGAATACAAATGTCACCACCCCGGGAACACCGAAATATTCCGAAAAACTTTAATCCGAATTTTGAAATTCGATTTTATTATAATACCGAAAAATTTTAATGTCTATTATTAAAAATCACGAACAATTTAATAAATTAAATTGTGGTGGAAAAAGTGATTACTGCAAGCGGGACTTGAACCCACGACCTCGGAATACCGTTCCGTAGCTCTGCCACCTGAGCTTATTGCGGTCGTGGATTCAAGTCCCGCTTGCGGTAATCACTTTTTCCACTACAATTTAATTTATTAAGTAAAAGCATAGCAAGTCAATTGCAAAATTAATAAATTACAACATCACGAAATATATTTTTCCAATTTATTACTTTTCCGATTTTCATTTGTCCGAAGAGTCAAATGCTCGACGAGTTCTCGTTCCGTAAAACGAAATTCCGAATTTCGATACTTCGAATAGACTAAAGGTCAATATGGCCGACGACCTTTGCCCGGGGCCCTGCGAGGTAGCAAGGTCCCGTTTTTACCCTTTGGGTACGGAACCGTAAAAACTACATAAGTTACTAAATAAATACTTAAACTTATACATAATTTTAATACATAAAATAGACACATACATATATACATAACTACAAATATAATAGAACGATAGAGTGAAACGTAATAATATTTGGCACAGCGTATCAAACAGTATGATATTTATTAGAATTAAGTTGATAGATAGTGTTTTGTAGATTTTTAATCGACTTCAAAAAAAAGAGGAGGTTCTCAATTCGTCTGTATGTTTTTTTATGTTTGTTGCCTCATAACTTATAACAAGACGAAGCAATTTTAACGATTCTTTTTTTATTTGAAAGCTGGTGGTTCCCGTGTAGTCGTATTGGCACCAGGTCAGGATCCGATGGTTATCTCTTGAGAAATCGAGGAAAACTCAAATTTCAAAGGCTCGTGAAGTCGGACAACATTTAAAAAAAAAAATTCAATTATTAGACACAAAATATAATTGTGATCTTTGATATCTCTCTCTCTCTCTCCAGCCCATTAACGTCCCACGATTGGGCACGAGCCTCCTCCACTTTGGGAGGGATTATGGTCTACTGTGCCGCGCTGACCGGCCGTGTTGTACAGGGTTTATTTTCGAGATTTGCGTCTCTCACAGAGGATGTTATCTATGTACAATATCCCTTAGCTGGCTTTTACAGCACTCTGGAAATGAAAAGGGGTGGTAACATTGGTTTTTTTTTAATGTCACCACAAGGAATGAAGATAGTAAGTTATTGTCTTACCAAAATTAATAGGTAACCATTCTTGGTATGTAATATGCTGTATCTCTGCTATTACAATTTTCCTCGTCTCTTGGAACAGCTTCTCATCAGTCCATAGGGGATTCAACTTGGATAGTTTGACAGCTATTCTGTTGTGTTCACGAAGCAGTAGTGTATGGACCATGGCTAGGGTTGGAGTCTGATTGATGCGGAGATCTCCTGAAACATTTAAGTGTTATGGCAAAATTCTCTCTCTTTTTTCAGCACATTAAAGTCCTACTTTAGGAGGTATTAAGGTTATGCTTGACCAAGCGTGCTGGCACGGGATTTATTTTAGAGATTTCTGTCTCCAACAGAGGACTATTTGTGTACAATATCTCTTAGCTGGCGTATGCCCTGGGGAGGAAAAGGGGACTTGTATACATATTTCGTCACCACACGACCAAATTCTATTGTACCTACATGGAAATACTGTTAATTAGAACTGCTTATCAAGATCTTAATGACGTGAATCTATTTAAAATTTTCTAATTAATACAAGCCTAATAATTTCTAGCTTGTCATACAAATGTTTGTACTGCGTCTGGGTGTTTACTATGTATTATAAGTATGTATTTACAAAAGAAAAGTAGTATATGTAGTATATCCGTATTCTGGTACCCATAACACAAGCAAATAAGCTTAGCTTGGGACCAGAGGACGTTGTGTGAAATGTCCATGAATATTTATTTATTATTTATTAGCCTATTATTTTCTACTGTTGGGCAGGGTCGGGAGGGTCCTCTTCGGGAGTGTTTGTGGTCTATCTTGCCACGTTGACTATGTAGATGTGTTGGCGTAGAGTTTGTTTTGGGTTTTCCGTTCCTTATGAAATATATTATTTGCTTATAATATCCCTTCACTGGCTTTTACACCACCCTGGGAATAAATGGGGTCATACTTCTATTCTTAATTAGTCACCTCCTAACATAATGCCTTATAGTCTACAATTTCAAAATTATAAATATTAGTTAGGTATTTATTTGTTAAAGGTATTAAAAGTTACCAGCAAGGTAGCACGGGTCTGATATATTCCTTAGATCACAGATTGCCTTTTTATCCTTAACACTAGGCAGGAAACCTCTGATGGCGTCCTTGCGTTCTTCTTGCTTAAGTCTACCGCCGCACTTTGTACGAAGCTTTGAAGCCAGTTTGTCATCACATCCGTATATCATGGAGCCGTCCAAGTAGCTTGTTACTGTGTTCATCTAATGAATTCAGAATACGGAGATTGGTAAAGCAAAACTCGTAGGACTGATGATCGTTGGAGAAAAAAAGTCCTAGAGAGGCCACCACGTACCGGACGACACAGCATTGGGCGGCCCCCGACAAGGTGCAGCGACGATATCAAGATCGCGGAAGTCATTGGATGCAAGCGGCACAAGACCGCGCGTTGTGGCGTTCTATGGGAGAGGCTTATGTTCAACAGTGGACGGAGAGAGGCGGATGGATGGATGGAAAACAAGACACTTTAGACACTAGTAAATTAGCAACACAGAGTGATTTAAAATAAAGTTTGAAAATGCAAGAGGGACGTAATGTTTTTGCAAAACTAGGTATGTTTTTAGTATAATTCTCTCTCCAGCTCATTAACGTCGTACTGTTGGGCATGGGTGTTCTCTACTTTGGGAGGGATTTTGGTCTACCATACCGCGCTTACTAAGTGTGTTGGCATAAGGTTTATTTCCGAGGTTTCCTTCTCTCACTGAGGATGTTATCCAAGTACTTAGCTTACTTCCCTTAGCTGGATTTTACAGAACTCTGAGTAGGAAAAGGGGTGGTGACACTTGTATTCTTAATCCGTCACCACAAAGAGCAACTTTCACACTGATCACCATAGTGGCTGAATATCATGATAGGTTTAAGTGTCTGAACGTCATGATAGGTTTAACGTAAACTACTAACACTAGCTGTTCCCTATGACTTCCTACGCACAGATTTTACAAAAACACTCCCGTGTTTACAGCACAATTTTCACTGCTGCTTCGTTCCTTTTAGTCACGACGTGATGTTATATAGCCTATAGTTTTTCTCGATAAATGTAACTATCCAACACTGAAAGAATTTTTCAAATCGGACCAGTGGTTCCGGAGATCAGCGCGTTCAAACAAACAAACTCTTCAGCTCTATAATATTTTGTTTCTAACATACCTGTTCAGCATATCCCAGACTGCAGTCATCTCTAGGCGTGGTGATGCTCCTCACAAAGTTGAGACACTTGACACCATGTTGTTTATAAAAGGGATCGTCATCAGGTATTATGATTGGAATACATTTGTCGTTCTGCCACTCTGAAGGTAAGACGTCACATCCATCTCCTAAACAACACTGGATACCACCTTCGTCTAATTTTAATTAAATTACATAGGTACTAATTAATATTATTCTAGTTAATATTAGACTCACCAAATTCAAAGGCTTTAGCAGTCTATCTCTCGATAAAAGAATTGATCCAAATAAAACTCTTTTATAAAATACGAAAGTGTAGACTCTTCAAAATATTATTAGAAACACAACGTAAAGCAAAATAATTGGTTAAGTGCGAGTCGGACTCGCGCACGAAGGGTTCCGTACCATTATCTATGCAACATAAGGCAACGTTATTAGTATCGAGCAAGAAACGGTAAAAAAATCATGTTTGTTGTATGGGAGCCCCCCTTAAATATTTATTTTATTTTATTTTTAGTATTTGTTGTTATAGCGGCAATAGAAATACATCATCTGTGAAAATTTCAACTGTCTAGCTATCACCGTTCTTGAGATACTGCGTACGGAACCCTAAAAATCATGTTTGTTGTATGGGAGCCCCCCTTAAATATTTATTTTATTTTATTTTTAGTATTTGTTGTTATAGCGGCAATAGAAATACATCATCTGTGAAAATTTCAACTGTCTAGCTATCACCGTTCTTGAGATACTGGGTACGGAACCATAAAAATCATGTTTGTTGTATGGGAGCCCCCCTTAAATATTTATTTTATTTTATTTTTAGTATTTGTTGTTATAGCGGCAATAGAAATACATCATCTGTGAAAATTTCAACTCTCTAGCTATCACCGTTCTTGAGATACAGCCTGGTGACAGACGGACGGACGGACGGACGGACGGACGGACGGACGGACGGACGGACGGACGGACGGACGGACGGACGGACGGACAGCGAAGTCTCAGTAATAGGGTCCCGTTTTTACCCTTTGGGTACGGAACCCTAAAAAAAGTTTCGGTATTCGTTTAGTAAAGCTTTAGGTTTAATATCTACTAGCTGTGCCCACGACTCTGACCGCGTGGATCGATTTTTTTTCAATCGACCCATTCAATTTTTTTATTCTTTTTTATCCGCTTGATGGCGTTGCAAGTAACTAAATTGAGAAATTTCGTATTATGTAAATATTTACATAATAGTAATGTAAATATTTATATAATTTACATAATACTCTTGATTGAGTGGACCGATTGCGATGAAACAAAGACTAAGTAATACCTTGAGTTGTGTACAATTTTTATAACATTAATATTTATAAGTGTTGTACATTTAACTAATGCGTGCACAGACAAACATCTAAACACTTTTCTGGTACCCATAACACAAGTTAGATCTTAAATTGGGTACCAGTGTTCAACTTTGTGATCTAGTACCTTGTGAATGTATGATTGTGGTGTAAACCTGTATATGATTTTAAGGATAAATAAATATTATTATTATTATTTGTATCTCACTCTGATAGTCACGGGTTATTTCTATTATAAGAAATACCCGGTCCTTTGTAAGGCTTACATGGGGATATGAATCCAACATGCAGAGGCCCTTTGAGAATTTTAATGAATAAATAAATAAATGTGGTGGGACATTATTATTATTATTATTAAAACAGACAAAAATTTCAAAAATGCTAGAAATGGGTTCTGTTGGTTGTCCTTTAATCATCAGAATATTTTTTTTTAATATATTTACTGTTCAAAAAATTTTTTTACTGTTTTATCATAAGAATATATACATACACAGATACATACATATATACATATAGATGACGGAGTCAGTTAATTTCGTAATATGAGTGGAAATAGGGTAGTACTTTAGACTTCATTGCATCAGCTAATGAGTTTGATTCATAACCATGACAAACATTGCTGCATCGTTGCTACTTTTTGTATATATTTACAGTGGATGCACGTTTTTATATCTTTAATCTCTCTCTGCGACCCATTACCGTCCCGCTGGTTGGGCACGGACCGGATGTTCGAGGAGGGTTTGTGGTCTAATAGACTGTGCTGACCAGACGTGTTGCCATAGAGTTTCGTTTCGAGTTTTCTGTCTTTAAGATATACAATTATCTGCTTATTTCATCCCTTTGCTGGTTTCTACAGAACCATGAGGACAAAATGGGGTGGTGACACTTTTATTCTTAGTCCTACATGGAAATATCTTTAAATAATTACCAGTAACTTCCATAAGCTGGAAAATCATATCATGGGTAATAAATTGTCCCCATTGCATGTTCATGTTTGAAAGTACTCGACTGCCTATCGGTCGGTCTGTGAACAGTCGAGTAGATAGTAGCCTAGGACTTGGTAGAGCTCGACCGCTTCTTGCTACTGGCATTGTGTATATACCTGTGAAATATTGTCTGGGTGTTACAAAATTAATTGTTATTACGAATTTTCTTCGATAGTAAAAGCTTTTTTCACAAATTTAGTAAATGACCAAATTATTTTTCTTTTTTTTTTGTTCCGCCTCACCCTAACCTGGCAAGGGGTGGCCGCATTATGTGGAGCCCAACCCAGTGGGACCCTCCCTTTCGTGAGGGCATAGTTTGTGTCTATCGCACTTGAGGAGAAGCCAACCGACACATTCAGTGTAAACAATTAATTTATGAAATATACAACTTCAATGTTGTTTATTCGCATGTTTAATTCAAATTATTCAATAGAGATTACCTTCTGTTGACGATTTACCCAAGCAAAAGGGTGTAGAGCACTTTATTTAGACGCTACCGCAGCCATCATAAAAGCGCAACAAATTATTATCATGATGTCTTTCAAGTATTACAAGTAATCATCCACATAGAGGAGAATAGGTAATTGTTACAATTGAATATTGAGTCGCATATTTTATCTCACTTCCTTCCAAGTAGCTTTCTTTCTTCAAGCTAAAGTTCAGAGAAAACTTACCATCGGCATATCTAGGAGTCGCAATTCTGGTAAATGGAGCTCCCTTCCTGCCCCATTCAGGATGTTCCTCATTATTACAAGTACCATCAAATGTGCGGTACTTTTTGGTAGTGAGGACACAGCTTACTAGGCAGGGTCTGCAGTAAGGGTCGTGGAGGCAGATGCCTTGGTGCTCCAAGAATGTGTGAAACGTGTTAGGAGTTATACTGTAAAATATAATTTCGAGTGTTTGGTGTACACGTACCTAAATACATACTTAGTAAAAATACTTATGTGCGAAATACTTAAATAATTATTTTTATTTTGGCATTCCTACTCCATAGAGGTAATATAGCCAATTCTATTGTTCCAACATTGTATTTAGTTTTATTGATTTTATTAGTCAAACCACTATTTTCCGAGTTTTTTAATCTGAGTAATGGTGCCGATTACAAATGCGCAACTAAACTTAACCAAAAAATGAAAATTGATAGAGTTAATAACACAATTCGGCAATGTTAACAGAACTATTTATTACAAAATCTGTATATTATAAACTAATGATATTAATTAATAAACATGTGCACAACATTTAATTTTCAACAATTTAATTTTCAACAAAACAATTAATCACAATAAGTCATAGTTGTTTTCATGTTTTAGTTACCTCTTAGAAATTAACACGCATTTTTTTTCAAGAATATTTAACAGATCTGCAAAAAAATACAGTGAGTAGACCTACCCGGGATACATTTTCATTTGTAGCAGTTGTGTAGCAGTTAAAATCTCCTTAGACATATCCGATGCTTTCTTGATATCAGATGGCAATTCTGAATTGAAGAAATGAAGCATTGCTGGTGCATATGAGTTCACACTAACACCGCTACGAACTAGCTCATTGCCTCTTTTCTTCGCAGCTTTAGCCAGTTCACGTCCACATTTCAAGCATTCTGCTACGGCCTCTGAAGAAATAGGTTCTTCTACTTCTTCATCTATGATGGAATTTTGAGGATAACCAATAAATAATCTTAACAATTTAAATTAAATAAATAAATATTCATAGACATTACACATAACATCCTCTGGTCCCAAGCTAAGCGTGTTGCTTTAGGTAAGTACCAGAATGCGGATATATTATCTTTAGTAGCGGATTTTATTACACTAGCTGTTGCCGGCAACTTCGTACGCGTCTAATTTAGAAACCAAACCTCAACTAATTATAGAATAAATGTTTTTTTAATTTATATATAATTATACAATAAAATTATACAATAATGTAAATGTATAAATAGTTATAATAGATTAAGTACATTGAATAAGACAGACAAATAGTTATGCACCACAAAAATGATTGTCCTGTGTGAAACCCGCTACCTCGTCAGCATCAGTGCAGTAGTATATAAGAGAACCGGATCCCGATTGGGGTTTGAAGCTACGATATTTTAAAAAAATTCCATAAATTTCTACATTTCGGGCTCAATTTGTTTAGTAGGTACGAGTATATTTTTAATGAAACTTACCGATAGAAGGAACCGTAAACAAATCAGAAATTAGTGATGATGTTTTTTCTAAAATTGGGCATGTGGCGCAAAGTTTTTCAGCCAAATCGTCTAAAAATTCCCAGCCAGTGTACAAACAACTATCAACGTTTACAAACAAAATAATTATAAGTAAAAAATGCACCACAGACATATTTTTGTTTTTAAAAATAAACTTCTTTTTTTATTTAAATTACTCGCACAAACACAGCAATTAAAAAGTTATCGAACATATTTTTAAAAATATTTTAGTAAAAGGTTGTATGCATTGTAAAGTATGAATAATAACTGAAGAATTAACATTAAATATCATAAAAATTCTAAATCTAATCATGTCACGTACATTACGATGTTTTTTGTAAGTAGTTTTGTGAGAAACGAATATTATGTAATGCAATGTGATATCTCTTACACAATTAGTTTGTTGCAATTTTATGTAACTTTACATAATATTGGTTTAATGGTAGATACTTAATAACTATTAACTTCCACATGCGGAAGGATACAAATTAATAGAAATACAACAACTCTGCGACATAATGAACGCATAGGTCTAAAAAGAAGTAGATTTTTTTTTTCTGTTCTTTTATGGATTCAATTAGGTTCAAGGCAAATAGAGATATATTCTAGTGCCGTGTCATTTGGTTACAGCGCAGCAGCTTAAATTAATGACGATTATTCGCTATGAACATTGTTTAAACGTAAACTTCACATATTTTTAGAGTGTAGTCATACAACTGTTAGTTGTGTTAACTCTTCAACATGCAAGGCCTTCAAATTCAAATATTTTTATTTCATTCAAATTCAAATATTTTTATTGTGGATCATAGGCACAAAATGTTGTTATACAAAGTCAATTATCAGCCATGTCCCGCCACAAGGGCATACAATATTCATTTAATGGACGCCACACACATCGGGCTAGATGCCTGCCGTTAATAATGTGGCGAATAGCCTCTCCCCAAGTGTTCCGGGGCCACGCACATGCGACGGGCCTAATGTTTGCCACACCAGGTTGAGGCCTACGTTGTAGGGCTACCCCTTGGCGGGTCATTAAGCCTCAGGGCATATACCATACAACGGCTTCCATCATAATATGATAGCATTTTGTTCATGTTAACTCTACGTTGATCAAGCGTGTTAGTATGGAGTTTGATTACAAGAATCTTTTATGTTCTTACTAGCTGTTGCCCGCGACTCCGTCCGCGTGGATTTGGATATATGTATTTTTTTTCGCAATAAAAGGTAGCCTATGTCCTTTCTCAGGGTCTAAAGTACACAATGTACGCACTACACGTACATTCTTTGCTGATTCGGTTTGTTGGAAGAAAAATACCACGGTCTATAATTCTATACTATTTATTTTCTATTCCACAAATGTGTCTACTATAATCTTAACTATTTACTGTTCTTGACTATTTGCTATGTGGTCTGTGTGGATTGTATACTATTGTGGACTGTTTACTATTGTAGACTGTTTACTATTGTAGACTGTGTACTGTTGTGAACTGTTTACTATTGTAGACTGTGTACTATTGTGGACTGTGTGGACTGACGGAAAGCGCCAGTTTATATAATAATATGCGCAGGAAAGCCCATAGTCGGGCGCCCTGACAAAGCGCCGAACAATAAAGAGCGAGCAGCTTTGTGCCTGCGACCACCCGCTACGATCCTTTACCGTTAGCCATTGTTCTCTAGACAGGGTATTTTTTCTAAGGGTACCCAAACTTTTTTATGAAATACTAGATATAAATAATGTTATATAAAAATTATCAAATATTTAAAATCACTCGTGATTACTTAATTACTTTCGTTTGAAAATATTTAAAAAAATGCGTGATTTATGGGCAACCTTTTCGTAGTACGCGCAATCATTCATAACTCACTGACGCACTCACGCTTGTCTATGTTCGTCTTCGAGTAGACAGTGTTTGTGTATACCGCTGCGTATGATAACGATAATTATATATTTTTATTGGAACTAATGTTTATTACCAATACATGTTACAGCAAATAAGTTGCGATTTCAATTTTCCTTCATACTTTTAACGGGTTTAGGACCGTCATCGTCATAATAAACGAATACATACTAAAATATTATTTTAATATTTTAAAACCACCACTAATGTTTGTATTTATTATGGGGTATTTAAAAAGTGGAATCAACTATTTACAGCAATTAAAACTTACCCTATTATACTTTGCCTATAATCCAATAAAAACACTATCACTGATATTTTAATAATTGTTCAAAGCGGAGGTCATTTCTCTGGATAGTCGTTGACTCGCAAGCGGTACGGACCACTACTACGTAACGCTCTGCAAGCTCCCGAAGTATTTAATTGTAAATACACACGGAACTGCGCCCGCGCAAGCCTGCGCGGCGGTTGACGTCCTTACACAAGTTCGCCAGGGGAAAGGACAAATTCCAAACCTGTCCCACGCCCGGTCAGCCACCAGCGGCTAGCCCCGGGTTGTGGGACGCGGCGAGGAACGCGTCCTGCCCCCTCGGTCACCGTACGTCAACTCCAACCGAGGACATTCAGGATATTGTATATCCACTCACCATGGAAGCAAGGAGTACCCCCCCGGACCCCCCTGCCCCCGAGGAAGCGACGGCGAGAACGTACTTAGAACATGATGTTACCATGTTCATCCGGTTACAGGAGACCGGTACGCTCTCGCCGCCGATGCTACGAGGAATGGCGATGTGGCTGCGCATCCGCGACCGCATCCTTCAGGGCCTGGTCCCATCAGTGCAAGACATCGCCGCTCTCAACGCAGCCATAGAAGGCAAACTGGAGCTGCCCCCGTCGAACTTCACACCCACTCAGAAGAGAGGAAGACCTCCCTCAAACTCGCCACCCTCTCCAGCAGCAGAAAAGAAAAGAAGGTCCCGCTCCATGAGCACACCAAGGGAAACTGAACCCACCCTGGAGTCAGGAACGCCGAAACGCCTCTCATACTCCAAGGCAGTATCCAGTCTGCCAACACCGAAACCCCAAAGACAGCCCCGGAGGGTGATTGCAACCGCCCCCCCCCTGTCTGCGCCCCAACCGCAGCCTCCAGCTCCGCCGTCTCCAGCAACAACATACAAGACGCTGGCGTCCCCACAACACCAGGACACCCCGGCCGCCCCGGCCGCAACATCATCAGCACCAGCTGCCGAACAAGCAGCAGCAGAGTCAAGCAAACCAAAATACCCCCCTCTGGTCGTGGAAAGGCTACCCAGATGGTCCGCCCACTTCAGAGAACTGGCGAGCAGATTGGGCCGCCCACCCAGCGCGCGCCCCCTCGGCGAAGGGGTAAAGTTCACCCCCCAGGACGCACAAGAGTACCGCCTCATCCAGGCCTACCTGACGGAGCTGGAAAAGGAAACCACGTTAAACTGGTTCTCCTACTCCTTACCAGAGGACCGAGCCCTGAAAGTGGCCATACGCGGCCTCCCGGCGGACACGGAAATCACCGAAATAGAGGACGCCCTACGGGAACTAGAATTTGAGCCAGAGACAGTGAGACACATCCGGGCGCGCTCGGGCCGCCCGGGGTGCATATTCTTTGCCGCCCTCAAAAGAACAAGCAACTGTCTTAAAATCTACGAAGTACAGGAACTCCTAATGATGCCTGGCATCAAGATCGAGGCTTGGAGAGGCAAGAAGGGCCCCTCTCAATGCCACAAGTGCCAAGCATTCAGGCACAGCAGCGTGAACTGCCATCGACAACTAGCTTGTGTCATCTGCGGCGGTCAACATTACGCACAGGACTGCCCACGCCCCAAGGACGCCCCTCCGACCTGCGTAAACTGCGGAGGTCCCCATACAGCAAACAATGTGGCATGCCCTGTCTTCCGCAGAGAGTCACGGAACAAGCGAGCAGGGACAATCGCCAGGACAGGCCCACCCAGGACCCTCGAACCGAGGGCGGAAGTCTCAGAAACAGCCCAGGCCTCTCTGATGGCCCCCGCCAACGAACCTCCCCAGGCTCCCTCACAGCCTGCAACCAAGGAGAAGGAGACCAAGAAGAGCAAAAAGAGGAGAAAAAAGGCACAACCAGCGGACCAGCCAGCCCAGGCCGCCGCTGCCCCCCGAACTTCAGCCCCCACTAAGGCGGGTACGACATGCGACGTAGCCACTGCGGTCTGCATAGTCAAGGACCTCTTGGAGGCCATACAAGGTGGAGGCGATCCAGCCGCTGCCGCTCTCGGAGGAATAATCAAACTATTCCAACAAAATGGATAAGCTAAGAATAGTGCACTGGAACGCCAACTCCCTCACGGGAAAAAGAAGACTTCTAATCCAGTTTCTTCGCGACCATCAAGTCGACGTCATGCTGATTAGCGAGTCCAGACTCCGTGAGGGAGCTCCCTTCAACATACCAAACTACACCTGCTATCGCAAAGATGAAGTCAACGACACCGGCCAGGTGTACAGAGGACTCCTGGTGTTGGTGCGCAGAGGCGTGATACACCAGGGGATCCCACACAGACAGCTTACAACTATGTATGCCCTTGGAATACAACTCCGAGCAGCCGAAGAAGAACTGCAAATATATGCAGCGTACAGCCCTCCTAATCAAGGCCTCAACCCCGGAGAGATTTGGAGCCTTCTTCAGTCACCCTTCCCTGTAATGATTGCTGGGGATTTAAATGCAAAACACACCAACTGGAACTCCAGAGTGACCAATGCTCGCGGCCGTAGATTGTACCAAAGCTCCACGGACCATGACTATGAGGTGGTGGGGCCGGACGAAGCAACCCACCACGGACGGCATGGGGAAGACGTCCTAGACATATTAGTCTACAAAGGACTGCGAGCACAGCCCGCCCAGACAGTCCTGCCAGACCTGCCGTCAGACCACAGACCGGTGCTCATCATAGTTGAAAACCCTCCAGCAAGAATTGGCCTACCGAGACCCAGGAGACATATAAACTGGTCCACTTACAAGGACCAAGTCAGGAAAACTATCCACCCTTCAGCCACCCCCTCCACATGGCAAGAGGTGGACGAAAGAGCAGCAGACCTCTCTCGCTGCTTCAGCAGCGCCATGGACATCGCCTCTCACACCGTTGAGGCAAGAAGCAGACTTCCCCAGCTTCCTGCCAAAATACGAGCACTCATAGCCGAGAAACGTGCACTACGAAAACAATGGCAACGCACCCGCTGCCCAACGCTGAAGACGGAGCTAAACAGACTGGTAGCAAAAACCAAGTTGGCCTTAACCTCCCTCGCCTCGGAGTCCTGGGAACGGCATCTCATGAGCGTGGAGGAACACCTCCCTTCCCTACATCGCCTATGCCGCCAACTATCTACAAGCCAAACACCTACACGCCCATTATTTGGAGAAGATGGCCTCCCACGTTACGTGGCGGCGGATCGAGCTGAAATCCTGGCAGACCACCTTGAAGTCCAGTTCACACCCAACCCACCGGAGAATGCGCAACATGAGCAACAGGTGGAGAGAGATCTCATCGAATGCCTAAACAGACCTGTACCTTCGGACGAGGAACAACCCTTTTTCTCGCCGGGCAAGGTGCAGCGCACACTGCGCAGCCTAAAACCCAGGAAAGCCCCAGGAGAAGACGGCGTCACCAACGCTGCGTTACACCACCTGCCACCAAAAGCAGTAGCGGCGGTCACAGGCCTGTTCAACGGCATCTTGCGGACCGGACACTTCCCCTCCTCCTGGAAGAAGGGCATCGTGGTTGCGCTGCCCAAACCAGGCAAGGACCCCCGAAGACCGTCCAGCTACAGGCCCATCACACTGCTCTGCACCCTCTCCAAGGCGTTCGAGAAGCTCCTGCTGCAATTAATAACGCCTCACCTGCACCTGAGACCAGAACAGTTCGGATTCAGAGGGGACCACTCGACTACCCTGCAGATCGCGAAGCTCCTGCACCACATCATCACCTGCGAAGACAAAAAAGAGACCACGGCAGCGGTCTTCTTAGATATAGAGAAGGCCTTCGACAGAGTGTGGCACAGCGGCCTACTCCACAAGCTGTCGGAGACCACCCTGCCACAGCGCCTGCTCCAACTGATCGCCTCCTTCCTGAAGCACAGGTGTTTCGCGGTCCGCATAGAAGGGTCCACCTCATCGTGGAGACCCATCAAGGCGGGGGTACCGCAGGGAAGCTGCCTCTCGCCCGTGCTATACGCCCTGTACACAAACGACATCCCATGCATCGGTCAGGCTCATCTGGCCCTCTATGCTGACGACGCCGCATACTACGCAGCATCATACAAACCGGCCTACGCCGCTAAAAGACTCCAACCATCACTGGACGCTCTCCCCGAGTGGTTGGCCAGATGGAGGCTGACCGTTAACGTCAGAAAATCACAAGCTATAGTCACGGGCAGGAAACTCCAGCCCCCCCCGCTCCGGCTCTGCGGCCGCGCCTTGGAGTGGCAACAACACGCGACATATCTGGGAATAATAATCGACCGCAATCTGTCTATGAGGCACCACATAGATCAGGCTATCGGTCGGGTCAGGAACACAAGAAGACTCCTACGCCCGGTACTCCAGTCCTCCTTGCCTCTGAAAATCAAACTCGGGATCTACAAAACTTATGTAAGATCCCGACTCACGTACGCAGCCCCTGCATGGTACCACCACACAGCTGCCACTCAAAAAAGAAAACTACAAGCACAAGAAAACCTAGCCCTCAGAACCATCGTAGGGGCTCCACGGTACGTGAGAAACGCCACGATCCGAAGGGACCTGAGGATGGAGTGCCTGGATGAGTTTGTCTGTCGTCTGACCCAGGCCATGTTCCAGAGAGCCGACGCCTCAAGACACGCGCACATACGCGGCATCGCGCCGCTCCACGCGCGCCCACCAGATCGTCGTGCAAGGCCACTCCCCAGAGAAACCATCGCCGACCTCACAGTTGGCGACACCACTACATGAACAGGGGCCCAACCCCCCTTAAACCCAAAGACCTGGTCACGGTCGTGACCAGCGCAGTTTCCACTGCAGAGGGAAAGAATCCCTGAAGCAGCCTCCCCGCACCCCCTTCGGGGGTGCGAGAAGAAGAAGGATGTGTGTGTCATTTCTCTCATACAAAGCTGCGCACGCCTTCATAAACTGTTTTTAACATTATCTGTGTATGAGTACTTTTCACTTCACTAAATGCAGTAAACTTTCACCTCTTAAAATGTAGCACCGTAATACTAACACTATTCTCGTAATACTTGCGGTTCGAGTAAGTTATTTGTGCCATCGTTAGAGATAAGCAAATCCAAAAAATGCCAAAAATGCATAAACAATAGTTAGAAGGTCACGGCCGAATAGCCACTGATGACGACATGCGACAGCGTTCACAGCGCGCGCGTCGTCGGCGTCACGCGACTGAGGGGTGCGGGGCGGGCGGAAAGAGGGGATTCCCCTTTGCCGATCGGGCCCGAACTCTGGTCGACTAGGACGCCAATTCCACTTGCACAACTAAACTTAACTAAAAAATGAAAACAACTATGGCGTATTTTGATTAATTGGCTTTTTCTTAGTGCACATTTTTATTACTTAATTAAAATTGTTAGCCTACAAAATACAGATTTTCTAATAAAAAAAGTTCTGATAACATTGCCGAATTGTGTTATTGACAATATCAATTTTCATTTTTTGTTAGGTTAAGTTTAGTTGTGCATGTAGAATCGGTACCTATGTCGGTCGTATGTAGGTGTGTGTGTGCGCAGTGAAATTTATAAAATTATGAATGAATTTCAGACATGTTGTCAACGAGTTCTGTGTTTTAGGGAATAAAATGCTTAAAGTTTTGAAAAAAAAAACGTATTGTTTTTATTTCAAAAATCGATTACACTACCGATTCTGTACCTCCTGTGAAAATTTGGGTACCCTTAGAAAAAATACCCATGCGCAGGAATGCCCATTGTCGAGCGCCCTGACTAAGCGTCCAACAATAGGGATCGCCAGCTTTTATGTCTGCGACCACCCAAGTTGATCCTTTACCGTTAGCGATTGTTCTATAAACTATTGTGTTACAATTTCGCTTAGGTACAAGGAAAAATACCACGCTTATAACTATTACAAATAACTAATACAGGATATTATCTAATGTACTAGACATTTATGCTATAAGTAACATTATTACACAAAAAAAAACATTTTTCCAGTCAATATCTGTTATCATATCACACTTATCACTATTACTATCCCGCACAGATTGTCTGTGCCAAATTTCATCAAAATCGGTTGAGGGAAAGCGTAACAGACAGACAGAGTTACTTTTCGCATTTATAATATTAGAAGGGATTAAACACACTCTCCTAGTACCTTAATGTCCCACTAGTTGGGCATAGGCCCCCACTCGAGTAAGAAATTTAGTCTACTGAGCCCTCCTGACCACTCGTGTTGGTACAGGGTTTAGTGTACAGGTATTCTGTGTGTACAGGTTTCCATCTCTTACAATAGATGTTATGTGTTTAAAATATCCCTTAGCTCGATTTTACAGCACCCAGGGAGGAAATGGGGTTATCCAGGCCCTACTTGTTCACTGGCCACAGTCAAAGGCGTATTTACCCTAGGGCCATAGGGGCCATGGCCCAGGGCGGTCATGCTGAGAAGGGCGGCGAAGGCCTTTAAATTTAAAATTTTGTCTATCTCTATTAATTATTAAAAATTTTGTAAATTTCTATTGACGGGCCTCGTGGTCTAGTGGTTCATGTAACGGACTGCCGATCGAGAGGGCGCGCGTTCGATTTCCGCTCGGGACAACCATTTGTGTGATCTTTATAAATGTCATACAAATGTTTGTTCTGCGTCTGGGTGTTTACTATGTATTATAAGTATGTATTTATAAAAGAAAAGTAGTATATTGTGAAGCCTCTGCTTCACATAAACCTTCTTCTTGCAGAACAATTCATTTATTTCCCTTCTAGGACTTGTTACATTTACAAAATAAAAACATTTAAGGCTTTATAAATAATTGTATTCTTTTTAAATTCATATTTGTTTCACAATATCTATTTTTTCATCCTCTTCCATGTCCTCTCAAATCCCCAATCCTCTTTTGTTTTTTTTTCCTTTATTCCCCTATATTTCTTAAAAATTTTATTACTTTTCTTTAAAAATAAACCATATGTGGCCTGTATCATTGAATAGGTTATATTCAATGATCACGACCTTTACAATATGTAGTCTATCCGTATTCAGGTACCCATAACACAAGCATAGAAATATAGCTACTTTGGGACCAGAGGACGTTTTGTGAAATGTCTATTAATATTCATTCATTATTAATTAGCTAGCTAATGCGCGCGATTTTACCTGCGTTTATATTTATTGAGCCCATATACACTATACCTCAACAAATTGTACAAAAAAGCAATCCTCTTGAAACACTTTATCTATTAAAAAAATCTCATCAAGATCCGTTGAGTAGTTTGGAAGATATTATAAGCTCACATAAGAACATACTATAAAAATAACGACTTTGTTTTATATGTAAAGTCAGCGATAGGTCATACACAGGAACGTAAATCTTAAAGTGCCCAGGACCTCTAATAGTTAAAGACGGAAAATTGAACACATGACTGTTCTTAATCTTAACACATTAACAGTTAAAGTAAAATATCTGTTGATATTACGAAATCATATGACTGTCTAACTGATGAAAATCAGTAGTTGACATAACATGGCACCGTGCATACAGCGCATGGGTAAGCACGTGAGAAAGACAATAATATTATCTAATCTACTTATTCAAAGAAACTGTGACTTCAATTCATCAACTATTTTCGATTGTTTTAAGGAAAATTGTGACAATAGCTAAACACTCTTGTATTAAAGCAAATAGTAACACAAATGGTTTGCAAAATTAAAGTTTTACTGCATTCCTTAGCATAACACAGCTCAGATTGCGTTATACATCTATAATAATATTATAAAGCTAAAGAGTTTGTTTTAACGCGCTAAACTCAGGAACTTATGGTTGGAATAGAAATTTTTTTCTTATGTTTGATAGTCCATTTATCGAGGAAGGCTTTTAAAACATTACGCTGCGACCAATAGGAGCGAAACATATGTGAAAAATGTTGCAAAAACAGGGAAAATTTTCCGCGAGCAGACGGCTCGCCGAGGCCGAGTGTCCACCCAGTCCTGAGAGACTGGGATGAGGTGAGGCACCGGGATCCGACGTATCACCTAATCCAGCTCCTCACAGGTCACGGCTGTTTCACCAAGTACCTGTGGGATGTGGTTGGTATCGAGTCGGATCCCGTTTTCCGCAATTGTGGAAGTGAGGCCGTGGATACGGCGGAACACACCCTCGCCGTATGCACGGCCTGGGACTCCCAGCGCGCTGAACTCGTCACCGTGCTGGGTCAGCACTTGTCGCTCTCGGTCATGGTTTCGTCTATGGCCGAGAGCGAACAGTGTTGGGCCGCCGTGGCCTCCTTTGCTCGGGAGGTGATGGCGGCAAAGAGGGAGGCCCTGCGGGAGCGCGAACGCTCTGGTGGCACTTTGCCCTGCGGGGAGGGCAGAGGGCTAGCAGAGCGTTCGCGCCCGGGCAGGGGGCGTCAGCGCGCAGTAGCCGGCCACCGCCCCTCCCGACGAGGTGGTCGCGCGTGGCGGGTCGGTATTCGGAGACCCGCCGCGGCAAATGTGGCCGTCGGTCACGACAACGCGACAGGGGGACCTAATACTCCTGTCGGGTCGGGCCCCGATTGCCGGGTCATGGTAAAACTCAAGGCACCATCATGGCTCGGCAGGGAAGGAGGCGGAAAGGGAAAAAAACACGCTAAATCTTAAGTGCGAATTGAACCTACTATCGTTTAGGTTAGGCTACTGATACTAACTCAACTTATTACTTAACTCATAATCTTCTAATATATAAAATTCTAATGTCACAATGTTCGTTCCCATACTCCCCTGAAAAGGCTTGACCGATTTTTATGAAATTTTATCTGCATATTCAGAAGGTCTGAGAATCGGCTACTATATATTTTTCATACCCTTAAGTGATAATGGTTGTCCACCCCTGACATTTTTATGGCAAAACAACGTTTGCCGGGTTAGCTAGTATACCTATTTATAAAATTAGGTACTTTCATACAAGTGCTAAAATTCTTATCAAATTAAAATAAGATAAGATGACAGTTTACATGTAAATACATAGGTACTCGTAGGTACGTAAATCCATGCGTAGATCGATGTATTGATAAACTTGCTGATTTGACAATATTATGTAGATACTAATACAAATACTATTATTATTAAGAATAGCTGATGCCCGCTACTCCGTACGCGTGGAATTTGAGATCCCCATATATTTAATCACCGTTTATACCTTCCCTGGACTTTCACGAATATTTCAAGACCAAAATCACCAAAATCGGCCCAGGCGTTCTCGAGTTTTAGCGAGACTAACGAACAGCAATTGATTTTTATATATAAGATAAGAATAGAATAGAATAAGAAAACATTTATTTGCAAGTACATGAGTTATCAATAAATGTTTTCTTATTCTATTCTATTCTTAATAATAAATAATAAATAAATAGTATTGTATATTTTAATACAATATCAGTAGTTATTGTATATTTAATACAATATCAAGGCTTCTATGATTAGGTAAGTCATTCAATTTCTTCATATTGAATCTATGATGGCGTAACAGAGATCGAGCTTATATTTTTACGCATGTTTAAGAATCCTTATAAAAAACTAGCTGACCCGGCAAACGTTGTTTTGCCATACAAATATCAGTGGCGGGGAGGGAGTCTGAAAAATAGATGTTGTCCGATTCTCAGACCTACTGAATATGCATGTAAAATTTCATAACAATCGGTCAAGCCGTTTCGGAGGAGTACGGTAACTAACACTGTGACACGTTATATATAAGGAGATTATATTGGCTTCTTATTTTTTCTAGTACTAATTACCGTCCTACTTCCTTCCCAGCCTATTAATGTCCCACTGTTGGGCACATACCTGGGGGCCAAGTCTGCTATGACAATGTTGTCACAATGATCGATCACTGTGTTTAGAACTACCTATACAATTATCAAAGCAAATTCCGCATTGTCATCCAGCCGTCGAACATTTCAACGACAGCAACCTTAAAAGGATACAAAATTGCAAATTGCACCTGACCAATCAACGAAGACAACGTGTATTGGCCGTGGCACTGATTCTACTTCACAACTGAACTTAACTAAAGCGTTGATTTTGATAGTCGCTATAACACAATGAAACAATGTTTGATGAACCCTTTTTTAATATAAAAACTATGTAATAAAGATTAAAGATGATATATAAATAGTTTTGTACAATTAACTAGTTATTAAATCAAAATAATTCACAGATATTTTTAATATAATTAAGTTAGATTAAGTTGTCATGCAAAAGAATTGATGTCTTTGTTCATTAGGTACCTATCCTTGACAAATGTAATTTTCTATGAATATACTCGCCATTTGAACGTTGTAACAAGAAACACGTATTTTATTTTCATACCACACCTACCATATTCATTCTAACACCATTTTAAGGGCTGCATCACGCCCCAACACACTGATTGCAAAAGTTGACGAATTTTTTCAAATTTGGTAGTCTACTCTAGTATAAATGACGCCATTATGGTGTCAATGACTGATCATTGTGACAACATTGTAATAGCAGACTTGATCCCCTGCTCCATTTTAGGAAGGTATTTAGTCGCGCTGACCAGGCGAGTTGGCACAGGGTTTCTTTTCGAATTCCTTTCACAGAGGATGTTTATCTGTTTAGAATCGATTCGATGGCCTTTACATTAGGTACCCTAGGAAGGAAAAGGGGTGGTGACACTTGTATATTATTTTATTCTTAACCCGTCACTACACGGTTAATCGCATAGCACTGTGCTTTTTGTTCTACACGAATTTTAGGTAAGTATCTACTTATTTTACTTTTTATCGGGTCTTTGCTATATAGGAAAAATAAACTTACCTACCTATATAGTTATAGGAAAAATGAAACAACTTTTATAAAAAAAAACCATATTTATTATAATATAAAAACATTATATAATAGTCTGTTATTCTCTAATGGCCTTATTCATAATGATTTATCGGAGGTTTAAAAGGAGATTTTATCGGAGAGATAATAAACGTTTTAGCGATACAGTTTTTGACAATTTTCGCGAACCGATTTTAGCGAACTTTTAAACCTCCGATAAGTCATTATGAATAAGACCATAAATGTTGACATGGCTGGTTTTACATAACTGTGAAACACTAGGCTAACTAAAGTAAAGTTCGTTTTCTTATTCTAACTTGAAGCTATTTAACACATTGGCGTATTAATATAGTTTCTAGAAGGGGAAGCAATTCTTCGTACTTACAACAAAAAATCGCTACATCCCGAAAAAGAGACTAATTTCATGTTTTGGTAAAATTTTTGGCAATTCGGGGGGAATAGCGTTAGAACTACATAAATACAACAGTATTACAAAACAAAGTACCACTGCCGCGTTTGTTAGATAGGGTTACCTACCAAAGAGGACCTTATAGCTAAGACTTTATTGTAATACTTGTCATACATAGGAAACACCTAGACAGACGCAGTAGAAACATTTATATGAATTTTTTTTAAATATCATACAATACACATGATTGTCCCGAGCGGGACTCGAGCCCGCGTCCTTGTGAACGGCAGTCCGTTACATGAAGCACTACACCACGAGGCCCGTCAATGAAATAGTCAATTAATAGGTAACATACTCGTTGTTGTTGTCATTTCAGTCAGGTTTAGTCAATTAGAGACCAACCTTTAAAATGTAGATTAATAACACCTATTATTAAATTACAAATTTTCACAGGCATGTCACATAATGTTCTCTGGTCCTAAGCTTTGCATTTGCATTGCTTGTTTTACCTATTTGGCAGAATACGATATAATACATAGGTAAAAAAAGTTTGTAGTACGTCAGGGTGTTTTCTAAAAATGATAAGTATTAAAAAAGAAAATTTATTTTAGTAGTTTACACGTACGACAATAGATACCTGCAATAGATAAACATGAGCGTACCACTGACACCTACTGGAAGTGGCCTCGGCGGTTCCGAACCTAACATTGCGGGTGCTTTATCCCACTCGAGTGCCGCTAAACTTCCGTTTTGTTGCAAGCGAAAACTGCTTGATGATGACGACGATATTAATCAGGAGTTAAATCAAATAAAAAATCAAATATCTCAAGTGATGACTATGATTGAAACTCTAACTATCAATCAACAAGAATTCAGTGATAAGGTTTATACAGATATTTCAACCAAATCAAACTAATATGGGCAAAGTCACCAAAGAGCAAGATACTCTTAAATTACATATATCAGACATACAGTCTAAGGCCCTTGATACCGATAAAAAAATAGAAGAAATACGATCGCAAATTGATTCTCGTAAGGGCAACTCCACGTCATCATTGGCATCTAGTGAAGTTGAAAATATTAGGATGGAAATAAAAGAACGAGAGCTGAGAAGTAAGAATATCATAGTTGCTGAACTTAAAAAACCTGTATCTAAAACAAAAGAAGAAAGAAATAACATCGATATTGAGGAAGTAACAAAAATTATACAAATGGCTGATGCAAACTATGTACCCGAGAAAGTTATCCGTCTAGGCAAATACAATTCGCATAAGAACCGACTTGTAAAGGCGATCTTTAAATCGCCAGAAATGGCATTATTCATTTTACGCAACAAAAATAAGATAAATTTGCATAATATTAAGCTGTTCTCTGATCAAACACTTCTACAGCAAACTTTCTTAAAGATAAAATAAAACTGCAGTCAGAGGATAGTAACAAAAACTTAACGAACCGACGATACTTTATTTTACTTCGGACACACTATTGAGTCTATCCTATCAGAAGCCCAACATGATCTAAATATCCTCAATGTTTGTTTTCAAAGTAATCTCCTTACTATCAATGTAAATAAAACTAACTATACGATGTTCGCGGCAAAAAACAAAAAAGTTTCAACAAATTTACTACTAACAATCAATAAGAAAAATATAAATAACGTCCAGCATGAAAAATACCTCGGTATAGTTTTAGATAATTGCTTAACCTGGACACCTCATATTGAAAAAAATAGATCGAAATTAATATCTCTTAATGGAGCTCTGCGCGGTGTTGTTCGATGTCTTCAACTTTTGGCAACTGGCAAAGTTACAATAATATATAACTCCCCTGTTAAACTTCATTTAGACTACCTCATAGAAATATGGGGCACAGCGGCTAAAACTATACTCCAACCGTTACGTGTAGCACAAAATAAATTAATAAAGACATTATTTTACTACAGCTATGACACTAAGACAGACAAAATATATAAAGACACCAGAATAATGAACATATCACAAATTTACATTTACAAAAGTTGCGTGCTAATACGAAAAATATTAAATAAGGATATACATACGGAAATTCAATTTGCAAAAAAATACCAAGTTCGAAAAAGAGCGATATGACGAGCTAATGACATACAGTTACTTAAACCGCGTACTAACTATGGGAAGAAAAATATATTGTTTGAAGGTGCAGCTATGTACAACAAATTACCTAATAGGTATGATAAAAAAATGCAAAATCTTAGTTTACTTTTAAAAAACACCTTATACTGCATAATATAATGAATAACATGAGCGTACCGCAATGATTACCGCTTCTAGTTGTTCTTACTCTGTGTAATGGTTAATTGTGTTGTGGCTTATTTAGGATCAGATGTGGGTAGATGTGAATAGTTTGTCATTATTATAAGTATTGTATACATTCTGTGCGCCATTATTATGTTATAAATTTTAAAATTGTAAAACTTTCTTATGTAAGTGAATTGTAATTCTTATGGGAAATAAATATATCTCAAACCACATCGTATTAAAACATAATATAACTATGGAAAAATATAACAACACCTTATAATTGATTTCTAATGCTAATCTTATAACTACCATTGTAAACTAAATCCCAAACGTTTTATATTCACAAATGTTCTAAATATATGATCCCACACACTACTGCTAATGCCGAAAGCTGAAAAAAAAAAGTAAAACACGTAATAAATTACAACTCGCCAGTTCCATATTTTCAAATAATTTAAAAAAGGAATTCTTAATTAGCAATAATAGTCAACCAATTTACTGCCAAGGTCTCACTTAAATCTAGGAATAAAGATTTTTTTAGACTTTCCATCCATCAGCCTCTCTCCGTCCACTGTTGGAGATAGGCCTCCCCCATAGAACGCCACAACGCGCGGTCCTGTGCCGCCTGCATCCAATGTCTCCCCGCGACCTTGACGATATCGTCGCTCCACCTTGTCGGGGGCCGCCCAACGCTGTGTCATCCGGTACGTGGTCGCCACTCTAGGACTTTTCTTCCTCATCGATCATCAGTCCTACGAGCAATGTGGCCTGCCCATTGCCACTTCAGCGTGCTAACCTTTCGGGCTATGTCGGACACGCCAGTTCTCCTACGGATCTCCGTATTTCGGATTTTATCCCGTAGGGAAATACCGAGCATAGCCCTCTCCATAGCACGCTGTGCAACCGTGAGCTTATTTACGAGGCCGACATTTAAGGACCACGTCTCTGTTCCGTATGTCATCGCTGGTAACACACACTGGTCATAAACCTTCGTCTTCAGGCACTGCGGAATATTATTTTAAACTTTAACGCTGGCAAATCTAAAGAGGAGCCAATCCTCTTGTATGGATGGGAGGGAGAAAAATAAGGAATAATATACTTAAGCAAAATACAAAAACCTCGAATTATACACTGTACAAGTGTGTGTGTGTGTTGTGTGTGTATTTTCAATTTATAAAAGCCTGTTATGTTTAATAACTAAAAATAAATTGATACCTTTGTCATGGTTGACGAAGTGATGATTGCTATGATATCTCTTCATTTCATAAAGGTAAGTACCATCACGCGGAGAGCCGTGGTGCACGTAGTAATGTATCATGTCGTATATTAAGTAACCTGGAAATTAAACTGCATTAATACTAATTATGAGGGACAATTAAGCTTAACTAAAAATATGGAAATTCATAGTGTCAATATTTGACGGGCTTCGTGGTCTAGTGGTTCATGTAATAGACTGCCGTTCACGAGGTCGCGGGTTCAATTCCCACTTGGAACAATCATTTGTGTGATGTTTATATTTGTCATACAAATGTTTGTACTGCGTCTGGGTGTGTTCTATGTATTTTATGTATGTATTTACAAAAGAAAAGTAGTATATGTATTAAATCCGTATTCTGGTACCGATAATACAAGCATAGAAATACTTATAGCTTATTTTGGGACGAGAGGACGTTGTATGAAATGTCCAAAATATTTATTTAATATATTTGCTTATTCTTTATTTATGTTAATTAAAATCGTTAGTCTATAATACACAGTTTTATAATCAGAAAATTCAGTTAACATTGCCTAATTGTGTTATTAAAACTAGCAATTTTCATTTCTAGTTTTAGTTTAGTTGTGCGCGTAGAATCGCCATCATTATCAGCTGACAGAAACATAATTTCTATTAATGTATAAGTATATGTCGTAGGAGACTTGATTAAAATAGTTTACTTAAGGATTTTTAGTTTTAACTTAGGTTCCAAGATTGTGATGTGGGTCCTTAAATGGTGTAAACGGTGAGTAATTCGTTTATTTACTGTAGTTGGTGAGACTGAATGGTGACCCGTTGAAATTTCATAAAAGGATCCTTCCAAACCAGCTACACGTGTCGTAAGCCACGGATCAATCTCATCGTAGTTAATAGAATGTTGTAGTTAACGTAGTTAGCTTATTCAGTATTACAGGGTGTTTGGATTGGAGACTACCCTGGCAATAATTACAGGTGATGTCTACGGTGATTTTCTCCGATATCAGAAGTGGGATCGAATAGTCGTTATTCGATTTTGTTTTGAAAAAAAAAACTAGAACAGTAAAATTAACCGTAACCAGCGTTCTAGTAAAAATTTAAAGTTTTCGCAAAGTTTCTTTTTGGATAAAAATTACTTTGATTATATTAACAAGCAAAGACTGATAATAACAAGTCACAGGTAATTAGTTAATTACACTGTAACTACGTAACAAAAATTAAATGACAATGATTTATTAGTAATTTTATAAATCTACAGTGTTCATTTGCTTAATTTATCTCGTGTATCAATCAATAAATAATTTGAAATTGTTTTACTTGATTGCGAACAGAAATATAGTGTGGCTTATCAACATTCAACACTTCGTTTCAAAGAGTTCGTGAAAAAAAAGTTATAAAGAAAAATAAAGATTTAATCTCTGCCGTGTAATAATGTGTTTTTTTTCATGTTCTAACCCATTACTAGACTTTGTTATTTGTGATTAGCAAATAAAATCGTAATAAACTTTCACCTAGATGAGAGGTAGTGAGAAGAAAATCTAAATCATGGTTGACTAAATGCTCGAGATTAGACCTACATGTAGTTACATGTAAAAGATAGAGTTGTGATAAAAAGAGATTGACGGAATAAGCGTTTTAAATTTTAAATTCTTTGACAGCGAAAGAAAGTTTAAGAGATCTATATACGTGCCAGTCGTTTTAGAAATCTTGTTTTGAAAAATCTTACAATTATGTTCTCGTCTGTACTATTGACGTATGCAGACGTCTAGTGAGTCGTAAATAACATCCAACGCAACTTATTGTAGTGTACCTATAATATGCGGTTAAAATCGTCCTTTCTGAAATATTCAGAAAAGCTACAAATACGAACCTGACGGTTCGGACGTCCGTTCATTGACGTATGAAGACGTCTAGTAATTATTAATAATATTAACATCACTTTTTGTGGTGTATAACAAGTTTTTAAATCTTTAGTTCACTGACGTGTGAGACGTTTAGTAAGCCATTAATAACATTAAGAACACACTTTACTATGGTGTAGCTACAAGGTTTTGAAATAGTCTTTTAAAAAAAAGAACATCTGTTGCTAAATATGATCTTGATAATGCAATTGACGAATGGAGAAATCTAAACTACTGATAATATTTACCACACTCCTTGTAGAGGTTTACCTATAACACGTTTCTGAAATCTTCATAGAGATGTCCAATATAGCAGGTTTAAGATTAGCCAAATGTCAATATTTAATTTAAAAATGCCTTTAATGTCCATGCAATACTTCAGTTGTATTTTGATTTAAATCTATGCGACTAATAAAATTCTACTTGTTAATTAATTGTCTAATAAATTATGAAAGTAATAATTATTTTTTATTAATTGGTCTATGCAGGCTAAAAAATAATCACTAGCAATCTGCAACTGTTTCGCGTGGCTCTCATTGTAAATGAAGTCTACCGTTTGTACTACTACCGCGATTACGACCCTTATTACAAATTATTGAGGCGACATAACTTTTGAGCTTATTTACTTGAACACACAATACAAGAATCTGTTGTAGTAGATCGACTATAGCAGATCTACATACCATAACAAATTATCTAGGTCTTAAATTTTAATTTACGAGCGTTTATGGGTGTACAGAGACGTTCAGTGAACTATTTATAATATTAACAACGCAGTTTACCGTGGTGTATCTACGAGTAAACTAATTATTATTATTAAAAGAGCTGTTGGCGCGTGGAGCGTTACAATAAGCCAAAAATAAAAGATGCTACAATAAGCCACTATATCCTATCCTGAAAGAATAATGGTCCCCTGTGTACGACGGCGAACAGGACCGCCTATGGCACAGCATCAACCTATCCGTTTATTCCTAGGGCCATTGCCTACGCGGCAACATCGACCTTTCCTTTACCTATCCTTCCTGAACCCTTTATCCTTCCTAAATCCTTCATCCTTTCTATCCTTACTCATAAATATACCACGTTACGATACTATGCACCAACGGTTACTATTCACGATTTAGGTGTTTAGTAGCAACAGCTAAAAGAGTTATGTAGGCTTAACTTCTACTTGAGCTACAAGTAGGAGGTAAAGTAACAGTGTTTATTCGTATGCCAGTACGAAAATTCTAAATTCAACTTTTTATTCACTGATAGTTTAATCATTAGCATTTAAACTAAATTAGAAAATCATTCCTTTACTGTTGAATCCGTCTAGATCAGCAGGATAGGCCAAACGGAAACCCTTCTATTTTGTTTCAAGTAGATAGGGAACACACGAGGACGCGTGCCTTTGCAGAATGGCCGTGTGACAGTTAAGAAACAGAAAACAAAGTAAAGAAAGGAAAAGAAAAGAAAGAAAAAGAAAAGAAAGAAAAAAAAGAAAGAAAGAACAAGAAAAAAAATTTTTTTTAATTTTAATGTATTTGCCAACGTAGCTAAAAATCTTTTTCTGAGTAGTTTACGATTAATTAGCTAAATTCTAAATAATTCGTTATCAAATTACAGCCGAGTGGTTGTCTTTATGAAAACACAATTTTAATGTGTAGTGGATTTGATGATTAGAAACCATCTATTGAATGCTACAATTATATTGGCTCGATAAGTCGATACGAACCCACTACAACTTAAAGTTCGTTAGCAAAAATGCGAAAAACCTGACAACTACAGCAGTCAGTATTATACGGGTCGTTATGCTGCCCAGTTCTATAATTTAAACAATTAGAATACCCTCCAAAGTGTAATTGCTGAGTGTGTATTTGTGAGAAAGTGCAAAGTAACGATAATGCGGAATTAATGTAACTGACCGAGTGTGAATGTTGAATTATTGTGGAAATTGTTGTAACTGACCTAGTGTATGGAAAAATCTTAGTTGTGGATTTCTTTATTTTGCGACTTTATATTGGGTCAGAATTAGCCGAGCGGAAAAACTTAGTTCTATTGCAGATTTACACACGGGGACGTGTGTATTCGCAGAATGGCCGTGTCGTAGGAGACTTGATTAAAATAGTTTACTTAAGGATTTTTAGTTTTAACTTAGGTTCCAAGATTGTGATGTGGGTCCTTAAATGGTGTAAACGGTGAGTAATTCGTTTATTTACTGTAGTTGGTGAGACTGAATGGTGACCCGTTGAAATTTCATAAAAGGATCCTTCCAAACCAGCTACACGTGTCGTAAGCCACGGATCAATCTCATCGTAGTTAATAGAATGTTGTAGTTAACGTAGTTAGCTTATTCAGTATTACAGGGTGTTTGGATTGGAGACTACCCTGGCAATAATTACAGGTGATGTCTACGGTGATTTTCTCCGATATATATAAGGTTTGTAAGAATTAATGTATGTAATAATTTCATTCTAATCCGTTAGGTCTTTTGAAAAAGAAGGATTATTTATTTCATTAATTAAATGCAAAAGAAATGTTAAGCGAAAAACCAAGTTTAGATTAGTGAGTCAATTCCAAGGTACCAAAAAAGAATTAAAAAAAAAAAAAATTCCAAGGTAATATATAAAGGAGTGTTTCTATTTAAGCTTCATAATATCAAGTGTGATGTGATGACTAATGTGCCTTATCAAGACTTCTTCTAACTTATTGATATGGTTACAAGTAAAAATATTTGCAAGCTATGAGCCAGACATTTTGAGAAACGATTAACTTATCAGTTTAAACATAGCTATTGTTATCAAAAATTAAATAGATTTATCGAAATCCTGACTAATCCTGACACAGCAGAAACATTGCATTTGTATACATGATAGATAGATTTGTATTTTTTTTTTGAGATAGATTTGTATCCTGTACATTTGTAAGGTACTTACTTTTACATCAGTAATTACAGCCTAGGGATTTATGAGTGTATTTACCTTGATATCAAAATAAAAGTGTAGCTATAAAAGATATTAGGTATAGGGAAACCAATATAAGGACGTGGTAAACCATTGCATATATACATAACTGATTTCATCAATTTATGATTTGAAGAGTTATTTAAAATATAAATTTATTACTAGGCAATAAATTCACGGAAAAATTTCTTGACTGTAATTTTTACACGTTTAAAGTCAGGGACACAATCTAGACTATTTTGCAAAAAAAAAAATGAATAAAATAAATATTCACGGACATTTCACACAACTTCTTTTGGTCCAAAGCTAAACTTATATGCTTGTGTTATTATTAAGGGTACCAGAATACGGATATACTACATTATAATACTTATGAACAAACATTTGTATGATATTTATAAAAATCAAACAAATGATTGTCCTGTGCGGAAATCGAACCTGCGACCTAGATTTAGACCACATCCGCCTATACCAGGAATATTACGTAAACGTGATTTTCTTACCAATAAGTCCTCCAGCGAGTTTTATTCTGGGGTAAGACAATGCCGGGAACAAAGTGTTGTACAATATGACGACGATCAATGCAGCAGCACCTGGAGGGAACACCTGTCGTAGACCATCGAAAGGCACCTGGTTACGGAATAAAATGCAGTTAATAGTAGACTTCTTCAAAGGGTCTTGTGGTGTGTAACTGAGGTTTACGAGGCTGCTGCTTCTATTTGTGCAAACGACAAATATCTATGAGGTGATACCATATTTTTACTGTTTCTTATCTATGGTCTTCTCTTTGGATATTCAGATGTTTATTTTAGGACAAATTTTTAAAGAACTTATTTATTTCTTATTTTTATTTATTTATTCATTATTGTACGTACCTATAGAAGAACAAACATAGTTGATATAAGCATAAATATATAGATACAAAGGCGAGCTTAATTCAATACTGAGTTTTCTTCCAGCAAACCCTTGAGTGAGTCAAGAAATAGTAATAACAGGATAGCTAGGTGTACAACAAGAATAGATTAGCAGTTGTAGAAAGTGATAAAATACATACACGGTATAAAAGTAAACCTACTTATACATATACAAATATTTAACTACACAAACATATACATATATACATACGAACATGATAAATGCATACGTAACTATTTAGATAGGAGAATTTTTTTTACTTTTTTCCTGAAAACGTCCAGAGAAGGGCTATCGCGCAAGGAATGTGGAAGGGAATTCCAGAGACGAACTGCGTGTATAGTGAAAGACCCACCATACCGGCTAGAAGTATGTGGAGGAGTGCTAAGAAGAAGAGAAGAAGTTGTGCGACAGGGTTTGTCTCTAGGTACTAGATAATCGAAGCGTTCTCAAAGGTACTGAGGAGAGCTAGGTTTATGAAGAATAGAGTACAGGAGAGCAAGAACATGAGAGTCCCTACGCTGTCGAATCGGTAACCACTCCAATTTAGCCCGGAATTCTGACACATGGTCGTTCTCCCAGAGACCAAAAATGAAGCGGATACACAAATTCTGTAGACGTTCCAGTTTATTGACTAGTTCCTCCGTTGCATCCAGGAAACATACATCAGCATAGTCTAAAAGAGGTAAGAGAAGAGTTTGAGCTAGTGTAACTTATTGTTTAGCTCGAATCTCTTTAACACAGAATGAACAGAGAATGACTGGTCTTATTCATAATGACTTATCGGAGGTTTAAACAATAACTTTATCGGAGAGATAATAAACATTTTATCGTAAAAAAACTATTATGAATAACAATGTTTGACAATTTTACCGAACCGATTTTAGCGAACTTTTAAACCACCGATAAGTCATTATGAATAAGACCAAATATAACGTTGAGTAAAATTTTTAGTCTTACAAAAGAGCTCTGCTCTAGATCAAATAAGTTAGTCAAATATTTCTGCCTATATTATTTTTTAAAAGCCTCTAAAAACACGCTAGGTAGGAAATGCGCCAATGAATTCTGCATTCATAATCTCAATCCCCTGCCTTAAGACTATAAAACGTTGTGTAAATTGTCCAAAAATTTTGTCTGAATAATAATAAATAAATATTCATGGACATTCACACAACATCCTCTGGTCCCAAGCTAAGCTTATATGCTTGTGTTATGGGTACCAGAATACGGATATAATACATAAACTACTTTTCTTTTGTAAATACATAATATGACCCATCACACATCTTATTGTATATTTAATAGCATATATTCATAATAAAGAGTCAGTGTTTAATCTGTTCTCGTGGTTTGATTTACTCTCCCGCTTGCATCATTACATGGCCACCCTGCCGAAAGTGGCAGCGATCCGAGCGCGGTGTGATGGGTCATACACCTCTACGATATAAATAAAGTTTATGTAACTGACGTCATTCTTCTTTACCTTATGATGCATGCCATGTATGAGGAAATGTATCTTGATCATGGTGACAGATGATCCAGGGTCTAAATGGAACACCCATCTGTGCAAACTGTACTCCAAGGCTGTCCATAATAATACGCCTTGAGCTAACTGGTACACGAACTGTGCTTTTGTGAGGGAGTCTTTTGGGCAAGTATCTGAAATGAATATATATATATTATCTATTGTAGAGTATGTAGTATAGGTACTACACGGGTATAGTAGAGTCACAGAATATTGGTCTGATTCATAATGATTTATCGGAGGTTTAAACGGAGATTTTATCGGAGACATAATAAACGTTTTACACAAGTTAAGTATAACAAGTTTTGACAATTTTCGCGAACCGATTTTAAACCTTTTAAACCTTCGATAAGTCATTATGAATAAGACCATTTATGTATATACTGCGTAGAGTTTATAATTATTTTGTTACTAAATCTTAGAATGTTAGAATAATACATAGGTACAATAATTATTACTGTTTTTAAATAAAGATTAATGAAGATATGATCAAGTACCTACTATTCATTTTACATATTATTGTAAACTAGCTGCGCCCCGCGGTGTTACCCGCGGTAAAAAGGATAAAAAATAAGTTCATTTTCTATTCCATTTTTCATTGGAAAGTTTTATGAAAATCCATCCAGTAGTCTTTACGTGAAAGCACAATAAATATCCTTACAAATAATAAATAAAAAACCTCAGTAGAAGTGCCCACATAAAGAGCTCTCGAGCCCATTCACGTCCCACTGTTGGGCACAGGCCTCCTTCACTTTGGAGGGATTATGGTCTACTGTGCCACGCTGACCAGGCGAGTTGGCACAGGGTTTATTTTCGAGTTTTCCGTCTCTCACAGAAGATGTTATCTGCGTGCAATATCCCTTAGCTGACATTTACAGCACCCTTGGGAGGAGATGGGGTGATGACATTTGTATTCTTAATCCGTCACCACACGGTGGTGTTTACTATGTTTAATAAGTATGTATTTACAAAAGAAAAGTAGTTTATGTATTATATCGGTATTCTGGTACCCATAACACAAGCATAATAAGCTTAGCTTGGGACCAGAGAGGAAGTCAACTAAGGGATATTGCACACAGATAACAGTTTAGTCCTCTGTGAGAGAAGGAAAACTCTAAAATAAACCGCACAAGCTGGGTCAGCGCGGCACAGTAGACCATTATCCCTTCTAAAGTGGAGGAGGCCCGTACCCAACAGTGGGATGTGAATGGGCTGGAGAGAGAGAATGCTTCGACCAATAGGAGTATAAAACAAATAGAATACGAATATAAATATCTGCAATCTTAATGTCGATGATATTTAGAAAAGCATAAAAATATTACGTTCCCTACCTCCACATGCAACGAAATCCAAATACTGTGTGATGCCAATGTACAGAATGACGGGTACCCAAAATATAGGCACCAAGTACCACGGAGTGTAGGTAAAGCTCTCCAGTAATGAACTATGGAACAGTCTGCATTTCCTATACACTGCTGTATTCACCCACTTCTGATAGTCAGAGGCAACGGCGTCCAGTTGATTTAGCAGCGGCTTTGACCAGTCCAATCTTCCCTGGAAAATAAACGTGATAAATTAAATTATAGTGGTAAAAGTGATCACCACAAGCGGGACTTGAACCCACGACCTCGAATACCGTTCCGTCAGTCTACCGACTGAGCTATTGTGGCTGTGCGAGCGATAACCAATTTGTCCACTATAATGCTGCGTTCCCACGAGGCGTTAATCACGACAGTTAACCACGCTAGTCAACTTTCGTTTTTTGACACTCACGAAAGTGTGAGTTTATAAAACGTTCACACGGTTGGGGGGTTCGTGGCGTTCACGCCTCGCGTTTCGACTTAGTCACCATCGAAACATCGATCATGAATGATCTAGTTGTTGAAAGTTGTGCTGTTTTAAGTTCGTTTTTTGCTAATATCTTAGCAAAAAAGCTGAAGTGCTTACAGGACACAATTACAAGAAAACGAAAAAAAAGACGTTTTTGGGTAAGAGAATGGATACAGCGAAGAAATATGTTAGGAGCGTCATCAAACTTGGTTAGTATGGAACTAAAAAGCAATTTTCCAGAAGATTTTAGAATAAACTTAATAATTCCACGTTGCTGTGACGACATCTTGGCTTCACGAACGGTATATCACGACTGAAAATCAAACAGGTTGGATCTATCCACGCTTGAGTCGTGCGCCGTTCCTCACGAAAGCAAGTTTAACGACTATGCGTTCACACAGAAGTGTATTTCACGAAAGCGTGGTTCACTGTCGTGAATAACGCCTCGTGGGAACGCCGCATAATGTTACTCGATTGAGTCTACATCGCATTTGATGTAAATATGATATTGATTTTATATGATTAGTATGCTGGATATTTTAGATATTTTTAAAATAAATTGTTTATTTCAAAAACTAAAAAACACGCTTTAAAATCCTGAATATTTTTTCACATAACATTGCCGTCGGTTCTTTCTATGTGTTTCAGATCAATGAGGCTACTGCAAGTGGGTGAAAATTACTTTTCAAGATACCGTTACATAGACTAATACATTGATCGATACGTACCTAACGAACTAATAATAATAAAAAATGTTTAAGTTCCTTCTAATTTCTCTGTCAAAATTTCTGTTGTCTGGTTTATACCGATCTTTATAACTTTATACCAACCAACCTATAAGAGGATACCAAAATAGCTTCGTGCATTTTTCTACGTATAAAGTTTTCATTGTTTCTTTAGATTGAATGGCTAGAGCTCTAATTTTTAAGTATAATGTTTTTTCAATATATGATCTAGGATCGCATAAACTCAGAAACGCGATTGAAAAAAGTTTTCTCGATAGAAAATCTTAGCGAAACAACCTCTCTAATTTTTTATTTTTTTCATTTGTCGGTCTATTATAGCGTATTAACTAATGAAATAACTTTAAAAACATAAGTAACTATTATATATAAAAACACGTAAATCAAAATTAAAATATATTTAGTAGATTTTGAGTAAACAAAAAAAATATCCCTAATTCTTCATTTTCTATACCTACTAGCTGTGTTAATATGTACATGCAGGGTTGGGCAGTATTTCAATTACATGTAATTGAAATACGTAATTGAAATACAATTACGTATTTTGTAATTGTATTTCAATTACTGCCTCAAAATGTAATTTGTAATTTGTATTTCAATTACCAGACGTCGAAGTAATTTGTAATTAGTATTTCAATTACTTGAGGCTTCAAAATACATTTTTAAAATACATTTACAACCGTCACTTTATGTAGCCAAAGTAGCTGTTGGAGCTGCAAAACTGTACCCGTTTAATAAGCTATACGCCAAAATTGGTTTACAAAACGCAAATTGTCAATGACGTAACGGCGGCCCATAAAATTTTACTTTACCAACATTAGTTTGAAGTCGGTGTCGAAAATGATCGTTTGCCACAAATACGATAATCTCATAGGGGGTTTTATTTTGCGCTGTTTGGGTTAAATACAGTAAATTGATATACAGATATGAAGTTAATTGTAAAATCGATACCTATATTACTGTAAGTTAAACATGTTAACTTTTGATGAAAGTACTGACTTGGAAGGTAATGCTGCTGGTTTTTTACGCTGGTTCTCCGTGTGAACACCCAAATATTCCGAAAAACTTTATTCCGAATTAGTGTTAAAGTGCAATTTAAGCCCGCGTAGGCACGGAGGGCTGGGGTGGCGCGTGGGCTGTGGAGCAGGTGGCTTGAAGCCTCACCACTCTAGTGTAGGGCAAACAAGACTACGTGAAGTCGGTTTTGCAGCGATTCGTTCTAGTCGTAAAATTATATAAAATATCGAAAATCGGAATGTCGTTTTTCGGAACGAGAACTCTTCAAGCATTTGACTCCTCGGACAAATGAAAATCAGAAAAGTATCAAATCTTATTTATGACTTTCGGTTAAACATGTTTATGATCGCCTCTTGGCGAGCCGCATGCTCGCGGAAGATGAGGGTGCAGACGATTCTATTCTTAATACGTCACCACGGACAATATTTTCGGAGATAATCCCTACATAAATATTTATATTACAAAATTTATCCTCTTTCAAATCACAGCTTTTAACAATAAAAATTTTTCGAAAGTTGCTATCTAATTCCCTGGACTGCCATCACGAAAACCTAATTTCCCTATCATAGAACCACGTCTGAAACATTTTCTTTCCAACAAAAAAGAAGCATTTAAGTCGATAAACGATAAAGTTATTCGTGAACAAACATTAAAAAAACCTCCTGTTTTTTAAAGTTGGGTAAAAATGTTAGTATAAATGTATTTTGGAATTTGTATTTTGTATTTCAATTACAAACAGCCAAATACTGTATTTTGTAATTTGTATTTCAATTACTCCACTCAAAAGTAATTAGTATTTTGTATTTCAATTACTTGCAAACGCAGTATTTTGTAATTTGTATTTCAATTACAACAAAGCATGTATTTTGCCCAGCCCTGTGTACATGTCGACGATAATATTGATGTAGGCCCTTAACATCATTTGCTAATGTTAAAGACCATTTTCTATTATAAATTCTTATTAAAATATTTCAAATAAGTAAATGACATGATCACAAATATACTTATTATGATGAAAATGTTACGGAAACTTTCATACTCGACTCCAACTCGAACCTAAAACTTATATTGAGCGCAGAACTCTTTTATTTGATAGGGATAGGCTCTACTTATGTCATGATGACCAGGAGTATTGCCGCAGGGTTTATTTCCAGTTTTTCGACGTTTACAAAAGATGTCTTGTAGTTATATTAAGCGGATAACATGCTAGGGGTGGCTAGGGGCCTAGTGGCTAAGGGCTACAGGCTTAAGGCTCAGGGATAGTAACTATCCCATAGCTCTTAAAGCACCCTAAAAAAAAACCAGGGTGATAATGATAACACTTATATTAAGATCATTCACCATACATACAGGTAACCTATAACATGAAGCGCATACTAATACGCTCATTATAACGCCAACAAACTAATGTTAATGCATTAAATTAGGTACATTTATATGTTAATATTTATTTTAATCGCAATAAGTAAACCTTATTATTAGTAAAATGTTTTAGTATTACAATTATTCTAATTCTAGACAGATTATATAACATCATAGTTCAATATCTCTCTTTTTCTCCAGCTCTTTAACGTCCCACTGATGGCCATGGACCTCCTCTATTTTGAGAAGCATTATGGATTACTGTGCCGCGCTGACCAGGTGTGTTGGCACAGTCTTCATTTTTGAGTTTTGTTCTCACACAGGATATTATCTGTTTACAATATTCCTCAGCTAGCTTATACAGGACCCTGGGAAGGATAAAGAGTTTACACTTGTATTCTTAATCTAACATCACGCGGTTAAGAGGCCACGATACCAAATTATGCTCCATACAAAAATAAGGGCATCGTAGTCTTCCCCTTTTTCCTTCCTGAAAGTATTATCTACATTACAATGTAGGTACACACACATATGAAAACAAAATTTCGGCATTAAAAAGTAACCTTTTTCCGACTCTATCTTGGTGCCAAATTTTATGTAAATAGATTTAGCAGTATTAGCATTTTTAGGGTTCCGTACCCAAAGGGTAAAAACGGGACCCTATTACTGAGACTTCGCTGTCCGTCCGTCCGTCCGTCCGTCTGTCACCAGGCAGGAACGGTGATAGCTAGATAGTTGAAATTTTCACAGATGATGTATTTCTATTGCCGCTATAACAACAAATACTAAAAATAAAATAAATATTTAAGGGAGGCTCCCATACAACAAACATGATTTTTTTACCGTTTCTTGCTCGATACTAATAACGTTGCCTTATGTTGCATAGATAATGGTACGGAACCCTTCGTGCGCGAGTCCGACTCGCACTTGACCAATTTTTAGGCATTATTCAGCCGGTGATACGTCAGTCAAGCAGGATATTCTTTTATTGTGTTTAAGATAATTCGTTAATTTATATTGAGGTCAATGCAACTATTCATAAATAACTCATAATGTATGTAGTCCAGTCAAATTACCGAAAGAAATAATCACTAAAATACCTAGTTTGGGAATTATGAAGGATCGATCGGGGGGTGTATTCTGAGCTTATATTCCAATTTGAGGGAATCTAGGGAGGTCAGCTCAAGGTCATTTCGATGAAAATGCGTTTAATTCGATATCTCGAGAACGGTTAGTGTTAGGCAAAAAATTGTAGAGACCTTTTCTCTTCTAAATTAAATTTACTAACTATTTTATCCGAAACTTTTTTTTTTATCATCAATATTTTTCAATTTATTGCTTCCGAAAGGCAAAAATTTAATTTTTTTTTTCCTCCCTTTTTTTTATTTTTCGCCATTTTCTCCCCAACCGTTCAATTTTATTAAATTTTACCCGAATATGAAAGTGTTGCTCTTTTAATTATGAACAACTTTATATGTAAACTTTTTTCTGTAATGCCAATACCTTCGGAGTTATATATTACTTTACCGAGCGAAATCCGTGCCACTGTCGCGACGCGTATTCACAGACACACTGTCGCGTGCATTAGTGTGGGCCTTTAATATTGACGATTCACTTCCATCGACCTCGCGTACTTAATTTTACCAATTTTAAGACCTATTTTTTTATCAATAAATGTGTGAAACAGTTTCAATTATTCGTTTACTTCTTTTTCTAATCCTTATTCACATTATTATCCCATTGAATGGAATAAAAAATACCCAAATTGTAAAAGTACAATATTTAAATAAATAAATAATAAATATAATAAATATTCACGGACATTACACACAACGTCCTCTGGTCCCAAGCTAAGCTTATATGCTTGTGTTATGGGTACCAGAATACGGATAGAATACATATACTATTTTTCTTTTGTAAATACATACTTATAATATATAGAAACACCCAGACGCAGTACAAACATTTGTATGACAATTAGAAAAATCACACAAATAATTGTCCCGAGCGGGAATCGAACCCGCAACCTCTTGATCAGCAGTCCGTTACATAAACCACTCAACCACGAGGCTCGTCAAATTGTTATTTTATTTAATTAAATGATATTTCAATTATTACAATATTTAATATTTAAATGAAGTTCAATTTTTTAATAGTTTAATCGATTCACCTTTTGATACAGGTAAGTTGGCTAATAAATGATCATGGAATACTTTAATATTTCTTTCAAATACTAAATACCCACTGATGTCGATGATATTGCGACAGTGGCACGGATTTCACTCGGTAAAGTAATATATAACTCCGAAGGTATTGTCATTACAGAAAAAAGTTTACATATAAAGTTGTTCATAATTAAAAGAGCAACACTTTCATATTCGGGTAAAATTTAATAAAATTTAACGGTTGGGGAGAAAATGGCGAAAAATAAAAAAAGGGAGGAAAAAAAGTAAAATTTTTGCCTATCAGAAGCAATAAATTGAAAAATATTGATGATAAAAAAAAAGTTTCGGATAAAAAAGTTAGTAAATTTAATTTAAAAGAGAAAAGGTCTCTACAATTTTTTGCCTAACACTAACCGTTCTCGAGATATCGAATTAAACGCGTTTTCATCGAAATGACCTTGAGCTGACCTCCCTAGATTCCCTCAAATTGGAATATAAGCTCAGAATACACCCCCCGATCGATCCTTCATAATTCCCAAACTAGGTATTTTAGTGATTATTTTTCCCATTCTCAGCCGTAATTTGACTGGACTAATGCGACTGTTTGAAGAATGTGTATAATCATAATTAGGTAGGTATACATACTTAATTGTATATCATTAATTCATATACCAACTTCATTTAACTTACAAGCAAGCCCTGTTCAAAATCTTTATACAGAAGACTGGCTGTTAAACGTTAAGACATTGTAAATTTTGCGACGCTACCAATTACTGAAGAAGTACAGTAAATTGCGTGCTCGCAACATTTCATTTTTATTATTATTTTATTGGCTTCCGCGTGGACGCCGTAGTCTCCTTGAATTTTTTTTTTATTATTCGTCAGAAACATTCAATTATTTGTATTTAACTAATAAAAATACCACATACAATAAATTAAACCTTTAGGTACTGTAGCCACATTCCAGTACCGATCTCTATCTTATGAGCTGCAATAAATTTGTAACATTATTTACCGTAATTTATGCATAGCCACTAAAGGACCAATTTTAACATTTAGTCTTTGTCTAACATTTCGTTCTCACACTTTTATCAATATTAGTTACGAATTTATTGCTGTTATGACATGGGTTGGACAACCTCAAGTAGCGCGTCCTTTAAACATAACGGGATCGCTACTTTTCTTGTAGAACGTAAGATTAGTAGTAAGTTAGTCTTAGTTTGGGTTTGGTCTTGGTCGAGAATAAACGTATTATGAACCATCATGTGGAGTTATATTACAACACGCACCTTCGCCTCACTACCTCTCTCCAAACCTCCACAGTTTTACACACAATTTTAACACGGGGTCACCCCCGTGTTAAAATTGGTCCTTAAGTGGCTATGCATAAATAACGGTAATAATGTTACAAATTTATTGCAGTTCTTAAGATAGAGATCGGTACTGGAGTGTGACTACAGTACTTAATTTTTTTTTTAATGTAACTTAATACTAGGGTTAGGGGTTTTTGACCAAATGGACATGTCAACCCTGTTGTATCATAGGTACTTTATTATCATAAGTATATTTTTGAGTCGCTGGAAAAAAGCCTGTCTATGATCTTATCGAGATAACCTAAATCTTCTATATGAGATATGCTCAATACGTAACAATTAAGAAATTTAAGCAAATTAAGCTAAATAAGGTCTCTGACAATGTCAGAGGGTAGTTATCAGGACGGGTCCTAGCGCTCGTACGAAAAAATAAATAAATAAATAAATATTCATGGACATTTCACACAACGTCCTCTGGTCCCACGCTAAGCTTATATGCTTGTGTTATGGGTACCAGATTACGGATAGAATACATATACTACTTTTTTTATAAATACATACTTATAATACATAAAAACACCCAGACGCAATACAAACATTTGTATGACAATTAGAAAAATCACACAAATGATTGTCCCGAGCGGGAATCGAACCCGCGACCTCTTGATCGGTAGTACGTTACATGAACCACTAGACCACGAAGCCCGTCAAAAAACACCTAAATCTTTATAAACATAAGGGACAGTCAATACAATAGTAACGTCTTATATCTTTTTTTTCGCAGGGGAATGTATTTTCGCAGACCCATTATCGCTATCACCTCGTAGTGGGAGTGAGTAGTCAGACTCGTCGATGATCGACTAAACCTAACTGTAGCACTCTCCACGTCTTCCTGGAGCGCCAGAGGTTTCCCTATTCCGGAAACTTAGTTTATTCCGTAAACTTTACAAAAACTGTACTAACTAATTTTATCTTTCGCGAATATACGACTACCTTACGAGAGATACATGTTATGCAAATACATAAGGAAATTAATTTAAATTAAAACAAAAGATCAGTTTTATTATTCCGAAATAAGAAGATCTTTATTTTATTCTTATTTTACGTTTTAGGACAAAAAAGTTCTAGGTATAAGGAATTAAAATAATGTTAGATTAATATTGTTATGCTAATAAAAACATATTAACTTTTATGAGACATTATTACTAGGATTTAAGGTAGATGTACAGTTTGTTACCATCCTTGTTGTACCTGATAGTAACTAATGTTATCGTATATTATCATGTCCTTGGTTACCGCCTATGGGTTACAAAGGGGCTAGACGATATGATATCATGTTTTGAAGAACAAGTGACACCTGCCCTTTTATTACTTTTACCCAAACGGTCTATTTTGTATCAAGCAAAATTAAAATATTCAGTGGTAGAGCTAACGTATACCTACTTAATATATAATACAAAATATTATAAAGCTGAAGAGTTTGTTTGTTTGTTTGTTTAAACGCTCTAATCTCAGGAACTTCTGGGCCAATGTGAAAAATTCTTTCAGTGTTAAATAGGGCATTTATCGAGGAAGGCTTTAGGCTACATAACATCACGCTACGACGAGTAGAAGGGAAGCAGTAGTGATAAATGTTGCAAAAAACGGGGAATTTTTTCTAAATTCCACGCGGACCGAGTCGCGGGCAACAGCTAGTATATAATATTAATATTTAATATTTTAATATAATACTATAACATAACATCACGCTGCTACTAATAGGAGCAAAGCATCAGTAAAAAAATGTTGCAAAAGCGGGTAAATTTTCTAAATTCACCTGCGTTTATAGTTTTTGAGCCGCCTCTACGCAAATATACATCAAACCTTACAAAACTGTACAAAAAAGCCACCCGCTGGAACCACGGTATCTTTTTATAAAAACTGCATCCAAATCCACTCCGTAGCTTCGAAGATATAAGCTCACATAGGGACATACGAGTACATAATTATGAAAATAACGACTTTGTTTTATCTAATATATAAAATTTACGTGTCACAGTGTTAGTTACCGTACTCCTCCGAAACGGCTTTACCGATTCTTCTCAAATTTTGCATACATATTCAGTAGGTCTGAGAATCGGCCAACATCTATTTTTCAAACTTTTTTTTTAGTATGGCAAAACAACGTTTGCCGGGTCAAGATATAAAATTTACGTGTCACAGTGTTAGTTACCGTACTCCTCCGAAACGGCTTTACCGATTCTTCTCAAATTTTGCATACATATTCAGTAGGTCTGAGAATCGGCCAACATCTATTTTTCAAACTTTTTTTTTAGTATGGCAAAACAACGTTTGCCGGGTCAGCTAGTAATATGTAAAGAAAACGCAATGAACATTGTAGGTACCTATAATAAGATAGGTTGCCTAGTCATTGTCGACGGGCCTCGTGGTGTAGTGGTTCTGGTAACGGACTGCCGATCAAGAGGTCGCGGGTTCGATTCCCGCTCAGGACAATCATTTGTGTGATTTTTCTAATTGTCATACAAATCTTTGTACTGCGTCTGGGTGTTCCTATGTATTATAAGTATTTATTTACAAAAAAAAAGTAGTATATGTATTCTATCCGTATTCTGGTACCCATAATACAAGCATATAAGCTTGGCTTGGGACCAGATGACGTTGTGTGAAATGTCCATGAATATTTATTATTTATTTATTTATTGTTACGTAGAATATTTTATTGCCAAATAGAGACACATACTTAGTGTAAGTCGTATCTGCTAAATTATGATTTAAATAATTAATTTTCTTAAATTTTGATTTCCTGTACTTTTAAAGTGACTTTGACTAAAGATGACTAAAGATTTACAACATCGATGTTAAGCAAAACTATTATTTTTATAGGTAATTACGGCTTACGTAGGAATAATTTTGGCATTATTCCAGCTCTTTGGTCTTAAAAGTTAATTATTATGTCAGTAATAAAACATCTATTGAAGTATCTTATTACAGAAAGCCTAAATAAATAATTAAATCAATTGTAGTTTAATTCCTGGAAGCAATTACCGATTGACTAGGAAAATTATAAACAGAAACTGCATATTTGTAAATGATAAAAATGCTACGAAATTATCCAGAAATATAGCATTAAATATAATTGTCCGTGTGGTAACGGTTTACGAATACAAGTATCACACCCATTTTCCTTCACAGGGTGCTGTAAAATCCAGCTAAGGAATATTTAATTGCACACTGATAAGATAACACCTCTATAAGAGAGGAAAACTCGAAAATAAAACCTGCGCCAACACGCCTGGTGAGCCCGGCACAGTAGACCAAAGTCCCTATCGAAAGGTAGGAGACCCCTGCCCAACCGTGGGAGTTTAATAGGCTGGAATGAGAGAGTATGACATTAAAAATGTAACTAATAAATATAACACTTTTTATTTACTTAAACATTTTAATTTATTACTTAAATTCTGCTCTCTCATGACGTAACCTTTTTAGTTTTCCCTGTTAATTAAATCTAGGTTCATAACCATAGCCATTTATCTTGATAAATCCTCGGTCGTGGCAACATTATTTTGTTAGGTGTACTACTATTTTCTGGTATAGGTGTATTGGCTTCCATTTTACTATGTGAGTTGTTTAACCTATTGATAAGGTTTATTCTGCTGTGTCTTTTCATTTTGCCAAATTGAGTATCCCTTGTGTTACCATACTTAAAGTCACTTGAATCTAATCCATTTGTCATGTTATCGTTCTTGCTGTTTCTATAATTATTATTAATTTCATGCGTTCGATTTGGAGTCGTACCCATAGTTTTCATGCCATGCATATCATCTCTACTGTGACTCATTTCATTCATATGCCTCAACTCCAAGGTAGATGTGCTAGTAATTCTTTCAAGTTGCCGTATTCTCTCTTCCAGTAATTGCATGTACGTGACATCATTCTTTCTTTCCTTATCCAAATAATTAACTCTTGCCGTCAACTCTTCGAGTGAATCGCTCATAGATTGAACTGAGAATTTCAAATCAGCATTTTGCGATATAATTTGACTTAAGTTGGATTGAACTATTGTATGTCTTTGACTTTGCTCCTCGCTCAAAGTATAAAGTGAAGACATCATTTCATTCCGAAGTGTATTTATTTCAGTAATATCTTCGAGGTCTCGTTTACGTCGATTATAGTAAAGAGCTCTGTTTGACATACCATTTTCCACTTTATGTGATGATAAATCAGGTTCAGAAGAATAATGAAAAACACGTCCATTTTGCGCATTTTGTAACGTTGTCCGTTTATTTGAAAACATCATAATCTACTTGCAGTTCTTACGCAAATCAAAGCACAATTTATTGCTGTCTAAACCAAAATCTCTCAGGTGCACAGCACAAAGAAAATTACGACTTCAATAATCTTATAATCCAACATTTCAATGCACTCATTATAACAAAACTACTGTTTATAATTTAATATTAAATTAAAATTTTTAAGCACGTTTATACAACGCAGCGTCCGAGGGTAAAATTGATGACTAATACGCCGACGCTACAATGTACAAAAATACATAATTCTTTGTTTACTCATCAAAAATGATACTTGCGTTATCTAATTACGTATCTACGAGTAACACTGTATAATCATACGCAATGATATAACACCTTGAATGTTTTAAAACGTATTTTGATGTCGGTTAAATTGTAACTTTCACGAATAAGCCTGTGGTCTTATCGTAGAGTTTTAAGGGATTTTCGAGGAAATAAAGATCTTGTGGAAAATAATGGCAAGAAATGTAAAATTTTCGGAATTTCGAGACCCACGATTCTCTCACTTTGACCAGAGGTGATGAGAGAACCTACCTATCCGAAGCTAGAAAAGGTTTAGCTCTTTAAACTCTCTGCAGCTGCAGATGATTCTACCAACTGAATGTTCCCATACATACAGGACTTACAAAAAAGCGATCCGAAATAATGATGATGCTTTTACCTTTTTATTAATAATTATTCACACAACGTCCTCGCGTCCCAAGTTAAATTAAGTTAGGTACTCGTACCTTGTTTTTCCAGTACTAGAATACGGATATATGTATTAGTTTTTTGGAAATAAATACATTCTTATTAATAATATCTTCGATAATTAATATATTACAAGTCGGAAAATTTGGTCGGCGGCATGTCGGCGGCTTGAGATGAGAAACGGAGAAATGAAAGAGGTCGAACGTCGCCGGGCAACAGCGCAGGCGTACCCAAGCCGCCAAAATGTCGGCGGGTAACACGCGCAGGCGCATGTTGGTTGCCGACATGATTCTTTTCATACAGGCCGCCGGGTTGTGTCGCCGGGCTTTGTCGGCGGCCCGGCGGGCTCAATGTGTATTGCGCTTAATAAATAAATATTCATGGACATTTCACACAACGTCCTCTGGTCCCAAAGTAAGCTATCTATATGTCTATGCTTGTGTTATGGTTACCGGAATACGGATAGACTACATATACTATTTTTCTTTTGTAAATACATTATATGACAAATTATTGTATGACAATACATTTGTATGACAATTATAAATATCACATTTAAATGATTGTCACGAGCGAGAATCGAACCCGTGACCTCGTGAACGGCAGTCTGTTACATAAATCACTCACCACGAGGCCCGTTTATATTATATACCTATGTATTTATAAATAACTGAATACTCGCTAGTCTAGGTAGTGTTATCGATAGTAGCAATCTCAAACAGACAACATTTTGATGCGATGAAAATTTTTTATCAATTTTAGATAAGTGTCGTATTTATTGTAAACGAAATAAAATAGCTTTAACTTTATTAATTAATATTCACGGTTATATCACACAATGTCCTTTAGGCTCAAATTAAGCTTAATGTTATTAATACCAGATTATGTATTTATTACTTAGATAATATTTTTATTAATTTTTATTTTACACTAAACTCAGGAATTTTTTATTGTGAATGGTTATTCACAATAAAAAATTCCCGAGTTTAGTGTGTTTAGAGTCAAACACATCTACATTACTACGCTAAGTGAGCAAAATTAAATATATTTTTAACACATTTCTATTTGTTCGGTACGTATCTATCAATGTATTAATCTACTTATGTAACAGAATGTTTGAAAGTGATTTTCACCCACTTACAGAAGTGGAATTGTTCTGAAATGTTACACACATTATAATATTAAGGACCGATGACGGTAATTATAAAAAAATTACAGGATTTTCAAGCGTGTTTATTAGTTTTTGAAATAAGCATATTTTTCATTGTCTTTTCACGAAGCCAATATAGATATTATTATGTTAAAGACGTGGTATGTGACATACACACGCGACAAGACACAACAATTGGCTTTTGTTATTTTTTAAATTATCTAAGGTAAAAGCACCCATTACCGCGGTATGCAAAATCGGCATCAATTACCGATGTATGAGATATTTTCGTATTTTAATTTAATAACAATAACATCGGCACAATATTATTTCGGACAAGTTGTAACTTGTAGTATTTTACATCGTACCAACGGGCGCTAGGGAGTATACCAAAACCCGAACGTAGGCATGAGATATACCTGCGATATTCTATACCCGGGCTCAAAGGTATGGGTATGGCCGTATACCCAGTACTAAAACCCAGTATTAAAATACCTATAGGTATTTTCAAACCTGGTCTAGAGGTTTCCTTTTAGAAACTCGATTGAACGACGTTTGGAACATTTAAATGAGAGTTTTTGAATGAACACCAAACCTTCCAAAAATTATTTTGGAAGGTTTGGTGTTCATTCAAAAATTCAAAAAACTGGTCCGATTTTGCTTTACAGATTATAAAATCTGTAAAGCGAAATCGGACCAGTAGGTACATAAAGGACTGTCAACTAAGAGTTTAGTGATAAATATGAAAGAAGAAAGAAAGAAAAATATATTTATTTAACGGTCGAGATGCAGACACAAAAACAAAAAGAAAAACGATTAAAAAAAAAGTACAATCAGATACAAACTAAAATTAAAATATTACAATTAGTGACTTACACACTCATATACAACAATACTGTTGTGAAAATAATAAATCAAAAAAAAAATTTTTAGGTAACGCTTATTTAAAATACTGGTAGCTGGCCTAGATCGTTACCCATAAAAGTAGGTAAGATCCCTACAGCACAAAACAAATAAGATATAATCTTCACACAACAGTACGTAATTATAGATGTACATTCAGACCCGTAAAGGCGCCGTACTCAGTACTGTCATACGATTTAGTTTGGCGTTTATCTCGGCAGTACATTTGTACCTAACGGGTACGGACCGGGTTTCTGCTATACATACCCAATCTGCGTACTGGTATACTCATACTGGGTATTTATACCTGTACCAGTATATACGTGTCATCCCTACCCGAACGGATCAAAAACGCTCTATTTGTGCGGCGGGAGCGCAGGAGCAGGTCCTGTCCATACAAGCACGGGCCAATTCATGCAAGTGCACTCACATTTTTGATACGAGATATTTAAAGCAATATACTTTATAATTGTCTACGGATACTGTTTACTTGTTTTTATGATTTTCTAGGAGTTTTATCTCATACTTTTCATGGCGAAATTTTGTAAAAATACAGATTAATATCGATAAAAATAATTCGCCGTGATAGGTGCGTAAAATTAGGGGTAGCTTCTAATACCGAGGGTACCATCGGTAATGGATAATATTGAGGGTCGAGATATTTGCTTGTTATTTTCAAAATCACAATCTTATTAGAGAACTGTCCACTATATTTCATTACTAATGTATTCTAAAAACGAAAAATATATTTCCGATGTATGCAAATTCCAGTAAATTTCATCAAATTATAATAAAACGTAGTGTACTTGAAGTGTAGTTTTGTACTGCGAATCCAAAATGGCATAAAACATTTGCTATATTAATTTGACAAAATAATGATAATACGGCCTATTTACTAATTTGTAATACTGCTTTTCATTAGGATCGAAAACTCTTCCTGCGAATTGGCAACAAAAAATCATAAACTTTTGTAGTTTTTATGGGTCGGAATTACATTTTAAAATATATTATTCCAATCCCAATACCGCGGCATACCTCGGTAATAGATTATACCAGAATCTATTACCGAGTGTCAAGTACTCGGAAATAGAGTTTTCATATATCGAGAACAGAACCTATTACCGATACCGAGTGATAAGGCAATCAGTATCCGTATATAGGGTACCGTTTCTGAATAGATATGTTTACTTAGTAGGTAATTATTTTTTATGATAATGAATACCTATTTAAAATAATTTCTGTGTGGTGCCGGCTACGAATAATACCAACAATCTTCTCGTGGGTGTCGTAAAAGACGACTAAGTCAATGAAAGAACACAATAGCACGGGCAGCAGCATATCAAGCTCAGTGTTGTGTGTATTTTATTTTGAACGGAACCATCAGGACAGCAGATATATTTTTTCTTCTATACTCGGTAATAGGAGACATATACCGCGGTAATGGATAAAAATAGTAAGGTATACCTCGGTAATAGATGAAGTAGTAACGCTGGCTAAAAATAATTTTAATAAAAATAACGCTTTAAAGTAAATAAAAAGAAATGAGAGAAGTACGAAATTTAAAGTCTATAAAACGTTAAAAAAATCCTTATTTATCGAGGAAAGTCCTGATCCCCCAAATATTTTATTCTAAAGTCAAACTTCCTCGATTTACCTCGGTAATAGGTGCTTTTACCTTATTTACAGTTTGAATGTTGTGGCGTGTCTGGTCCAAACCACTACACTTCCAAAGGCAAAGTACCTTTCTCCTGCCTTACACATCAGAATGTGCGATGCTCTACCAAAGAGGACTACTGACTAAGCTAGAGAACAGCTCTTTTAGGGTTTCGTACAAACCCTTATAGGATCACTCCGGTGTCCGTCTGTCTGTCTGTCCGTCTGTCAAACTTTTTTTATTCAGCAACGGCTCAAGGTATCAACTTGAAACTCATACCAAATATAGATCTACGCGGTCCCTTACTGCAAAAAATATAATCAACCTGATTTGTCTAAGCAATAAGAAAATATTTAAAAAAAATGAGGAGCGCAGTAGCGACATTTTAGTAGTTTTCGCCGCATTTCAGGAATCATAATTCCCCACCTATTTAACGTTACTCTAGAGACTTGAAATTTGGCTCAGAGTTAGACTAGATACTAGTCATATTGGGAAAAATCCGAAAACTTTAAAGTTGTTATCACATTACGCGAAAACATTATTTTTCCAAAAGGTCATATTTTTCCAGGATCAGCACATGAAGTTTGTAAAAGCGCCATCTAACACGTAACAGTCACAACATAGCGCTTGCATTTCTAAAACTTATTCCAAAGATATTGCATTAAATTAGCTGTTTTATAAAAATAAAAGATAGAGGAGTACTAACAGTACTAGAGTACTAGTAATTTTTTTTTCATATTCCTCGGTAGAACTGTATTTCATATGTAGATGGCGCTAATTGATTTAAATTCTCGCTATTAAAATGTTCGTTGTGTAATTAGTAGGTAATTGTACTGCATTTCAAATTTTTGGGCACTTATGTACGTATTAGGACTAAACAAATAAAGGATTTTATATCGTGAAATTATTATTACGTTAATGGTTATGGTTTGGCAGCTAAACTAAAATGTATCCACCACATTTACAACGCCAAAATTAACTGTAGTTTATAATTTATCTACGCTTTTCAATCTATAAGTAGATACGAACGAAACCCTCAGTGTGCGAGTCCAACTCGTACTTGACCGGTTTTTTTCTTTGCTTGCGTGATGTCGCGTAGTTCCACAGTGTGTAGTACAGTTTCAGATACAAACAGGTGTTTTAAATCTAGCGGATTATTATTTGTGTATATATCTATATATCTGTATTTGTGTAAGTTTATTTATTTAGTCTATGTATGTATTTTATTGATCTTGTTTTACTGGTACTTTCTTGTTGTACACCTATCTATCCTATAATATACCATTTCTCCATACACTCAAGGGTTTGCTGGTAGAAAACTCAATATGAGTTAAGCTCGCCTTTGTGCACGTTTGTAACAATATTGTTTATGTTGCCTTACTTGTATGAGTGTACAATAAAGAATAAATGAATGAAATGAAATGAGAGGCGTGAATGTAAAACAAAAACATTGACTTGCTCCACAGTTAATATTTACTTCCTATATACGTTGCCAAGTTATTATACAATTAAATATAGAACCAACGTACTTGAGTAATGAGGTTGAAATATTCCAGCATATTTATAATATTATTTGATTAGATCACTGATTAAGAATACAAGTATCACTATGCCATTTCGTCTCAAGGGTGTGAGAGATTGATAAATTAAAAGTCAACGTGGCATATGTAGATCAAATAACCTCCCAGTCCCAGGCCGTACGTAGGTACGGACGTGTAGGTACGTGCCCAACAGTGGGACAATAATGAGCTGAGAAGAAGGAGAAGAGTTTTGTAACTACACTTTGAATTTAACATAATTGACTATTGGAGTTAAATTTAGTTGTGTACGTACAATTGGTACCTATGTTCTTTTAGCATAATAAAACAATATGTAGAAAGAAGTTTAGTTGAGAGATTCCTAAATTTACGAAAGTTTTTTCTTTATAATTATTTATAGTGAAATAGCGTCAGATAATGCTACAATCAGAACTCATGCACGTGGATAGCGAGTTATTAGTTCAATAATATTAATAAAAACCTTGACATTGTTCTATTTTGGACAATCACATCGTCGACCAGACGACTCTTATGAATTCTTTGGATAACCAGCCCACCAGACAATTTTTTTTTTGACGTTTGTATATATGTATAATATCAACAATCTGTTATACCTCGACATACTAACATACGAACATGCTTACTTTATTGACTCGAAAAAAATATTACATACGACTATAAATCGTTTAGGCATAACTCAGGGCTTATTAACAACTATGGCATAGGCACTATACTTAGAGACGTAATTGATCTTACACACTACATTCAGGAACAAACCAACATGATTTTAACAAGTATGAGCACAGAAGAACAACTTAATAACGATAGTTATAGATTCACCAATGATAGTAATGACTGTCTTTTTCGAGGAAATCAATATCAAGTTGGCAATATTTCACCATAATATCCATAACCTAATTAACAAAATGCATGAACTTGAGATTTTGATCAAGGGACTTAAGAGGGCACGATACCAAATTATGCTCCATACAAAAATATGGGTATCGTACTTCCCTTTTTTCTTCGCGAAAGTTAAACCGATTTTAATTGTTTCTACGCTATATTATAGATGAAGAGTATATCTATGCTTCTGTCACTTTCTTTTTTCAATACATAATAACTAATTTTTTTCTGTCGAGACGTATCTTATTGTGACGTCCGTTTTATACAAGTTGTTACGCTAGTGCAGTGGCTGGACAGTACCCCTTTACCCCAGCCCGCAAATATTGAATATATTTAATAAAAAAAATACTAATCGATATATTTTTAATTGCACATTACGAATAATCTATTTTCTGTAACTGCACCCCCGTAGATTTTTAATAAAAAAAAAAAAAGAAATGCGCTATATGTACCTTGGAAAAATACCTTTTTCTCGAGAAATATTACGTTGATCAAAATTCTATTGATGTTAAAAAATTGAACCCTAGCCTTTTGTAATTGAGCCACCGCTAAATATTGCAAAAAAAGCATATATTTATCAAAAAAGCTAAAAAATCATTTTTGAGGAATTCAGCATGCAATGCAACACCAACGTATTGCGCATGCGCCAGCCATTCCAAAAATGTTCTTTGAGCTTTGCTCGAACATTTACTCGTACCATCTCGTACTCTATAACACAATCTGCTGCTATATATTCTGCTTCTGTTGACGATTTAGCGGTGGCTCAATTACAAATGTAGCCATTTGTAATTGAGCCACCGCTAAATTCAATCAAACGGCGGTTCAATTTTTTAACATCAATAGAAGTTTGATCAACGTAATATTTCTCGAGAAAAAGGTATTTTTCCAAGGTACATATAGCGCATTTCTTTTTTTATTTTTTATTAAAAATCTACGGGGGTGCAGTTACAACAAATTATAGATTATTCGTAATGTGCAATTAAAAATACATCGATTAGTATTTTTTTTATTTTAAATATTCAATATTTGCGGGCTGGGGTAAGGGGGGTCTGGACAGTTCCATACAAACCATAGACACAAAAACCGACATAGAGTTATTATATAGTTATCTGTGGTGATTATAGCGCTAAGATAGCGGCATAACCGTAAAATCACAACGGAAAAAAATTCATATAATTTGTAACAGAGGGCGCAACATGACACTGACACGTTTTTATCGACAACCTGACAATACATTATTGCCAGACCATATAATTTTTTATTCAGACCATAGATTTTTGTAATTCTCTTTAAACCAATCCTTCCTGCGATTATCTCCGCCTCAGTTGATGACAAGGAAACTAATGTTTGTCGTTGGCTTCTCCAACTATTAGCTCCTTTCGTTTAGTTCCGTCTTGGAAGCCTTCATGTTGTTTAACACAGAAGTATCATATGTATATTGTTTAACACTAAAGTATATTTATGTTGTTTAACACAGAAGTATATCTATGTTGTTTAACATATACTTATTTCTTCATTAACAGAACCGTTTAAGAATTCTGTTGTTACATCAAATTGACGACGCAAGTATTGTGCTCAGTCGAGCCACAGGACTGAACGTCTTATCGTAGTCGACGCTTTGTTGTTGTGAATAACCTTTAACAACTACCCCGGCTTTAAATTTCTCGATAAACTCATCTGGATTCGTTTTCAATATGTAAACCCATTTGCAAGGTAGTGCTTTTCGTTCTTTATGTAAGTTCACTAAGTTCCAGGTTTTAGGTAAGTTCTGAACATCAGCAACAGTACAAAGTCGTCATACCGTTGGGGCATCTGTATGGGATCGATTTGGAAAGATTTCTTCGGCAAGTTTTCAGAGTAAGGTTGCGTTCTCACCTGAGTTATGTCGCGAAGATGAAAAAAAATTTAACGCTCTGCTACCATGTAAACATTTTAGTTATTAAAAAAGTATGTAATGCGAATAAAAAGAGTTCTATAAGGTACGAGTATTTTTATTAAAGTAAAATAACACAATAACATAACTGTGGAAACTAAAAATTATAAGAAAAGAGAATATAAAAATAAACTACATGAAATAAGGTTGTATATAATATTCTCTTTACACATTTTATATTCTTGACAACACTGAATTTGACTTCAGACTTCAGGGAGTTGTCACACTTGTCACCAATTGTCACATTTGTCACGGAATTTCTGCACCGGTTACGTTTATAATTTTAATTATTAAATAATAATATAATAATATATAATAATTAAATTTAATTTGGCGAAATTGTATATACAAAAGCCATAAACTAAAAGAAGTTGAAGTTAATTTTAATAAATTACTGTTATTCTGTGTATAATAATTGTAATCGAATACATGAAAAAATGAAGCAAAAGAGCTCCGCTGAGCTTCTTAAGCCAGTTCGTCTCAACGGATTGCATGTCCTGAACCAGTGGTAGGGAAAAATATTTAGACTCATCTTGTGAGCATAATTTTGTTAGAAATTTGTGTGTTCGTGATTTATTTTCATAAACTTAATAATGTTCATGACAATAAAATTGAAACACTTATTATATTATGAATAATATAATACAAAGTGGTTATATTTGAATGTATGTCCTTATGTGAGCTTATTCTTCCAAATTACGCAACGGATTTTAATGCGGCTTTTTTAATGCATATAGTGGTTAAACTTTTTGTATTACTTGTTAAGATTTAGTGTATATTTCATATACCACCAGTACGAAGTTGCGTGCGACATCGAGTACAAAATTAAACCGAATTTTTAAGAAAACTTTGTTTTATTGTATTGTGTCCGATTGGTTTGTAACAGGGTTATGATTTGTATTGATTAAACTGTTCAGATTCAGGTGCTTTACGTTTTAAATAATGTTTGCTTATTACTAAAGCATGTACACTTATTGTGACACATTATTTTATGACATAACATGCCTACAATACATACACACTTATGTCCATTTATAAAAAAATAAAAACTTTCAAAGGTTCTACATTTACTTATCTTTATATCATATATAAATCTCCTGTCACGATGTTTGTCCGCGATGGATTCCTAAACTACTTAACCGATTTTAAATTAAATTGGCACACCGTGAGCAGTCTGGTCCAACTTGAGCGATAGCTTAGATCTTTAATTATAGTCGCAATTTTATTTTATTGCAAATTATTTGTCTACCCCTGACATTTGTATGGCAAAACAACGTTTGCCGGGTCAGCTAGTCCATTATAAAATGTTCTGGGTGAATGTAGAATCGCTGCAAGAAATTTTTATTTGGGCATAAGTGTGTATGTATTGTGGGTATGCATGAATAGGAACCTACTATATGCATGAATGGGTACCTTTATTTTAATACATGGGATATAACACCAGCAGTCGCTAGCGAGTTATCAAAAGTGTCAAATGACTTTTGGGCGACATGAGTTTCGTCGACTGGGCTCTCTTTTTTAAGTATATTATTATACTCTTTGCGCTAGTGAACAGCGCCACCTAGATATAGCGTGCATTTTATGGCGTACATGCTAAAGAGTATAATAATATAGATATAACAGTATGGGACTGGGAATTGATAATCTATGTTGTATTTCGTCTATGGTACTATATTTAGATTGCGCTTCTGTAAGTTGTTTTGAATAAAATCCAAGTGGCTTGGCTTCCATTCGTTGTTACCAAAGAGTATAATAATATAGATATAGTTGTTACTAAGCTGATGCAATACGGCTCCGACAGCGGAATTTGATGCGTCGGTCATAATCGCGAGAGGGGTATCATCGCGGGGGAAGGATAACGTCACTGCGTTCTGTAACTGTAAACCTGTGCTGTAAACCTTCCTTGCATCGAACAAATGCTTGCTCAGCGTCTGGAGTCCATGTTATAGGTGTTTTGTCTCGCTACTTTGCATTGTGTAAGTATCTATGTAATATTGCCTGGCTGTTTATTGCATGTGGAATGTGAGAACGATAAAAGTTTACCATCCCAAGAAATCGAAGCAATTCTTCTAGGGTTTTAGGCTTCGAAAATTTACTAATGACATCATTTTTTTCATTCAACGGTTTTAATCCTTCTTTTGAAACTTCGTGTCCCAAGAACTCGATTATTGGCTGACCAAAACAACATCTTATTTGTATAGTAGGCGCGCGAGTTCATGTCCATCCTGAGGAATGCGGTAGTGCTGTGACCTAATCAATAATGGTAATGCCGATGTCGATAATTATTACACATTTGGTCAACCATATTATCTATCACAAATTTATTACAACTGTAAGTAAGTAAATTAATACATATTATCAAATGAATCTACCCAATACATACTTGTTAATGGATTATTACAAAAATAGGAAAAAAAAAATTATAAAGCACAAAAACCCTAAATACGAATTAGTCACTATCAGATGCAAAGATATTCTCGTGCTTGTTTATGTATTATAAAAGGTTTTTTCTACTTGAACTTGTTGAAGGCGAAGTACTCACATCATGTTTTCGTACACAAAAAGAAACAACACAAGCAGTTAACAGTTTTTAGTATCGCTATTGACAAGCGCGCGTCAAGGACAACACTCGACTTCGGACGAATGCGGCGAGGTGAGTGAAGGAGGGGCGCGCTGCCCCCGCGCGTCACCTCAGGCCCCGATAGACATGAACTCGCGCGCCTACTGTACCTCAATGAATTTTTTTGCCATGGTAGAGAAGAACCTATTTTACCATAAAAAGTAATCAGAATCATAAAACTAACACAAAGCACTACCGTTCTCACGTTTGCCGCGTATTTTTTTTTGGTTGTGCAATTCATCCAAATACCTAACAATCCCTAGCAATATACATATTGCAAGCGGCCGTTTTTGTCAAAACGCGCCCTAATTATTATCCCAAAATCATACTTTCAGCTATTAGTAGATTGTGCAACAAAAATAAAATCATATTACCTAAACCGAAATAGTTATGACATCTTTAAAAATAATATGTAATTAAGTATTACACTAGTAGGTATAGACATATATAATAATTTGCCAGAATCACACCTAAGAGCCCTTAATCTTTCACAATTTAAAAAGAAATTGCAAAGTATATTAATAAGGTATTGCTTCTACAGTTTGCAGGAATTTCTTAACGAAAAGATTGTAATAAGTATAGCAAACATAAATTATTTATAATATGTAGGTACCTAATATAATAAAATAAATTATGTAATAAGAAGATGATAAATGTAACAAAATAACTAGAAATTGTAAATGATATTTTAATGTAACTTAGGAGATTGTAAATGATATTTTAATGTAACTTTGACCTAGCTTAAAACTGGAATGCTATTAAGTAAATTGCTTGACTCATTCTGATCCATTTTGCGATTGATTGTACGAATATTGTATGCCTTTCCAGGTAAACACGTATTCTGGTACCCATAACACAAGCATAATAAGCTTAGTTTGGGACCAGAGGACTTTGTGTGAAATGTCCGTGAATATTTATATTTATTTATTTATTTAAACTGTTCTGAATTCTGATATCTTTATGTAAAACCTGATGTACCACAATTTATACTATATAGATTATTACTATCATAATTTATCAATTATTAATGTCTTAGTTTAATTATAATTGTCTACATGCATGGGTTCATAAATGACAAGCTGTTGCCCGCGACTTCGTACGCGAGGAATTTAGAAAATTTTGCCCGTCTTTGCAATATTTCTCACAAATTATTCGCTTCTATTAGTCGCAGCGTGATGTTAGCCTATGGCTTTCCACGATAAATGGCCTTTCTATCTAATACAAAAGAATTTTCAATTCGAATCAGTAGTCTCTGAAATTATCGCGTTCAAACAAACAAACTTTTTAGCTTTGTAATATTAGTATAGAAGTATAATAATAGATAGGTTATGTTATAAATTTCAATTTATATCGTTTTGATAAGATTACTTATCAATTCTGTTGTCTATCTAGTAATCGACATGCGACGTGCAACTGATGCAACTGAGACCAATGTGATGATAGATTTCACAGATAGATATCCATGATTGCCGAAGACTGTCTCAGTCATTCATTATTTAGGAATATTTTGGAAGTGTCGTTAATGGTATGGAGTCGCAGGCAACAGCTAGTAATAATATATAGGTGCTTAAAGTATTAGACCAGCAGGAGTTGTTACTTACGCTGTTTTCTTTGTGAAATATACTGTCAGTCAGGTTGGTAAGATGCCTAGGTAACACAAACATTTAAACGTAATTTTGTTGGTCACTATGTAGTACCTGCCCAAAATCGCCTCCCGCCTCACGCACCCTAAGAAACCAGTGTCCATAGTTCCTTACGCAATGAGTATGAGCATAGCTCTCAGATTACCATTTTCAGAGGAGATCTCCTGATAATGACAACTCGATTTACATTATTGCTTTAAGTATAGGTGGCAATTGGCACGTCCTTGGCATTACTTATTCACTACTTTTGTTTTTTTTTCAATTAAAATTAAAAAAAAAACATTAAAATAGAACATGGTTAACGAATTCTTTCAACCATTTCTAATCAATTTAACTAAATAAATTTAAGTTAAAATAAAAAGAAAATTATTGCCTTTTCTAACTAATAAACGTAGTTTATCAATTTATTTGCTATTAGCAGTGCGAGGACGGTGAATTGACATTACATATAATTGAAATACCTAACAAAATAATCATGAGTTATGAGTTTTTTTTACAAAACTCACTTCTCTGAGTAGTCTAATAACGCTGCTGTCTCTATGACTGACCGACGCAGTATCTACTGATAATAGGAAAGTTTGCTTTTCAAAGTTCTGTAGAGATTTAAGACATTTTATTTATCCGAACATATTTCGTTCTCTCTCTCTCCAGCCCATTGACGAGCCTTTTGGTTGAGTGGTTCATGTAACGAACTGCAAACAATCAAATGTGCAGTCATACAAATGTTTGTACTGCGTCTGGGTATTCCTATGTATTATAAGTATGTATGTATATCCAAAAAAAAAGTAGTACATATATGTATGTATGTATTCTGGTACCCATAACACAAGCATATAAGCTTAGCTTGGGACCAGAAGACATTGTGTGAAAATTTCACACAATGGACATTTCACAGTGAAATGTCCATGAATATTTATTTATTATTTATTTATTAACGTCTCACTGTTAGGCACGGCCTCTCCACTCTGGAAAAGATTATGGTTTAGACCAGGCGTGTTGTCACAAGGTTGATTTTCGAGCTTTCCGTCTCTTACAGAGAATGTTATCTGTGTACAATATTCCTTAGCTGGCTTTTACAGCATCTTGTGAAGGCAAAGGGGTGGTGACACTTATATTCCGTCACCTGTCACCACACGGACAAATATACCTAATTATTATAAAACAAAGTCTTTATTTTTATATGTATGTCCTTATGTGAGCTTAAATCTTCAAAACTACGCAACGGATTTTAGTTAGGTGTTTTACAGATAGTGTTTCAAGAGGAAGGGTGTAGGGATCACACTATAAATTGTACATTGTAAATAAGTTACAAACCCTATTGTAAGAACTGCAAACATAATAATTCTTTCGAACTATTGTTACTGTAATTTATAACTGCGTAAGAATCAATTTGACCATTCTGTTTTTTTTACTTTAACATTAAGAATGCATTGTTCTCCGACTGTTTAAAAATTAGTTAAGAATTTATTGTTCCTGTATAGAAATCAGTTAAGATTTATTGGGGGTTCGACAGGCGCATCGGCCCTAACTTTCTTGTAGAATATAAGATTGAAATAAAGTTAGTCGTTAATAAACACTGTTCAAGGGAACACGCAACATCTTTCATTTATTAGTATAGGACATCTATACTAAGGTCCTACGCCTACACTAACATTTTCAAGTAAAACTTAAAGAGGTATTAATAAAGTTATACCTCTAAAGTGGTATTACAAAGATTTACCTAAAAAGGTTTTTGCTTGTTTTATTTGTTGGGGTTTAGTATCTCATACCATATGATGTTGCGGGTGGTAGCTAAATGTAATCTATAATTTGAGCAACTCATTTTACTCAAATAAAGATACCTACTATGGTCTAAATTTTAGACCATCCTACTTTATAATTTGAAGAGTCCTACCGACTATTAACCTAATAAAAGTCTGTGAAACGTCAGGCTAGATTAAAGAAAAAATACACCTGTGTCAATGTAAAAAGTGCTTTAACATGGTGACTTTTTTTATAATTTACTGACGGATATCTATGTATTATCGCTACATTCATGTGTCAACCTACATTTCATAGGTGGGTACTATCAGCACACGTATAAGGCCCATAGCACACGGCGTATTTTAAGCGAGCAGACGACGCGCGTTTCAGGAACGCGGTTCTTCGGCGCCGTAAACGCTGATTGTTGCGTTTGCATTGATAATAGAAACGCGCGCATGAAGCGCGTATAAGCGCATTTGAAGCGATACAAACGCGCGTAAAAAGGAGCGGGGTACAGGCAGAGGGGGGCTGGGATGCTCACACCACCACTGCACCCGCGCCTCTGAGTCCTCTGATCGAAACGCAAAAACTACGAGTGACTACAGCGCGTCTGTACAGCTGTACCTGCGCGTATACGCGCAGTAGAGGCGCGTTTTACAATCGCCCCGTGTGCTTAGGTTACAAGGTTGCGATCAAATCTCGTTTAAACCACGTATACGCGCGTCGTCTGCGCGTTTAAAATACGCCGTGTGCTATGGGCCTATAATAGTATCTTTTGCATGGCCTTCGTAATATCTAATCGAAAAGAATCGTACACGAAAATTTAAATACCTATTTATGAAGTGTTTGTTTAGGTAAGATATAAATACCTACTTCTTTTCCTGCGGTAGGGTAAATTATCGGAGTGAACTTTTACTACTTTAACTTTAACTTTTTTTTGACGAGCTTCGTGGTTGACTGGTGCATGTAACGGACTGCCGATCATGAGGTCGCGGGTTCGATTCCCGCTCGGGACAATCATTTGTGTGATATTTATAATTGTCATACAAATGTTTGTACTGCGTCTGGGTGTTTCTATGTATTATAAGTATGCACATATTTACAAAAGAAAAGTAGTACCTATATGTATTCTATCCGTATTCTGGTACCCATAATATAAGCATATGTATATATAAGCTTAGCTTGGGACCAGAGGACGTTGTGTGAAATGTCCATGAATATTTATATTTATTTTATTTTTTTATTTACTATACGCGATTATACTTTTTTAGTCTGAAAAGTAAAGTTCTAGATGCTCTGGACTTTGATGCACAAATTTATCAGATGGTGTGTCAACTGCTATATCAATCAGCCAGCTTGAAGCCACTTACATAATCTATGTGTGCGTGAAATACATTCTGAGTATGTCTCTGATACACGTCACAGATTTGAACCATAGACAGGTATTCTCTTCCCAATGGAATACTTGTTTTATTGCTTGTAAAAGTGACGTTTGTAGTTGGCGAAAACTACATGTCACATGAATACCATATCTTATTATGAAATTTTCCTTCCTTCTTTCTTTTTTCTACTGAACACTGAAGTACTATTTAGCCAATCTAAAGTAACGTGTCTTCAACATTAAACGTGTATCCAGTGTCTGTGGAACCCATAAATATGTCAGGCCGACAGTCACAGATTTCTTTATTTAACACATTAATTATACAAAGCCGGACTTAATGCCGCAGGCACAAATGTACCAGAAGGTGGGTTGGCGTTTAAAATTGAGGACAAGTAAAGTTAGCCTGGGCTAACTTGAATTCATGGTCTAAAATGATAAGGAACTTTATTATAAGTGACATACCGTGATGACTGTAATGTTTGCCTAATTTTTGCAATCTGTATACGTCACTTTTGAACACACTGATACAAGAATGGCATTTAAAATCAAGATCTGCTTTAATACACCATATTTAATTGACACCGATTTCTCATACATAGCCTATGCGAGGACAGCACATACGTTCGGTGTGCTTTGATCGCCTAACGTGCATACATTTAGGGTGGTAGTATCTGTGCCATGTGGTGACGGATTAAGAATAGAAGTGTCACTAAGCCATTTCGTTCCCAGGGTACTGTAAAAACCAGCTAAGGAATATTGTACACAGATAACATCCACTGTGAGACAAGGAACCTCGAAAATAAACCTAGTGCAAACACGCTTGGTCAGCAAGGTACAGTAGACCATAATCCCTCTCGAAGTGGAGGAGGCCCGTGCCCAACAGAGGGACGTTAATAGGCTGGAGAGAGCGAGAGATCAGTGCCGACTTGCCGACGGTGTAGTCAAACCGTCTCGCTGTATCCGAGTCCTTATAATTCGTGAGAAATTACAGAACTTTTCTGTTGGCTTTTGAATAACAAATAACAATAATTAAGTGAAATCCTTTCACTCTCCAACCTAAGGAACTAAGTGTCCTACATAAATGATCATAACTTGACGATATGGTGTGGTGATGGATTAGGAATGTAGGTGCCACTATCCCATTTTCTCCCTAGAATGCTGTAAGAGAATTCTTTGAAGAAGAAGCCCGTACTCAGCAGTAGTACACAGGTAAGACGTTAATAGCCAGGAGATAGTGTAATGTACGGTCGGGTGTCGGTGAAGGGGTATTGAAACCACAGCGATGAGTACAACTTATTTTTAATTAACACACACAATACAAGAACTTGAATCGGTTGTAACTACAGAAACTATCGTGACTACTAGATCGTTCGTGACTAGTAGATAGTTCGTTACTGCTTGATCTGTCGTAACTAGTTGATCGGTCGTGACTAGTTGATCGTTCGTGACTAGTTGATCGTTCGTGACTAGTTGATCGGTCGTGACTAGTTGGTCGTTCGTGACTGACGAATTAGGAGGAACTTCGGCTTATATATGCCTCTACTGTCAATATCCCATTAATCTAATGATACTTGATAACTAATTATGTTCACAGTCCTAATTGTGTTTGCAGTCTTTTATCTCTTTGGGAAAGACAACAACCCATTAATAAATACAAAATTAATATAGTAAACATCATTACAAATTATGTTGACTCGACACTAATGGTCGTTCTTTGGACTCTATAATCTGTAAACACTACAATAGAGAGAACTTGACGGTATAAATAAATAAATAATAAATAAATATTCATGGACATTTCACACAACGTCCTCTGGTCCCAAGCTAAGCTTATGTCCTTGTGTTACGGGTACCACAATACGGATAGAATACATAATATACATACTACTTTTCTTTTGTAAATACATACTTATAATGCATAGTAAACACCCAGACGCAGGACAAACACTTGTATGACAATTATATTATAAACATCACACAAATGATTATCCTGACCGGGAATCGAACCCGAGACCTCGTGAGTGGCAGTCCGTTATATGAACCACTAGACCATTGGGTTCGTCAAAAAAATATAAAAGAAATAAAAATAAAATGTACCTAAATCGTTTAATTCATATATTTGACTCTTGTATAAAAGTAATAACTTAGTAAATAAAATATGTGTAAGTACTCATTAATTATTACTGAGATAAAACAAACAAACCAGAAAAAACAAGAAATAAAATCTAACATTATTAATTTAATATCATGAAATTTTTGTAACATATTTATTTTATCTACTAGCTATTGCCTCCGACTTTGTACGCGTGGATATTAGAATTTTTTTCCCGTTCTTGCAACATTTTTAACTTCAGCTTCGCTAGCCGATGGAGGTTCAACGAGCATTTCCGCGCCCTGGCTCCTAAATTGCTGGGGTGTGCGGGAATGCTCGCGAGGTTACTCCCCAATTGTAGGGGGGCTGGCCGAGTAGGTCACCACCTTTATGACGGCGTGGTGCGCTCCATGGCACTCTACGGGGCGCCAATCTGGGCGAAAGAGGCCCTTAGCGCCGAGAACATGGCTCTGTTGCGACGTCCGCAGCGGGTCATGGCGCAGAGGGCTTCTAGAGCGTACCGCACCGTCTCTTACGAGGCGGCCTGTGTTATCGCGGGCAGCCTTCCGTGGGACCTCGAAGGTGGGATCCTAGCGGAGGTCTACCACAGGAGGGCCCTGATGCGGCAGTCAGGAATAGAGCCCCTCGCGGAGGAGATCGTTCGCTGGAGGAGCGAATTGCGCGACGATCTCTTCCGGCGATGGGTCGAGAGGTTGGCGGACTCCTCCGCGAGCAGACGGCTCGCTGAGGCGGTCCACCCAGTCCTGAGGGACTGGGTCGAGGCGAGGCATCGGGATCCGACGTATCACCTCACCCAGCTCCTCACAGGTCACGGCTGTTTTGCCAAGTACCTGTGGGAGGTGGTAGGTATCGAGTCGGATCCCGTTTGCCGAAATTGCAGAAGTGGGGCCGTGGATACGGCGGAACACACCCTCGCCGTGTGCACGGCCTGGGACGCCCACCGCGCTGAACTCGTCAGCGTGCTGGGCCAGGACTTGTCGCTCTCGGTCATTGTTTCATCCATGGCCGAGAGCGAACAGTGTTGGGCCGCCGTCGCTTCCTTTGCTCGGGAGGTGATGGCGGCAAAGTGGGAGGCCCTGCGAGAGCGCGAACGCTCTGGTGGCACTTTGCCACCCCGCAGGGCCCCGGGTAGGGGTCGTCGGCGCGCGGTGGCCGGCCGCCCCCCCCGACGAGGTGGTCATGCACGGCGGGTCGCAGTTCAGAGACCCGTGGCAGGAGGGCCACATTTGAATGACGGGGGACCTAGCGATCCCCCCGTCGCGTTGAGCCCCCCGTGAAGAAAGGGGGCCACCCTTGCCGGGTCGTGGTAAGGCTCAAGGCACCACCATGGCCCGGTAGGGCAGAGAGAGATTTAAAAAAAAAAAAAAAACTTCGGCTTCGCTCCTATTAGTCACACCGTGATGTTATATAGCATATAGCCTTCCTCAATAAATGTACTATGTTTGAACGCGCTAATCTTAGGAACCACAGATCTAATTAAAAAATTCTTTCAGTATTGGATATTACATTTATCGAGGAAGGCTATACTAATGCAAATCACTTGAATAGATACGGATAAAATAAGTTAAAATACAAAAACCACAGCTTATTATATCACTCATATTTAATCTTAAAGCAGTACGGTACGATACCAAATTATGCTCCATACAAAAGTATGGGTATCGTACTTCCGTTTTTTCTTCGCGAAAGTTAAACCGATTTTAATAGTTTTTAGGGTTCCGTACCCAAAGGGTAAAAACGGGACCCTATTACTGAGACTTCGTTGTCCGTCCGTCCGTCCGTCCGTCCGTCCGTCCGTCCGTCCGTCCGTCCGTCCGTCCGTCTGTCACCAGGCTGTATCTCAAGAACGGTGATAGCTAGAGAGTTGAAATTTTCACAGATGATGTATTTCTATTGCCGCTATAACAACAAATACTAAAAATAAAATAAAATAAATATTTAAGGGGGGCTCCCATACAACAAACATGATTTTTTTACCGTTTCTTGCTCGATACTAATAACGTTGCCTTATGTTGCATAGATAATGGTACGGAACCCTTCGTGCGCGAGTCCGACTCGCACTTGACCAAATATATTTTTTATTATAGAGTATATCTATGCTTCTATCACTTTATTTTTTTCAAAACATAACAACTAAAAGAAATATGACGATCCGAAAACCCCACTTTTTTCGGTTTTCTTTAATAAAGTTGCAGCGTCTATCACACAAATTTGGTAAAATTGTACCACAAAAGAATTGTAGATTTCAAGTCTAGTCTAGACTAACTGCAAGTAGACGTTCTATTTTGATTCCCTAGAGCGGCGAAAACTAGTCAAATGGCTCCTGTGCTCCTCATTTTTTGAAATATTTTCTTATTGCTTTGACAAATCAGGTTGGTTATATTTTTTGAAGTAAGGTACCGCGTAGATCTACATTTGTTATGAGTTTCAAGTAGATACCTTCAGCTGTTGCTGAGTAAAAAAAGTTTGACAGATGGACAGACAGACAGACGGACACCGGAGTGAGACTATAAGGGTTTGTACGAAACCCTAAAAATGAAGGAGGATTAGAAGTAATTTATTAATTTTGCAATTGACTTGCTACGCTTTTACTTAATAAATCAAATTGTGGTGGAAAAACTGATCACTTTTTCCACTACAATTTGATTTATTATATGAAAAAGGATTTTTTTATGTTTGTTCACGGATAACTTTGTCGTTTATGAACCGATTTTAATGCTTCTTTTTTTGTTAGAAAGAAGATGTTTCAGAGGTGGTCCCATAGAACCACCTCTGAAACATCTAATTTCCCTATCATAATAGGGCAATTAGGTTTTCGTGATGGCATTCCAGGGAATTAGACGACAACTTTCAAAAATCATAGGGCACTGTTTGAGGTCGCTTTTTTATTGTTAAAAGCTATGATATAAAAGAGGGTAAATTTTGTAATATTAATATTTATGTAGGGATTATCTTTGAAAATATTGTCCGTGGTGAGGTATTAAGAATACAAGCGTCACCACCCCTATCTTTCGAGAGAGACGGCTTGCCGAGGCGGTCCGCCTAGTCCTCGGGACTGGGTCGACTGCTCGTACCACCTCACCCAGCTCCTCACGGGTCATGGCTGTTTCGCCAAGTACCTGTGGGAGCTGATTGGTATTGAGTCGGATCCCGAATGCCCCAATTGTAGATGTGGGGTTGTGGACATGGCGGAGCACACCCTCGCTGTGTGCACGGCCAGGGACACCCACCACGTTGATCTCGTCGACGAACTGGGCAAGGATTCGTCGCCCTTGGCCATCATTCCTTTAATGGCCGATCGTGAACAATGTTGGGCTGCCGTCGCCTCCTTCGCCAGGGAGGTCATGGCGGTAAAGAGGGAGGTCATGGCGGAAAAGAGGGAGGTCCTGCGGGAGCACGAACGCACTGGCGAAACCTTGTCACCCCGCAGGGCCCCGGGCAAGGGTCGTGGGCGTGCAATAGCCGGCGGCTCCCCTCGACGCGGTGGTGGTGTGGGTCTCTGAGTACCGATCCACCGCGGCACAGTAAACCATAACCCTCCCATAGTGGAAGGGGCCTGTGCCCAATAGTAGGACATTCATGGGCTGGAGAGAGATAGAGAGAGGACTTATTTCTAAAGGTATTGATCCAATCCAGATATTTTCTGCACTAAATTAGTGAAAAAGATATCAGGATTTGATCAATACTTTTAGAGATAACCCCTCGCTCTAATACAGAAGGTGAAATCTTTTACTAATTTTCTCAGTGATAAAATTTATTGGATAAGGTTGTCTTTGTATGTACTACCATTGCAAAAATACCCGCCACTCTGTCCTGTCGGCCATTCTTCATCAGATATTAGATGCTAGTCTAGTAATTACCTTCCGCCATTCAGTACTTTCATTAAAAGGTTCAAAGGTTCAAAAATGTTTATATCTTGTTTGACTTGTAAGTCAAACAATATATTGATTTTACAATTAACTTCATATCTGTAATCTGTATATCAGTTTACTGTAATTACCCCAAACAGCGCAAAAATATAAGCTCCTATGAGATTATCTTATTTGTGCCAAACGACCATTTTCGGCACCGACTTCCAACTGATGTTGGTAAAGTAAAATTTTATGGGCCGCCGTTACCTCATTGACAATTAGCGTTTTGTTGACCAATTTTGACGTACCTGCAGCTTATTTAACGGGTACAGTGTTGCCGACTCCAATAGCTACTTTAGCTACGTTAAGTGACGGTTGTGAATGTATTTTAAAAATGTATTTTGAAGCCTCAAGTAATTGAAATACAAATTACAAATTACTTTGACGTCTGGTAATTGAAATACAAATTACATTTTAAGGTAGTAATTGAAATACAAATACAAAATATGTAATTGTATTTCAATTACGTATTTCAAATACTATGGAGTGATTATTGTGCGTATACTTGAACATTAAATAAAACAATATCTATAGCCATTTTAAGTACAGACGATCGCGTTTATGTGTGCGCTGTGACGTACGAGTACGTGTATTACGTAGGGCGGTTCATCCCTCACTCGACACTCTCGAGGAACTCGCGACGACTGCGCGGGCGCTGGGGTATTCAATAAAAATACCGGGTAAATATTAATACTGCCTTCAAATGTTAGTATACAATACTTTATTGGCTTATCCTTTAATATTGCGACCTAATGTGTGAAATTTTAATTTAACACTAAATATATTACGTTAATTTGAAATAAAACGTTATAAAAAGTTATATTCTCACTTCAATCTTGTAATTTGTAAATATATTTATTTATATTATACCTATGTAAATCTATGTAAGTTTACGTAAGTTTATGTTTGTATTTTGTATATGTAGATAGTATTTATGTGTATGTTTATATTACTCAAGTATTTATGTACTTGTCTGTATATTTAAATGTATCTATTATAAGTCTTATTATTAACTGCTAACCCGTTTCATTCTTTTAGTACATAATCACACTACCTAAAGTGATTACTTTCATGCAATTCCATACAAAGGTTGTCTGGAAGAAATCGCCACGAGCGATAAGACCGCCACTTGTACAATTTGTATATCTTTGTAATGTATTATTATTAATTACCTATACCATGTAAAATTTACAATAAAGAGTTTAAATAAAATAAATAAAAAATAAATAAAATATGAAGTACGAAATAAAAAGTTATAATTTTAAACTTATTATGTAATAATAATATGCATTCAGTATTTGTTTAAAATTCACATTACCTATTAGTAGTATGATACATAAAATCGTGATTCTGTGTATAGTTTGGAATATTTGCATAATATACTATTAAACAATCAAACACAGTAAATAATTATAGGAGGCCGAAATAAATCAATATTTTATATCTTATTCTTTGGAAAAGGGCAGTTTGTAAGTATATTTACCAGTGTCTGTTATTTACTCGATGGGTAAGCTAATTACTTATATGTTTTTTTTTAATCATCAGGAATATCACAGTACATGTTTTAACCGATATTAAACAAAAAATAACTCATTTTTATTCACCCGGTTAATTCAAATCAGGTGGGTATAAATAGGTATAAATGGGTATTTACCCAAACCTCGGGTTTAATCACGCGCTATAATACATGTAATTGAAATACTGCCCAACCCTGTCAACAACTAAAATAAATACCTACCTCCAGTTCCTCTAACAGTTTAATCTCTTCTATATTCCTGGAGTTTTCTTCGTTTGTTATAATTCGCCCATTCTCACTCACTTCACCCGTCAAATTACAATCTTTAATTTCACCACACATTTTAAAATCCTTCAACATATGATACGCACTGGTACTATGACCGTATTTTTCCATAACATTTAATATAGGTTTGTCTTTAAAATATTTTAAAGTATTTATACCACCCGGGTGATCACGTAAAAATTTTTTTATATCATAATTGTCACCGTCGAATGTAACGCGGAAATTGTCACCGGAGGCCATTGTGTAGACGGGCGGCCACAGCGTTGATTTTGACTGACTAAACTTGCCTTGTATTTACGTATTAAATAGTTCTTATCAATCAACGTTTAGCTAGCAAATGTTTGGCAGTACTGAAAAGCTACCTTGCCGATCAATTTAGCATTACCTACTTCTGTTCGCGCATTCAATGTAGTGTCCGACCGAAACTGATTTTCCAGCCGAAACCGAAACCGAATGTTCGGCCGTGGCTTCAGTTTCGGCCGAAACCGAAACTCACGTGGTACAGTATAAAATTTCTTATAATACTGAAATTTTGGTGCATTTTATTTTATTTATTTATTTCAAACTTTTTATACAATAATCGTACAAAGGCGGACTTATAATACTTATTATTGCCTGGGGCATTATCTACTAGTCAACCTTGGGAGGTGTAGAGAAGTTCTGTAGGTGTATTCAAAAGTTACAATTTAGAAAAAATCCTATTATAGTAACACTATAACATCATTAATATTCTTAACCAACTTATAGGTACACTATCTTAATCTAATAAATAAACCGTACTCCTACGAAACGGCTTGACCGATTTTTATGAAATTTTACATGCATAGTCAGTAGGTCTGAGAATCGGACAACATCTATTTTTCAAACCCCTCCCCCCACTGACATTTGTATGGCAAAACAACGTTTGCCGGGGCAGCTAGTATACTTATATAAACTAAACAAATAACACAATATAATACACATAGACAATACAAACATACATACCTATACATACACTTACATACACATACATACATACATACATACATACATATTCATACATATAGCTACTTATATGCCATAATGATGACAGATGTAATCATTGCCGGGATATGCCAGCAATTCTATCAAGCAACAGTTGCTTAATTCTTTTCTTAAAAAGGAAACGGCTGTTGCAAGTTCTTATTCGAAGGGGGAGTGCATTCCATAAAATAACAGATTGGACGGGGAAAGCCGAGTGGACAAAACCAGATTTATTCGGAGGGCAACTAAGAAGAGGATTTTTAGAAGAACGAAGAATTCTGTCGTATCACAAAGGTACTGAAAATAGGGTGTCAAGTATGAAGGAGAAGAAGGGGATTTCAGTATTGAGAAAAGAGAGGTGAGACTACGCAGTTCATGTCGTTGGCGTATTGGCAGCCATTTCAGCTATGAGCGGAAAGCTGACACAAGCGGAGATTAAACACGAATCGAATCCAGTTATTGAGAAGCCGGTCAATTTTATTAAGAAATTCTGCATTCAGGTCGAGATAACACACATCACCGTAATCGATCATAGGGAAAATTAAAGTATGCACAAGCGCTGTTTTTTGTGGTAAAAAATTCTTAAGGCGATAAAGTGCGCGCAGAACATTTGTAACTTTGGAGCAGATGTTTGTAACTTGCGCTTGCCAGTGAAAAGTTGAGTCGATGACAAGTCCCAAATCCTTGACAGGTGAAGTCAGTTCAACAGTGGCTCCATCAAAAACTATAGGTGGCAATGATAATAACACGTTAAGTCTGCTCACTAAGCGCTGGCTGCCAATTACAATGGCTTGGCATTTAGTAGGATTTATGGTGAGACCGAATCTGTCTGACCAGCATTTTATATGGTCTAAATCTTTATTAATTAGGTCTATAGCCTCTGAAATAGAATCGACACTAGCTTGTCAATACAACTGCAGGTCATCGGCGTGGAGATGATACACACATTGAAGGTTATTCGTGACAAAGTTTTTATATAAAGAAAATAATAAAGGAGAAAGTATACCATCCTGAGGGACACCAGCAATTAGGTTACACCAATTTTATGTGGAGTCGTCAGAACGAACCATCTGCTGACGCCTTTGAAGATAATTAGCGAACCATTCCAGCTCTTTGGAAGTGGAAGAGACCATTAGGTGGGATAGGATTGAAAGAAGGATTTCGTAACTGACGTTGTTAAAGGCGTTAGAGAAATCGACTAAAACTAGATAGGTTACTTTTTTATCCTCCATTCCCGCCCTAACATCGCCAGTCACTTTAAGAAGAGCGGAAATAGTGCTGTGGCCAGGTCTGAACCCAGTGAATGAAAATAGGTCGGAAGTGACTTGGTAAGGAGGGGTTAGAGGTTATAGGTAGAGGAATTACGTAAGCTTTACGCCAGAGGGAAGGGAAAGCACCGGTGTTAAGAGAAAAATTTATAATATGGCACAACACTGGTAGGATGTGGTCTAGGATGGGAAGCAACATACGACGGCTGATGTTATCGTAGCCAATCGCATTGGATTTTATAATCTTTTTAATCTCTTCCTGAGAGGCTGGCGAAATGATAAAAGGGGTAATGTTGGGACGCTGCAGATCAGCAATATAACTCACAGTATCCACGACAGTGAGATGATCCGGAGGTGTAATTGACGTGAAATGCTGATTGAGAACGTCTAAACCAACCGAACAGCGAGAATCCGTATGTTGCTGCCTTCCGATGCCGTGAGTATCTAAAAACTTCCAAATATTGGCAGGCGACGAGGAATTGATATTAACATGAATATGTTGACGTTTGGCATTCCGTATCATCAAATTACACCTATTCCTAGCAGATTTGTAAAGATTCCAGTGATAATTAGACCTATTATGTTTAAATTTTAAGAAAGCCCTATCCCTTCGTTTCATAGCCCGCCGAACGTCATCTGACATCCATGAAGCAGGAAGACGTTTCATTTTAACTTTTTTAACCGGTGCATGTTTATCATAAAGGTCAAGGATTTGTTGGTTGCAAATATCTACATTTTCGTCTATTGTGACAGCTTCTGTTAAACAGACCAGTTAAGTCTCGGAGCACCCTCATTGAGTCTTACGACATCCAAATGAGCATAACAGCGCAAGTGCAAGACCTTCGGTTTTAGTTTAGGAGGTTTCAAGATATAGGATACAAAAATAAGGATAAATATAAAAATAAAATTTTATCTATTATTTTGCATTAATTAGGGCATGAAATGGAGACACAGTATATGAAGTTCGTTGGAATCATTTATTTAATATAATTTTAAAAAATATTAATTACATTTTTATTATTTTTTTAAATTATGTTCTCATAATTCCCGAACAGGGCCGTCAAAGCGTAACCGCGGCAAACGAATATAGGCGAGCATGGGTGTGCGTGAACTGCGACACAAGTTTCGGTTTCGGCAAAAGTTTCGGCGGATTTTGGCCGAAACCGAAACTGCCGCCGAAACTTGATTTTTGGCCGAAACTTTCGGCCAACCGAAACCAAAACCGAACTTTCGGTCGGACACTCATTCAATGCAGCATACCGGCTTCGGGGGTGATGTGAATGTTCGTATATCGAACATTAATGGGCTACCGTGACAAATTATCGGACTTCTAATTATATATATACTTCTAATCTTTATAATTGACGGGCTTCGTGGTCTAGTGGTTCATATAACGGACTGCCGATCATGAGGTCGCGGGTTCGATTCCCGCCTCGGACAAACATTTGTGTAATGTTTATAAATGTCATCCTAATGTTTGTTCTGCGTCTGGGTGTTTCTATGTATTATAAGTATGTATTTACAAAAGAAAAGTAGTATATGTATTCTATCCGTATTCTGGTACCCATAACACAAGCATATAAGCTTAGCTTGGGACCAGAGGACGCTGTGTGAAATGTCCTTGAATATTTATATTTATAATTATAATTAAGCTAGACATTTTTGAACTCAAGCTACAGGAAGTTGGCGTATCCTTTTCACTATTTCTCACCTTTCCTCATCAATTTGTGTGCAGCTTAACGCTCCGAAAATCAAAAAGTAGTATCTTGCTATTGCGTACTATTATTCTATTTTAAATTCCACTTCGGCTATTGCGATATCAAGCATTTTTTCACAAATATTTTTCAGCTATTTTCAAAGTTCAAACTTCTTGGGTTATACCTACCTAGTGTTAAATTATATGCTTTATTTTGCATTCTTTAATCTTGCGATCGATAAAAAGATATTTTATTTTATTATATTATGCTTGTAAAAGCGCATTAGCCATTTATAACAAGCTTTGCCCGGTTTTAAAAACCTGCTTACTTTAACGGTTTTTCCCCTTATAAAAAGTTTACCCTCGAACTTATAAAAAAGTGTATAAAATTTTATTTTGTTCATAATTATTACATTTTATAAAGGTATTCCTACTTAATTCATTGCTTCTTAACACGATGAGTGCGAAACGAGGCTTGAAAGATCTCGTCCGTGTTTTGTCTTTACAGCGGTAAGAAAAAACTTAAACTCCCCTGTCGTGCGAGAGGCGTAACTTCGGTCTGGTTCAGTTTAGGAAAGAGATAACTATATATCTGAGATGTGCTATTGATTCTGAGTATTTTGGTATACCTACCTTAATACCGGATGTTTTAGGCCTCGCGCCGCACTGAATAAATAAAAGTTGAATACAGTGCGGAACGAGGATCCAAACACCTCGTACCCTCGCGCACCTCGTACCGCACCGTACGCTAGCTTCACGCGGTTAGTGTTGTGCAAAACGTTACACGCTGCGCCCGCGACGCTATAATAAGATGTCGAAACGTTGCCGAAAAATAATAATTGATAATATTAATGATGATGAAGAGGAATCTAATTCAAAATTACCGATATTTGAAAAACAGGTAAGTTTCCAATCAATATTTACAAATTTTACACAGTCTAAGTGAAATAATGATGTAGGAATATAATAAATAAGTTACTCCGCACCTAAGAAGGTGATAAGAATCAAGTCATGAGGCCGACAAAAAAGCAAAGAAAAATCTCACAGAATGTATCGGTTGCAAAAATTAATGATTTTTTATCCTGTTTTAATAAAAGCATCGATAAGTTTAATTAAATAAAATGTTTATATTTCCCATCACTATACAGAATGAAAAAACTACCCTTTTTCATATGGGTATGGGTACATACGACCCCACATTTTATTTTACGTATAGAACCTAAACTAAATAATCTGCTCACAGGCGGCGGCAGATTTAGGTTATTAGGAATATTATATACATATACTAGCTGACCCGGCAAACGTTGTTTTGCCATACTAAAAAAAAGGTTTGAAAAATAGATGTTGGCCGATTCTCAGACCTACTGAATATGCGTGTCAAATTTCATAAAAATCGGTCAAGCCGTTTCGGAGGAGTACGGTAACTAACACTGTGACACGTGAATTTTATATATTAGAAGATTATTAGGAAAATTATTAGGAATAATAATCGCGACAAAAACCGTACAATTTGCCTTATTTGGCGCCAAAAAAAGGATTTTTGTCTCCAGTGGGGTTTACTAAATCTCGTACCGCTCCAACGTCTGGTTCAGGATGAGGTTTCAAGCGACTCGTAACGCAGTAATGGAAAGTACAGAAAAATTAGTGCCGCTGGGAACGTGTTAATTTAATTTTCTTACCATGGCTGAAGACGCGTTGAAGACTTTACAAAAGAAACATAGCATAATTAAGGGGAGATTAACAAGTCTTATGTTGTGCCAAATTAGTTCAGATAAAATAACTAGGGTTCAAATTAAGGAGTTGTATAAGAGGGTCGACAGATTCCAAGAATTATTAGCAGTTTTTAATAGTTTATAATCTGAAATAGAATTAACCTTTCCAAATGAGGATGAACAATTGGCAGAGAGGGAATCTAGCGAGTCAATTTTTTTCTCTTCTCTCCAAGGCTCAAGAATTAATCGAATGTGCAAATTCAGATATAAAGTCGGTATTTAACGAATGTGTTTCTTCACATTGTTCACACGCGAATTCACATTCTATTAATGCTATTAAATTGCCAACCATAGAATTACCGAAGTTTGATGGAAATCACTTAAAATGGTTAGAATATAGGGATATTTTTGATTCTCTTGTAAACACTAACGATTCTATTCCACTTAAGATACATAAATTTCACTATTTAAGATCTAGTGTGGAAGGGGGCGCTTCTGTCGTAATTAGGTCGATTGAGTTTACCGCTGATAATTATCAAAATTCATGGCAAACTTAATGCCAAAGGTATGATAATAAAACCCTTCTAATCAATAATCACCTTAAGTCGTTGTTAAATTTTGATGCTATGACGAAGGAATCTTTTAAATCATTGCGGTACATAGGTAATGAAATAAATAAAAGAAATAAATAAATATTCATCGACATTTCACACAACGTCCTCTGGTCCCAAGCTTATTATGCTTGTGTAATGGGTACCAGAATACGGATATAATACATAAACTACTTTTGATAAATCAACATACATACTACTAAGTGATCATATTTCAAAAAATTTAAGGTCCACACACAGTAGGCCTACCTACTGAGCAGTGGGATGTTTTAATAATATTTATTGTCTCGACAAAGTTAGATTCTAACACGAGTGCAAAGTGGGAAGAATATAAAAATAATTTAAAACAATTACTAGACTACATTATGGTAGGGGAGCCCACGATGCTAAATGGGGATTTACTCGAGCGTCATAGAGACCTATTGAGTTGCAAAGCTTAGATGATAAGAAGAAAAAAATGTTATGTGATTTTTCACTTTTATCGGTGGGGAAAGCGGCTATAGATTTTTAAATATGTAAAAAAAAACTGTTGCATGGACATCCTCGAGCGCGTCAGATATTGATAGCATCAATGCCCTACGTATTTTTAATAATGTACGTATGTTAATCTGATCGTTTGCATGATGCGGGTGGTTGTATTTAAGGGTTGAAAATGAAAAAAAAAAAATTTTGTCGAGCGCGTCAGATTTTCTAAGGGAGTGTTAAGTGCACCAAAAAAAAAAGCTCTCATTCACTAATCTGACGATTTCGATGGGACGCAAACTCACGGGCAGTTTCATAATGTGCAAAAAAAATTCGCCATTTTGAAATACTCAAGCGCGTCAGATTAAGATATATATGGTTCATCTTTATGTTCTAAACGTACTGTCTCATAATCTGACGATTACCTAGAGGGATTCGCCTAATCTGACAAAAAAAAATTCGAAAAACGGTTCACCTTAAAGGCCATCCCTGCAACTTCCCGCTAATTCCATTCCTGGGCGCTTAAAATTGTACTTTGAACTATATTTTGAACTCAGCGGGTCATTCCCAGTCCTCCACACCCCGTCGTCCACAGTGTGGAGGTATGGGAATAGTGTGGACGAATGGGAATAAAAAGGGTGAGGAGGGAAAGGTGCCGTTTATTCCCAGTCCTCCACACTATAGTGCAGGAGCCGACACTAGAAAAAGTTAAATTTCAAAAAGATGAATTGGACTTCTAAATGTTTAATTAGGACTGTTTATGAGATATTAAGCCATCAAAATATATCGTAAAAAAAGTTGCAAAGTTATACTGTCGGCTTTTATATTGTTAGATTTACCAGCTGCTCTGGTGTCTAGCCAACGGGAGTCGCCGATAAGAGATAACAATAGATTTTAAGGACAATAGAGTCGTAAAATCTCATCTCCATTGAATCATAGCTAGACAAGAAGCACAATTAAAAAGCTCTTAGGAATATTTATGAGTGTGTTGTAAAGATAAATCATACAAATTTTTAGACAAGTATAAAATATTATTTCTATTACAGCGTGATTTGAGAAAAATAAAATTGAAGCGACTATATTCAATACTAAAAGAAAGTTAGTAACTTCAACGTTTCCTTGTGTACCAACTACTTACACCTCAAAAGTAAATAGTTTGAAGAACGAAAACATTAACGAAAGTATTTACACTTTCAAATTATTGTCCATTATGTGATAAAACTATTCTGTGATACAAATTATCTTAGACCATAATATTTACTTTCTTTTTAATTGTTGTAAATTATAAATGATCACGCTGTAATAGAAATAATATTTTATACTTGTCTAAAAATTTGTATGATTTATCTTTACAACATACTCATAAATATTCCTAAGAGCTTTTTAATTGTGCTTCTTGTCTAGCTATGATTCAATGGAGATGAGATTTTACGACTCTATTGTCCTTAAAATCTATTGTTATATCTTATCGGCGACTCCGGTTGGCTAGACACAGAGCAGCTGGTAAATCTAACAATTTAAAAGCCGACAGTGTAACTTTGCAACTTTTTTTACGATATATTTTGATGGCTTAATATCTCATAAACAGTCCTAATTAAACATTTAGAAGTCCAACTCAAACAAACCCAAATGTAGGCATCACGCAGCTGCACGCATTTAACTTTATCGACGAATTTTTGTTATTTCGGCTTGCGGAAATTGTCAGATTATATATTTTTCATTATTCTTGAATTATTACCTTCAAAATAAAAAAAATTTAGCTACGCTCGAGAATGTCGAGATGACGTTTTTTTTTTACAACTTTGTTGCCCTCCCCTTTTTTTACGTCACTCTCAAATTGTCAGATTAGTGGAATATACACTTTTTAGGATGTAATTAACTCACCCTACCTTAATCTGACGCGCTCGAGAATTTCTGATGGTCAATTTTTTTTTACTAATCTGATCCTGTATCCTTCACGGGCGGCCTTATATATGGGTCTCATATTTTGTGGAGGTACTTAACCGGGTACAAGGTATCCTCCTGTATATTAATCTGACGCGCTTTAGTAAATCCCGAAATCCCCTCTTCGGCTCCCCTACTATTAAAAGAATTTTATTCGTTTGTACGCAGTCGCGCTGATGTACTGGAGACTACGCATTATAACAAGTTCGATATGCAGGATAATAAATCAATTTATCATAATAAATTAGTAAAATCATTTGTTACTGCTTCGAACACAACTAAAGTTAGGAATTGTTTTATATGTAATCAAGGACATCTTGTACATGAATGTCCTAAGTTTAAGTCGATGAGCTACGATCAAAGGATACGTGAAGTTTCTCGATTAAAATTGTGCACTAATGGTCTTATTCTGACTTATCGGAGGTTATTTCAATTTATTTATTTATTGCTCTCAAAACGTTACAATATTACAGTATTTGGTTACAATTAAAATCTTATGACAAATAACACGTAATGAGAGCTGGAGTCTGTACTAGGTTCGAAACCTGTATTACAGATCTCCAGCCCCCCCCCCCCCCCCCTTGCTTATATTATGATACAATAAATCATTATGAAACAATTAATTAATAATACATGCAGGTATATAATAAAATAAATTCACATCAGTTTGTTGTAACATTATGTGGGTAGCATAAAAGGAATGTGTTTTTTTTTTTCGTAGGAATGCTTTTTACGCACTTACCCCCCGACTGCAGGGGCAGCCGAAGGACGTCGTGTTGGACTCCCGGGGAGTAAAAATTTCTCTCGACCCAGCCTACCAACTAAACCTACGGTGTCCTCCTCGCCCGTTGCCGGGCCGTGGTAGTTACTCAGGTATTACCACGACCCGACACGGGGGGCCCCCTAGCGGTGGGGGCTCACTGCGACGGGGTGGGCAACGTGCCCCCCCGTCGGATGGTCACCCCTCGCCCGAACACTAGGCGAGGGGTCGTCCGCCACATTGGGCGCGACAGGTCCCCTGACCCGTAGCGCGTGGCCTCCTCGCGGGCTGGGGCCGCCGGCTATTGCGCGCCGGCGGCCCCTACCCGCGGCCCTGCGGGGGGGCAATGATTGGCCCGCGCGTTCGCGCTCCCGCAGGGCCTCTCTCTTGGCCGCCATCACCTCGGACGCAAACGAGGCGACGGCGGCCCAACACTCTCTGCTGCCGGCCATCGAGGCGATGACGGCCGGCAGCGACAAATTCACGCCTATTGCGTCAGTGAGCCTGACGCGCTGAGCGGAGCAACACATACGTTGGCCGTGCACACGGCCAACGTATGTGTTGCATTGAGTAAGAGCGTGTACAAGTGATAGAAGCATGCAAGCGTGTGCGTGTGAATGTATGAGAGGTAAGGGTGTGGTGCCAGTGAACGGGTGTATGTAATGACTGAATTAATTTATTAAATTATTGATTAACTAATTATTATCTACTTATTTTTATAAGGTGCTTAATTTTTTATCTTATATATAAAATTCACGTGTCACAGTGTTAGTTACCGTACTCCTCCAAAACGGCTTGACTGATTTCGCACTCGTCTAGGCATTGGAAGCGATTTTGAAGTTCAAGCTGAAAGCTTTCGGGGTTTTCGTACTCGGCAGGTGTAGGACGTACTGTAGAGCTCATGAGTCGGGACCGCTCGGCTTTGACACGAATATTCAATGTGCCTCGTACCATTCGGTGATCGCTCCCGGTTTTCACCCTATTGATCACTGAGACATCATTGAATACTTGCCGTTCGACAAGATGAAGTCTATTTCGTTCCGTGTCGAACCATTAGGGCTTATCCAGGTCCATTTCCTTTGTTGTGGTTTTTGGAAGAAGGAATTCATCATGAAGAGTATTTCCTTCTCCAAAAAAATATCAGTATATGATATAAGTATATGATATGTATCAGTATATGTATATGATATCAGTATTTTAATTTTATAGATGAGTGAGTGAGGTGGAGATACTGATCGCGGGAACTTTCTGCCAAATCACTGTGTCATCCGAAAGAACAGTGAGACTACAAAATTAAGGGTCGTCGTCGATGCCTCGGCAAAGACATCATCAGGTAAATCCCTGAACGATTTACAAGCTGTAGGCTCCGTTATTCAAAGCGACTTGTTGTCGATTTTGCTTCGGTTTCGTATGCATAAGTTTGTACTTTTAGGTGATATTGAGAAAATGTACAGACAAATCTACTTATACCCTTCTCAACGTCATCTCCAATTAATTTTATGGCCGGATACGTCAGGATGTAAGTACAGTACAGAGTATGATATTAACAATCAAATAAAAATATTACAATTAAATACATTAACTTTATGGGATGGCATCATCTGCGCCTTTCCTGAGCACCAGGTGTCTTTCTCACAGTTAGCAAACGAATGTAGTGATGAAATTATATCTAGTATTTTGAGGTATGATTTTTATATAGACAAATATAGGTGGTAATTCTATAAATGAAATAAAATACATTTATCAAAATATTAAAAATATCTTAAATTCTGCTTGTTTTCCTCTAAGAAAAATGAGGGCTAATTGTTTACAGGCATTTGATGATTATGTGATAGCACAATCTGTGACTCAGTAAATTTAACTAAAGAGTCTAGTGTGTTAGGGTTATTGTATTGTCCAAAAATGGACATTATTTGGTTTCCAACAAATGTCTTAGAACCGCCTTCACAAATTACCAAAAGAACGGTTAATTCCACAATTTCTTCAATTTTTGACCCTTTAGGTTTAGTTTGTGCCTGTATTAAAAAACCAAAAATATTTTTACAGCAATTACGGATAGCTATACCAACTAATCTAGTAAATATATGGTTAAAATTCATTAATAATTTACATTTTCTTTCAAATATAAAAATCACGAGACGGGTTCTTTGCGATGATCAAGTCTCAATAGAATAACATTGTTTTGTTGATGCGTCACAGCAGGCATATGCCGCATGTTTTTATTTACGCCCAATTAATAAAAATAAGCAAGTTACTGTTAAACTTCTATGTGCTAAGACTAGGGTGGCACCATTAAAACCTACAACTATACCGAGACTAGAGTTGTTAGGCGCTTTATGGGGCGCAAGATTATCTCATAAGGTTATTCAAGCGTTACGATTTGAAATTAATTCTAAAATATTTTGGACCGATTCAACTGTAGTTTTGGGATGGTTGAAAACGGATGTTAGAAATCTCAAGACTTTCGTGTGTAATAGAGTAAATGAAATTAATGAAATGACACGTGACTTTCAATTTAGACATGTACCAACCACTATGAACCCAGCTAACCTGGCTTCGCGAGGTGTTAATCCTCAGGATCTTGTTTCTTCTAGCTTGTGGTGGGATGGTCCTGCCTTTCTGCAGACAGAGCAGTCCAGCAGCCAGCTGGCCGCAGCATTCACAGGTGGTCAATAATTTACCGGAGGTAAAGGTACATACCTACTCTACTGTCGCAAGATCACAGCAGTGTTTTATTAATTTAAATAGAATGTTTGCTTACGTACCTACTACGTTTCTTAACTAATTGTAAATCAAATACCTAATCTAAAATATTCAGGGCCTCTAAATTGCGATGAATTAAATAATTCATTAGTTGCATTAATAAAGCTTTGCCAATTAGATTCTTTTCAAAATGAAATTAAAATGCTTAATCGAGGTGTACAATTGCCTAAGAAATCTAAATTGTTACCGTTAACGCCTTTTATTGATACCTAGTTATGGTGTAGTTCGAGTAGGAGGTCGTTTAGAAAATTCTAATTATGAATACGACAAGAAACACCCTATAATATTAGACTCTAAGCTAAGTTAAAATATTAACAAAACTAATCATGAGAAATGAGCATATTAGGTTATTTCACGGCGGTCAACAACTACTCTTAGCCTCAGTCCCCGATAAGTACTGGCCTAAGTGGCCTATCGCAGGCAGATGTTTGGCGCGTAGGATAGTGAAGCGATGCGTCACCTGTACAAGGCTTCGCGCTAAGTCAGTGCAACAAATCATGGGACATTTACCTGAGGCGCGAACTAATTCCACTTTTCCTTTTCACTCGTGTGACTTTGCCGGACCCTTTATGATTAGCAGTCGTAAGGGTTGGGGTAACAAAAAAGTAAATGCTATTTTATGTCTTTATGTATGTCTTAGAACTAAAGCAGTCCACTTAGAACTAGTGAGTGACTTAAGTACCCAATCATTTATTTTGTGTTTACGACGCTTTGTTGCACGCAGAGGTAAACCTCATGAAATCTATTGCGACAACGGGAGAAATTTCATAGGTGCCAGCAATGAATTGGGTCGGGTACTGTACTCCTAATTTAGGTATTTGCTTTAGGTATTGCTATCCCTATTTCCAAGCACCGCGCTGAAAGGGACAATTATAGTTGAAGCAGATTTTACCTACAAATTCTTTGAAAAAAAGACGCTCCGTAGTCCCCTTTTTTCTTCGCGAAAGATAAACTGATTTTAATTGTTTTTACGCTATATTATAGATGAAGAGTATATCTATGCTTCTATCACTTTCTTTTTTGGTAAAACATTACCAAATATGTGTGATAGTCGCTGCAACTTTACCTAAAGAAAACCGGAAAAAAACGGATTTTCCGATGGTCATATTTCTTTCAGTTAATATGTTTTGAAAAAAAGATATAGTGATAGAAGCATAGATATACTCTTCATCTTTAATATAGCGTAAGAACAATTAAAATCGGTTTAATTTTCGCAAAGAAAAATGGGGAGTACGAAACCCATATTTTTGTATGGAGCATAATTTGGTATCGTGCCCTCCTGTCCAGCCGTCAGTCGGTTTATGATTATGCAAGTAATGAGGAAATAAAGTTTGTTTTTATCCCCGCATACTCCCCACATTTCGGAGGAATATTCGAGGCTAAATTTCACTTAAAACGTATAGCGGTAAACGTTGACGTTTGAGGAGCTAGCGACGCTGTTTGCACAAATTGAAGCTATTCTAAATTCACGCCCGCTGACTCCTCTCTCGTCCAATGTTACTGATCTATCTCCACTGACCCCAAACCACTTCTTAATCGGGAAACCACTTATGTCTATCCCAACGCAGCCAGTCAACGTGTCCAGACCCACCAGATACGAGCTCATCGAGAAGATCAGGCAAGACTTCTGGGAGAGGTGGCGCCGGGAGTACATCTCAGAGCTGCTCAGCGCGCCAAGTGGCGCACCCCGCAGCATCCGCTGGCCTGTGGCGATGTGGTCGTCCTCAAGGAGGACAACTTGCCGCCTTTGCAATGGAGGCTAGGGCGTATCAGTCGTCTGTATCCTGGCATAGACGGCATCAGCAGGGTGGCTGATGTAACTACTTCGTCGGGCACTCTTCGAAGGGCAATCAACAAGTTGTGTCCCTTGCCAACAACGGAGCCCAGCCGTGATGAAAAGGAGGGAGCCACCAGACCTGTTTCCAAGGTCACTACTATTCCTTGAAAGCTATGGCTTTCAACGCCCCGGAGGATGTTCGCGCATTCAATGCAGCATACCGGCTTCGGGGGGATGAGAGTTCCGGGGGGAGGAGGACCGGCCGTTGCATCGCCGTCGTCGGTTGCCGGAACACTCGCCAGTGTGAAATAATTAATACCGAGCTATATGTACTCGCACGTAATAAACGCCTTATATTTAAATAATCATTTTTTATTAACCCTAATGTTCGTCTATCAAACAACTTCAATGAATAGTAGTAACATGTTAACACGCCGTGCATGATAAATTATAGCATCTTGCCTAATTGCAATAATGGTATTGATGTGTATTGGAATCTGTATGTGTTATCACTAACCAAGCGTTTACCTTTAGCCAAATAGAAATTATATGAACCAATGATGCTATTTTAGTCTACCTTTTCTTTTGAAATTAGAAGATTAGTAAGAAATCTTTATCTTCAGTTAGATATTGGTGACAATTCTACGTGCACAACTAAACTAAACAAAAAAATATCGATTACTTGGCTATTTTGTTGTGCACGTTTACATTTAAATTAAATCTTTAGACTAAAATAAACAGTTTTTTAAGAGGGTACTGTACTTCTAATTTAGGTATTTGCCGTAGGTATTGCTATCCCTATTTCCAAGCGCCGCGCTGAAAGGGACAAATATAGATGAAGCGGATTTTACCTACAAATTCTTTGAAAATAAAATTGGTCAAGTGCGAGTCTGACTCGCGCACGAAGGGTTCCGTACCATTATCTATGCAACATAAGGCAACGTTATTAGTATCGAGCAAGAAACGGTAAAAAAATCATGTTTCTTGTATGGGAGCCCCCCTTAAATATTTATTTTATTTTATTTTTAGTATTTGTTGTTATAGCGGCAATAGAAATACATCATCTGTGAAAATTTCAACTGTCTAGCTATCACCGTTCTTGAGATACTGGGTACGGAACCCTAAAAATCATGTTTGTTGTATGGGAGCCCCCCTTAAATATTTATTTTATTTTATTTTTAGTATTTGTTGTTATAGCGGCAATAGAAATACATCATCTGTGAAAATTTCAACTCTCTAGCTATCACCGTTCTTGAGATACAGCCTGGTGACAGACGGACGGACGGACGGACGGACGGACGGACAGCGAAGTCTCAGTAATAGGGTCCCGTTTTTACCCTTTGGGTACGGAACCCTAAAAAGACGTTTCGTACTTCCCTTTTTTCTTCGCGAAAGTTAAACCGATTTTGATTGTTTTTACATTATATTATAGATGAAGAGTATATCTATGATGGTATCACTTTCTTTTTTGGGAAACGTTACCAAATATGTGTGTTAAACGCTGCAACTTTACCTAAAGAAAACCGATCCGAACCGAGTATAGGTATCGTACTTCCGTTTTTTCTTGGCGAAAGTTAAACCGATTTTAATAGTTTTTGAGTTGCGAAGGTTGCCCCCGCAACCAGAAAAGCGAAGTGCGTAAAAGCATAACCCACGTGAAAAAAAACCAAAAAAATGTTTGTCCCTATGTGAACCTATATCTTTGCAACTACGAAATGGATTTTGATGCGTTATTTTTAGGGTTCCGTACCTAAAGGGTAAAAACGGGACCCTATTACTGAGACTTCGCTGTCCGTCCGCCCGTCTGTCACCAGGCTGTATCTCAAGAACGGTGATACCTAGAGAGTTGAAATTTTCACTGATGATGTATTTCTATTGCCGCTATAACAACAAATACTAAAAATAAAATAAAATAAATATTTAAGGGGGGCTCCCATACAACAAACATGATTTTTTTACCGTTTCTTGCTCTCATACAATACAACAAACGTGATTATCGACATGTACCTATTAACACAGCTAGTAGGTATAGAAAATGAAGAATTAGGGATATTGTTTTTGTTTACTCAAAATCTACTAAATATATTTTAATTCTGATTTACGTGTTTCTATATATAATAGTTACTTATGTTTTGAAAGTTATTTCATTAGTTAATACGCGATAATAGACCGACAAATGACAAAAAATAAAAAATTAGAGAGGTTATTTCGCTAAGTTTTTCTATCGAGAAAACTTTTTTCAATCGCGTTTCTGAGTTTATGCGAGTTTATGCGTTTTTTCAATTGTATAATCTAGGAAGATTATACAATTGAAAAAACATATAAGTACTTAAAAATTAGAGCTCTAGCCATTCAAAATAAAGAAAAAATAAAAACTTTGTACGTAGAAAAATGCACGATAATATTAATAATATTCAGAACATTTTACACAACGTCTTCTGGTCCCAAAGTAAGCTATATTTCTATGCTTGTATTATGAGTACCAGATACGGATAGACTACATAAACGACTTTTTTTTGTAAATACATACTTATAATACATCTTATCTTATCTTATATATAAAATTTACGTGTCACAGTGTTAGTTACCGTACTCCTCCGAAACGGCTTGACCGATCTTTATGAAATTTTACATGCATATTCAGTAGGTCTGAGAATCGGCCAACATCTATTTTTCAATTTTTTTTTATATGGCAAAACAACGTTGGCCGGGTCAGCTAGTCTTATATATAAAATTCACGTGTCACAGTGTTAGTTACCGTACTCCTCCGAAACGGCTTGAACGATTCTTCTCAAATTTTGCATACATATTCAGTAGGTCTGAGAATCGGCCAACATCTATTTTTCAAACATTTTTTTTAGTATGGCAAAACAACGTTTGCCGGGTCAGCTAGTAATATATAAAATTCACGTGTCACAGTGTTAGTTACCGTACTCTTCCGAAACGGCTTGACCGATTTTTATGAAATTTTACATGCGTATTCAGTAGGTCTGAGAATCGGCCAACATCTATTTTTCAAATCATTTTTTCTTTTTTTTTAGTATGGCAAAACAACGTTTGCCGGGACAGCTAGTAGACTATATATATTGATGCAGGCCCTTAATGTAAAAACAAATAGGTACGATTTTTGTTTTTGTCCATAGATTTTTTGTGTTGCGACAGTTCGCCTTTCTGCGATCTAGCGGATTTTTCAGTAACTACCTCAAACCACCATTTCTAGTTTTCTAGTTATGTTGCGTTGCGTCCTTTGGAGTGCTTTGCGCGTGGTTTGCGTTTGCGTCTTGGTATTTTAGTTTATGAGAACATCAACAGAGGGAGCTATTTCAAACTTTCAAAATGCCATTTCGATTTTCTAATAGGTCTTTGAGAAACAATGTATAATGAAATTTAGATTATCATAAAATGATAATTCAGTGGAATAAGTGTTAATAAAATCGTTACCTTGCGTCTACAACTACACCATAAGCCCTCCATAACCATCGCTAGTTTTCCAATTGCAGAGCATAATACGACTCAGTGCCGCACAATGCTGAATTATGCTGACGCTTAATTGGAACATGAATTAGTTTTCAAATGCACCAGCAGAGTGCGCTAAGTTCAGTGTTGAAAAAAAAAATACTAAAATAAAATTGTATTCACATTATAAGTGTGGAATATAAAAAAAAGCCATTGTTTGTACCTTCATCCATACTTATATTTTTTTTTTTAAACACAGCTTGAATTAACTTTGATTATTTCCAGAAAACTCCGACGAAACGAAAGCTTTAAATTTTTTTTAACAATAAATAATATTACTACCGATAATATATAAATAAAATTTCAATCAATGCCAATTTAAAGAAAAAAATATTGTTAATTTTCTGTCGCTGAAGTTGGTATGTGCGTATTGTGCGATGCATTGCAGGGCCCTGAGTCGGGTATTTCAACGGTGTCACAACTGTACCATTATTGTACCATTATGGTGCAATAGTAAAGTTTTTGGTAGTCTACTAATAATGTGTCGTCATAACGACTTCATCATTGTCTTACAATTGTCAAAGTGACATAAATCGCTAGTCTCGTACACAACTGCTTCACAATTGCAATTCAATGACTGAAATGTTTCGGTAGTCTGCTATTTTGAATTTGACAGTAATATTTTTAAATTGTCCTGTGTCGACAGATTGCCATAAATAAAAAATAGATAGATAGAAATATTAGAAATTGTTCTTTGTAATTTATTGCAATTTACTAATCTCCTAAACTTCACATTGCTTTTTGTACTAATAAATAGTATGTACAAATATATTTAAACGAAGTCTAGCATGATTAAATGTTTAAATTTATTAGTAGTTTTTCGAAAATCACTTCAACTAACGCATTTTTTAAAAACGGCAACACATACATACCATTCTAACACAATCCATAGATAAAAGAGACCGAAAATTCAATGCATAGATAAAAGAGATCGACAATTCTATTACCATTGAAAGACCGTTATGACGGCATATAGCAGACTACGGATAATTGACTTCAATTGCAACGGTATCGTGCCGGTATTGTGCCGGTATGACAATTGTTCCAAAATAGTGGACTTGAGCACCTGTAGTTGGAACACTCAACGTTGAGCATTGTGCCCCATAAATGCATAATGCGCTCTTGTGCTGTAATTGGAAAACGGGGCATGCGTGCGTCTTCACCCTGTGGTCTTCTATCTGTATTGTCTGTGGTTTCGTTTCATTTCAGGTTTTGTTTGACAGAAAAAATAAAAGTGAAGCATCGAATTGTTTGATGCGTAAAGAAATCGGGAATTTTAATTAAAATCAAAGCAATTTAAATCATTTAAAAATATTGTAGCTATCATTGCTACATTCATACTGTGATTACAGATAGTGTGTGTGTTTTATTTAAGTGTGTTCGGATGTGCGTTGTTTATCTGACATGTACTTATGTTGGAATTTCATAAATAGACCAGACATTTGTTGTCGGGGCCGCGTATAAAAATAACATTGAATTGTCGCGTCGGGTCGGGAGGATTGATCCCGCCTGCGCCTACAACAGTATGGTTGTTATAATGACACCAAATATATTTTACCTGACTGTCCTTTGCCTGATGGGTAAGTGGCAAAATTCTTTTTATCGGAAACACAAAACGCTTTTAACAAAACTATAGAGATCCTTCGTTCATTCCGTTATAATATTAATTTTTTTTTTTAATTATGAAGATTACTGTATAATAAAAGAAACGAAAGAGTATTTATTGTTGTTTACAAAATAGTATTTTTATGAAGCATGGTTTATGTTGTCTGTTATTAAATGATTAACAAGTAGGTACCTACGTAAACATACAAAAATATTTAGATGAAACCTATGTAATACTACTATACTAAAATTAATACAATAAGGTAATGTTATTACTATGACTTGTTAACTGGAGTAACCTAGGTTATTTTAGGACGGGCAAAGTAGAGATATACCCTTTAAGTTAATAACAATGTAAAATGGCTTAATAAATTGTGTATTTAAAAAAAACTTAGTTTAAATATTTACAAATTAATTAGGTTTTAAAAAGAGGTTTAATTTGTACTCACTGATCAGGCCACAAAATAGTGTTTTGAAATTGGTTCTCATTACAACCGTTTTACTAAAAGTTTGTTTGAGCCAAAAATTTTTTTATGTTTTAATAATATTTATATGTTACCGGCTAACACTCACTTTTATAGGATTGATGATGTCGACCCAGGTTTAGCTTACCTTCAAGGGTCACAGACACCGCTGTGTGCTCGTCCTGATGATGAGCATCGGATATGCTTGAAATGTGGGTCGACATCATCGATCCTATAAAAGTGAGTGTTAGCCGGTAACATATAAATATTTATGTTTGATAAATTGTAATGAACAAAAGTACATAACTAAAAAATGAGTTTCATTCACAGTTATTCTAACAATTTCCATTCTTTTATATACTTACTCAGTACTCAGAGAAGATTTACAACATTCATTTATGACTATGGTGTCTGTTAAGTCTCAGAAATGTCAGGCTGAAATTGAAAACAAATATTTACATCTAAATCTTATAAAAAGCAGTTTTAACAAATGAGTTGCATAAGTATTAGAGAATGTTATGTTAAAAAAATCAAAGAACCAAGTTTTTTGAAAATGAATTTTTACATACATTCCACAATATCTGGTCCCATGCTAAGCTTGTTGTTCGTGTTATGGATACTAGAAATGTAAAAAATACATAAACAACTTCTTTTAAATACATATATATACAGGGTGTCCCAGAACGTAACGTAGCTGGGAAGGGGGGTGATAGGGGGGGTCACAAGGGTCACCAGAAAAATAAAATAAAAATTCCCCTCTGGCTATTTAAAAAATAAATGGCATTTTTTTAAAAACTAAAAATTTTACACCTTGTGGGGCTATTTTGCTAACTGTACCTACAAATATAGCTGTTTAAAAAAAAAAAGATGTTATGTAATCCTCAATAACCCTTCATCAAATTGAATTAAAAAAATAATACATATCCAACCAAGATTTTAAAGAAAATTAAGTTCTTTTCCAGTCAAGGACTTAGTAATTACAATTTCACTCAACTTTCTCCAAGTGTACTGAAAAAAAAATGTACTATGCAGCTCCGGCGTGTAACTTAAAAAGATAGGTAATTTTATTGCAATTCCAAAATGGTATAACACTTATTTGAAAAAATCATACTTAGACATTTAAAAATAATTTTCGGGAACAATACCCCTGCAAAACAAAACATCAATAAAACAATAGTCTCAAATTCCTAAGAAAATACATTTTTAAATGTCTCTTCTGTTCCTCTAATGTTACTGCCCGTTAATTCTCAAGATTGGAGTACTGTACATACCTCAAACACTCAAGTACAGTCTAGGCCAGATAAAGCTTTACCATATTTTATGACAGGGAATTTAAATGAAACTCGAAAATAAAACAAAATTGTAATTATTTATTCAAATTAAGTGCTCGAAATGTGCACCACCAACATAAATGCACGCCCTACATCGTTTTAAAAATGAGCGGGAAATGTGCCGAGCAAATCTTCTATTATTGATTGATTCCGCGGCCTCTGTGATCCTCGCCTTCAAGTCACCCAAGTCCCTGATGGGTTTCCCATAAACTTTTTCTTTTATAGCACCCCAGTAAAAGAAGTCCAACGGGTTTAAATCCGGTGAACGAGCTGGCCACGCTATAACACCGGCCCTTCCCATCCACCTACCAGGATATTCGTTGTTTAGGAAATCTCTTACTGGGCGTGCATAATGTGCTGGGCACCCATCATGCTGGAACCACATATTCCTTAATGTTTCCAGCGGCACATCTTCCAATAAATTGGGTAATTCGTTTTGTAAAAAGTGCAAGTACGCCTCGCCAGTCAGTGCCTCAGGTAACTCAAAGGGTCCCATTATTTTACCGTTCAGTATTCCGGTCCACATGTTCACTTTAAAACGATATTGGGATCGATCTTCTCTAATAAGGTGGGGATTTTCTACGTGCCACTCGTGTAAATTATGTAGGTTCATGTAGCCGTCCTTTTTAAAAGTAGACTCGTCGGACCACAATATTTTATTAAAAAATTGAGGGTTCTCCCTATGCATGCGCAGCATCCTACTACAAAATGCAAGTCTCGCAGGAAAATCGCGTGGTATCAGACTCTGTACGCGTTGCACGTGGTACGGGTGGAACTTTTCTGATTGTAATATGCGATGAGCAGTACTTTTTGATACACCTGTATTTGCTTCAATTGTCCGAACTGAAGTACTCGGGTTGTCTGCGACGGTTTGAAGCACTACATCTTGGACATCGAACCGAGATCTGCGTTCATTAACCATTTGATGTGGAAGTCGACCCTCAGACAATAGTCGGTGGACATTGACAAAAACACGGCTATCCGGGTGACGTGGGGCGTTCGGATATCTTTCTCGGTACAGTCTTGCTGCAGCACCGGCATTACATCTACATTCGCCGTAAATGAGATGCATGTTCGCATATTCATGTGGAGTGTACGTGGGTGGCATGGTGGCACTGTATCACACACTTTAGTCCTTGAGAAAGCCAAGTCGTTGGAAGAAATCACAAACAATGTCCAAAATCACAAAGAAATAATCAAGTCCAGAAAGCGAAGCAAAGTTGTTAGTACTAAATGAACACAAACGAATACAAAGATGTGCAGTAAACGAGAGAGCTTAATGTACTGCCCGACTATTTGGCTAACCAGAGACAGCACCCCTACTTTTTCTCTTCCTTTAACGTATCTACCTGTCTCTTTCACTCCCTGAACTTGTTTTGTTTCATTGTTCTCGCGCATGGCTAACGGTACGAGAGGGGTACCTGCCTACCTGCCTGTACAAGGAACAGGAATATTTGCTTAGGAATTTGAGACTATTTATGTTGGTGGTGCACATTTGGAGCACTTTATTTGAATAAATAATTAGAATTATGTTTTATTTCCGAGTTTCATTTAAATTCCTTGTCATAAAATATGGTAAAGCTTTATCTGGCCTAGACTGTACTTGAGTGTTTGAGGTATGTACAGTACTCCAATCTTGAGTATTAACGGGCAGTAACATTAGAGGAACAGAAGAGACATTTAAAAATGTATTTTCTTAGGAATTTGAGACTATTGTTTTATTGATATGTTTTGTTTTGCAGGGGTATTGTTCCCGAAAATTATTTTTAAATGTCTAAGTATGATTTTTTCAAATAAGTGTTTTACCATTTTGGAATTGCAATAAAATTACCTATCTTTTTAAGTTACACGCCGGAGCTGCATAGTACTTTTTTTTTTCAGTACACTTGGAGAAAGTTGAGTGAAATTGTAATTACTAAGTCCTTGACTGGAAAAGAACTTAATTTTCTTTAAAATCTTGGTTGGATATGTATTATTTTTTTAATTCAATTTGATGAAGGGTTATTGAGGATTACATAACATCTTTTTTTTTTTTAAACAGCTATATTTGTAGGTACAGTTAGCAAAATAGCCCCACAAGGTGTAAAATTTTTAGTTTTTAAAAAAATGCCATTTATTTTTTAAATAGCCAGAGGGGAATTTTTATTTTATTTTTCTGGTGACCCTTGTGACCCCCCCTATCACCCCCCTTCCCAGCTACGTTACGTTCTGGGACACCCTGTATATTATCACACAACGGCGTGCACTGGAATTTAACTTAGGGTAGGCAGTCACAAAAACTTTTTCTTTTATAGATTTTTAGCATAGCCACGCGACGGATCTCTAAGTCGGAAACCATGCCAACAGAACAAATTTAAATCTGAATATCCCGAATCAGTCCACACTGTACTAGAATTACTAAACAATAACTACGTACGTACATACATACGTACATGTACGTATGTACATACGTTTCATAACTTTTAACATGAAATTTTCGAGGTACAATACCTTTTTGCTGGCTTAGTTGTCGTAACTCGGGTACACAGAATCTTTTTACTGAAAGACATTTGTGAGAACTTGTTATTTTTAATTTTTAACAAACACACACTATCAACACACATTTCACAATCAAATAACATTTTAAAATCAACAAACGAAAATCCATACAATTATTAAATTATAGAAACTCAATATTAAACAGTTCAATGAATCACACGAAAAAATAAAATGGCCTCGGTCGAACCAAAATATTTCTGCTATTTAAATAAATAAAACCTTACTAAACAAAAATGCATACGTGATTTATTAGACTTCCGACTATTATATTTATTCGGTAACGAACGAACGCCGAATACTCGCGGAAACATCCGATCGCCAAAGCATGCCGCATGAGATACGGTACAAGGCGTCTTCAATATGCAAGCCTGTGTGCGTTTGTAAACTGTGCACGGACACCAAAATTTCTACACACATATGAACTCATGGCAGGCGGGCGGCGTAGAGCTTGCTAGCTACGCTAATATTATTCCTTCGCCAAACGCCTGGCAAAAAGCAATTTGCAAGCACATATTGGTGCTATTTATGAATTATTAGGCGTTTTTAAGTTATACCTAATATTTTGTTTAATTAATAGTAAATAAATGAATAAAGTCATCTAAAACATACGAACGTTTTATTAAAATATCTGTGAATGGCAAGTAAAGCAGTGCTTCTGTGCCTCAATAGAGTGCACGCCCATGTTATCACAGATAATGTAATAAAGACACATACACGAATTAGAACATTAATATTGGATCACCCTAAGTCGAGCTATTCATCGAGCAATTTTTCATTCCTGCGATTATCAACAGATGGCAAAAATTATTGCCATCTAGTGACATCTACTGCTAGACTACTTGCCATGCCCGCTTGGTAGATGGCGCTACGTTGTTTACCTATTCACGGCCGCCGGCCAGTGCGTCATCAATTAAAGTTTCGCTATTAAAAGCTATGTGTTCATGTAGTACAGGGAACGATAGTGAAACAATTCTGTTGCGGCAAAAACTTGTGTTATTATCACTACCACTAGGTATCAATTTTCGGTCAAGTTTATTTGTGTATGCAGAATTGATTTAATTTTAATATACCTACCTACTCGTTGTGCCACGCGGTAAATAGGATACAAAATCGGATAGCTTTTTATCATCCCACGGCAACGTTGCATTCTTTTGGGATATTTATTTACCATGCTTGCCGTCTTTCGTTCTATCAGTATACTTTTTAACCGACTTCAAAAAGGAGGTTGTCAATTCGTCTGTATGTTTTTTAAGCTATTGTATAGTTTCTATCGCGGGCCTTGAGCGTGGAGACGGACGGACGGACCGACGGGCGGACGGACTGACGGACGAACGTACCGACGGACGGACGGACGGACGGACCGATGGTCATACCGACGGACGGACGAACCGATGGACAGACGGACGGAAGGTCCGACAGACGGACGGACCGACGGACAGATGGACCGACGGACGGACCGACAGACGGTCGGACCGACGGACGGACGGACCGACAGACGGAAGGACTGACGGACAGACAGACGGACGGACGGACGGAGAGACAGACAGACAGGTCACCCATTGGGCATAGTAATAGTAGCAGTATAGACTTAGAAAATTATCAGTTTACAAAAGCTATATTTTACTCGTACGGCGACGTTTTGTTTGTTCCGACGACTAGTGTTCCTAGTCAACGAGCCTTTTCAAAATCAAGAAAACTTATTACCAAATATTGGGTACTTAAAAAAAAAGTTGAACCGACTTCATGGGCCTTTGAAATTTGAGGGTTTTCCTAGCTAAATTTATTATTTATGGTGTACAGAAGATGATACGAAATCTTCAATGTAAGGAGTTAAATTTTTGTGGATTTCAAGTTTTGTTTCTAAAATATACTAATTTTTATTTTAATCTCAATATTTCTGCTTAATTCGGCATATTTACATTTTATAGTTTACAAATGTGCATCGTAATGCCACCTATTGATCGTTTATACATATAAATCAATTACAAAATGTTCTAATTCGTAGCCCATGATATTATTAATAACATTTCTAGACAGAAAGCACCCAAGTTCATTATAATTATCTGTGTTCACACAAATAATTTTTAACTTGTGAAACTATCCACTGGTAACAGTTTTGTCAAAATCCCTAGCCATGTTGGAGATTACTACAAACAAATAGAGGGACATTTTTAACAGATTTCTACGCTTTTTAATGCTTGTATTTAGATATTTTTTGTAAAACACCTATATTTGGACATTACTAACAGACAATTCTATTCTATTTGTATAGATTTTTGTTGCAAAGTGAAATATTTTTATTTTAAGTACCTATACAAGATTTAGAGAGTAGAGCTCTTTTAAAATGTCGTTTGTTAATTCAATATTAATTTTACACGATTATTCTTAACTTCTGTAAGGAGAAGTAACTCTAACTAATAGTACTAATACAGATGGGAATCACATGCATTAGTCATGTCTTCTTATAATTTTTTTAGCTGCTATTTAATATACATTGAATTATGTAGTGCCATATTAACTGTAGGATGGGTTATGTTTTTGTGCATCTCCTTTATAGTTATTTGTAAATTTATTTATTACGAAGATCATAATAATATTATCTTCTAAACTGATGGATTAATTTTGATACTTAATTTCGTCTTAACAACTTTAGTGTTCTTTGATTCGTTTTTAAAAGTAAAAACGAAAACCGCATTTTTTTTCATTGTCATAAATTAAGTTGATGAAATCCTAAAGGAATGCTTTGTTCATTTACGCAACTCATAACACGCAATAAAAGAAACATTACATGAATAAAAGAGTTTTTATCATTAGGTACGCAAGCAACACTTGCGGCGCCACCTTCCGACGAAAATCTGCCACCTCGACCTAAAGAAAATAGAATTACTACGAGATATTGCGAGTTTACCAATGGTTCGGAGACAACATCTTGTGATAACTCAAAAAACTCAACTTGCGTTCCAAACGTCATCAAAGAAGAATGTCTACCGGTTGAAGCCGATAAAAGCAATCATTGTTTTGTGCTGTGGCAATTCGACAATGTCACGAACACAGCCTATCCAAAGTTTAAAGGATGTTTCACGGACACAGTTTCTTGCACTGATCGAGCGTCAAGCTGTCGCCTACACAAAGCAAAGTTACTTCTTCTTCATTGCTGCTGCGAAGGAGATATGTGCAATCAAAACCTTTCCTTTCCTGGAATAGAAGCTGGAATGTCCCCGCCGACAGAAATTACACCAGAACAGGTATCAACATCAGTACTACCAAATTCAGAAGATGATACGAAAGCAGTCATCGCCTATACTTTGACACCTCTGTTCTTGATATTTGCCGTTCTCGTGGGATGTTACCTATTATATAGGAAGCGAAAAGGCTCATCATTCGCTGAGTTAGCTAATGGAGAGGCTTCTTTGTCACGACCACCATCTGCTGGAGCAGGCATGGAGAATGAAATCGCCGGTTTAGTCGGCCAAGTGACGTTGTGCGAAGTTCGTGCACGTGGTAGATTCGGTGCTGTGTGGAGAGCTAAACTTGGCAAGAAAGATGTTGCTGTTAAAGTATTTCCTTTACAAGACAAGCAGTCTTGGTTAGCTGAGCAAGAGATCTATAGACTTACGAGAATGGATCACCCAGATATTTTGCATTACATTGGCGTTGATAAAAAGGGCGATAATCTTCAAGCTGAATACTGGCTAGTTACTGCTTATCATGAGAAGGTATTAATTTTTTTTATAATTTAATAATTTCTAACTTTAAGCAATTATTTTGTTATTGGCTTTACTAACTTTTTATTTTTATTTATTTGATACATTTTCAAAGTAACCTTAAAAATAATTGAGCACAATAATGACTGCACTAGTATGAACTGTATCGCAATCATTATTGCCCTTCACAAGTAGGTGTATACATCCAGTGGTGGTTTTTAAATTAGGTACAATAACATAAAGACATTAATGTAAGTAGATATATATTACAATGAGATCATAGAATAATTATATATACTGAAGAGAACTACACAATAAATCAGGTAAGTAAACAGAAAAGTTATTCTTTATAAAAATTTTTACCATCTTAGGACACCTATTTTTTACATTCTTATTAAATACGTGTGTGTAACCAAATATTTTGTCACAGGGTTCCCTATGCGACTATCTGAAAGGTCATACGCTTACCTGGATCGAGGCGTGGCGCATCGCAGCCTGTGTAGCTAGAGGTTTAGCGCATCTTCACGAGGAAGGAGGTGGTAAACCCGCAGTCGCACACCGTGACTTCAAATCCAAGAACGTACTTCTGAAAGCTGACTTAAGCGCGTGCATTGCCGACTTCGGACTTGCTCTAGTTTTCGTGGCTGGAAGGGGTTGTGGTGATGCTCACGGTCAAGTTGGCACCAGACGGTACATGGCCCCTGAAGTGCTGGATGGAGCGATCAATTTCACCAAGGATGCTTTCTTGAGGATCGATATGTACGCCTGTGCACTCGTCTTATGGGAAATTGCTTCAAGGTTTGTGTTAAAAATATTATAACTAATAACTTTACATATCGCTCGCTTTCTAGGTTTTATCATAGTTGGCATATTATAATATAATATACGATACGACGATGAAATGTTGGGAGTATTTGGTAGAAGTTAGGTTCTATATTCTTTTTGAAATCCTACTCGTACATCATTTGACTTTGAAATCCTTAACTCGTACATCATTTGACTTTGAAATCGACGAAACTCGTCAGTTACTTCACACCGCCCTTCTTTACTTTAGCCCTATAGACCGACCATATAGATACATCACATATTAATCATTTCGGCAAAGGCTCTAACTGTCATGATAACGTCAGCCATATTTAAAAACAGACGAGATATCACACGAAAACAAAAATGCATGGTGCATAAGAAAACCATTTAAAATGTAGATATCCGTCGTGGCGTTGTGAAAGAGCGCAGCTACAAGTAAATAAATATACGTGGACATATCACACAACGTCCTCTGGTCCCAAGCTATGCTTATAATATGCTTGTGTTATAGGTTACAGATATACTACTTAAACAACTTTTCTTTTGTAAATACATCTTATAATACATAGAAAACACAAAAATGATTGTCCCGTGCGGGACTCGAATCGTGAATGGCACTCCGTTACATAAACCGCTAAACCACAAAGCCCGTCCAATACTGAGAATTAGATTTTAAAATGTTACATGTCTTGGTGTGGCGCCTTGGCGGCAGTCTGTCACGACCCAATTACGTTCCATGGATGAAAGGCTGATAAGAAATACTTTAAACTGATAATACTAACTGTTAGAGAAGTAACTCTGTTACTCCCAGCTTATTATGGCTTCTTAGCTTATTAAGGCACTTATGCGAGGCGTGTTAGCTTGAGATCTAAACACGCGGCAGCGTGTCAAGCCTATTTCAAGCAAATGTTCCTTATCCCTGAGCTGGCTTTTACAATAGTACACTATGAGCAAGAAATCGGTGATGATACTTATATTCTTCTCACCACATTGATGGTTACAAGTAATGAAGTGGCCCGCAACATTCAAAATGTTTTCTAAAGAGATCATTGTATTTCTCTCTCTCTCTCTCCAGCAAATTAACGTCTCACTGCTGGCCTCCTCCACTTTGGGAGGGCTTTTTGGTCTTCTATCCCGCGCTGACCAGGTGTGTTGTCACAGGGTTTAGTTTCAAGTTTTCCGTCTCTTACAGTTTATGTTAACTGCTTATAATATCCCTTATCTGACTCTTACAGCACCCTGGGGAAGATATGGGGTGGTGACACTTGTATTCTTAATCCGTCACAACACGGACAGGAGCATTATGTTTAAACTCTTCTAATGTATATTGGTCGGATAAAATGAAATTGCGTCACGTGTTGTGCGTCAGAATTCATCTGTCTATGTTTGTATCAAAATAATGCGGTGATACGAACACGCCCCTTAACCACTTGTTATCTTTCTGTGCACATCACGTTGGTGTTAAGAAAGTTTTTTGCTGATAAATACTATGATGTAACAGTCAACTTTACTTATCTCTTTAGGATACTGGCGTAAAAAAAACGAACTTTTATCGTTTGTATTTTTTAAATGTTTGACGGACTAGTGGATAACAGTAAACCTAATTCAGGGTTTCGTACAAACCCTTATAGTATCACTACGGTGTCCGTCTGTCTGTCTGTTTGTCCGTCCGTCAAACATTTTTTACTCGGCACCGGCTGAAGGTGTCAACTTGAAATTCATAACAAATGTAGATCTATATCTATACGGTCTCTTACTGCAAAAAATACATTCAATATTTTAAATCTACGCATTCAGAAGATATTACCGAATTACGGCTATTTTTGAGTATTTTCGACTTACGCTAGGGAATCAAAACCTACAGGTTACTTCCCATTGCCCTAGAGACTTGAAATTCGGCATGGACCAAGCCTACATAGTGCTGATATAGGGAAAAATCCAAAAACTTGTTATTTGTTATCACATCACATAAAAGAATTGTTTAAACTAATACCAACTTAAGAAGTAGCTGAAATGTAGGCGATTCCCTTTATTGCAACCACAAAGTAAGTTGGTGAGTTGTTTTAAGCTTAAATAACTGTTTATTTGTATTTAGTTATTTATGTTTTTCGGTTGAGTAGGTACGGAACCCTAAGTGTGCGAGTTTGACTTGCTCTTGACAGGTTTTTTTTTATAGAAGCCCTGAAATAGAAACCGTAGAATTTATTTATCATCATTCTCCTGCCTTTATCCCGTTATTCGGAGTCGGCGCAACATGATACTGACGGCTTTATAATAATCTATACTAATATTATAAAGCTGAAGAGTTTGTTTGTTTGAACCAATCAATGGTTTGAACGCGCTAATCTCGGGAACCACTAGTCCGATTTGAATAATTATTTTAGAGTTAGTATATTTGCATAGTATGGTATATGGACGGGCCTCGTGGTGTAGTGGTTCTGGTAACGGACTGCCGATCAAGAGGTCGCGGGTTCGATTCCCGCTCGGGGCAATCATTTGTGTGATTTTTCTAATTGTCATACAAATGTTTGTACTGCGTCTGGGTGTTTCTATGTATTATAAGTATGTATTTACAAAAAAAAAGTAGTATATGTATTCTATCCGTATTCTGGTACCCATAACACAAGCATATGAGCTTAGCTTGGGACCTGAGGACGTGGTGTGAAATGTCCATGAATATTTATTTATTTATTTATAATTATATTTATCGCGGAAAGCCAATAAGCTACAACATCATGTTATAATCAAAAGAAGTGAAGCATCAGTGAAAAAGGTTGCAAAAACGGGAAACATTTTCTAAATTCCACGCGCACGACTTCGCGGAAAACTGCTAGTGGTACATAATTATATATTACTAGTGGTTCCTGAGATTAGCGCGTTCAGACAAACAAACAAACTCTTCAGCTTTATAATATTTGTATAGATACCTACCTCACGCGGGTATTACCCTGACGCATATACAGCAAGAGGTCCTATGTGTTGTCATACTTCAGAGCTATCAAACAAATCTGGAATACTTGTTAAACAATTCCACTTAGTAATTTAATTTATTCGCAATAATATAACGGGAATTACGTCTATATTACTAGAAGCGTGCGTCACTTTAACTGCCTGTTCTATAAACATGATATGAATTGTAATAATTTATAATTAAACTTGCTTAACCTTATTTCTGTGTTGTGATGGATTAATAATGCTTATATCACCACAATATTTGACCTTAAACACGCGGTAAGAGTTATCTTAGAGGAGATACTATATTTTGCAAGATACAGAAATATCGAAATATATGTATAAAATACTAGCTGACCCGGCAAACGTTGTTTTGCCATACAAAAAAAAGGGTTTGAAAAATAGATGTTGGCCGATTCTCAGACCTGAATGCGTATGTAAAATTTCGTAAAAATCCTTCGCTCCTATTAATCGCAGCGTGATGCTATGTAGCCTTTCTTAATAAATGTACTATCCAACACTTAAATAATTTTTCTAATCGGACCCGCGGTTCCTGAGATTAGCGTGTTTAAACAAACAAACTCTTCAGCTTTTTAATATTAGTATAGAAGTATGCGCTATATTAATAATATGTCAACACGTCTGTTAAGCGTTATTGCGTGATATAAGTATACCAACCACAACTTCGTAATAGAGAATTGCGCCCAAACAGTGGGAATATAATGTTTGAAAAAGATCATCATCATCCTCCTGCCCTTATCCCATTATTTGGGGTCGGCGCAACATGTCTTTTTCTTCCACAGTCTTCTATTAGCCGTCATGTCTGTGTCAACTCCTCTTTCTTTCATGTCCTCTTTCACACAGTCCATCCATCTTTTCTTAGGTCTTCCTCTAGACTTTTTTCCTTCCACATTTATACTCAGAACTCTCCTAACGACATTACTTTCCTCTCGTCTCATAACATGCCCATACCAGGACATCCGCTCGTTCTTCAATTTTTTAGTCACTGGCATCACTTTCAGACTTCCTCTAATATATTCATTCCTTATTTTATCCATTCGCGAGACGCCACACATCCATCTCAACATTCGCATCTCCGCAACGTGCATTCGTCTTTCATCCATCGCTTTTGTTGCCCAGCATGAGGCGCCATACACGACAGCAGGTCTTATCACCGATTTATAGATTTTGCCCTTTAATTTAAGGGGCACTTTGGAATCGCAGATGGTTCCCGTGACCTGTCGCCATTTCATCCATCCTGCATCAATCCTGTGCTTTACCGCACGATCCACGTTGCCATCGCTCTGTATAACCGATCCGAGATACCTAAAGCTTTGGCATGCTGGCAGAAGTGTTCCATAAAGGGACACAGGTGTAAAACTGGAGAGACCACCGAAGTCGCAGAACATATGCTCCGTTTTTTGTCGGCTGATTTTGAGGTCTACGCTCTCCAGCTTATGCCTCCATTTTTCCAACATGCTTTCCACTTTAGGCCCATCTTCTCCCACAAGGACGACATCATCAGCGAAGAGCATACACCAGGGCGCCTCCTTCTGCAAGTCAGATGTCAACACATCCATGACCAACAGGAAGGAATCGAACCGAAATCCTCCGAGTCGCCAACATTAGACCGAACATGGGTAGTAGATCGGTGGTACCTACATGGCACGGATTAACCTTACATACTTCAATGTTTGAAAAAGAATAGATATCTAATTCCGATTTGATTCGATAACAAACAGCAAGCTTTGACTATCAACTCTTATACTTTGCAGATGTACCGACGCCGGCCCTGAACCTCCTGGACAATATCGACTACCGTTAGAAGAAGAAGTAGGCTCACACCCTAGCCTCGAAGAGATGCAAGAGGCTGTCGTACAACGCAAGCTGAGACCGCAAATACCACCACACTGGAGAAATCATCCTGTAAGTATTCTTATTTTTTCACATACGTATTGGACAAAATATCTTCTAAATCTATATAATTTTTGCGCTAAAAATTTTGAATTTTGAATAATAGGTTATGTATCTTTTAAAAACCAGGGTTTAATAGTCCTCTGTGACACTATGGAGGAATGCTGGGACCATGATGCAGAAGCACGCCTTTCAGCATCATGCGTCCTCGAACGTGTCTCCGCACAGCAGCCAGCTGCTATCTCTGCCTCCCTCACACCAGACACGACCCCATTACTTATACATGAATTGGCTGAACAACGTCTATGCTGACGATCATTCGTTGAGTTGCCACTCATTGAGCTGTAAGAATATCTAAACTTTGTTATAACAGTGAAACATTTTGGATGTCAATACTTGATAACACTAGAATGTTCTAAAATTGTTTCACTTTGAAGGTAGTTGAAATGTGGGTAGGCTAAGAAAAATGTATGTGGGTTTTACCACTTTGGGATGAGTATTGATAGAGTTTGGAGTCCGAGAGATAGTTTTATGTTTTAATCGAGAAGTATGTAATAATAGACTTATTTTTTTGAAGATCTTTCTTTATTAGGATAATATTTTTTTACTACATCTAGTCATCAGCAATGGTGTTCAATTTTAAAGGCTCATATACTTTCTTTAGTAGAGGCTGGCTATCTCGATAGAATGTAAAATAATACAATAATGATTTAAGCTACTCCTTCTAGTTTTATGCATATTTTAGCAGCAATTTTTGATATTAATTAATATAAAGATAAATGGCAGCTTGTAATTTATTAAATTGCCAAATTGAGAATATCTTTTACTACATTGAGTAGATACATATATTGTGAAATGTTGATATGTTACAGTTAACAAAACTAAAAGTGACGAAACAAAACTACTTTCAAGCAATCATGTTTATTTTTGACGATTATATTACCGACTGCGCGGCATTAAAAAATCTGTATATAAAAAGTATTTTTTTTTATAAAGAACATAAATTTAACAAATATTGACATCCGAGATGAAATTGTAAATAAAAATCAAGATTTATCGATATTAGCGTCTAAGGTAAAGTACAATCAACGATTATTTTTATTGAAAATCTTAATTAACTAATTACACGGATATTGTAACATCAAAGAGTTGATGATGCAAAGTTATGACGTCATGATTATGACCACAGATATATAAAATGTAGAAATGGCATGTGCAATTGGCAAAAAATTAAAACTAAAGGTGCTAGTAACCAGGTCATTAAATCACCAAAAAAGCTAGTGCTATTTAGGTAAGCATAACGTCATTTTAAGTTCTACCAAAATTCGACTATCCAAAACGCAATGGACGAAAACGCGAGTAATTGACAATTAATAGCTACGAGACCCTACTTTTTACAACAATTATTAAATTTTAATTTATTGATTTTTGCATTTGACATGCTATGCCTTTTACTTAATAAATCAAATTATGGTGGAAAAGTGAATGTGCCGCATGTGTGTTGTACGTAAAAATATATTAATGGTGGCTAATTTGAAGGTGTTGCAAGTAGACCGCAATAAGCTCAGTTGGAAGAGCTTCGGAACGGTATTCCGAGGTCGTGGGTTCAAGTCCCACTTGCGGCACATTCACTTTTCCACCATAATTTGATTTATTAAATTATTAAATTTTGTAAAAAGTAGGGACTATTAATACGCTTATATAAGTTCGGTATGTATCTATCAATGTATTCATCTATGTAACGGAATCTTTGAAAGTGATTTTAATCCACTTGCAGTAGTCAGATTGGTCTAAAATTTTGCACATACATAATATATCAAGGACCGATGACAATGCAATAATTTAAAAAAATATTCAGGATTTTCAAGCGTGTTTTTTTAGTTTTTGAACTAAGTAGAATTATTATATGAAACACACAGAGTTTGTAAAGAAGATGTATTTAAAGGCTTATGTCCTAACGCTTTATCTGTCTCGAGGTCATAATGTTGCATGGTCAAGTTTAAAATAAAATTCCAAATATATGCTGCTTGTAATAATTCGTGCATGGTGGTTCAGAAATTGTTAAAGTCTTATATTTTTGGTATATTTGTATCTTCTTATGTCAACATGAGCTATGTTTTATATGACCGGGAAATAACTTTAATGATAATTTGCATTCAAAACACATAGATAATGAGTTGTGTTCAACAGATACAGAGGAATGAAGTCACGTACACGATTTTATTTTATATCGGATTACTCTTAGAATTGTAAAATGCTAACACCTTACATAATTGTCGTCACAACGTAGATTAATGACTGCTCCGGACTCTGTGTTGTCCGGTTTTTATGTTGCGATCGTTCGCGATACTCTTGATTCAAACCCTGCCCCAGACCAATGCGTTACTATGGAAATCTGATTTCATATATTCTCTTTTCTTCGTCTGCCTAAAGAGAGATTTTCATAGCAATTTTTCGGTGACGAAAGGAAATAGGACGAATTTCCGAATATTTTTTTCTTCGTTGTCCGCCATGTCAGCATACCGTCACCAGTTTTTTATCATAAAGGTGGGCGGATGTATAATGAACTATAATTACCTATATCTTTCAGGTTTGTAGTTTAGGTTGTGCGTTGATAGTATTACGTCAGTCAGTTTTTCCTTTATATATTCAGAGAAGATACAATGACTTTACGAATAACAGACGTAAACATCCTTTGCGAACACAATATGCTCGTAGCGTACCAATGTATTGTAATCGTCGGCTCTACGCTCCCTTTCCTTTACGCATCGCGACTTCCGGCCACTTCTATTATAAAGCAGCTACTACATAATAGTGGAGAGCATAGCGGAGCGTTTTAATAAAGTTTTTTAACAGCTATTTCAATTATTTAGGACTAATTAAGAACGCAACGATCGATGTAAATATATTGATTTTTATAAAAGCTACGTATTAATTTAAGAATAACCGAACATTTTTAGTAGTTAATTGTTCTTTAAAATTATAATTTATTTATTAAAATCTTATTAAATCAATTTTACTGTACATTAATATGTATTGAAATATATTTTCTTTTCTATTTTTATTACATCTATTGACTCCGTCTATTGCGGAATTAATAATGCACAGACGGTAATTGAATAACAAAAAATATGAACTTTTACATGAGTAAATAAATTGCGGCGCTATAAATAAATATTCACGGACATTTCACACAGCGTATTCTTACTCAAGCTAAGCTTATTTGTTTGTGATATGGCAGTACATACGCAGTATGGTTATAAAATGTTCCGCTTCACGCTCCGCCCATTTCCGTAAACATACTTGACTACGATGTTATGTCGCAATAAATTTTTAACTTCCAGACGAGAGGTCCTGTAATGCTACAATGAAATTATAGTTAGATTTAAAGCCATTATTCTATAAATTATTTAATGTCTCATAAATAGGTATACGTATTTTTATCATAGCTAGTATTCACCTATTGAACTCGACATAAGTTCAAGGTCTCGCGTAACCGAATTCAAATTGAAAGGTGACAAACATTTTAGAACTTATCAAATCTGAGATGTTCTAGCTATTATTTTTAGGGAATTGTGACTAATATAACTATTCGTTAGAGATTCCATCTTATTAATTTTATAAAACAAATATTATTTTCATGGTCACATTATTTATTAATCTTTAATTCTGTAAAACATAGCTCAATGGTGAACAGGAACTGTAGAACATAATGTGATTGGCGAAATTACGAAATGTATGCAGCTAAATAATTACCAAAGTAAGTGACGAATGTACTCTTAACTTTGGCATACATGGGTAGCAAAGAGTGATTTTAGAGCTTCCGACCCCCAGAGAAATGTCGAAAATCTTAACAGATTTCCACGTATTTCTAAATATTGAGAACCCCACTATACTAAATGCTGTTTATTTTATAATCTCGTGCCAATCCACTCGGATTGGCATAAATTTGAAAAAAAAAATATCACAGTTCGGGATACAGACAGACAGTGTTTGTATGAGATTTATCGTTCTGCTCAATTATTGATAGGCATTGATATGTAAAAAGCTAGAATGGGAGAATAAATTTCGTTTCGTGATATGTGGTATCAAAGTTCGGTGTTTTTTGCGACTACTGTCTTACATCTTAATGCCTATCCATAATTGAGCAGAACAACAAATTTCCGATTTTACCCATCGTCATTCGTACACTGTTCGACTGTTAATATAGACATGCGACTAACGCGATAATATTTTTCATGATAGATTCTATCGATGAACCTGAAATCGATTTAACATCCAAATTTTTGTCGTACTGTACTTAGTTTAGTTCAAAGTCTTCCTTTTTTGTCGTAACCAGTTTCTTCAGCTTTCAGCTTCTTAACACAGCACCAATGGCAGCTTATTGAGTGATTATATCTTTTATTATTTAACCTAATGATTGCTAAGTACTCATTCTTCTGTGCAAACTAAGAGAAATTTATTTTTAATAAGACTGTTTATTACAATTTTGTTTTATATTGGCTTTACTTAGTAGCTTTGGTTTTAAACTCGTCTAGATGAAGCAACGTAATCGCAAGAACCAGTTCATTGGGCGCCATGTGTGCGTAGCGTTAGTGGAAATAGAAGGGACTAATGGTACCTTCCAGATATAAAAAGAAACAGAAAATATAACGATACTGGCATATAGTAAATATCTACCAAATATAATCTAGATATTTTAGACCGTTTCGTGCGGAAGATGCTTTATCTAGGGTAGTTTATAATCAATGTTTAGTAGTTAATTTATTTTAAAAACAAATCGATAGATTAATGAAAAGGTATAAAAGCAATGAAATTAGTGCTAATTTTTAACATAAGTCGGTGTTATTTGCTAAGATAATTTAAACATTAGCGTTGAATATGTGGCTTCTATTGGAAGTGTAGCACAAAATTTGCGAAAATAAATTATTATATGTAATTGTATGTGCCATAGAAAGAATTGGTTGATATATGCACTTAGGTAGACTAGGTATGTAGGAGAGGCGCTAATGTTTTGATGCAGTGGACCTATTTATGTCACACATAAATAATTATCGTTGAGTTTAGATAAGGTGACCCCCGCTGAAAAAGGTACGAGAACAATGATCATACTCATTGTGTTCGGATGCTGGCGTCTCTAAGTTAGCGTAAGGCGATTTTGGACGGAGCATGTACAGCGACCAATGAAATTATATTAAAGAGTTTGTGTGCGTTACCTCGGCACTCCGCCGATTTGGCAGTATATTTGTCATAGAAAACATGCTGCTGAAACGTGTGATGCTGCTTCTCTTTGGTGTAATACTCTATGTCGTCGTACGACTACGACAATACGATTCCACGCATTATAATTCTTCATCGACATTTCAAAGGTAAATAAAACCCTACAGTAATAGTTATATTTTCTGATGATTTTTATCTCATCTTACATAGAATACGGCTTTCGTTTGACTGGACCATTAAAACGCTTTTTAAAATATAAAATTGAACATAAATGCAAAGTACCGCCTCTCCTGAAAATATGAAATCCTAGAAAATATGCAGTTTAAAAAAGCACTATTTTTAAAGAGAATCTGTGATTTTTTTCGCTTACGTCACTTTTTCTTACAATGTTGACAATACACAAAGTGTTGCCAATTTCTAAATATAAAAAAGTGAATTAAGCGAACAAATGAAAGAAAATATATCATTGAAAGTATATTGTGATTTTAGAGCATAAAATGAAAATATCAATGGGGAATCATGATGAATTTGATTTACCTATGCCGTGTGCATATCAACACACATAGACTAATTAAGTAATATTGCCAAATGTAAATATTTGTAGTTATAAGGTAGTTTTTATTGGTATTTTAATATTTTTGTCTGAATGTCAAATTTTTACGTTGTGAACACACACCCTCAATAAATAAGCAAGGTTTAATGTGATTAAATTGCAATTTTGAAATCTACTGGCTTAAGCGCCGGCCTACTCTTCGATGGGATAGATAATACCATAGAGATGTTTAAATATTCATAAAATTCATAACAAATGGCTATCATAACATAACCTCGCACGCGTCCGGGCACCAAAAGTGGCCACGCAAAATAAGGAAGATTTAAAATAGCGGTAGATTGAACAAACACGCATTGCATGGAAAACTCAAGTGGTCAAACACGTAATTGGTTAGCAAACGCAAGTTGACCGTAACGTATCTCGTCACACTACTTGACAGAGGGAAAAAGTCCGCGTATGGAATAGCATTAAACATTATTTTCATAAAAAGTTGAAATTTTCGGATAACGTATCTGCCGAGCTGCGTATTTAACCTCTTGTTTTTCTGACGCGATGCGCGTGATCCAATGAAATCCCTAACAGCTCATTGTAAAAATTGAAATCGGAGTTTAATTTGAAAGGCCTAATTCTCATATACTCGTATCTGCCCTAGTGTGGTCACAACTTTAGTGTAATATAATAATTCTTGTATATTGAAGTAGTAGAAGTTTCTAGATTTCAGTAGAAATTATATAAAATCTATTAGACATTGTTTGTCTATGTGTGTAGTCTGAATCTGAATGACTCGATGGCCATGTTTACTATTTTATTTTATATTAACAACGTAAATGTTTGTTGAGATTTAATGTATTAAAATATATTTTCTAGACAAAATTGTGTTTCTTTTTATAATATACTAGATGTTGCCCCCGATATCGTACATCTGGAATTGCAAATCACTATTCATAGACTTAAAATAGCCTATAGCACCCACAAAATACTAGCTTTCGGTTAGTTTTTTTAGAAACGGGCAAAATACTTTCGGAGATTATGCCCTACATACACATTACAAATTTTACCTCTACAACGTGTTGCAGAAAGGTCATATTTGACCATCGTTACGCATGGCCGGTGACTAGGCACTAGGCATGGATGAAATTACAAATATGATGTTATATTATGACTTTTATGTGTTCATACAAATTTAGTTAATTTATTAAATTAAACGATCTTTTAATACAACACTACTATGAGATCATCTTTTATCGTCAGGTTCAATCGCATTCAATAAACCGTAAAAATCTCATAATTGATGCGTTCCTGGTAGTTATTTAATAGTCGGCTATAAACAAGAAAAAATTTACAAACTGTATTTTTCTATGTGTAACTGTAATAATTAGGGACTGTATTAATTAAAATATTTAAGGCCTATCCAATGCAACCTTAAAATATGAGTACATCTTTCTGCAACACGTATATTATTAGAATTCCGATTCCAGTACAAGAAGGAAACAAAAACAAACATTAAAGTATACAAATTCTGATTTTCTTTTTATTTATATCAATTCAGGTGTTGTCTGTAGAATGTAGGCGATGTCACGCAACATTGCAAGTTTAGCGTACTTCACAAACATTATAACTTCACGACTAACTATGTACATCGCGGCACTATCGTCCAGGAGACACTGGAGTCAACTATGGGAACTCACTCACAGTTTTATCATACAATATAGGAAGTACCATCACAACTCGAATTACAATTTAAAAACTATTAATTTAAAACGATCTTGCCACCCTACACGCTTTTTACGTGTAAATAGAACGGGGCTTGTACATAAAATTCACGTCGGGTGACAAAATCGTGTGATAAACAATCCCCTTATAAAAAGGGGACGTAGTCACCTTTGGTATAGGTGTCAATAAAATATAATCAAGACAAATTGATTAAATTTGAAATTCAATTTAAAATATTAGTTGTATTATGCTTTATTTTATGCTAAAAGCATGTTAATACGTTCAGTGCGGCTAACGCTTATGCGCGTTTTTCTGATCTTCACCAAGTGCGGGCCGACGCGTATACGCGTCCATACAAAAAAAAACTGTAGGCAAGCGGGGTGCGCCGCACCTGTGCGTTTATAGCGTGTATTCTGGGTGTCTATTGTTTCGAAGCGGTCGTAAAATGTGGAATTGTAAAGGAGACTACACACTAGTCAGGTTTCTGCTACGAATCTTGCAGGGGGGGGGGGGGGCGGCGGCGACTACAACAATAACCTAATTTAGTACAATAGATTATTGAAATAATTTTATTATGACTCGCTCTTTTAACTAAACTAATAGGTAGTTTTAGTCTATTTATCCATTTATAAATAGACTAAAACTACCTATTAGTTTAGTTAAAAGAGCGAGTCTATTACGAGGCGGGCGAAAAGTCGTAAATTAAAAAAAATTAAGAATAAAAGGGCTTTCGGGAGAAGGTACCTTTACTATTACTGTTTTATTAAGGTATAACTTACTATTTTAACAAAACCGAACGAAGATATATTATGGCGTAAACTTCACAAAATCTCTTACAAATAAACACTAGTGTGGAAGCACCTTTATCCATCCAACACATTTATATGACCCGTAATTGTTATATGACAGTCATAAAACTCGAAAGTTACCGAACGCACATAAGCGTCGGCCGCACTGCGGGAAGGTAAAAGACAACGCGCTATAGCGTCCAGCCGCACTACGCGAGTTTTCTATGAACGCACATAAGCGTTCTTAGCACTACGCGAAAAATTTTTTGAACGCACATACGCGTTCTCAGCACTGGGCGAATTACTCTTTTTTTAGCATTGGCTATAAATTCGCAAATTATTCAGCATTGAACGCGTTAAGCAACTAGATGGTATAAGTCATCTATTTTTCATAGAGAATGCAAGTAACCTATAGTCTGTAGTACATATTCATTATCTATGGTTTTTGTAGGACATAAGTCACAGTAGTAGCTTATAGACAAATTTAATATGTGGTAGGTATATAAAGCGTTTGTAATAGCTACCTAGTTTTTGGTAATAACTACGTTATTTGCAAGAATCCTTTGTGTAAAAAATACACAAATTAATAATTCCTACAGGAATAATTATGTAAGGCTTTTCTATAGGAGTTATAGACACATCTTTTCCCAAGAAGGTAGGCTGAAACTATAAAGGAGTAATGTACAATCAAAATATGTATTGTGCATGTTATTTGTTATCTCCAGCTTACATTAATTACTCAAAGAGTGTTTGTGTGTGAGTTGTAGGCATTACCCAAAGATGTTGTAGGCATTGCCTACAAATGTTTTAGTATCTATATTGAATACAGTACACATAGGTATATTTACCTAAAATGTGGGTAGATGTAAGTTGAGGTGTGAGTTACCACCAGTTAATGTATGATAGAGGTCGTGAGTGAGTTAAGTATTTGATTGTTAGACGCTAGGATCGAGGCGGTTCAGGTTCTAGGTCGGGCGCGGGCGGTGCCTGAGGGGGTGAAGGCGCGCTGGAGGCAGAGGCCCGCAGACAATCGCCGTGCGCCTTGTACTCGATGGGCACTGAGGCGGGCAGCTGCAAGATACGTCGCATAGCATCTCTAACACGGGCCGCACCTACTGTGTCAGATGCCGTGCGATGCCATACTGCTAGGTGATCATCCTGAAATATAGTTTTTTAATAAATAAATAATTACAGGCATTTCACTACATTCATATACATATTTAAAGGACAACGACTGTGCTATAGCTACCATGTTAGGGACAATAAAGATGAAAGAAAAGGAGAATACGTTGTTACATGACAACAGTGGGAGAAAATATTAATTTTTTGTTAAACTTTCCCTACTCAGTCATCATTAAAATCTTATTTCTTGGACTAAAAATAACGAATAATAGTTTTATGTTTATTAAAATTTCATTGAGTACATTTAACGTGATTTTAAATACATAATTTATCTCAATGTTGTTATTACCTGAAAGCGCACCGATAGCACAACTCCGCACAACTCTGGTCCAACCATGAACTGCTCCCCGAGCATCGCCATACACAGATCCTCCCACGCGCGACCTGTTTGCGTTTTACGTAACCGCACAACCTGTAAATGAGTACAAACAGAAATGTTACAATCACAGAAATTTCGTGTGCAAAACAGTACCTACTTAAATATGTAGTGTTTTTTCTTGTATTTTTCGATAAGTTTCAATACAAATAAACTGATAATAACTATTAAACAATAGTACCATTTTCAGTTACCTAAATTGTGATAAATACTGTAGGTATTATACCTATATATAAGAATCCCTTCAACATTGAGCTTGCAAAGAATTTTATATTAATACCAGCTGTCGCCACGTCTTGTGGCCTGATAAAATAATAATAACATAAATGCAGGCCTCATTCATATAAATAAAGTCATTTAATAGTCTGAACAAATTTTAATGGTCTTATTCATAATGACATATCAGAGGTTGAAACAGAGATTTTATCGGAGAGATAATAAACGTTTTAGTGTAAAATGAACAGATTTTAGCGAACTTTTAAACCTCCGATAAGTCATTATGAACAAGACCATAAATGTTTACATTATTATCAGTAAAGAAAGATTTTACTTATGGTGTAGCATATGATATTTTAATTTTTTTTAAATTAAAGGGCTTGGTTGCTTTTCGACTATATTGCCCTACAATTAGAGTATATGTTTGGTGAGTTAATAATTGCCATTTATTCCATCACTAAGCTATTGGCTGCAACTTTGTATGTGTAGAGTTAAAAAACCGCATCATAATCTGTTGCTTAATTTGAAAGATATAAGCTCACATAGGGACATACATACAATAAAAATTGGTCAAGTGCGAGTCGGACTCGCGCACGAAGGGTTCCGTACCATTATCTATGCAACATAAGGCAACATTATTAGTATCGAGCAAGAAACGGTAAAAAAATCATGTTTGTTGTATGGGAGCCCCCCTTAAATATTTATTTTATTTTATTTTTAGTATTTGTTGTTATAGCGGCAATAGAAATACATCATCTGTGAAAATTTCAACTCTCTAGCTATCACCGTTCTTGAGATACAGCCTGGTGACAGACGGACGGACGGACGGACGGACGGACAGCGAAGTCTCAGTAATAGGGTCCCGTTTTTACCCTTTGGGTACGGAACCCTAAAAATGGCGACTTTGTTTTATACTAAGTAAAGATATAAACATGAAAACTCACCCATTTGCCACCGTTGACATTAGCAGGATCTTCCCACATTGGTTTGATACCGATCTTGAAAAGATGCAAGTCTGACAATGGAGGTAACTCTGACGGCCGCGCGAGATGCGAATATAGCCCCCACCACTGTTCCACACTGGCCACCCTACCCACCAGACGTAACGCCTATAAATATATTTGTTAATTTAAAACAAAGCATATTTATTACTGTAAAAATAAAAAGTAAACAAGGATTTAATTTTCATTCTTAACTCAAATTTTACCTTACGGGGGTGACATAGTCAATGTGACAAAACCCTTACTCAAACATAAAGAAAATAAAACCCATAAATTAGTAGTGCTTATAAGTTAATAAATATTTAAAAAAAAAGGTTAATAAATATGACAGATTTATTATCAGAAAGAAGAAGCCAGAACTGTGTCTATATTAGAAATATTTAAATTTCTATACAATAATAGATAGTTTAGGCAAGTTTGTTATGTTTAAACTCTTAAAAGGACTTAACACAGAATGTAGGTATGTTAATTTTTTTTGTTCTCTTTCAATAAATATGAGTAATAAATAAAATAAATTACATATTCTACTTTTTTCATTACCTACTCTAGGTAATGAAAAAAGTCGTCTTCAAATACATCAGTATTTTATATACCTTAGAGTACATTAAATATAACAGCAAAATATTACATTTTTTTAGAAATACCTTCAAAAGTTTACAATATCACAAATGTATTAGAAATTTGTAGGGAAATGAAGAGATAGGCAAATATTACTACTCATCTTTATCACAATTTATTAATACAAACATTATTACAAAATTTCTATAAATAGTATAGTGTTAGTAAATATAGAATTATACAGTTCATAGCTTTATTTACTTTCAATATTGCCCTAGTATTATCAGACATGTAAATATGTATGTAGTAATTATAAATATTATTCCCTTGACATTGTATAAGTAATGCATAAAGTTTATCTTAAAATCACAAGTGTATGCGTTTCTAAACAATTTTGTAAACGTAGTATTTAGGTTAGCTTTCGTAATCTGCTGATATCGTTGTATATTTTTGTGCTCTATGCGTTCAAAATGCAATAACAAATTATGGCTATAACTACCGACCTGAACATAACCAGTGGTGGAGGCGGAAAGCTCGCGGGCCGGAGGGCGTCTCGAGAACCACATCCAATAACAATACTCGAGCTTGTGCTCATGCGGGGGTACTGGCGGTGGTACCGCCTCGTCAGCCGTCCTTTCCTCCTCCTCATTAGTTCCATGGTTCTGCGTTGGAGTAACTCCCTCCCCAGATCGACGTTCAGGCACATTTAAATTGTAAAACTTGCACATTTTCCTCTCAGTCATGTTATTTCAAATACATTAACATGTTTTACCAACGGCCTAACCTAGGACACGTTGATTTGATTTGTTTTAGAAATCAGAATTAATATACAACTTTGATTATATTTCTGTTCATGTACAACACAATCAAATATTAGAATTGCCTAATAATATTCAGTGATGGTTAATAAATAAATTAAAATCAGCCTATTCCCTCTTTTTCTATAGTTAACCTTTTTCTATCCGTCATCAAAATTCAAATCTGTCAATTGACAGCATGCATTTTTAATAAAATTTCCGTACAGACTAATTATATTTTATTGCTGCGTTTAACTTGTCGTCCGACTAAATACTTCCGTCCAAGTTAGCTCAAGGCAAAGTCAATAGGCTATTTTCTCTCTAGTACTATCATCTTGTAGTACCTATTTGGTTTTCAATCAGACAGGCATCAAACACAATCGTCTACACATAGCGTAAGTTTAGATTACATTAAACCCCTTATTTTTATATATATACAGGGTGTCCCAGAACTCAACGTCAAGCCGAAACGGGGTGACAGGATAGATCATAACCATCACGAGAAAAATCAGAAAAAAAATCTATCCCATGCAGTTTGAAAATTATGGGCATTTTAAGAAAAACCTAGAAATTTGGTCTAACTGTACCATTTTTCGGTTATTGTGGTTAATTTTTATTATTTTTGGTCATTTAAACTTTGGAACCGTAACCCTAAATAACATCTCGAGAATCACAGTCTAAAATAATGACACAATTACCCCAAGTTTCCTAGAATTTAGACTATTTGTTAAACTATGAATTTAAAATTTTCAAACTTTGTCGACTTTGAAACACCCTCCTTTAAAAAAAATGTACTAGAGTGCCTTGGCAAGTGCCATTAAGAGTTGGCGCATTTAATCAGGATTGTAAAATGGTACAATACTTGTAAGTTTCGTACTAAAAAAAACGAGTAAAAAATAAAAACCTCAAGTAACCCGATTTTTGCTAACCCATTTTACTCAGGAAAAATGTTTTTTATTCGCACAAGCCCTTGGTAGGTTCTTTATTTTACGGCAAAATGATGAGAGAGATGGATAGTGGACATGTTTGCCATGAGCGAGCGAGACAGATAGTGACGCCACGCAGTGAGACGGAGATGCATCGTTTAAACGAGTGCGAATGAAACAGATACAGACGCCATACCAAGCAAATAGCTACGCTGCCAGTCTGACACCAGTTAGTACATTTCGCTCATTCGTCTACTGCGCACCTTTCCGTATTCGCTTGTGTTAATTTAGTACTGACAACTTTGGCTTTTCTTTTTGGACTTGGATTTTTGTGAATTGGACTTGTTGATTACATACCGGCAACTTTGGCTTCTCTCTTTTGGAATTGGACTTTTGTGTTGACATCCTTCTCATCACTATGCCTACGCGCTACACTTCACAAGAATATGCGAACATGCATCTCATTTATGGGGAATGCAGATGCAACGCAAGTGCCGCCGCTAGACTTTATCGTGAAAGATATCCAAATTTAGAGCGCTATCCGGATCACCGCGTGTTTGTTAATGTGCACCATTCACTCACAGAGGACGGCCATTTCCCGAATCAAATACGGGCTGGAGGTAGACCTCGCTTTCCTTACGAAGAAGAAGTGTTGGAAGAGGTCGCAGATGACCCAAGTATTTCCGTTCGTGGAATTGAAGAAAGAACGGGAATACCCAAAAGCACAGCACATCGTATTTTACAAAGAGCTGAAATGCATCCATTTCACGTACAACGAGTTCAAAGTCTTCTCCCTCGAGATTATCCTGAAAGGATTTCATTTTGTAGAACAATGCTACAGAGGCATAATGAAAATCCCCAATTCATCCAAAAAATTCTCTGGTCAGATGAATCTACATTTAAAAAAGATGGCTACATAAACTTACACAATTTTCATGAGTGGCATGTGGAGAATCCACATTTAATGCGAGAAGACCGATCCCAATATCGCTTTAAAGTTAACCTGTGGACAGGAATTTTAAACGGCAAAATAGTTGGGCCTTTTGAGCTGCCTGAGAATTTGAATGGCACGAATTACCTAAATTTTTTACGAGAAAATTTACCAAGTTTGTTAGAGGACGTACCACTAACAGATCGTTGCCACATGTGGTATCAACAAGATGGCTGCCCAGCGCATTACGCAGTGCAAGTAAGAGATTTCCTTGACCAAGAATATCCGGGAAGGTGGATTGGACGTTCAGGCACTATCTCGTGGCCAGCCCGTTCCCCAGATTTAAATCCCCTGGATTTTTTTTATTGGGGCGTTCTCAAAGAAAAAGTTTATTCTAAGCCCATTGAGAGCGTAGCCGAGCTGCGTGAACGAATTTCTCAAGCTGCTGAGGACATCAACTCTCGAGGATATGCCCGGCTAATAAGTAGATCTTTTTTAAGAAGATGTAGGGCGTGTGTTGAAGCTGATGGTAAACAATTTGAACATTTGTTTTAATAAAAAATGTTATTTTCAAATCTGACTTTTATTCCAATAAACCTAAACAAAACAAGGTCAACATTTTTCATTATTTTATTAGTATTTTGTTGCTTTGGTAAAAGTGGCGTCACTATCTGTCTCGCTCGCTCATGGCAAACATGTCCACTATCCATCTCTCTCATCATTTTGCCGTAAAATAAAGAACCTACCAAGGGCTTGTGCGAATAAAAAACATTTTAACTGAGTAAAATGGGTTAGCAAAAATCGGGTTACTTGAGGTTTTTATTTTTTACTCGTTTTTTTTAGTACGAAACTTACAAGTATTGTACCATTTTACAATCCTGATTAAATGCGCCAACTCTTAATGGCACTTGCCAAGGCACTCTAGTACATTTTTTTTAAAGGAGGGTGTTTCAAAGTCGACAAAGTTTGAAAATTTTAAATTCATAGTTTAACAAATAGTCTAAATTCTAGGAAACTTGGGGTAATTGTGTCATTATTTTAGACTGTGATTCTCGAGATGTTATTTAGGGTTACGGTTCCAAAGTTTAAATGACCAAAAATAATAAAAATTAACCACAATAACCGAAAAATGGTACAGTTAGACCAAATTTCTAGGTTTTTCTTAAAATGCCCATAATTTCCAAACTGCATGGGATAGATTTTTTTTCTGATTTTTCTCGTGATGGTTATGATCTATCCTGTCACCCCGTTTCGGCTTGACGTTGAGTTCTGGGACACCCTGTATATTCATGCATGAGTGAGTGAATGGTCTACCTTAATTTAAGTACTCTCGTGCGTAGAGTACTAAACACTCTACTCTATGCAGTACTTTATCTGTGGTCATTGACACAGAGTATGGAGCATGGAGACTAGAAGAAAAGAGGAATATCTCAGTATATTAAAAATAGTTAAAAAAAACTAAAAAACATGCTTTATTTAATCGAATTATTGCATTGTCATCGGTCTTTGACAGGTGTGCAAAATTTGAATAGAATCTGACCGTTTAAAGTGGGTCAAAATAGCGTCCAAAGGAGTCGGTTACAAACATACAAACATACAAACAAACATACAAACAAACATACAAGTGAAGCTAATATAAAGCGTGTAAAAACGTCCGCTGAAAGGCAGCAAATTAAGGTGGCGCCATAGTAGCAAGTGGAAGAATTTTAAAAAGAGCGCCACAAATTATTAGAAAGGAAAGAAAAACTTCCGCTTTGTTACAGCGCAGTTTTTTAAATTATTATAATATATAGACAAACATGACTATGAAATAAATTTATGTTAATTATTATTATAACTAAACGGTGTTTTTAAGTACCCCAAATATTTGTAAATAGCAAATAGAAAATAGTATTAAAGAATTACCGCAACAGTAGCACACTTCACTCTGCTTATAACTGCTACATTCATATCATTTCCACTTGCTACACTAGCGCTATTTCGGTGAGTGTTAATTGAAGTGGACACTTTTTGGACTGATCCCCCATACAAGATATTCCTCCTTACTTCTAGTCTCCATGCCTCCATAACACAGAGCAACAGATTCACAGGTCACCTTCTATCTATTCTGTGCAGGTCACAGACACAGAGTACATCAGCATTTTTGTAAATATTAAAAATATAATTAATTAATTATTTTAAATTATTGATTGCATTTTAACGGGAATCAATTGCCGTTCCAGATGAATATTTAAAGAATATTTTATGTGAGAATTTAACACCGTATCGGTGTATGTTTTTTTTATATCCAATAAGTGGTAAACAGTATTTTACTAAATATTTTTTGGTCAACCCGGCAAAATTCCTTAAAATTTTTCATACAAAAAGTTATTAAACGTAAAAATTGGTGATGGCTAAAGCAGATGCAAGCAGGACTATAGAAAGCTGCATGAGTAGTGAATCCATGCGAGCACTTGTGAAACAGTACTCTGAGTTGGTAAGTGTAAATTCAATTGATATTTATTTTATTTATTTATTTTATTTTATGTATAACATTGCAGTTTGCAATGGTATACTACTATTCATCCTCGGTCTAATACTTAGCCTGCCGTTATGCCTGTAGCTTGTTACTACAATTATAGATTAATAGCCTCTGCATACCTCCATGAGGAATGAGGCGTGACGTTAAGATTTTAAAATGAATTGCACAATACTTCAAATTTTTATCAAAATTATTTCATTCATTCATCAAAATTATTTCATTACAAAATAAGAAGTACAATATTATTGATATTAATAATTAGATACTGGCCATGGTTTCACTGTTATGTATTTATATTACATCTAAACTGTTTTTAAAATTTAAGGAAAGTCGTAGTCCCAACAGTATCCTAAAGAAACAAACCTATTCTTCAAATATCGTTGGCACACTAAGAGATTACAGTAAACTGTATTTATCCATCTTCTTTTACCTTTAGGGTCAATGGACAAGTGCATTATTCTGGGCAGATGCAGCTGCAGCAGCTGGTGGCTTGGACTCTGTGAGTGGTGATGATGTGTGGCTACTAGCCAGTACTATGCTAGCTAGAGGTGAACTACATAGAGCTGCCCATGCTGTCTGTTCTAGAGAATTGCACAGGTATGTATATTACAGTATTTTTAGCAACATCCTCTGGGCTTTACACTAAGCTCATTGCTTATGGTGATGGGACTCAAATATGGATATAATACAATAATACAACTTTTACAATACAACTGACCTTGTGATCGGCAGTCCATTACATAAACCACTCCACCACGAAGCCCGTCAAAGTCAAAGTGCTCCCAAAGTCTTGCCTAGGGTTGTCATAACAACCCCCTTGCATGCTATTTACCTGATAAGGGTTGACATCAGGCAAGCGGCTGCTGTAAAAATCACCTAAAACCCACTGCAAAATAAACACAGGTTACACCGACACCAAATAATGTTTATAGACAGGAATATGATAAAAAATTGTCTACAAATACTAACAAAATATACACATCTAAATCTGTAAAAAGTAGTTTTATTTAAACAAATGAGTCTTGCCAGTGTTAGAAAATATTACAAATACTCATTCAAATAAAACCACTTTTGACATGTTTACAAGCATATATTTTAATTTAAAACCTGTCTCACAAATTACGCGACAAAATTTTAGAAAAGTTTGAAAGTCTCACCACCCGTGCGACATTCGCACTCTTCTAAAATTTCAATTAAGAGAATAATAATATTTTTATTTTAACCAGACGTCATTTGCTATGTCTTGGAGTGGCGATGCGTGCTTATATATCAGCAAGAGAACCTGCTACTGCTATTAAACTAATGGAAGAGTGTGACCCAATGTTGCTGGAGCCTAGGGATAATGAACAGACACATAATGTGAGTTTTATTATTATTCTTTTGATTATTAGTGTAGTTGAGCAGTTAATTGTGCTATATATATTTAAAATTAATTGATCCTAAAATTTCTTATATTTTTTTGAGTCTATTATAATATTTGAGAAATAGAATAGCCTCTTAATATATTTTAGCGTGCTCTTGGCGGAGTTCTGGTCTCGCAAGCGCGTGCCCTGGCCGCTTTAGAGCGTCGCGAGGCTGCTGCAGGTGCATTGGAGTCTGCTCTCAAAGCAGACTGCGCTTGCTATGAAGCTTTAGACTTGCTTCTAGACCAGCATGCACTTACAACACATGAAGGTAAGTTTCTGTGTAACAGGCTGCTAGATCTTTGTCCTTAATTTCGAGAATGACATATTTTACCATAAGTATGGCCATAAATATAGGATAATCTTCAAAATCCCTCATGGGTTCTTGAGAAGTACGTCAAAGTTCAGATATTACGACATTTATTAGTAATTATTTTACGTCGCTGGTTAAAATACAAGTATGTAATTACAGAACATGAGCTAGTAGAGGCGTTGCCAATAAACAGTCAGCTAAGCGCCGCTGAAGGTGCGTTACTGAGGGCAGCGTACCGTGACAGGCTCAATATATATTCACCACCATCAATCCAATTGTCACCAGCTGATGCTGATTGTCCTGTGAGTTGTGTTGTATTTTTGTTTTTTTTTTGTAATCGACATACAGACAAGCCGATCCTTAAAAATTCATCTGAATCTTCTTAGTGTTATGTACCCCATTTTTCGATAAATGTGGTCCAATCGAAAAAAAATATTAAAGTGAGTATTGACGAGAATTGAGTATATAGGACGCCCTTGAAAATGGGTATACGAATTTTATAATTTATCAGTAGATGGTTTTTCTTTTTACACACATTACACCCAAATTTGAGTTCGATTCCCGCTCGGGACAATCATTTGTGTGATTTTTCTAATTGTCATACAAATGTTTGTACTGCGTCTGGGTGTTTCTATGTATTATAAGTATGTATTTACAAAAAAAAAGTAGTATATGTATTCTATCCGTATTTTGGTACCCATAACAAGCATATAAGCTTAGCTTGGGACCAGAGGACGTAGTGTAAAATGTCCATGAATATTTAAAAAAAAAAAAATTTAATTTATTTAAATAGCCCCAAGAATTTTTATTGCAGGCATATTAATTGTTGGGTAGTAGGAAAGTAAATGTTTCCGTGTGATGACGGATTAAGAATACAAGTGTCGCCACCCCATCTCCTCCCAAGAGGGTGCTGTAAAAGGGGCTGTAAATAAGGGATTTTGCACACAGATAACATCCTCTGTGAGAGACGGAAAACACGAAAATAAACCCTGTGCCAACACGCCTGGTCAGCGCGGCACAGACTGACCATAATCCCTCCCGAAGTGGAGGAGGCCCGTGCCCAACAGTGGGACGTAAATGGGCTGGAGAGAGGAAAGTAAATGTTTGGACGTTTTCTTTTCATTGTAATTCGTCACCTCCGACTTTATTGTTCTTCTATACAATGCATATGGTAGAGTAATTTTAATGTCTGTTGGTTTAGACGTTTAGACTAATCTGGTCGAAATAATGAGGTAATAAAAGGCTTATCCTATTTTATTATTGTAGATAGCCGCCGAAGCAGAGATAGTAGGATCTCGAATGATCGAAACAGCTCAAAGTACAGCTCGACGGCTTAGTGCAGCTTGTCGCTGGCAAGAAGCGCTTAAAGTGCTGGATACCGTTGACCCCTGGTGTTGTGTGGACATAAGAGCTGCTTGTCTTGTTGAACTAAAGAAATCTGCACAATTGTTTGCATTAGCACACGAATTAGTTGATACCTACCCTAACTCGTGGACTTCCTGGTATGCGGTCGGATGTTACTATTATCTAATACGTAAGTGTTATATTGTATTGGTTCACGTTTATATTTCCCCTAACAATGTTATTGATGCTCTGTTAATAACAGAACTTTTTTTATTTTTTCATCAGAACTTGTAGTTAGAATAACCTTGTTAGCATTTTTTGTGTTGGGCTATTTATGCCAGATATATTAATATTTACTTACTTGTAGTATAAAAGATCACAAAATATATTATGATCTTCTCAAAATATCTATGATCTTAGCAATGCTTCTTAGTCCTTAAACTACTTCTGATTTATTTAATATTTCAAATCAATAATAGTACATAATAAGCAAAATAGTAAATATTAGTATGAAGTAATTATGCTCCAATTCTATTATAACTCAAATAAGATATTTTCAAACTTCCATAATAATTTCTAAGTGGAGTGCCTCAAGGAACACTGTTGGACTGGTTGAAAATATATTAAATTACACTGTTTTATATGTAAAGGGAATTGGTACGGGTTATAATTTTATTAAAGATTAAATTGTAAAGCCAAATGAGAGTTGTGTGCGAGGTTAAAATGAACATTAATCTTCAAAATAATTCCAACCCTCAATGAGTGCCTCAAGGGCCAATATTAGGACCTAAATTTATAACTTTTATTTTTGTAATATTTTATAGGAAAAAGTGAGTTAGCGCGTCGTTATTTAAGTAAAGCTAAAACATTAGAGCCAGGTGCGGGTTGTGTATGGCTTGCTTATGGACATAGTTTTGCTGCCGACACAGAGCATGATCAAGCCATGGCCGCGTATTTCAAAGTATGTATACTAGGTAACTAATATATTATTATTAATTCTTCATTGATCTCTGGTACGTAATGTAATTGTACGAAATTTCTTATACGTCTAGCAAAAGGTGACGTAAGATTGGTTATTTTTAATGCTTTCCTATAATATCAGTATCCAGTATCCAGAGTACGGTAACTAACACTGTGACACGTGAATTTTGTATATTAGAAGATTATAAAATAAAAATACATAAAAAATATAAAAAATAAAAATCCGGTGGTCAAGGCTCCAGAGAGAGGAACCTTCTCACTATACGGGCCGTGTCCAGTATTTCGGCTTTCTGCATCAGACTCTTTACCCAACGACCTAACGCGAGACTCTCTAGGTGACGGTCGAGGCTCTTGGGTATTAAACCATTGACTGACACAACGATTGTCACAATGATTGCCGTGTCAACATCCTACATGTCGACAACCTCGCGAGCCAAGTGAAGATACTTTATTGGCTTATCTCTTTCAGCTTTCGCGAGGTTCTCGTCATGCGAAATGGTGACATCAACAATCATTACGTGACGTGTTGGTCGATCTATCACCACGATATCAGGTTTGTTTGCGACAAACGTCCTGTCCGTGATAATAGATCAATCCCAGTATAATGTGACATGACCATTATCCAAAACCAGCTCTGGTCACAAGACATAGACAAGGCCATACCGCAGAGCAAGCTGTTGGTGAATTATCCTGGCTACTAGACTATGTCTGTGCAAGTACTCGCCGTTAGCAAGAAGAGAACAGCCGGAAAAAATATGCCTGAGGGATTCACCAGGTTGGTGGCAGGCACGACAGATATCTATCGTACCATCTCTCAGATATATTTCCGGTAGTTATTCGTCTTGATAACTTCGTCAGCAATTGCACAGGCAAAACCTTTAATCTCTCCAAAGAGATTACTGAAACGTAGCCAGGATACTAAGGCTGGTAGGTCTACATTAGGACCATGAAGGGCCCTGTAGAACCTACCATGTAGCTCTTTGCTCTCCCATAATTCCCTGCAGTCACTATTGCTAAGCACTACAGGTCTGCGCCAGTTCTCTTTTGCCAAGGAGAGTGTGGTTAGTCCAGAGTCCACAGTGGGTAAATACCACTTTTACGATACCCATGGGTACACCATTTTTATTATGATGCTTCATACGTATAGAATTTAGAAAAATTTTCCTATTTTTGCAAATTTTTTCACTAATACTTCGGTCCTATTGATAGTAGCGTGATGTTATATAGCCTTTAGCCTTCCTCGATAAATAGACTATACAACACTAAATAAGTTTTCAATTTAAACCAGTATTTCCTGAGATTAACGCGTTCAAACAAACAAACTCTTCGCCTTTCTTCTATTGGTATCGATTTATTTTTTAAGTAATTGTACAAAATTTGTTTCAGGCAAGTCAGTTAATGACTGGTTGTCATTTACCACAGCTTTACGTTGGAGTTGAATGTGCTCTGTTAAATAATTTCACTATGTCTGAGAAGTTCTTCTCGAGTGCTGCCTCATTACACAGTGATATTAGGGTTTGTGACGTATTTATCTATTCTATTAATAATAATTTCCTTAGTTCAAAAACTAAAAAACCCGCTTGATAATCCTGAATACTTTTTTTAAATTATTGTGTAAAATTTCTGGTCAAATTGAGTACTATAAGTGTGTGAAAATCACTTTCAAAGAACATACATAGATTAATATATTGATAGATACATGCTGAACTAATAAATAAGATTGTTAAAAAGATATAAGTTTGTTGGCGGAAATCTCCGAAAGTAATGGTCCAATCAATAAGAAAATTAAGTATTAGGAAGCTATAGTCTTCATTGTCCTTGTGGTAATGGATTAAGAATACAAGTGTCACCACCCCATTTCTTTCCCAGGGTGCTGTAAGAGCCAACCGAGGGACAATATAAGTAGTTAACGTCTACTGTGAGAGACGGAAAACGCGAAACTAAACCCTGTGCCCGCACGCCTGGTCAGGGCGGCACAGTAGACTATAATCCTTATCAAAGTGGAGGAAGCCTGTGCCCAGCAGTGGGACGTTATTGTGCTGGAGAGGAGGAGTCTTCCTTAACCGTAGCACTCTCAGATACAGCGTCATTCCCTTTTCCTATGGGAATAGGCAGAGATACACTTGTTTTCTATGTATTACTAGCTGACCCGGCAAACGTTGTTTTGCCATACAAATGTCAGAGGTAGACAAATAATTTGCAATAAAATAATATTGCGACTATAAATTGAAATGTAACTATCCTATCTTTCAAGTTGGGTCAAATTGCACACGGTGTGCAAATCAAATTTAAAATCAGTTTAGTAGTTTAGGAATCCATCGCGGACAAACATCGTGACAGGAGATTTATATTTATATGATTTATATATATATGACGGGCTTCGTGGCGTAGTGGTTCATGTAACGTACTGCCATTCACGAGGTCGCGGGTTCGGTTCCCGCTTGGGACAATCATTTGTGTGATATTCATAAATGTCATACAAATGTTTGTACTACGTCTGGGTGTTTTCTATGTATTATATGTATGTATTTACAAAAAAAAAGTAGTTTATGTAGTCTATCCGTATCTGGTACCCATAACACAAGCATAGAAATATAGCTTACTTTGGGAACAGAGGACGTTGTGTGAAATGTCCTGAATATTTATTTATTTATTTATCATAACGTTATTCCTTTTTCCTATGGGAATAGGCAGAGATACACTTGTTTACTATGTATTATAAGTATGTATTTACAAAATAAAAGTAGTATATGTATTCTATCCGTATTCTGGTACCCATAACACAATCATATAAGCTTAGCTTGGGACCAGAGGACGTTGTGTGAAATGTCCATGAATATTTATTATTATTATTTATTTACTTCCTTGGCTTCATTTATACTCCTACAGATGATCAGACAGATCATAATTTTGAATCAATCAATATTAATAAATAGATATGTTCCAGTATCTAAAAGAGCCAGAGCCAAGTACAAGAAGCAAGTGGAGCCGCGTGGTATCACTAGTCCGTGACCCTCACGTGGCGCACGAGGCTGGCGCCGCGGCGCTGGCTGATGGTGACCTGGTCGCGGCGAGGGAACTGTGGCTACATGCACTTGATACTGCTTCTCCACAAAATAATAAAGAGGTACATACTAGTCTTATATACAGGTTGGTAGAGTTTTCTCTACCAACCTGTATATCAATGAATGAATACTCTTTATTGTACGCCAAAATAAAATTACAAACTTAGATATGTAAACTTAGGTATATAAACAATGCTTAGGCAAGGTACAATAGGCAGTCTTATCACAAGTTTTGATCTCTTACAGACAACCTTAAGATGGAATTAACTTATTGTCTAAAAGGCATATTGTGGCCCAGCGAGAATAATGAAAGTACCTACATAAATATATTAAATTATACAGCTTATGTAATGGACTGCCGATCACGAGGTCGCGGGTTCGATTCTCGCTTGGGACCATCATTTGTGTGATATCCATAAATATCATACAAATGTTTGTACTGCGTCTGGGTGTTTACTATGTATTATAAGTATGTATTTACAAAAGAAAAGTAGTTTATGTAATTTATCCGTATCTGATACCCATAATACAAGCATAGAAATATAGCTTACTTTGGGACCAGAGGACATTGTGTGAAATGTCCTGAATCTACATAAAGAATACATGTAAATAAATACATACAGTTGGGCACAACATGGTAGTTACAACTTTTGTTCACAAAGATTTTAAGGGCTAGAGATTTTCAACACGATTAATAAAAATACCAACTTTCAGTGTGGTGACGGATTAAGAAAACAAGTGTCACCACCCCATTTCCCTCCCAGGGTGCTGTAAAAGCCAGCTAAGGGATATTAGACTGATAACATCCTCTGTGAGAGACGGGAAAACTTGAAAAAAAACCCTTGCGTAAAAAAAGCGTTGGCACAGGGTTTTTTTTCAAGTTTGTAACACGCCTGGTCAGCGCGGCACAGTAGACCATAATCCCTCCCAAGGTGGAGGAGGCCCACACTCAATAGTGGCACAGTAATGGGCTGGAGTGAGTGATAATAAAAATAATAAGAATATTATTTCTGAAATTATTTAAAAACTAGTGTCACTTGACACACCTTTTTTATGACAACAGTGTTTCGAATTTACTTAATGCTTAAAAAAGTAAATAAATTGCTTACTTCAAAAAACTAAGAGCACACTTGAAAATCTTAAATATTTATTAAAATTATTGCATTGTCATGTCACATATTAAATGTGTGCAAAATTTCATTTCAATCTGACTTCAGCAAGCGGGTGAGAAACACTTTCAAAGATTCCGTTTCATACATTGATATATTAATACCAAGCTAATAAAAGAGTGTTAAAAACTGATTGAAATGAATTAATAAATCAAATTGTAGTGGAAAAAGTGATCACCGCAAGCGGGACTTGAACCCACTGTTAGCACGACCGCAATAAGCTCAGTTGGCAGAGCTACGGAACGGTATTCCGAGGTCGTAGGTTCAAGTCCTGCTTGCGGTGATCACTTTTTCCACTACAATTTGATTTATTAAGTAAAAGCATAGGAAGTCAATTGCAAAACTAATAAATTACTTTGAAATGAATTATTTTTCTGGTACAGCTAGCAATCCGTTGGGCGGCAACCCTTGACGCTTTGGGTCACGTGACTCGTGCATTAGGCAACCCTGCTGAAGCATTAGTGTGGCATGAGAAGGCACTAGCCCTGCGGCCTGCTAGGGCTGCCACTCTCACTGCGATGGCGTTATGTCAGGCGCTGCTGGGCAGGGAGAGAGATGCAGCTGATTGTTTACACGCAGCCCTAGCGAGAGATCCCGATGATGTGGTAGCTCTAGCGCTACTAGATACTATTGTTGATAGACTTGACGCACAACTCACAGGTAAGTTTTGTACTATGTATCTCTGCCTACCCTTTTGGGAAAATTATGTGACTGTATGCATGACTATATAATATTGTTAAAATAAGTGCAATGCTATTGGTAAATTAATATCCCATTATTATTAAAGACCAAGATCCGAGGAGTAAATCCTTTGACTTATTTTCTCAGCGATGAAACTATTGGATAAGATAGTCCTTGTGGGTAGCATCATTGTTAAAATACCCGCTATTCTATCCCTTCGGTTTAGCAATTCGGTGCTAAAGTCTATTAAAAATATTACTAATTTTTTTTTATTTTTACGCGCTCAAAACTACGTATGTCATAAAAAATACTCCAAAAAATTTATAATGTCTATTATCAGATTTTTTTTTTTTTTTTTTGTTCTCCGCTTTGCCCTACCGGGCCATGATGGTGCCTTGAGCTTTACCATGACCCGGTAAGGGATGGTTCCGTTAATCGGGGCCCGACCTGATGAGGGGAGCATTGGTCCCCCCTGTCGCGTTTGCTGCGGCGGGTCTCTGGATGCCAACCCGCCGCGCACGACCACCTCTTAGGGGAGGGCCGCCGGCTATTGCGCGCCGACGACCCCTACCCGGGGCCCTGCGGGGTGGCAAAGTTTCGCCAGCGCGTTCGCGCTCCCGCAGGGCCTCCCTCTTTGCCGCCATCACCTCCCCAGCGAAGGAGGCGACAGCGGCCCAACACTGTTCGCTCTCAGCCATAAGCGAAACGATGGCTGAGAGCGACAAGTCCTCACCCAGCACACCAACTAGTTCGGCGCGCTGGGCATCCCAGGCCGTGCACACGGCGAGGGTGTGCTCCGCCGTGTCCACGGCCCCACTTCTACAATTACAGCACTCGGGATCCGGCTCGATACCAACCAGCTCCCACAGGTACTTGGCGAAACAGCCATGACCCGTAAGGAGCTGGGTGAGATGATACGTCGGATCCCGGTGCCTCGCCTCGACCCAGTCCCTGAGGACCGGGCGGACCGCCTCGGCAAGCCGCCTGCTCGCAGAGGGGTTCTCCAACCTCTTCGCCCATCGTCGGAAGAGATCGTCACGCAATTCACTCCTCCAGCGAACGATCTCTTCCGCGGGGGGCTCTATTGTCTCCTGCCGCATCAGGGCCCTCCGGCGGTAGATCTCCGCTAGGACCTCGCCTTCGAGGTCCCACGATGTCTATTATCAGATGCTTTCCGGCAGCCGATATTTTGAATAAAAGCTTCAATAGTCCAAAAATATTTTTGTAAATTTTCTAGGTTAGTTAAATTTCATCGCCGAGAAAATAAGTAAAAGGATTCACCTCACGGATCTTTGTCTATTAGGGCCACGAATAAGAAGGATTTTTAAAAACGCAGTTTGGTTCTGAACACGGTGACAATGCAAGTTTTGAAATTTTCGGTCTTTTACAGAACAATTTCTTAGTATTTTATTTTAGTGAATCTACTTTTATCATCAAACACAATTCACCGTAATCTCTCCGTAGACGAGTCAACTTACGTTAGATTCATACATAGACATGCCGGGTCTAATTTTTGCAGATTACGATTTAGTCACATTAAAGTTTATATGGATGCCGGATCTTCAAAGCAAATGCTCGTTCCCATCCATAATAAATACTAATATTATAAAGCTGAAGAGTTGGTTTTCACGTGCTAATCTCGGGAACCACTGGTCCGTTTTAAAAAAAAAATTCTTTCAGTTTTGGATAGTTCATTTATCGAGGAAGACCATAGGCTATATATATAACATCACGCTGAGATGAAAAGGAACGAAGTAGCAGTGAAATTGTTGCAAATACGGAAAATTTCGTAGTATTTCGTAAATCGCGGGCAACAGCTAGTAACACATATTGTGGCTAAACTTTATTCTACAATAATCTACTTAGTTCAAAAACTAAAAAACACACTTTAAATCCTGAATATTTTTTTAAATTATTGCATTGTCATCGGTCCTTGATATATGTGCAAAATTTCAGATCAATCCAACTACTGCAAGTGGTTTAAAATCACTTTCAAAGATTTCGTTACATAAATTAATACATTGGTAGATACATACTGAACTTATATAAGCGTGTTAAATATCGTCTTACTGTGAACGTATCCTTAACATAATAAAATTATTCTTAACATTATAAAATTAAAATTATTATAAAATTGGTCAAGTGCGAGTCGGACTCGCGCACGAAGGGTTCCGTACCATTATCTATGCAACATAAGGCAACGTTATTAGTATCGAGCAAGAAACGGTAAAAAAATCATGTTTCTTGATGGGAGCCCCCCTTAAATATTTATTTTATTTTATTTTTAGTATTTGTTGTTATAGCGGCAATAGAAATACATCATATGTGAAAATTTCAACTGTCTAGCTATCACCGTTCTTGAGATACAGCCTGGTGACAGACGGACGTACGGACGGACGGACAGCGAAGTCTCAGTAATAGGGTCCCGTTTTTACCCTTTGGGTACGGAACCCTAAAAAGGCCCACATTGAATTTATTAGATTAATATGCATTGTTGCAGAGGAAGAAATTCCACAGTTCCCGTTTCCAACAGTGAACATATCAATCCCAGCAATGACAGTGCCACCTACACCCGGTGCGGATGCTACCAACACTTCGGATATGAGCATGAGTTTTGACTGAACTAGTATAGAACAAGAAGGCTTAATACATGTATGAAAAAGCTGTATGCAGGGCAGACCATATTACGTCCCACCAAAAGAGAAACAGTCTTTGTTAAGAAAATAAAGGTTGTACATACATTCTTGTATTTTGTTTTGATATGAATTTCCTACATTTCGGTTAATGGAAACTGCCTTTAATAATGAGAGATAATGGTGCCAATTCTACACGCACAAATAAACCTAACTAAAAATGATGATTTGTGATTTTAGTAACTACAATGTAAAAAAAGTAACGAAAAAAATGGTATTAATAACATAATTTAGTAATGTTAAGTGAACTTATAAAGGCCATGGACTAAATATTTTAATCTTAAACTCGTATATAAAATTCACGTGTCACAGTATTAGTTCTGAAACGGCTTGACCGATTTTTATGAAATTTTACATGCGTGTCTGAGAATCGGACAACATATTTTTCAAACCCCTCCCCCCACTGACATTTGTATGGCAAAACAACGTTTGCCGGGTCAGGTAGTTAATATATAAACATGCACAATAAAATAATTTATTAATTTTGCAATTTACATGCTATGCTTTTTACTTAATACATCAAATTATGGTGGAAAAAATGACTGCCGCAAGCGGGAAAGTATTGGTGGTTTGATTAGTGTTAGTGTTGGTCGAGATGTTGTAAAGCAATCTTGATAGATGGCGTTGTACGTACAAATATATAAACTCATTCGAGTGACAAATGTGGTGGTTAATTTGAATGTTGCAAGCACGACCGCAATAAGCTCAGTTGGAAGAGCTTCGGAAGTCCCGCTTGCGGCAGTCACTTTTTCCACCATAATTTGTTTTATTAATGCACAATAAAATATAGCCAATTAATCTAAATACACCATAGTAGTTAAAATTTTAGTTAAGTTTAAATGTACATGTAGAGCTAGTACTAAACGTCAGTCATTTGCATTTTCCCGCTACCTATCAAGGGAGGCTAATAGAAATTAAAAGTAGATTACACTAGAATACTATGTATTAGCCCAGACAACTGCGTTCGTTACACGTCGGTAATTTTTTCACTAATATTTGTAACGGAATCTGCAAGTGAATTTTAGCCACTTGCAAATTTATGTTTGGATCATAGCAGGTAGCGCTCTACTCCGCTTAACCCCATGGGAAATAGGCGTAAAGTTATGACGGATTATTGCACATGCGTTGCGGACCGATGGCAATGCAATTCTCTTTAGGATTTTCAAGTGTAGAGTTTTTAAACCAAGCCAATTATTGGGTTAATTCTTATTGGGTTTAACCTTTCCAGTCCATTTTCTGGATTACCAGCTTATTTCACTTGATAGTTTCAAGTATCACTTGATATTTCGCAATTGACAATGTGATTTTAAGAACTTCTTACAAGTGATTCTGTACAAAAGGATGTGTAAAAGATAAAGTAAATAAAAACGACCACTCGTTCAATATATTTTGTTTATTTTAAAATCAAACTTTTCTAAAGATAAAATCAACATTTTATGTTTACATTATGAAGATTAAAAAATTATCGATATACTTGTAAAAGCTTTTGATTAAAACTTTAAAATGAACGCGCAAGTGCAGCCTTTAAAATCCGATTAAAATCTACCATCTAATAGGCACATGTAAAAATTGTCTAAGGAACATCTCTACGCAAAGAGCGTATACATTATATAAAATTATTTGTATTATACTAGAAATTAAAAAATTATTAACAAAAATAAAAATTCATGATTACAACAGATAAAAAAAAAACACCTATGTAGGTATACATAACATTCTTTTGATTTCTAGCGAAACAATAAAAATAGTAAAATCAAGGTCTAATCAAGTCATATACAATAATTGATGCCATTTAAAATGGCACAAAGTATAATTAGAATTGTCGAAACTAAGAACCTATAGAGTTAAGGGCTCATATCCAGTAAGGTGTTAAGTAAAGCGTGTTGGCGAAGCGCCCAACTGAATAGCGGTTCGACAACGAAACAGGCGGCGCTAGTGAGGCCACGCCCCGGAGTACCCGGCCACGCCCTCCGCCGCGCAATCAGAGCTGCCGCTCGTCGTCGGGGATGGGGTACCTGGACAAAGATGGATTCAAGTCAAAATTGCGGTCCCATGGAATCCATACCCATAGTTTGTGAGCAAGAAAAAATACTACTACTAAGTTGAAACTGTCCTAAAATTTACTATGTCCACATCGTTAAAGTACAGATACGAGAAGTCTTTGCTTGCAGAGGCTATTTTCAAAATGAGCGCCTCGGGCCATTTGATTTGACGCCTCGGGCCGCCCTGGGTCATTTTAAATAGCCGCCCTATAAATTAATAGATAGATTTGAATCTTTAAGGCTTCTGCCTTTCTTAGACTGGCCGCCCCAGGCCATGGCCCCTATGGCCCTAGGGTAAACACGCCTCTGGTTGCTGGTTTCGTGAAATTATAAATATGTATGTTTTCCGAAGTGAAAGCAAGAAGTCTGTCTAAAAAAATTAAATAAAATTTACCATTGTGGCGAGAGAAAGATGCATTAAACACGTTGGAGTGGTCATGGTGAGAATTTCTGTTAGAGTTGCGTGTGAGAGGCTTGTGAGCGAACGCGTCGGAAGAGTGCTGCCACAACCAACAAGATCGACAGTAATATCTGAAATATATTGTACAACATATTAGTAAACCTAAAACTGAAGAATACATACGAGTTTCCGCCACATTATGTTCTCTTACTGCACAGAAATAGGAAGACGGCAACAATATGTTTATCTATAGATCTGTCCCCCAGCTTTAAAACAAATAATGAAATAAACAGACTAACTACAGAAGTTTCTCCGTTCACAGCCAGACAGATCTCTCCCACTGCTACAACGTGCTTTTAAGGTGGAATGAATATTGCATAGAGGAACACTTGTCAGTTATCCTAGCAAGCGCCAGAAAGTCCTCAGGGCGAGATTAGAGAGTTGCAGTATTGGGTAAATTCAATAGATACGCATTAAATAGAGCACTCACCCGAAGCAATTCGGTTCTCGACAGAAGTAGGGCCCTTGTTGCAAGTGGCATATTGAACACATGGAGTCTTCCAGATATGGGTTCACTTGCACCTGAAATAAAAGTCGTTACATATGTCATTATTGGTGTATGCATGTCCCTATGCGAGTTTATATCTTAAAATACGCAAAATTTTGATGCAGCCGATTTTAATGCATAAAGTGGTTCAAGAGGATGGTTTTTCTCTAATTGGTTAAGGTTTGGTGTTTATTTCACATACAATGCGTATGAAATTACGGGAGACCTCTAATCTACTATATAAAAATATAGTCGGATTTTCCTTCCTGACGCTATAACTCCAGAACGCACGAACCGATTTCCACGGTTTTGCATTCGTTGGAAAGGTCTCCGGCTCCGTGAGGTTTATAGTTTTTTTTTTTTTGTACTTTTTTTTGGTAAACGTTTGCCGGGCCAGCTAGTTTCCTATAAATCTTAAAAGAAAACTTCGAAAACTAGTATTTTTGGTAATCTATATACTTGTAATCTACATAAACGAGCATGCAAATATAAAAAGAACAAGTATTACCTTTTTAATGAATTTATCAGTATGAATTTCCACGTACGCGGCGGAAATGGCGCGGACATATGAATGCACATTATTAAAAGTGACGCGTCCAGAACCTATCGGGTACTTGTGTTTGTCAGTGTCGATACCTGTAAATAATTAACGCCATTAAACCAGGGGTCAAGTCTGCTAACCATGTGGTCACAATGACAGTTCAATGACACCATTATGTCGCCATAGTGGCATCATTTGTGACAAAATCAAGTTTGGCGTCATGATGACGCCATAATGGAGTTATAATGGCGAAATTTTATCAAATTTGGTAGTCTATTAATTTTTTCGTCATAATGACTCGATTATGGCGCCATAATGGCGTCAGCGGCTGACCATTATAACAACAATATTGTAATAGCATAATTATGCAGATTTGGCCCCCAGATTCCTTCCCAATCCCACACCGTTTGATCACTGACCTTCACCATTTTGGAAAAGCTCCGTCTACTGTGCCATGCTGACAACGGGCGTTGGGCATAAGGTTAATTTAGTTTGTCTCCTAGGATATTCTTGTAGCACTCAAATAGCAGATAAGTAGGTTAGGTAGAGTCGTACTTTATTTCAATAGAGATCCAAGTCTTTAGTTGGCGTTTGACGCATTAACAGTTCTTATGTAAAGCATACATCCATCCGTCAGCGCTTTTCCGTCCACTGCTACATAGGCCTCCCCATAGAACGCCACAACGCACATTCCTGCGCTAACTGTCTCCAGCGGCCCCCGGCGCATTATTGTCAACAATATAGTCTACCTTGTTGGGGGCCGCCCCACGCTGCGTAGTCTCTTACGTGGCCACGGTTTAAACACCGACGTATAAACTTATTAACAATTCTCTAAATGTGCAATGTTTTTTCATAGTAAATAAGTAGGTACCAGCATAGACAACTCCAGCGAAAAGATCGTTCATGATGGTGGCAAGTGCTGAAGCACACAGCATCCCATGCAGGGCTCCCACGAACACTGTACGAGAGGGCTCCAGGCGGACTGACGCGCCCAGCACCCAGTTGGAGTCTGATAAGGCCCACGGGATTACTTGTACCTGGAGCAAAAGTTACTATACATGTTTAGTGTGTTGAGAGAATCTTTTGTTTTATGTAGGTGTGCGAATATTTCAAAGAATCAAATTTAGATTTTTTTTTTAAGTATTTTATATGCAACAAAAGACCGTATTTAAATCTTTGGTCCGGTAACTGAAAAAAAAAACGTAATGTGAATGGAATCTACATTAACATAAATTTTATGTTAAACGTGATTCAATACGTTTTTTCATGTCGCATATGAAGTAATTTAATCTTGATATTTGCGTCGCGAATTTTATCAATAAATTTATTTAAAAATTAACCATGTTCTATAAATATAAGATGTGTGGTCTCACTAGGATCAAAAATTGTTATAAAGCAGTACTCCGCGTGTTACAGTGCTCAGAATCTCACCTTTAATATATAAATCTAGCCAGTAATAAAAACTGTTTAACTACAAGTAAAAGTAGTGTAATGTATATTACCTCCTTGCTCCTCATCTTCTTGGTCCCAATACGATAGTACCAGTCTGTACCGTCCCTGCGCGAGGCGGCCAGCAGCGCACGTACACGTCGCTCGTTAGAGAACGTCACGTACGCGTACCCGCGCGGGGCGCCGCCCCCCCCCACCGACTCGCGGCCTGGCCACTCCACACTAACAACAAATCACATATCTTGACTTTATTTCTATAAAGATTACTTCCAAAATGGAGAAGGAACAAGTTTTAAGATACCGAAGCTAATTAATAGGGTAAAGATTATTATTTAGCTCTGTCGCGACTGAAAAGTTTTCAATATCCATTCGAAATAGTATTATGAATATCCACTTAATTTAAAATGCGCACAAATAAGAGACTTTATAGTCTTATTCATAAAGACTTATCGCGGGTTTATACGGAGATTTTATCGGAGAGATAATTAAAGTTTTAGCGTAAAAAGACCATTATGAATAACAAGTTTTGACAATTTATATATTGACAATAAGTCATTATTAATAAGGCTGCAAGTATTTAAAATCCTATTATAACTATTTTTCTGAGAATTGCGCTAGACAAAAAAAAACGGGTTTTTAATAGGGAACTATAGTTTCATTAATGTATGCAAATCTACTTACCGTACTGGTTGGAAGTGCCGAAGAGTTTGCATCAAGGCATGCTCAGTGATGTCCCAGGGTAGTCCACCTAGGAACACCTTGGCAGAGAACCCTCCGTTCGGGTCAGTACAGCGAGGGGGCAACTTACCACCCCAGCTAATAATCTCTGTCCCGTTCCGGCCGTTAGATACTACACCACCTAGAAATTCCAGATGTTAGAAAAGTTCAAAAATATAAATACATAATACGTAAACTAAAGTTTAAGAACGTTAATGTTTGTAGCGCTTAGCTACAAGTTTACAATGCTACGAGAGCGAGTAGTCTGGTGTAGCTCGCATCTACGTAAACACTTCGGTTCGTAGGCCATCTACGAAAGCTTACGTAAAATTTTTTCCAAGCACTAAGTGACAATAATAAATATAAATATTTATGGACATTTCACACGTCCTCTGGTCCCAAGCCAAGCTTATATGCTGTGTTATAGGTAGGTACCAGAATACACACACTACTTTTCTTTTGTAATTCATACTTTTAATACATTGGAGACGCAGTACAAACAATTGTATGACAATTATAAATATCACAAATGATTGTCCCAAGCGGGAATCGAACCCGCGACCTCACGATCAGCAGTACGTTATATGAACCACTACCACGAAGCTCGTCTATAATAGAGAGAATAAAAATAAATATCGTTTAAAAGCCATTAATAACTTGGATTTCCAATGAGAAAAATGGAGATCAAGTTATCAAAACTAGCTGTTACAGTGTTCGACACGCTCAACACGTTGCAAGTTCACGTTAACAAAAAAATTTTTATTTATACATTTATATACGTTTAGTTAATCTAAATGGGTATAACTTACAAAAGGAGGCCCTCCTAGGCACTAGAGCAGCGCGGTCTCTATTAGATGGACGATCAAAGCGTCGTTGTACGTGGACCCGCTCGAGACGTGCTGGAGGCCTAGTAGTATTAGATCCGGATGGCATTGCCAACGCCTTCTGAAACAATGCTCCTTATATTATATAATCTTTTTCAATTATATAACTACATACAAAAAATTAAAAGTGCAACGTTTAAAACTTTACTATTTAAAACCATTCGTTTAATGTTAGTGATTAGACTAAAATCAAATTTGCGATAAAATAAGTTGAACCGTAAATATATAAACACTCCTCAAACAATATTTAACAGCACTTCGAACCCTAACATTACATACCTAAAATTAGCATTAATTCTGATCAATCCGACTACTGCAAGTGGGTAGTTAGATTCCGTTACATGGATTATATGATAATATACGTACCGAGCTAATAAGAATAAGAGTTTAAAACCACATCGTAATCACTAACATCCACATCGTGATCACAACCACACCAAACATTTTTTTAAATTTTATCTAAAATAGCTCGTATTACAATAAAGTTAAAAGCAAACTGACACTTACCAATGAAGCAACAAGGTCGGTTATTCCTTTAGATGTACATTCCTCCGACCAGATAATTTCGTCGGTGGTCTGAGCGGCCTCACTGAAAGTAAAACAACTTGTTAAACGTTGGTACCAATTCTACGTCCACAACTAAACTAAGTGTTTAACAATTAAGCAATGTTAACTTCCGGAGTTAACTACTTGTCCGGAGGTTTAAACAATAACTTTGTCGGAGAGGATAATAAACATTTTATCGTAAAAAGACATGAATAACAATTTTTGACACTTTTGGCGAACTTTTAAACCTCCCGATAAGTCATAAGACCATAAGGATTTAAATACAAATAGTGTAGAACGAAACGAGAAAGAGTTATACACTTTCTCTCTCTCCAGCCCATTTAGTCCCACTGCTAGGCAACGGCAAAGGTTTATTTTTGAGTTTACCGTCCTCGCAGAGGATATTATCACTGCCGTGCCAATATCCCTTAGCTGACTTTTACAGCACCCTCGGGAGGAGTTGGGGTGGTAACACTTGTATTCTTAATCAGTCACCGTACACACAGTAACACTATAGTTTTCATTTTCTTCAAAGTTACATTAACTAAGTTTTCGACGCATCAGAATTGACCGCTTTGTTAATTGTTAATGTCGCTACATTGAGAATACACGGACTTACTTACATAGCCTACTTTATATTAAACTCGTGTTCTCCACGGTAATTATAACTTACCTACTTTAATGGACTAAGTGCGAGAAGAAAAATTACGCTTTTAAGGTTTGTCCATTAAATATAACTAGGTACATGTAACTTTTAAACTTATTTTTACGAGCGACAGAAATATTGAAAAGAAAATTTTTCATTTTGAAGTCCATTAGAGTTAAAACGTGACAATTTATGCACCTATTACCTTAGAAATTCGCGATTCAGTGTAACGGGTTGGAGTTTTATATGAAATAAAAAACTAACGTGAAACTTGTAAAAGCCGTGGGTAGATGTGGCGGAAAGCAAGCTGAAGGCACCAGGGCACCCGGTGTCTGAGCAGCCTGCGGACTGCTAGGTTGCTCCCAGCGTCCCACCCATGTCTTCTCAGCAGGTGCGTGCTGAAGAATGATTTTAACAATACGTCAATCTTAAATTAGTGGTTAGTGGTTTTATTTCTTTAATGTCGGCTAACGTGGTCAACTGGTCCCAAACTAGACACGTCGCCGACGCTACACTCATACTAATGCGCATTATCCGAATTAATGTACAATGAAATTTAAGTTAATATTGTAATTGACGAGTTTTAGATACGCGAGGCCGGCAGTTTACTAAACTACAGGCCTCGCGTCTTGAGAAAAAGTTTGTGTAGTTATGCTTAGTCTGAAAATTCATAATATTTTACTTTAAACTAGCCAATGTAGTCTTTAGTTTTTAAAACGAGTATTCCACTTAAAAGGAGTCTCGCGAACACTGCAACAAATTTTTGTGTAGACAACCTAACTTAGATTTATCCACCCACGTCAAAGGCATTCCGAAGTCAACAAGCATGAAAAATCGTATCTATCCAAGATAGTTTTCCGGATCGTGAACTAGAGGGTAGCCGATTAAGCGCGCCGGGCCTTGGCAAAGCCTACAGAAATAATATTATATTGCCAGATGCATGCCAATACGTTGAGACGCCGCCAGACTATTGCCAAGAGTTCGATTGCTAACTTTGCTTAAGTACAGACTTGTGTTGAGACTGCGAACCTCCGCGGAATTACCGTAACTACATACGTAGCAGTATTAAACAATGCTTTAGCATCTAAAAATAAGTAGTTAACTATTTAATCTGGATTTACAAGGCCTTACACGATAATTCAGCAATTTCCAAGTCAACGTTTAAGATTTTTTTTTTTAATCTTTATTTTAATATTAAAGAGGTAGGCTTTATCATACAAGATAATGTCGCCCACATTGGTACAATAATTACAAACATTTACACTATCCTTAAGTACTATCTGGCACATCTTATAAATATTTTTTTTGCTTCTGATAATGGAGACGACAACGTTTAAGATACTCATTAAGAGGATACCAAAATAGCTTCGTGCATTTTTCTACGTACGAAGTTTTCATTGTATCTTTAGATTGAATGGCTAGAGCTCTAATTTTTAAGTATATGTTTTTTCAATATATAATCTAGGATCGCATAAACTCAGAAACGCGATTAAAAAAGTTTTCTCGATAGAAAATCTTAGCGAAAATACCTCATTTCTTATTTTTTTCATTTATTGTCGGTCTATTATCGCGGATCAACTAATGAAATAACTTTAAAAACATAAGTAACTTATATACAGAATCACGTAAATCAGAATTAAAATATATTTAGTAGATTTTGAGTAAATAGGAAAAGTATCCCCCTAATTCTTCATTTTCTGTGCCTACTAGCTGTGTTAATATGTACGTGTCGGCGATGATATACGATAATATTGATGTAGGCCCTTAAAATACCGTAGTATTTTAGTGATACCACAGGTTTTCGTTCATAAAAACGAAGTAACATTTTTGTACTAGAATGTAACGTAGACTAGAATTGCTGGAAAACAAAACATTTTTAAAATTCTCGCGACGTATTGGTAGAGTTAAAGATGTTAAAGAGTCGTCGTCGCGGAATCAAATTCAAAGTAAATTTTATTTACTTGTTGGCATGTTTTACATGCTCTTTCGAAACGTCAAACTAAGAGGCTGTTCCAAAAGCGAATCCTATTGAGATGCAAGCCGATTAGTACTATCTAGACTAAAAAATGTTTCTTACTAATCGATAGCCTTAGTCAAGCATGGAGTTTGGGAGCAGAGAATAGAAATTTTTATCGATTTAATACGGTACCTACTCAAAAGTCTATTTCCAACAAATTTAATATCCACTACGTCCAGCCTATTCCCGTGAATACTATAAATAATCCACTTCGAAATAGTTTCAATCCGTATTTTAACGTTAATAGGAACAGTTGAATATTCATGCAGAAATCGATACCGGTAACCGAATATTATTTATAGCTTTGTTTTTGGTTTGCGGTAGGTATCCAAACCATATTTAAAACAAGAGCCGAGATTCGCATAGTTAAGTGATAATCGCAATGAAGGTACGAAAAATTGCCTCCGATGTCTAAGCTGGAAAACCTTTGAATGTAAAACAGTACTAAAATTCATAACCAACGTTAACTGGTAAATAAAGTCGTAAAGCGATTAGACCAAGTCTAAAAAAAAAATTCCAACCAAGACAAATGTAAAGTTAAGAGACATTTTAAGTATATACGAAGGATTAGACAGATGCTTCCCTCCAGACGAGCCGAGTTGAAATTGAACAGCGATACTAGTTAAAGTGCACTAACCCAAGCAATGGTAGAATTATTTGGCACCGCGCGCACATTAATACAAGCCACTGTTGGCACCAATCTCCGCTAACATTAACTGGCATCAAACCGGATGTCCTATGCTACATTATGAATGGACAATAAAATCTGTTTTGTACTTATATTTTGATTTAAGCATTTGGCTCTGTATGAATACAGAGACGCATGAAGAATGATACAGCTTGGCGCCCAACGAGGAATACAGTTATTTAATACTTCTAGTAGCAAAAAAAAATGTTACCTCTTCGCGTTTCTTTGAAAAAAAAAATGGGCAAGGTGGCAAATAAAAATGTTTAACTGGATCTGCCAGATAATTTGCATTATAATCAACATCAATGTGACGGCCAGATATAACAAAGTTAATAGTGAAAATGTGGGTAGTTTACTAGATTTTAATTTATCCTAGTTTAGTAAAGGAATTTTCGACTTATTTCCCCATCACCAACATTAATGGCAAAAATCGTTAATGCTAAAATAGATTAAAAAATTTTTACTTACACTAGTCCCATTATGCATAGTTGAGCCAGCGGCAGGTTCTCCAAGCGATGCGGTATCAAGTCCAAGAACCCCCTTTATAGCGCGCTCCATCTCTGAACTGCCGCTCGCACGAGCGTTCTCCTACAAAAGTTTAGGTTAATTGTAGGGTAACGAAGACAAACTTCTCAACCCTTATACGTCCCGTAAATAAGAATAACTAAGCGCGATAATTAAATGATAATTAACACTGGTCTACTGCAACACGTGGACGTTCTAAGGTCTTGTTTTCACTTTTAAATGTCCTCAAATTTCTTTTATGCAAACTTATAGCACCTATAGGATGATTCTAGTGGTGACATGGATCACAGAGACAGGCACCTTATTAAGTATGCAGACTCTGTTCTAAAATAAAAGTACGTAGAGCTGACGCTTACATGTAGGAGTTTATTTAAATTCTTGAGTAAATTAATACACTTCAGAATAGAAGACGGTTTTACCATAGGCGAAAACTATTAAGTTGGTAGTTACCTACAACATATTAATGCTAAAACACTAACCAGTAAGAAATCTCCCTCCCAACTATTTTAAAATTTAAAAGAAAGCACGCTCTACGTAGAGAAAATTTATTTAGTTATTTAAAAGCAATTTTGTAATATATTACCTAACAGGAGGCTTTTTTCTTAAGGTAAGGTCTACTGCAATGTGGGTAGAAATTTGTAATAACTTATTAAGCGCTTTATCACAATCAAGAGTTTCGAAAAGTAACACTAATCCTAGAACAGAATATTAAAAGAATCTAGTAAAGTTCTAGACTAACGCACGAAATAGTAATAGTAATCGCCAAATATACTCACTTGTTGCAAAAGCGGCATGACTGCCACTAAAAACTTTTCCGTAGTTGTGAAGTCCTGTAGAGTGCCAAACAGCGTTACACGTACAAGTTAGAGTGTCTATGCAGCGGCTGCGCACAAAAGACTGATAGCCCATCAACCGCGTTCTGAATCATGAAGTTATACTTACCCCCACTTAGTAGAGGGGGTAAGTTGCGAAGTAGGAGAAGCCACGCCTACGCTTCAATACTTGAAAAATGATTACAAAATTTTAAATAAATTCTAAATTTTCTTTTAATAAATTATAATGTTTTTGTTAATTATTAAAAATGTTCTATATTCAATTATTTGAATTTTTCTATAGGTTACGGTCGCACTTCCGCAAGAGGGCGATCGGAAGCACGTTGTTTGTATGTGTTGATGTGCGCATGTCCGGTGATTTTTGGAGGGAATTTTAATAGTCACGAAATTTAAACATAAAGTTATAATTATATTTCGTGATAAATGTGTTATTTATCGCAACAATTAAGTATATATTTAAGACGATACCAAAATAGCTTCGTGCATTTTTCTATGTACGAAGTTTTCATTGTTTCTTTAGATTGAATAGCTAGAGCTCTAATTTTTAAGTATATGTTTTTTCAATATATGATCTAGGATCGCATCAACTCAGAAACACGATTGAAAAAAGTTTTCTCGATAGAAAATCTTGGCGAAACAACCTCTCAAATTTTTTATTTTTTTCATTTGTCGGTCTATTATCGCGTATTAACTAATGAAATAACTTTAAAAACATAAGTAACTATTATATATAGAAACACGTAAATCAGAATTAAAATATATTTAGTAGATTTTGAGTAAATAGGAAAAGTATCCCTAATTCTTCATTTTCTGTGCCTACTGGCTGTGTTAATATGTACGTGTCGGCGATGATACACGATAATATTGATGTAGGCCCTTAATTGAGACAATTAGAAAGTATAAATAAAATTCAAAAATTTGTTTACGGAATAAAATTTTTCAAATGCATGGTTTCAAAACATGGTTTTTTTTTCTTGGATCAAATATTGGGTTCTTATTTATTTTTATCGTGTTTGGTCCCTCTAATTTTGGACAAAATTTTTTTCTACGTCTTTTAATTCTTCTTATTCTAATTTAGCAAAGAAAATAGCAGAACGTGGAAAATTTTTCTTCTTGTCACAAGAACTTTGAATATCGATTATAGCTACTTACTACCGCGGCCTCTTTAGAAGCATAGGCCTACTGTGTATTCTCCACCTGTGTTATTCAGCATTCTCTTAAGAAACTGCTTGACCGATTCTCTTGAAATTTTGTGTGTTATCAATATTTTTTTTAATTATTGTTGGTAATTACATTTAAACTATTTTTATACCCAGATACGCTAGTGACCCTGTAGACTACAGCAAGTTGGTCTCTATAACTCAGCCATTATTTCATTGCGTTTCTTTAAAAAAAAAGAACATCTTTACTTACCATATTATGCGGATCTCAAAAGTGCCAAGTACATATTTGGTGCTAATTCTTCTTGCAAAACTTCACTAAAATAAAGATAGTGGTACCAGTTTTATTGTGCCCAAAAATAAACTACTTTGAAACTAACTGTGGTCTGTTATTGATAATTAGCTCTACATATTAAAATAATTAAAAATGGCAGTACTAATACAATATTGACAGGAAAATGAAATAAATACGCCTTTTTCCCATGGCGGTAGGCAGAGACTAAAGAGCGCCATCTGCTTCGATCCAATCATACTTCCTTGGCTTCATCGACACTCATACATCTACATATCAATAAAATAAAACCATACGTATATTGAATTTGTGTAATCATTGCAACAGTATAATATAATGTAACTTAAATTTTAATACATTCGGATAATTCACAATGTCATCTGGTTTCAAAATAAGCTATATTTCTATACTTGAGTTATTGCTGACACCGATAACAAAAGCATAGAATAATAGCTTCTTCTTGGACCTGGACCGTCACAGACTTCCTATTGACGCCGAGCCTCTCAAGGTGTTGTGAGAGGGTGGCTCTTTGGGACCAAGCCATTCACCGATACAACTATCGGGATTATTTCTGTCGATACCACCCTCCACATGTCGGTAACCTCATCCCTCAGATCCAGAAACTTGGTCTTCTTGTCTGTTTTGGCTCGCACGAGGTTCCAAATGAGAATATAATAATATTATTATTGTATTTACAAAGTATTTTCATAATCACAATAAATTCACATTTAGTCAAATTCTGGATTAACTTATATATCTAATATATAAAATTCACGTGTCACAGTGTTAGTTACCGTACTCCTCCGAAACGGCTTGACCGATTCTTCTCAAATTTTACATACATATTCAGTAGGTCTGAGAATCGGCCAACATCTATTTTTCAAACTTTTTTTTTAGTATGGCAAAACAACGTTTGCCGGGTCAGCTAGTAAGATATAAAAATAAGTCGGGTTTTCCTTCCTGACGCTATAACTCCAGAACGCACGGACCGATTTCCACGGTTTTGCATTCGTTGGAAAGGTCTCGGGCTCCGTGAGGTTTATAGTTCTTTTTTTTTTAATTTGTTTTTTTTTTACTTTTTTTTGGTAAGTATGGCAAAACAACGTTTGCCGGGCCAGCTAGTTATATATATATATATTAGTTCCCGATGCAAAATATTAGCTGAGTAGCTAGATGATAATGCCAGAGGATCAATAATTTTGTCTATATTATCGAAAATAACTCTTTCACTATATATAAAATTCACGTGTCACAGTGTTAGTTACCGTACTCCTCCGAAACGGCTTGACCGATTCTTCTCAAATTTTACATACATATTCAGTAGGTCTGAGAATCGGCCAACATATATTTTTCAAACTTTTTTTTTTGTATGGCAAAACAACGTTTGCCGGGTCAGCTAGTCATTATATAATAATAGAGAAAAATATACAAAACACATTTTATAATTTGACTGACAGATAAACTAAATTATGGTGGAAAGTCCCGCTTGCAGCAATCACTTTTTCCACCATAATTGCAATATCAATAAATTACTTGACTACAGATTTCAATTCAAATAAAACTACTTTTTACAGATTTAGAGGCGTATATTTGTTTTAAATTTTAGCCCGACGTTTCGGAGACTTTGCAGTCACCATGGTCACGAGTGAGTCTGACCGTGAGAGTAGTTTTATTTGAACGAATGAGTCACGTAGAGAATATTACAGATTTAAATTATCAATTTTACCTATAATTTTGTGTCAAATTTCTTACATACTTTATGATAACAGCCATCATTATACCGTCACGCCTATTACATATGAAGGTAGGTAGAGACGATAATAATATATTCTGAAATAGTAGATACATATTCACGGACATTTTTACACAACGTCCTCTGGTCCCAAGCTAAGCTTATATGCTTGTGTTATGGGTACCAGAATACGGATATAATACATAAACTACTTTTCTTTTGTAAATACATACTTATAATACATAGTAAACACCCAGACGCAGTACAAACATTTGTATGACATTTATGGATATCACACAAATGATTGTCCTGACCGGGAATCGAACCCGAGACTTCGTGATCGGCAGTCCATTACATAAGCCACTCCACCACGAAGCCCGTCAAAATATTTCCGTGTATGTGAGCGTAAATCTATCTCTGCAGCCCAATAACGTCCCAATGTTGGGCACGGGCCTCCTCAATTTGGGAGGGATATGGTCTACTGTATCGCGATGACCAGGCGTGTTGGCACAGCATTTATTTTCAAGTTTTCCATCTCTGACAAAGGATGTTATCTAATAACAATAACCCTTAGCTGACTCTTACAGCATTCTTGAGAGGATATGGGGTGATGACATTTGTACTCTTAATTCGTCATTACACGAACACACAGCTTAAATTAACGGAACGGGTTTTGATGTGGTTTTTAATAGATAAAGTCGTATACGAAGAAATTATATATGTTTGTTTAGTTTCTCGCGGGTAACATTTAGTATGTCCATATTTGAGAGTTGTAACATTTAGACGCGTATATTTGTTTTAAATTTTGGCCCGACGTTTCGGAAACGTCGCTCCAAAATTTAAAACAAATATACGCGTCTAAATCCGTAAAAAGTAGTTTTATTTAAACAGATGGGTCGCGCAAGTGTTAGAAAATATTATGAGTTGTAACATCTCAAAGATTAATCCTGTAATCCAAACAGAGGTGCAATAAGCATTCCAGGTGGACTAGGTGCAGGAGCACCAGGTCTAGGTCGAGGTAGACATCCTCTCTCATCACTATAAATATATGGTAGCCGCAGCACCCAGTACGCCGAGGATGATAACTTGATGGGTGGGCAGCCGACCGGTTGAGGAATGAAGATTGGACCGCCACCTATTGGTTGTACCTGAAAACATTAATTATAGTTTGGTTAGTTGTATTTGATTAGTTTAGATTTACGCTAAGGCTCCACTTGCGTTACCAGTAGCGATAAATGCAGCATTTGTGGTGGAGCGGTTTATGTAATGGACTGCCGATCACGAGGTTGCGGGTTCGATTTCCGCTTGGGACAATCATTTGTGTGATATCCGTAAATGTCATACAAATGTTTGTACCGCGTCTGGGCGTCTAATTTAATGTACTCTGGAGTTAAATCACTTTCGTCACTCGACATTTTCTTAATGTTTTATTCTATCATCTTTTGCAGTTTTGTCTGATATTGATTGCACCGTATTGAAATACTCGCGGCTTTTGTTTTAAGTATTGATTTTTTTTCGTTCGGCTTGCCGTGGCGTGGCCAGCTCGATTTTCGAATAAGTTCGATTTTCAAATAAATAAGGCGCGGCGCGCGCCGCCGTCCACCTCCTCGCCGTCGGCCCCCAGTAGCTGCAGCAGCCGCGCGCCGCGCGATTTTGACGAAATTACACTTTAAATGCATAAAAATAAGAACTAAGAGAAGTGAGAATCACATTACTGCCCGGCGGGTTATAATGAAATTCAGTACAACATTACACCCCGGCAAAAGACAAGGGCTATAATGATTTACTTTGAGTAAGGTTTGCATGATATATAATGAGGCATTGTCGAGCAGGTGGTGTGAAAAAAACATTAAGACTTTGCTGTCTGTCCGGTGACGATAATAACGGTAAAAAATCCCTTTGCGTGCGAGTTCAACTCGTACTTGGCTGATTTCTATTAATCGTTGTGGCTTCTCAGAAGGCAAAAGAGAGTGAACCGTTGAAAACCAGCGTCAGCCATCAACTGGCATGTGCTGAATGTGTTACCTATTGACGTAGTCAAAGGACATTGACATAGCATCAGTGCCTTAAACTGTGTCAAATAAATGTTTTTTTTGTCCTCTGTTCTCAAGCTAAGCGCTTATATGCTTGTATTATAGGTAATGTAATATGGATATAATACATAAACTACTTTTTTTTTTGTAAATACATACTTATAATACATAGTAAACACCCAGAGTTGACCCAGACGCAGTATAAACATTATAACAATATCACACAGATGATGGGAATTGAACCCGCGACCTCGTGAACGGCAGTCCGCTACATGAACGATTAGGCGACGAGACTCGTCGCTTTCTTATTCCGTTGTACCTTTTGTTAGGGAATATTAAACTACTAGAGTAAACTTCTGTTTGTTAAGGATTGATTTCTAAGTTTTACGCGTACGAAGTCGCGAGCAACAGGCTCGCGACTTCGTACGCGTAAAACTTAGAAATCAATCCTTAACAAACAGAAGTTTACTCTTCTGCGCAATAGATGTCGTTGTACGTTTTTAAATCGCGCTATCGTTTCGTTCCACACATTAACACTTAAGCTCGTCAAAATTATTACTGTGTCATCATCCGGATTTCGCACTTCTAAATTAGTAAGGATAAGTGGTATAGGTAACCTTGGGGTCAAGTGTGACATGTACAGGTGCCTTAGGTGTGACGACATGTACCCGCGCGAGCTGCGCGCTCAGCGGCGGGTGTGCTCTACACAGGCACGCGCTGTGCAGCGGCATGTCCGTCGCGGAGAGACGCGCGCCCGCCGCGCCCGCCTCGCGGCCACACCCACCGCCGCTACCTGACACCACGCTGTCGGGGGATGACATCATGAACCTACAACAATACAGCTTTACTTATATATCAAAGTCAAAGTGAGTTTGTTTGTGACGTTTTCACGCAAAATCTACCGAATGAAATTGCACGAAAATTTGTATAGACATAATTTATAAATTAAATTATGTCTATACAAATTTTCGTGCAATTCCATTCGGTAGATTTTGCGTCCTGGAATTAACATAGGCTATATATTATCTCGTCAAAATCTCTGTACGAGATAATAAAACACAAATGTTTGTGAAATCCTTACTTATACAAGATGTCCCAAAATTCAACGATAAACGGGCACCAGAAGTTAGACCTACTCATGACTACTCAAGAAAAAATTTAAAAAAAAATATATCGTAATTTATTTTAGAGATATCAAAAAAAGTATTAAAACCTTTGAAAATTGACACCCCCTAATGTATTTTAACTATAATTACCACAATTTTCCCAATATTTCAGATTTTTTTTTGTATCGCTAACCGTATTAGTACTGCTGTCTACCACAATATTTAGAATGCGCATAGTACATACAGTTTTTACGCAATAAGCAATCAAAGTTGATATTTCCCTAAAATTTTGAAAGTTTTTTACTCTCAGTTCATTTTCACTCAGCGTAGTTAAAAAAAATTGTACTGACACTATTATGGCAAGTATTTTTAAAAGTTGACGCAACTAAAGACGATTCTGAAATGGTATAATACTTTAGAAAAACTCGCCATAAAAAAAAGTTGTGAACAATTTTTAAACAGGCACGAAATTTATAAATTGTTGTTTTTGATAATAATAATGTTTACTGAGTCCAGAATTGGTATTTTGTTGCCAATTCTTCGAATTGAATGGCACGTGTGCGTGCGTGGGCAATTAACTATACAAGTTAGAAACAGATAAATATAAGGAAATTGTACGTTAGAAAAAGATTGAGCATAAGGGCTGTCGGGCAACAATAGGGCAAGTAGTTTGAACAGGGGCGGGTGTGAATGTGGTAAGATGATCTCTTTATTGTTAAGGGCCTATATCAATATTATCGTATATCATCGCCGACACGTACATATTAACACAGCCAGTAGGCACAGAAAATGAAGAATTAGGGATACTTTTCCTATTTACTCAAAATCTACTAAATATATTTTAATTCTGATTTACGTGTTTCTATACATAATAGTTACCTATGTTTTTAAAGTTACTTCATTAGTTAATACGCGATAATAGAACGACAAATGAAAAAAATAAAAAATTTGAGAGGTTGTTTCGCCAAGATTTTCTATCGAGAAAACTTTTTTCAATCGCGTTTCTGAGTTCATGCGATCCTAGATCATATATTGAAAAAACATATACTTAAAAATTTGAACTCTAGCCATTCAATCTAAAGAAGCAATGAAAACTTCGTACATAGAAAAATGCACGAAGCTATTTTGGTATCCTCTTAATTTGTCAGTATACTCGTATAATATCTATTGTTTGCTGCGCATCTTTCTGTATTCAATTGACGTCGCTCTTGTACTAACTGATTCTAGCTTGTATTTGGACTTGATTAAGTGATATCTCTAAAAAAAAAAACGATTTTTTTTTTAATTTTTTCTTGAGTAGTCATGAGTAGGTCTTACTTCTGGTGCCCGCTTATCGTTGAATTTTGGGATATAAAAGATTGTATATAAAGGTGAAAGTGAGTTTGATTGTTTGTTTGTTTATTCGTTTGTGACGTTATCAAGCAAAATCTACCAAATGGAATTGCACAAAAATTAGTATACAGATAATTTATAGTCCTGGAAGTAACATAGGCTATATACATATTATTTCGTTAAAAACTCTGTACGAAACAAACAATGAAAAGTTTTGTGAAATATGGTATAAAATAATAAAATCGCAATTTTTGTTATTTTACAGTTGTCATAGCAACCCATAGAATCCATCAACTTAAAGGTATTTTCTTTTTATTTGGCCAAGAAGATTTTAACCCTAGACTGACACATGCTATTAACGCGGTAGCTTGGAATTGAAACTTGTGCCTTGTGCGGTATTTTTTTTAAGGGCCGTCATCAATATTATCGTCGACATGTACGAATTAACAGGAGCTTTAATAGAGAAGATGGTTGCATCTTCTCTATTAAAGTTTTTATGTTTCTTTATTTCAATAGCCTCGCGAATCATTCTGGGTCGGTATCGATTTTCCTTGGCGAGGATTTGAGGTTTATCAAACCGGATGTAGTGGTTAAGGCGATCCTGACTATGTTCACAGATTGCAGACTTTGTATTGCGTCGGTGCTTCACATCAGCTATGTGCTCTTTGACCCGAATTCTAACAGATCTGTTTGTTTGCTTGATTAAAATCTTTTAATTTTAGTAAATTATTTGATAATTTTTGTCAATTGTTTTGTTTGTTTTTTGATACCAATTTTACTTGTGAATTTCGTATCATATTTAGTTTTGATTTTAGTAAATATAGTTTTGATTTTAGTAATTTTTAGCAATTATTTCAGTATTCATTTCAATTCTATTTTAATTTCGATTTCAAATGTGATTCCGCCACTAATGCGTGCGATGCCGCTGGCAGAAGCTAGTATATTATATATTATATACGTACCTATGTCCCCTGGGACACTCGTACTCGAACCCAATGAATATCTTAACAGTGAGATGATGATGCGGCTGTGGCTTGCCTCTACCACGTGACCCTGCTTGCTGGACTCGCCACGCACTCACTGACTCCATACTGGGAAATAGACATTCACATATCCTGTACATTTACATTTTCAATAACTCTAATAACTTGTCAGTGTGGTGACAGATTAAAAATACAAGTGTCACCACCCCTTTCCTTCCCAGGCTGCTGTAAAAGCCAGCTAAGGGATATTGTACACAGATAATATCATCTGTGAGAAACGGAAAACTCGAAAGTAAACCTCTAGCCAACCCGTCATGTCGCCAGGTTGTCTGGCTGTTTCTTACGAACGATGATGAGAATAGATTTTTTACGGATGTATATGGGTGTAGAAAATATTTAGATTCAAAATACAATAACAAGGTGTTCTAAGGCTTTCCTATAATTTCGAATATTTTTCAGTCGTCTAAATCTGTAAACAGACTTTTTGTGATTATTGCATTGTGATTGTTCCTTAACATGTGTGCAAAATATCACAGAGATATATACAAACGAAACTAATAAAATTAAGTAAAAACATAGCAAGTCAATTGCAAAATTAATACATTACTTTCGAAATAAAGGTCACGTCATTATTTCAGCCCAATTGTATTCGGTAAAGAATATTAGGTGGCTGGTCGAGAATGTGCTAAATAGTTTCGATAGATGGCGTTGGACATCAAAATGCGATGTAGACTCATTCGAGTGACATTGGTACCAATTCTACGTGCACAACTAAACTTAACTTAACTAAAAAATTAAAACTATGGTGTAAAATTTGATTATTTGGCTACTTTGTTGTGCACATTTTTATTAATTAAAAATTAAAAGTTTTGTTAACATTGCTGAATTGTGCTATTGACAATATCAATTTTCATTTTTTTGTTAAGTTTAGTTGTGCACGCAGAATCGGCACCATTGTAGTGGATAAATTGTACTGTTACAGGTCGTAAGTTCAAGTCCCGCTTGCGGTGATCACGTTTTCTACTATAATTCAATTTATTAAGAGGATACCAAAATAGCTTCGTGCATTTTTCTACGTACGAAGTTTTCATTGTTTCTTAAGATTGAATGGCTAGAGCTCGAATTTTTAAGTATATGTTTTTTCAATATTATATGATCTAGGATTGCTTAAACTCTGAAACGCGATTGAAAAAAGTTTTCTCGATAGAAAATCTTAGCGAAACAACCTCTCTAATTTTTTTTTTTTCATTTGTCTATTATCACGTATTAACTAATGAAATAACTTTAAAAACATAAGTAACTATTATATATAGAAACACGTAAATCAGAATTAAAATATATTTAGTAGATTTTGAGTAAACAAAATAAATATCCCTAATTCTTCATTTTCTATACCTACTAGCTGTGTTAATAGGTACATGTCGACGATAATATTGATGTAGGCCCTTAATAAAAGTGTGTTAAAATTATAGTACATACCGTACAGCACAGTCCCACGGCAACAAATAATTAGTATGCGGCAGGAAGCCTGGTTGTAAATGTTCGGGTAGACCTATGGAGTGTGAGTACAATGATGAAGCACCCAGACAGACCACGCTCCATGATGAGAACGGAGGCAGTAGACCACCAGGGCTCGCTGTGTGCAGCATACCTGGTAAGTATTCTGTTGTTGATGGCTGACGACTCATTATTTTCTCTGAAATTTGTATACAGATATACGTAAGTAATTGAACTACATCAAAGGAAATAAATTACAAGCGCAAGAGAGTCTACCTCGCATTAAATTGTAAAAATAATTTGGGACTTTATAGCATTTAAGGAAAATACTGGCTTGTGGAAAGTGTTTGGTAATAATCATTACAAATTTTTTATACGTAACTAGCTGGCCCGGCAAACGTTGTTTTGCCATACCATAAAAAAAAAAAGAACTATAAACCTCACGGAGCCCGAGACCTTTCCAACGAATGCAAAACCGTGGAAATCGGTCCGTGCGTTCTGGAGTTATAGCGTCAGGAAGGAAAACCCGACTTAGTTTTATATAGTAGATCTTATATGTAAAAATCAATTGCTGTTCGTTAATCTCTCTAAAACTCGAGAAAGATAGGGCCGATTTGGGTGATTTTGGTCTTGAAATATTCGTGTAAGTCCAGGGAAAGTTTAAACGGTGACAAAATATATGGGGATCTAAAATTCCACGCGCACGGAGTAGCGCGCATTAGCTAGCTAATTAATAATGAATGAATATTAATGGACATTTCACACAACGTCCTCTGGTCCCAAAGTAAGCTATATTTCTATGCTTGTGTTATGGGTGCCAGAATACGGATAGAATACATATACTACTTTTCGTTTGTAAATAAATACATAGTAAACACCCAGACGCAGTACAAACATTTGTATGACAATTATAAATATCACACAAACGATTGCCCCGACACCATGAGAGACCATGACGCCCGTCAAATTAATTTCAACGATATAAGAAAAATTCAGCGCTCACACAATAATTAATATTAGTATTCTCTTTCTAAAGAGAAAATGTTGACACTCGACACTAGGATGCAGTCGGAAACCGCGCAGATGCCATTAAAAAAAACCTGTCAAGAGCGAGGCAAACTCGCACACTTAGGGTTTCGTACCTACTAGACATATAAACATAAGTAACTGCATTCAAATAATCATTTAATTAAACTCAAAACAACTCACCAACTTAAATTTGTAGTTGAAATATAGGGAATCGCCTACATTTCAGCAACTTCATAACTTGGTATTAGTATAAACACTTTTATCTTGTGATGTGATGACAAATTATAAGTTTTTGGATTTTTAGGGTTCCGTACCCAAAGGGTAAAAACGGGACCCTATTACTGAAACTTCGCTGTCCGTCCATCTGTCACCAGGCTGTATCTCAAGAACGGTGATAGCTAGAGAGTTGAAATTTTCACAGATGATGTATTTCTATAGCCGCTATAACAACAAATACTAAAAATAAAATAAAATTAATATTTAAGGGGGGCTCCCATCAAGAAACATGATTTTTTTACCGTTTCTTGCTCTCATACAACAAACGTGATTAATTAAGTATTGTGTGTGTTGTTTGCTCATTTATTAATAACGTTGCCTTATGTTGCATAGATAATGGTACGGAACCCTTCGTGCGCGAGTCCGACTCGCACTTGACCAGTTTTATTCCCTATATCAGCACTATATAGACTTGATCTACGCCAAATTTCAAGGCTCTAGGGCAACGGGAAGTAACCTGTGAATTTTGATTCCCTAGCATAAGTCGAAAATTCTTAAAAATGGTCGTAATTCGGTTATATCTTTTAAATGCGTAGAGGTAAAAGGTTGATTGTATTTTTTGCAGCAAGGGACCGCGTAGATCTACATTTGGTATGAGTTTCAAGTCGATAGCTTCAGCCGTTGCTGAGTAAAAAAAGTTTGACAGACGGACAGACAGACACCGGAGTGATCCTATAAGGGTTTGTACGAAACCTTAAAAAGAACAAATATAAAAGAAATAAAACGTAACACTCACCCATACCCGTATCACCTCTAACAGGCACCACATATTTATCAGAAGACTGGGACTTGTCATCATCGTCATCATCCTCCTTAGCAGACCCGGGGGATAGCGCGTCAGGAGCAGACCACCCACCCGGCTCTGACGTCACGGAGCCGGCAGACCCCACGGGGGATTCATGACGAACATTCTCTGGGGATTCTTCTGGTGGTACACCTTTGAGAGCTGCAGCCCTAGATGCGATATTTATAGAAACATTTAAATAATACTTGTTCTTAGGGTTCGGTACCAAAATGTGGAACCCTATTATTGAGGCTTCCATCCATCTTTCGCTAGGTATGTTCTGAAGGTGATAGTCAAAGACTTGACTATTAATAACCAGAATATCGGGTTCGAGTCCCGCTAGGGACAATCATTTGTGTGATATTTATAATTGTCATACAAATATTTGTACTAAGTCTGGGTGTTTCTATGTATTATAAGTATGTTTTTACAAAAGAAAAGTAGTATATGTATTCTATCCGTATTCTGGTACCCATAACACAAGCATATAAGCTTAGCTTGGGACCAGAGGACGTTGGGTGAAATATCCATGAATATTTATTATTATTTATACAACGAAAATATTAAGAGGTCTCCAATACAACATACAACTAACATTTTTGAAGTGAAAACTTCTTTAGCGGCGTTGAGCACTTTTTCTGTAATGGGTATAAAATCTTAAACTCGCGTCAGGACACGTGACCTGATCGAAAAAGCGTAAGACGGATGGAGAGTAGACAGCTATCCCCTCTCTACGGCGCGGCGAAAATGTATGCCTGGGCCTACTGTTTCGTTTAGGCAGCGCAGGGCGCTTGCGCGAATGTTCGTGTATGTTACAGCGTGCCACGCGCATCCATGGATGGTGACAGCTGATGGCTCGACCGTCTGTGTAGTGATCACATTGTTGTGTATTCGTAAAATTCGTGAATCATGTTTGTGTACGATAGCGCAATAAATGAATATTGTATTCTACCACATAAATGATAGTACTTTTATACTGATAAAGCAATTGGTGCAAAATTATTCCCTAACCATTCCAAAATATCAAACATGTTCAACGTTAATAATCAAGTTTTCACTTCTGCCGGCACTCCCGGAGTGCAACCCGTCTTTTTTTTATTCCACGTGTAGTCATGGCCAACAGCTAATATTTTCTAGGATTCAATACTCATTTAGGAAAAGGAACATGGGTGAAGAAGATGGGTGGACGAAATAAAAGCTGTAGTGGGTGATGTATGGGACACGAAAAGCAGGCAACAGAAATGAACGAAGACAGTGAAGGACAGGGAAAAAAAATTGGACATGTCATAAGCACATAATTTTTCTGACAAATTATGTCTAGTTGATTAAATGATTTTTCATTTCATTTCAGTTAGGGGAGGCCTTTTCCGAAAAGCAGACAGACGAACCCATGGTTTTTATATAATGTAACTTTGAAATTTGTCTGAATAAAGGCTTATTTATTATTTATTTATTATTGTAATACTCACTTGTATGTAGGTGTTGAAGGTTGAAACACAGGCATCTCAATAGATTGTAATGTGTTACATACACCGCACTCCTCAGCCGCTAACATATAGAAGGTGCTGTTAGCATGTCTGACTGTGTATGGATCTTCACGTGAACATTTAGTACGACCACAATTACACGCTGATATGTAGCGAACACCAGACGAATGTTCTTTACTGCTGTCACTGTTTATAACACAAAATATATTAAAGTAAGTTATTAATTTTGTAATTCACTTGCTATGCTTTTACATAATAAATTAAATTGTAATGGAAAAAGTGATCACCACTAGCGGGACTTCAACCTACGACCTCGGAATATCGTTCTGTCCCACTACCGACTGAGCTATTGCAGACGTGCTAACGATAATCAATTTCTCCACTACTATGTTGCTTAGTCGATAGAGCGACGGAACAATATTCCGAGGTCTTGAGTTCAAAACCCGCTTGCGGTGATCACTTTTTTCACTATAATTTAATTTATTAAACAAAACATTAATTAAAAATAATATAAGAACAGATGTGTACAAATATAGTCAAGGAATAATTCCAAATTCCACGCGTACGAAATCACAGGCAAGAATTAGTCTAAAAAAATAATTGGTTATGAGTAATACATACTGTTCAGGTTCAATGCAAACATGTCCGGTAAGTGATAGGGCCTCACACAAAGTGCGTGTCCGCCATACATTAGCGCAGGCGGCACGCAGACGGGCCCGGGCACCACGAGCTAGGGGCCCACGGGCCATACTGTCTAGGACGCCTAGGGCCACGTTCACCTAAATCATATTATTATATATATTTTTTATAGCTACAGTTGGCAAATGACTCCACTCCACTTGATGTTAAGTGGGGTGTAATCCAAATGTTAGGACAGCTAGTACAGTGTCAATGCACTAGCCGCCCTCACCTTGGCGGCCCACAAGATGCTTTTTTCACGCCTCGCTTGAAAGACATGGGATCGTTCATGCGAGGTCGTATGAATCAGGAAACACATAAGCAGGGAGCGAATTCCTAACCTTGGCAGTGTGACAAAGAAATGAGTTGCAAAATTTCTTGGTGCGAGATAGTGTAGTCTAGGTGTGGCCAACTTTTGTGCACATAAGATCTACATTTTATTTTAAAATTGAGTCCCGATCGACCTATTTCTTAGGTCAGAAGGGGGACGTTTATGCAGTGTGCTTTTATACCGCCGTGCACTCTTGAAAATAGTAGAAAACTACTAAAAGTGATCACGCTAAACGTCTCCCTGCTCGAAGCATGAGCTGGCGTACATGTTCATTCCTGTATCAAGTATTAGAAACATTTGGCATTGAATGCGTCCCCTCATGGAACTTGCGAGTGATCGACCTAAATTGGTCGCGCGATCGACTTGTTGGCCACTCCTGAATAGTCTATCTATTCAGGAGTGGCCAACAAGTTACTACTACTCGTACTATATACATAGTATAATATTAACGTGTAACTACTTTATACATTAAAATTCTTCTCCTCCGAAATTCCTTGAACTCTCTCGCTATCTCTGCCCAGCCCATTAACGTCTAATATAGGGCACGAGACTCTTCTACTTTGGTTTTGTGGTCTATTGTGCGGCGTTAACCAGACGTGTTGGCATAGGGATTAGTTTCGAGTTTTCCATATCACACAGTAGACCGTTAACTGTTTATAATATCCCTTAGCTGGCTCTTATAGCAACATGGGGAAGAAATGGGCTGGTGGCATTGTATTCTTAACAAGACTTCTTCCGACAAGGTGGAGCGACCATATCGTCGAGGTCGCGGGGAGCCATTGGATGCAAGCGGCACAAGACCACGTGTTGTGGCGTTCTATGGGGGAGGCCAATGTCCAACAGTGGACAGAGAGAGGCTGATATCATAATGATATTATAGGAAGTAATACTTACTTTGTGTGCATGATGTTGACTAGAATAATGCGCTGGTAAACCTTCGGTGTATGAGGCCTGAGCGATCGGCAACACCTGGACGAATATTATCAAAGGTTATTTATAGGACGAATATTATTTCCCATTGCCAAATTACAATGCATTTTCGTATATTAGAGAATGATATTAAATATGAGAAAATAAGGTAGAATTTGACGAGCCTCGTGGTCGAGTGGTTCACGTATAAACTTACCTTAGCACATCTAGCTTGGGAGAATCTAACATCTGTAGCGAGCGCGTCATATAAAGCAGAAGGTTTGTCTTCATCAAGACGCGGTGTAGAATCTAGGTATACTGGTGCTAAGGCCGCCGCCGCTGCACGCCACGACGATGCGCTCGGCAACTAGAGCATAGTAAACTTATAAATAAATAAAAATATTCATCAACATTTCCCACAACGTCCTCTGGTCCCAAGCTAAGCTTATATGCTTGTGTTATGGATACCAGAATACGGATATACTACATAAACTACTTTTCTTTTGTAAATACATACATAATATTAATATATAGAAACATTTGCAAGACAATTATAAATATTACACAACTGATTATCGCGAGTAGGAATCGTGAATCGCTGTCCACTACATTAACCACTAAACCACAAAGCCCGTTGATGTATACTTAACATTAAATACTTTGTGTTTATCTTAATATTTTGTCTCAATAAAACTACTTTTTGACGGGCCGATCACAAGGTCGCGGGTTCGATTCCCGCTTGGGACAATCATTTGTGTGATATCCATAAATGTCATACAAATGTTTGTACTGCGTCTGGGTGTTTACTATGTATTATAAGTATATATTTACAAAAGAAAGGTAGTATAAATATATAGTCTATCCGTATCTGGTTCCCATAATACAAGCATAGAAATATAGCTTACTTTGGGACCAGAGGACGTTGTGTGAAATGTCCTGAATATTTATTTATTATTTATTTTTAGATGCGTATATACATTTCGGAGACTTTCCAGTCACTATGGTCACGTGTAAGTATATGCTGTAATGTGTCTGCGTAGTTTTATTTAAAACAATGAGTCGTGCAAGTGTTAGAAAATATTATTTTGTCTATTGAGACAAAATAATATTTTCTTATTAATAAGAAACAAGTCTGATTAAACAGTGACCTATAAATTGTTATAGGTCACTGTTTAATCAGACTTGTTTCTTTGTCTAAGAAAATCATATTCTTTGGTTGTGAATAATTTAAAATAATTTTTGCCATGCAATGTAATATTAAATAGCACGAATTATTTCATTCATGTCATAAACCTGCAATGTTATAGTACATTACGATATTAGTGCGTTGAGATGGTTATAACATGCGAGGCGGAATTTCAGCCCGAGCCGAAGGCGAGGGCGTAATTAAGCCGAGCATGTAATAACCAATACGCACGTATATCGTACGACGTTTTTTAACACATTTGCGAGGAAACATTAAATAAACTTAATCTGTGAATGCACACTGTTGCTTTCCCGCCATTTTAACAGCGCGCTAGTGCTGCCTACTAACTGGCGCCGCGCGGCGATTAGTTCGAAATTTGAATAGCAACAGCGCACTGCTCGAGTCGTGCGGCGGCGATCAGTTCCATATTTGAAATGGCAAATAATACTGTTATGAAATTTGTATGGACTATAACTTAACTATTTGCTTTGGTAGCACGCGTTTTTTATGACCCGCTTTACATATCAGCTTTACGAGCAATGGTGTTAAAAATGTTGTAAGGTAACTATTTGTAATCTAGAAGAGATGCATAGTGCGTGCACGTGCACGTGTCTACGAAAGATACGCCCACAATAAAGTGGATACTTATGGTGAGCACAGAGTGAATGGCAATCATTCACTCTGATCTCACCATAAGTATTAACCATGGATTTTCAGATTTAGTAATACAAATAGTTAAGATATTTTTTTTAAATTTGATATAAATAGAAAAGTAATAATAAAAAATATCATACCTCAAAGAAACACGTACTCATAGCATATTTGCCGACATTATCATCAAAACCTTCACCGAAAGCCAAGTCTATATGAGTTTGCAGGAAGTGCCTGAACGTGGGTCGGTCAGAAGTAGTCTCCACAGTTCCCTCGCAGCGAGCCACGAGACCACGCACTAGTGCGCTCACTTCTCGAGCACCTGAATTGTCTTCATCACCACTTATAAATACAAACTCTTCATTCTTTGGTATCGCAAATAGAGATTTGGCACTGAAAGAAGGAAAATAATTAACTTAATATTAACAGTAAACTGTAGTAAGTTTGTTTATAGAATACCGAATTTAGAAAATTGCTTTAAAAATTTTTTTCTGCATATTATGCAGGAAATATATTAGGTTTTGTGTTGAATTTCAAGGTGCAATTCGGTTCCTAACAACCTGCTCTGATTTTGTATTGAAAATACCATTCGATTCGATTCTTAGCAGAAGCGACGTGCCACCGCCGCCGCCTTCACTGTGTTGTATGAAAAGTGGGCGTCACTAACACAAAAGTGGTAGCCGCGAAGTAATGGCTCTCAGGGCGACCGGTATTTGACGTTGAAGGGTAGTGCTTTTGGCAACGTGAAAATTGACATGATTTGACAGGTTGCACGACGAGGGTCAGCGTGGTTAAGATATGAGTGGTGCCTTAAGAGTCAAGTCGCAGGTGTATCAGCTACGCGTCTTGTGACGGCTGTGCATGGCATGCCGTGACCTATAATTCTTTGTAAGAAAATGTATACATTACAAAATCAGCGCGGCAGCAGCGACGCTGTTCTCATCTAATCAAATCAATTGTAATTTCAATCAAACCGATTACAATCGCGGCCACAACGTGTCGCGATACTGTCGCAGGTGGATTTTGTCCTGAAGTCGTACCAGATATTTGTTATAATCCTGGCCTTTCTCATTATAAAATACAATTGATCTTCTACAGCATGTTCCAATCTTTTTAATGCTGCTGGGGCTTTCCTCAACGGATTGGGAGCTTTACGGAAGTGGAACAACAGTCTTGGGCAACAGGAACGACCATGAGTTTCCCAGGCACCAGTGGCATTGATGTTGAAAAGAGCAGCTGTTGTACGTGCTATTAATTCGGTCCTGTAACAAACAAAAGGTCATAGATGTTACACAAAGCTCAGACATGTTACGTAAGGCGGGTTGTACTATAATCTCTCTGCTTACGGGGAAAAGCCATGATGGTATAATGATGATTTCTTTCTTTCTTTAATTATTTACAAATTTACAATTTTCTAAAAAACCGCTTTTCTGGTATTTGTCCATTTAAAACTGCAAAAGGAAAATAATAATGGGGATTTCAGATTTTAACTTCAAGTACAGCCTGTAGAACTGTAAAGCAGTAACAATATTTATGGTAAAAAAAAATTATCTTACCTATATGCATCAACAGCCTTGAATAACTGAAGATATCCAAGATCAAACACGGAAGTCGGGGATGACAGCACCACAATATGACACAAATGAAATAACAATGCCATGGCTTTACATGATTCTGATGCTATTTCTCCTGATGCAACCAGCCAGTGCTCTGCATCCGCTTCTTTCTCCGAGCTCTTGGACTCATTATTAAGGTTCGCAGCCAACACTGTTAGCCGCTGGGTGTCAAGGTACGTAACGGTGTGCAAATAAAGAATACTTCTGCGCTCATCCCAGTAACAGTCTATACCATTCTAGTAACAATAAAATTTTTATTAGAAACAATGCTTAGCACATTAATGAAATTAAAAAAAAACTGTTAGAAAAAAGAACTACCAGGTACTTCTTTAAATTATAAATATGGCCTTTAATTATGTTGTATAATTACACTTACTTCTTCAACTTTTATTGAGGGTATAAGAGGGGTGGTTTTATTAGCATATCTATATGGTGATTTTCCTATTACACCAACCACAACGATACGTTCCTTCTTTGAAAACTCGGGAATGTCGTTAATTGAGAAATTCTTCATATTTCTGTTGTCATTCATTAATTAAATTGAACACTTTGCAGAACTTTGTTTATATTTTGGTCATGTCAGATTTAATTAGACGTTTCATTTTTTTATTTGTTACTTCACAGACTAGCGTGAGATTATGCACTGCCTTCGACACTTAAGATTATTTTCAGTTTTGATATAAATCGCCGTTTAAAAAAAAAACCTGCTACGAAAAAGATCTCTTTGACATTAAAATCTCTTGAACTATTTAAATACTATTTAATATATACATCCATGAGCATCCATGTAACAAAAACGAAAAACTAGCACAGCACGTCACGTCCTTTGCACTGAACGCAGCTCAATGCTATGTTCTTCTAGGCTAGTCTGTGGTTCATTCACACGTCATCATCAGCTGTTGAAGTGTCCGCCGCTAAGTTTCGAAAGTAAATTCATCCAAGGTTGCAAAATACTAAATATATTGAAGAAATGGAATAGTTATCATTTTATCAATCGCGAATCTACACAACAGCACGATACCGCGTTGCGTACAGTTGCCGCTTAGATAACCTATCAATGAAAATAGATTTTTTTAGTGTTTGTGTGCATTGTTTTTAGATTTTAAATATTGTGTAGTTTGGATATCTTCGAAAATGTCTTCGATAACTGAAGACGTATGTGAGCTATTGGACAGTTATACTGGTAGAGATAAGGTAAGGTATGCGGAAGTTAAGCGACCTTGGTATTTAACATTTATTCCAGTCCGGTCTTAAAAGTCAATAACTTCATCAAAATTTGTCTTTATTAGCTTCTAAATTGCCAATACTAACCACGAATTTAAAAAAAAACTTATAAATGTTAGACACATACAAAATATTACAAAAATGTTGCCAATTCCTATAGAAAATGTTTATATTAATTAACTTTCTTGCTATTACTCAAATATATTTGCAAAAAGAGGGTCAGTTTCACAAGATATGCTGTGCAACTATTGTTGTTTGTTTATGCTCAATTATTTCATGTTATATCCAGTGGTCTCTGCCTACCTCTTTGGGAAAAGGTTGTAAGTAACAGTATGCATGGTCCTACATAAGCTTTGTGCTACTTCTATAAATAAAAAAATCATCCTATGTGAACTAGCCAGCCCATTTCACATCTAATAGGATGAATTGAAATGGATTTTATTCTAAAGTCATAATGTGGTCATTGCTTAAAGTCCAAATAACAGGATTAGGGCAGGAGAATGATAATGATTTGTATATATGTTGTTGTAGCATCAACTGATATACATAAACTGTGACAGATGGACGGACAGCAAAGTCCCATTTTATAATGTAAAGTAATATTTGTTTTATTTATAGGTTGTCCGTTTAGCTTGTTATGCATGTAAGCTGTATGGATGTGTAAATGATGAGAAACCATGGCTTACAGCTGGCTCCCGACTGTCCAGTGCCAGGATGATGCTCAGATTGTTTGATGATATACCCATGATAAGACATACATACAATTATGGTTTAGGTTCACATGTAAGTGACTTTATTTTCTTATTAGATTATTTTGAAGATATTAAATGTGTTGAGAAATTGTTTATAATTCAATCAAGTCCATAGTTTTTAACACTCATAAATTGTTTAGTTAACTAGTGTTGTGTTTTACTTTTTATGGTACATATACTTCGTCTTTAATTTTTTATTGTTATTTGTCATTTTATTGCTTTTTGTTTATTTTTAGTATTTTGTTTTTTTTTGTAATTTTAATGTTGTCCTTTTAGTACTATAATTTGTCTAATTTTGTATGATTCCTTTGTGTATAACGCATTAGTTTTATAAACTATAATGTTGTACATAAAATAAATAAATAAATAAAATTGTTAAAATAAAAATATAAAAGTAAATTTAGTTTATTCAGATAATGCACACCGAACGTATGCGTATTCTCGTTTATATAATGTACGAGAACCTGGCGTGTTACTTTGCTAAAATCAATGAAAACGCATTATTTGTACTTCCTCGTTATTGCGTTTAATTGTTAACAAAAATCACATACTGATCTATTTATTGGAGATGATCTGTGGCTATAGAATAAAGTTACTTTAGAGTATTAAACCAACAGGACCACACACGCTATTTATTTGACAAATATATACTGCCACATCGGCACGCCGATGTAGTAGTATATATTTGTCAATTGAGGCGGGGTGCTGCAGTAACGCACACAAACACTACAATGTAATGTCATTGGTCGCTAAGCACTAAGCACGCCCCGCACAAAATCACATCGCGCACACTGGACGATAATATAGAGTCTATACACAATGAGTATGAGCATTGCTCTCGTACCTTTTTCGTCGCCTGACAATTGTACCGATTCTATTTGCACAATTAAAATTTACGAATAAGTATTCGTAAATTTTATTTTGCCCAATTGTGTTATTAGCACTATAAATTTTTATTTAAGTAAATAAAAATTTATAGTGCTAATAACACAATTGGGCAATGTTAACAGAACTGTTATTATTGGAAAATCTGTATATTATTGACTAACAATTTTAATTAAGAGAAATGTCCACAACGCAATACCCAATTAATGAAAATACGCCATAGATAGCTGTTTTCATTATTAGTAAAGTTTAGTTGTGCACGTAAAATTGGTACTGTAATCTGTACGTAATTTTATTGGGAAAAAGTACAATTTAACGCTTGACAAGTCATTATCTTATTTTGCGCCATTAGACCATCTAATAACTTAAATACAATCACGAATAATTTTGGTAAAAGTTAATTAACTACTATTATTAACAGTAATTTAAATAGTATGCTTGTATTGTAGCCAGTAAGTTCAGCATAGGTACGTTAAATATTCAATTTTAAGGTCAAAGCTACATAGCATTTAAATATGATATTGAAAATGCGTAATTCGGCACAGAACCCTAATATCAGTTTTAAACGCTCAAACTAGGTAAAGAATTTTTCTTGAAACATTACTTGGTACTGCCGGATTATAGATATCATGATTTAAGCGCAAGTATTCCGTGTAAGAAATAAGAATACAAGTTTCACTACCCCTTTTCCTTCCCAGCGTGCTGTAAAAAGCAGCTAAGTGATATTGTATGCAGATAACATCCTCTATGTGAGACGGAAAATTCGAAAATAAACCCTGTGCCTACACGGCTGGTCAGCGTGGCATACTAGACCTTAATCCCTCCTAAAGTAGAGCAGGCCCGTGCCCAATAGTGGGACGTTAATGGGCAGGAGAGAGAGATAGAGAAGTTTAGAGATTTACAAGCAGATGTGGCGTGTATGGTTGGTAGCGATATTTACGCAATTTTATTCGTATCTTCAGAATAACGTATACCTATGCTATAGGTATATTTTCACGCTATAAGCTATGTAGCTTGCTGGTTGCATGCACGTGCTTATTAACGTAAAATGACATGAATGAATGAATGACGTTCAGGAAGCAACAAGAACCGCAGCAGTATTAGGCGTGCTGGCCAACATAGTGGATCAAGCCTTCCTTCCCGTAGAGAAGGCGTGCTGGTTGTACGATGTCGGTGTTCTCAAACTAAGTGATTATAATGCTGAGACTTTGGAAACTGTCAGCACAGCATTGTGGGCTACTAGCTTAGTCATATCACTTTTACAGTGAGTATATGTCTTAGATTTTTTTAATTAGTATGTTTTTGTATCTTAATTATATGGTAATTTAAGTTTCCACCCTAAATCCAGTAAAATTGGGATGTTTAGGCATTCTATGGTAAACTATTCTTTTACTTCATAAGTCACATCACTGGTCATGAATCTACTTATATCAACGGAGTTAAATGAATAATTTGCGTAGGCATGTTAGTAATCTATTGGGCTTTGTTTAAATGTTCATTTTATCGCGCTAATGTGTCCTTGAACTCCTATAGGCAAAATAGACGCAAACTAAATCACGCCGTAAAAATTTGTGATAAGTGCTGCAGCAAACATGAACCACGAGGTCCGTCAATATGTCATGTAACCTAACACACCGGAAAATAAATTCAATGTTAGTAGGTAGTAGTTGCGTGAGTTCCATCGTCACCATAAACCAGTTTATGTTTGAGGTTGTTTGCCTTTCACTTTTCTATACAATTTCTGTTATTTGTCATAATACTGCATTATTTTGTAATATCGATTTTCCGTTACTAAAAACTTTACTTAAGGTTTTATTTTTTGCTAAAGTGTACGCGTTTCTGCCTTCTTTCTGTCTCAAACCCTTTTATAAAAGAAATATCATTGAGCTATGCTCTTAAAGCACAAATAAACGCGCACAGTAAGATTTTCCGTCCAGACGTCTATTGATGAGCTGACAAACCTTCCCACATTGATCTCATCTACTTAAAAAGAATTTCTTTGTTATCTTGGTAGGGTGTCCTTGACAGGATTTACATATCTACTTATCTTCAACACTTTTTCCTCCCACATGTGCATTAAGAGTCGGCCACGAGAGATAAACTAGTCCCTAGATAGGTAATATCTTCTACGTGAGACTGCATACTTGAAAGAAGACCTTATATCACTCCTCCTTTATGGCATTGCATTGTCGAAAAACCCCGTTGTTTTTATATCCGCTAAGATTAATTTTACAGAATTAATCTTTACGGACGGATAAAGAATACACGTGTCACCACCCCTTTTTCTCCCGAGGGTGCTGTAAGAGTAAGATAAGGGATATTGTACACAGATAAAATCCGCTATAGGAGACGAAAACCTGGAAAATAATCCATGTGCCAACACACTTGGTTAGAGCAGCACAGTAGAACATAGACCCTCCCAAAATGGAGGAGGCCGCTCGGGCCTCCTCCATTATGAAACAGATGAGTCGCGCAAGTGTTAGAAAATATTAAATCTAAATATGGCTCCTTATCTCAGAATTGGCAAATTTTATTTATAAAAAACAATCAACAGACCAGTTGACAATATGGATAGCGAGAGAAGATTAGGTTGTAAATTGCATCATACGTGTTTTTTTTACTCAGAACATCACGCTCAATAAGACAACTATGGTGGAGTCGTGACTGTCTTCAAACATCTTCAGAAGACGGTGGAGCAGAAGCTAGGAAGGGTCTGGATGTAAGACTGACTTTACAAACTGTAGCTGCTGGTAAACTATGCCTAGATATTACACATGCAGTCAGTTGTCTACCTAATGGTTGGTTATGGGGGGAAAAGATAGGTGGCACTAAGGTAGCGGCTATTGCTACTACGTCATCACTTATAGGAATAGCTTTATATTTCGCAAAGAAAAGACTTGTGAAATAGTGTATTTGTATACTAAGTTTTGAGTATTTGTGCTGCATTTGCCAACTGATTAAAATTTGAGAAGCGAAGTAAGTCAGGAACTACCAGTAGTTTTCATTCTGTTCCTATGCAAAAATATATATGAATAAGCTTATATGAATAAGCTTTGAACGTATACACAGTAATGGACAGCTTAGGTTACCGTAAACATAAAAAAATATTATTAGACTGTTTTCATTTTAAAAATAGTTGCATTTACAGATTAAAAAAAAAGAGTCTACCTTGTTCTCATAAATGTGACGGTAGATTCAGTAGTTATAATATAGTAATTCTTACTGAATGACTACTAGAGTTTTCAGTTTACTTGAAATCTTATGTCTAGTGTTTTAAAGTCATTTAAAATATACGGATTTTAACTCGATGCATTTTGTGTCCGAATTAAAAATCTCCTGAACATGACAGGCTATATTGCACGAATAATAAAATTGTACTTTTGGCGAGTTTAGTAGAAACATAATATGGTAGTATTTTTTATGATGTTAGAGTGGAACATTATAGTTTGTTAATAATAAAAAGGTTTAGTATCTACCTTCGCTCCCGACGTTTCGACCGAGTTGCATCGTGGTCACTGGTTGATAATAAATAACGTGATTTATAGTCCCGGGAAAATCAACTGATTATATGAGTTCATATCGCGTAAGTTTAAAATAAATAACATATTATTATTACGCCAAAAAAGTAATTTCTTATGTGCGTACATAATTATACATACACACATAAATGTATCGCTTTTATTTAGTACCTGCAACCAGTGAATTAGTATTACTTGCCTGTACAAATATGTCAATTGAAGTTAAATCTTTGATCTTCAGTAATTTAATTACAAATTGATAGGCGTTTATTAAATTTTAAAGAAATACCTAGGTATATCATATTTGTAAGTGAAGTACTTTAAAAGTGTAAATTATTATTCTTATGAATGTAAATAAATATACGATTTTGTTATATGACTTTTGTTTTTATTTTTATAGCAAGTATAAAAACCATTCACTACACTCGCAACTCCCAATACGAAATATACAGATTATACATTGTTGATGTTTTGAGTTAAATACGTATATATCATAACATCACGCCTTTTTCCTATCACATCACACTATCCATATGCTACAATCCAGGCAGTGGTATCTAAGTATCAATTTAAAGGTGTCTCGATATATTCCCAAAAGTTAGTAATCAGTAATCACGTTATTTGTTCTGAATGTTCATTGTACCTACATATCAATAGTGGGCATTCACCAAGATGATATTATTACCAGTTAAAGCTAGGTTTGTCTGTCACTCTGTCAAGGTATTCTGCTACATAAAGATTAAGATTACAATCACAATAGTTCTGATAACTTACATGATACACAAATAGGTATTCGTTGAATAATCAACTACGGTATCTTATCGAGTGATAATGGCTCCACGTGACGTTGACTACCGTCCATTGAGTAGGTAAACATCGCTCTGTCAACAACATGCAAGTGCTGGATGAAGTCTCCGATCTTCTGCAGACACACGCCAATAGAGATAAGGTAGGTAACTAACTTCTAATAACTTATCTATTCATATATTAACTTTAATTGTAATAATAAAACGGGCTAAAAAAATTTGGTAAAAACTACTGTTAATTCTATTGCTTTTGTTTGGACTTGCTTTTTACCCGACGTTAAGATACCGGCTGTAGACATACCCGTGCTGTTCTAGCTGTGTGTGTTATGGTTGGAGTTTCAGAAACGTCGGGTTGCTTAAAAACGTAATGAAATCTCCGAATATTTATTTGAACAATATCATCAAGCCTGTGTTGTGCAATCATGAATGTGTAGTTCCTAATTATAAAGTATTACAGGTGTCGTGCATGTCTGACTAAATGTCTGCTTACCAGTTTGAGAATACACGAAGTCAAAATATCTTTCGATCATAATAGATAGCACTCTGTAGTCTGCGTACATGCATGGATTAAAGCGTAGCTGTGCCTAAGTCTAACGTATAGTAACTTAAATTCAATTGGTCTTCCTTAAGTTCAACCCTGACCCGTGACACGGCAGATATGCGCCAAAATCATAGCAGTCTACAGATGGTTATTAAGAAGCATCTAGTTATTGACGAATATATGTTTATTTAATTCTCTTGATACAGGTAGTAAATCTAACATGTTACACGCTCAAACTGTGGGGTTCTTCGACTGGCCGGCAGCAGTTGTTGACTGCAAGTGCTCGTTTGGCGGCCGCACGTGCCTCTATGAGGCTGTATGATGACGCCGCTGCGCTTAGAGCGGCATTAAAATATGGACTCGGTCAACAGGTATTTCAGATATTTAACATCTTAACCTTCTTCTTAGCCCATTAACACGGGCACTGGTACAGATCTTCCACCACTTCAGGAATATGTTCTGGTCTACAATGTTTAAGGTTTAGTTTATAGTTTTCCGTCTCTCAGTTGATGTTTATTGCTTACAATATTAGAGGAGAAGAAATGGGGTGGTGATATCTGTATTCTTTATCCATCACAGTGTGAACAAAACTTCTTAAACTAGTGGAAAAATATTTAATTAATAGGTATTTTGAATTTATACACATAATATTTTTATAAATGACTAGGATGGTTCAGTATGGGGTAGTATAGGCGTGGCGGCAGGTGCCTGTACCCTGGCATACCTGCAGGCTGAGAAGTTGTGCTGGCTCATCGACACCGGTATACTGGTCGTGTCTAAGGAGACTGACTTCAACGTCAAGACTGCACATAAACTGTTCTGGTCACTTTCGGCATTCTTTGGATTTCTCAGGTTTATATTTATTCTATACTAGCTGTTGCCCGCGACTTAGTACGCGTGGAAACTAGAAATTTTTTAAAAATCCCTATTGCTCCGCTCCTATTGGTCGCAGCGTGATGTTATATAGCCTTTAATCTTTCTTGATAAACGTACTATCCAACACTGAAAGAATTTTTCAAATCGGACCAGGCAGCGGTTCCTGAGATTAGCGCACTCAAACAAACAACCTGTTCAGCTTTATAATATTAGTATATATAACCCTTATGGTCTTTTATAATAATTCACATCAAGGAAATGTGTTTAGATTAATGTATAGTAATAATTATTTTGTAAGGCTAAAAAGAAATACAAAATTATAAAATAGAAAGAAGTGTTCCTTTACACCTCAATTAAACATATTTTTTATTAAGTTAAGGCTTTCCATTGTTTATTAGACTTGTTTATAGAGAATTTTTAATTAATTTTATTTTTCCCGAAAGTACTGAAATTCCCGGTTCCTAGCATCGTAATTCCCGGTTCTTGGACAGCTCAAAATTCCCGGGATTTTCGGTTCCGGGAATTCCCGGTTCTGAACCCTAATTCACATTCAAGCTCTAAATTAAGGAAGTTAGTTTATTATAATATTATAAATATCATCGTCGTATGTACCATTATCAACCAATGGGCTATTTCTAGGAAGATTTTTTAAAGAAAAACATCTTCATAAATGTGCAAATACTGGTTAACACTCAAAGATGATAAGCGTGATAGATTGATGATAGATAGGTACAATAATATGTTAGCTACCAGAATTACCAACTAGGTAGGTACTTTTTGCTCTCAAGATTAGCTATCTGTCTGAGATGTTGATACAATCAATCTGCTTATAAGATCATGCAGATTTAACACTAGGTTATTTAAATTTGATATGTAATAAATAGACATGTCACCGTGTTTGCTACTGAAAACTTCTACAACAGCGTGACAGAATTTTTATAAAAAACTAGCTGTCCCGGCAAACGTTGTTTTACAATACAAAAAAAAAAGTTTGTAAAATAGATACTAGCCGATTCTCAAACCTACTGAACGTGCATACAAAATTTCATAAGAATCTGTATAGACGTTTCGGAGGAGTACGGTTACTAACACTGTGACACATGAATTTTATATATTAGAAGAGATACCTACCAATAAAACATGCCGAATATGTCTCACACAGTCAGTAGTAAAACAAAAGTCCATAAAAATTGCGGAAAATTACGAAAAGAAAAAAGCAGTATCTAGAAATAACATAAATAGTCCATTAGATGAATAAATTTTCCTATCAGAATACCTGAATACATACGCTAAAACAATCGGTAATATGAACCAAAATAATGTTCACAGATCGATAAGAAGTCTACAAACATGTTCGGAACTTCTGAAATCTCCTGATCGCCCGCGGTGCACCGCAGCGAGGTTCACGCAGGCTTCTCTCACCACCACCAAGTTCCTCCTAGACACAGTGCATGCAGTCACCTGGTTACCTAAAGGCTGGCTTTGGGGTAGTCGATTCAGTACCCAGCAAGCTAGTGCTGTTGCTACGGCTTCTGCTATATTAGGACTTGTTATACATTATCATGGCAAAAGATTTTAGTACAAGAATTAGCTAAACGATAATTTAAACAGATCGTTTCTGAGACGAAAACTAGGAAATAGGTCTTAAACTAAAACGCCAGAAAGGGTGCCCTGTTATGGAGGACGCCTGTGGTTTATAGGGTCAGATGAACTAAACTTGGTCTTAAATTGTAGCTCAATAAATTTATACAAATTCACGGCCTCCTTTATAAATTCCTTTGTCGGTTAATGCATGAAATTCTCTTCAGTATTTTTCGAGATAAAACAGGACATAGACAACAGAACACTGTACCTATATTTGTGCTTGTATATTCAATATATTCAGTTTTTGACTTAACGTGATGTGAAGTAAATACATACCTATTTTGTAAGTATTAAATTAGTGTTACTGATTAGTTAAGTTTAATATTAATCTAGTAGTAAAATAAGTAATAAATCGAATACCTAAATAATTGTATGAAGTGTCGTAAAAATATGTATTTATTATATTATATTATATATATTACATAATCTTTGTTTCATTTATTAGTTACTTAGACATGAGCGTACCCAACAATTCGCTAGTCTTTTAACGTCATGAATAAACAGGCTCGCCTTTGGGGGGGACATAGTCGCTAAGCGACCAAGCCCCAAGATAAATGAAAACAAAACGATTTGCAGTCTCGGCCGCCCTAGGCCCCAAGCCATTAGCCGCCCCTTTCTCAGCATCCACCATATAAATCACCGCCCCTTAATCTGGCCGCCCTAGGCCCGGGCCTTAGGGTAAATCCGCCACTGGTCCCAATCCTAAGTCAAATATTTTTATTTTAAGTATGCAAGCTCTTTTATAACGAATAAGGACCTCCTAGTCCCTACTTCATCATATTTTTCTACTTATTCCTAATAGTTCATAGAGGTGTGTAAATACTAATGTACCCAGGGCCGATAAGACTGCCTTGTGAACGAAGCTAGTATTTATTCCTTAGTTCAATTTTTAGTCGTAATTCGATGGATCTTAATAGTATATTAAATTAAGATAGCTAACTTTATTGACTTAATAATATAGCCTATGTTCACAGAGAATCGTGTACCTACTCGACACAGAATAGATAGAAGATATGTACTCGAGTCTCGACGATGAAATATTTTTAAATCGGTCCAGTAGTTTCAGAGCCAGGTGTCAAACAACCAATCAAACCTTACCTCTTTATAATATTAGTATCTCTACTAATATTATAAATGCGAAAGTAACTCTGTCTGTGTTACGCTTTCCCGTTCAAACCTCTGAACCGATTTTGATGAAATTTGGCACAGAGATCCTTTTAGAACCTGAGAAAGGACATAGGCTACCTTTTATTGCGAAAAAAAGTGATGAAAAGTTTTCTAAATTTCACGCGGACGGAGTCGCGGGCAACTGCTAGTACTAAATAAATAATAATAAATATTGATGGACATTTCACACAACGTCCTCTGGTCCCAAGCTAAGCTTATATGCTTGTGTTATGGGTACCAGAATACGGATATAATACATTAAGCTACTTTTCTTTTGTAAATACATACTTATAATAGATAGAAACACCTAGACGTAGTACAAACATTTAGAAATGTATACATGTATAGACGAACAAATTAAACTAACGGGTGAATAAAACAAAAACGTATTTAAAATTATATTTATTTTTATTTAAAGTATAATTTTTGGTCAGTGTGATGACGAGATGACAGAGAGACTTACACTTTTAGCTTACTATTTTATCAAGATTATCACAAATACTTTTCAATATAAAAAAAAACGTCAAATGTGAAATTAAACAAACACATTTTAAACTAAGCATGCAATTTAGTTATCCGCTAATAACATAAAAAAGATAAAAAAACTCTAACTCTAGTTTCAATAGGAGCTGTCTACAACAAGGAACGAAAACAATAATTTTATTATCCTATAGTTAGAGGAATTTACTAAACATAATAAAACTAACAGCCAAACTCACTGTTATACATATTACTTATGTATATAAGAGCACCATTTTGAAAGAAGAGCGTTGCCAAATAGTCGCCCGCTTACCATAAGGTTAGGCTCGCTTTACGAAGCCAATAAAAACGAATTAAAAAGAGAATAGTCCTGTTAACTTACAGTAGTGAACCCATAAGAGTTGTTTGGAACGCACACAAACACTAAACACCTAAAACAGCCTACATATTGAGTATGAGCATTGCTCTTGTCCTCTTCCAACAGTTGGTCACCTGACAATTCACATAGAAAGATTTCAAGACTATTAATATTGATTTTAAGACTTTCTATAAATATTTACAATTTACATTTACTACCCGCCTACAGCACACCAGTCAGTCAGTCATACAATCTTATAAACCTCTCCTTTATGTCACATCACTAGCAAAGGCGGGATTTGTAAAATAATCATATTTTTTATCACTATATCACGTCTAATTTAAAAAACCTGTCAAGAGCGAGACCTACTAGACATATAAACATAAGTAACTGCACTAACTGCATTCAAATAATCATTTAATTAAACTCAAAACAACTCACCAACTTAATTTTGTAGTTGAAATATAGGGAATCGCCTACATTTCAGCTACTTCATAAGTTGGTATTAGTATATACACTTTTTTACTTGTGATGTGATGACAAATTATAAGTTTTTGGATTTTTCCCTATATCAGCACTATATAGACTTGATCTACGCCAAATTTCAAGGCTCTAGGGTAACGGGAAGTAACCTGTGAATTTTGATTCCCTAGCATAAGTCGAAAAATTCTTAAAAATGGTCGTAATTCGGTTATATATTTTAAATGCGTAGAGGTGAAAGGTTGATTGTATTTTTTGCAGTAAGGCACCGCATAAATCTACATATCGTATGAGTTTCAAGTTGATACCTTCAGCCGTTGCTGAGTAAAAAAAAGTTTGACAGACGAACAGACAGACACCGGAGTGATCCTACAAGGGTTAGTACGAAACCCTAAAAATAATGAATATATGATTATTTATATTTGAAATAATGTAAATCAGAGATCTTATTTTTAATGAATCTATAATATCTTATAAAATTATAATAATTGTCATTATAATTACTACCAAAGGGTAAAACTAAAAATAATTGAATAAAAATGAAAAAATATTTATATTAAATGTCCAATAATATTAATTTTAATAGAAATAAAATTGTTTTTTATCGTAAAACATAAAATCGACTAGCGATAATAAAATAATAGGCACCAATCTGTTTCGTTACAACTAAAATAAACTTAGTCTCGGTAAAATTAAGCTTTAACAACTAACCCTATAATATGATTATATACAAAGGTAAAACAACAAATTATGAGTTCAAATCGCCTAAGTAATTTATTAATTTTGCAATTGACTTGCTATGCTACTTACTTGCTATGCTATTTACTTAATAAATCAAATTGTGGTGGAAAAAGTGATTACCGCAAGCGGGACTTTAGTAATAAAAGTCGCGTCATTATTTTCAGCCCAATTGTATTCTGTAAAGAATACTAGGTGGCTGGTCGAGATTGTTGCAAAACAGGTAGCTCTGCCAACTGAGCTTATTCCGATGTCGTGGGTTGTCCCGCTTGCGGTGATCACTTTTTCCACCACAATTTGATTTATCAAATCGCGAAGTTTAAAATCTATAAACTAAACTTAACCTAGAAATGATATCGTAAGATATTAGTAACTGTTAGATAATATTTTAAATCACATTTGAATATTTACCTCCGCCGTGATGGCGCTCTATAGTCTCTGCCTACCCCCATGGGAAAAAGGCGTGATGTTATGATGATGATGATGATATTTAACATCGCAATACCTCATGTACATAGTCAGTATGATTGTATCTAAAAGATGACATGAAGAAATAATTGCCTTAGCATTCACATTTAAAAATTATTAACTGTTGTAGTCAATAAAGTACGTTCAAATATAATTGGAAAGTATCTCAATTCTTTCAATAAAACATTTTATGGCAAAAGAAAATTACAAGTTTAACCCTAAACTAATACTTTTGATATGTACATATCTAACATAACGCTTAATATTATCTATAAATCGTAGTACAAACAGATATCAAACTAACTCGGACATTTATCGATATTACTTAAGCTAAGGCCAAACCAACCCGTTCAATTCGCGTCCGCGCACGCAACAACTGATCGCCACCGTGCACGCCACGGGGGACGCGAATTGAACGCGTTGGTTTGGCCTTACCTTTATACATCTCTTACTCTTTCTCTCTTTCTCTATTACTCTTTTAATTATACATTTTGTAATTCATATTGAAAATAATATTGATATTTATTTAACAATCTAATAGCTAATGTGACTAGTTTGTCATGTCTCGGTGTGATCGTCCACGTTTCCACATCACTGTTGGAGCCCACAGCTGATACGTAAGAAGTCTCGAACGTACGTCTCGTGTTCGTATCCGGGTTGAGTATATACAGCGCATACCGACAGAGGACGCGGTGTCTGGAACAATTCAAAACATATCGCTCGCTAATTATTACAAAGATAATTTCTAAATATAAAATTGGAATCAAAACAAACTTTTAAAATGTAATTTTACTTTTTATTTTACATGAAAAAGGTTTGATGTCATGATCCAAAAACAACATATTATTATCTTAGCTCTATAAATAATCGCTCAATTCAAGCAATAGCTTATTATTATTTCTTGAGAATCGCTCGCAATTAGCATTAAGAGGCCACGATACCAAATTATGCTCCATACAAAAATATGGGTATCCCTTTAGTCTTCGCGAAAGTTAAACCGATTTTAATTGTTTCTATCGCATTCGTATACTATTCGTATTCGCTATATTATAGATGAAGAGTATATCTATGCTTCTGTCACTTTCTTTTTTTCAATACATAATAACTAAAAGAAATATGACCATCCGAAAATCCAGTTTTTTTCGGTTTTCTTTAGGTAAAGTTACAGCGTCTATCACACATATTTGGTAACGTTTTACCAAAAAAGAACGCGATACAAGCATAGATATACTCTTCATCTATAATGTAGCATAAAAACAATCAAAATCTTCTAAAGGTTTAACTTTCGCGAAGAAAAAAGAGAAGTACGAAACGTCTTTTTTTCAAAGAATTTTTAGGTAAAATCTACTTCAGCTATATTTGTCCCTTTCAGCGCGGTGCTCGGAAATAGGGATAGCAATACCTAAGGCAAATACCTAAATTAGGAGTACAGTACCCTCTTAAGTCAATAAATATACTATAAAACACTGAATGAATTTATCAAATCGGACCAACCGTTTCTAAGATAGAAACCGTTTGAAGAGTTTGTTTCTTTGAACGCGCTATCAAACAAACAAACTCTTCAGCTTTATAATATTAATAATAGCAGTTGCCCCCAACTTCGTATGCGTGGGATTCAGGAAACAAAAAACCTCAACAAATTGTGCAAGAAAGTCAACCTCGTGAACCATTCTATCTATTAAAAAAAACGCATGAAAATCCGTTACGTAGTTTGGAAAATATAAGCTCATACTTTTACATAATAAGCTTAGCACAGGACCACAGAACGTTGTGTGAAATGTCCATGAATATTTATTTATATATGTCCCACATATAAAAATAGCGACTTTGTTTATAATAAATAAAATAATCAATAAATAATATTCATGGACATTTCACACAACGTCCTGTGGTCCTGAGCTAAGCTTATTATGCTTGTGTTATGGGTAGCAAAATACGGATAGAATACTGAAACTACTTTTCTTTTGTAAATACATACTTATAATAGATAGAAACACCCAGACGCAGTACAAACATTTGTATGACAATTAGAAAAATCACACAAATGATTGTCCCGAGCGGGAATCGAACCCGCAACCTCTTGATCGGCAGTCCGTTACATAAACCACTCAACCACGAGGCTCGTCATTAAGTAAGTAAGGATAATAAAGATAATAAGGATAATAAAGATAAAATATTATGTAAAGATGTCAATAAGTAAAGATTAATAAGTAAGGACTTACATATTAGTAGGTTGGTCAGTATTACTGCTCATAGTGACTCTGCTGAGTAAAGAACGTTTCTCTTGTTCAGCCCAACGAGACAGTAATGCTCGAACGCTTATTGTAAGTTCTTGTGAATCGCTCGCTCGAAGCAAACGTAGCGCGTAGCAGATCCATACGGCTACTATCGGCTCGTTGTCTATGCTAAAAAGAAACAACAGCATAAAAAGATGATGATATGTTATTATATATCTTTGAAGAAATTTTCGAGACTACTATATAAGTTTTCAGTTAAGTTTTTCTAAAAATAATACCATATATTGAACGAAATTGCATGAAATGCTATACCCATAATAACTTTTGTTTCATTGTAAAAACCCTCCCACCCTTTCTAAATAATAAGAAATATATAGGACAGATTATCTAGATATGCAAACAAAATTTCATAAAATTCGATCAAACTATTTCGGAGTAATTTGAGAAGTAACACATAGTTACATGTGTAAGATTTCAATATAACCATCGCTTATTTATATTTACCAAGATATCTCTCTCTCCTTCCAGCCCATTAACGTTCCTCTGTTGGGCACCTGCTCCACTCTAGGAGTGATTATGGTCTATTTTTGGCATAGGGCTTATTTTCGAGTTTTCCATGTCTTACAGAGGATGTTTTCTGTGTACAATATTCCTTTGCTAACTTTTACAGCACCCTGGGGAGGAAATGGAGTGGTGACACTTGTATTACGTCACCACACGGACAAGATACTATAACTTTTTATAATTATTGTCATACAAATGTTTGTCCTGTATTTACAAAAGAAAAGTAGTATATCGTCGGTATAATTGAAGAACTAAATAACTCACATTTTGGCTAAATTGAGCTTTTACCATTTTCGTGAAGCCCAAAATGTGCCGCATCTTTTGATCTAACAAACATTCTCATATCTTAACTCAATCCAAAAATAAAGCCTTTTTTCGTGTTTTGGTGGCAGAAATGAATATCTTTAAATTAACTCTAAATGTTATTAGAAAAAATGAATAACTCTATAAAAAATGCAAACCTGTGACTTCTGATCACTTGAGTATGAAATAAATTAGCTAAATTGAGTTATTTAGTTAACCCTAGTTATAATTTAGTAATTACATTCTCATTATCTTAACTCAATCCAAAAATAAATCCATTTTCGTGTTTTAGTGGAAGAAATGAATATCTTTAAATTAACTCTTAAATGTTATTAGAAAAAATGAATAACTCTATAAAAAATGCAAACCTGTGACTTCTGATCACTTGAGTATGAAATAAATGAGCTAAATTGAGTTATTTAGTTAAGCCTAGTTATAATTTAGTGATACCCTTCGATTACACCAAAGGAATAGCCAGAAATTGAAACCATGATGCCACCCGTCAAAAGGCTATTTAAAACCATCTTAATACGCCCAAGTAACGCTCTCTCAATAACTATTTCGCTTTCACCTCTTCCTGTTGTAATGTTAATACAGGAAAAAGTCTAAAAATGGTAATTGGCTATCACATAATACGAAAAAATAGTTTATACCAATACCAAACTATGAGTAGCAGATATGGAGGCGATATCCTGTATTTCAATTACAAGATAAAGTTAGTGAAGCTTAATTCACTGCTCATTTTGATGCACTTAATTGTGCTGTCCGTGTGGTAACGAATTAAGAATATAAGAGTCCCATTTTCCCCATTTCCTACTCACAGTACAGTAAAAGCGAGCGAAGGAACATTGTACACAGATATTATCTTCTGTGAGAGACGGAAAGTCGAAAATAAAGCCTGTGCCAATACCCTTGGTTAGGGCGACACAGTAGGCCATGATACGTCCCAAAGTGGAGGAGCCCCATGCCCAACAGAGACATTAATGGGCTGAAGAGACAGAGAATTGTGTTTTTCGATTTAGTAGGTACAAAACCCTAAGTGTGCGTGTATATCTTGCTCTTGGTAGGTTTTTTAAGCAAACGATGTTACTACTTCCAACCTTGGTATTTTTATTTCATGTGAAGTCAATAATCAGTGATAAAATTATGCCAATTAACATTTACTAAAGTGCATAACGTTCGTGGTTGAATATTTCTTTAGGTTCAGAAGTCAATAAGTGTACTTGCTGACCCAATTTTGAGTATTTACATTCATCTAATGTGTGGAAGAACTGAATAACTACTACTCAAAGTTAGCTAACTACGGTACAGTACGATACATTTACAAAAATCTTGGTGTGGCAAAACTAGATAATTGGTTTTTGATTTTTAATATTTTTTTGGTTAATGAAAGGAATTGGTTTGATTAAGCATATAATGGTCAGCAGACATGCCTAGAGCATATAAAATTTCCGACGGTAAAATTGTTCTCCATTTCTTAATAATGTCAAAAAAGTGTCAAAAAAACACTAAATCGCGATTATCTCGAAACTTGAAATTTTGAGTTATTTAGTTCTTCAATTATACCGACGATATGTATTATATCCGTATTCTGGTACCCAGAACGGCAGCATAATAAGCTTAGCTCTGGACCAGCGAACATTGTGTGCAAGGAAAAAAACTTACAAATGTATTTGTGCTGCAAGTAATGTTTGTATCGTAGTAGATAATGACGTATACGTATGTTGATGAACGAGCGCGCACACGTACGCTGCGTGCAACCGACAACGTGATACAAAGTGGGCTGGATCACGCCACGCGCACGACGACCAACGGAAAGACAACTCACTCCAATTGGTATTGCTTTCTGAAAAATACATTTACGCATGTGTATTTATTACTAAAACAGTTATTATATGCAATATTATAACTAATATATGTAAGTCTTAATTTCGAGGAAACGAATAAACAAAGTTATTATACACTAACTGTTGCCCGCAACGTCGAACGCGTACAATATAGAAACGAAATCTTAAAAATATACAAAAAGCCATCCACTTGAACCTCTCTATCATTAAAAAAAACCGCATCAAAATGCGTTGGGTTTTTATGAAGATTTTAGCTCACATAGAGACATTTAAAATTACATAAATAACATCATCATCATCATAACATCACGCCATTTTCCCATGGGGGTAGGCAGAGACCATAGCGCGCCATCTGCTACGACCGACGCATACTTCCTTGGCTTCATCCACGCTCACATAAATAACGACTTTGTTTTATACAAAGTAACGATCAACGAGTGGTATAAAAACAAAAGGAAATCTGAGAATTATTCAGATTTTTGAGCTTGATTCACATTATAGAAGCTGGGCCGAGTTCAGACCATAAAACCCACTGAATTATTTCATTATTTTGAACTCCCAAACTTCTCCCTATAACTTTGACTGTTAGTGTTACACATATACTAATTTATGATTAGGATACTTACGTGCAGAGTTAACGGCGGCCTTAACAGCCGCGTCGCCCAGTGAGCCGCAGTACTCGAAGGCTGTCAACGAGGCAGCCGCCGAAATACACGCCACACATAGCCTCGTATCAGCACGACTTATGTAACTAACCCACACCTAGAGAATACAATGTGGTTGGTATTTATTTATTTATTATTCAAGAAAACAAACAATGTGGTTGGTATTTATTTATTTATTATTCAAGAAAACAAACAGTCTCATTACAAATCAATATAATAATCTACTTAGTTCAAAAACTAAAAAACACGTTGAAAATCCTGAATATTTTTTTAAATTATTGCATTGTCATCGGTCTTTGATATATGTGAAAAATTTCAGATCAATCCAACTATTCCAAGTGGGTGAAAATCGCTTTCAAAGATTCCGTTACATAGATTAATACATTGATAGATACATACCAAACTTATAAAAGCGTGTTAAAAAGAAAAATGTAATTCGGATAGATTTCTAGTACCATAATTAACCTTTTTTTTTACGTGGGGAATGCATTTACGCTCTTCGCCCTTCCGGTTGCGGGGGCAACCTTCGGACTTCGTGTGGGACTCCCGGCCTATTGCTGCCGGACTACCCACTAAACCCCACTGTGTTCCTCCTCACCCTTAGCCAGGCCATGGTAGTCACTCAGGTATTGCCATGACCCGACCAGGGATGGCCCCCTATCTATGGGGGAGCCATAATTAACATAATATAAATGGTAAGTATAAAAGGGTCTTACATAAGTTAAGAATAGTTAAGTTAGTTTTCTTTTATTTTTAGTTCTTATTTATTTTTGTTATGTTTAACCCGACGTTTTGTGACAATAAACAAGCGTAATTACGATGTAAAATAGTTTTTCTAGTACTAAGATAAATGCATAAATATTAAATTTAGTTTAAAATCTAAAAAACTGCTAAGTACAAGCTAGGTACATGCACAAAGAATTCCCTATCCTTATCAATTTAATTTATTCATCATCATAGTTGACGGGCCTCGTGGATTTAGCAGTTTATGTAACTAGGTCGCGTGTTGGATTCCCGCTTGGGACAATCATTTGTGTGATATTTATAAATGTCATACAAATATTTGTACTGCGTCTGGGTGTTTCTATGTATTATATGTATGATTTAAGAAAGAAAAGTAGTATATGTAGTATATCCGTATTCAGCGGCCGTATTATGAGCTTTTATTTACAGGCAGTTTACGCCGTGAATTGAACTGTCTGGCAAATTCGTATTATGAACAAAATTCTTACACCCGTATTCACAAACAATATTTACAGTTGATGCACTGTGCAAAGGGTAACACTTCTCAGTGCGTTCCGTTCATCGAGCCTTTGTATTCATAGACAAAACTTAGCTATGCGTTCAGTTTAACAAACGCATAGTGCGCTTCACCACTTGAGTATTGTTTGTGAAATGATTTTGCTACCCCTGTGCGTCCATGCCTACTATGAGACCTCACAGTAACGTTTGTGAATACGGCTGTTAGTCAGTCAGTTCGCTAAACCAGTCATACATTAATATGTTTAAGGAGAAGGTACAACTAAAAGTTAAAGTACTAACTAAAAAAATTCAACTAAAAGTTTTATTTCTGCCATAATACCTAATTGAGCCATGCAGTTTACGGCCTGCGTGGAACTTGAATGATTTTAAAAAGCTCATAATACGTCCGCGTCGGCTGGTATCCGTAACACAAGCAAATAAGCATAGCTTGGGAATGTCCATGAACATTTATTATACCATAATCACGTCGTTAAAGCGTCTAGTTAAACTACAAATGTTTGTTGTATGCATACTGTTAAGGGCCTACATCAATATTATCGTCGACATGTACATATTAACACAGCTAGTAGGTATAGAAAATGAAGAATTAGGGATATTTTTTTTGTTTACTCAAAATCTACTAAATAGTTACTTATGTTTTTAAAGTTATTTCATTAGTTAACACGCGATAATAGACCGACAAATGAAAAAAATAAAAAATGAGAGAGGTTGTTTCGCTAAGATTTTCTATCGAGAAAACTTTTTTCAATCGCGTTTCTGAGTTTATGCGATCTTAGATGATATATTGAAAAAACATATACTTAAAAAATAGAGCTCTAGCCATTCAATCTAAAGAAAAAATGAAAACTTCGTACGTAGAAAAATGCACGAAACTATTTTGGTATCCTCTTAATGGATTTATGCATTTTGGTAAGTATTTGTTAGTAGTTAAGTATAACGGTAACAGAAATATATCATGTGTGAAAATTTTTACAATAGTTTCTGAGATACAGTTTGACAAAGAATTCTATAAGTGACAGACAGACAGACAGAAATCTTAATATAGGGTCTCATACCTTTGGGTACAGAACTGGCAATACTTACAGGTAAGGCTACAGACGCGGCTGGTTCTATACACATCATGACGACCGCTCTACTCAACAGTTCTTCTAGTTCACCCTCGGAGCTGGTTATATCTGAAGCTAAACAATATTCATTATTTAATTAATTTATAGGTATTAAAAAAAATGTTGAACAGATTTCATTTGCCATTGAAATTTGAGGGTATTTCTCAATTTTTTTAGGAGATAACCATCAACCATCATATCCTGACCTGGTGCCATTGGGACTACACGGGAGGCTTAAGCTTTCAAATAAAAAAGTCATCAAATCGCCCAGTTAAAAGTTATGAGGTAACTAACATAAAAAAAACATACAGACGAATTAAAAAACTTTTTCCTTTAAAAAACTTTTTCCTTTTCCTTTGAAGTCGGTTAAAAACTTCTTTAAAAGGGTCTTCTCTAAAAGGGTATTCTGAAACATAGTGCGTTATTATAGCGGAATCACTATATTTGTGATATCTTGCAACCTTATGAGTTTAGATTTTTTGAAGAAATTAATCTATAGCAGAAATATCGCAATTTTATTCACGTTATACACGAGAAATTTGTGATGCTCCCGCCATTATAACGCAAGAAAGGTCGATACTATACAATATAGACAGCAGTGGCGTGCACATAAATTTGAAGCAGGGTAGGCTCTTATACTGTAGGTAGTACTCTTATAGATTTTTAGCATAGCCACGCGACGGATCTCTAAGTCGGAAACCATGCCAACAGAACAAATTTAAATCTGAATATCCCGAATTAGTCCACACTGTACTAGAATTACTAAACAATAACTACGTACGTACATACATACGTACATGTACGTATGTACATACGTTTGATAACTTTTAACATGAAATTTTCGAGTTACATTGGTGCCTATTCTATGTGCAGACCTAAACTTAACTTAACTAAAAAATGAAAATTGATAGCGTCAATAACACAATTCGGCAATGTTAACAGAACTTTTTTTATATAAAAACTGTTTATTATAGACTAACGATTTTAATTAATATAAATGTGTGCAAAAAAATAGCGAAACCTTTAAGATACAGCAATAGCTGTTTTCATTTTTTAGTTAATACCTATTATACCGTTGTCCGTCCAGCTACGCGTGGCGCTGATTCGATCGGTACCGCGCTCGCATGTTGTAACAAAAAACCTTTATAGCTTCTTATCTATAATACCTAGAGTGAAGACAAATACTACGAAAAATTACTAGAAGACTACAGATGAAATCTATCTATTTTTTAAGATCTGAAAATTTATTTTAAAGTATTAAAAATGAGAACAGAAGAGGACAGAGGAGAAAACATAACAATTCAAAATATAACTCGATTTTACTCTTAAAACTGTGATATGTATGCTATATGTATACTTAATTATAAAGCACAAATCATCTAGTTTATCTTGATGTATAATAATATTAATAATCTATGAACTCATAAATAAAACTAAACTACTTACGACAATCCGCTGGAACTTCAAAACCACTTGTTTACTAAACACAAAGCGTAAAGTGGGCTGAAGATAAAAACTGCCATCTAGTGATTATGGATTGTGAAGTAATTCATCAGCTATCTATTACACAACTTATAGACGCAAGAAATAACGCAATTTGTCCATAGATGTCGGTATATCTAATCGTAACTGACTGTTGATACTCGTTTCGATACGAGATTTACCAAAAGTATTTAATTTTAAGCAGGCCTCCAGATGTTTTTCTGTATGGTCATGCTTCTTTGTCGCGGAATGGAAATTATTTAAATCTGAATATCCCCAATCCGTCCACACTGTACTAGAATTACTAAACAATAAGTAAGGGACACAAAATAATTTATTCGTGTGTACACAACCACATAGCCAGTGTTATACGTTTCATAACTTTTAACATGAAATTTTCTAGTTACGTTACCCTTTTGTTGATTAAGTTGTAACTCGGGTATACATCTACCTATAGACACAATTTGAATTTTTTCACCGAACGACAATTGTGAGAACTTGTTATTTTTAATTTTTAACAAACACACACTATCAACACACATTTCACAATCAAATAACATTTTATAATCAACAAACGGAAATCCATACAATTATTAAATTAAAGAAACTCAATATTAAACAGTTCAATGAATCACATGAAAAAATAAAATGGCCTCCGTCGAACCAAAATATTTCTGCTATATAAATGCATACCTACGTGATTTATTAGACTTCCGACTATTATATTTATTCGGATTATAATAGGTAACGAACAAACGCCGAATACTCGCGAAAACTTCCGATCTCTAACTCATGCGGCATGACATGCCGTACAAAGCGTCTTCAATATGCAAGCCTGTGTGCGTTTGCGAACTGTGCACGGACACCAAAATTTCTACACACATATGAACTCATGGCAGGCGGGCGGCGTGGAGCTTGCTCGCTACGCTAATATTATTCCTTCGTCAAACGCCTGGCAAAAAACAATTTGCAAGCACATATTGGTGCTATTTATGAATTATTAGGTAGGCGTTTTTAAGTTATAATATTTTGTTTAATTAATAGTAAATAAATGAATAAAGTCATCTAAAACATACGAACGTTTTATTAAAATATCTGTGAATGGCAAGTAAAGCAGTGCTTATAAGCTTGTATAGAGCGCACGCCACTGATAGACAGTATATTAAGTAATAATAATAATAAATATTCATAGACATTTTACACAACGTCCTCTGGTCCCAAGCTAAGCTTATTATGCTTGTGTTATGGGTACCAGAATACGGATATAATACATAAACTACTTTTCTTTTGTAAATACATACATAAAATACATAGTAAACACCCAGACGCAGTACAAACATTTGTATGACAATTAAAAACATCACACAAATGATTGTCCTGACCGGGAATCGAACCCGAGACCTCATGATCAGCAGTCCGTTATATAAACCACTCCACCACGAGGCCCGTCAAAGTAATTATAATCTACTTAGTTCAAGAACTAAGAAACACTAGAAAATAGTGAATATTTTTTTAAATTATTGCATTGTCATCGGTTCTTGATATATTATGTATGTGCATAATTTTAGATCAATCTGACTACTGCAAGTGGATTAAAATCACTTTCAAAGATTCCGTTAAATAGATGAATACATTGACAAATACATACTGAACTTATATAAACTTGTTAATAACAAACATACATACCTATCCTAGCCAGGGTGTTCAACAAGCAGGTAGTATGTGACGTCACATGCGGTAATAAGTTCGGAGATGAAGCGGCTCGTACCCACTGAGATATACCTAGACATCTCTTATTGCGAGATGATACACTTAATTGTATGGATGACGCACCCAGAGGAATGACCAGCTCACACGCCAGGAGAATTATTCTGAACATAAAAATACCTTATGTATTTTACTCCATTGGTACCGATTCTACGTGCACAACTAAACTTAACTAAAAATAAAATTTGATTGTGTCAGTAACACAATTCGGCAATGTTAACAGAACTTTTTTATTAGAAAATCTGTATATTATAGACTAACGATTTGAATTAATAAAAACGTGCACAACGAAATAGCCAATTTATCAAAATACGCCACAGTTAATAAATTAAAAGTAAAAGCGTAGCAAGTCAATTGCAAAATTAATAAATTACTTTAAAATACGCCATAGTTGTTTTTATTTTTTAGTTTAGTTTACTTGTGTATGTAGAATGCCTGGTAGAAATCGCTATTAGCGATAAGGCCGCCCATCGTACTGTGTTAATTTAAGAAATGTCTAGTTAATTAAGTTTATGGTGTACAACAAAGTGTAAATAAATAAAAATAAATAAATAAAATAGAATTGGTACCATTGACTAATTCAACGTATGTTGTGGTGCAATGCTCAATGTAACGGCCTGCGCCCATGAAGCCGTACGATTACCGCACAAAGCAATCATTTGTGTTTATATTAATTGACATACAAATATGTGCATATGGTTGTTTTTAGGGTTCCGTACCCAAAAGGTAAAAACGGGACCCTATTACTGAGACTTCACTGTCCGTCCGTCCGTCCGTCAGTCACCAGGCTGTATCTCAAGAACGGTGATAGCTAGACAGTTGAAATTTTCACAGATGATGTATTTCTATTGCCGCTATAACAACAAATACTAAAAATAAAATAAAATAAATATTTAAGGGGGGCTCCCATACAACAAACATGATTTTTTTACAGTTTTTTGCTCGATACTAATAACGTTGCCTTATGTTGCATAGATAATGGTACGGAACCCTTCGTGCGCGAGTCCGACTCGCACTTGACCAATTTTTTATCTATATAATACCTATTTAGTAGACTCATGTTTAGTGTATTGATTTAATTAAGCTATATAGTGAAACAGAAGCTAGAATATTTACCTAAACTGTAGCAAGTCGTGGTAGGGTTGCGCCACACTGTGATGGACAGCAAAGAACCTGTCTAGAGCTTCGTCCAAAGCTCTCTCTGGTAGTCTCCACCAGGGTATCTTGCACGCCTCTTCCAATACCTATTAATTGAAACAGTCTTATTTCAAAATTTCACTCTATCTACCCCCATAGGGAAAAATTCTGACTATGTATGTAGATAATGGTACCGATTCTACATGCACAACTAAACTTAACTTAAATCTGTTCATTATTGACTAACGATTTTAATCAATAAAATAGTGCACAACGAAATGGCCAATTGACGAGCCTCGTGGTTGAGTGGTTCATGTAACGGACTGCCGATCAAGAGGTCGCGGGTTCGATTCCCGCTTGGGACAATTATTTGTGTGATTTTTCTAATTGTCATATAAATGTTTGTACTGCGTCTGGGTGTTCCTATGTATTATAAGTATGTATTTACAAAAGAAAAGTAGTTTATGTATTCTATCCGTATTCCGGTACCCATAACACAAGCATATAAGCTTAGCTTGGGACCAGAGGACGTTTTGTATAATGTCCATGAATATTTATTATTATTTAATTATTGAAAATACTCCATAGTTGTTTTCATTTTTTTTCGTTCTCCATTTGGTGACGGATTAAGAATACAAGTGTCACCACCCCATTTTCTCCCAAGGGTGCTGTAGAAGTCAGCTTAGGGATATTGCACACAGATGGCATCTTCTGTAACACCCTCTGTGAGAGAAGGAAAACTCGAAAATAAACCCTGTGCCAATACGCCTGGTCAGCGTGGCACAGTTGACCATAATCCCTCCCAAAGTGGAGGAGGCCCGGGCCCAACAGTGGGACGTAAATGGGCTGGAGAGAGAGTAGTGCACGTATAATTGGTACCGATGTTAATTAATATGATGTAAATTACTTGTAGTGAGGGTGTCAACATAGTTCCAGTGAACAAATACAACAAGGACACCATCCTCGTTACGAGCTGGTCTCCAACATCACGGAGTAGAGTTTCAGCCGCGGTATTGTTCAACGTACTACAACACCACGATGTTAACTCACGTTCGTTACTTGTTGACATCTGAATAACAGTTAACATTATTTTAATAGGTAAACAATTTCATCAGTAAATACAATATTTAATACAATAAAATTCTTGATAAATTACGTCACAATTTCTTCAAGCAAATATGTTTATACTCTTAGGATAATCTTAATCTTAACGTTTAAGCAAGAATGTTTGGATCGCTGTATAGTTTCTGCCTACCTCCATTGGACAAAGTCGTGTTGTTACGATGATGATAATGATGATGTTTGTACTATTTATGACATTTATTTTATTTGCTTAGTTTACAAACAAAAAAACACTGAAAAATTCTAGATATTTTTTTTTATAATTATTGCATTGTCATCGGTATATAAATATTATGCGTGCAAGTTTTCACATCAATACGACTATTATAAGTGGGTAACGGATTACGGATACAAGTGTCACCATCCCATGCCTTCCCAGGCTGTAAAAGCCAATTATAGGATATCTTACAACAAATAACATCCTCCTTGAGAGACGGAAACCTCGAAAATAAACCCTGTGCCAACACGACGGGTTTGCGCGGAACAGTGGACCATAATCCCCTTCTAAAGCGAAAGAGGTTCTTGCCCAACATTGGGATGTTGACAGAAAAAGAAAGAAGTAGGTAAAAGTCACTTTCAAAGGTTCCGTTACATAGATTAATACATTTATAGATTGATAGATAGATACGTACGAAAATAAAAAAGTGTGTTAAAAATACCTGTAAAGCAACTTGAAGACTTTTTCCATAAAACCATTGATGTTCAGTCCAGGGTAGTTTAGCTAATTCTGCGAGCAATGCTGACGCTTGTACTCTACTCTCCTGTGCAACACTCGGTACTACCGTCATACCCGGGATTGTTGTCAAGTTTGGGATTGTGATGTTAGGTGCCGAGTGTACACTCATATATATTTGTACGCACCATTCGAATATCTGTTGTAATAAATATATCTCCGTACCTGTAAATAATATTGTAAGCTGTAAACAATTCGTAACTTACTATTCCAAGTGATAGTAGCTTTTTTCTCTGGTTAACTTAGCTAATTTTCACAGAAAAATTTAGGTAAGCGTTTGTATTTCATGACAGTTTATTTTATCAATTTACAATATTTCATTATATAATTTACTTATTATATAATTTACTATTATATAATTTACATTATATAATTTACTTAGTTCCAAAACTAAAAATCACGCTTAAAACACCTGAATTTTTTTATAAATTATTGCATTGTCATTGGTCCATAATAAGCATGAAAAATTTCAGATCAATACGAATACTGCAAGTGGGTGAAAATCACTATCAAAGATTCCGTTACATAGATTAATACATTGATAGATACATACCGAACTAATATAAGCCTGTTAAAAATATAGTTTATTAGCTGTAAAGGTTATCCTTTACAGCTAATAAACTATATTATTATTTTTTTATTTGGGACTTCGTATTACTATGAGTTCATGTCAGCTCCGTAAATGGTATTAGCTAATAAACTGAGGCAAAATTTATAACAAAACTAGCTGTCCCGGCAAACGTTGTTTTGCACTACTAAAAAAAAGGTTTGAAAAATAGATGTTGGCCGATTCTCAGACCTACTGAATACGCATGTAAAATTTCATAAAAATCGGTCAAGCCGTTTCGGAGGAGTACGGTAACTAACACTGTGACACGTGAATTTTATATATAAGATAAGGCTAATTACATATGTGGATATTTTAGAAAAATCTCTAGGTACCTACATTACAATCTTACCAAACACAGATTACTATAAGCTAAGCAATAACACAATTTATGTATTATTGATTTTAAACTTACGCGATTTGAACTCATAATTTGTTGATATTACCGGGACTATAATTTATGTAATCTAACCCTTATTGAAGATGAACCAATTTGAAAAGAAAATATTTTTAGTAATTTAATATGTTGATTTTAGTACCTACGTATACGGGCACGTGCACGTGCTAATATTGTATAAAATCGATTTATGTACTTTGCTTCTTGCATTTACATAATTTTTATGGTATCGTACCAAAATGTAAATCATATCCCTAATAATACTAAGACTTCGTTATCCGTTCGTCCGTCACCTATCTCAAGAAAGGTGATAGCTACAGAGTGGAAATATTTACAGAAGATTTATATTTGTTGATGCTATAGCAAATACTACGGAAGCCATTCTATGCTTGTCCAATCCAACTCGTACTTGGTCGGTGTTTTTTTCTTCACTTACTTTATTTGTTTTAAGACTTAAAAATGCTAACATCATTTTAATAACTACTTCGAGTACTTAACACAGTATGCAGAACTTACCTGGACAGTCAAGCATGATCTGATGCACATTGTCTATGAAGTATCGCACCATACTGGTGTACTGCTCGTTGTCTGTAGTAGATGGTAGTAGTGGTACTGATGTCGGATGAGGTGAGATCCACGCAGACCATGATTCTTGGAGTGATGACCAGGCGTATAGGGCCACTAAAAATATTTATATTATTTTTATCTAATAGTATCTATAGTAATTTATTGATTTAGCAATTGACATGCTATGCCTTACTTAACAAATCAAATTATGGTGTACGTAAAAATATATAAACTCAGTCGAGTGACAAATGTGGTGGTTAAATTGAATGTTGCTAGCACGACCGCAATAAGCTCAGTTGGAAAGAGCTTCGGAACGGTGTTCCTAGGTCGTGGGTTCAAGTCCCGCTTGCGGCAGTAAATTTTTCCCACCATAATTTGATTTGTTAATAGTATCTATGTTTTAAGACAGTGTTACGTCTAGAAGTATATACATTAACAATACAAATATCTCTCCTAACTAATTTTTCCGTCAACTATACTAAGATTACAAAACTGAAGACTTTGTTTATTTGTTTAAACGCACTATCTCAGGAACCACTGGTTCAATTTGAACAATTATTTCATTGTTAGATAGCACCTCATAACATTTATTGAGAAAGGCTATTGGCTATATAAAATCACGTTCCGACTAATAAGAGCGAAGCATTTGTGAAAATGTTTTAAAAAGGGTGATAATTTTCTAAATTCACGCGTACAAGGTAGCGGGCAACAGATAGTGGGTGATATAAGTTCAGCATAGATTAGCAAACTATAAAGCATCAGTTGCTAGAGATGAAAATGTTTAAATTAACTATCATACCAAAACGTCAGTGTTGTATATCGACCAAATAAATCTCCATGGCAAGGCCAATCGTCAGACATTTTCCGCCTTATTACAAAACGTGGACTAAGTTTAAGCCACAGTTTAAGCCTGGCTTTTTAAACAATTCAATTGCGCATTTCAAGCAAATTTTTCTCAAATCCTAGATCTAACAACGACCTTAGTCTTAAACCGACGCCAAACTAGTGTCAGAGCGGGTCTAACTATCCAATTCCTCGTAAATAAATTTTGTTAAATCTGGGTTTAACGTTGAGCCGCGTTTTGTAATAAGGGGGATTAGGTTTAACAAGAAAACCTCAGTTAATAATGTTTAAATAACCTTAAGTAAGTAACATTGCAGGAGATGGCACACTATAGTTCCTGACTACCCCCATGGGAAAAAGACGTGACAGTATGATGACGATGGTGTTTAGAACGTAAACGATAGCGCTCAAAGCTCTTTGCTTAACCCTACTAGAAAAGGCGTGACGGTATGAAGACTAAAATTAAAAAATTACAAAAGAGAATAATAATAATATTTTCTAACACTTGAGCGTCTCATTTATTTAAATAAAACTACTTTTTACGGATTTAGACGCGTATATTTGTTTTAAATTTTGGCCCGACGTTTCGGAGACTTTGCAATCACCATGGTCACGGGTGAGACTGAGCTGTAATATGTCTTATACGTTACAGTTATTACAGGGTATTATTACCTTGTAATAACTGATCGTTAAAATTTAAAACAAATATAATAATAATAATAATAATAATATACGCGTCTAAGTCCGTAAAAAGTAGTTTTATTTAGAACTAGCGGACCCGACAGACGTTGTCCTGTCCGACGTGCTGTGTAAAATGTTCTAACATTAACAATAAAAAATTTCATCAAAATCGGTCCAGCCAATTGTGAATATAAACCATCCTCAAACCCCCTAGAATACACACAAAAAATTTCAGCCAAATCGGTCAAGCCATTTTTATGCTATGTCGTGACAACGGAAAACGGGTTTCATTTTTAGGGTTCCGTACCCAAAGGGTAAAAACGGGACCCTATTACTGAGACTTCGCTGTCCGTCCGTCCGTCCGTCAGTCACCAGGCTGTATCTCAAGAACGGTGATAGCTAGAGTTGAAATTTTCACAGATGATGTATTTCTATTGCCGCTATAACAACAAATACTAAAAATAAAATAAAATAAATATTTAAGGGGGGCTCCCATACAACAAACATGATTTTTTTACCGTTTCTTGCTCTCATACAACAAACGTGATTAATTAAGTATTGTGTGTGTTGTTTGCTCCTTTTGGTTTCATAATGGTACGGAACCCTTCGTGCGCGAGTCCGACTCGCACTTTACCAATTTTTATATATAATTATAGATATTCATTTATTTAATAAATATTGAGTCACCTCTCTCCGGCTCGTAGCTCAAGTGGACGGCGGCTGCTACGAAGGTCCTCTGTAGCGCGTGTAGCACTTTAGCTACGAAGGGCGCGTACGCGACCAGTGTGAAGTTACTAGCAGTAGGGCTGTTACTTGTACGAACTTCCCACCACATTATACCTAACTCACGGAGTAGGTGACCTAGCTGGAGATATTGTAGCATGTATTTAATTAATCATTATATTGTTATGTAATAGTCATTAAGAGTTTCATATTCAAGTTCTTAGTCAAACTAAAAAAAAATACATGAAATTAAATATTTTATATTTAGTTTTTGTTTTAATTTTTTAATTACTTTATCACTAAGATAACTTAGTGATGAATGTGATGATAACTTAGTACGAAAAACATCTTGTCAATAATGACAAGATGTTTTTTATACACATAATATATATTATTGTTTTACTAAAAATCGTCATGAATACGATATCTTCTAATGTATATAATTCTCGTGTCACAATGTTAGTTTCCATACTCCTCCGAAACGGCTTGACCGATTCTTATGAAATTTTATATGCACATTCAGTAGGTCTGAGAATCGGCTACTAGCTATATTTAATACTTCTAAGTGAGGGTTGTCCACCCCTGACAATTGTATGGCAAAACGTTTGCCGGGTCAGCTAGTAATAATATATTATTAGTGTTTATCACATTTGTTCTTAAAAATAGCTCGACCAATTGTAATAAAATTTTGTGTATACACCTATATTCAAGAAGTAATTTATTCATTAGAGTTTTATTACAAGCATATAAAACTGCAGTGCATAGTATATACATACAAATTTCTATTTCTGGGTGTTTACTATGTATTATAAGTATGTATTTACAAAAGAAAAGTAGTATATGTAGTCTATTCGTATTCTGGTACCCATAACACAAGCATAGAAATATAGCTTACTTTGGGACCACAGGACGTTGTGTGAAATGTCCATGAATATCTATTTATTTATTTATATTACCTGATCGAATGGAACTCCATCAGCTTTGGTTTCAACAGCCTTAACAACATGTATCCAATGTGTATAAGGCAGTTTATTTAATATAGATAGTCGAGCACATTCCTTGATATGTGTGGGTAGTTGTGATGACGTCATCACGCAAGCTGCGTGCACACTCAGTATCTCTATCAACATGTGATGGTCCACGTGTGGGGATGGACCATGACGCTGGATACAACGGACCAAGGCAGAGAGAATCTCACCACGTTGAGTAGAGTCTGCCGAAGCGGACCAACGGGACATTTCAAACTGTTGAAAAGAAAATATTTTGTTAGAATTGAAATTTTACACTAAAATTCTTTGAATCAACTGAAATATGAGAAAATGAGACTACAAATCTTTACCAATATTTCTTAATTTTTACTTACTGGAGGAACATAGCAATGACATCAATTATTTTCAAAAATTTATATGCGAGCATCCAAATAAAAAGAAATATCAAAAAGAACATCATTAAATATACTTTCAATTTAAAATTATGGTAACGGGAGTCAATAAATTTTCCGCAACCAAAAATCCCTATGGTAACGAACTAAAGTATAAACAATACTACTTTTTACGGATTTAGACGTGTATATTTGTTTTAAATTTACATTACAGCTCGCAGTCTCACCCGTGACCATGGTGACTGCGAAGTCTCCGAAACGTCGCTCCAAAATTTAATACAAATATACGCGTCTAAATCCGTAAAAAGTAGTTTTGTTTAGACAAATGAGTCGCGCAAGTGTTAGAACTAAAGTATTTCATTCACGGATGACTTTCTAAATATTATAAAGCTGAAGACTTTGTTTCTTTGAACGCTCTAATCTAGTTCGGTTTGAAAATTTCTATCAGTTTTGGATAATACATTTATCGAGGATGGCTATAGGCTATATATAACATCACGCTGCGACTAGGATGCGATAGGACTGAACCATCAGTAAAAAGTACGAAGTCGCTAGTCATTAGCAAGCCAAATAAATATAAACTCAATATTTACTTTAGACAAATAACTGAAAACAGCGTGTGAAGGTAGTTTGGAGTCCAATAACGCTGTGTACAGTGCTGGCCAGTCGTTGGCTGACAGTCGCCTGGGCGATAGTAGAGAGCTGCATAATGATTGTTGTAATGTATTGATGCTATGTTTACCCCATGCGGACAGTAGATCAGAACATTTGCGACCATTGTCACATATCCAGCGCTGGGGATAAAAAATATATCAATAATTAAACACAACATAAACGAGTCACGCCGACGCCAAATGATTTGGGATGAGAACAGGAAAAAGATAATTACTTTTATATATTTTTTTCTTTCTTCTCTAAATTTATTCTTGATAGCTAAGACAGACCGAATGTTTTTTTATAGTAGTATGTGAAAGTGAAAAGTACAACAAACATTTTCATACACTAAAATGTTACGCGTACGTATACGTAAAGTGAGCACGCACGTGCTGCACAAACAGGCAATCTATTTTAGCTTTAATAGTTTTACTGAAGTAAAACATTATTTTGCAATTTATAAGGTTATAGATATATGTATAAAGAAGAAGTAGAAGACTAAGCAGGTTATGCTTAGAAACTAAAGAAGATTAGTAAACAAGTACAGTGATCCCACCTCACATAGTTGTGCTACGAAAGCAGTAAGTACACTGTTAGCGGGCGCGCACTGCCCACAAGCGGACACGCCCGCACTGCGCCACGCACGTTCCACTGCGCGCACGCCCGCTTCACTGCTGCGTATACGTCTGTATTATACAAATAATTATACTAACTGGGAACCGATTCCACGACTCGTGCATATAAAGATTAGTTAATACATGCGCATTTAGATACGTTTATAGTTACTGCCGTTCTTTGGCTTTCAATGTGATGATATATAGCCTTTGAGATATTCTGATTTATAAGCTTCAGTTCGGCCTTATACATTTAGAGACACCTCCTCTCCAGCCCATTTACGTCTCACTTTTGGGCACAGGCCTCCTCCACTTTGGAGGGATTATGGTCTACTGTGCCGCGCTGACCAGGCGTGTTGGCACAGGGTTTATTTTCGAGTTTTCCGTCTCTCACAGAAGATGTTACCTGTGTACAATATCCCTTAGCTGACTTTTACATCACCCTTGGGAGGAGATGGGGTGGTGACACTTGTATTCTTAATCTGTCACCACACGGAGGGACACCATTAGATTTAAAAACAGCATAAAATCGTGATTCACATAATAGATAGGGGAATACAGTAATAGTCATTAATAATTTCTGTAAGTCTCAATTAGACCCGTCCAGCCATACATCACTTAATAGTGTCACTTTATAGTAGAACTAGATCTAACTTACCTAGCAATAGTAAGTAAGGCAGCCGCAGTCCTAGCCGCGGCAGGTCTAGCTCGAGCCAACTTCCGTAACGCTGTACGAGCTGATGATCTGTTCTCCTTAACACCACGAGCTGCATCCACGGACAGACACCATTCACGTGCCTATATTTATAACAATATTAAAATAAAAAATATTAAATCCTTAGTCTCCATTTTCAATCCCGATTCCAATATCATTATACAGGTTGTTTGGTACATCGTTTGCCAAATTAAATCAGCTAAAAGATAGTGTCATTTGCTATAGTTTTAGCATATTTAATTTTGTTTTTGCGCCGCCAGAATTTTTTTTTGGTCATGGAAAACTTTTGATAAAAAATTCCATACTGAGCTTTAAAACCCAAAAAAAAATTGCTGTTATACGCTTCAAATTATATTTTAATTTTAAAGTTTAGTAATTGTAACAGCACCAAAAAAAAAATCTGGCAGCGCAAAAACAAAATGAAATATGCTAAAACTATAGCGAATGACATTATCTTTTAGTTGATTTAATTTGGCAAACGATGTACCAAACAACCTGTATATCATTCTTTCACTAATTTCTATTCCATAACGCGATTTAATTTTTACTCTATTTAGAGTATTACTAGCTGACTCGGCAAACGTTGTTTTGCCATAAGAATATTAAGGGTGAACAACCCTTACCACTTAGGGGTATGAAAAATAGACAGTAGCCGATTCTCAGACCTACTGAATATACGTATAAAATTTCATAAAAATCGGTCAAGCCGTTACGGAGGAGTATAGTAACTAACACTGTAACACGAGAATTTCATGTATTAAATAAATATCTCACTTCCACTTCTCAGTAACAATCGCAGTCTCAATCTTGGAATTTATCAAAGTGAGATTAAGAGACAGAATATTTTTTTATATACTATGATATAAAGTGACAACACTACAGCAGCCTTTGTGATCACAACTGTATAAAAAAATCCATAAACGTAATTATTTTTAATACGTCGCAATTTTATAATAAACTAGCTGTGCCCTGCGGTGTTACCCGCCGTAAAAAGGATATTAATAAGTTCATTTTCTATTCCATTGTCCATTGGAAAGTTTCATGAAAATCCATCCAGTAGTCTTTACGTGAAAGCACAATAAACATAAACATTGGAGTACGGATAGAAGACCGAGGAAACGTTCGCGTTGCACAGCCAACAGTTACAAGTATTTTATTTTGCCGCGCGTAATTCTTTTTTCGTCATATCTCCTAAGATATTCATTCAATTAAATTTCATGCTGTAAAGAGCAGTTATAATCTATATTAATTGCGTAAGCTAATTAAGCTATTTAATTTGATGAAAAATATTACCATATACATATAAATAGCTTTTGAAAACACCCTATTGAATTTTATAATTTTTTAGACATTATTATGGGTACAGCGGGTTTCCCTTAAAAGATTACATATCGCGGACTTTTTTGAAGAACTATAGGTAATAATCAATTCCTCCATACATTAGTTTGTTGTACCTCACTTATCTATAAGGCAGCGATTAAGGCATTTATAGATCGCGCGCGTCCGAGTTTCTCGGCAAATGTAATCATATCTCATTCAATATACAGCAAACCCCAAAAAATTATGCAAAAAAGCCATCCTGTTGAACCATACTATCTATTAAAAAAAACCGCATCAAGATCCGTTGCGTAATTTAGAAAATATAAGCTCACATAGGGACATACATACAAAAATTACGACTTTGTTTTATAAGAAGTAAGGATAAGGATAATGCTAAACATAATTTAAGACGCGTTAGCAAAACAGTCACAGTTTATACATACCGGTATAGTGAAGGTGATTGTCGGACACTTATTGATGCACTGTTTGCGTACTGGAGGTATAGGTCTACTAACACGAAGTACTGCCACCAACTGCCACAGTTTAGTATCCAATGATGATATACGTGATACTTCAGTGCACCATTCACTACAAAGACATGTAAAGGTTAGGTTCTTCTCCTTCTCCAGCCCATTTACGTCCCACTGTTGGGCACGGGCCTCCTCCACTTTGGGAGGGATTGTGGTCTATTGTGCCGCGCTGACCAGGCGTGTTGGCACAGAGTTTATTGTCGAGTTTTCCGTCTCTCACAGAAGATGTTATCTGTGTGCAATATCCCTTAGCTGACTTTTACAGCACCCTTGGGAGGAGATGGGGTGGTGACACTGGTATTCTTAATCCGTCACCACAAGGTTAGGTTATGGACTAAAAATATAAAAAGACGAGAGGAAAGTAAAATTATTAGGATTGTTCTGAGAATAAATCTAGAGAGAATAGTCTGGAGGAAGAAAAGATAACTATACTGTGTGAAAGAGGACTTCAGAGAAAGAGAACTCTACTGAATTAATAAAAAAAAACCTGCCAAGTACGAGTTGGATTCATACACAATAAATTCTGTAGCTTTATATCGTAATATATTCGTCATACCGTCATAAATTCATAATCATATGATAAGAATATTATCAAGCTACTCTGAAAACGTGGAGGAATTTCCTTAATTTATTATATTCTGATTTCAGTATTTGTTCCTGAGATGAGATACAGCCTGGTGACAGACGGATGTACGGACAGTGAAATTCCAGCAACAGGGTTCAGTTTTACTTTTTGGTACATGGTACTTCCCTAAAACGGGAACATACAAAGGTGGTTCTTCAAATATAATAATAGTTTTATACTTACTGTGCTAATATTTCAATATCCTTAAGATGTTTGTCGACCAAATTGATAAGAGTGCGTGCATCTTTATAGTCCACATCGGCTACTGGCGATTTGATCTGATTAGTCTTATACCTAGAAGAAAGAACGAAATATTTACTATTCCCCCTTATAGGACACAAACATATCAAAATTTAAAATGTACCTAAAATTTTTTGTATTTATAAATTTATTAAAATAAGTAAATATAATTTTTCAAACCAAAGCTAAATTACCACTAGCTTGTTGGTCTCGGTTTTAAGCAGCTGGTCTTGCATAACTTTTTATTGGTATTTTATGGGATTTTTCTTAGTAATATGAAAATAGACTTGAACTAAGAAGAATTACAAAGAGACCTAATATTTAAGCGACTTAATTATGTACATAATTTTACTGCTTCGAAACCCGAATAAGTCACTTATTTTCGTGATAAACATACAATGCATCTTTTGCATATTTGAAATTTGATTAGTATCTGTATCACAAGCATTAGTTAAGCTTATTTTGGGACAAGAAGATATTGTATGAAATATTTGCTAAAAATATTTAGGGAATAAAAACAAACATCAGAAAAAAAAAAATGTTACCTTTTTCTAGAACGATCCTTAATTTTCAGTATACTATCGATAGCTCTATGAAATGGAGTAATGGGAGGCGACATGTCGGCGGGAGGTCTTGGTTTCGGTACTGGGAAATTATCTAAATCTTCTGAAGGTACTGGACGTAATACTGCTCGTTTCCAAGCTGCTTCTAGAGCCTATATAAGAAAAATAATGCATAATACTAATAATGACGTCATAGCTTTCAAATTCTTCGTGTGGTGACAGTTTAAGAATACAAGTGTCACCACCCCATCTCCTTCTAAGGGTGCTGTAAAAGTCAGCTAAGGAATATTGCGCACAGATAACAGCCTCTGTGAGAGACGGAAAACTCGAAAATAAACCCTGTGCCAACACGCCTGGTCAGCGCGACACAGTAGACCATAATCGCTCCCAAAGTGGAGGAGGCCCGTGCCCAACAGTGAGACGTAAATGGGCTGGAGAGAGAGAGCGAGAGCTTTCAAATGTAAGGGCAGTTTTCGAATATAAAAAAAAAATAAAATCCAGGTACATTTATTACAAAAAATATAGGCGCTGTGATATTTTTTATACTTTCTGAATCTAACGTCTTAGTACAGTCACCTAGAAACGCACAAATCTCTCTCCAGCCCATTATAGTCTCACTGCTGGGCGCAGGCCTCCTTCTCCACTTTGAGAGGGCATTTAGTCCACTATGCCACACTGACCGGGCGTGTTAGCATAGAGTTTAGTTTTCCGTCTCACTCAGCATCAACTGTGAGAGACAGAAAACTCAACTGCTTATAATATCACTTAGTTAGCTCTTACAGCACACTGGGGATGAAATATGGTGGTGACACTTGTATTCTTAATCTGTCATCACACGAATAAAAAACAAGTGATAGTCCGGTAATATTTATTAACAATTATTTATTATTAAATAGTTGTTAAAGTATACTAACGTGTTCCGGTATGAATCTGGCTATATCAGCATGATGGGGCATTGCACGAACATTATCACCTTGTTCCAACCACACTAAGTACTCGCCAAGCATCCTGGAAATATTCGTAGATATTAACAGATGATTCTTAGAACAATGAGTGCCAATGAAACGAAGGGTGTTTAGATCGCAGCAGATTATAATACTACTATAATCTCTGTCTATCTTCATGGGGAAAAGACGTCATGTTATGATGCTAATGATGCTTTATATCTTTTCGTGGAATGTGCAAGCCAATGTCCGTCACACTCAGACCGATTCATATGAAAATTTGTTGATATTCAAAAGATCTGAGGGTAGAATATAAATTATGTAGACACCTAGGTTTTTCTCTTCAGGAAGTCCGCAAATTAAACTGCAGAGGCCCAAATAAAATGTAGTTGTGCCCTGCCCTTTGATTTGCGGACGCCCTAAAGGCCTAAAGGGGCGTTAATGACCAGATGTATGAGTGTGGATGAAGCCAAGGAAGTATGTTTAGATCGTAGCAGATGGCGCTCTATAGTCTCTGCCTACCCCCATGGGAAAAAGGCGTGATGTTATGATGATGATGATGATGATTTTTAATCGTCAGCAAGTCCGCAAATTAAACTGAATTTTCATTTGTTAATAATTCAATAAAAAATTGGTCAAGTGCGAGTCGGACTCGCGCACGAAGGGTTCCGTACCATTATCTATGCAACATAAGGCAACGTTATTATATAGTATCGAGCAAGAAACGGTAAAAAAATCATGTTTGTTGTATGGGAGCCCCCCTTAAATATTTATTTTATTTTATTTTTAGTATTTGTTGTTATAGCGGCAATAGAAATACATCATCTGTGAAAATTTCAACTGTCTAGCTATCACCGTTCTCGAGATACTGAGTACGGAACCCTAAAAATCATGTTTGTTGTATGGGAGCCCCCCTTAAATATTTATTTTATTTTATTTTTAGTATTTGTTGTTATAGCGGCAATAGAAATACATCATCTGTGAAAATTTCAACTGTCTAGCTATCACCGTTCTTGAGATACTGGGAACGGAACCCTAAAAATCATGTTTGTTGTATGGGAGCCCCCCTTAAATATTTATTTTATTTTATTTTTAGTATTTGTTGTTATAGCGGCAATAGAAATACATCATCTGTGAAAATTTCAACTCTCTAGCTATCACCGTTCTTGAGATACAGCCTGGTGACAGACGGACGGACGGACGGACGGACGGACGGACGGACGGACGGACGGACGGACGGACAGCGAAGTCTCAGTAATAGGGTCCCGTTTTTACCCTTTGGGTACGGAACCCTAAAAAATAACCATCAACTTTCTCCTAGCCTTATCTCGTTATTCGGGGTCGGCGCAACATGATAACTAGGTTATGTCGCAATGAGATTTGCCTGATTTTTACGATCGATGCCGATACTATAAAATATTAAACACTTACTTTTCAGCAGCTTTATGGTAAGATATTAAACTGAGTATGTTTCTCTTGTCTATGCTTGATTGGGAGGGACTCTGTTCTCTCTGGGAACTTCTACTATCTTCTTCACTACCCTCTGAATCACTCCCACTATTCTCTTCACCAGTCAAATCAACTATAGTCAACGCAGGCAATAAATTACCATCGATTATACCCGAATTACTTTTAACGATGGTTGTAATCGATTGCGGTTGTTGATTATCGATTGATTGATTCGATTTAAGTGATTCAGCTTCGTTATGATGGTAAGTAATAGATTCTTGGAGACGTTTCTTGATATGTCCTAATGTGCGAGATTTGATTAAACCACTAAAGAATAATGGGCCTACTGGTGGTATTGCTTCAGAACTGTTGAAAGAAAATGTAAATTACAGGAATATGTAAGTATTGTGGATTATTTCTCTCTCTTTCACTGTGTTTGGAAAAGTGGCCTCCACCATTTTGGGAAAAATTTTGGTCAACTAGCCCCGCTAACCAGGCGTGTTGGCTCAGTGTTTAGTATTGAGTTTAAATTGGTGGATGATTTAAAAGTAGACAATTATAAATCACGTATTCACTTTTCAAAGGTTAAACAGCGTGTGCAGAAAATGAAAGCAAAATGATGATTTAGTTCTCAGAAGAATAAACTTTTTTTTTTTTTTTGAGTTTTTTATGTAGTTCGAAAATAGTTAAATGGCATTTAATTGTAATTATTCTAAAAATAATTTGAAAATCTAAATATGATTTGACAATTGTTCAAGGATCCACTAGCCTAAATATAAACCTATAAACACCTATAAACGTCCCACTGTTGAGCACGGGCCACCTTCACTTTGGGAGGGATTATGGTCTACTATGCCACGCTGACCAGGCGTGTTGTCACAGGGTTTATTTTCGAGTTTTCCGTCTCTTACAGAGGATGTTATCTATGTACAATATCCCTTAGCTGGCTCTTACAGCGCTCACGGGAGGAAAAGGGGTGGTGACATTTGTATTCTTACTCCGTCACCACACGGAAAGTTCAAGTATAACTTACGTATATTCTGGAGCCCGTTGTAAATAGAGGTGAAGCAACAGTCGCCACAACGTCAAATGTGATGGGTGAGCGAGTGGGGCGACCAGCGCCGCGTTACATACTCGATATATTGTTAGATCTTCGGAACTTAACTTTGCATTTACTTTCTGAAATTAACATATTATTATTCGATTATTTTAAAACTAGCTGTTGCCTAAGACTTCGTACACCTGGAATTTTGAATACAATAATAAATACCCTATAGAACCCTATGCCAATATGTCTGGTCAGCGCAGCATAGTAGATAGTACGGGATCCGTAGTACATTTTTTTCACTTGATTACTATGAAGCTGATTTTCAGTGAGTAGCTTTATTATGACGAGACGCCCAATAATTTTCTATTCCAAAATCTCCATTGTGGTAGCTAACAGAGATAGCAAGGATAAAATATCGTACTACCCGTAAAAAAAAGACGTAAGTGAACTTGCGTCAAAAATTTCAAACAAAAATTTCAAAAAAATCACACTGCTATCACTTACTGCACAATCGAGATTTTGGAATAGAAAATTATTGGGCGTCTCGTCATAATAAAGCTACTCACGGAAAATCAGCTTCATAGTAATCAAGTGAAAAAAATGTACTACGGATCCCGTACTAAGACTAAAACCCTCAGGGAAAAACCCTAAAGGGACGTTAATAGGCTGGGAAGAAAAAGGACCTCTCGGAGACTGTGGCTTCCTATTAGGGAATGAAACTTTACAATTGGACCATTACTTTCATAGATTATCTCTTACCTATATGTAGCAAACTTTACCTCTTTAATAAGAGATGTTATGGGAAAGAGAAGGCATTAACGCAGCTTTTTATCTTTTTCTATTAAATTTTCCTAAGCAGGTAACACTGCTAGTATTTTTTAGTCTACATTAAAACATTAACGGTGATACCCACAGTGGAATTAAATCTATTGTTACAAAAACAGACGAATTCGGGGGCAAAATAATTGAGTCTGAAATATTATAGAAGAAGAGTAAGTAAATATATTACCTGTATAGCATTATCAACATGTATCTTATGTCTATGTATTCGTTGTTGATGTATAGCACTAAGTACACGCCCGTACCCGCAGTGCGGCGCCGTCTCTACCAGCGCGTGATGTGTACGTAACAAACATTCACACAACAATGGAGATGTACTTGCGTTACGTATACTGTGGTTTATGTGATCTTTTGAATTATCCTCCTGTATAACAAAAACACGTGTCATCATCCCATATCCTCCTCAGTAATGTAATTACAAAATAGTTAAGGCTTTTGACTCTACAATATAATTTACATGATATCTACACTAATATCATAAAGCTGAAGGGTTTGTTTGTCTGCACGCGATAATCTCAGGAACCACTGGTAGAATACTTGTATTCTTAATCCATCACCACACGGAAAATGTGTGTAAGCATAGCTAGCTGTTGCCCACGACTTCGCACGCGCGGCATTTAGAAAAAAAATCCCGTTTTTTGAAACATTTTTCACTGATGCTTCGCTCCTATTGTTCGCAGCGTGATTTAAATAACCCATAGCCTTCCTGGATAAATCTTTATATAATATATATAAATCTGCTGTACGAGTGTTTGTAATTGAACTCCTCCTAAACGGCTGGACCGATTTTGATGAAATTTGTTGTGTGTATTCAAGGGGGTTTGAGGATGGTTTAGATTCACAATTGGCTGGACCGATTTTGATGAAATTTTTTGTTGTTGATTTTTACACAGAATTGTATGGCAAAACAACGTTTGCCGGGGCAGCTAGTATACTATACAAAACTAAAAGAATTTTTCAAATAGGTCCAGCTGCTCCTGAGATTAAATAAATAAATTATATAAGCAACCCAATATTCTAACTAAAGTCTCTTCAACTAGTTAACTGTTTGAGATACAATGTTTGCTCACCTGCAACAATACATTAGCATATGCATCTAACTGTGGCCACAGTCTGGTATGGCAAGCTATCGTGTCCACTATGCCCAGCGCTGGGGTGGGTAAGCCCACGCGCCACAACGCGTGCAACCAAGCTGACAGAACTGACGCGCGATCACATCTATACAAATAAACATCAATATTTCGTTTATGAATGAAAAACTCTTTATTGAGTGCCAGTTTTAAAAAACTAAAAACATTAATAACAATAAATCTTATATTAGGTACAAAACGACAAATTTTGACGGACTTCGTGGTGGAGTTGTTTATGTAATGGACTGCTGATCACGAGGTCGCGGGTTCGATTCCTGCTCGGGACAATCATTTGTGATACAAAATACATACTTATAATACATAGAAAACACCCAGACGCAGTACAAACATTTGTATGACATTTATATCCATAAATGTCATACAAATGTTTGTACTGCGTCTGGGTGTTTTTATGTTTATTTACAAAAGAAAAGTAGTATATGTAGTCTATCCGTATTCTGGTGCCCATAATACAAGCATAGAAATATAGCTTATTTTGGGACCAGAGGACGTTGTGTGAAATGTCCTGAATATTTATTATTATTATTTTTAAAAAAAGGCGGTCTTATCACATATATTGCAATCTCTTACAGACAACCGTGAAATGGAGTCGACTTAATGTAAGAGAGGGTATATTGTGGCGTATCTAAAAACCTAAAAGTTATTCTCTTGTATTCGTATTCTTCTATTAACTCATTTATCTTTAAAGTTGTTTTAAAATTCCGTCCATACCATCATAGTACGGAATCCGTAGTACATTTTTTTCACTTGATTACTATGAAGCTGATTTTCCGTGAGTAGCTTTATTATGACAAGACGCCCAATAATTTTCTATTCCAAAATCTCGATTGTGCAGTAAGTGATAGCAGTGTGATTTTTTTGAAATTTTTGACGCAAGTTCACTTACGTCTTTTTTTTACGGGTAGTACGATATTTTATCCTTGCTATCTCTGTTAGCTACCACAATCGAGATTTTGGAAGCTTTTTAGCTAACAGAGATAGCAAGGATAAAATATCGTACTACCCGTAAAAAAAAGACGTAAGTGAACTTGCGTCAAAAATTTCAAACAAAAATTTCAAAAAAATCACTTACTGCTTTCTTCCAGTAATAGTACGATCCTTGTTACCTCTGTTAGCTACCACAATCGAGATTTTGGAATAGAAAATTATTGGGCGTCTCGTCATAATAAAGCTACTCACGGAAAATCAGCTTGATAGTAATCAAGTGAAAAAAATGTACTACGGATCCCGTACTATCAGCTTTTCTATATCGAGTGTTAGACATAAGCCTCCCCCCTTAGAGTGTTTAACCAACAGGAGTGGATAAACACGCTGTATTCTCTGTCTGTCATACTGCCATGTCGGCAGGGTGAAGAATTAACGCCCAAAAATACTATAACGTAATTTCATATTGGTCGCGATACATATACAGCACAACATCGGCACACTCTAAGAGACAACACTGTCCGTACATAATAGTACCGATTCGACACGCACAACTAAACTTAACTAAAAAATGGAAACAACTATTGCTGTATTTTGATTATTGGGCTATTTTTGTGCACATTTATAATAATTAAAATCTTTAGTCTATAATAAACAGTTTTTAAAACAATAAAAGCTCCTGTAAAATCAAAGATCATTTGAAGCTGAAATGAAATATATATATACTAACGTGTCAGTATCCATCTGTGCTAATATAAGACGCAGCAGTAATTCAGCTCCCGTAGTACCACCGCGACCTAACGCACGCGCCATCAACGAAGGACCAGAATTTAGCAGATTGGAGAATACTTCTGTGAATCTATAATAAGATTTTTTTATAATTAGACATTTTAAGTATATTTACAAAAGCAAATAAGCTTAGCTTGGGACCAGAGGACGTTGTGTTATATTTATTGTTAGATATTATTCTACCCCACTTCTATTGCACAATATAAAAAGGCGAACAATCAAGCATTGGCGCTCATTCTTTCGCGAACGGTTATACTGTGCGGACGTTATTCTGTAGTTTATAAGTTTGTAATAATATTCTTGTATAAGTAATTGTTTTAGTGTCAGTAAAATTGTTTTTTTTTTTTAAGTTATTTTGTTAGTGGTATATAATATTATTATATTTCGAAGAATACTATATGGATAAATTTAATTTGAAAATTAGGGTTTAAGTGAAGCTAATCGCGGGCGAGAAGTTAGTTTATTTATAATAATATAACTGAAAATATATATTTAAAATATATATTTAAAATATATATAATATATTATTATGTTTTTAAACTTCAGTTTCTCGGTTTTCCCGGTATTATTAAGAGAACACGGGCTCAAAGCCAAGTGTTGTCTTAAGTTTGGATAGAAGGTGCAATGCTATTATCCTGATCTAATTGAAGAAATTTGCGAACTATACGGCATGTGTTTAAAATCGACGCTTTTTGTAGAGTGAGATATGTATATTTTGAGAGATTGAGTATGTCTAGGCTATTAAATAGTCGTTTAGGGATTACACCTGTTGTAGAAACTACTATAGGGACAATTGTGACTCGCTCCATTTTCCAAATTCTTTTTATTTCTTCTTGTAGTTCTGTATATTTCCTAATCTTTTCACTTATTGTTGTCTGTATATTGTTTGTATTCGGTACCGCAATATCAATTATGTATGTATGTTTATTGATTTTATCTACTAAAGTTATATCTGGTCTATTGTTATATACGGTGTGATCGGTATGTATGGTGCGGTCATAGTACATTTTGTGTGTGGGATTTTCTAGTACCATTTTTTTCTATATTATTATTATTATTATAATGAACCTGTATTATGTAAACAGTTGTACATACTTGGGTGTGTACGCTACAGATTCTGGCGACTGTGCCATCACCAACATGATGCCGCACAAACAGTGCACAGCGTCTCTTGGTCTCTGAGCTGATAACTTGCATACTGCTGACACGCCTTCAGAACATATCTGAAATTTTTATGTGTTTAATATAACAACAATGTTTATGTCAATCAAATAAAAATCATATATCTATACTAAAATTATAAAGCTGAAGAATTTGTTTGTTTGAACGTGCTAATCTCAGGAACCGCTGGTCCGATATGAAAAATTCTTTCAGTGTTGGATAGTACATTTATCGAGGAAGGCTGTGGGCTATATAACATCACGCCGCGACTAATAGGAACGAAGCATCAGTGAAAAATGTAGTAAAAAGGATTTTCTTTTCTAAATTCCAGGCGTATAAAGTCGCGAGCAACAAATAATAGCTATAATGTACACAAACTGAAAGTTTCCAAAGACACAGCCTGGTTAAAGACGGACGGACATACGAACACCGAAGTCTCTCTTAGTAATAGGCTCCGGTTTTACCTTTTGATACGAAACCCTACAAATTATAATCATTCATATCTTTACGTAAAAGGCGATGGAATTACAGCAATTTGAAAACTATTAAGTATGTATTATTAAAACTCACCAAAGGTATACAATGTCCCCAAGAGCTAGATAGTAACGCGTATGCAGTAGAGAACAAATCAGTTGGTTCATCATCAGGCGGAGGCGCATCTAGTGGTAGTAGCCAGCTACTTCTGTGTGTACGTAGACTACGGAGGAGAGACCACCAACATTCAGGGACTGTGCCAGTTGGTGACGTCACACGAACGTACGAACATACCCAACTGCCTATAGTGAGCTGCACATCCAACGACACGCCTCTATAACAACCGCAAATAGTAGTTCTTAGTTACTTCAATAAATTAATATCAACAACATGTTAAGTTAGATACAATACATTAAGACATTCTTTTACGTATACGCTCACACTTACGTGCACGTATACGCACACATTCACTAAACGTAAATCCTAACACGAACGAGCACAAGCTGTATATTATTATGCAACCAGTTTTTGCAAAGTACACTTACATAATAATTACTTAATGATTATATCACCATTCAGTTGTCCTAAGAACTCCCAATTTTTAGCTATTATAGACGTGAGAATTAAACGGTTGGATACATGGGTGTTTGTTGATCTTTCATGCAAAAACCACTGAATGGATTTTACTGAAACTTTACAACTGTATAGCTCAGAATAACACATAGGCTATAATATATCGCTGCACGCAGTAAACGTCCAGGAGCGGCCAGTAACTGATACTGTGTGTGACATAACAAACATCAGCTACAAATATGCCAGTAATTAGATAACTAACGTGTGAGGTGTGTAGTCCAGCTGCAATAACAAGTGTTGTAATAGTTGTGGACATCGTCTCGCCCAGTCGTCTAACAGTGCGCGCACCTCGCCAGTACTGGGCCTCCAACACTGGACCTCCAGGATCTTCACACTAGATGCCTCCACTGACTGCACTGTGGAAATATAGCTCTATAGATTTCTTCATAAGGCTTAGTTCATTAAACAAAAATAGGTTAATAATGTGCTTAAAAAACTACAAAATTCTTGGATATTTTTTGGCAATATTGTCATCCGTCCTTATCCGTTCCTATGTCTGCAATATTAAGATCAATACGACTATTGCAAGTAGGTGAAAATAACTTTTAAAGTTCACATTAGCAACAAACGGTATTGTACATAGGCTTTTATTCATTTAAACATTTTATCTCTTTGATATTAACACATGTAATATAAGGTATTAGTTAACCCAAAGTTACAAATCTCTCCAATTCATACAACATCACTTAAAGTTTGACAAAGTCCCCGCCATAAGAACCTATAATAAGAAGCTAAGGCGTACTCAAAGAACCAAACATTCGGATCACGCACCTTATGGAAGACTCTGTCTATCGAGTTTTGAAAATACCTACTACGAGTTTTGAAAATACTACTTTCTACAATAAATACAAATTAATTAATACAAAAGGGCTTTAATTTGAACCAAATGTAGCAAACTTGAATGACAAGATATATAGCTTTTTGTAGCGGGGAGTTTAAATCTCTGAACCTACCCGATATAAGATGTAGTATGATGAACGATCGTCACGATAGAAGCAGTGAATCTAGTTCTGTGCGGGCGTATTATCAGCTTTTTGAAAATCATGCAAGTTCCAGGCAGGCCGTACACTGCCTGGCTAAGTTACGTATTATGGCAGATATACCTACAACTTTTAGTTGAAAACTTTAGGTTAGTACTTCAACTTTCAGTTGTACCTTTTCTTTGAACATTAATCTATGATTGGTTTAGTGAACAGACTGGCTGGGAGTTATGTTCATAATACGAACTTGCCAAACAGTTCAATTCACGACGTAACCTGTCTGGAAATAATAGCTCATAATACGGCCGCCATACGATAAACATGAGTTCGCAGTAGGATATCTTACACTCACCCATATTCATATCAGCGAGAATGTGAAGTGCGATGGTGTGAAGATATGGATGAGCAGTAAGCAGCTTCGATATGCACTGACGAGCCGTCTCGTCACATAAACTTTTACATTGTACTGTCTTACGTCTAAGGCCAGTCTGTAAAGAGATATAATTTTCAGATAGCTTTTTCATACACTGACATTGCGAAAAATAAAATAAATTTAGAAGTCAGAAATTATAGAACATTTTTATTTATTTTTTCATCAATCTATACTAATATTATAAAGCTGCAGAATTTCGATTTTTTCGAACGCGTTAATCTCAGGAAATACTGGTTTGCAAAGAAAATCTTTATATGTTGGGTAGTCCATTAATCAAGGAAGGCTATATAGCATCACGCTGTGACCCTTGGGAGCGAACTATTAGTGAAAAATATTGCAAAAGCGGGGAAAATTTTCTAAAATCCACGCGTACGAAGTCGCGGCCAACAGTTAGTACTTTAATAAAACTAATACCCACCCCCACGCACTTTGTAATTGACTGTTTGTGAGTATACACTCCCCTCACACGTTTTAAAAAAATCCAATGTATTTTACAACTAACAAAAATAGTTACCTGTAAGAGGAATTCTATAATAATCCTGGCGAGTTCATGGTCCATGGTACGATCCACTGCTGCCTGGGATACAATCCGGATGCGATCATTGCACGACAGTTCAGCAGTCTCTATCAAACACATAATTATTATTATTAGTATATTCTTGAATACTGTCTTATCTCAAGGACTCGAGGGTAATAGGATTGAGGGTTATTATAAATACTAGCTATTGCTCGCTGTTTTATCCCTGTTTATAATTACTGCCCAGTTGTAATGTTTTATATCAATCTGTAAAGAATAAAGATGTAACATTTCATTAAATTTCCGTGTGGTGACGGATTAAGAATACAAGTGTCACCACCCCATCTCCTCCCAAGGTTGCTGTAGAAGTCAGTTATGGGATATTGCACTGAGATAACATCTTCTGTGAGAGACGGAAAACTCGAAAATAAACCCTGTGCCAACACTCCTGGTCAGCGCGGCACAGTAGACCATAATCCCTCCCAAAGTGGAGGCCTGTGCCCAACAGTGGGACGTAAATGGGCTGGAGAAGAAGAAGATTTCATTAAAATTAATTCGGTATTGTTTGAATGAAACTTGCTTTCTATATTATCCATGTCATCCATTTGCAAGAGGACAAGAGCTAGTTTTTAATGCGAGAAAAAGGCGAATTTAAATTCCAAGTAGCCTTTTTCCTGGGAAGATTAAAAAAAGATCCGCTAGTGGCAGCACCGGTGGGGAGTACATACGTTTTGAATTTTCTATTGACAACAACGTGAAGTATATAGTATAATTATGGAATTAACGGAAGATGATGTACCTGGGGCGAAATTAAAATTTGCAAAAGTGCAAGATCATCTTGTCCAGGACTTAAAACGATGGCTTGCATGTCGTGGTTTAACCGTGTCAGGTAATAAAAATGTCCTAGTTGAAAGGTTAGTTGGTTTCTAAATTTAATTCTATATGTCACTGTGTGGTTTGAATTTTGATTATTTTAAATAAATTTTGTTGTTTCTTTTTTTTGGTATATTTAAGAATTGAAGAATGTATTGCAAATGGTAATGATAAAAAAATTTTGGAAATTTTGGAATTGATGGTGGTAAATGTCTGGCAGATAAAAAGCTACGCATGAAATTACTTAATCCAACCCTACCAAGTTCAACGTCCTGCACTTTTCCTACTACAAACTGGGCAAATTTTCCATCCCAAGCTATCCCTCGTTCTTTTTTCTTTTTTCTTTTCTTTTTTCCCATTTGGATTAATAAAGTGTTTTGTACAAATATAAGAATGTTTTTTTATGTTTTCTACTGTTAAGTCCGCTCGTCGTAATAAGTTAATCCACTCCAAACACCTTTTCTTGTCAACTTGTGGTTTTATAAAAGGCACGAATTTTACACCATCCTGCTTGTAACGACTATCAGACGTACAATTAGCAAAAGCACAATGTTTTGTAGGCATAATAACTTTTTAATAATGTTTTTGATCACAATATTTCTTACGTACGTAATAACACGTACGTTTAACATTGTTGTCAATAGAAAATTCAAAACATATGTACCCTCTAAATTATACGAGTATTGTATTAGACAAGGTTGCAACATGACTACTATTTTATATCTAAAAATAGAATTGATGTCATAACCGCAGCATATATAAAGCTGTGTATTGAGTACAAATATGCACTCACTTGAAATAAAGTTATTAAATAGTTTTGAATTATTTCTATCTATCTATGCCAATATGCATGAGTACCTAATACAAGTATTTGTTTACCTATTTAATATATAATATTAAATACTGAAATGTATTTTTGTATGTTTCTTGTTCTCCAGTCTATTTACGTCCCACTGTTGAGCACAGGCCTCCTCCACTTTGGAAGGGATTATGGTCTACTACGCCACGCTGACCAGACGTGTTGGAACAGGGTTTATTTTCGAGTTTTCCGTCTCCCACAGAAGATGTTATCTGTATGCAATATCCCTTATCTGACTTTTACAGCACCCTTGGGAAGAGATGGGGTGACAACAGTGACATTTGTATTCTTGATCCGTCACTACACAGAGGATGACACTTTTGTAACTTCCAGAGATACAATCTGGTGACAGAAGGACAGCGAAGTCTATGTAAAAATTGGTCAAGTGCGAGTTGGACTCGCGCACGAAGGGTTCCGTACCATTATCTATGCAACATAAGGCAACGTTATTAGTATCGCGCAAGAAACGGTAAAAAAATCATGTTTGTTGTATGGGAGCCCCCCTTAAATATTTATTTTATTTTATTTTTAGTATTTGTTGTTATAGCGGCAATAGAAATACATCATCTGTGAAAATTTCAACTGTCTAGCTATCACCGTTCTTGAGATACAGCCTGGTGACAGACGGACGGACGGACGGACGGACGGACGGACGGACAGCGAAGTCTCAGTAATAGGGTCCCGTTTTTACCCTTTGGGTACGGAACCCTAATAGGGTCCGGTTTTACCGTTTGGTATACAACCCTAAAAAAGAGATGATGCATCATGATATGATGATGCGAGCATGTTAAATACACTAATAATAAAGTTTGCCCACCACCCAAAGGCACCATTGCCCACCATTTTTGCAGTCTCGTCTAGCGACATATTTACACGGATTTTTTTTCGTTTCAAGGTCGCTGTTATCCACACGTTATCATCGTTCGATAAATAAAATAACGTAAATATTAATCGGGTAATAACATGTTTCTGTTCTGAAGTTTCAGATTTCACTTACGACTTTATACATTTGAAACATCATCATATCATGCTTCCGAACGGCGCATATCGTTTGAGTAGGATTTAATTTTACATTATAAACAGAATTTTAGTGTTTACAAGAACTGTTAAGTGATAAATTGTTGTAATTTCAGTATTTTCATAGCTTTAATTAGTATACCGTATAATTAAAAATTAATAGGTTCCATTTTTTCATCAAATAACTAGTATTATTGAAAATATTTGAAATTGACACAAGTGACTCATATTTGTTAGTCTAACGATTGTGAACTACAGCGACGTATACTCAAAGGATTCGCGTTTGTTTGGTAAGTCCACAGCTTTACAGTTTGAAAGGATTGTTTTTAAGCTGTTTGCAAAGAAATATGGAACAGAAAAACCAACAATGTCACAAAAAAATAAATCTAGTTCGTATCTAGATTAGCAGTTCGTTAGTAGCACTGGTATACTTATACCTGAGGTGGCATTTCCTGCCTAGAGCCCAGGGAGCTGTAAAAGTCTGTAAGGGATAAAATAAACAAAAAACATCTTCTGTAAAAGAAAATCTCAAAACTAAAGGCACGGCAACACGCCTGGTCAGCGTGACATACGTAGATTAGATAGCCACCCGAAGTGAAGGAAGCCTGTGCCCAGTTATGGGACATCAACAGGCTAAGAAGATGGACATTATTTGCAATCAATAATCAATTACATGCAACTTTCGTTGAAAATTTAAGCAGGAAAGAAGTTACCACGTGTGGAACTTGAACCTAGAAGTCCGAAAAACTAAATTCTTGATGTAAATTCTGAGCTATTACGTCTGTAACTATATGTGTTAGAATGTACAGACAGTCAAAATATTTCTAATCCTGTCAAAACAGACTATAAGATAATTAGCAAACTATTTATGATATAACAGATTATCTAATCCCTTAAAATAGAAGTAAGTGCATAATACACAACAGCGTAGACATTTTGCATTCATAAGATTTATTTCGCCTACTTTAACGTTTACTAAGTGAATCACAGCCATATCATCTTTACGTAAGAATTTTGTTTATTACAGGTGAGTTAGAAATGAAGAACTTTGGAAAAATCGTCACTATACTTTAGCCTAACGAAGAAATACGAGGCGAAAACAATACAGGACCCAAATAAAGAAATGCAAGGCGAAGACATGATCTAATAAAAGAAACAAAAATGCATTTTATTTCTATGAACATAATAATTTGTCGTTGAATACACAATGTATAAGAAGCGCACAGGTACCTCAGGTATTAGAGGACAGTTGTATGAAACAAAAATATCGAGTCTGTTACTATTTCGAGCGCAACATAATGATATTATCGAGGACTTTTATTTAGGAACTAATGTCGAAGGCAATGGTGCCTTCGATGACATATGCCTACGTGCTACATTAAAGGGGAGCAATCGACCAATAGCCATCTTCATACAAGCCAAACACGCAGAGAATGATTTAAAATGCCTAACACTCAACAATAGAAACGACTTGGCCAAATATTTCGAAAGTTTTATCAAAATACGTCATAGGTTCAACATCCAAAGCCCAGATGAATTTTTCCAAATAAATTGCAATGACATAGATTGTGTGTTTATTATATATACAACAAAACAAGGCGAACCAACAAATGAAATGTATAATGGAGACTGCGCCGACGTATTAAACGATTTATTAGCCACTCGTGACTTGGGTTCTCAGCCATTTTACACGGAAGAAGATATAGACTTTTTGTACAATATAGCTTTAAAGGAGGAGATAAAGAAGCTTGCAACACGTTTCGTAGCATTTATTTATAACAAAGCAAAGGATATGAATGATGAACTAATATTACGTTATCACGTATTGTTAGCTAAAAAAGTTATTAATGTCTCCGATGTTCAACCTAACGGACGTAGGTTTGCTAATTTTCGAGTTCATTTCTTTTCTTCCAAAGATGATGAGCTATTATTAATTAAAGACAAACTATTTGAGGAGGTACTTAATAATCATGCTAACATACGATTAGATGAGTCAGAAGAAGATATTGACATAAAGGATTTGTTGGAATCATTTCTTTTAAAACCTACAGCATATACATTGGGCCAATTAATATTCAAAAATGTTATAACATATAAAAGTGGACAACTTAAATTTTGTACAGAAGTATCAGGAGATACAGTAAAACAGCTAGAAAAAGTAAATATGCCAGCATCTGAAATAGACGAAGGAATAATGAGAGGAGCTAAAGAAATTTTGGAGCATTTTGAATTTGACGTTCCAGCTTCATTTGGCAATAAAGATTTAATGATAAAAGGAAAAGAAAAGAAAATAGAGAGTAGGCTCAACTATTTGATAAATCAGATTAGCACAATGTTAGAGAAACCACATCCAGAAAATGTCATTGTGATCAATGAGGCAGATGCACATGCTAAAATATTCAGGGTCAACGGAGGTTTAGATAGCGCTGTTGGTAACGTGCTAGTATTAGATGAAAAAACAAATTTATTAAAGTTCAACGACAATCTACCTCTAATGGAAAAACATAGTAAAGCTTTACTAGAAAAATTAGAAATGAAATTCAGCAATTTACAGCAATATAGATTGGACATCAGGGTTAAAAACTTCCCAAAACTTATATTTCAACTAAACGATGAAGACTTAGCAAGAAACTTTTATGAAAAACTTGTTTTCTACACAAATCAAGAAGACGAGGATGGAGTGGGACAAATATTAAAACAAGAAATTGAAGCAGTAGAAGGAACAGAAACAAGATATTTTCGAGTAAAGTCGGAGGCAATATTTAATACTTTTCACGCAGAAATACAAAACTGGTGGCTGATTAAAAAGCAAGCAAAATATCTGAGAAAAGATTGTGATTTATATCAGAAAACTAAAAATAACATTATTAATAATCAAATGATATCCGTGGCAAGCATGATATATTTAAGTACAATAAGAAACCTTCATTGTACATTTAAAGATAACATAACGACATCTTTAGACTGCGTTGATCTTTTATGGAGAAATGTAATTGTTACAGATATAACCAGATTAACATTTATCAAACTAACACGAGCATTCAATGACAATGAATTCGTTGTTCTCGACTTAGAGTACTTGCAATACCTACCCTTAAGTGATTTAAAAGCTTTGATTACAGAATTAAATAACACGAAAGAAGAAAAACCCATTATCATTATATGTGACCATAGCTGGCATAAAAACATACTACCTTTGATTCGCGCCGTACAAAATAAAAATGTGACCATAATTACAGACAAAACCTATATTGAAATGATAATGAAGCACTTCCCAGACGCTATAATAACTAACGATACTGGTAACAGTTTATTCGATTTAAATAAAACATCACAGCAAATTATAGTAAATAGAGCTCGAACTATTTTTCAAGGACAAGAAATGACTTTAGATTTGCTCGTAGATGATGTTTCTGTTGCTTTGATTAAAGGACCTATTTTAAATAAAGTACTTCACAATGAAACAATCACTATTAGTGATCCGCTCGAATTACCTGCTCGTCCAATTGACTTACTAAATTACGATCTAAAAGGTTTAAAATATGAAATCAATGATCTCTATATAGACAGAAGACTAAGCCGTGGTAACGTAACAGATGAAATACAACATGAAGCTAGCGTTATACAAACACTCCACGATGTAAACGACGATCTAGTGCTTATTACAGCTAAACCCGGAATGGGAAAATCGACTTTACTTTCGTTTTTATCAATTAAAACAAAACAATTGGACAAGCACTTATGGGTGATACGATTAAACTTATTAGATTATTCAAAACAATTTCACATGTGGAAGAAGAACAAAACAATCATCAACACTTTGGAGATGTTAACATTTATCTGCCAAGTCTTGGTAAAAAATAAGATGGGGATGACTAAAAATGTGACAATATCATTGACCGACTCTAATGGCGAGATACATGTAGCAGACTCCATGGATGACGAATGGATAATTTTTGAATTAGAATTATTTTTACATTATTTTAAGAATAAAAAGATAATATTTTTATTTGACGGTTTTGACGAAATTTGTCCAAATTACGAAAATGAAGTAATATCATTCATAAACGTAATTAGAAACTGTTCACAAAAACATAAGATTTGGGTAACTAGCAGACCCTACAAAAAAATAAAGTATTTACTACAAACAAGCTTCGATATCTTGGAGCCATACGAGCTTGTACCTTTTGCTGATAACGAACAGGAGATATATTTTGAAAAATTCTGGAAATACAACCTCGTAATGAACGATCTTAACGATGCACAATTGCAAAATATAAAAGACCTTTTACTTTATATAAAGAAGAGTCGATCGAAATTTTATGTTTCTAATTTTATACGAATTAATAAGCCACAGAATTTTCTATTAAATAAAGTTTATTTCCATTTTATGTTATATTTACAAAGAGAAGTACAATATCTCCCCACGGCTTTTCCGTTGGAAGACCGATATAGAAACTTGTTGCATCACTCGGCTGGTATAGGACGATATACACAAAGACAATTTCTAACAAATATAGGAGATAAAGCAATCAAAGATATGCTAGAGTTCGTAGGTACTCCTTTACATATGTATTTAGTCGCTGACTATTTCTTAAGTGCAATCACAGATGACAGTGGGAACAAAAGGGAATGGGACATGGACGTAAACACTTACGCTATATACGAAAACTTTTTAGAGTCTAAATTGAAAAAAATACGATTCGAGGATAAAAACAAAATGGACATACACAATCCAGATATAATTGAAACATATGAAACTGTACGCAAAGATTTTATTAACATGCACAAAAAACTCGCTGCATATGCAATTTTTCACAATATGGCCCAAAATGTATTTAGTAAAGACGAAATGAAGGAAATTACAGCTATGATAGAAAAAATTGAAAAAGGAGGCGAAAAGACTGGTTTAATATATAACACATCGAATAATATACCGCTATTTATACATATGACCTTTACAGAATACTTCTCTGTAGAATACATAGCTGATATATTGAAATATGAAAAAAATGTCAAAAAGCAAGAAAATATATGTAGTTTTATGTTAAACACTATGTTTTTCGAATGTTCGGATAATATTCTTAACATTTTGGATTTGAAAGTAAAAATGGACAAAGAATTCAGGTCTGCTATGAAGAATAATAAAAATCATTTATTCAAAATACTATTTTCACAAAATGTTCAAGTTGAAAAAAATCATAAAGTCAAGTCAGCCCTTAGTGAAGCTGTAACAAAAAATTTGAACAATTTTGTAACTATCTTCATGACGATTTTTGAAGAGAATGTAAACGAACACAATTTAGATGACTACATAAACTGTATGAATACATCTGGTTTCTTAAGAACTGCTGCTGCGAACAACTATCGCGATACATTAGTCATTACGTTTAATTTGTTAAGGAAATATGATATTTCAAAATGGAGAACATTTATAGGTAACCCTATGTATTATTGTGATAATATAATAACGAATTTTCGCATTCAAAGATTAGTACGTAATTACGTTAAACGTTTATATGATTGGTCGTACTTGTGTAATTACGGAACTTTTGTGATGAACAATGAAGTTGCTTAAAGATTTTTATTCTCTAGTCCTATAATGTAAAACTAATAGAAATACTAATAAATTATTTACAAATACTTATTCTTTGTATTATTTACGAATATCGTAAAATTAAAAAAACTAAAGCGTAAAGTAGGACGCCACTTGATCTTAGGATTGTGGGCCGGATTGGGAGAGCTCTACGTCCAACAGTGGACTGCGGTAGAGTGATACAATAAAAAACTGTCGGTGACGAATAGTCTGATAAAATACAAGTTGTATCACTTACTATAGGTTGCTGTAAGAAACAGCTATGTAATAAAATAATTATAAAGAAATCTACAAAAAGTTGGAGGATAAGCTCTTGCTAAAACTCTCTAAATATATCAGTATACAGAGAAAAATAGTAGCCGCAGTAATTTTGCTATAAGTTACACATATCAGCGTGTCGAATTAAAATATGCAGATTTCGTTTACGACGTTATACATTTGAGACGTCTCCGAACGTCACACAATTTTAGTATTCACAAGACTGAGTTTGAAACCAATTGTGCTGTGATTAGTAACATGTATATTTAGTGCATTATTTAATTAACAAACAATTAGTCGTTGTTTTGAATTATTTAGTATACTGGAGACTAACAAAATGTATTTAGTATCTTGCATTTCATGTAGACACTTAATTTAAAGTAGTTTTTGTATTCGCGACTGAATGTTATTCAAGGTTAAAGACTAAATTAATAGGTATGCGGTGAGAAGTCAGTGACATTACACAACAGACAAGTTTATTGAAATGTTTTTTATTTATTTGGTAAGTAGTAAATAAAATACTAAGATGGCCAAAATTTGCCACCTTTAGAAAGATTATGTTAAAAATATGATTACGTATTTTTATAGTGAGATATTTGAAAGAATATTGTTTAAATATTGTTATTAGTATGCACTAATAACGTTGCATTCGGGACAATAACCTCGTAACAATTAAGCGATATGTATTAACATATCGCTAAAATAGAAAAAGAACAAGTGAAAACCACGGGTGATACTGAAATATTCAAAAAACTATACCATTGCTCTAAGCTGTCGTAGATCCGTGATGCATTGATAGTATGTAGATATAAGCTCACATAGGGACATACATAAAAAAACAAAGATTGTGTTTGTGAAGATTATCGTTTTCCTTATTATTCTGTAAAATTTGTACAATAAAAATGTATTTAACAAGCGAATTTGTAAATACTAGAAGATATAACTAAAATACAGTATTGCATAGCGTCTTAGCAATTTCAAAATTATTACGTTTAAGGTCCAAAATAATTTTCTAATCTCTCAAGTTTAAGTAGATTTTACGGTTAAATTTTACTTCTATGATAATTACAATAAGTTTACATAATGACTTTTTGCATTATAGGTGAGTTAGAAATGAAGTACTTCGGCACAATCAATACAAAACAGGACCCAAATAAAAAAATCCAAGGCGCAGATATATGATCTAATAAAAGAAACACAAATGCATTTTATTTCTATGAAAATCATAATTTGACGTTGAATACACAATGTATAAGAAGCGCACAGGTACCTCAGGTATTAGAGGACAGTTGTATGAAACAAAAATATCAAGTCTGTTACTATTTCGAGCGCAACATAACGATATTATCGAGGACTTTTATTTAGGAACTAATGTCGAAGGCAATGGTGCCTTCGATGACATATGCTTACGTGTTACATTAAAGGGGAACAATCGACCAATAGCTATCTTCATACAAGCCAAACACGCAGAGAATGATGTAAAATGCCTAACACTAAACAACAGACACGACTTGGCCAAATATTTCGAAAGTTTTATGAAAATACAGCAGAGGTTTAATGTCAAAAGCCCAGATGCATTTTTCAAAATCAATTACAATGAAATAGATTGTGTATTCATAATATATACGACGAAACAAGGTGAACCAACAAATGAAATCTATAATGGAGACTGCGCCGATATATTAAACGATTTATTAGCTACTCGTGACTTGGGTTCGCAGCCACTTTACACAAAGGAAGATGTCGATTTTTTGTGTCAAATTGTTTTGAAACAGGAGATCAAGAAGCTAGCAATACGGTTCGTAGCATTTATTTATAATAAAACTAATGATATGAATGATGAACTAATATTACGTTACCACGTATTGTTAGCTAAAAAAGTTATCGATGTCTCCGATGTTCAACCTAATGGACGTAGGACTGCAAAATTTAAAATCCATTTCTTCTCTGCCAAGGACGATGAGCTTTTATTAATGAAAGACAAACTATTTGAGGGGGTACTTAACAATCATGCTAACACTCATATTCAAGAAACAACAGAAGATATTGAAATAAAGGATTTATTACAGTCATTTCTTTCGAAGCCTACAAGGTATACATTAGGCGAATTAATATTAAAAAATGTTATAACATATAAAAGTGGACAACTTAAATTTGTCAAAGATGTATCACCAGATCTAATAAAACAACTAGAAAAAACCAATATGCCTGAATCCGAATTAGACGACGGAATCACAAGGGGTGCAAGACTAATTTTAGAGCATTTTGAATTTGACGTTCCAGCTTCTTTTGGCAATAGAGATTTAATGATAAAAGGAAACGAAAAGAAAATTGAGAACAGAATCAATTATTTGCTAGATCAGATTAGCACAATGTTAGAGAAACCACAACCAGAAAATGTTTTTGTGATCAATGAGACAGATGCACATGCTAAGATTTTCAGGGTCAACGGAGGTTTAGATAGCGCTGTTGGTAACGTGCTAGTATTAGATGAAAAAACTAATTTATTAAAGTTCAACGACAATCTACCTCTAATGGAGAGACATAGTAAAGCTTTACTAGAAAAATTAGAAACTAAAATCAGCAACTTACAGCAATATAGATTTGACATTAAGGTTAAAAACTTCCCAAGACTTATATTTCAACTAAACGATGAAGACTTAGCAAGAAACTTTTATGACAAACTTGTTTTTTACACAAATCAAGAAGACGAGGATGGAGTGGGACAAATATTAAAACAAGAAATTGAAGCTGTTGAAGGAACAGAAACAAGATATTTTCGAGTAAAATCAGAGGCAATATTTAATACTTTTCACGCAGAAATACAAAACTGGTGGCTGATTAAAAAGCAAGCAAAATATCTGAGAAAAGATTGCGATTTTTATCAGAAAACTAAAAATAACATCATTAATAATCAAATGATATCCGTGGCAAGCATGATATATTTAAGTACAATAAGAAACCTTCATTGTACATTTAAAGACAACATAACGACATCTCTAGACTGCGTTGATCGTTTATCGAGAAAAGTAATTGTTACAGATATAACCAGATTAACATTTATCAAATTAACACGAGCATTCAATGACAATGAATTAGTTGTTCTTGACTTAGAGTACTTGCAATACCTACCCTTAAGTGATTTAAAAGCTTTGATTACAGAATTAAATAACATGAAAGAAGAAAAACCCATTATCATTATATGTGACCATAGTTGGCATAAAAACATACTACCTTTGATTCGCGCCGTACAAAATAAAAATGTGACCATAATTACAGACAAAACCTATATTGAAATGATAATGAAGCACTTCCCAGACGCTATAATAACTAACGATACTGGTAACAGTTTATTCGATTTAAATAAAACATCACAGCAAATTATAGTAAATAGAGCTCGAACTATTTTTCAAGGACAAGAAATGACTTTAGATTTGCTCGTAGATGATGTTTCTGTTGCTTTGATTAAAGGACCTATTTTAAATAAAGTACTTCACAATGAAACAATCACTATTAGTGATCCGCTCGAATTACCTGCTCGTCCAATTGACTTACTAAATTACGATCTAAAAGGTTTAAAATATGAAATCAATGATCTCTATATAGACAGAAGACTAAGCCGTGGTAACGTAACAGATGAAATACAACATGAAGCTAGCGTTATACAAACACTCCACGATGTAAACGACGATCTAGTGCTTATTACAGCTAAACCAGGAATGGGAAAATCGACTTTACTTTCGTTTTTATCAATTAAAACAAAACAATTGGACAAGCACTTATGGGTGATACGATTAAACTTATTAGATTATTCAAAACAATTTCACATGTGGAAGAAGAACAAAACAATCATCAACACTTTGGAGATGTTAACATTTATCTGCCAAGTCTTGGTAAAAAACAAGATGGGGATGACTAAAAATGTGACAATATCATTGACCGACTCTAATGGCGAGATACATGTAGCAGACTCCATGGATGACGAATGGATAATTTTTGAATTAGAATTATTTTTACATTATTTTAAGAATAAAAAGATAATATTTTTATTTGACGGTTTTGACGAAATTTGTCCAAATTACGAAAATGAAGTAATATCATTCATAAACGTAATTAGAAACTGTTCACAAAACCATAAGATTTGGGTAACTAGTAGACCCTACAACCAAATAAAGTATTTACTACAAACAAGCTTTGATATCTTGGAGCCATACGAGCTGGTACCCTTTGCTGATAACGAACAGGAGATATATTTTGAAAAATTCTGGAAATACAACCTTGTAGTGAATGATCTCAACGATGCACAATTGCAAAATATAAAAGACTTTTTACAGTTTATAATGGAGAGCCGACAAAAATATTTTGTTTCCAATTTCATACGAATTAATAGGCCACAGAATTTTCTATTAAATAAAGTTTACTTTCATTTTATGTTATATTTACAAAGAGAAGTACTATATCTCCCCACGGCTTTTCCGTTGGAAGACCGATATAGAAACTTGTTGCATCACTCGGCTGGTATAGGACAATTTACACAAAGACAATTTCTAACAAATGTAGGAGACAAAGCAATCAAAGATATGCTAGAGTTCGTAGGTACTCCTTTACATATGTATTTAGTCGCTGACTATTTCTTAAGTGCAATCACAGATGACAGTGGGAACAAAAGGGAATGGGACATGGACGTAAACACTTACGCTATATACGAAAACTTTTTAGAGTCTAAATTGAAAAAAATACGATTCGAGGATAAAAACAAAATGGACATACACAATCCAGATATTATTGAAACATATGAAACTGTGCGCAAAGATTTTATTAACATGCACAAAAAACTCGCTGCATATGCAATTTTTCATAGTATGGGCCAAAATGTATTTAGTAAAGACGAAATGAAGGAAATTACAGCTATGATAGAAAAAATTGAAAAAGGAGGCGAAAAGACTGGTTTAATATATAATACATCGAATAAAATACCACTATTTATACATATGACCTTCACAGAATATTTCTCTGTAGAATACATAGCTGATATATTAAAATATGAAAAAAATGTCAAAAAGCAAGAAAATATATGTAGTTTTATGTTAAACACTATGTTTTTCGAATGTTCGGATAATATTCTTAACATTTTGGATTTGAAAGTAAAAATGGACAAAGAATTCAGGTCTGCTATGAAGAATAATAAAAATCATATATTCGAAATACTAATTTCACAAAATGTTCAAGTTGATAAGGACAAGATAATGGGTGACAAAGTCAAGTCAGCCCTTAGTGAAACTATAACCAAAAATTTAAACAATTTTGTTACTATCTTTATTGAGATTTTTGAAGAGAATGTAAACGAAGACATTTTAGATGACTACATAAACTGTATGAATACATCTGGTTTTTTAAGAACTGCTGCTGCGAACAACTATCGCGATACTTTAGTCATTGCTTTTAATTTGTTAAGGAAATATAATATATCAAAATGGAGAACATTTATAGGTAACCCTATGTATTATTGTGATAATATAATAACGAATTTTCGCATTCAAAGACTAGTACGTAATTACGTTAAACGTTTATATGATTGGTCGTACTTGTGTAATTACGGAACTTTTGTGATGAACAATGAAGTTGCTTAAAGGTTTTTTATTCTCTAGTCCTATAATTTAAAGTTAAAATTGAAACACAAAAAAATATAAAACTATAATGTATTTATTGTATTACTCGTTAATGTTGTTCTTCAACCATTTTCAACCGGATAGTGTTATTGATTCATTATGCCCATACATAGTAAACCATCCCTAAGACTTTAAGGTGACAGTGGTAGAGATTAGAAACACGATATTATTATTAAAAACATAACAATATGACTGAAGTGAAAAACTGAAGTGTTTAGAATTAAGGGCTGACGATCCGCCCACCGACTTCAACCAAAATGGCAAACCTTCAATAAATAATGCAAGCAAGAGATTTGTATGTCTCAGGGGTTAAGGTAGCCAGTAGATCAGTAAGAAGTTCAAGTAAATTTTCTACGTGTCAAAAGTAGATTAAAACACGTAGCGACTTAAGTGAACAATAGCTGTCACTACGTAGTAAAGCACAATAACGACAGATGGCGTTAAATGTCAAAACGTGACGTCACAATGAATCCTACATCGCACAAGCAAGATTTGCATACGAGCTAAGCTAGCTACAACATTTTAAAGTACAACAGCAGGGCGAAAGCCCTGGCCAGTGCTGATTACCTACTACCTAGCCTGATCGGAGAATTCTCCATTTGTGGTTGGTGGAGCCCGATCACCCACGCTCCTCCACAAACATATTTATGCTAACGCACGGTATGACGTTGCCGCAACCACATTTGCTATTATCCATGCCCATTTGTTATACACAGCCTCGAGGGCCGCAGTCACGCGTCACTAAGAACCGACGGTTATCTTTATTCATATTCATATTCATTTATTTATAACATTATAAACGTTACATATAACACAATAATTAATGAAATTAACATTGTTAATGAAATTAACATTGTTATTAAAATTAACGTAACATTTATTAAATTAACATAATATTAAATTACAGTGAATAAGTAAAATAAAACAAAATAAAAAAAAACAATCGATAAACAATAAAAATAACCAAAAATAATATATAAACGCATTACATAATTATATAATAGCACAAAATAGCATTGCACTCATCTATCCTAAAAGAACCATGGTCATATAAGGTCTGTTTAACGAGCCACTTCTTTAATTGACGTTTGAACTTATTTCGCGTGCTGATACTTCGTATATCTACTGGTAATTTATTGTACGCAGTTGGAGCCATCTCGTGCACTAACTTCGATATTTTTGATAGCTGACGCGGAATTGCTCGCAGTCTGTCAGTGCCACGCATATTGTAATTGAACCCATCCCCCATTCTTCCATACTCATCTAGATGGTCTCTAGCATACAGAGCAGCTTGGAAGTATACCAGGGAGGGAAGGGTTAATATATTCATGTCCCGGAATAGCGATTGTGCCGATACATCCTGCGACATTCGCACTATGGCTCTAACAGCTCTCTTTTGCATTCGGAAGACGCGTAACCAATCGGCCGCTCGTCCCCATTGCTCAATACCATATAACAGAAGCGAAAGCACAGATGCGAAATAGCAGCTGCGGACCATATACCAAAAAGTTGGTTGTACTTGTCTGTTCAAGTTTTAAGCTGCCAACTTTTACGCTCAAAGGTCTATATGAGCGTCCTGCTAGATTGAAATGCAGGAAGTGGGTGTTGGATAGGTTTAAAATCAAGCCATTTACCATAAACCAGTCGTTTAGTTCGCGAGCAACTTCATTCAACTCTGTTTCGAGCTGGTCCACACTTTCCGCAGTCACAATTGCAGCCACGTCGTCAGCATACATCAATACATGACCATGATGTACGTCTTCAGGTAAATCGTTCAAGAGTATGGAGAACATTATGTTAGAGAGCGACGAGCCTTGCGCGACTTCAATTACAGTCTGGAGTGAAGATGACTTTATGAGGCCGCCGTGTCCCACTACCACCTGACACCGACCTCTCATGAATTCTTCCAATAATTGGCGTGCTGATCCATCGATCCCATAGTGGTTTATTTTAGCCCTCAGAACGTTGTGGTCAGCAACGTCGAAGGCTTTTGATAAAACGCAGAAAATTATTGCAACTTGTCGTTTTTCTTCGCGACTCTTTAAGATTAGACGAATAAGTTCACGTGTCAGATCGTTAGTAGACCGTCCTTTACGATAAGCATATTGTCTTTCTGAGAGGGAGGCACTGTTTTGCAGATGCTCAGTTAACCGCGAACTTAAACCATTCTCAAAGACTTTTGCTATACATGGAATAATAGAAATTGGCCTATAGTTGTTTACATCCTCCGGGTTCCCCTTGCCCTTAAACAGTGGTGACACTTTAATTGTTTGTTTAATCACACGCCCTGCCCTACAAATTCACCACCAACTGCAGTTAACTCTACGCACTAAAATAATAATATAATAAAAAATATTCTTATATTTTATGGTTTTATTAACAATACCTAGCCCAGCCTTCCCTAAAAATGTATGAGGAGCTTTCCATTCACATTTTTTTCCTTTCAAATGTTTAATATACATACAAGTTTATTTTTAATCTATCCAGGGTATAACGTTGAAAGTCATAGCCCGAACCTAAAAAAAATTTAACTAATAGGAAGCTAGCATTTAGACATATTATATAGCCTATAAATAAAATACATAAATAAAAAATATTCATGGACACAACGTCCTCTGGTCAAAAGCTAAGCTTATATGCTTGTGTTATGGGTACCAGAATACGGATATAATACATAAACTACTTTTCTTTTGTAAATACATACTTATAATACATAGAAACACACAGACGCAGTACAAAGATTTGTATGACAATTAAAAACATCACATAAATGATTGTCCTGACCGGGAATCGAACCCGAAATGTATAGCACTCTTAGAGACTGTCCCGAGAGAGCTATAGGCTATATATTATGTCAAAATGTATGAAGTCACGGGCAATAGTTAGTTCATTTATAAATCATTACGTTTAGTATGAGACCAGTTGACGCCACACCTATCAGGTATTCATAAAAAAATATTAATTTACACTCACCGTGTAGTTGTTCTATGTAAGAGAGGCAGTAATTCTTAGCAGTATCATCCGCTAGTAAACTGGAGGGTAGCCGGTGAAGGTCATGTGACTCGAACAATTCAACACCCTCGAAAAAAACCGCTTCTAACTCCGACCACACCTTGTCTTCTAGATCCCTTGCGTAGGAATGTCTGAGAAGAAAAATACTACTATATATTTTAGGTCTACCAGCTATAAGGCGAAAATAAACGTGAAATAGGTATCCAGGATTGATTCTTACTGTGTAATAGACATCTAAAATGGTGCCAATACTACGTGTACAACTAAACTTAACTAAAAACATACAAACAATTATTGGTGTATGGTTATGCACATTTATACACATTTATATTAATTAAAATCTTTTGTCTAAAATAAACAGTTTTATTACAAGAAATTTAAGATAACGTTAACTTAATAGTACGTTACGATATTAGTGCGTTAAGATGGTTAAACATGCGAGGCGGAATTTCAGTCCGAGCCGAAGGCGAGGACGTAATTGAGCCGAGCATGTTATAACCAATACGCACGTATATCGTATGACGTTTTTTAACACATTTGCGAGGAAACAGAAAAAAAAAACATTAAATAAACTTAATCTGTGAATGCACACTGTTGCTTTCCTGCCATTTTAACAGCGCGCTAGCGCTGCCAACTGACTGGCGCCGTGCGGCGATTAGTTCGAAATTTGAATAGCAACAGCGCGCTGCTCGAGTCGTGCGGCGGCGATCAGTTCCATATTTGAAATGGCAAATAATACTGTTATCAAATTTGTATGGACTATAAATTAAGGGCCTACATCAATATTATCGTCAACATGTACATATTAACACAGCTAGTAGGTATAGAAAATGAAGAATTAGGGATATTTTTTTTGTTTACTCAAAATCTACTAAATATATTTTAATTCTGATTTACGTGTTTCTATATATAATAGTTACTTATGTTTTTAAAGTTATTTCATTAGTTAATACGCGATAATAGACCGACAATAGAAAAAAATAAAAAATGAGAGAGGTTGTTTCGCTAAGATTTTCTATCGAGAAAACTTTATTCAATCGCGTTTCTGAGTTTATGCAATCCTAGATCATATATTGAAAAAACATATACTTAAAAATTAGAGCTCTAGCCATTCAATCTAAAGAAACAATGAAAACTTCGTACGTAGAAAAATCCACGAAGCTATTTTGGTATCCTCTTAACTATTTCCTTTGGTAACACACGCGTTTTTTATGACCCGCTTTATATTTAAAACCGGTGGAATTACATCAGCTTTACGAGCAAGGGTGTTAAAATTTTTTTACCTGCTAGTAATGTGTAAGCAAGCAAGTGAATGTAGAGCACTCGCTGCTATATCCCGTAGCGCTTCTCTGAGTCGTGCGTACGTAGCGTGCGTGCACGTAGCACGTCGTAGCACGTGAACCAACGTACGTACGCCGTAACATGCTCGTAGCACTCCACGACCAGCGTTGTTGTCTCCCCATTCATGAGGACGAGCTTGTGTGATATCCTACAATTAATTTACAGCTTCATTAGCGTGTTAAAGTTATATTATCGGCATCGTAGATGCTAAACGCACTGCTATTAGGTTGGCTTGTAGATAATGCCTAGGGCATTAAGTCTGTCATTGTACTTTTCTATGTGCACGAAGTGTTTATAAATAAACGCCTCTCTCTCTCTCCAGCCCATTTACGTCCCACTGTTAGGCACCGGCCTCCTCTACTTTGGGAGTGATTATGGTCTACTGTGCCGCGCTGACCAGACCCGTCTCTCACAGAGTATGTTGTCTGTTTGCAATATCCCTTAGCTGACTTTTACAGCACCCTGGGGAGGAGATGGGCTGGTGACACTAGTATTCTTAATCCGTCACCACACGGAGAATAACGCCTATGGGATCAAAATTAGTAAACTGTTAAACTTCTTAGAATTTCGTTGTGTTGCTGTATTTATCGTTGCAGATATTACTACCACAAACTCAGACGGCGTCTGAGTGGTTTAACTGATTCTTATAGGATTTTATTCCCAACCAGTTCATCTGCAAATAGCATTTAGACTATTTATTTGGTAAGATTATTATCCAAGTAGTAATAACTTACATTATGTTTAAAAAGTAGTATTCTAGCGACGAGATCTCTGAGAGGCAGCGCGTACAACAAAGACAGAAGATCTTTCTCTCTCAACGTGCCTTCTATAACTGCGCCGGAGTCGCCATGCTTGTCTACTTCCTCCCAAGCTTCGTCTGTATCTGAAAATAGACATGATTTTCAATAATTGTATGTAGCTTACTTCACGCGTTGGGTAACTGTAAGTAGAGTAAGCAATTGTATATTAATAAATAAATAAATAAATATAGACAATCTATTCGTCTCTGTGATAACAGATTGAGAACATGAGTGTACATTAATTTATTAATTTAGTTTATTTAACATGAGTGTAACCAAATCATTTCCTTCCCAGTCCGGTAATAACTAGCTAAAAGATAATGTAATTAAATAATAATACATACTTTATGAGAAACAGAATACTAGAAACTAAACTCAATACCAACACGTTACACGCCTGGTGAGTGTGGTATACATAGACCAAACATCGTGCCAAAGCAGAGAAAACCAGTGTCCAATGACGAGACGTTGAGACGCCTGAGAAGCGTAAAAATTCTTGAAATAAAGGTACGAGTTCGACATACACTAAATCAGAAATGTGATGTAGGGTTTTGTAAAAACATGCGTGACTTACGCTGAATCCGTACTAAACCAACAATGAATTTATGATCATCATATTTTGGTAGGGCGTTGGCCCAGACATTGTACGCGTGGAATTTGGAAGAATTTCCCCGTATTTGCAACATTTTTCGTTAATGCTTCACTCCTATTGGCCGCAGCGTGATGTTATATAGCCTAAAGCCTTCCTCGATAAATGGACTATTTAACACAAAAAGAGTTTTTCAATTCTAACCAGTAGTTCTTGACATTAGCGCGTTGAAACAAACAAAGCTTCTTCAGCTCTAGAATATTAGTATAGATGTCCAGTTAGAGGAGCCAGTCAGCAGCATCAGTAGTTAGCTCGTGGAGCCCGACGAGACCTCCTGGGAAGGAAATTATTATGACACTAATTTCGCTGCTGCTTAATAATTCATGAGTCTAACCTTCGGTACATTCCTGTGCATTATCAAGCCTCGGCCTGGCGAGCAACAACTCGAGTAAAGCCAGCACTCTCGCTGGAGACTCAATGTCCACACGTACTTGTACCACACTGGATGCCCAACCCACTGACCTGGACTGTCTGTAATACATAACGTTAACTTAAGATTATCGGCGACTATAATAGTTTCGTAAATATTGTACCCGTTTTCTTATCGACTAGTAGACCGGAAGACATAATTAGGTGTCCGATTGTTTGACCAAAAGTCATTTGGCAAAAGTACACTTGACAAACAACGTTTGCCAAAACAATGAATTCGCCTATTGATCATTTTACCACTGATAATTTTACAAATGTTTCATTTTGCCAAATGATCAACACTTAAATTTACATTTTATAAATTAATACTTTACAAAACTAACATTTGGCAACTGAGTTATCAGATAAATCTACTATTGGTCTAAAAATTTGGTGTTCTTGTTAAAATGACCATCTTTTGCTTATTTTTTTGCAAAGCCACTGCCCTAGATTTTCCTAAAAAGGAAATACTTTAAGTATTAATTGATATATTTTATTAAATATAGATAAAAAAAAATTTAAAAAATGATATTTTACATTATTTGCGTAATAATTACTTATTAACCTGTTCGTCTTTTATTAGATTGGGTTAGGTTAGGTTAGAACTATAACCCCAAACGACTTTTCATGGCATTGGCATTTCTCTCTTTATTAATGATTCATGATGATAATGATACATACAAAACAACATAATTTACGAAACATATCATTTGGTGAAATGACAAAAAGGTCAATTGACATTTGAATACTTAACACATTTGTCAAGTGTAGTGTTTGCTAATGGGTCATTTGCTAAGTAAGTTTTTGTAAGATGATACTTTTGTCAAGTGTAATATTTGTCAAATGATCATTTGGTGAAATGTTGTTTGTCAAATGATCATTTGTCAAAAATTTTTTGGTAAATCATTAGGGAACCCATAATTAACTACATGAAAATAAACAGTTAATTACCCTCAAACAACTCACATTTCTTCTCCAATAAGTTGGTCTTTTAAAAAGCTATTTTTTCGTATGTGATAAAAAAATTATAAGTTTTTGGATTTTTTCCTGTATCAGTATTATAGGCTTGATTCATACCAAATGTCAAGTCTATAGGACAATAGAATGTACCCTGTAGGTTTTGATTCCCAAGCATAAGTCGCACACGCTCAAAAAAGTTCGTAATTTGGTCATATCTTTTAAATGGGTTGTATTTAATCAAAGGGTAATTATATTTTTTGCAGCAAGAGACTAAAAAAGTCTACAAATGAGTTTTAATAGAAGAATAAAATAATAAATTTCATCATAGGTGGGAAATTTGTGAATGCTGTGACTGTTTTTGTATTACTTACTTAAACAAATGGTGCAATATAAACAATAGTTGTCTTAAGTCTCTGTGGTCTACGAGCGCGGCTGCAAGCGCAGCAGCCCATCGCTGTAGAGCACTGGCCAATGCATCTGGAGCGCTCGCACTTGACCGTAATGAGACTAGTACTAGTGACAACGCTTCACGTATAATGCTTTTATTACCAGTCTCTATTGTTTCTGATATTAACTCTTCTATCTAAAAGGTACAAAACAATTACATTATGTAGAACTAGCTGTTGCCCGCGACTCCGACCCCGATATTATGGATTTTTTTTTTTGCAATAAAAGGTAGCCTATGTCCTTTCTCAGGGTCTAAAGATTGTCTGTGCCAAATTTCATCAAAATCGGTTGAGAGGTTTAAGCGGGAAAGCGTAACAGACAGACAGACAGAGTTACTTTCTCATTTATAATATTAGTAGGGAAGTAGGGATAAGCACTTATTGTTATAAATTGTCACACTGCTTAAATAAGTAACAATCTCTATTTTAAGAACTACAATAAATTTGTAACAGTAGACAGGCCTCGTGGTCTAGTGGTTCATATAACAGACTGCCGTTCGTATAACGGACTGCTGTCCGTTAACGGACTGTTTTAACAAGCAAGAATATTAATTTATTAAATAAATTCATGATATATCCTCGTTAAAAACTCACAATACATACCTATTTTGCCTGCGACAGAAAATTACTAACACTGGGCAAAAGCCACCTTCAGGTTTAATTTAAATAATAAGAAAATATTCATGGACATTTCACACAACGTCCTCTGGTCTCAAGCTAAGCTTATATGCTTGTGTTATGGGTACCAGAATACGGATAAAATACATAAACTGCTTTTCTTCTGTAAATACATACTTATAATACATAGAAACGCCCAGACACAGTACAAACATTAGTATGACAATATTATAAAGATCACACAAATGATTGTACCGTGCGGGAATCGAACCCGCGACCTCGTGAACGGCAGTCCGTTACATGAATCACTCCACCACGAAGCCTGTCAACTAAACATTCATTACTATTACAAGTTACCTGGTAGTATGCTAACAGTGCAAAATGCTGATGATGACAATAAGAGTCTTGTACATCCCTTAATAGACCTTCTAGCCTCATCTTAGCAACAGGAAGTCTCTCTCTAAGTAATTCCGCATGTTCATATGTAGCTCGTAGTTCAACAGATAAACCACATTCACATTTCTCCGATAAGTGAACATTTTCTTTATCAATTTTCCACAATCTATTTCTACTTCTTTCTTCATCAACAAATCCATTAGCTAATTGTATCCTTTCACGGTCTACTGCCATTAGAGAAGACCTAAAATATAATGATATATTGAAAACTATTGGCTTGTCATCAGCAGTGCATGCCACCTTACCAATCACACCCCTTTACCAATCAGAGGCACTGGGTGACAGTGTTTCGTAAGATGCTGCTAATATATTTACATTAGGCCTGCTGCAGACCTATCGTAAATATAATAGCAGTGTCTTAAGAAATGCTCTGTCACCCAGTGCCTGTGATTGGTAAGCAAGTTGGATGAGCATAATTAAAATATTTAAAGATTGTATCTCATAAAATTTTTAATTGTATACATAATATGTTTGGAACTCTTATCAGGATATAAGTAGCCTAGCTGCGTCTTATGAAACACTCAGTCACCCAGTGCTTGTAATTTATGATTTTACACAAATTTCGAAACATGCTAGATAAATACAATATTTTCTTTTTAATATACTTTTAGTAATAAAACAAGCTGCATAATATAAAGTTGGACTTTAAACAAATAGGGTTTTCTATGCACCCATTGGCCTGTATTATAAGTAGCCCAATCGCTGTGCTGAAATGGAAGAGGCATGTGCCCAACATTGGGCTGAGGAGGATAGAGGTTTATTGTGACATTTATACCCATGCAACATACTGTACAACATACCTAAAAGTTGATAGTAAATCTACAAGAGGATGTTCAGGTCCACTCACAGGTCCTGTTTCAACTATCTCTTCTTCTATCTCACTCATAGCTCTTACTTCTTCCATCTCACCACTACTAAACAGCCTAATTACATCTTCAATTGGAGTACAAATCACTTTAGGTTTACTTTCTATTGCCACTTCATGATATGATATTATTTGTTGTGGTATCTCCTCAAAACACGGAGCTGATGGTGTTATATCTTCTAAAATATTAGCAACTTCTTCTTGCAAATTAACTAGTTTTAAAGACTCAATTTCCAACTGCCTCTCTTTCAAAATTTCAGTATTTTTTTCAGTCAATGCCATCCTTTCTAATTTGTTGGATAACTCTTTATAACTAAGCATATTTGAATTTGGAACTTGTTTAGTTTCCAAAGATTGCTTATTCATATTATTTTTTTCTATTTCTGTAGAGGTTGTAGAGACTGCTATTGCCTCAACTGCATTTTCTCGAAAATCTAAGTGTGGACCTTGTTCTAAAGGATGAGTTACATTTTTTGAGCTGGAAGAAACTTTTATATGACATTCAGAAGCTTCCTCAATATCAGTCTCTTTGTCTAAAGTCTTGGTGAGCTCAGATATACTAATAATATCACCAGATATTTTTTCAACTAAAGTAGGAGTATTTTTAGCTTCAATAGGTAAGTCTTGTGCAGGAATGCTTTTAGGAAGACTTTTCTCTTTGGTTCTCTTCTTCTGTAACAAAAATATTTATTCCAATATTTTTTCATTATTAACATGTCAAAAATATATTCAATTAAGTTAAATTTTATACAAATCTTTTTTTAAATATTCAATTAATTAAACTAACTTTTATCAAGAAGTTTGTTTTTATGTTGGATGTATAAAAATAGTGTCTGGATGGTTTCTATGTGTTATAAGTATGTATTTACAAAAAAAAGTAGTATATGTATTCTATCCGTATTCTGGTACCCATATTCTGGTCTGGTACACAAACATATAGGCTTAGCTTGGGACCAGAGGACGTTGTGTGAAATGTCTATAATTATATTTATTTATATAATGCTACTAGCTTATTGGAACAAGGCCACCCTTGTGTTATGTATATATTAGTATAATTGTAGCATAATAAAATCAGTTTTAATACAACGGTATCAATTAAAATTAAATAATTCAACAACGGAAATACTATTCTGCGTAGTTTATAAAAAATAAAGAAATGTATTCACTTACCTCTTTACGTTTTTCTTTAACCATGGTAGCCATGACCTTAACAATAAGTAATTTTCTATATTTTAATAACAATTAATAATAATGTACAAATCACGCACAATTTCTTTGTTTTGAAAAGATATAAAAACAAAAACAAATGGAAATAGGAAAAACATAGATTAGAGTATCTACCTATTCCTATTGTAACAACCTATAGGTACTTAAGAGTCATGCCCCGTTTTCCAATCAGCGCATTATGCGGCACAATGCTCAACGTTGAGTGTTTCAATTACAGCATCGCATCGCACAATCGAGCACTCTCAAAAGTGATGCGTGCAATCCATACCAACTTCAGCGACAGAAAATTAACAAGTATTTTTTCTTTAAATTGGCATTGATTGAAATTTTATTTATATATTATCGTGAGTAATATTATTTAATGTTAAAAAAAATTTAAGGCTGTCTTTTCGTCGGAGTTTTCTGGAAATATTCAAAGTCAATTCAAGCTGTGTTAAAAAATAAATAAATATAAGTATGGATGAAGGTATAAACAATGACTGTTTTATATTCCACACAAAAATGTGAATACAATGTTTATTTTAGAACTTTTTTTTCAACACTGAACTTAGCGCTCTCTGCTGGCGCATTTTAAAACTAATTCACGTTCCAATTAAGCGTCAGCATCGTGCGGCATTGTGCGGCACTGAGTCGCTTTATGCTCTGCCATTGGAAAACGGGGATGGAGACTAGAAGAAAGGAGGAATATCTTGTATGGGGAATCAGTCCAAAAAGTGTCCACTTGTAAACAGCAAATAAATAAATCACCGAAATAGCGCTAGTGTAGCAAGATGAATGATATGAATGTTCAATGTAGCAGTTATAAGCAGAGTGAAGTGTGCTACTGTTGCGGTAATTCTTTAATACTATTTTCTATTTGCTACTTACAAATATTTGGGGTACTTAAAAACACCGTATAATTATAATAATAATTAATATAAATTTATTTCATAGTCATGTTTGTCTTTAAAAAATAATATAATAATTTAAAAAACTGCGCTGTAACGTGACAACGTGTGGCGCTCTTTTACAATTCTTCTACTAGCTACTATGGCGCCACCTTAATTTGCTGCCTTTCAGCGGACACTTTTTAATATACTGAGATATTCCTCCTTTCTTCTAGTCTCCATGCTTCTTATCTTTGTAAACATACATATTACTAATCTGTGATATCTTCTATCTATTGTGTGACTTACTCTGTGTAAAAACTGAAAATGGTGGAAGGTTTTCCTTGTGGAGTGTAATAGTAATTAAATTTGGTGTTTGTTACTTTACTTCTATTTGTGGATAATAAACATTATGTAATCAGGATTACACGCCATTTACATTACTTTGAACCTATATCAGCTTTTAGTGCCCTCTAAGCAGCACGTCTTTGTAATCATTTATTGTAAGCAAGTGCCAAAATATGGTGAGTAATTTTTAGTAAAATCTAATTTTTAAAGATTTATGAACATCAATTAGCAGTTGAATGTAGTTATAATTATTTTATGATTTTACCGGCCTCCAGTTCTTTTTTCTTTTAAATCTCCATCATTTGGTGTCCTATCCTGTTACGCGACGTTGGCGAAATTGTATATACAAAAGCCATAAACTAAAAGAAGTTGAAAGTTAGTTGAAAGATTTATGAATTTCAATGTAATTAAGGGAGATACAATATAAGTGTAATTACTTTGTGATTTCAGATGCAATTTATGTTATTATTTAGCCGTCAAGGCAAACTTAGGCTTCAGAAATGGTATGTGGCACATCCAGATAAACTGAAGAAGAAAATTACTAGAGAACTGATCACGACTGTGTTAGCACGTAAACCTAAAATGTGCTCATTTTTAGAATGGAAAGATGTTAAAATAGTATACAAGAGGTATGTGTTTACTTTATTTTTACTTGCCATTGCATGAACAATATGGTTACTGCATCATCATAAAGTTATTTGCATGTTCTTTTTGATAGTTATAAACTAGTAATGGTACCGATTCTACATGCACAACTAAACTTAACTAAAAATATAGTTAAATTATGTCAGTATCTTATTATATCTGTAAGTCTTTATTCACAGTTTTTATAATAAAGTTATGGCCATGGTAGTCACTCAGCCAATACCATGACCTGGCAAGGGGATATAGAATATGTAGCTTTTTCTAGGTTATTATTGTTGTTTTTTTTTTTGTTTTACGTATATAATTGTCAACAGGTATGCTTCACTATATTTCTGCTGTGCAATGGAACAAGAAGACAATGAGTTACTTACATTAGAACTGATTCATCGCTATGTTGAACTACTTGACAAATACTTTGGAAGTGTTAGTATTACTTGATGTTAATTAATATTCTTTAACACTTGTGTGAGTCATTTGCTTAAATAAAACTACTTTTTAAGAAATATAGCAGTCGCCATGATCATGGGTAAGACATCCATAACCATGGTGAAGTCTTTAACTGTAAAGTCTCCGTAACGTCCGTCTAAAATTTAAAACAAATACACACGTCTAAATCCATAAAAACTAGTTTTATTTCACTTGTATACTTGTAATAAAAGACTAATGGTCTTATTCATAATGACTTATCGGAGGAGGTTTAAAAGTTAGCTAAAATGGGTTCGCGAAAATTGTCAAAACAAGTGCGTAGCACTTCCAACCGTCAAGCATGTATGACCAGATGTATGAGTGTGCATGAAGCCAAGGAAGTATGTTTGGATCGTAGCAGATGGTACTCTATAGTCTCTGCCTACCCCCATGGGAAAAAGGCGTGATGTTATTGTTATTCATAATAGTCTTTTTACGATAAAACTTTTATTATCTCTTTGATAAAATCTCCGTTTAAACCTCCGATAAGTCATTATGAATAAGATCATTGATCTATACTATAGTTACCATGCCGAATGATGATCCCTATGACGTTTCAACTGACATCTGTATTAGTTATGCGAAACAATTTCGATAAAATACTGTTTTTTTTAGGCAAATGTCATGTCATTCAGGCAGGTCATTCAACATAATAAACAATATTTACCTATTTATTTTGAAAAAAAGACTATGTGCATTGATGGACATAAAACACTAGATAAAAAAGGAACAGCCTTATTATATTTTATTTTACTATACTTTAATTTTTATTCAAATTGCATAATTTTAACGACAATATCATTGACCAACCGTTAATAATAAACGTCACGGATAGCTGCAGTTCAGACTTAGATTTTGAAGATCTGATTGCCCCTTTATCAGATTCAGATTGATATAAATAAAATACAAACTCAAAGCATTTGTTTTATTTTTCCAACAAATTATCAATATTTTGTTTATCGATGTACATTGAGTTTTTTTCTATTATTTCCGAACATTACGTACTAATTTCTTAATATTCATTTTTATAATTTACAATTGTAAACAATTATGATTTTTTCGACTTTTTAATGGACCTCTAAAGGATTTGATGTGATAGGACGTCAGTACAATGTTAAGCACTAACGAACTGTCATAGGGATCATCATTCGGCGTGCGGAGTATAATATTATAAAGCTGAAGAGTTTGTTTGTTTGAACGCGCTAATCTCAAGAACCATAAGTCAAATTTTAAAACTTCTTTCAGTGTTGTACAGTAGGTATATGTATCAAGGAAGGCTTAAAGCTATAAATAATTATTTTTATGTTATTTTCAGGTATGTGAGTTGGATATAATCTTCAATTTTGAGAAAGCATACTTCATTCTTGACGAGTTGGTGTTAGGTGGTGAACTTCAAGAGACCAGTAAGAAGAATGTTCTGAAGGCGATCGCTGCACAGGATCTTTTGCAGGAGGTCAGTAGCCAGGATAATGAGCTTGTTTAGACATATCAACAAACTAAATTATCTGTGCAATATTTTAAAACCATTAATATATTTTACATAATATACTGAGAAATAATGGTACCAATTCTGTTGTGTTAAAAACTTAACCTAACTTAATTATAACAAAACTAACTATAGAGTATTGTGGTTTGGAAGCTGCTTGTTTTTTTTTTTTGTATTACACATTTTATTCTTTTCTTTATTGGCTCATATAATTATGACTATTATTAGTCAAGTTACTTTCTGCCAATGTCTTGTGTAGACCATGGCAGACTGAGATCCATGAAGATATTAAATATTTGGCATGTCTTACAGTAACAAAGTTTACTTAAAATTATAGAATTATGTCAATATTTATGTTTTAATTAAGTTAGGGTTAGTTCTGCAATTAGAATTGGTACCTTTATGAAGTTAAAGGATAGATTGTTAGGAGGATTGATTCTAATATCAATGTATCATTGCTTACTTAATTAGCAAAAAAATACACTACTTTTTTTTATTCATAAGAAATTAGACAAATCCGTTCAAAAGAAATGTTTATAGTATTTTTTTATTTATTTATTAACAGTTATATAGTTATTATATTTTATTATATTCTAAACAAAATATTATTAGTCTTGCAACACTATAAAGTGCGCTAATATCGTTAACTAAAGCCAAACCCGTCGAGACAACGAAAATACGTCCATTCTCTTTGCATTTTTATAGTATTACTATTTTCTATCTAGCTTATTTATTTTGAACTTTCTAAGATACATTATGTATGCATCATTTTATAAATATGATGCTTACAGACGTACAAGGTCATATCAGAGTCGGAGAAACGGATAGGTATGGTCAAATAGTAAAGAAATAGATAAACTAGATCTGTCTTAATAAATTGTAGTGAAAGATTTGGTAAACATGTGCAGGAACCATAATAGCTCAGTCGGTTGAGCGACAGAACGGTATTCTGAGGTCGTAGTTTCAAATCTCGCTCATGGTGATCATTTTTTCCACTATAATTTAGTTTATTAAGTAAAAAGCAAAGCAAGTCCATTCAAAGAAAAATAAGGACAAATAAATTAAGCAACAAACAAACGGCATATTAATATTTATTAATATGGTGAGAAAGAGAGATGTAAATTGAAAATAGACGAGGCAAGAAAAAGCCAGATATATCTGTCGGTGACGTCATAAGTATAGATACATCTCGGTATATTAATACCTACTAATATTATAAATATGAAAGTAACTCTGTCTGTCTGTCTGTTACGCTTTCCCGCTTAAACCTGTCAACCGATTTTGATGAAATTTGGCACAGACAATCTTTAGACCCTGAGAAAGGACATAGGCTCCCTTTTATTGAGAATTTTTTTTCCAAGTTCCACGCGGACGTAGTCGCGGGTAACAGCTAGTATATTATATCCGTTTTTTTCCCGCCTCGTCTTTTTTCTATATACATCTGTCTCTTTCTCGCTATATTAATATATCGTAATATGGCGTTAGTGGCGCCCTTAAATGTAGATCTGTCTTTGAGAAAATAAAGTACCTACTGAAAATAGTATAATTTATGATGATAGAAGTATATTAGGTCAAGCTAACTATAAGACCAATTTTATTATTTTAAAGCTTAGTGTTTTCATTTTAAACCAAATTTTATTAATAGTATTAATCAAATATACAAAGAATCTCCTGATAAGTGTCGGGGAAGTGTAATCTCAATATATTGTTTAAAAACTATAGGTATATTGTATAAATAAAAAATAAATAAAAAACTTAACTAAAAGAATAATAGTTGCATTTAATACAATATAATATAAAGTGACTTAAACAAATTAAAGCCATTCTAGTCTTAATTCTTGATATTTATAGATTTAATGTTATAATAAAGTAACAAAAGAGTAGTTTCTATGTTCTGTTTTGCCATAACTACTAACCATTTGTTTATTTCATGGGAAAATAAAAATTAGGAGTTCATAATTTGTTAAAGTTACCGGGACTATAATCACGTTAATAACTGTTAAAAAGGCACAATACCAACAATACCTAATGCTCTCGACGTTTTGACCGAGTTGCATCGATCGTGGTCACGGCGGTGCGCGGTGGTCAAATCGCGTAAGTTTAAAATCAAGAATTAGGAGTTGTTATAAAACAGGAGTGGCCAACAAGTCGATCCTGCGACCAATTTAGGTCGATCACTCGCAAGTTCCATGAGGGGACGCATTCAATGCCAAATGTTTCTAGTACTTGATACAGGAATGAACATGTACGCAGCTCATGCTTCGAGTAGGGAGACGTTCAGCGTGATCACTTTTAGTAGTTTTCTACTATTTTTAAGAGTACACGGCGGTATAAAAGCACATTGCATAACCGTCCCCCTTCTTACCTAAGAAATAGGTCGATCGCGACTCAATTTTAAAATAAAAAGTAGATCTTATGTGCACAAAAGTTGGCCACACTTATTATAAAATAAAAGCTGCTGCCGGAGACTTAGAACGTTGACCCTGTTTTGCAACATTTTTGACGGATGCTTCGCTTCTATTGGTCGCAGCGTGATGTTACATAGCCTATAACCTTCCTCAATAAGTGTGCTATCCAATAGGTACTGAAAGAATTTTTTAAATAGGACCAGTGGTTCCTGAAATTAGCCTAAGTATTTATTCTTATTTTCTGGCAGTATTTCTGACAAAGCAAACATCTCTATAAAAGCTCCTTTTGATTTAATATTCTAAGGTAAAATTCAACGTCGAGTTCTAATACATTACCTATGCGAGACAGTGGCGTAGCTGGGTAACCAAGGGCCCTAGGGCAAATAAAAAAATGGGGCCCCACACTAAAATGATAAAAAAAGAAAAAAAGCTCAGAGGGCCCTCGAATCCTTACCAGAAATCTTGGTCGAACTGTGGTTCAGTTCGACCAAGATTTCTGGTAAGGATTCGAGGGCCCTCTGAGCTTTAGGGCTCCCGGGCACTGCCCCGCCTAGCCCCTTGGTAGCTACGCGACTGATGCGACAATAGTGCGTTTGGTATTCTTTGACCGCTTGCGTGCGCCATAACTTAGGGGTGATCTATGGCTTTTTTTTATCATTGCTAGTAGGATTTAAGAGTTCAAACTCAAATTATGGCCAAAATACAATATAAAACCTACTCTTAACTTATTAGGTATATAAAATGGACCAGTTACTAGGACAGTGGCCTCAGTAGTGCCTTTTCATTATGTATTAGATATTATATGTACCCAAATTAGGTGCACTGCCTTTTAGATAATAATAAAAAAAGCACTTATACCTAAGATATACATATAAATATGTAAACTATAAAATGTCTATTCCTGATTATAAATCACTTTTTGCTCGTTGAAGCTATACATATCACAATATAATGAAATTAATGAATTTATTACAATTAAGTTTTATTTTCACTGAAGATTAAGTTGACACCATATTAGGTTTATTAAAGTTTGTGCTCTATTTATGTATGATATGGTGTGATTATGATTCCACTTCAGGTGTTTATCTTTGGTTTTCTTATCCTAAAACCATAGATAAAAATTTGTAGTGAACCGCAGAATCACGACACTACTAAATGCCGGCTCCTTCATCTTATTCTTACTAACGACAGCGAAAACATGATGCATCTATGAAATACTTAGTGATATTTTCGAAAATCGTATTTCTTAATGATTGAAATGACGTTAAAGACTTGAAACAATAATGTAAGAAAGTAATGAATAGATTCTATGTCCATTTAGTCTTTGCTTCAGTGGAAATACAAATCTACAAAACTCTACAGGACAAGTGAATTACGATTAATAGCTTAAAATCGTTAAAAATAAGGAAAAAATATATTTATACCAATTTATACGTATATATTCGTGTGAATAGTTAACATATTTATACTATTGTCTAATCTATTAATAAATCTACAATTTATATTATGCATATTTTCTAGAGTTTAGATAGAATCATTATCGTGCTAATAAAATGTTAATTTAGGCGAAGGAGTATTGTTATATACTATACATTATGTAGTTATGACAGCTATATCAGTTAATATATTATCAGATTAATACGAATCAATAGTACTATTATTTTGGGTATAACAAATTACATAAAATAGATCACAAATACACTCTATTTTGCGTTTCAAAAAATCGCTAAGTACGAGATTGATTGTTTATGTAAATACTACTCACATAGACAAATTTATTTGCTATATTTAATTAAACTAGTCTTTAAACTTATTGTGGATATCTGCCTTCGATTGATTATGTAGAACTTACTAAATTTTAAAGTGATGTAATCGTTTGTTAAAAATTATCACGAAGATAGCAATGATGTGTGCTACAATCGTTTTTTTGAACTCTGAAAGTCGTGTGTTTATCCTCTCGAAGTCATTTTTTTTTATACTGTCGTCTATCCTTCTATGAAATACAACGTTAATTATTTTTCACATCAATTACTCTTTTTAAATTATTGAATATTAAGTAAAATTTGATAAACGCAGTTGCAGTTTTTCAGTCTCAATCAATCGCTGGCACAGTTTACACTGTAAACACTATAACCTGCTTATATAAATTTAATATTTTACAACTAAATGCACTTCTGCTAATTTGTTCGTTTTGTTTTGGTGTGATATGCATGCATTGGTGGCGGTCAGGACTTGAACGATGGATTGTTACACTGATGTGTTGCACAACTTGGACAATCAAACAAAAATACATATAAGGCTATGTATGTTCTAGACGCTTCTGTTGCATGCGCTTTACTATCATTCCATTTTTTTAAATTTTATTTTTATTATTTTGCATGAACACAGTATAATTTTCACATTCAGTCTACCAATACATTGCAGACGTCTCGTAATGCCTGTATTCTTGTAGTATGAGTTATCCGAAGTCGTATCTAAAGCTGTAATATATAAAAATATCCTTAAAATTAAAGTCTAAGGACGTTCTTATGCTTTTAGTTATATCAAACTTGAACTATGATATTAGTACGACAATAATCACCAGTTCAGAACCTTAGCTTTTACATAGTACTCGACTGCGTGTTTTATTTGTTACTATTTCGTCATTGTTTACCTGTTCTTATAAAGAAAAATCACTCGCCATTTTAAATAGCTGTTATAAAGTCGACGAAGTAGGCGGAAAGGTTTTTGAGACCTGTCTCTCTTTGTTTTTTTGCTTAGTCTTGAAAGACGTTGAAGATCACGAGTTTTATCATAGAGTATCCACTTTTCCAAATCAATTAATGTTTTAAAAGCAGTTTAGTTTCGTTGGCTACGTTCCAATAGTCATCATCCAAGAACCGGTCAAAGAGCACAAGCCATAGCCCATAACATCTTTCTTTAATTTTATAGATAATATATACATAATATTCCATAAGCTTTTCCTCCGACCAGATTTGTTAACTAGGAAACGTGTAATATACACACGTTGAGACTTATACTTTTTGTTAAAATAAATATTTTTGCTTAAGATACGCCTTCAAAATATTCTCTAAGATTTCAAAACACCAAACAGGTATTTTAATTATACTCAACATCTTGATATTCGCAATTATCATGTCAGCAGAATGTTTATGAAATAATAATCGTCATCATAGTTACATATGTATAGTTTATATGTATATTGTTGCTTTGTATATGTGTAGATTATTAACTATAAAATTGTTATTGTGTTGCAACACTGTTTTACTATTATCCTTTGTGAATTACTACTTGAAGTTACCAGTAGTGAAAGCAGAGTTACTTGTTGATTAAAATCTCTGCGTTTAATTCTTGAATTTATATGAGATCTTGAAAGACTCAAATTTGCCAAATCTTATCTCTAAATTTCGGAAAATGGTGAGGGACCATTATGTTGTTTACATGACTGCTAATTTGCTTAACATTTTATCGTGTATAGTTTATTCATAGACATCTTAGCCATGTATGTGCCATATTGTTTGGATACGGTTTTTTTTTGTAATATAATACGTTTCCCGCACTATATGATGTGGATGAAATACTTTTCATATAGCAATAACTGTAACTAACTAAATATGAACAAGGAATTTCACTAAAATACAAACAAAACCAAGTAAAACAGGATTAGAAATTACTAGAAATACCTTTCGATTTGGCTTTCAAGTATCGGCATTGTCATAAAATGTATATTAATCATAGTAAAACAGTGTCTTTGGCATTTATGGACTAGCTATTCGTGCATTATGTAATGGGTTTTCTGGAAATATATAATGTGAAAAAATTATCTGTTTTCTTGCATGTACCAATTTCCTTTTACCTCGCTTCCATGGCATGAGTATCGTAAACTTTTATTAAATATTGTCATTTGTGTAAATATTTGTTGTATTTTATTATTTATTTTAATAACCCTAAATGTTAGCCAGAAAGCTTGAACTGTTTTGTGTTTATATGACTCGTAATTATTTTTTATTAATTGAAACATAACTACTCATGTCATGGAACTCCTCTCTGTTGGTGTGGTGTTTCAAATGCTGGGCAGTGGCAGCTAAAAAGCAAAACTAACGCTGGTTATTACTGTATTTACTAATAAAAAATAACAGCATGATAACTCATTCTGCAATTCACTGAAGGATTTTCATTATTGTAAGAAAAAGGAAATATGCGTTTCCGCAAAGCAATAAATTTTTCGAAACTATAACCGAATTTCCGAGACGAACAATTACTTACATTATAAATTAAAATATTTGAAATATGCATTAGCACAAATTAAATTATTTAGCCAAAATGCCGGATACTTATGTATTACAATTTCTAGATACATTCCTAGAATTTCTAATCTATATTATGGTGTCACTTTTGAAAGGCATGTGTTGTATGAAAGTCAAAGCATTTAGTTTAGCTGCATGTTGACGACGTGGATTGTATTAGGACGAGACAGTGGACGCCGCTCTTCGTGAGGTGGGCTTGCTTTGAACCTGCGTCGGCCGGAATCCTCGAGCCTGATGAAGACTTCCAACTAGTATCCACGCACCATAGTGCACTATTGACTATACTTTTTTTAATTTAGCACATATGGAACGAATATCTTTTTCTATTTAATTTGTGACATAGAGAAAATAATAAGTATTAAGTAGTCTTAAATTGCTAAATTCAAATAAGTTATAATTTATCGTAAATACGCAAAACTGGAACTACCAGTTTTAGGTATTACGTGATCATAATATAAATAGAACACAATTTTCTGCACTTAATTACCTTAAAATTTGATATTTATTTATTTTCTGCGTATTATTTTCTAAGTCACATTTTAATTGAAAAATAATTCAAATACTAGGATGCTATAAAAATCAATTCACGTTTTAAAAAGTACTTAAACATAAATATTATGAAATTTCGTTGCACCTGGAATGAATAGGTAAGTTTCCACAAATGCCAATTTTTTAATTCTATTTATAATGTATATTGCCATATTTATTAGACAGAGGAACAAAAGATTTTTTTTGTGATTCATGTAATAATTAATATTTGAGGGCGAAATATAAATAATATTTAATTTATTGGTGAATAAGATGCTACTATTGACATGTGCGGACGTAAAATGATATGATTTTAAAGTAGTAGTAATCTAACTTCTAATCTTAAACTTTTTTAATGGGTTATGAGGGGCTACCTCATAACCCATTAAAAAAGTTCCTGATAAAAAAAATGGCTAGCTCACATCATAAGTTAATTCAAAATTTTCAATTTGCGCTATCTTTAAAAGTAATACGGTCGGTAAAGTTGTGAAAGGGTCACACGATCACCCTTTCTTTCGTGCCATCAGCATTAAAACAATAATCCCTTCAATCAATAAATTCAATAGTTTTGAATTGTCTTATTTGGTAAACATTTCTAAAATCTTTGAAGAAAAATTGTTCGTCAAAAGGAAAAATAATGTATACTGTAACATGTCTATATTTGATACCCCAATTTGTTATACATATAATATAAATAATGTGGTTTTGACACAATTAAGACCTAAATGGATTCTTGAAAGCAGTCGAGAGTCTCGATAGTAAATATAAAACAAACCTGGTACATACGCTCTGAATTATTTCTGTTACAATTAATTTTATTAATAAAAAGTGAAAGTATAAAATTATTATATTTCTCTAATGTATTTATGTAGCTATTTATGAATTCAGGTCAGATTTAATGCTCTCCTCATATTCGACATGCGTTGAAGCCAGCATACTTATACCTACTGCCGGAAGACTAACTGTTATCGGAAATTCATTTCCATAATTTTGTTGGTTAAAAATTATATTTATAGATTTTTTTTTGCTAAAAGAGTTTATAAGAATAGCTTTAAAAGCATGAGTTGTATTTTGTTGCATGATCCCATAATATCCGTGGATTTTTTCATACAACTCAATCATTGACGATTATTTTTTCTTAAAAGGGTCGACTTTAATATTAAAATTTGCTTAAAAACAAATAAATTATCATTTAATACACAAAGCCTGCTTTAAAATTTTAATTTAAACCGCTATATCTGTAAAAAGTCATGTTCACCTGTTCACCAAATGAGACAGTTAAAATGTATTGCTATTAAATTTTTATTTTGAATGGGTACATAATTCAGACTTGCGTGAGATACATTTCGTTTATTTGATCTTTAGAATAAATTCTAGTACATAGTGTTACTATTTTACGCGGTTGTGTTGACCAGAATATGTGTAGGGCGCAAACACAGAATATAGAATAAGATTATTCTGTGGGCGCATAATAAAGAGAGAGAAAGTTGTATCATGTTGTATAATAAGTTTACATTCCATATACTTAGTCATAGTTATATTTTTTTCTATGAATAATATGTAAGGCAAGCATTACTAATTATAATTTTATTTTAATAAATAAAAACATAGTAAGTATCGACGGGCTTCGTGGTGGAGTGGTTTATGTAATGGACTGCCGATCACGAGGTCGCGGGTTCGATTCCCGCTTGGGACAATCATTTGTGTGATATCCATAAATGTCATACAAATGTTTGTACTGCGTCTGGGTGTTTTCTATGTATTATAAGTATGTATTTACAAAAGAAAAGTAGTTTAAGTAGTCTATCCGTATCTGGTACCCATAATACAAGCATAGAAATATAGCTTACTTTGGGACCAGAGGACGTGTTAAATGTCTTGAATATTTGTTTATTATTTATCTACATGCCTGCATACTGCTATAGCTATGTTTTAGTAATAAATTTGGAGACAGGTTAAGGCAGTATTCTGTCTACATAGTATCATAGTACAATCTTGACCTGATGCTAAGTATAATGAAATATTTCTTTCCGTTCAAACTTCTCTACATAATAATATCTCTAACGACAGTGGCAATATAATGTTTGTGTTATAAAAATGTATGTGTTATAAAAGTGCTAAAAATCATGTCTTTCAGGCCATGATTTTTAGATACCTAAATAATCAAGGGCAAGCACATCGCAAGTTTACAATAAGATAAGTTGAAAAGTGAACTTTAAAGAACCCTAAAGAGAAATTGGCTACTGAAACTGTCTTGTATTCTTGATCCGACATCAGACGGTTTATAAAGACTACATCTGTTTGTAGATGCCATAAAAGCCAGGCCCGTCTTCACTGGACACATGCGTCCCACTGTTGGGCACGGGCCTCCTCCACTTTGGGTTTGGCACTTTTTTCAGGGTTTCTTTTAGAGTTTTCCGTCTCTCACAGGAGATGTTATCTGTGTACAATATTTTCTAGCTGGTTTTACAGCACCCTGTTAAAAAAGGGGTGTTGACACTTTTTCTTAATCGGCCACCACACGGACAATGGGCACACGCTCAGGGCTTTGCCAATTATTGGGGCCATATAGTCCCTGCTTCATTATAATTTTGTACTTATATCTAATAGGTCATAGCGGGGCGTTAATTCTAAAGTGCTCAGGGCCTCTAATTGTTAAAAATACGGCCCTGATATGTGACTGCGATACTTATATAAAGTTCGTTTATCTGAAGCGCTCTACGTGCTTTTTCCTGTTTCTAGAATTTTTATAGCTTTTCGGAATTTGCTGCGGATCTGCAGTATTTTTAATTGGATATCTGCTTGTCTTATATTATTATTCATAGAATATAATTAAATAAATATATAATTATATAATTATAATTATTTAATAAATATATAATTATATAGTTATTAATATTTTATAAAATTTTATTATTATCTACCTAAGCAATACAAACATATTCAGATCTAGTGTTATGTGGTTTAATAATAATGAATGCATTTCGTACCGTTATGTGTTGCCCAAACGAATTTTTAATTTAAAAAAATAGAATTATTTTTTTAATTTATTTCATATTTTGTTTTCTTTTTATAAATGTTTATTAAGTGTTAAATTTGTAAATTACTTTATAGAAGAATTTTGGATTTATTATTTGTTTAAGTGCAAATGAATTTATTAGACTACGGTATGTCAATCGTAAAAGTTATTTAACTTAAGAAAAAATACGAATAGCATAAATTTTCTTTTTATTTAAATGTTTTTAATGTATTTTTTTATTGTTTCTTTTATATTCTGTTTAAAATAACATCCTTAATAAGTATAGTCTCGTAACTAAACTTTATATTAGTACAAGTGTTTATATCAAAGAATCGTGTTACGAACTGTATCTACAGTTCAATAAATATTCATACTTACCATTTCCTGTTAACTTTGTGTCTATGTGATAACATAGGTTATATTCAAATAAAATATATTTTTTATGTTGACAATTTTTACTTTCAATACTCCCTCTGAACATATTCGTGTTCTTTAATTCATTTGAGCAATTATTGTAGTTAGTTTACGAAATTACTTTGTTGTCAGCAAAAGCTTGGGTTCATTTTTAACATACCTACTTCTAAATATAGATAAGTGTAGTCTTAATAATTGTGTCCCATACCATGTAAAGAAAACTTTGAATGTAATTTGCACTCCCTTACAAAATGTCGTATTGATCTGAAATCTTGCACATTTACAAAATAATATTCAGGAACTTTTAAGCTGCACTTATATTTGCGAGTTTTTCAGTTTTTAAACCAAGTCATTAATGTATAAAATTAGTAAGTATATTAGTTTAAAAATAAACCGAAAAGCGATCGCCGGTCTAACGCGGCCACGAGCAACACTGGCTCAGTGATCACCCTTGTTGCAGGAGGAGACGCCGCAGGGATTCTTCGAGGACCACGGCCTCGGATAAACTTGGTGCTGCCACCAGACTTCGCTACATCACAACCTACGCCTTCATACAAAACTAAATAGCAATATTTTTTCTACATATTACTTATACATTTCTGTTCATATCATGTACAAAAATCAAAATCAAAAATCATTTAATCATGTACGCACAATTTTTTTTGTTGGTGGTACAACAAATAATAAGGGACAGTTTTTTTAGTTTTACACCAAGTCCTATTAATATCAATCGATGATGATAATCTGATCCATCGCGTAGCAATAACAATTGAGACATCTAAACCATATCCTTGCTATGCTATGCGCAAGATCCATGTCTCTCTGTTGCCAAAGAGAATTACTGACAAGCATTCCATCAAAATATAATCCTATTTATGTCTAACTTTAGCAATATCTGTTTATAAGTCTGTGTTCCCTCAGTGATATTATCTATTCCATTTCTTCCATAACCGTTTTTTAAGTTAGTTATCATAATACTTGTATTTTGAGACTGAACAGTTAACGTGTAGGTTTACATTTAAATAAAGAATTTGCGAAGTAGGTATTTTGTCGATTTTGCAGAGTACCTACCACCTCGTTTGTAATAGAATCCTTAATATGTATAGATTGATACGTAATAAGTACATTGTTTGAAGGCTATAGTGTGTGTATAGTGAAGAATATTATCTCAGAGAGTAGGATAGGTATAGATTGTAAACTGTACATTATTTAGAGAAACAATACTGGGGGTCGGTTATTTTTTCTTAGTCATAGTGACGTTAATTATAGCACTCTAAAGTTATATCGGGCAGTCTGGCTTATCCGGCGCACCCTGTAATCCGACATGGTCTATTATTTATTACTGAATACTTTTTTGATAATAAGTAAGTACATATAATCATCGCTAATGCACGATTGAACAAGTTACAACTTGTACGCACCATCACTATTGTGCTCGACGCATAGGGTATTGTTTCGATTCTGCATATTCTGATAACTGATTGCTTAGTTTGAATTTGACTACATGCCGATGAGGATGGTAGTGCGTGCGCCTAGCGTGTGTTCATTGTTTACTGTTCTTAGGCTAGTTAGTTCTTTATTCCGACAAATTCGATAGTTCGACACTGCCCTGCAAAGTGTTTGTCGGACTACCGGAGTTCCACTGTATTATGACTCAAGTTGTGTGTCAATTCCAATTTTATTGTCTAAGTACATTTAACTCTTGCTTGAGTTTTTGTCCAAAACCAATTGGTTAGAAAAATTATGATCGTTCTTGGAATTTCTTTTTTTGTGTGCTTAAAAATGCACAGGACCGTTTACCGAGTATTGTTGCACAATTATAACGAGCTGCCCAAATGTAATTTCTATTAGCTATTAGGTTTAGAGCTTAGGGCTTTAGCACTCTGACGCCAAGTTAAAATCGAAAACCACTTTTGTTTTTATTGTATTGGAATAGAGCGAAATTTATCTTTAGTTACATAATATGAAATCTACCATCTATATGCCCTGAGAGTATTACTTCAACATAATGTAGCAGAATATTTGTCAAAGAAAGCAGTGTTATCTACTCCTTTTTGTTTATTTCTTTAAGTATATGACTTAGCTAGGTAGACACATGGGTATCTATAATATTAGTGTATCCGCAACGCATAATTATTGTAGGCGATATATTTTTGTAATCCTTAGAAGGGTTAGTTATCTGCTCCTTCCAGTCCCGTCTTGACAACGCCCTAACGCATTATTTTAAAGATTAAAATGTCGGGCTTTTTTAAACGTAACTGAATGAAGTTTTTCGCACTTTTGCTCAATCCCAAAAATAAACTAAGTATTTTTAATTAATATAAGTGCAACTAAATTTTATTATTATTATTGCAATTTATATTTCGGCTGCTAATACGCACGTACTTAACGTTTAGTTTTTGTTCGGCATTTGTTTTATATTAAAGCTGTTATAATGGAATCACAGATTGAAATATTATTCTACTGTAGTGATGTGAATAGTTTTTATTATTCCAGTGATCTACTTTAGTATATCTAAATAATAATTAAGATGTATGTATTTATAATGTAATAGATGTAGATATTATTTTTGGCAACTATTAAAATTTAAGGTGTCAATGGAAGTTAAGTTTTTAATTGTGTTCCAATTGAAACTCCAAGGTGTGTATTGCGTAACCATTACATTTTACGAGTAAGTATCCCATAGTTTCTTGAATTTTATACGTACAGTAAGTGGTGAACGTCATAAATAGTATTAAATTTTCCCGCCTTGCCTTACCGGGCCGTGGCGTAGTGCCCTAACTACTCTTTAAACTACTAATGCGTTTTAAAATTCGGTGCAATTAGTTTCAGATTACGCAGTTTTATATAAATGAATAGTTTTCTCGTCGTATGGACGTCTTGACGGGACCACTTTGTAAGATAACTTGAAATTTTGTGTATAATTTTTAGTAGAAATACGGCACTTAACACTTAAATCTTCTGATATTTAAATAAGCAGATATCGTCTCTCAACATGACGTTCACAAAAAATGCTAACTTTGAAGGATCAAAAATTAAATTAGTCGGTATTCTGAAAAGCTAAAAATGGTAGTAAAATAATGTCTGGTAAGATATATTCAGAACGGCAAACTTTTTTCAAACTATCTGTGTTTGGGGGCCTAATATTTTTAATTGAAATATACGTATTAAAAAATAAAACGCATTTTTATTTGTGTATACATTTATTTAGCTCTTCGCTTTTGTTGTACATATAAAATTGAGGCTGTTTTATAATAAAGATATCCTCTTTAAATGAAGAAATACATTTAATACTTAATAAAAAATACATGCAATCATGCCAAAACAATGCAAATATACTAAGTATATCAGCATTGTGGCAACATAGTAAAACTACAACAAATACTTTATAAAACGTCTTAAAATCATTTTACACAAAGTACTAAAAATGCCTAAAATAGTTGTAGGTAAATAATGTGTATAAAAAATTTCAATTTAGCAAATGTACTGAAATAAATAAGTTTTCTAATTATTTTTTTTTAAAAATTGTAAATATGCATGACTTTTTTGTATATGGTATAATTTTTCGTTATAAAAAAAAGCATTTCAAAGTCTTATAAACTGTGTCAGTGCTTTAAAAATTTTACCTACTAAATATAATTTAGAAAAATGTGTATATTTGTTGTATAATATTATAATGATTTGATAGACAATTGTTTATATATCTAATTAAAAACTAAAAAAAAATTACTTAATTTATGAATATTTAATTAGAATTGGAATCTGTGTCCGAGGTATTGACGGAATTGTCCTCAGACTTTGATTCAGGTGTGGTTTTCACTTGGGAGCTGGTCGTGGGGGAGGAAGATTCTTCTGTATTCTTAGGTGGTGGGGTAGTGGGGGTGGGTTCTGCAGGTTTAGGCTTGGTAGCTTCTTCCTTTTTCTCCTCCTTCTCCTGTTGCTGGCTGGTCACTTTAGCCAGATGCAAGGCGGCTAGCAACGCGGTGATGTATCGACGTACGTCAAGCTCTACACCTGCGATCATTCAGTGATAAGATTTATGTAAGTAAATTTTATTGTCTGTAAAATATATCTAAGAATCTAGAAATTATTAAAGTAGCACAAAATTAGTTGTTAAAACTCTATTAAAACAATGTTTAAAGCAACGATTTTAACAGGAATTATAAAATTAAAATGATATTACAGACGCTGCTGTCAGAACTTAACCAACAAGAATCACGAAAACCGAGAGGATACCTAACCAAAAGCCTCTAACTAAAAATAAACAAAATCAGTAGAATTAAATGGTGATCCTCCTTATGAAGTCAGCCAGTCCAGCCCATTTACGTCCCACTGTTGGGCACAAGATTTCCGTCTCACGTAAGGGATATTGCACACAAATAACATCCTCGTTATTTGTGTGCAATATCCCTTACCTGACTTTTACAGCACCCTTGGGAGGAGATGGGGTGGTGACACTTGTATTCTTAATCTGTCACCACACCACGTATTCCTATATGGAAGATTTATTCGTTAGCAAAAATGATAGTAATAATAATTACCCGATTTCCTGAGCTCATTGATCTTATATGCGAGGTTAGCCCACACACGACGAGCTGCTACAGCACTCAGTCGACCAACAGTCTGAACTGTATGCAGAGCTGGGTCAGAGGATGCTTCAGCTATTTCATCTAGACATAAATACAAGTGGATTTAGAAAACATCGCTTATAACTTAGACACCTAGTTTCTGACGTTTCAAAAGAGCTTGCCAAACATGCTAATTCAAAATAAAAAAAATTACTTTTTAATTTTATGCGGTTGGGAATTTATATGTTAGAAAGTAATCTATGTAAGATAGAGCTAAACTTGTTCTAGGCAAATAATATCACAATTAAGATTCTTATAGGATGATTATTGTGAAAAGTGCTAAAACTCATGTTCAGTCACTAAGAACTATTATACAGATTACAGAGTATGCCATCGTACATTCAAGATTAATGTAGACTAAGAACTCTCGAATTGGAGGAAGCCTGTGTTAACAGTAGGAAATTGGTTGGGAAAAAGAAAGACAACATTTTAAATAGTGGATCTGCAAACTTATTAAATATATAGACTTATGTAAATGTGGTAAGTATACTCACTGCTTGCTGGCTCCTGTGGTCCAACAGGTGGTAGGTAATGGTCGAGTAGTTGCATAGCGTAACTAGCGCCTGTATCTACACTGTGTACAGCCTTCTGTCCGTACGCGGTGGACAGCAGAGAGTTCGCCTTGGCCCATGACAGCTCCTTGAGGGATGCCACTCTTTGTTCCGCGGCCACACGAGCACCATATACCTGTTAATATTGTTATACATTGCATATCTATCTGTTAATAACCATAAACGCGGAAATATTTTTAAGTTTAACTTGTATGTTTATTTCACAGTTTATTCTAAAGGATATAGCTTAGATGGTCATATGACGAAGGAAAATATTCCATTTTGTTAGAAACAGCTAATATCTTAAGTATTAAATCCTTAATTTTTGCCTACCCCGTAACAAAACTGACTTGTGAAAGGACATAAAATTAATAGAATCTGTTATTTCTAATATTACAATTGGCGTTTAAATCTTATTTCATATTTGTGACTATGCTACATCTGCTTGAAATAGGTATGTCTATAATTAACATAGCCTACAGAAGATTATTCATAAATGCGTATTTATTAATATGTATAACGACTTTCAGATTTCTTATGTAGATTTAATGTATATAGAAAGTAAACATGACAATAAATGGAAACTTGTGTTAAACACATCGTAAGACATGGAGAAATAAATACTAGACATTTGGGAGATCATTCTCATTTTTGTGGTCGTAAGTTATTTCTAAAAACCTACTTACTAACCTAACATAGAATTTCAATGTTTTTATTTAGTTAAAAATTAAATATTTATTGTATTTTGGCTATTGCATTTGTTGTGATAAGGGCAACAGGCATGCATCATCTATGAAAATTTCTACTGTCTGGCCACAGAAGTGTGTATGTCTATGTGTCTGGCTATGTTTGCGAGATAAAGCAGCCTGGTGACAGCGTCTTTGTAATTATTTTGTCCAGTTTTAATTTTTGGATACGAAAACCTCATGAAATTACGGTTTGATAAAATCCAGTTAAAGAACTGATGTATTTCTGATGTGTGATGAGGGCAAGTGTATGAGATAAGTGGACGGTAAGTGTATCAAGGATGTCCCATGATCCGGTTCATTGTCCAGTGTATGATACTACGCGACACGTACCCACTATCTTATCACAATATATACGCTAACGTATTGTGTACATATCCGTTAAAAAATGTTATTTTTTTATTATTTATCACTACCAATTTCAAGGCACAGTAATTACTTAATTGTTTACATATTTGTCTGGTATGCCTTCTATGTATAGATTTTAAAAACGATAATAAACATTTTTATAACAAGGATGACGCAAGGAAAATATTATCAGAAGAAAAATTAAAGAAAAAAGAATCGCCTGTTATACCTCATGTTGTAAAAAAATAGGAATATCCTTATAGTAAATTAAAACCAGAATATTCTGGGCGATTTTAAGTTAGGTACATAATTTCGCAAAAGAATTGTAAAAATCAATGAACGTAATAATTTACTATGAGTAGTACATACTCATAAGGAGAGTCATGAACGGTCTTTTACGTGTGACCTATAAAACCTAGATTATCTTATTGTTTATCTTCTGTTGCCCGCGACTCCGTCCGCGTGGAATTTAGAAAAATTTCCCCGTTTTTGCAACATATTTCACTACTGCTTCGCTTCTACTGGACGTAGCGTGATGTTATATAGCCTAAAGCCTTCCTCGAGAAATGCCCTATCTAATACCGAACTTTTCTAATCGGCTCAGTGATTCCTGAGATTAGCGCGTTCAAACAAACAAACAAACTCTTCCACTTTATAATATTAGTATAGATGTCAGAACATGCGAAATCACAGATTTACCAGAACTTTAGACTGGCTAAATGTTATCTACAAACGTCACTTTTACAAGGAATAAAACAAGTATTCTATTGGGAAAGGATGACCTGTCTATAGTTCAATTTAAGCTAGGAACAAGTAAGAAAATTTATAAGTACCTATATAAGTAGCTTGAAGGAAACATGCAAAGTTTTTTACTGAGTTTAAACGTAATCTTTCACATTATAGATACAAATAGGGGAATAGATTTATTCTTTGTTTGATTCACTATTAATCTCAGATGCAATAACATCCGGTATTAATATATTAGTATGTAGAAATAGTTTCCTATAATCGATTGGTGATACGTAGTATACATATAAAACGGTAGGTAGGTATATGAAGAACCGGTCTAGCGTTCAGTCAGGTTCGCCAGACGGAAATACAGTTGCAATGCCCTCGTGCATGCGGTTACCATCTATTACATTGGAATGTCGGACTGTTTATTTTTAATATACATATTGCACGTACAACATAATGTTTTATACTCTATATCTATTCTATTAATATTGTAAACATGAAAATTTAGAAGAGTGTAAGGATGTTTGTTGTTCTTTAACACAAAATACTGAATAGATTTTAACGAAGCTACTCGTGTGGTCGGTCCCGGTTTCGCACGGGTAAAAGTAATTATAATCCAATTTTTGTCCAAAAAATATAATCTATGATACTGAGTGATAACGTAGCATTCTAATGATGAAATGAATTGAAAGAATTATCGAAATCCATTCAGTAGTTTTTGACTTTGTTACAAATATACGTTTTCTGTTTATAATTATTAGTATTAGTTTAAATAGATCGGATTAACATATAGGCTATATCCTCTCCAGCCCATTTACGTCCCACTGTTGGGCACGGGCCTCCTCCATTTTGGAGGGATTATGGTCTACTGTGCCGCGCTGACCAGGCGAGTTTGCACAGGGTTTATTTTCGAGTTTTCCGTCACTCACAGAGGATATTATCTGTGTGCCCTTAGCTGACTTTTACAGCACCCTTGTGAGGAGATGGGGTGGTGACACTTGTATTCTTAATCCGTCACCACACGTAGGATAGGCTTAAATACCATACAATATATCACGCTTAAAACCAGGGAGCTTGGCAGTCAGTAACAATAAAGTAAAAAACGAGGGTGATTTCGCAGTCATTAGCTGTACGGTATTTGTTTTAGTATTTTCATATTGCCACATAGACCGACTTAATTAGCGAGTTGTATCTGAACTGTTTCAAGGCGATACATATTTAATGTTCATAAGAGTTCATTGGTTTATTGAACTTAATACGTGGCTGTTGCAATTATGAGCCATGGAAATCGATAAATAAGGAAAGTTACACTCTACATTCTAAAAATAGTTAGCTAGGTATGTCTGTGCATTTATTGATGCACATACATATAAATAAAACAATAGTGTCTGTTTGTAATGTCCAAATAACACCGCATTACTTTATACAAGCTAAAGCAAAAAAATATATTTAGTATTTGTTGTAACAACAGAACAACAAATACTAAATATATTTTTTCATTTTTGATCTCCAGATCGACTGGATCGATTTTGATTGGGCTTTTATTTGTAAATAGCTATTACTGCAGAGAATAACTAGACTTGACGACACAAAAAACACTGCGCAATGTGTCTCAATCTATACTTAATATTATGAAGCTGAATAGCTTGTTTGTTTGTACGCGCAAATCTCAAGAATCACTGGTCGGATTTGAAAAATTATTTTAATTTTGGATAGTAAATTTATCGAGGCTGGTTATATAACATGACGCTGTGACCAATAAGAGCGAAGCATTAGTTAAAAATGTTGCTAAAAGCTGGGAACTTTTCTAACTTCCATGCGAGTGAAGTCGCGGGAAACAGATAATGAAAACTAATGACCAGTCCCCTTAAATAGCTTTCTATAACGAGTTGATGACGTACGCAATGATTTGTTGATATGATAACAGCTGTTGATAATGCATTTACGTCACTACTCAAATAAACATTTCAATGTGTTGCAATTTTCTATTCTTTAAGCTTTTTATTAGATAACATAAAACCAAGTAAGATAAAAAATATTAGGGAAAGATTAACATATTATCTACATTAATAACTGCAATGGAATATGTATCAATATGTTGAACGAAAACGTACAGAAATAGAAGGATGTACTTGTTCTTCCTAACTACCTCTAGAATCAGCCAATCTCTAAATCCAGCTTAAATATACCTTCATAAATCCTACTAATATTATAAAGGCGAAAGTTTGTAAGTATGGATGTATGTATGGAGGTTTGTTACTCTTTAACGTAAAAACTACTGAATGGATTTGAATGAAACTTTACCACAATATAGCTTATACATCAGAATAACACATAGGCTACAAATTGGCTGGACCGATTTTGATGAAATTTTATTTTATACAGAATTGTATGGCAAAACAACGTTTGCCGGGGCAGCTAGTTAAAAATAAACTTAGTATTGAGTCACGGGCAAACCGCTACTCAATAAATATTCATGAAAATTTATCCAAGTGAAGCCATGTAGACCTTAGAACAAAATAAGCTCCTAGCCCACAGAATTATTATTTTATTTTATGGTACCTACAAGTGTTTTAAAAATTATTTCACTATTGGGCTTCTACATCATCTCCTTCACCTCTCGCCGGTTCATGGTAAAGCTCAAGGCATTATCATGGCCCAGCAGAGCAAGGCAGTGGGAAAAAAATCTACATCATCCTTAGCAAGCATAGGCTATACTTCACTTTAAAAAGATTACAGATCAGTACTTAAATAATAACAATGTAGGTAACCTAAGGTTTGCCAATATTTTGAAAAAATGTTCACATAAGCTAAAAAACAATGTCAAATTATGGTGGAAAAAATTACTGCCGCAAGCGGGACTTGAACCCACGACCTCGGAATACAGTTTCGAAGCTCTTTCCAACTGAGCTTATTGCGGTCGTGCTTGCAACATTCAAATTAACCACCACATTTGTCACTCGGTTGAGTTTATATATTTTTACATACAACGCCATCTATCCAGATTATATAGAATAATGGATGGTATTTTAGTCATGAATAAACAAATAAATAACCCATTTCCAGCCCATTAAAGTCCCACTGCTGGGCATAGGCCTCTTCCACTTTGAATGGAATTACTGTCTACTGTGCCATGCCGACGGGGCATGTTGGCACGGTAAAAAATTAATAAATAACTAACCTTATTCAATTGTGGTGAGATTCTTGAGAGTACTGCTTGTTTTGTGGTCTCCACAATAACTTTAGGTGGTTCAGTAACAATAGGTACACGTCGCTCTAGCTCATCAATGGCTGCAGCTACTTTCACATCGCCGGCAGCTAATGGAACTGCTACATAGGGTGCTGCGGTGTTTGCCGCAAGGACTACACCAGCCTCAGCTGTTGAGAGCGCCCATTCGAGTAGAGAGTGTGCTCCTACGAGTATATATCAGTTATTTTAACAATGTTTTAATATTGCTAAGTACTCTGATTGAAGGATGTTGTAACAATTTTATTTATATTGTAGGTAGGAAAACAATATCATCATCATACCATCACGCGTTTTTCCCATGGGGGTAGACTACAATTTAAATTTAATTTGGTACAAGCAGGTCATTTATAAATTTTTCTTTTATTTGTAGGTATTTCTTTTGAAATGACAGACATATTAAGACTACGTAAATAATTTTCGACATGCACACAAATAATGAGGGTAGACACCTACGATGATGAAAAAAAAAATTTTTTTTCTTAATTTATACAAATACTGCTCTAGTTTTACTTGTGTATTTATTGGAGATATCTACCTTCGTAACCTATCTCTAACAATACTTTCTAACCTACTGACAATACAAATTTGCTCCATTTTAAAGGAGAATGTTGGCAAATGCTAAAAAAAACTGCCTTACTCATGATTTTAATATGTTCATCAATGTTGCTGATGACCTAGATTTGCATCAATAAGTAAAATGTTTAAGCCTACCTTTAACTTTAGTGTAAAAAGCTCCCACTTGTCCAACGGCAGCCTCAACTGTTGGTAATGCCATTACCTTCTGCACAGTCTGCAGTTGTGGTATATTTGAGGAACTTACTTCTGTGGCCATCTATAAAAATTAAGTTTTATTAACACCAAGGACTTCAAGACAATCTTAATAAAAAAGAAATATAGTATAGGTATTAGAAAGATCTAGAATTTACATATTTATGTTTGAGGGTAGTTGAAAATTCATTTTATTCTAGAAATGTCCAGTTCTAATTTGTCTTAGTTAAATGGAATGTCACACAGAAAATAGAAACAAACTTTAACATATAAAAAAATACTAAATTAGCAGTTCAAAATTATAATTCGGTGGATTTGCTACATCATTTTCTGTTACATCCATCAATCAGGTTCTGTTAATTTTAGATAAAACTACCCACATTAAACTGCTTAAATTGACTAAAAATTTAAAAACAGAATGCGATCACGACCTATTTCCTTTTAAACGTTTTAAAATTAATAATTGACATTCTAAACTGCAAACTCAGGCGCATATTATTATTGATGGCGGAATGAAGAAAACATTTTTAACCACTGTTAAATATAGCACACAAATAAACAAATTAACTTTACTAACCTTTGAATGTGTTTGTGGAACTTCAAAACCAGTTTAAAAACTTAATTGGAATACCAAGAAAGTTATTTTCTGAATACCGTATATGCACCAACTTAACTTCACAACGATTGAAAATAAAATAAAAATTAAAAACTGACTGATTGAAATGAACGAACTAGACGAGAACGATTAATTACGTAGAAGTTTCAAGAACAACAGAACGAACCGGTAACACAAACATACATTATATATGTTATGAAAAAATATCGATACGTTAATATATCGATATTATTTTTACGATATATCGACATTTTTGGGCGATATTAAATTTTTCGATATATTTATTTAACACTTTAATGCTATTACATGCATAGGCGGGCTTAATGCCTAAGGAATTTTCTACCAGCCAACCATAGGGTGGTGCAGAATTAAAGGAGGCAGGTGTGAATACAGAGCTGAGGAGAAAAAAAAATAATTAATAGGAAAATGAAAGTTACAGTTTTTATTTATTATAAAATAGATAGGGGTATAGACAGAGATATATTACATATAAATATACACATTACAATGTTACTTAATAAATACCACACGTACATAAACATACATAGGTACTTGAAATTTTATATCGATATTTGATATAAAATTTCAAGTACCTATCGAAAGGGTATAAACATCTATATTTTTTTCAGACCAAGAACATTTTACATACATATATACACATACATATATATTACATACATAACATAAGTGTTTTCTTTATACTAAACTAGCTGACCCGGCAAACGTTGTTTTGCTATACAATACAAACAAATAATTTGCAATAAAATAATATTGCGACCATAAATTGAAATGTAAGCTATCCTATCTCTGAAGTTGGACCAGACTGCTCACTGACGGCTCAATTTGATTTAAAATCGGTTAAGTAGTTTAGGAATCCATCGCGGACAAACATCGTGACAGGAGATTTATATATATGTCGGAGTAACATTATAGAGAATGGAATTGCTATGGTTTTATAATCGGTCTACAAATTGTAGAAACTATCTTATAGATGTTCATACATCAATCTGACATTCTCTTTCACACATAAAAGGGCTCCACAGCAGGTCTCTAACCAAATTCCCTATAACCTGCGCCTCTACCACCAAGATAATGATGTTCACATAAAACATCACCTTTCTATCGTCACTTTACACTTTCTCACAAATACACACTTTATAATTATACACTGGCGATTATGACCGGTATAAACTCTTTATCACTACTGTGAGTGAGCAACTAGTTGGGCAGAAATTCACCCTGTCTAACGTCTCAAACAATACTGACTCTTAGCTCTGTGGCTGTCTCGTATTTAAACTCATTGCAAAGTGGGGACGTGGTGGGGTGATCACGTGTTATGACTTGTCTACAATTCTTTACGTTAACGAATTATACGTTCATATTTATTTATTTTAATTGTCGCTCCATCATATATAAATATTTTTTTATAACAAATTACTTATTATGTTTTATTTTGTTTTTGGTTGACTCTTGATTTTATGCTTTTTGATGTGATGCTTATGGTGGTTTATAAGTTGGCAACTCTGTCGGTCAATTTCAACCTTAGATTTTAACAGTCCGACCTTTGACAGACTTCTATAATATAAGCTTAACCCTTGGCTGTATGGGCTAAGATCATCTAAGCCCATAATTTATAGTGATTTTGATGACGTGCTATTGACAATGTAATCATCTCGATGTGTAATACGGAATACGCAACGTAACAGATCATGCTCTGCCTACCTCCATGGGACAATGGCGTGACTGATAATGATGATGGAAGACGGAATTAGGTATACACGAAACCCTTTGTGTGCAAGTCCTACTCGCACTTGGCTAGTTTCTTAATTTGGCTGATATATCGATATATTTCAAATAATATATCGATACTAATATTGATATTTTTATAAATATCGATACATCGATATTTTTTTTCGTGTCCGACATCCCTAGTTTCGAAAGTGTGTCAGTGTGTGTAGCGATACCAAAGCGATACAAATAGGGAGGAGTTTCACGATTATTAACAATGAGAAAATCGATTTAACGTTATATCCAAGGTGTACTATTGTTTGACCAAAAGTCATTTGGCAAAATTACACCTTACAAACAACGTTTGGCAAACAATGAATTCGCCTATTGATCATTTTACTACTGATCATTTTACAAATGTTTCATTTTGCCAAATGATTGATCATTTGGCAAAATGAAACATTTGTAAAATGATCAGTAGTTTTACACTTTTTACATTTTATAAATGATTACTTTACAAAACTAACATTTGGCAATTGAGTTATGAGATAAATCTACTATTGGTCTAAAAATGTGGTAATCTTGTTCAAATGACCATCTTTTGCATATTTTTTTGCAAAGCCATTGCTCTGGAATTTCCTAAAAGAAAATACTATAAATGTTACTTGATATATTTTATTATACACGGTGATTATGTCATCGTTTTGGAGGTGAAAATTTTGAATTATATATCGATAACAGAAGCCATTAAAAATGTTAAATAACTAAAATAAAAAAATATTTTTAATATTTTTTTTTTAAACATCGATATTTATTTCGCTTACAGAGAATACGTGAGAAACGGTAGTAACGCTACACAATCTTACGTACCTATTACGAAATATTACGAATACTATGCATTTTAATATCGGGCCATTGAGTTTCTCGCACTAAATCAAATTAACCAATTAGAAACCGTCTTTAGTGTTCCGTCTTTGTCGTGCCGACAGGTGAAACTCCCGCGCACCGCGCACCCACCACCCTTTCGCACGACATGCGACCTAATTAGTACTGCGGCAATCCCGTAACGATCGACACGATTGCATTGTTTACTTCCGCGCGAGCCCGGACTTAACGCCTCTGGATTTTTTCTTGTGGTCAGAAATAAAAAGATTTGTGTACCCACGTGAATACGATAGCTGTGATGAATTACGCAGAGCGATAGTGGACGCATTTGATAAAGTTAAAAGTAACAGAGACACATTAAGAAAACTAAAAGACAACAGTGTGAAACGTGCTCGTTTATGCATTGAACGCAGCGGGCTTCATTTCGATCAGTTGCTTCGATACAGAGAAGTCTAAACCAACTGTTAGAAGTAGGTATGTAAATTCCGTTTCTAAACATTTCCATCGTACCTAAAACTTGAGCTTACTTTATTTATTTTGTTTTAAAATAATAATAGAGTGGGTAACCTACCTACCACACGGGTATTGAGTGTGGAAAGTATACTCGCTCGGTCGCGTCTACTTATCAAACAGCTGACTTGAAGCGCCACGTCCAGGGTCGCGCGCGCCTTTCATTGAGAAATAAAATGTCGTTACTATTTGTCAACTCGAACGATTACAAATATTTCTTAAAATTAAAACTTTTTAATTTTAAACAATACAATTAATTTATAACTTTTTAATGGTACTATGTATTATTTCCAATTCGCCTGCTTTGTTTCCAAAACGACTATATAATCATCCTGTATATAGATAGATAGAATGAAAATAAATGATAATTTACTTTATTTACAAAATAATTACTTATTTATCCGTTCGTCTTTGGAGATATAATACAATATCACTTTTATTAGATTAGGTTAGGTTAGGTTAGAACTTTAAGCCTAGAAGCGGCTTTAGGGCATTTCTCCTATTAGTAATGATTCATGATGATAATAAGACATTTAAAACAAATTAATTTACGAAACATATAATTATGATTTGGTGAAATTAAAAAAATGTCAATTGACATTTGAATACTTAATACATTTGTCAAGTGTAGTGTTTGCTAATGGATCATTTGCTAAGTAAGTTTTTGTGAGATGATACTTTCGCATGGGCGTGCGCTCTATATAAGCAGAAAGGCACTGCTTTACTTGCCATTCACAGATATTTTAATAAAACGTTCGTATGTTTTAGATGACTTTATTCATTTATTTACTATTAATTAAACAAAATATTATAACTTAAAAACGCCTAATAATTCATAAATAGCACCAATATGTGCTTGCAAATTGCTTTTTGCCAGGCGTTTGGCGAAGGAATAATATTAGCGTAGCTAGCAAGCTCGACGCCGCCCACCTACCATGAGTTCATATGTGTGTAGAAATTTTGGTGTCCGTGCACAGTTCGCAAACGCACAGGCTTACATATCCAAGACAATTTACACTGAAAATCCTGCGGCCTGCTTTAGCGATCGGATGTTATCGCGAGTATTCGGCAATGTTCGTTCGTTACTTATAATCCGAGTAAATATAATAGTCGGAAGTCTAATAAATCACGTATGCATTTTTGTTTAGTAAGGTTTTATTTATTTAAATAGCAGAAATATTTTGGTTCGACGGAGGCCATTTTATTTTTTCGTGTGATTCATTGAACTGTTTAATAATGAGTTTCTATAATTTAATAATTGTATGGATTTTCGTTTGTTGATTTTAAAATGTTATTTGATTGTGAAATGTGTGTTGATAGTGTGTGTTTGTTATAAATTAAAAATAACAAGTTCTCACAAATGTCTTTCAGTAAAAAGATTCTGTGTACCCGAGTTACGACAACTAAGCCAGCTAAAAGGTATTGTACCTCAAAAATTTCATGTTAAAAGTTATGAAACGTATGTACATACGTACATGTACGTATCTATGTACGTACGTAGTTATTGTTTAGTAATTCTAGTACAGTGTGGACTGATTCGGGATATTCAGATTTAAATTTGTTCTGTTGGCATGGTTTCCGACTTAGAGATCCGTCGCGTGGCTATGCTAAAAATCTATAAAAGAAAAAGTTTTTGTGACTGCCTACCCTAAGTTAAATATCAGTGCACGCCGCTGTACTTTTGTCAAATGTATCGTTTGCTAAATGATCATTTGGTGAAACGTTGTTTGTCAAATGATCATTTTGTCAATAATTTTTTGATCAATCATTAAGCAATAACTATGAATGTTTGGATATAGGTTCCCATATCCAAACATTCATAGTTATTGCTTCCGAACACAGCTTTCGAATTGATTAGCAGTTTAGTTCATAAATATCTTTATCCTGGGATAATATCTTTATCCATATATGTAGATAGCAGTCCCAATCTTAATAGAATAATAACCCGGTGCAGATAAAGCTAACGCTAAAATACCTAAGTACTTTAACAAAAATTCGCGCTTATTTGAAACTTAAACATAAGGACAAATGTTTGGAACACCATTATAAAATAAATGTAAAATAATGTAAAATTATAAATGTAAAATAATTTTAAATGTCTCGTTATCATTGGTCCCTAGTTCGCAAAAACTTATACTAACGGTTATTTTTAGTGAAATGGTTAAGTATAACGATAAAAATTTGTTAAAAAAGCTTGTCGATTATTCAATTAACCTTATTTACTTTTTACCGGACTGTAAGCCAAATGTTCGATACATTGGAAATTTCATATAGAAATCTTATTTGAAATAATCGATTCGCATAGGTGATATCATTTTGCTGATAAATCGATACAAAAAATCAAGACGGACATCACTAGAACATGATTAATTCGATATTTTTAGTACATGATTCATTCATTCTCGTTCATTTGTCCTTGCGAACGATATACCTCCTTATGACTTGGACTTTGATCCCTGAACTTATAAATACCTACCTACTTGGTACGGTGGTACCTACATAATCGCACATTTGGATGTTTGTAAAATCCAACACACTAAACTACATACTGATTCTAGATTTTAATAAACAATAGTTACCCTCCGCGTTGATGTCTGCATGCTAAACACGGATAATATTAATTTGAGAATATTAAAGAAGTACCTAACAACACATAAAAGTAGTCCCGTGGTACCGTGGTACAGCAGTTACCGTGTAACGGGTTGCGGGTTCGATTTCCGCTTAAACTTAATTTTATGATGTGTGGCAACTGCGGCCGTATTATGAGCTTTTATTTACCGGCAGTTTACGCCGTGAATTGAACTGTCTGGCAAATTCGTATTATGAACAAATTATTAGTTAGTCAGTTCGCTAAACCAGTAATACATTAATATGTTTAAGGAGAAGGTACAACTAAAAGTTAAAGTACTAACTAAAAATTTTCAACTATAAGTTTTATTTTTGCCATAATACCTACCTAATTTAGCCATGCAGTTTACGGCGCACCTGTAACTTGAATGATTTTTAAAAGCTCTTATTACGCCGGCAGAACTGTTAATATTGTATCGCATAATTGTTTGCCTGGTCTGGGTTTTATAGATCTACACAATTTACAATATTTTATACGGTGTATGGATTATGTATTATTTATGGATGTATTTACAAGAAAAATGTGTATTAATAATTCGTATTCTATTTCGCAAGCAATACAGCTTAGCTTGGGACCAGAGTAAAATATGTAAAATGGCCTTAAATTAGACCAATTCTAATACCTAAAAATTTAACCCACATATATCATAACTAAAATAATAATATGGTATAAGTACCTATGTACCTATTCCAAATTATTGGCTTTTTCGGTGTCCACATTGAAATCGTTAGTCTCTGTGGTCTATCTAAAATACTTACAAATTTTTTTATGATAAGACTTATGACAGTTAAACTGGCCTAATTGTATTATTGTCAATAGCAATTACAAATTTTATTTATGTTTAGAGCACGTAGAATTGGTACCAATATTTAGGTACTCATTTATTTAGCTATGTAGTAGAATGGAAGCAGTCTAGTTTCCAATTTTCCTAATCGCTCCAGGTCTTTCTGAAGAATAAGTACACTTGCTTAAAACACAAAGAATCGTCGGGATTCTTTGTGTTTTAAGCAAGTGTACCTACTGAGAATTGAGAATTGAAGTGTGTATTGAGAAGTGTGTATTGAGAATTGCTCCCTATTTTTGAAGAAAAAATAAGTAGTAAATAATTCCAACTTCACATTAAATAACTTGTTGATTGGTCAAACATTTTTGGTTGGTCGCCAAATGCCAATGACGAACATTGATCGCATTTGTGGGACGAGGCCAGTCACCGTAACGATAGATACATGCGTATTGTATAGTCACACAAACATTGGACGAGCCAACGCCTCTGATTGGCTCACTGCTTCAGTCGTTATTGCTACCCAGATAAAACCGCTTGTGTCCCGCAGATAAGTTACTTGCATTTAAAAATAAACTTTTGGATAATGTCGTGGACAAATGATATTGTATTGGAATTTTTAGAACTCTATAGACGGGAGCAACATCTTTGGGATCCAAAACATCCTTTACATAGAAATAGAAGTGAAATAGCTGAGGCCTGGAATAGAATACAAGCTACACTGAGCATACATTGTTCAGTTACTGATCTAAAAAAGAAAAAAGAGTCTTTAATGACTTCCTTTAGAATGCATCTTGGCAAGAAGAAGTCACTGGATGGTTATCGTACAACTTGGTTTGCGTATCCTCTCATGGAGAGTTTTCTTGGCGGGAAATATGAATGCGATAGTACAAACCAACTGGAAAATGAGGTAATAATAAAATTAGTTATTAATTTTTGTAACAGGTTTTGCAAAGAAAACATAATGTAATTTTAATGTTTTCAATAATTTTAACTACTTTTTAAAAACGTTATTAAATTGGGTCCAAAGTTCGGCTATATTGGTTGTGTTTGTTCCAATTGCGTAACAGCAACGTTTAGTTGACTGGGAACTCTGAGATAAAATTTGTCGTATGGTTGGCCTATTGTTGGAACTGTTAACTGCCAATGGTTTCAATTTTACTGACAGGACATAACCTAGCTTAAAACTCAAATATTGAGAGTGGTACTAATTCTACATGCACAACTAAATTAAACTCAATAGTCAATTTCGTTTTAGTTAAGTAGTTTTTTAGTAAATAGACTAGTGGCAGTTTAGTAACTCATTAGTTACAATATGTAAAGGATTATTTTTATGCTAAGTTTAAATTTATTTTTTTTGAAAATGGAATGGTCGTGATTTTGTTACCCATCTTTTTCTGCCTGGGGTATGGATTGATAAAGTTTTATTAAAATGCTTCAGTATTAGGCCTTCCTCCAATACCGGTAGCACGAAGTATAGATAGAAGGAGTCCGAACGTAATGTTGAACGAATGGTCTCAATTTAAGGGACAGATTTTTTGCCGGTAGAGCGCGCCATTTTTCAAGGAGTACTCGTTTGAACAACACCTTCCCATTTTATTTATTACAACTAATTTTAAATAAATAAATAAATAAAATAATATTATGTATTTAATTAAATTAAATTCAACATTCACGAGCCAGCGCGTGTTTACATGTAATAATAATAATAGCATCGGTACGCCCTGAACACTTGCGCAGCCAGTGGCAGAAAACAGAACTATGATCTGGGTTTATTAATGTGTACACGAAATATTATGGAAAAGCCTATACCGCTCGGACTCCTTCTATCTATACTTCGTGACCGGTAGTGTTATGCTATGTATGAAGCACAGATATGAAGCTTCTAATACATAACATTCTTTTCAGTTTTTCTCAACATCTGATAATTACGGCGCGCAGTCGGGAATTCAAGACCATAGCGGTAACATTAATAGAACTATGAACATTGACAAAAGCTTGGCAACAACGATAAGAAATAAAACAGTTGTACCACAAAAATGTCTTAAAAATCCATATTATAAAAAGCAATTTGACGAATCTGCTCCTTATTCGACTAATAGCGATGCTCCTAAATCTGATATGGATGAATATGATTTGTATGGACAGCTTTTGGCTAAGAAATTAAGAAAATTAGATGAGCATCAAAGAGATTTAGCTATGCATGAGATAGACAATGTTATGTTTCGCTCCAAAATGCAGAGTACCACGGCTCAAACGAGGAGTTACTCTACATCGCCGTCACCAGCGGCGAGGAAATTGAAGTCACCAGTGTTTATTGTCGCTCAACACAATTTAACAACAAACATCCAATATGAAGATGAAAATATACCCTACCAGGAACAACCACCATCTTAAAATACCATCAAGATTTTGAAGGAATTCGATTGCCTCATATGTAATGCTCCCGGGACTTTGAGGGAATTCTATATTCTCCACCTAGTCTCCACCCTAAGAGATTCTTGAGATTTTAAAGGGATTCGATACTGGTCTTTATAAAATAGTCTACGAGATGTAGATGATAAAGTGACGAGACTATTGATATATTTAAATATTGTCGGGTTAAGGGATTCGACTTTATTCTTCAGGGTATGATATTTATACCAGCCATAGTTTCCTTTGAGTACCAACTGCAGGTGACGAGATAATAAATCAGCTTGATATTATTTAAAAGTTGGTATAACTGATTACTTAATACATTTTTTTTTATTTTCTTAGGGTGAAGAAAATTTCTTATGTTCTATTTATTGAGCAAGATCTTAACATATAATCGACATTACAGGGATATTCTCCAACTGGTAAGGTCTGTGTACCAGTGTACTCAAGATTAGACCTAAGACGCATTCCTATGTTTCTCAACCATCCTGTCATGTTTTTATATCACGATTTCGTCATAATTGTTATTAGCAATAGAAGATAAAAATATATCTGATTTAATAAATACGTTGTTTTTGTGTCCTCTTTGTTATCATTAATTTAGAAGCAAATAAGCCTATTATTACACGCGTGATGCTAACTATGTGACACGTACTTTGGTGCTGGCGGTTTAAAACTGCTTCAGGATCAAGGGGTTCTCCGAATGATGCCATAAACAAAGTAGTACCTATTTACCCAATGATGGGTTCCCGAGGTCGCAGGTTTGATTCCCGCACGGACATTCATTTGTTCACACAAATGAATGTCCTGTATTTATAGTTGTCATACAAATGTTCGTCCTGCCTGCGTCTGGGTGTTTACTACGTTTTGTAAAATGTCCATGAATATTTATATTTATTTATTTAATTTTATGATGCTAGGTAAGTCCCAGAAAGCGTAAACAGGTATGTACTGTAACATGAGCTAGAAAGCACAGTAACAGCTACTGGCCAGCTCATGGTTAAGGTAGGGGTTCGAATATCGGGGCTGCCCCATAGGGACATAATAGTAATTAGTACCATTAATTAATGAGATTACCATCTGTGTTAATACTAATAATTAGGAACTGCAAGCGATTTAGAGGCAGACATATGAGATGATTAATATGGTTTGGGTATCAAGATGAACAATTTATTCAATGGTAATGGTACCGATTCTAAGTGCACAACTAAACTAAACTAAAAAATTAAAGTCGATTTTGTCAATATGTATATATCTAATATATAAAATTCACGTGTCACAGTGTTAGTTACCGTACTCCTCCGAAACGGCTTGACCGATTCTTCTCAAATTTTACATACATATTCAGTAGGTCTGAGAATCGGCCAACATCTATTTTTCAAACTTTTTTTTTTTAGTATGGCAAAACAACGTTTGCCGGGTCAGCTAGTAATATATAAAATTTTCATGTCTCAGTGTTAGTTACCGTACTCCTCCGAAACGACTTAACCGATTTTTATGAAATTTTACATGCATATTCAGTAGGTCTGAGAATCGGCCAACATCTATTTTTCAAACCAAATTTTTTTTTTAGTGTGACAAAACAACGTTTGCAGGGACAGCTAGTATAATAAATATAAATAAATAAATATTCATGGACATTTCACACAACGTCCTCTGGTCCCAAGCTAAGCTTATATGCTTGCGTTATGGGTACCAGAATACGGATATAATACATATACTACTTTTCTTTTGTAAATACATACTTATAATACATAGTAAACACCCAGACGCAGTACAAACATTAGTATGACAAGTAAAAACATCACACAAATGATTGTCCTGACCGGGAATCGAACCCGAGACCTCATGATCGGCAGTCCGTTATATGAACCACTCCACCACGAGGCCCGTAATTATAAAACAACTGATTATAATTACTTCTAATTGTGCTTCTAATAAATAAAATTTCCATGTCACATTGTTAGTTACCGTACTCCTCCGAAACGGCTTTACCGATTTTTACCAAATTTTATATGCGTATTCAGTAGGTCTGAGAATCGGCTACTATCTATTTTTCAAAACTCTCCCGCCACTGACATTTGTATGGTAAAACAACGTTTGCCGGGTTAGCTAGTATATTATAAAACAACAAACAAAACAACTAATTATAATTACTTATTGGTAGACAGATGAATCATGTTTACTCTCTACACATTCAACGATAGGAGATGCCTTTATCGGACATTAATATAATTCGAGACGTTTTTAATCAGTTTCCTGATGACCTTTGGTAGCTACGTGTTCATAGTAACCTTGTGTGCATCGCGACACGTCAACTAAATATAAAGTCATTGAGTTATGGACTTTGGTTTGAGCTCATTATTCATAATACTTTATTACATAGAGGTATTTACAAAAGCGTAGTCATCATAACAGTTATTACGCAATAATAGTTACATTTTTATCATAACATGGACTGTTGCCTACTTATTTATTTGTATTGTATACGCTTTGCCTGCATTTTGTCACATATACGTCTTTAGCTCGGAGGTGTATTTACCCCAGGGCCATAGGGGCCATGACTCGGAGCGGCCAGTCTGAAAAGGGCGGTGAAAGCCACCAAGTTAAAATTTTGCCCTACCTCTATTAATTTATAGGGGGGCTAATTAATTTGGCCTGGGGCGTTAAATCCAATGGCTCGGGGCGTTAATTTTCAAAATACGCCTCTGCCTTAGCTGACGTCTCCTCTCTCTTTCTCTCTCTCTCTGCGATCCATTAGCACCCCACTGTTTGTCACGGGCCAGTGGAGGACAAGTGGAGGACCACTATAAGAGGGAATATGGTCTACTCCGCCGCGCTGACCAGGTGTGTTGATATAAGGTAAGTATGTTTTCGAGTTCTTCGTCTCTCACAGAGGATGTTATCTGTAGGAAATGGCTCCTAGCTGGCTTCTACAGTACCCCGGGATAGAAAAGGGGTGGTGACACTATGGGTCACCACCACACGGATAATTTTTGTATAGCTTAGAACAAATTTAGACTATCTTTCAGTTCAGTAAAATAATTGAGACATATCAAAAGGAACATAGTTAACGAAGTAGTATATGGGTTAGCATATGGGTCCGATCCCTATTTAGGACATTTAATATGTTACAATAGGTATACTTCGCTGACCAAGCGGAATAGCAAAATGTTTATGATTAAGATTCTGTCATATACATAGTTTTGGCATGTCAATAATCTGAATAATAAAAATATATTTCACAATGCTAACATGCTATTAATAAATTAAGATTTTGTAAAATTTTTTTTTTTATTACTATGTGTAACAAAGGAAAACAGTAAATCTGTGAGTAGGTACAACAAATCCATCTATCTCTGTCTGAAATGGGTGGATCTGTACTGTGCCAGGTTCCCGTATTTTTTGCACTGTTTATACTCATTAGCTGTTGCCCGCAACTCCGACCGCGTGGAATTTGGAAAATGTTTTTTTTTCGCTATAAAAGGTAGCCTACGTCCTTTCTCAGGGTATAAAGATTGTCTGTGCCAAATTTCATCAAAATCAGTTGAGAGGTTTAAGCAGTAAAGCGTAACAGACAGACAGACAGAGTTACTTTCGCATTTATAATAATAAGTAGGGATAGTAGGGATGGTCTATACTTAAGTTAATACTAAATTGTCTGCAATTAAGTAGAATAATAAATCAATGCACATAAATTAATGTTTCGTCTATATCAACTTGTCTACACAAAAGTTACAATTACACGTAAACATCCCACAAATATTTAATGACTAAGCATTTATTTTTTGTGTGTCACAACGTGAATTGTTATCATTAATGTCTCTGTATGCTAACGCGATTAAACGCAACCCGGAACTTTGATTAAGCATTATAAACAGATCTCGCAATCGTGGCCCAATAGGGCCAATAATAGATTGTGTCCGGGAAGCGGGAACGACGTTATGTCATGAAGCATACATGTGCCTTGCAGATTCCGTAGTTATCCTGAAGTCTTCTCTGTTGTGTCTACAAAATGTTAAATATAGGTGCTTTCATCGAGTACCTACTGATAGTGGGTGCTTGCTATGTAAATTTATGTACCTACAGGGCTGGGCAAAATACATGCTTTGTTGTAATTGATATACAAATTACAAAATACTGCGTTTGCAAGTAATTGAAATACAAAATACTAATTACTTTTGAGTGGAGTAATTGAAATACAAATTACAGTATTTTGGCTGTTTGTAATTGAAATACAAAATACATTTATACTAATCTTTTTACCCAACTTTAAAATACAGGAGTTTTTTTAATGTTTGTTCATGAATAACTTTGTCATTTATCAATTTTTATGCTTCTTTTTTGTTGGAAAGAAAATGTTTCAGAGGTGGTTCTGTATTAGGGAAATTAGAATTTCATGATGGCAGTCCAGGGAATTAGATGGCAACTTTCAAAAATCATAGGGCACTGTTTGAGTTCGGTTTTTTATTGTTAAAGGCTATGATATGAAAGAGGATAAATTTTGTAATATTAATATTTATGTAAGGATTATCTCTGAAAATATTGTCCGTGGTGACGTATTAAGAATACAAGCATCAGCACCCCCATCTTCCGCGAGCATGCGTCTCGCCAAGGCGGTCCGCCTAGTTCTCGGAAGTGGGTCGAGGCGAGACACCGACGGAGGATCTGACGTACCACCTCACCCAGCTCCTCACGGGTCATGGCTGTTTCGACAAGTACAGTGGGGGCTGGTTGGATCCTGAGTGCAATTGTGGGGGTGGGGCCATGGACACGGCGGAGCACACTCTCAACATGTGCACGGCCTGGGACACCCAGCGTGTTGACCTCGTCGGCGTTCTGGGCAAGGATTCGTCACCCTCAATGAACAATGTTGGGCTGCCGTCGCCTCCTTTGCCAGGGAGGTGATAGCGGCAAAGGGGGAGTCCTGCGGGAGCGTGAACACGCTTGCGAAGCCTTGCTACCCCGCAGGGCCCCGGGCAGAGGTCGTCGGCCATATTCACCTTTAGTCTATTCGAAGTATCGAAATTGGGAATATTGTTTTACGGAACGAGAACTCTTCGAGCATTTGACTCTTCGGACAAATGAAAATCGGAAAAGTAATAAATCAGAAAAATATATTTCATGATGTAATTTATTAATTTTGCAATTGACTTGCTATGCATTTACTTAATAAATTAAATTGTAGGTGGAAAAAGTGATTACCGCAAGCGGGACTTGAATCCACGACCGCAAAGAAAAATTTAGACATGTCATAAGCACATAATTTTTCTGAAAATTTGTGTCTACTTGATTAAATGATTTTTCATTTCATTTCAATAAGCTCTGTTGGCAGAGCTACGGAACGGTATTCCGAGGTCGTGGGTTCAAGTCCCGCTTGCAGTAATCAGTTTTTCCACCACAATTTAATTTATTAAATATTTCGTGGTTTTTTATAATACACATTACAATTTTTCGGTATTATATTAAAATCGAATTCCAAAATTCGGAATAAAGTTTTTCGGAATATTTCGGTGTTCCCGGGGTGGTGACATTTGTATTCTTAATCGGTCAACACACGGAGAACCAGCGTAAATATTACCAGCCATTAGCAGCATTACCTTCCGCCAGTCAGTACTTTCATCAAAAGCTACAATGGTTCCAAAATATTTTTATAACTAATAGTAATATAGGTATTGATTTTACAATTAACTTCATATCTGTATATCAATTTACTGTAGTTACCCCAAACAGCGTAAAAATATAAGCCCCTATGACATTATCGTATTTGTGGCATACGACCATTTTCGGCACCGACTTCAAACTAATAATAAAGTAAAATTTTATGGGCCGCCGTTACTTCATTGACAATTTGCGTTTTGATAACCAATTTTGACATACAGCTTATTTAACGGGTACAGTGATGTAGCTCCAATAGCTACTTTGGCTACATAAAGTGACGGTTGTAAATGTATTTTAAAAATGTATTTTGAACCCTTAAGTAATTGAAATACTAATTACAAATTACTTCGACGTCTGGTAATTGAAATACAAATTACAAATTACATTTTCAGGCTGTAATTGAAATACAATTACAAAATACATAATTGTATTTCAATTACGTATTTCAATTACATGTAATTGAAATACTGCCCAACCCTGTGTACCTATGCTGTTACTAATATTAGGAGGTGCTTCTGAAGCCCTGGCGTTAAGTAGAAATAATCTGCAAATGTTAGTAAGAATAGTTAGGTACTGGGCACTGCCCACTGAGTGACACTGAGATGTGTAGGCTCTGCCAAATAGCGGAGGAAACGGTGTCCGATTATTTGACCAAAAGTTATGTGGCAAAACTACACTTGACAAACAACGTTTGGCAAAACAGTGAATTCACCTATTGATAATTTTACTGCTGATCATTTTACAAATGTTTCATTTTGCCAAATGATCAACACTTAAATTTACATTTTATATGATTATTTTACAAAACTAACATCTGGCAACTGAGTTACGGGTTAGAACTTTAACCTAAAACGCACGAGCCGAGCGAGCAAAGCGAGCGTGACGTGGCAGCGGCCGGTGAGTGCCAGAAGCGACTTTAGGGCATTCCTCCCATTAATAATGATGCATGATGATAATAATACATTTAAAACAACATAATTTACGAAACATATTATTTGGTGAAATGATAAAAAGGTCAAATGACATTTGAATACGTAACACATTTGTCAAGTGTAGTGTTTGCTAATGGATCATTTGCTAAGTATTTGTAAGATGACACTTGTCAAGCAAGTGTATTGTTTGCCAAATGATCATTTGGTGAAACGTTGTTTGTCAAATGATCATTTGTCAAAAATTTTTTGGTCAATCATTATCCAGATTCATAGCCTAACAATACATAGCCTAAACTAGCCTTAAAAAAAAGTTCCTAATAATTTTTAAAGAGGAAAGATTTGATTGTTTGTTTGTTTGAAATGAATAGACTTAGGAACTACTGAACCAATTTATAAAGAATTCTTTCGCCATTGGTTAGATTAGATATACGATCCCTGGAGAACATGGGCCAACACAGTTTTTATTTAAAAAAAAACCCGCCAAGTACGAGTTGGTTAGACGTAAAAGACAGTAATGTTGTGTGAAACCTTACACACATAACACACAATAACCCTGATGAATTCCAATTTCACCCTTAGGTTGCCTGAGTAAGGCCCAAGAGCGCATTCTATTAGAGGTGACGGGTTACTTTCGCTTGTTCTGATTGTGGTAGACGGCGTGAACATTGAGCGCACAAAGTGCAAGCCAAGAGTGCGTGTACAAGAGCGCAAGGGTCTCCAATTTGAGAGTTTGCTATGATAAGGTGCGATATGAAACCTTTTTAATATAAGGGTGCACTGAAATACTGAAAATTATCTTTTCTTTATTTGGTTATGTGCCCAGAAGAATAGAATTGCTGTAGTAAATAGTAATAATAGAGCTATCCAAAATCCAAATTTCAAAACTCAATGGAGAAAATTGGGTGTCCTGGAAATACCGCATGTCAGCTTTGTTACGTGGCATAGACGGTCTGATGGACATTGTTGAAGGCAAGCTATGTAAACCAGGGAAGCTAACAAAGAATGATGCTATGGAAGGTACAGTCTTTGAAACGGCAATGGTGAATTATCGAAGTAACTTAGCCGAATATAAAAAAATGGAGAGCACCGCTTTATTACTAATTACAAACAATTTGTTAGACGTAACTCTTGACAAGGTAATTAGGTTCACGCACCCAAAGGAAGTATGGGATGAGTTACACAGATTATACGATGGTGTATGTGAAGACCATTTATATAGGAAATGTATGGAATTCTTTCAATACAAATTGGAGTCTACTACTTCAGGAAATGATATGAAAGCTCATATTTCTAAGATAAAAAACTTATGACACAGTTTAAATCAGGAGCTTATCAAAGATGAAGGTAAGGAATTACCAGAATTATTATTGATATGCAAGATTATGGAGACCCTGTCCGAAAGCTATTTTAATTTTAAATCGAGCTGGTTACTCATGTCTAAGAAGGATAGAACAGTGAAGAACCTTACTAGTCAATTATGTACTCACGAGAAGGCATTATGTGCTAAGGAGAACATGTTTGAGTCTACGTCTGAGAACCTGTTAGTTGCGAATGGGACCAGGCTTTCCTGGTCCCTGATCCTGGTATTGCTACCTTTGTAGCAATACCAAGATGGGTAAAGGTGAAGGTAGTAAATGGAAGAACAAAAAGGCTTTGAGATGTCACAGTTGTAAGGAAGTCGGACACTTTAGGAAGGACTGTCCTAAGAAAGAACAAGTTCCAGAGAAATGTTCTACAAATATGATGGCAGTAAATGTGAATGCGACAGATTGCGCTCAAGAACGTGATGATTGGTATGTTGACAACGGAGCCACACACCATATTACAATGCGAGGCGACCTGTTTGAGGATTTTGCACGGTTTACAGAGCCACATACAGTGACAACGGCTAATGGAAAGCAAGTTAATGCCTTGGGTAAAGGAAGCATTTTGATTAAAACAAAGAATGAAGTATGTTTTCATTTGAGAAATGTTTGGTATGTTCCTGATATTACTACGAACCTGTTTTCAGTGCTAGCGGCGCAGGACATGAATCCGAAAAGTTTGTTTCAGTCACGTATGATTACCTGCTCATTGAAAGTAAATGAGACAGTAACTGTTACTGGAGATAGACGAAGATTTGGTGGACTGTACAAGTTAAACTGCAAGGCAGTACAACCTAACAGAAGGGTTGTTGTAAACGCTGTTGATACGCTGCAGCTTTATCATGAAGGAATGGGACACCAAGATAAACGTCATGTCAAGGATGTAATAGAGCAAGAGTTGAATGTGAAAACTAAGAATTATGGGACATTATGCGAAGGATGTATTTTTGGGAAAACACATAGGAAAAAGTTTGGTGTTAGAGAAAAAGCAAGTTGTCCAGGAGAACGCATACATTCGGACGTCTGTGGTCCGTTCCTACCTTCAGGCTCTAAGTCCAGGTACTTTGTACTCCTTAAAGATGAATATACTCGCTATCGATATGTCTATTTAATGAAACAGAAGTCGGAAGTCCCTGCAAAGTTGCGACTGCCCTGTAGCTGAAGCAAAGGCAGTTGGACACACGATTAAGGAGTTTCTAAGTGACAACGGAGGAGAGTTTGATAATGCAGAAGTCAAAAAAGAATTACAGAAGTATGGAATACATCAACGATTGGTTATGCCGTATACTCCAGAACAGAACGGGTGTAGTGAAAGAGAAAATCGTACGATTGTTAAAATGGCCAGAACAATGATGAATGCTCATGAAGAGCTTCCTCAAGAGCTGTGGGCAGAGTTAGTAAATACAGCGACATATATTTTGAATAGAACGGGTCCAACGACTGTGCAGCACAAGTCTCCATATGAGTTGTGGTATGGGAAGAAGCCACAAATCAAACATTTGAGGATCATTGGTTCGAATTGCTACGCGCATATTCCGAAACAGAAAAGGAAGAAGATGCAGAGGAAAGCAATGAAGTGTTACTTGGTTGGCTATGACAATGATGATGGTTATAGGCTCTGGCATAAAGAGTCGAACACTATAATTAGGTCCAGAGATGTCACATTTGATGAGAGGCCACTGGAGTCTAATTTGGAAAGTGAAGAACTTGAGGATAATCAACGTTCACGAGTAACAGAAACATCTACTATATAAAAATAAGTCGGATTTTCCTTCCTGACGCTATAACTCCAGAACGCACGAACCGATTTCCACGGTTTTGCATTCGTTGGAAAGGTCTCGGGCTCCGTGAGGTTTTTTACTTTATTTATTTTTTTACTTTTTTTTTTGGTGTGGCAAAACAACGTTTGCCGGGCCAGCTAGTTTGAAATAGAAATTCCAATATACGTGAGAAAGGAACATCATGGTGAGAAAACGAAATCGGTCACAGCTGAGGAAGATAGAGAAAGACCTAATGAGGATAATAACAAAGTTGTTCTCTCGGAGGACATGGAAGTTATTGAAGGTCCTATTACCAGCGGTGATGAAGAAGAATTTGAAGATGCTTATTTAGAGGAGTTGGAAGACGAATCTATTGAATTGGGCGGGCAGGGTATGCAGCTCAGAGATCGCACTCCTGCGGCGACCTTCGAAATTCAATGATTACGTTTCTCAATTGAATACCAGCGATAATTGTTACTATGAACCAGGAACTTACAAGGAAGCTATAGATTGCCCAGATAAAGACTTTGGGTGCAAAGCTATGGATTGCGAAATTGAATCATTAAAAGCAGTGGTAGTGAGCTGGTAACTGCTGGAGATATAAAGGTGGAAAGGATCAGTACCGAAAAGCAGCTAGCAGACGTGTTAACGAAGCCACTGGCTAGGCCGAGGCTTATCAGCCTTCAGAAGCAGCTAGGTTTACATATCGAGAGAAGGTGTTAAGGTGCGATATGAAACCTTTTTAATATAAGGTCTTGTGAATTTGGTACTCGATCGATGGAGGATGCAATTAATTTCTTTTAGAATGTATTAAATTGCCTTCGGTCCACACATGTACCGACCATGATAACAACCTCAGATTCCAAATACCCCACCTGGTACAAAAAACCATTAATACATATAATCAAACAAAAGCATAAATTTCGCACAAAGTACAAAAAGTACGGCAACCTTTCGGACTATCATTCCTACGCGTTATTAAGAAACTTAGCTAAAACTCTTGAACAAGACATGTTTAAGAATTACATGTCTGCAATCGAAAATAACATTCAAAAACATCCTAAAGCATTCTGGGCATACGTCAAACTTAAAAAGCAATCCAAATCATATCCTCCTATCTTAAAATATGGTACACACTCGTCTGGCGACGGAGAGGAAATATGCAACATGTTTGGTGACTACTTTCAATCCAACTTTCTGGATGTCGTGAACCATACTTTGGATAATATAGACACCTCAACCATTATACTCGTAGATACCAGTACAGCCGACATAGGATCTATCGAAGTTCAGACAGCTGAAGTCCTCAGATTACTGAGTAATGTAAATTTAAATAAAACCGCAGGCCCCGACAATATCCCTCCTATATTTATTTCCAAGTGTGCGAAAAGTCTCGCTTCTCCTCTCAGTATTTTATACAAACAATCCTTTTCCAAAGGTGAGATGCCTAAGATTTGGAAATCCGCCTTCATTACGCCTGTACACAAAAAAGGGTCTAGGTCTAGGTAAGCAAATGTATGTCGCACGTCGCACTGAAACATAAACGCCATATTAGCAAGTGGAAGAATTTTAAACAGAGCGCCACAAATTATTGACTATGAAATAAATTTAAATTAATTATTATTATAATTAAACGGTGTTTTTAAGGACCCCAAATATTTGTAAATAGCAAATAGAAAATAGTACTAAAGAAATTACCGCAACAGTAGCACACTTCACTCTGCATATAAGTACATGCATAAATGCTACATGCATATCATTCATCTTGCTACACTAGCGCTATTTCGGTGAGTGTTATTTGCTGTTTACAAGTGGACACTTTTTGGACTGATCCGCCATGCAAGATATTCCTCCTTTCTTCTAGTCTCCTTATTTTTGCTAAAGGTTTGCTATCACAGAATAGATAGAAGATACTACGTATTTTGCTATGATTCAATTCAATTTAATTGTGTTATCGGATGTCAGATGTCGTTGTTGTTATCAATCAAGAAGGTTATAAATAGGGAATAAAAACTCGGGAACATAGATTTGTTCCCAGACAGGGCCGCCCTGTTTATGGTTTAAAAGTAAAATAGTAAATAGTAGCCCTGCTGTCTCTTTTACTCCCGTTCAAAAAGAAAGAGTTAGAAAGGCTACTAAATCATTTATTTTTCTTAATGTGTTCAAATAATAAAAGCAGCAGGCCGGATTCGTTGTACCGAGTGTTAAGTCTAGATTTATATCCTAAGTCTATCCCCGTTTTCCAATGGCAGAGCATAATGCGACTCAGTGCCGCACAATGCTGACGCTTAATTGGAACGTGAATTAGTTTTAAAATGCGCCAGCAGAGTGCGCTAGGTTCAGTGTTGAAAAAAAAAATTCTAAAATAAACATTGTATTCACATTTTATGTGTGGAATATAAAAAAAGTCATTGTATATACCTCCATCCATACTTATATTTATTTATTTTATAACACAGCTTGAATTAACTTTAAATATTTCCAGAAAACTCCGACGAAAAGAAAGCCTTAAATTTTTTTTTAACAATAAATAATATTACTAACAATAATATATAAATAAAATTTCAATCAATGCCAATTTAAAGAAAAAATACTTGTTAATTTTCTGTCGCTGAAGTTGGTATAGATTGCACGCATCACTTTTGAGAGTGCTCGATTGTGCGATGCGATGCTGTAATTGGAACACTCAACGTTGAGCATTGTGCCGCATAATGCGCAATTGTGCACTGATTGGAAAACGGGGTATGTTATCAATAAATGAACAAAACCAAACAAAACCCAAAACCTTAGAAGTTTGAAGGGCTGTCTTATTAGTCTGTGGCTGTGGTCTTTAATGTCAACTGTCAATAGTGTCAATGTCAATTTTTGGTTCCAATGTTGTGATATTTGGGATTTTTTTTAGAAATTTTGCGTTATTGAGATTAAACGCATTTTAAATAACTGAAAGCTAAATTAATTTGACTGTTATAACCTTGGACTACATTAATTAAGTCAATTTATTAATGTGTAGATTTTTAGCTCCAACTCTGGTTTTAAACTATTAAAAGTTCTAGTCATATAAATATAATCTAGATTATTAAAATGGTAAGATATACAGTCGTATTTAAATCATTTACGTTATTCCACTTTTAACAATTGACCTAAATAAGTTAAAAGTTGATTAAAATTGTTAGGTTCACTTATTTTTGGATGTTTTATAATTTGTTATTCTTTTTACTTTCTAAACTACTAATAGATAGTTCTTAAAATTTAGACACCAGGCACTAAAACACACATGTTACACTTAAAACCACATTTAATAACCCTGTTCCAATAATTAACTTGTAAGAATTACATGAATTTTCAAAAGTTAATGAGTCAAATAACAATGTACTATCATATCAACACTCCATCAGACCCTTCCCCCACAGAGGTTAGCAGAGGCTATAGACTTCCAACTGTTACAATCTAAACATTATAGTTACACATAAAAATCTGGTTAAAGATCTGTTACATGTATGACAGCTGTAAGTGTATTTAGGTCTTTTGAAAGATATTACAAGTTACTATCAGAGATCAAACTTTTTGAAAGCATAAGGATTCTGGAGTACTTCTTGTTCATTGGCCTGGACCGAAAACTATAGGTGATCACAATAGATCAATCTGGATGCAGTGATACCATGCCAAAGGCTGATATCTTAGTAATGCCAAGCAATTATCTAGGAAGTATGTTTGGATTGTGGCGGGTGGCACTCTATAGTCTCTGCCTACCCCATGGGAAAAAGGATGATGTTATGATGATGACTGTCTGGAGGGCAAGTCCGCTATTAAAATGTTGTCACAATGATTAACCACTGATTGCATAATGGCGAATTTTATCAAGTCGTAAATATCCAATCAATATAGCCATTATGTCGTCGGTGACTGATCATTGTGACAACATTGTAATAGCAGACTTAGGCCCCTGGTTGAAAGTAATAATAAAACTTGACTTCATAGTAATATAATTTTGGAAGTAGAACAATATTTGAATAAAAAGTGACTATTGTTACACTTCTTTTATAGGCATCAGGTGCTGCAGCCGGTGTGTCTGGTGGTGAATGTGAGGGAGAGGAACAGGAAGATCCTTCCTCTTCTTCTCTACAGCAACAAGTGGAAGAAGTAGCCAAACAATTAGATAATGTCAATATACAAGATGATTCACAGGTCTGTTTGTATATACATAAGAAATAATTAATTAATTATAAAATAATTAAGTATTTATTAAAATAATAATTCCATTGCATTTACCTGTCCTGTATCATATGTATCAACATTCATTTCTCTTTAAGAAAAATTGTGAGGGAAATTTGAAGCTAGCACTATAAGAAATTTAAAGTAAGTCTCTTTCTCCATCTTTGACTCGAGCAGAAAAACTTAATAGTACAATACAACCAGTTTATTGCAAAAATTGTTTGATAGGACGAGATTGTTACAAAGCAATCTTGATAGATGACGTTGTACGTAAAAATATATAAACTCAATCGAGTGACGAATGTGGTGGCATAATTGATTACTGAAAAGCACGACCGCAATAAGCTCAGTTGGCAGAGCTACGGAACGGTATTCCGAGGTCGTGGGTTCAAGTCCCGCTTGCGGTAATCATTTTTTTCACCATAATTCAATTTATTCAGTTTATTGCAGTTAAAATTTCAATATGTGTTAAATTCTACTCTCGATTGTAATTACAGAACAACAGCAGAGGTGTCGATGATGAATTGTCAGTGTTTAGGCAACAGTGGCAGAGAGAGTTGGAAGCCACTCCTACTCCAACAAGAGAACCTCCATCTATTGCCAAGACAGAAGTCACAGTGCCTCTTACTGATGATGAGAGGGTAGGTAGATTTTGAAATATATACAGGGTAACTGGTAAGACAGTTTAGGCATTGAAGAAGGATAATCAGTGCCTGATTGTGATTACGAATATGTATACTTTGCAGGTACCTAAATATTTAAGGAAATTATCTGGGAAAATCAAAAAACCCTACCCGCGCGAACCCCGCACACAGACAGACAGAGCTTTGTGGTTATTCGTAGCGGAAAATTACGCAAATTTCTTAAAAGTCGAAAGTTTGCTGAGTCAATATTCGAAGTTTTCGAAATAACATAACTTTTTGGTTGCATAGTGAACATGAACTACCATGTCCTTCAATGATTACGCTCTTCAGTCTGTCATTTAACAAGAACCAAGTTTTCTTCTCTTTACCATGAAGCCCTACTTCTCTTAAACGCACAAATCCCTTGGTCGCCCTCTACGTGTATGACTTCGTCAAACATTGTGACCTGTACCTACTCATTACTACTTGATCAGACTTAAGGAATCAGCTGTTAGTGAAACTTTTGCTTCTAGAGCTACTGAAGCAAGCAGGTTAATAAATCGTATTATTAAAGTTGGTAGCCGTTTTCTTTCTTGCATGATGGTAATAGATATTTATTATTTGATTATATTTTAGGCTAAGCAACTATTCCTTAGTGCTGTCGAGCTAGAACGAAGTGGAAAATTGTATGAAGCAATTCAACATTACAAACGCGCTATGCAAATATTACCTGACGTGGAGACACGGCTGTATGACGAACTACGAAACGACACACCGGAAGGTGATTACATTTTATATAACTCTTATGTATGTTGTAAAACAAGCCCATACGAATTTCGCCTTGTGCGAAGCGAACGTCGTGCCGCCATTTTTATCAATTATCGATAAATTATTAATAATAAATCGATCGATTTATTACAATCGTCCATTCCAAATACAATAAAATCACTAACTCTATGCAGTTAATCTGAAGTTTTGCGCGCGTATATTTATTATTTATTTATATGAATAACAAAATATTTTTATCCCATAAAGGTGGCAATTTTAGACTCGGGACCCCTTCACAGTGAGAATATGTAATTAGATGGTGATTATATGATTAGATAGATTACATGGCGATTAGGCATAGCTTGGGTAGCAAGTACGACCTACAGAACGCAACATTTTTAATAAAATGTTCTTATTTTCAGAGGAATCGGAGGCGGAAGAAGTGGTACGTGTTGATGACGCTCATCCTAGTGACGATGAAGACGCCGTGGAGGGAGAGGACCTCCTCACTCGGCTGCAAAGGATCCTCGCAAAGAAGGGTGTGTTGTGTGAGCCAGAATTTGCTACGAAGGTGACAAAAATCTTTGTAAAACACTACACTTTAATTCTAGTAAGTTCTGGGCTTATTAGCCAGAAGCCAGCCAGCCCCTTAGAATAACTAGTCCCTTAGAATAACCTGAAGTATTATTAATGATACCAATATTAACATCTATTTCGCTTATTTTTTAGGTTATACCTTAAAGGGTCTACTAATATTGTGCCGGTGATTGTATGATTGGTGATCAGCCGTGTGTGTATATTGCATATTGTCTCACAAGGTGATTGCTGTCTAGATAATCCCTCATTTTTGCATATTAAAGTTTCACTTATTTTGACGCGTTTACTAACAATGACTCTATTCATAGTACATAAAAAATGGGCGTGGCTTGAACTGAAACACTCAAGCCACGCCTCTTTCTTATGTTCATCAACAATGTTGTACAAGCCACCTAGTTTTAAAGTGGACGTTTGTCGTAGAATGCCCACTTATCCTGGCTGCCATACGAAGTGATCTTGGAGATCCTCCGCTGGGTGGTCAGCTCGGAACTAGACGCGGCATCTCTGGAGCGAGTCTCAGCTGTGTGTCGTGGTCTTTATGTACTCGCTAGAGAACCGGATATATGGCGCTCACTGTGTGTCAAGTGGGTATACCTCATCATCATACCGTCACGCCTTTTTCCCATGGGGTTAGACAGAGACTATAAACCGCCATTTGTTCCAAACATACTTCTTGGCATTATTTACACTCATATTATATACTTCTTAGCCCGCAACCATGCCACTGCCGGATCCTCTACCACGGGAAAAGCTGGAAATTACTAGCAAGCTTTATTAATAAATGCCAGATATAAAAATGGCCTACAACCAATTTCCAGACTTACTAAATATACATTAAAAAATTCAGGCCATTTTGAAGGTGTTCAAACAATAATGATCGACGGTGAAAAACAGACACACAGTTATAATAAAAGTAATAGAGTCCGGTTTTAGCCTTTGTTACGAGACTTTAAAAAGGTCAACATTATCTTTTGAATTATTTTGGAATTGAAATAGAATTGAATTAATTTTATAAAGTTATTTTTCTAATTTATTTATATTTGTAGAACATGGGGTATAGAATGTGGTACACCTCGTGCTTCAGGCTTCGCTAACTGGCGTCAGATGTATGTCGAAAGACCCCGGCTTCATTTGCACGGATGTTACATCAGTAAGACGACGTATATCCGCCACGGAGAGAACTCCTTCCAAGATCAGTTCTATAGACCTTGGTATCTTATCGACTATTATAGATACCTCAGGTGAGAATAACTTACGATGTTACTCTATAGTACTTCGGAAACCCGAATACGGAATAGTGAATCGGTTATGTATGTTCGATAACCTGAACCGTGAATCGGTTATGTCCAGAAATCCGAACAGTGAATCGGTTATGTTTGGTAACCTGAACACTGATTTCGTCTGTCTAAAGTCTGATTTTAGTAATAAAATAGCCTATAGCTGTTTAGATTAGGTTAGCAATGTCAATTGGGATTGTTCATAATTTTTGACTTGCTGTTTTTATATTTTTTTTTAGAAAATATATAGACTTTTTAAAAATACTTAAAGATTATTTTCTTATTTTGAATGTTGTGACGTCATCGTAGCACGCAATCGGTGTATTGCCTTTTCCTGACAGATGTAAGATAGATTGTATTACATCTTTTCAAAGTTGCCAAGTTAATATAATAGATCAATTTCAACTTCACCACAGAGTAGTATAATCCCTAAGAACGCCTTAATATTTTAAATCCTTCATTTCAAGGGCAAATAGAGATCATTTGCTTTTTTGGGAAAATAATCGTTAATACAGCAAATTTTCCGAAAAAAACTAATGGATTATAATCAGAAACTCTATTCCCAGAAATGGTTTTCGATATAAGAGTTTAAAAAAAATATGAACAATGCCAATTTGGATTTATCAAGTCATTGTTTAAAAAAATTATTATTTATACAGATTCTTCCCTGAAGGGCTGGTCCTAATGTGGACAACCGCTGAAGAACCGGCGACGAGTGTAGGACACTTGAAGTATCGCCATGCAAAACAAGGCCTTGGTATTATGTCTGGACATTATAGACTTATTGGTGATAAGGTAATTATTTATTCAATTCATTGTTGTATTATTTATTGATATGTTTTGTTTTCTACGTAGAAAATGGTACCAATTCTGTACACACTAAACTTAACTAAAAATGCACATTTTTTAAAATTAAAATCACTAGTTTACTATTTACAGGTTTTCTAATTGAAAAGTTCTGTTAACATTGCTGCATTGTGTTATTGACACTATCAAATTTCATTTTTTAGTTAAGTTTAGCTGTGAATATAGAATCGGTACCAATACCTTGAACATTAATGGTCTTATTCATAATGATTTATCGGAGGTTTAAAAGTTCGCTAAAATCTAAAAAGTGTTTTTACGCTAAAACGTTTATTATCTCTCCGATAAAATCTCCGTTTAAACCTTCGATAAGTCATTATGAATAAGACCATAGGTCTTCTATTATATATATTTAATAATCATCATCATCATCATAACATCACGCCTTTTTCCCATGGGGGTAGGCAGAGACTATTTAATAATTTGTGCAAGAAATAATATAAATATGTTATTACTAGCTTATGCCCGCGGCGTTAGTGGCCGAATCGAATTTGAAATCTAACCTAATGGTAGGGGAGCCCACGATGCTAAATGGGGATTTACTCGAGCGTCATAGAGACCTATTGAGTTGCAAAGCTTAGATGATAAGAAGAAAAAAATGTTATGTGATTTTTCACTTTTATCGGTGGGGAAAGCGGCTATAGATTTTTAAATATGTAAAAAAAAACTGTTGCATCGACATCCTCGAGCGCGTCAGATATTGATAGCATCAATGCCCTATGTATTTTTAATAATGTACGTATGTTAATCTGATCGTTTGCATGATGCGGGTGGTTGTATTTAAGGGTTGAAAATGAAAAAAAAAAAAAATTTGTCGAGCGCGTCAGATTTTCTAAGGGAGTGTTAAGTGCACCAAAAAAAAAGCTCTCATTCACTAATCTGACGATTTCGATGGGACGCAAACTCACGGGCAGTTTCATAATGTGCAAAAAAAATTCGCCATTTTGAAATACTCAAGCGCGTCAGATTAAGATATATATGGTTCATCTTTATTTTCTAAACGTACTGTCTCATAATCTGACGATTACCTAGAGGGATTCGCCTAATCTGACAAAAAAAAATTCGAAAAACGGTTCACCTTAAAGGCCATCCCTGCAACTTCCCGCTAATTCCATTCCTGGGCGCTTAAAATTGTACTTTGAACTATATTTTGAACTCAGCGGGTCATTCCCAGTCCTCCACACCCCGTCGTCCACAGTGTGGAGGTATGGGAATAGTGTGGACGAATGGGAATAAAAAGGGTGAGGAGGGAAAGGTGCCGTTTATTCCCAGTCCTCCACACTATAGTGCAGGAGCCGACACTAGAAAAAGTTAAATTTCAAAAAGATGAATTGGACTTCTAAATGTTTAATTAGGACTGTTTATGAGATATTAAGCCATCAAAATATATCGTAAAAAAAGTTGCAAAGTTATACTGTCGGCTTTTATATTGTTAGATTTACCAGCTGCTCTGGTGTCTAGCCAACGGGAGTCGCCGATAAGAGATAACAATAGATTTTAAGGACAATAGAGTCGTAAAATCTCATCTCCATTGAATCATAGCTAGACAAGAAGCACAATTAAAAAGCTCTTAGGAATATTTATGAGTATGTTGTAAAGATAAATCATACAAATTTTTAGACAAGTATAAAATATTATTTCTATTACAGCGTGATTTGAGAAAAATAAAATTGAAGCGACTATATTCAATACTAAAAGAAAGTTAGTAACTTCAACGTTTCCTTGTGTACCAAATACTTACACCTCAAAAGTAAATAGTTTGAAGAACGAAAACATTAACGAAAGTATTTACACTTTCAAATTATTGTCCATTATGTGATAAAACTATTCTGTGATACAAATTATCTTAGATCATAATATTTACTTTCTTTTTAATTGTTGTAAATTATAAATGATCACGCTGTAATAGAAATAATATTTTATACTTGTCTAAAAATTTGTATGATTTATCTTTACAACATACTCATAAATATTCCTAAGAGCTTTTTAATTGTGCTTCTTGTGGACGGATTCTGTGAGTTGCTATGACAACTGTAAAATAACAAAATGGCGGAACTATTATTTCACAATTATTTGCGTTTATTATCTCGTACAGAGTTTTTAGCGAAATAATAAATAGCCTATTTTACTTCCAGGGTTATAAATTATGACGGGCTTCGTGGTCTAGTGGTTCATGTAACGGACTGCCGTTCACGAGGTCGCGGTTCGATTCCCGCACATTACAATCATTTGTGTGATCTTTATAAATGTTATACAAATGTTTGTACTACGTCTGGGTGTTTCTATGTATTATAAGTATGTATTTACAAAAGAAAAGTAGTATATGTATTCTATCCGTATTCTGGTACCCATAACACAAGCATATAAGCTTAGCTTGGGACCAGAGAATGTTGTGTGAAATGTCCATGAATATTTATTTATTTATTTATCTTCATACCAATATTCGTGCGATTCTATTTGGCAGATTTTTCGTGAAAACGTCACAAATAAACAAACAAACTCACTTTTATATATATGTAAGGATATCATGAAATCTACGTCTGAAGAACTGTATTAATAAGTTAAACATAATTGCTATGTCTCTCAGGTAGTGATAGTAATAAAGAAGACCAATCCCGACAAGAAACCGTCGCAGAGCTCGGCTAGGTTCCGCGCCAGACGTAAGGAGTTAGAACAACATGAACAGACTTTTCATATGGTAAGTAGCTATTCGGCTGCCCAAAACCTAGCAAAGGACATTTTTTTTAAATTCGTTTTCTTAAATTAATATTTCCCAATGTTTTTACTGCGTCTAATGCAAAAACAACTGTATTTCTATCTTAAATAAAATCAGAGATATGAACATGTATAAACCTAGCAACTAGCACTTCATACTTGTTGATTACAAAATGAATAAACTTCTCCTGAAAAAGCTACTGAAATGTACTTGCTAGGTTTTGGTTCTGGACAGCCGTATTGTTATATGATACTAGCTGACCCGCCAAACGTTGTTTTGCCATATAAATGTCAGTTGGAGGTTTGAAAAATAGATGTTGTCCGATTCTCAGGCCTACTGAATACGCATGTAAAATTTCATAAAAATCGGTCAAGCCGTTTCGGAGGATATGGTGACTAACACTGTGACACGTGAATCTTTACTTATTATAAAACAAAGTCGTAATTTTTGTATGTATGTCCCTATGTGAGCTTATATATTTAAGTTTTTTATGTTCAGTATTCGGTCAACATTACTATAAATAAATCGTCCCAAAAATAATAGAACCTTTGACTAAAGGATGTCCTATGTGTATGTTTAATTGGAAGCATAAATGTGCGTGATGGATAACGCGAGGAGAATGCATTGTGGTCTGTTTTACAAATTGATGAATGTTGTTTTAGTATGACCTGTAAAACGAAAAGTTGACGCACAGTATGGACTTTGCAGTCATTGTATAATTTTATTCTTTTGTGGGAAAGCGATATGGGTTAAACGTGGATACTTTTAATACGGCTCGTTGTGCTCTTTCAAGACTGAGCATTTTTGTCTTAATAGCACCCCCCCAAGACAGTATACAGTAGCCCAGTATCGATTGGCACATTGCATAGTATACCATCTTTATGATATGAAAATCTGCAACGTGTCTAAGATTTTTAAAAATAAATATAAGTTTACGAATTCTTCCCGTCAACAAATCTATATGCGGTATAAAACTCATCTTGTCATCAATAATGACTCCCAGATATTTGTTGGTAGTCGACCTAGTTATGCAAGGACAATTGTAGTACTGACAACGCGCATTTGCACTCCTATGAGCAACAATTGAGAAATCAGCAGATGAGTCCTTATTTGTTATAATATTAAATTGGATTACCTTAGTTTTTTCAACATTAAGCGACAGTGAGTTTTTTCTTAACCACTTTGTTATCTTATCAAACTCTTTTTGGGTATTTTTATATAATTCGTCCCATGTTTTATCTGTAAAAATAAATAATATAATAAATAGTAGGATGAAACCCATTCGAAAAGGAGGAGGGTTTTATAAAAATGAAAGGAAAAATAATTTACGGGCGATCTGAGGTCGGGAAGGGGATGGAGGGGGGGTGTAGGTTTTAAGGGTAAAAAATGGTTTTTCTCGATTTCCGGCAAAACTAATAGTCCTATGGAAAAAAGTAGAAAGGCAAAGTTGTAGGTAATAAAAAGATCTAAAACTTTTGTATTACCACTTTATTCACATAACCTCAAATTTATGTGAAAAATTCAAAAAACCAAGTTTTTTTTTTATCTTTTACAAAAATGTTTTTTCACTAACGAAATTTGGTGAAAACTTACCTTTTTATGTCCTTTATGTCCTAAATACGCTGTAATTTATTTGATTAGAAATATTTGTTTTTACACCTTATTTTGAATTAATATCGAAAAAGCACCCTAATTTTCAATCGAAAATTCACCCGTCAAAATATCAGCGTTTTTAAAAAAAAATCCATGGCTTTTTTTTTCATATCTTTCATTTTTTTTTTCATGTGCAATTTAGGTACTTATCAATTCATATGTAATTTACTTATATATGGGCTTGGTCTGTAATAAAATGGTAGATTGATTACAATAATGTATATTTCTTTGTCAGGAGCTCGAGTTACGTAACGTGCGTTCTCGTCGTAACTTCCAACTAGTATGGCGAGGATACTCAGTATGTACTCGCCGAGATCACTGGACACAGTTCGAGCTCTCTCCAACTAAATTTCCTCCTTTTGCGTTCAGCCGTGTCAGAACATACTGTAACGAGACCAACGCGCCTTTATTGTGTACACATGCTTATACATAGCCAGGTTTGTTCTCTTTCATGTGATTGATTTGATTCAGTTATCTTCGGAAATATGAATAGCGAATGAGTTGTTTTCGAAAACATGAGCTATGAATTATGAATTTAATTAAAATTAATAAATTTTAATTCAAAGTATGAACCCTTTATTTGCCGAAAATAGGTCATACAAGATATTACATAATGATGTGAGTTACATTAGTTCGCTATTTTCTACCTATTAGGCATGCAAAAAACTTGTAACATTTTGTTAATGTCGGTCATACAATACTATACAAAAGCAAATGAATCCGTTATGTTTCGAAATATGAACATTGAATTGGTTACGATTCGAAATATGAAGAGGGAATCTGTTACGATTCGAAATATGAAGAGTGAATCTGTTACGATTCGAAATATGAAGAGTGAATCTGTTACGATTCGAAATATGAACAGTGAATCTGTTACGATTCGAAATAATGTAAACAATGAATCGGTTATGTTTGGAAACACGAAAAGTATATCGACTAAGTCCAACCATATTCGTTATCTGGTTTGGCAGCTCTTCGAAGTATCGAACCCGCGACCTCTTAATCGCCAGACCGTTACGTGTATCACTCAACTACGAGGCTCGTTTCGTGGTTGAGTGGTTCATAATATTTTTAATCTTTGCAATTTAAACTTTTAACTATTTCTTTTTTCAGATATACAGGAGACTGATAGCGGGTGAGTGGAATCAACTCGATTAGTCTCTGATCTTATCTTATATTGACTTAAAATATTATATTTATATGTAAATATTAATTGTATATAATAACTATGCAAAAGATATGTACGAAAATACAACTCATAGAGCTTGTACCGACATTAAAATATAAATAATTATTTATTTTATTTCTAATATATATAGCAAAAAAATTATATACGAGTTATTTCAATAAAATTAAATGACATATTTTTATAACCTAACAAACTGTTGCCCACAACTTTGCGTAGAATTTAGACAAAAGAAACCCTAACCAGTTATAAAAAAACCCTTTTATTGTTTTAAAAAATTGCTTCATAATCTGTTGTGTAGTTTTCATAATATAAGCTCACATAGGGACATACATACAATAATAACGACTTTGTTTTTTAATAAGTAAAGATGAGATATTAAGAATGTAATTTTTCATGTTTTCTCTTGGTTTCTTCTTAGTATAGTGTCAAATTGCTGTGATTTAATGCCTTATAAGTTATTGTTAGTTTGTTACGTGATCACTGTTGGAATATGTAGTGTTGCATACAGAAAAAATTGGTCGCAGTGTGATGTTATTATCACCTAAAGCCTTCCTCGATAAATGGACTATCCAACACAAAGAATTTTTCAAGTTGAACCTGGGATTAATGCGTTTAAACAAAGTTTTCAACTTTTTTAACACGCTTATATAAGTTCCGTATGTATCTATCAAGGTATTTTATGTAACGGAATCTTTGAACGTGATTTTAATCCACTTGCAGTAGTCGGATTGATCTGAAATTTTGCACATATATCAAGGACCGATGACAATGCAATAATTTAAAAAAAAAATCAGGATTTTCAAGCGTGTTTTTTAGTTTTTGAACTAAGTAGATTATTATAGTATTAGTATTGATAGCATACATCTGGTCTGGGCCCCAAGTCTGCTAATGAATTGTGTCACAATGAACGTTCAATGACACCATTATTACCACGAAAAATTAACAGTAGACTACCGGGATCGATAAATTCTATCAATCCCGGTAGTCTACTGTTAATATTTCGCCACTAAGCAAATTATTGCATTTGTTGATTACTTAAGAGGGTATATCTATGCTTCTATCACTTTCTTTTGTGGTAAAACTTTACCAAATTTGTGTGACAGACGCTGCAACTTTATCTAAAGAAAACCGAAAAAAGTGGGTTTTTCGGATCGTCATATTTCTTTTAGATATTATGTTTTGAAAAAAGAAAGTGATAGAAGCATAGATATACTCTTTATCTATAATATAAAAACTATTAAAATCGGTTTAACTTTCGCGAAGAAAAAACGGAAGTACGATGCCCATACTTTTGTATGGAGCATAATTTGGTATCGTGCCGTCATAATAGCGAATTTTATCGAGTTTGGTAGTCTATTGTTAATTTTTTATTACAAATGATACCATTCAATTGAACTTTCACTGAACATTGAATAGCGGACTTGAGGCCCTGCTCTTTATTTTTACAAGTAGTAACACCGATACTTTTCCAACAGGATGAAGTAACAAATATTCAAATAAATAACAAAGTACAAAATTTTTGCCTCTTGTATTGGACATTGCGAGTAGTTTGTATAAGAAATATTAATAATCCGATGTAGTTACGTTAATTTTGTACTAAAAATCAAAATTAAAGGCGACGCATGGTAGCCATATTGTGTTTGCTCAATTTAAACGTCAATGTGTTTGTGTTAAGTTTAAGTACAGCTGTTTAGATTTTTACGTATCTTTTCTGTTCGCATAGTTTTAAATAATTGGTCAAGTGCGAGTCGGACTCGCGCACGAAGGGTTCCGTACCATTATCTATGCAACATAAGGCAACGTTATTAGTATCGAGCAAGAAACGGTAAAAAAATCATGTTTGTTGTATGGGAGCCCTCCTTAAATATTTATTTTATTTTATTTTTAGTATTTGTTGTTATAGCGGCAATAGAAATACATCATCTGTGAAAATTTCAACTGTCTAGCTATCACCGTTCTTGAGATACTGCGTACGGAACCCTAAAAATCATGTTTGTTGTATGGGAGCCCCCCTTAAATATTTATTTTAATTTATTTTTAGTATTTGTTGTTATAGCGGCAATAGAAATACATCATCTGTGAAAATTTCAACTGTCTAGCTATCACCGTTCTTGAGATACTGGGTACGGAACCCTAAAAATCATGTTTGTTGTATGGGAGCCCCCCTTAAATATTTATTTTATTTTATTTTTAGTATTTGTTGTTATAGCGGCAATAGAAATACATCATCTGTGAAAATTTCAACTCTCTAGCTATCACCGTTCTTGAGATACAGCCTGGTGACAGACGGACGGACGGACGGACGGACGGACGGACAGCGAAGTCTCAGTAATAGGGTCCCGTTTTTACCCTTTGGGTACGGAACCCTAAAAACAATAAATTGTTTTTAGTTAACAACTTTCGGCCTACTTTTTAGATTATCTATTATTATGTTTAAATAATACCACGTTTTACGGATTTAGACGAGAACATTTGTTTTAAATATCAGCCAGACAACGTTTTAGAATTTTTCAGTCAATGGGTCACGAGTGTGCCTTGTAAAAACTGATCTCAGAAGACACCCTACAGCTCAGTCCTACTCGTGACCATAGTGGTATCCGCAACGTAATTAAAAAAATTGTTTTATTTCAATGAGTCGTGCAAGTGTTTATAGAACACAGATATAGCAGATGGATAGTCAATGGCTACATCACTTCACATTCACAAAGTACGACTTAGCCAGGCTAAAGTTATTTGTCCTCAATTTTAAACGTCAACCCACCATGTGGTATTTCTGTGTTAGAGAATTAGTATTGCTAAATTTATTAAATCTACTCCACATATTGAACTTTGGTTGTACAATGAATATAAGCCACACAAATTGGTAATGCGCCTGGCGGCCATGTTGGTGACGTCATAGTGACGTATAGATGAGAATATTACATTTTGTTAGCTGTACTTTTTCTTTGCTGATGACGTCACAAGGGCGTTAATTTGACAAGGTTCCAGCGCATTACCAATTTGCGTGGCTTATACTGAATAGCATTATATTATGTATAAATCAAAATTTAATTATATAATAAGCGTAACGTTATATCATTATATACATAATGCTTTGTTACTAGTGATAAGTTCTTACAATACAATTTGTTATTGTAAAGAGGTTGTTTTATTTGTATTTTAACCTGAACAGCGTAGGTTTAGCAGCGTACCGAGAGGCAGAGTACGCTTGACTTTTGAGAATTGTAGATTACAATGAAATTTCCGATTCTATGGTTTAATGATTTAGTCGAAAGCACTAAACTTGACGGAAATAATGGTACCGATGGTACCTATTCACCTAAACTTAACTAAAAAATGGGAAAATCGATAGTGTCAATAACACAATTCGGCAATGTTAACTGAAGTTTTTTATTAGAAAATCTGTATATCTATCTATACTAATATTATCCTCTTAGCTGGCACTTGACCTTGAACTATAAAGCTAAAGAATTTGTTTGTTTGAAAGCGCTAATCTCAGGGACCACTGGACCGGTTTGAAAAATTATTTCAGTTTTGGATAGTAAATTTATCGAGGCAGGTTATAGGCTATAATATCACGATGCGAGCATTAGGAGCGAAGCATTAGTGAAATATGTTTCAAAATGGGGAATCATTCTCTAAATTCCACGCGTACGGAGTCGCGGGCAACAGCTAGTTAATAAAATGTGCACAACGAAATAACCATTTAATCAAAATACGCCATAGTTAAAGTAATTTATTAATTTTGCAATTGACATGCTATGCTTTTACTTAATAAATCAAATTATGGTGGAAAAAGTGATTACCGTTACGTAGCTCTGCCAAATGAGCTTATTGCGGTCGTGCTTTCAGTAATCAAATTAGGCCACCATAATCGTCACTCGATTGAGTTTATATCGTATTTTTACGTACAACGCCATCTATCGAGAATGTTCTGCAACAATCTCGACCAGCCACCTAGTATTCTTTACATAATACAATTGGGTTGAAAATAATGACGCGACTTTCATTACTAAAGTAATTTGTTAATAAATTACTTTTATGATTATGGTGGACGATTATGGTGGCCTAATTTTATAACTGAAACGGTATTCCGAGGTCGTGGGTTCAAGTCCCGTTTGCGGTAATCACTTTTTCCACCATAATTTAATTTATTACGCCATAGTTGTTTTCATTTTTTTAATTAAGTTAGGTTTAGTTGTGCACGTAGAATTGGTACGATTGTCGACTCTCGTTTTTATGGTCCATTTCTCGGCTTAAACGCCCCCCCCCCCCCCAAGGCTATGTTCATGTTACATATTTGATACATTCTGGGAGTTTAGAACCGACCATCCCCTAATAAGTAATTAGAAATGAGATTCGTAATTGCTGTTAAACACGTCACATACTACCTACGTAATATTACTTGTAAGTCCATCTTTGAGTATTTTATTAACTGTCTAGATAAGGCCCGCGTATGATGTATGAGTGTGGATGAAGCCAAGGAAGTATGTTTGGATCGTAGCAGATGGCGCTCTATAGTCTCTGCCTACCCCCATAGGAAAAAGGCGTGATATTATAATGATGACTAAGGCCCGGGGTTTCATGCGCGTTTATAGTGACCTCTGCCTGTGAGTTCTTGATTTTTGGCGTGATGGTATGGTATATATTTATTTTAATGTATCTCTCTCACTCTCTCCAGCCCTTTTACGTCCCACTGTTGGGCACGGGCCTCCTCCACTTTGGGAGGGATTATGGTCTACTGTGCCGCGCTGACCAGGCGTATTGGCACAGGGTTTATTTTCGAGATTTCCGTCTCTCACAGGGAATGTTATATGTGTGCAATATCCCTTAGCTGACTTTTACAGCACCCTTGGCAGGAGATGGGGTGGTGACACTTGTATTCTTAATCCGTCACCACACGGAGTTTTATTTTTCCTTTTTTAATTTATAAGCTCTACGTAAGAAATCTATTCTGAAGTTTTTACGTGAAATAGCAACAAACACCCTTACATTCTCACAAACTAATGTTTATAATATTAGTGGTATTGACTCTTAAATACATGTTATTTTTTCACTCTTTATACCAACCATTTTTTACTTAATCTTTTTTACTGTAGGCAATGTTTTCCGCTGTCTCCTGACGTGAATTTCGCCACAATATTGTTTTCTAATACTTTCTTATCTTTTATGTATTCTGTGAATACTGTATATATGTAGTTCCAGATCAACTGAGTCCATCCAAAGGTTTAAAACTAAAAAAATACGCTTGAAAATGCTAAATATTTTTTTGAATTATTGCATTGTCATCGGTCCTTAATATGTGTGCAAAATTTCAAAGCAATCCGACTACTGTAAGTGTCTTAAAAACACTTTCAAAGATTCCGTTACATAGATTAATACATTGATATATACGAGTACGTACTGAACTAATATAAGCGTGTTAAAAATGTCTATTATGTCGGAAATACTGTGTTAGGTATTCTGTTTTTAACCGACTTCAAAAAAAGGAGGAGGTTCTCAATTCGTCTGTATGCTTTTTTAGGGTTCCGTACCCAAAGGGTAAAAACGGGACCCTATTACTGAGACTTCGCTGTCCGTCCGTCCGTCTGTCACCAGGCTGTATCTCAAGAACGGTGATAGCTAGACAGTTGAAATTTTCACAGATGTATTTCTATTGCCGCTATAACAACAAATACTAAAAATAAAATAAATATTTAGGGGGGCTCCCATACAACAAACATGATTTTTTTACCGTTTCTTGCTCGATACTAATAACGTTGCCTTATGTTGCATAGATAATGGTACGGAACCCTTCGTGCGCGAGTCCGACTCGCACTTGACCAATTTTTATTTATGTTTGATATCTCATAACTTTGAACCGGGCGAAGCAATTTTAATGATTCTTTTTTTATTTGAAAGCTGATGCTTCCCGTGTGGTCCCATTGGCACCAAGTCAGGATCTGATGGTTATCTCCAAAGAAATCGAGAAAAATCCTCAAATTTCTGAAAACAATGTGTGTGATTGTTTTCACAAATTATGTACCTATTTAAATAACCAAAGAGTAGACTGCCGAGGTGGTCTCATGAAGTGGGTTCAACTTTTTTTTTCATTTAGTACCATTTTCAGCATTAGAACTTGGGTGAACTTTAAAAGCGCCCTCTGACGACGCCCATGACTAAAAGGTGCGTTAAAATATCATCATAATCATCATCATATATAACATCACACCTTTTTCCCACGGGAGTAGGCAGAGATTATAGAGCGCCACCTGCTACGATCCAAACATACTTCGTTGGCTTCATCCACACTCATACATTTGGTCATACATGCCCGACGGTTGTAGGTGCTATGCACTTGATTCTTTTGAAGTATACCTGTGATGACATCAGAGTATACTTTTCTCGGGCGTCCTCTACTAGCGTTCCCACTTACCTCCGCCGTGTAGGTATATGCCTTTCGATAATCGTCTCTCATCCATCCTCTCCACATGACCAAACCACCTAAGCATACTTTTCTCCACCTTAGTCACTACATCCTCTTTCTGACCGCGACGTTAAAATAAAATATCAAATATTTTTTTTGTTTATTTATTTTTAATTAGATGAACATTAAAGTTATTTAATAACAACTCATATAAATTTAATTACATTGGTAAGACGACTAATTTCCAGGTATATACAATATTATTTTTATGGTATAGTAACCTAGTGAGCTAGGGGTCAAATTATAATATACATATGTATCAATATATAATTTTACATACTTATATTTAATATTCACCTACTTGCTTTACAATCTTTGACTTGAAATTATGGTTTAGAAATGGCACTTTAATTGTAAAATGTCATATAATAGTATTCTTATCGATAAATTAAAACTATAGACCGATCTAGTATTAAAATTATCTATGATGACAATAAGACTATGATGCAAAGAAAATATTCACTAACACTGGCGCCACTCATTAGTTGAAATCAAAGCACTTTTTACAGATTTAGACGCGTGTATTTGTGTTCAATTTTAGCCTGACGATGTTTTGGAAATATCTTTTATAATGCAAAGATTATAAAAAATACTTTTCACGGGTAAAAAAATTCTTATTGTTATTTTTAGGGTTCCGTACCCAAAGGGTAAAAACGGAAACCCTATTACTGAGACTTCGCTGTCCGTCCGTCCGTCCGTCACCAGGCTGTATCTCAAGAACGGTGATAGCTAGACAGTTGAAATTTTCACAGATGATGTATTTCTATTGCCGCTATAACAACAAATACTAAAAATAAAATAAAATAAATATTTAAGGGGGGCTCCCATACAAAAAACTGATTTTTTTTACCGTTTCTTGCTCGATACTAATAACGTTGCCTTATGTTGCATAGATAATGGTACGGAACCCTTCGTGCGCGAGTCCCACTCGCACTTGACCATTTTTTTTAGAATTCCGAATGGAGTAAGATCTATACATAATATTTTATATTGTACTGTTAGTGAATTTCTAAATGGTTTATGCTAGTCCAGATAGAAGGTGAATTTTTTGCCTTTGTTCATTTTGTAAGACAAACGGCCAATAATATTAATTTAGTCGAAGATTCTATCTATTAGATAATATCTATAATTTATAAAGAAAGACCATACACGAACAAGATTATCTGATTACAGCGCCGTGTCAACCATAAGTACTTATAAATATTATATAATGTAAGTAAATAAGTATTCTGGAGTACATACTAAATTGATTAAATCCAGAACGAATATGAATTATTTCATTAAAATATTGTATTTAATTTCTCAGTCTGGCTATAAATAAGATTTTAAATGGAATATGAATAAAGTCGTCATTAATAATGAGTTAGGAAAATACTTATATTTATAGAAAAGTATAGATGTCTATCCGTGTTTATGAAAGTAACAGTTTATGAGACTAAGCTCTAGGAGAGCTTGGAAGAAAACAAACGTACTGCGCCGATCCCAAATAACTTGGGATAAGGGCAGGAGGAAGAAGACTAAACTCTATTACAAATAATCATTTGTATAATATTGTTTATACTCGATTACAATTCTGATTACGCCGGATACCTATTCCAAAAGTTAATATTTTGTTTTTATAAATGCAAGGGTACCCAGAATTTAGGCTTCTTCAAATGATATTTACTAAAGAGATTAAGCACCATAGCAGCTTACGTACATAACATGAGTTTATGGTGAGACAATGATTCAACAGTGTATCCAATGAGGATACTTATGATGCATATTTTACATCTCATAAATATTAATTGTGAAACTATATAAAATATGGTTATAAAGGGTCCGGTACGGTTAACTTGATTCGCTTGTAATTTCCTACTAAAACTAAAGTATTACAATAAAAATGCTTTACAAAAAGCATCTCAGTTTTGTAATTTAGTTAGCCATCTTTAAGTAGAGTACTTGCAAATTCTGAAAAATTGGAGAAAATTATGACGTAAATAAATAGTACTGACAGTTTAACGAAGTATTAGACAATCGCTTAGTTTATAATACTTGCGATTCGTCGTCGGTGTGATCTCTTACTTCAAGAAATAATTTGTTATTTTCGGTGACTTTCTCCAGTGCTTATTTTAACAAAGTTATGAATTAAATATTTAGTAGTACGTCGCTTTATACTAGTCAAAAATCGTGTAAGTTCTGTGGTAGTACATAATGTAAATTATAGGGAGTTAGATAGTAGGTATAAGGCGAGGTTATGATGACGTCTGTTTTATAATTAATAAATGCTCACTTTATATACTGCTTAAGTTAAATGTGGAACATTAACTATTAATCAAGTAAAATATTTGTATCTTAAATTTTAATTTCCCGACGTCTCTTTTGAGACACCTTGGTGTAATATCTTGTTAGAAACATAATCTAGAATAATTCATATTATGATATTAATTACCACAATGTACAGAGTCTTCGATCACAAAATGTCGTCACTTAAGGTGAACGATGTAGCTAAGAAGACGCGTGAATTAGCAACTCAGCATTTCATAGAGTTACTTTATTTTTTATATTACACATTATCAGCGCCGACCCTGGGGTAGAGTGAAACAAGCGGCAGCCCTGGCGCTGGAGGCACGAGGCGCACGTAAGCCGGCCGGTTAAACTTTTAATCAACAAAAGAAACGTTAGTAAGACGAGAGTGGAGGTGTCACGATTATGTTATTCCGAGCATGTACCCGATCATAATTAAGTATAATTCAAATGTAGTAACATCGTCGATATTTTGCTCTAAACAGTATCTCTCTACCCGGAACGAGAGTCGGCGCCGCACATTATCGCTAATAATAATATAAATAAATAACTAAATAAAACAACAAGACTATTCTCTATTTAGTTTATTTTGTATATTAGGTTTATATATTTGTTCTGTTAATAATTTATGTACACGAAGCGTGCGGAGTGCCAGTCGGCAGCGAGCGCCCGGCGCCGCCCGCCCTGAGCCCGAGGCGGGCCGCGCTAGATGAGGCGCTCGCTCAGCCAGATTCAGGAGTCGCGCGAGCGGGAGTCGGCGCGCGAGCGGTCGGCGCGCTCGGCGTCGCGCTCGCGCTCGGGGGCGTCGGGCTCGCGCGGCATGGCCGGCTCGGTGTTGCGGCGCCGCACCTTGCCGCGCTTCTTCAGCATGGTGGCCTGCGGAGGGGGCGCGACTGGCAGCGGCGGGCGGGGCGCGCGCGACGGTCAGGGCCCGCTCGCCGCGCCGCCCGAGCCGCGCTTCATTTTCTTCAGCATGGTCGCCTGCGCAACACGCTCGTCAGCCGCCCGCCGCCGCGCCCGCACCACCCGCCGCCACCACCGCGCCTACCTACACCTGACACGACGCTCGCCGGGACATCTCATCGTACCACTTTATTTACAAAGTGAACCCAACTATCTAGTCGTATTAAAGTGCTCAAAAAATCCGAAAAAATTGAAAATGAACCGCGTGCGACGTCATAGCGATATTGAACATGTCAGGTGTACGTAGGTGCCCCGATGATATCGGATTGGGGCGCGTTACAAGCCGCTGTTTCATCCAATGTGACACGATGATGTACACTATTACGGTTTACTCATTATACTCCTTACAGCCGATGGCTATAGAAAAGTGTTTGCAGGAAGTAACAAGTGCGTCATCGTTGTTCGATTGTTTGAAACTGCGGCTTAATATGATCTAGTGGTAACATCGTGCTGAGTGGAATCTGAGTGCTCGGGCGTAACGTGACTCGGGACGGTTTATTAAAATTCTGCTTGATCAAACCAATAATGTTAAAGTTTTAATGATTGCGTGAATACTATACACTTGAAGAGACATATATTTTGTTATAGGTTGATCAGGAAGAATTTTTCAAGATAAAAAAAATTATTAATAAATTAAAATCAGCGAGCGTTGCATAATTTCCAACCCCACTGGGGTACAAACAAGCGAGCACATGCAAGCATTTATTATACGCGATAATCACACACGTTCTATGAGAATTGACATGTAATAATTTCTCTTCAAGAATACTGACTATTGCTATTCTTACTGACACCTCAAGTGATAAAGCGAAATTGTTATGTAATTTAGCGGACTTAGTATGCTAAGATCGTATTTGTTTTTTTTTTCATTTTAATGTAACTACACATTATTCATGTTGTTGTGTGGATTTGTACTGATAGGGCGATATAGTCGCAAAGCGAACAAGCCCTTTAAATAAAACAATAAAAAAAGAATAGTGACGCTGTGCCTAAATATTGTGAGTGGAAAACAACATAGTACAAATAATTCTATAAAATCTGACCCAGTCCATAAGCCTGTTCAATCGATTCGTTGTTGAAAGTCGAGTCTGTATTGAAATACTTGTGTTTGCTCCATTGCCAAGACAAATCCATGTTACCCTATTTGACCCTATTTTCAATACTTTGCGATAGTTAAAAAATTCTTTTGTTGATACTGTCATGTCCAAATAATAGCGTTTTATATAAACATCGAATTGTCTACATAGTAAAAACACAAAAATAAAACAAATATTGTCTGTCTGTTATACATTTAAACCATCCGGTTTCGGTTTAGTCCGGGTTTGTCTTTTTCGCGTGGTAACGGTTTAAGAATATCAGTGTCACCACCATATTTCATCCCAAGGGTGCTGTTAAAGCTAGATAATTACAAGCAGATAACGTACTCTGTGAGAGATGGAAAACTCGAAGCTAAACACTATGTTAACACGTCTTGTCTGTGTAGCATGGTTAGTAGATCAAATATCCTTTCGAAGTGAAGGATGCCCGTGCCCAACAGTGGGACGTTAATGGGCTGAGAAGATGCCGTCATGTGTCAATCAAGGATGCCGTCATGTGTCAATCAAGGAGGTTAAAAGTAGGGAGGAACAACTCTGGAACATAGATTTGTCCCAAGGCCCGGCCCGTTTACGGTTTAAAAGTATAATAGTAGCCTTGCCTTCTCTTTTCTTCTTACTAGCTTTCTCTTTTACTCCAGCTCAAAAAGAAAGAGTTAGAAAGGCTACTAAATAGGCTCTTTGTCATTTATTTTTCTTAATGTGTTCAACCAAAAAAAGAAGCAGACCAGTTTCGTTGTACCGAGTGTTACGTCTAGATCAATATCATCAGTCTATGGTGTCAATATGCGGCAATTGTAACGACTTGATCCTACTATACTAATATTATAAATATCAAAGTGTGTGAGTATGGATGTTTGTTACTCCTTCACGCAAAAACTACTGTGGATACTACTACTAGTGGATTTTAATTAAACTTTACAATAATGTAGCTTATACATTAGAATAAAACATAGGCTATAATTTATAAAGTTAACCGCGGAAACCGAAATCGATGCGATGTCTGTTTATGATACGTAATATGATAATATGTAATAAATTAAATTGTAGTGGAAAAAGTGATAACCGCAAGCGGGACTTGAACCCACGACCTTGGAATACCGTTCCGTCGCTCTGCCAACTGAGCTATGGCGGCGTGGCTCTGCCAACTGAGCTATGGCGGCCGTGCTTAATGCTAAGTGCTATGTAACCAATGTCGCCATTACAATGTCACTCGATTGAGCCTACATCGCATTTGATGTACAACGCCATCTATCAAGAGTGTTTAGCACATTCTCGACCAGCCACCTAGTATTCTTTACAGAATACAATTGGATTGCTATGCTTTTACTTAATATGATATATAATATGATATGATATTAAATATGTTATAGAAAATATGTTATAGAACGTGTGTATATTGTATATAATTAATATACAGTGGAGTCCCGGTAATCCGGACCCTGGCTTATCCGGCGCACCCTGTAATCCGACATGGTCTATTATTTATTACTGAATATTTTTTTGATAATATGTATTCGCTAATGCATGATTGAACAAGTTACAACTTGTACGCACCATCACTATTGTGCTCGACGCATAGGGTATTGTTTCAATTCTGAATATTCTGATTGCTTAGTTTGAATTTGACTACATGCCGATGAGGATGGTAGTGCGTGCGCCAGGGTGTGTTCATTGTTTACTGTTCTTAGGCTAGTTAGTTCTATAATCCGACAAATTCGATAGTTCGACACTGCCCTGCAAAGTGTTTGTCGGACTACCGGAGTTTCACTGTAATAGTATTGGTTGTATGTACCTTGAGCGCTGACTTGAGTACCACCACCTCGCTGGGCACCGCCACCCATGGCTCCCCGTCCACCTGTACTGGGATCTCACTCTTCAGGTTGATCTTGATGTGCCCACCCTGACATACAAAATTATTATGATATCTCTCTTTATTTTTAATTAGTTGTTCCGCAACTTCGTACGCGTGTAATTTAAAAACGAAACATTAACAAATTATAGAAAAAAGCCATCCTCATGAACCATTCTATCTATTAAAAGAAACCGCATCAAGATCCGTTGCGTAATTTTGAAGATATAAGCTCACATAGAGACATACATACAAAAATTACGACTTTGTTTTATAATAAGTAAAGATATAATAATATACTTCTAGTTGCCTCCAATTAGGAGCACCACCTAATTAAAGTAATATGGGTTCATTTCCACGTAGATGCCTACGTGGAAACTTACTATAAACCTTAAAATTTTTACTGCTTCTGGTTCATGCCAGACAATCTACTGAAAAAACTAATGGAAAAACATAAGTAAGAACATGAGTAGTCTTTTTAAGGAGTGAAATGATATCTAATTGAGAATACTTATTCTCGTAATTGATAATGCTTATTCTCGTAATTGAGAATGCTTATTTTTGTAATTGAGAATTCTGATTCTCGATTCCTGAGGAGCGCTAAGTACCTGTGCTATTCTCATGGCGCCCCGTAAGCCTGACTGTATCTGGCCGAGATGTACTACGCCAGTGACCCCCACGATCTCCAACATGCCATCCCAGTGGTTGGGTTTGCTGAACTGGTCGTCCTTCTCCGGACCCCAGGGGTTCGCGCCTGAACCCCAACTGGAATACCAGCAAACAAAACTGTTATTATTATACTTTTGGTGTAATGTTCAAAGTCCCTTTTGAGAGGAAGTGACAGGTTGACTCTTATCCAAATTTCCTAAAAAAACACCACCTATTTTCTTAAAATTTATTTCGTAAAATATATTCATAGAAAAAATATCATAAAAACTGTATACCTAAATGGCCAAAAGTTATTTTATATTCTAGTAATGTAGTTTTATCCGAGCAATCATAAAACTTTTACTGTTTAAGCCATAGAAAACTGTCGTTTACCTGAGTATATTTAATATGATGATCCCCTCGAGTGCCGGCAGTTCCACGAGCTTGCCGTCCACCTCCAAGCGGATAGCTTTGTGCAGATCCTTGCACATCTTGCGACCCACCATCTTGCGCAAACCCATTTTCACATACACGCCTTTGTTGCGGAGCCTAAACAATATAATTCATATTATTCATCGTAATAAACTCCTTAAAAGCTATGCACAGATATTTCCAATAATTCTTTTCTTGCTGTCACCAGTCTAGTCAAAATTCATTTGAGTACAGTCAACTTTTTATTCTCCTAAGGGTCATGATTTATAACATCACACCATTTTCCTATGGGGTAGGCAGAGAGAATAGGGCGCATTCTGCTACGATTCAAACACGCTTCCTTGTTTTCACTTAGCGTCCATCTATATATTCCGCAGATGTTAACTACTCAGGTTACTTAATTGACTCTTATTTTACCAATGAAAAAAGAATAGTTACATATTTAATGTATTACACTTACCTGCTATTAAATTTATTGGGATTCTCTTCCCGTGCGTTATGGAAGTCTAAGCAGAGGTCAGCGTCGATGCCGATACCGAAGTAGTTGTTCATGACGAGGATCTGAGAGTTGTCTTCGCTCTGAGAGCCTGTCGTCACCGACGCTGTAACCATACCGACTTACTCAATACTGCCGTATAGTATTATTGTACCAGGTTTCTAAATCCGGTTTTACAGTTCAAAATTTGGAGGAAATATTCCTTGCAAGGTAGAAACGTAAGGGCTTTTGTTCGGAGTATTGTTAGTGTTGCCCGCAACTTTGTACGCGCAGAATTTAGAAACAAAACCTTGATAAATTATACAAAAAAAAGCCATCCTCTCGAACTAATCTGACTGTTAAAGAAAACCGCATCAATATCCTTTGCGTAGTTTTGAAGATATAAGCTCACATAGGGACGCATACAAAAATAACTACTTTGTTTTATAATAAGTAAAGACTAGTGTCGAATTTGGTGGAGCCACAAAAGAGCTAAAGAATTTATTTGGTGTATATTGTACGTATATATTTTAATTTATAGTGATGAAGACTGTGTTAAAGATATATATCTAGGTATATATCTTTAACACAGTCTTCATCACTCACACACACATCACATAAATTGCTGAGTGATAATTTAATACACAATGATTGCTTGATATAAAGACACAAAAATAACGTCACTTGACCTTATTGTAGATCTCTTTGAAAGTACTGAGTTGTTATAGAGAAATAACTTACAAGGAAGTTGTTTGGAAAGTTCTTTAGGTTCGTCCTGCTTATCTTCGGGATGGAAGACCACGGTCCATCGATCAAGGCGGATCTCCTCAGCGTCGATGACGTCACGCAGCAAGGATAGAGGATCCTCGCAGCCAGTGTAGCCGGAGCCCCAGCGCAAAGTACGCGCCAGGTCGTTACCTGCAGTCATTTATGTCTATCATATTATCGTTTTAAAAATCAAATGTTTCGTAAACATTGCAACCACCATGAGCACGCATATCTTCAAGATCAAGACCGTAATATGTATTTACTGTAAAAGTGGCATTACAGTTGTAATTTAATATGCAAGAGGTTTTGGCTTCAATTTCCACTCAGATGCGTGATGCACATGGCTTTTTAAATGGGAGATAAAAGCTAATTTTCGTTTACAAATCTTCATAATCGGCTTTTATTGCAAATAATACCAGCTAATACAAGTTGACAAAGGTCTTGTGTTGTCTAGTGAAGTTTTCTAATTAAAGTCTCATCGTTTCAGAGAGTATGGTATGGTGGGTAAGTACCGGTGCCGAGTGGTACGATGGCGCAGGGAGGGTTGGAGCACTGCGAGTCCTGTCCCACGTTGTCGAGACACTGCAGCACCCAGCCGATGGTTCCATCACCGCCGCACACCAGGATCTTGTAGTTCGGGATGTGACGGAACACGTACAGACTAACACACAACAACAACTATATTTTCCAACTATTTCATTAAATTTATACTTAAGAATACTATAACAGATCATTTTACAGTAAAAGCAGGTCGGAAACTGACCAAACTGATCTTAGGATCCGATCCAACAAAAAGACGCACTTTATCAAATCTACTTATATTGGTCAAGCAGTTGTTCGTTCTCAAATCCAATAAAGATTCTATTATTATGCACGGTAGTATTAGCTATTCTCCACACACACTTTTTTCTTACTTTCTGTATAAGGAGAAATATTCAAATATGTTGTTTATGATCTTACCCGGGAAGTGGACCTCCGTTCTCTAGATCGAAGACTTGGTAAGGGTTGAGTAGTTTACGGAAAGAGTTGATGAGTTCGAGTCCCTGACACCCGCCGGACTTGACGTTCACGAACACCAGGAGTGGCTTCACGCCGGCCGGCACCATCGACTGCTCGATACTCGGTAGTAACATTACTATACACGAAAATAATCAAATACATAATATTAAAAAGCCATTGATATGGATAAGAGGTACAGGCGATCCACAATGGCGTGTTGTTACCTACGCTTATGTATGGAAGCGAATGTTGGGTGTGGCAGGAGAAGCACAAAAGTAGAATAAATGCTGTAGAGATGCGCTCTTTGAGAAGTATGTGTGGTGTGACTTTGAAAGAGAGATTAATAAATGAAGTTATAAGAGAACGTTGCGGTCTGAAAGAGGATGTAGTGAGTAAGGTGGAGAAAAGTATGCTTAGGTGGTTTGGTCATGTGGAGAGGATGGATGAGATACGCTTAACGAAAGGCATATACACGGCGAAAGTAAGTGGAAATGCTGGGAGAGGTCGCCCGAGAAAAATATACTCCGATGTCATCGCCGGGATACTCCAAAAGGGGCAAGTGCGTAGCACTTACAACCGTCGGGCATGTATGACCAGATGTATGAGTGTGGATGAAGCCAAGGAAGTATGCTTCGATCGTAGCAGATGGCGCTCTATAGTCTCTGCCTACCCCCATGGGAAAAAGGCGTGATGTTATGATGATGATGATGATGATGAAGAGGTATGACTGCTTGTTTCAAAGATCAACAGAATATTAATGTTCCATTAAGCCAAAGACTTAACAGTCTGGCTCCTCATTGATTTAATTATTCCTGTAGTATAGGTCATACAGAGTTAATATTACACACATAATATCTCAAAATTGCTGAACATTTGAAATTTGTCTATTTTAGAATTGCAAACGTAATAATTCATAAGTAAATAGTAGTACTTACCTAATAAATGCTTATCTTCATATTTGGCCTCTCTGAGTGCGTAGAGCGCGCGCACCGCCTTGCTGGCATCCTCGTACGTGATCACCATGGAGCCGTACTCGTAGTAGATCGGACCGATGCTCGTGAATTTGTTTTCTGTTATATTTACAACTATTTAAATAATCTGTCTTTTTAAAAGTAAAAGTAATTATAGGGGAGTTATGTATACTGACCGGTGCCGAGGAACTCGACGAGTATATTCTCGTAGTTCCGCTCGGAGAGGCCGGGCGGTAGTGAGGCGACGAACAGTGCGAGCGTGGGACCGTGCGGGTCGCGGCGAGGCTGCAGGTAGAACCGAGCCAGCTCCATGCGGCGTACTGACTCACGAGCCAGACGAACCACTATACGCCATGGACGCTCCTCCTCCTCCAGCACACGCTCTGACACTGGACATAACAGCATTCACTATACTGCACACTTTATAAACAGAATGCTCAGCAAACTACTGAAAAAGCTGATTAGAAAAGTTCGTCTCCACTATGATAGACTAACCGTGGTCTAAACTCCCTACATGTGAACTTTTTGTTTTTGGCTGAAACTTTTAAATGTGGGTATCTTGGTGGATACAAGTCAAACAAATTCGATGTAAAATGTGGTGCCTTACCGCCGCGGTCGAGCAATATCTCTGAGCACCGGTAGTCCTGCACGGCCTGTGCGGGGTCGAGACCGAACCTCTCTAGCGCGGCCGCCATCAGGTCCGCGACCGCGTCCTCCCCGCCACACGGCACCGTCACGAACGTCTCCCCCGCCCCCGCCACGCGACCTGGGTACACGCGGACCTCGCCCCGACCTGTCTCCGGTTCTCTGTGTGTACAGTAAACATTCATTCTATTAACAAACTCGTAGAGCCTTAGGACACAGAACTAGGCAGGGTACATGTCTTGGGGAACTTACTACTTAAATTACTAAGAAATAATGGTTCGTGAGAGCTACAAAATATTGGAGTATTCTTAATGGCTTGATCAATTAAGATCAGGGAAAGCTGGTGGTTGAAAGCAGCATCTGTAGGAACAATTGTTGCGGCGTTCTTTGAGAAAATCTCAAGTACGAGAAACACCTAATAAATGAATAATCAAAAGTATTTATATGTCAGAATATCGTCTTACTTGAAGCGCAAGAATAGTGCAGGTCTTTTATTAGGCAGCCTCGTAACTCTAGCGAGCGGGGCGGGGTCCTTGAGCGGCGGCTCGTCTCCAGCCAGCGCGTCCGTCAGCTCGAAGAGGTCGGGCTCGCGCGCCACGTGGAACGCGCGCAGGGCTGCAGACACCAGCTCGCGCTCGTTCCAGTTGCGACCTACCACCACGGGCCGGTACAGCCGCCGCGACCATGCTGCCTCACCGTCGTACACCTTTACTACTTCTGTCATATAACATGCGTATTCATTATTAACAAACAAACATCAACTATATTCGCAAGGTCTAGAAACATCAATAGTTATAGTCCGAAATAAGGTCCAACCTGCATCTACATGACATCGCTTTTATATTAATTCCGGTTGTGTTATTCTTATTATATTCTGTACACTTAAATTCCACGGAAAAATATTGGTGTTAAACCGGTCTTTTCACAAAATGTGCCTTTGCTTTGTATTTTTTTTTTTATCAATATATAATACACACTTAATTGAGACATGTTTGGACACTATAATGGATTAAACTATTTCACTTATCAATAAATATTGCATTACAGTTTGCCGGCGGTTCAACACGCAACGTAACTCCTTTATAAGGCTTTCGTGTGTAGACAGTATTGCGCTAAACAAACCGACTGACCGTAGGAACGTGGCCTTTGCTTTAGGCAAGGCGCAAATTGAGACACGTATAGCACGTGTGAGGTGGCCTGACACGAGGGACACGACACGTGCGTGCCACACGTGCTGCGTGGGGATCCGCAAATTGAGGCGCAGTTGAAATCAAGACACCCCACGTATCGGTTGTGCGGTGATCTAAATATTTTAAGGTGCACTTTGTGGGATCTCGCAACCAATCCAATATTTGAAAATGTCGGATGCAAGAACCAAACATTTATTATTGTTAAACTTGAATTCTGAATCAGAATCCGATGATGCTGAAGAAGATATTTTGTTCTCTTTCTTATTAAAAAAAAAAAAAAAAAAATTACCAAATAAGTACATTTTATCAGAGAGAAATAGGCGTGGACAGTTTAAAATTACTACTATGATGAGTGATGCTGATTTTACCAATTACTTCCGCATGAATCGCAACCAGTTTTTTGATGTTCATGGGATGATTCAACAAGACATTGACTCAAATGGATGTAATGCTCAAAAGCCGATATCAACAGAGGAAAAACTTGCAGTTTTCTTGAGGTAAGTAATAAATATTTCTAAATTCAGGTTAAAGCTATTTATTTTATTTTTTTTTACAATCTGTTATGAGAATCAAATGTCTGTACATAGTTAGCCAAAGCGGAAATATCAGGTTGATCTTGGAGGTCTCCACCATGTGGTTGTTGGGGTAATGGGATGTGTGTCTGATCTTGCTGGTCTCGATCTTGTAGTTGTTGGGATATTTGGAAGGGTGTCTGATGGGAATCAGACCAAGCATGAGTGCTGGGAGAGCTTGCAACCGAGTAATTATACGAAGTTAACGATGAAGATGGTCGACTTTGTAGGTTCATAACGTCCTCTTCTGCTTTTGACACAGCCTGAAAAAGTTGGCCCCTCACCCTATGCTGGTATTGGGGGGGCAATTTTTTTGTTAGCTGGTACATTGAAAGGAAAAAATTGTATAGAGGGTCGTCTGAAGGATTATCCCTAGATTCCAATTTTCTCCTTTCTTCCTCCCGTTGTTTAGATCTCTCCTCTCGCTTCTGCAGAGACCTCTTCAGCAAACAATGCACATCGTCCTGCTTTCTGATTTTTTGTTTTTTGGTGTTGGCTACTGAAGTTTGCTCTAATGTACCCGTCGTTTTTGTGCTGGATTCTTCAACTTTGTCTTCTTCAACATCTGCATTGTTGGATTGTTCATGATTCGAGGAACAATGCTCCCCTTCTACATTTTCGGAGTCCAAAATTTCATTGCTTAGGGGTAGTGCCGATGAATGTTGTGAATCGTCATCGCTGTCGTTAACGTTTCCTTCACGGGGTCCAGCAGACATAAAACTTTCCAAAAACGTCATTTGCTTCTGAAACCGCCAAGGTCTAATGTTTTCAGGAGCAGCACCACTTTTAAGAGATTTCATTTGTCGCCGTCGTGCGTCTCGATAAGAATTTCTCAACTTGAGCCACATCGTTTTCGCTGCTTCACCTGAAACAAATACTTATTATGGATCCACATCTATTACATTACATACATCAACTATGACATATATGCAAACAAATTAATTTTAATAGATATTGTAAATACCTTTTTTTGGCAACAAATTAATTTTAATAGATATTGTAAATACCTTTTTTTTTTTCTTTCTTTGGCTTATGGTTTACCAGCACTTTTTAAAAATGCTTTACACAAATTAAAAAGTGCTGGTAAACCATAAGCCAAAGAAAGAAAAAAAAAAGATAATTAAAGCACAGCATAGGAATAAATAAACTGTAAATACCATATTATGACAAATAAAAATGAAGGAAGAAAATAAAAGAAAAAAAATTGTTAACTACAACACAAGGTTTTCCCAATGTCGCTCTTGTAGGTTAGTTGCTAGAGCTTTGGACTAGTAATCCAGTAGACGTAAGTTCAATCCCCACCTCGGGGGTAGGTACAACTTTTTTCTTTTATGTTCTTTCTTTATGGTAATTCACGTTAATATTACATAATACATATATAATGTACGATAATCAATTTTAATAATTTTGTTTCCTTTCAGATATTTGGCTTCTGGAGACAGCTACAAAAGTATTGCTTATAACTACCTGTTGGGAGATCGAACAGTGTCTAATATTGTCCAAGAAGTAGCTACCGCTATATGGAATAATATGCAACCAGTCTATTTAGCCGAACCCAAAACAGAAACATGGAAATCTATAGCTTTACGGTTTGAGCATAGATGGCAATTTCCACACTGCGTCGGTGCTGTCGACGGAAAACATATTGTTATTAAAAAACCAGGCAAAAGTGGATCATCATACTTTAACTATAAACATACATTCTCTATTATTTTAATGGCAACAGTGGACGCGGATTATAAATTTATCACAATAGATATTGGAGCGATGGGAAGATTTAGCGATGGAAATGTATTTGCAAGTAGTGGATTGGGCAAGAAAATGATCAAACACACTATACTACTTCCCAATCCTGAACAAATACCTACGATTGCCGAGCCTCTGCCGTATGTTTTTGTTGGAGACGAGGCTTTTCCTTTATCGGAAAATCTAATGAGACCATATCCAAGAAGGCAAGTAACTGGAAATTATCAACACCAAGTTTTCAATGCACGACTTTCTCGAGCTCGGCAAACAGTGGAATGTGCCTTCGGTATACTGTCTTCGCGGTTTCGCGTATTCCGAAGACCATTTGAAAGTAAAGTGGACACTGTGAGAGATGTAGTAAAAGCCGCTTGTGTTTTGCACAACTACTTACGACCCTCAGCCCTGGTAGAAGATGTAAATGATATCGAACAGCTGCCACAAACTCAACTGTTACATGTTCAAGGAAACAGGGCGAGAACTTCATTAGCTGCATTTAGAGTCAGAGATAGTTTTACGGAATATTTTAACAATTGTGGGGCACTTCCTTGGCAACATCAATCCGTTATGCTTGGAAAGTATTGACAATATAGTGCTTATCACTTTAGGTTATGTATTTTCTATAAAAATGTAATTTTTATGTACGAATAGAAACTATTTGTGACAATAAAAATAAAAAGTACTAGTATTTAAAACTATAATGAATGTATTTTAACTTACCTTCTTTTAAATTTAGATCTGTCGCAATATCCTGCCAAATCCGGGTTTTCAACTTTGTTTTCATGTAGTTGGCATGTTTTGTGTCGTAAAGCTCCGGGTTTTTTCTTACCGCCTCTATTATCTTCTCTTCTGACATCTTTCGATGATAAAACGACGACGATGATCTGAACGAAGGACAAAACAGACAACGGCGATGATAAAACGACGACGATGATCTGAACGAAGGATAAAACAGACAACGGCGATTCACACAAGTGGCACGTGGGATGCGAAAAACTGTGTCTCAACCACAACGTCACATGGGTGGGTGGTCACAACGTCACACGTCTAGTCACGTCACTGGTCAATTTGCGCTGATACAATGGTTTCAACAGGATACAAAAACACGTGCTGTGCTGTGTCACCTCACACGTGCTATACGTGTCTCAATTTGCGCCTTGCCTAAAGTGTCACGAACTGTGTGGTCGAACTATCGTGAATATTAATACACAAAATTCGAAACTGACTTATCTATAATAATGAATGGACCATATTATACGTAATAATTTTATTTAACTTCTTTGAGTTATGTAAGTAAGTGGGTTTAATAACTATTTAATCTGTAGAAACAACAGCAGTACCAATTTGTAAGTTCAATGGCGTTATTGCGGCCATTTGTAGTATATTTCTAGTCCGTTAAATGGTATAAATGATCTCATTCACCATTTTGGAAAATTTCCTTACTCCTTTTCATGAAATTTAGTATACCTACAGAATATTCTTCTCTTCTCTTCTCCAGCCCATTTATGTCCCACTGTTGGGCATGGGCCTCCTCCACTTTGGGAGGGATTATGGTCTACTGTGCCGCGCTGACCAGGCGTGTTGGCACAGGGTTTATTTTCGAGTTTTCCGTCTCTCACAGAGGATGTTATCTATGTGCAATATCCCTTAGCTGACTTTTACAGCACCCTTGGAAGGAGATGGGATGATGACACTTGTATTCTTAATCCGTCACCACACGGAGAACAGAATATTACGGGACGATAAATTGGTTGTGGTTATTTGGTCTTATCCCTTAGCCTATAAAATTTTCGCATGTTCTTTAGTTTCTACAGTATGATCGATAATAATTCTTTTAGTTATAAATACCATGGTGGGGTGTAATGTAATATGAGTGTGCTGGATTCATAGTTTTAATGACTCTAATAAAACTAGGTCCTATAAACTTTCTAAAATTAACACAGGTTAGTATTGTAAGTACCTTCATCTCTATCGTCGGGCGTACGGTCCCGATGTTGTTTATGGTCAGGGCGGTGGTCCTGGTCGGCGGGCGCGCCCGTAGAGCCGCCGCCGGAGCCCGAGCGGCCCTCGCAGCCCGAGCTGAACTCCTCGCTCACGCTGCGAGCTGGAACACCCATATCGCTCACATACTAACCCCCAAACGCCCCCCACACCCTACAACCCTTTCCCGATAAACAATTTAGTTATAAAATATAAGACTTAAAGTCTCATTCTCTTATTATGAACACACAGTCAAGTTTTTGATGCGTTCATCCACAATCGTAAATAAACTAATCAAAATCATCTGATCATTTAAAACTGTTAATTTTAAGCGGATTTTGGGAATGTTTTAGTTGATAACACAGAGCGCTACTAACAGTTAAGCATAGTCAGGCCAATTTATAACATTTATTTATTATCTATATTTTGTTTAAACACTCATTTAGTTTATATTATTTATTTCTTTACATTAAGATTTTTCTTATACTGTACACGGTGTGTCTTATTTACTTAATTCTTTTATAATACTTTAATACATAGAACTTTGAAAATTTACTTAATCAATGATCCTACGTCCTATTATTCTAATAATGATTATTTACAATTGTCTCTCTCGTTTTCTGTCATTAGAATATGGTCTCCTTGAATATATCTTCATTCATAAATCACTTATGAGGGAATAAAGGGGGACTGGTATACGATTTCTTAATCTGTAGACAATAACTTTCTAGCAATAATTATATTGAAATTTACACAAAACTTGTGACAACATCGCTATTTTGTAGTTTTTATCTTAATGTATAGAAATAATTTGTTTTATATACTTATCTACTGACATTAAATTGTATATTTATCACTGAAATTTTAACACATTATTTTATATATTATACAGAACATATATCTTGTAATAGGATGTCATTATTCATTCATCAAAATTAATAATCTCTATGTTATTTGTACATGGCACGTTACAAAGTTGTACCTAGATAGTAAATATGCGTTCAATCTTGAATACACGTGACTTTAGCCTGGCTAAACCGTACTGCAGGGTCTAATAAAATATGCTATTCAAGTGACATAATAGTTTTCGCAAACTACAAACGTCACTTTTAAAAGCAATAAAACAAGTACATATTTCATTGGGAAAAGAAGACAGCGCGTAACATGTATGTGTATAGACACACATAGAACGTATTTCACGCACGCATAGATATGTAGCTTCAAGCCGGCAGAGTGATATAGCTACATCACACCATCTGGTAACTCTGTGGCTTACTAACGTAATAATGACATTCTATACATAAGCAGCGTTGGATAGTTAAGCATATATAAATATATTGTATGTAATTTGATTTGTTTTTCTGTTACCTTGAGGCCGTTGGAATACTGCATCATGAGTATTCTTTGGCTGGCCGGTCGCGGAGTATTCAGAGGGTATAGAATTGTATATAGGTATCACTCAACTACGAGATATAAGGGGGTGATAAAGAGAAATAAAATTTTATAATTATTTTATTGATATTATAAAATGTGTTGCAAGAGTAATTTGAGTGCTTTTCAAAGACATTCGTGAAATCTAATTGAATTAGCTTTTAATTGTAAAAATATAATTGTTATGTGTAGAAAAGTCATTTCTAAGCTTTATTTATTGTACACAGTGATACATTAATTACAAAATATGATTACAGAGAAGGCATGTACATGGGCGAGCTTAATTCACAATTAATTCTTTTTCCAGCAAACCTGTATATATATATATTATTATTGATAGTATTGTATCACGATTAAACGACTTTTTACGAATTTAGTACGTTAGGCTCGAGTATTTTTTTTTAAATTTATCCTGATTTTGGAGACTTTTTTACAATCACCACGATCACGGGTAAGACTGAGTATTGTATTTATATTTTTATTCATTCTTCAGATGTTACCAAGGACTTAGCAACCAAAAATTAAATGAAAGTTTCGCTCAAGCACAAAATATATTTTTAGTGTTTATTGCAAGGCACACGCAATATGAGGCATACCAAAATCACGGTACTCACAGAATTTTGTAGTTAAGAGGATACTGTACTCCTAATTTAGGCATTTGCTTTAGGTATTGCTATCCCTATTCTCGAGAACCGTGCTGAAAGGGACAAATATAGCTGAAGCAGAAAACCGTTAAGTAAAACCTACAAATTCTTTGAAAAAATGACATTTCGTAGTCCCCTTTTTTCTTAGCGAAAATTAAACCGATTTTTATTGTTTTTACGCTATATTATAGACGAAGAGTATATCTATGCTTGTATCACTTTCTTTTTTGGTAAAACGTTACCAAATATGTGTGGTAGACGCTGCAACTTTACCTAAAGAAAACCGAAAAAATGGGATTTTCGGACGGTCATATTTCTTTTAGATATTATGTATTGATAAAAAAAGTGTCAGAAGCATAGATTCTGATATACTCTTCATCTATAATATAGCGTAGAAACAATTAAAATCGGTTTAACTTTCGCGAAGAAAAAAGGGAAGTACCCATATTTTTGTATGGAGCAAAATTTGGTATCGTGCCCTCTTATGTATCAAAAGATATGAATTAAATAGAATATGCAAAGTACAAATACACTGAACTAATTTTGAAGCAACTTTGCTTACAATGTGGTTTATATAATTATGTAATGTAAACCAAAATTCTTATCGTAACTTTAAATAAATAAAAATACCGGTCAAGTACGAGTTGCCCTCGATATAAAGAGATTCACAAGATCTCCATCAAAAGGTTACTGGCAGAAATTGCTTTAAGCGATAAGGCCGCCCATTGCTCTATATATATAATTACAATTTCTTGTAAATTTTATTTTTATGGTGTACAATAAAGTGTATAATAAATAAATTAAAAGTTCCGTAGGTACCGTTATTATCATAATATTATATTCGTCATATTAACGATCCCAAATAACGAGATAAGGTTAGGAGAATGCTGATATTTGTTGTACATAGACTGTTAATTTTTAAATCTCCGGCTATCATCGTTATAGAGATATATCCTGGTTACAGGTGAACGGATAGCTAAGTCTCAGTAATAATATTTTTCTGCTCTTTTGGCGCGGAACCCTAAAAAGTGTCTCTGTGTGTATTTTATTTCTTTTTTAGGGTTCCGTACCCAAAGGGTAAAAACGGAAACCCTATTACTGAGACTTCGCTGTCCGTCCGTCCGTCCGTCCGTCCGTCCGTCCGTCCGTCCGTCCGTCCGTCCGTCCGTCCGTCCGTCCGTCCGTCCGTCCGTCCGTCTGTCACCAGGCTGTATCTCAAGAACGGTGATAGCTAGAGAGTTGAAATTTTCACAGATGATGTATTTCTATTGCCGCTATAACAACAAATACTAAAAATAAAATAAAATAAATATTTAAGGGGGGCTCCCATACAAAAAACTGATTTTTTTTACCGTTTCTTGCTCGATACTAATAACGTTGCCTTATGTTGCATAGATAATGGTACGGAACCCTTCGTGCGCGAGTCCCACTCGCACTTGACCAATTTTTTTAGATATATACTACGTTTGTAATTAACTTCATTGTGTCGACATTTTTGTGGCAACGTGTTCGCGCATCGTAACAATTTACTGTAGTTCTTTTTTAAATATTTAACTTATGTGTTGATTTTGAATGTCTTACTTCTATTATGTTGTTGAGTGAATGTGTTTAGATAGATATAATAGTATAGCCTCTAGAAGGAAGGTCCTAAGCCCACAGCGCAAGCGTCATGCATGGAGATGTACCGAATACCAAACATACATAATAATGCTAATACGTAATATTAACATTTTGTTTATTAAAAATAATAATATTCATTTTTTATAATATCACACCAGCATATACCAAATTTTCTTTATAGCTTTCGAGGCGTTTTCCAACTTGATTTTGGAAATGTATGGACAAAATAAAAAAAAATCTTTATATCAAACCGGGTATCGAAATTAAGACTTAACATACACAAGCATACGTTTCTAGCTAGTATAAGAGCTGGACTTATGGCAATAAATATACATTTCACCGTATATAGACAATGATTATTATTTAAATTCTGAGTCGGTGTTTTTCTTGCATAAATAACGTCATATTTGTTTAGAATAAGAATGAATGTTAAAGTATTCTTTACTAGCCATATCCAAACTGAATTATTCTTTTGTTTTCTTTAAAAAAATAGATATTAAATATTTTACAATGTATTGTAATGTTTATGATGTAATCGGTACATATCAGGCAGTGTAATATTGGTAGAAGGAGGTGGTGTGGTGGTTGCGGGAGCGGGCCGGGAGTACCTCTAGAGTAGGGCGGCGATGCGCCCCCGTGCGGGCTGCAGGCGGCCGGCAGCAGGCGCCGCGCCAGCGTCACCAGCCGCGCCGGCGCCCAGCCAGAGCCCGCCCAGCTTGGCTCGGCGAGGGCTGCCCCAACATACACGCTCACAGCGCCGCCTTACCAGGGCGCCAACCCTACACCGCCTAGCCCCGCCTACACTGACTAACTACTGTCCACCTACACCCCACTAGCAAGCTAAACGTACTTATGGAAGATTCTGCTACAAAAAACTCTTAACTCATAACCGACTTCAAAATTAACTGTACATTTATTTGTAACTTCTCTGCTCAGGAAAAGTGTTTGAAAGATATCGTGGTCATTACAATTGGATTGCATTGGAAATATATTTCGAATTTGAAGTCGGTTTTTTCGCAATCCTTTTGCGCGCTTATTGAAAAGAAAAATGATATGTATAAAGAAGAATATGTTTGTAAGTATAATAAGTGAAGTACTGACGGTGTTTGTCTGTCTGTACGCGGAATAACTAAGCGAGGCGTATTCTAGAGAAGCTCGCCGCTCGGCAGATGTAGGTGGCGGAAAGCGGTGCGGGGCCGGGCCCGTGGTGGACACGTGGGGGATACTTACGGCATCCGAAGTCTCTCTGCGAGGGAGGCGGGCGCACGTGGACTCCGATGATAGCCTCCATCGGGACTTCGGTCCGAGGTATCGATACAGCCGACGGTGGTAGGAAGATCGGCTGCAGCATACCGAAGTTGCAGTCGTCCTGTATCAAAGCACGGCATCCTGCGTGGCACTGTGGGACATTGGACGAATCACAGTTAACAACTTGCATTAACTAAAGGACAACATTCACCTATTTATCAAAGCATATTTATCTGTTCCGCCGTATGTTAAACATACGACGGTACCTACATAATTTTACAATTGCTGCTGGTTCACAACGTAAAACGGAAAATAACTAATTGATGTGGACTGTACACGTTTCTAAGTTACATAGTAGGGACGTCGGACAGGCAGGACAGCTACTACTATTGAGAAATATTTAAAAAATCTGTTTGATAAACACGAAAAATGGGATTGTTTTACATAAAATCTTTAGTGGATAATGATTGAATGATGAATGGAGAACAAATATTCACTAAAGAGGTGCTGTAAATCACACAATCAGTTTTGAAAAAAAAAACGACGAATAATTTCAATTTGTATACTGCTTCTGTTCAATGGTTACAAAGCTTACTGGTTTCTGGGCTCAACGTGTGGAAGAAACCTTGAATAATAGTCACATTAGATGTAGACACCCACCTTTCGCAGTCTATTAACTCTTATCAGGTAAGTAGAAATTTCAAGTAAGTATAAGGGACCAGAGACGACCCTTCAGTAGTCTTTGCGTAAAGTAGCAACAAACACCTTAATATATACATTTTCAAGTTTACAATATAAGTAGCATGACAATATAAGTGCAAAGCAATATAAGTGGGATGACAGTACTAGGTAGGTATATTAGTGAGGTATATAACATACCGTACTGCCGCACCACTCGCAGCGGTACCCTGTGAGGCACTCGGTGGACCAACAGGTGCGGCGACACGCGGCACACTTGGAGTTGGGCGGAAGGTTGCCCTCGCGCCAGTGGTGCACGTGCCGCGGCTCGCTGCCTGCGCTGTACGTCGCGTTCTCTCTGCAGTCTGCTGCCGCGAAGTCCACGCATTCTCCGTGCACGTAGTACTCGCAAACTATACAATATAACACTTAAATATATATCTCTCTCTCCAGCCCATTTACGTCCCACTGTTGGGCACGGGCCTCCTCTACTTTGGGAGGGATTATGGTCTACTGTGCCGCGCTGACAAGGCGTATTGGCACGGGGCTTATTTTCGAGCTTTCCGTCTCTCACAGAGGATGTTATCTGTGCGCAATATCCCTTACCTGACTTTTACCGCACCCTTGGGGTGAGATAGGGTGGTGACACTTGTATTCTTAATCCGTCACCACACGGAGAAACACAACAACAACACTTATATATAACCCTGAAATTATGACAATCAAATCGAATGGATTCTAGCTAGATTCTTTTGAAAATGTTAGCTAAACTAAAACCTAGCCTACTTTCAAACAAACACAATATATAGGTAAGTACGAGTACTTCGTATAGCCTTGGGTACGGATAGCTGTATTACAAAACTCCATCTACAACTTACTAACATTGATTTAAGTACCGAAAAAATACGAACTGACATCACTCTCCCCCTAAATGAAAAACGTTAGTGATGAATAGAAATTATTTATTTGCCAGTTATTTTATTTATTTTCAGTATCGAAAAAATAATCGTCTTCTCTAACACTTGCGCGACTCATTTGTTTGAATAAAACCACTTATTACGGATATAGACGCGTAAAATCTGATCGAAGAGGACACTTACAACTCAGTCCCACTCGCGACCACAGTAAGTGCAAAATATCAAAAATGTGTTGGTCTAAAATTAAAAACAAATATAGGCGTCTAAATCCGTAACGAGTGGTTTTATTTCAATAATAGTCTTATTTGTAAATTAAACCCGTGCCCTCGTAAACGGCAATCGGTTACACTGACCACAACACCATGAGTGATCAAATGCAGGTTTTTATTATATTAATATAATGGTATACTCACTCATACAGTGCAAAGCTGGTAATTCATCGAGCCGTTTGCGACACACGGTGCAAAACTTGCGTTTGTGATGTGTCGGCTCCGACCAGCAGTGAGCCACTGGGTTCTGTGTACAAATTAATAACAACTATTAATATCAGAAGATTAATATTAGAAGACTAGCTGCGCCGGCAAACGTTGTTTTGCCATACAATTCTGTGTAAAAAAAATTTCATCAAAATCGGTCCAGCCAATTGTGAATCTAAACCATCCTCAGACCCCCCTGAATACACACAACAAATTTCATCAAAATCGGTCCAGTCGTTTAGGAGGAGTTCAGTCACATACACACGCACACAAGAAATATATATATTAGGATGTTTACTGCGGTAAAAAAAAAATTTAGTCTTTTAACCATAAGTTTTAGAGATGTCATCCGTGACTTCGTAGACGTGCAATTTAGAAATCAAACCTAAAAATATTATACTTATCAACCTTCCTCTTGACACATTGTATCTGTTAAAAGCATTCAGATCAAAGATTCAGATAAGTTGCATAGTTTAAACTCGCTAGAGACAAACAGAAATAATCTACTTAATTCAAAAACTAAAAAACACGCTTGAAAGTCTATACTATATATACTATATAATATTACTAGCTGTTGCCCGCGACTTCGTACTCGTGAAATTAACAAACAGAAGTTAAATACTCCGCTCGATAGATGGCGTTGTACAATTTTTAAATCGCGCTATTGTTTTGTTCCACACATTAACACTTAAACTTGTCAATATATTTACTGTGTCATCATCTCGTTTTCACATTTATAAATTAGTAAGGATAAAGCTGAAAAGTTTGTTTGTTTGTTTGTTTGTTTGAATTGAACGTAATGAACGTTTTAATCTCAGGAACCACTGGGCCGATTTGAAACATTCTTTCAGTGTTAGATTGCAATAATTTTAAAAACTATTCAGGTATTGCCCGCGACTCCGTCCGCGTAGAATTTAGAAAATTTTCCCGGTTTTTGCAACATTTTTCACTACTGCTTCTATTGGTAGTAGCGTGATGTTATATATATAGCCTAAAGCCTTCCTCGATAAATGTTGTAACCAAAACAAAAACAATTTCTCAATTGGAACCAGTAACAAGTTCTTGAGATTAGCCCGTTCAAACAAACAAACTCTTCAGCTTTAAAATATTAGTACAGACAGTAAGTTTAGTAAGTAATGAAAGAACGTTACGTAGGTTGCAAGCGGCCGATTACCGACCGTTGTTATATTGCATGTATCTACATAATATTCCATAACAGATATGAAATACATCAGCACAGTAATAATAAATGATCCATTTAACCAAATATGCACACCCTCATTCACCCCAACTCACCCCCACTCAACCCCAATCACCCCCGAGCATAAATAATTTGATAGCTGCTTAAATTTTCATAACGCTCTTGATTACAATTTCCGTTTTTGTATAACATACTCTATTGCCTATACATAAAGCGTAGATTTACTTAACGTTGGCTAAGAATTATCTGCTTGTCTAAATGTGAATTGTAATTCTAAGTTATGTGCAAATCTTAGACCAATTAAATAAAAGACGGAGCATTGTGGAGTTAAAAAATAATGCATCATCTTTCTTTTTCTTCCCAGCATTGGTGTCCCACTGTTGGGCACACCCACACACAACATCACACACACATCCACACACACACACACCCACACACACCCACACACACACACACACGCACACACACGCGCGCGCGGTATTACAAACTTTAAAATTTATTAATTCATTAACAATTCAAATAAATCTATATACAATTAAAAACTAAGATATAAAAAATTCCTCCCCATCGCTGTCGACCGGAAGTGTGCCCAGAAGACTGGCGGCATTGCCACGTTGAATGGCAATGCTTATTTTTTCAACAAAATAAAGCCTTCTGGTCACGTGTAATTGTTTTTATATCTATATTAGTTTTTTATTGTATATAGATTTTATTTTAATTGTTTATGAATTAATAGAATGGTGTCTCTAAATAAATTTTATTACAATTAGAAAAAATAAGAAATGATTTATTATATTGAGATAATTTACCTTGATAAGGCTCGGCGCTACCCCGCAGCACGGCGTTACCACCTGCGCCACACATCTCTCGTGCACTATAAAGTTGCACACTGTAATTAAATGTTTCATATCAATATGACGTCACACTTCTCTACTTGCATTTACATTCATTTGTAGTGATGACTTACATAACAAAGTGGTAAAAGATGTCTAACAGCCGTATTCACAAACGTTACTGTGAGGTCTCATAGTAGGCATGGACGCACAGGGGTAGCAAAATCATTTCACAAACAATACTTAAGTGGTGAAGCGCACTATGCGTTTGTTAAACTGAACGCATAGCTAAGTTTTCTCTATGAATACAAAGGCTCGATGAACGGAACGCACTGAGAAGTGTTACCCTTTGCACAGTGCATCAACACTTAAGTACTTACATAAGTAAATATTGTTTGTGAATACGGGTGTAAGTAATTTGTATAATATTCTCTAACACTTGCGCGACTCTTCTTCTTCTTCTCCAGCCCATTTACGTCCCACTGTTGGGCACGGACCTCCTCCACTTTGGGAGGGATTATGGTCTACTACGCCACGCTGACCAGGCGTGTTGGCACAGGGTTTATTTTTGAGTTTTCCGTCTCTCACAGAAGATGTTATCTGTGTGCAATATCCCTTAGCTGACTTTTACACGGTGGTAACACTTGTATTCTTAATCCGTCACCACACGGGCATACTGACAGGACAACTCATTTGTTTTAAATTTTGGACGTTCCGGAGACTTTGCAGTCACCATGGTCACGGGTGAGACTGAGCTGTAAACTGTCCTCTACGATCAGTTATTGTAATAAGTAGTTTTATTTAGGTTAGTACTTAAAATTATATGTAGAGTGAGAAATCTCAAATAAAATGTTATAGTTATGTATCAATACACCAAGTCCCATTTCTATTTCAATGGTACCAACTTTATGTGCATAACTAAACTTAACTAAAAATTAAAACAACTATGAATTTTGATTAATTTTGCTATTTCGTAGTGCACATTCATTCGACGTGTCTCGTGGTCTAGTGGTTCATGTAACGGACTGCCGTTCACGAGGTCGCGGGTTCGATTCCCGCTCGGGACAATCATTTGTGTGATATTTATAATTGTCATACAAATTCTTTAGTCTAACATAAACAGATTTTATATTAATAAATTTTATTTAACATTGCTAAATTGTATTATCGGTACCAATATAGATGGATAATTTCAATGACAAGTGAGAGCTATCTTCAATAAGCGATTTTATGATATACCGTCGTCGTAGCTCGTAGCAGTCTCTACGAATCTTTCGTAGACATATAAATATTAACATACAGCCATTTTGATATTACAGAATAGACGAATACTTATTAAATAAACAGTTTAAAAGTGCAATTTTTTTTTTAATTCTTGTGTTTATCTGAAAAAGTAAATAAAAATACGTAATTGCGACTATCAAAAGTAGTTCTTTTATTTAAGCCTAGCTGTTGTGCCCAACTTCGTACGCGTGGAATCTAACATAATATAACGAACATTAAAAAAAAAAAAAAAAAACCATCCTCTTGAACCACTCTATCTAATAAAAAGCCGTATTAAAATCCGTTGCGTAGTTTTAAAGATATAAGCGCACTTAGGGATGTACATATAAAAATAACAACTTTGTAAATAAATATAAATAATAAATAAATAAATAATAATAAAATAATAATATCACGGACATTTCACACAACGTCCTCTGGTCCCAAGCTAAGCTTATATGCTTGTGTTATGAGTACTGAAATACGGGTAACGGTAATAACGGGTATACTACATATACTACTTTTCTTTTGTAAATACATACTTATACTACATAGAAACACCCAGAGGCAGAACAAACATTTGTATGACATATATAAACATTACACAAATGATTGTCCCGAGCGGGAATCGAACCCGCGACCTCGTGAACGGTACGTGTCATCATGTCATCATTCATCATGTCATCATCATCAGTCATCATGTCCGTTACATGAACCATTAAATATAAAATTATTTTATTTTGTAATGTATTTTTGTAATAAGCAGAGGCGTATTTACCCTAAGGCCATAGGGGACATGACCCGGGGCGGCCAGTTTAACAAGGGCGGCGAGAGCCTTCAAGTTTAAAATTTTGCTATATCTCTATTAATTTATAGGGCGGCTAAGTAAATTCGCCCGAGGCGTCAAATCAAATGGCCCGGGGCGTTAATTTTCAACATACGTCTCTGGTAATAAGTAAAGATTAGGTGTAAATTAAAAAAATATTATAAATGTCCGTCACTACGGAGATACATAAAAACACAATTATAACACACCGCCTTTTCGTCGTATGGTGGTAAAAGTCAAGACGTCAGGATGAGGTCGTTAAAAAGGTAAAAACATAAAAGCTAAAAAGCAACCGATAGCAATTGTACTTGTTGTAATTGTACTTCTCCGTGAGGTGACGGATTAAGAATACAAGTGTCACCACCCCATCTCCTCCCAAGGGTGCTGTAAAAGTCAGCTAAGGGATATTGCATACAGATAAGATCCGCTGTGAGAGACGGAAATCTCGAAAATAAGCCCTGTCCCAACACGCCTGGTCAGCGCGGCACAGTAGACCATAATCCCTCCAAAGTGGAGGAGGCCCGTGCCCAACAGTGGGACGTAAATGGAGAGAGAGCAATTGTATGTTTATGAAATAATGTACTAAGTTATTAAACATCACTAAAATAGGTTAAAGGTAACTTACTATATACTATACTTAGTACATGTGGGAGCACGCGATGCACTTGAGTAGAAGTTTGTCATGCAATCCTCACGGGATTTGACATTATAATGGACAATATAAAAGTGTATACTACAGCTATGAATATTAACTCTAATACTTTTAATATAGGTATATTAAAAGATAATTGATTCACAATTTAGTCTTCTTTATTATATACTTACTAGCTGACCCGACAAACGTTGTTTTTTTCATACTAAAAAACAGGTTTGAAAAATAGATGTTGGCCGATTCTCAGACCTCCAGAATATACATGTAAAATTTCATAAAAATCGGTCAAGCCGTTTCGGAGGAGTACGGTAACTAACACTGTGACACGTGAATTTTATATATTAGAAGATTATAAAACAAAGTCGCTATTTTTTATGTCTTCGTTATATATCTTTATATATCTTTTAAACTACGCATATCGTTATATATCTTTGAAACTACGCAATGGATTTTGATGCGGTTTTTTTTAAACGATGGGGTGGTTCAAGTGGATGGCTTTTTGGTATAATTTGTTTTTTTTTTCTATAGGTTTAGGTTTCTAAATTACACGCGTATGAATTTGGACAACGACAATGGGCAACAGGCTAGTATATGATAAAGGCGTGTGTGAATATGTTATTTTTTGCAGCTTAAACTGTTGAAAGAACTGAACTCTGAATGAAGTCGCCTTGGCGCCGAATTTTTTTTTCTTGTTTTAAAACAAAGTCATCGTTTCTGTGTTTTTTAATAGATAGAGTGGGTAAAGAGGTTTTTTTTTGTATAATTAGTATTAGTATTAGTTTTGACTGTGATTCGAAATTCCACGCGTAGCAACTGCTAGTCGCGAGCAACTGCTAGATTATTTTTAATTACGCCTAAGTCCATAATTTTTTGTTCATAATTGATGTAGTGAATGTTAACTTTACTAACTCTGTCTCTTTCTGTGCGATCATGCTAAATACCTTGGAGATTCAAAGGAAAATAGTGATATTATTTATGGATGACCATTCATTATTGATTTCTATGTGTACCCAGTCACCTGTGGTATACCAACATGTATTACTAGTGCAATTTATTAATTATATCTTAGTTATTAAAATGTTAAGCTGCTTATAAAAAATATCAGTATATAAGATATATAAGAGTTCCAAATTCAAACGAATAAATAAAAAAAAAAAAATTTAAAATAAGAACCCATAGATAGTGTTGCCGTGCGTTAGACACGCTGTTGGGAACATTCACGCCGTAGCTCTCGTAGTCATCTCGAGCGGATCGATAGCGGCGCGCATGCTCGCCTTCGGCCATCTCGAGAGACACAATGTTGCCAATATAATTATATACATGTAACTATAGCCTATTACAAATAATACTTTAGAAACATACGCATTTCACGATACTATCGCAGAGTAGATTTTAACTTCGATATTACAATTTTTATTTACTACATATTACTTTTAACATAATCAGGGAATGGGTCACAGAAGTCCGTTCAATTCATTTTCTGTAAATAAATTATATAATATTATCGGACAAAAATTCCATATTTTCTCTGGATAGTTTATAATTTAGAACTTTATATAAGTTTGTCTAGTAGGACTAGACAATTACATATCTAGCGCTATGTTTTGTTCTTATTTTAAACATATTTCTACTGGCGGTACAAGACTGTTCGCTATGATGACTATTGCCCAAGACTTTTTTTTGCTTTCGTTTTCTACAATTTTTACTTCTTCTAATTGACATAGATTGCTGCAGTTGAGCTGAGTTATTCTGTGTTTTATATTCTTGATTAAAAATCTCCAAATCACGTGTTATATTTTTTGAAAAGGATAAGAAAATTTGTGTGTTTGATAAAGTTTTTATGCAATAAAATACACCCACAGCCACTCAGGCTACATACTACGGCAAAACGGAAGACGTTTAACACAGGCAACACATTCTACGAGTATGTCTTAGTGGCAACCAACAATCTATACATAGAGATCTTGAGTCTTTAACTAAAATTTCTTCCGGACCGTTTAGTTATCCTGACCAAATATTGTCTCATTTTGGAGGATCAAGCAACCAAATGGAATTTACGTGGACGTGATATATACAACGTATGTATAGCAGCATAAGGTAAATAAAGTTTAGAAGTCATTATCATTATTATTAGTCTCAATGAAAAAAAAAACACTTCCGTACGTACCATTATTAATTAAGCTTAAAATAATACATTTTCCACGTAAAAATTTTTTCTTTATACGTAAATTAATATATGAATAAAATCTCAAAACTAAGCAGCTGGCCCGGCAAACGTTGTTTTGCCATACAAAAAAAAAGTTTAAAAAAATTAATTAAAAAAATATGAACTATAAATCTCACGGAGCCCGAGACCTTTCCAACGAATGCAAAACCGTGGGAATCGATCCGTGCGTTCTGGAGTTATAGCGTCAGGAAGGAAAACCCGACTTATTTTTATATAGTAGATTAATATATGAATAAAATCTCAAAACTCAATTAAACTTTAAGTTAGCAACGTTTGAAAGCAAACGATGTAGTGAAAAAATACAGGCAGATAAAAAACATGGACAAAATGGTTTTGTGATCTCGAGTGCGTTACAAAACAAAAGCGCTTCGTTTTATATCTTTGGTTTGTCAATAAGCGAATGTAATTTTTAAATACGGAAGGGCACTGAATGGGGATCAAGGAGAGCGTGTATATTAATGTAGAAGTATAGTGCTCCTCGCGCGTCACTACGAATATATATAAACTCGGGGCGGGGCCGGTGAGGTGAGGTACACATTGCAGCCCGCGTGGCACCTTCAATGATACAGCCATCAAATAAATTGGTCCGTTTACTGTTCTAAATTTAAATGTTCCATATTCGATAAGTTTCTATCTATATGTTCCCCTTAATTCTCTAACATTCGCGCGACTCATTTATTTATTCAAATAAAACTTTATTTTATTGATTTTGACGCGTATATTTGTGTCAACTTTTAGCCTGATGTTTGGAAGATTTTCTAGTCACCATGGTCACAGGTGGGGCTCTGTGATCAGTTGTTACTGAGCTTACTCACCTTTGATATTAAAATGTTCACTAAAAATTTAATAATTTATTTTTACGTTATGTTCTTTTTGAAAGTTGTTCTATGTAGGCCATGTAGGAATAAATTCTTATTTATGTGTGAAATGTGTATGTATATAGGTACACTACATAACTACTTATATTATAAACCCGAAACAAATGTAGGATAGAATAGAATGGCTATCCATAGAATCAAGCAAAGAAAAAAAAGGTCTTACAGTAGAGTAATATTTTCTAGGCTAAACTAATTTACTTTAGTATCTAGATAAATATTTTTTTCTATAGTAGTTTCTTAATAATGTTAGTTGCTTTGTGTTTATAGTCAATGCTAGGACGACATTCAAAAGAAAAACTAAAACTATGTTTATTCTATTTTCAAAAATCTGAAGCAATAATTTTTTTTATAGTTAACATTTTGGCCCGTTTTAAGTATGGATCCTTTAGCAACGATTGGTCAAACAAACAGCTTATTTTGTCTCCCTTTTGTTTACATTAATTTATTAATTTTTTGCAATTGACTTGCTATGCTTTTACTAATGTCGTGGGTTCAAGTCCCTCTCATGGTTATCATTTTTTCCACTATAATTTAGTTTATTTAGTAAAAGTATAGCAAGTCAATTGCAAAAATTAATAAATTAATGTAGAAATACATTTCATTGTAGTCATTATTTTGGTCCAATTGTGTTCTGCAAAGAACACTAAGCGATCGATTGATCGAGTTGGTGCAAACCGCTCAATAGATGGCGTTGTACACAAAACATCGCACGATGTTTAACTCACATTGAGAAGATTGTAGTGGAAGATTTGGTAAATACATGCGGGAACAATGATAGCTCAGATGGGAGAGTAACGGAACGGTATACCGAGGTCGTGGGGTCAAGTCCCGCTCATGGTTATCATTTTTCCCACTATAATTTAGTTTATTCCCTTTTGTTTATTTTAAACGGTAACAATAATAAAATAAATTTACAATTGTATTAACCTATAATTATAAGTGGAATTCATCATCAACAACTCTTTCAATAATGTAAATCACGTAACACTAAAATCACTCTATGACTCAAGCTCAAAACTAATAACTACATTTTCTAAAAATAATCTCTTGAATCATATCAATCGAATCTTACCGAATAGGGAAATACTTTCAACAGGCTTTTTTCAGCTGTATTTAAGGCGCGATCTCTTTGATAGTTAGACTGCCAATATAAACAATATGTAAGCACTAAAATAGGCTAAGGGCAATAGCCTGTGTGCTCACAAATTCAATTATGAACAAAAGACAAAGCGAAAGTGTTTATTTAGAAATTGAGCAAGTCTCTATCTTGTATATAAAAATCAATTGCTGTTCGTTAGTGTCGCTAAAACTCGAGAACGGCTGGGCAGTTTTTTTTTATTTTGGTCATTAAATATTCGTGAAAGTCCCAGGAAATGTTTAAGCAGTAGATATTTTAATAAAAATATACACAAAGCTGATAGTAGCTGTTATAACGTAATAATATATTGATGATAAATTAATCGAAATTATCCAAATATTTTGGCATTATGTTTTTACTTTTATTAACACGCTTATGTACTCGTATGTATCTATCAATGTATTAATCTATGTAACGGAATCTTTAAAAGTGATATTACCCCACTTGCAGTTGTTGGATTGATCTGAAATTTTGCACATATATCAAGGACCGATGACAATGTAATAATAAAAAAAAATATTCAGGATTTTCAAGCGTGTTTTTTAGTTTTTGAATTAAGTAGATTATAATCTTTTAATTATAAATGCTCAATTTCAATATTTAGGACTTATTTTTAGGGTTTCGTACAAACCCTTATAGCCTCACTACAGTGTCCGTCTGTCTGTCCGTCCGTCAAACTTTTTTCATTCGGCAACGGCTGAAGGTATTAACTTGAAACTCATATCAAATGTAGATCTATGCGGTCCCTTGCTGCAGAAAATAGAAACAACCTTATAAATCTACGTATTTAAAAGATATAACCAAAATACGACCATTTTTAAGAATTTTCGATTTATGCTAGGGAATCAAATTCACAGGTTACTTCCCGTTGCCTTAGAGACTTGAAATTTGGCATAGACCAAGTCTATATAGTGCTGATATAAGGAAAAATCGGTACCACTATTGATTACTCTACGCCATGAGATCCCGTTGTTTGTTTATGAGCAGTATTATCAATAACCGGGCTGAAATTCTGCATCTTTCATGAATTACCAAGAGGCTCTACCAGTGATTATAGTTACCATTTATTGTAAATAAAAATATAGTCTCTGCCATTGATATACCAAATGTAGTGTCTATGGCTACATCACCCAGTCGCCTTGAAGCCATTTACATATCTATGTGTGTGTGTAAATGTATCTATGTGTGTCTATGATACAGGCTATGAATATACGTCATTTGAAACTTCATTATTCTATGAAGTACGATTTTGCCAGGCTAAAGTTACTTGTGCTCAATTTTAAACGTCAACCCACCATCTGGTATATTGTGTCAATCATTAAACAGAATTAGTATCAAATACCATGACCTCGAGTTAAGAAAGTAGATTGATGTTTAGTTCAAGTGACGTGCGTAACCTCTCGTTGTTAACTAATTAGTTGAATGAGTCAGAAAGACACAATTATAGCGTTGCTAAATATAGTTGCGTTGGTAAACATGCGTATACGCAGCCGACGCGCGCAATTATGCCACCTTATTGGGTGCACGAGGGAGTTTACAGTGTTTTATAAATGCTTTAATTGCTTTGTTGATATATGCTTGTTGATACGTAACACGAAATGAATACAGAAAAGTTATTTCTTAGATGTTAATTGTGATAGCAATTTAAGTGGTTTTTCTCGCCTTTTAATTCATAAGCGTACAGTATACCGAAAAATAGGGCGGTAAAATGAGTACTCTCAATCTATTACCATAGACTTACTATATATTTTGACGAGCCTCGTGGTAGAGTGGTTCATGTAACGGACTGCCGTTCAAGAGGTCGCAGGTTCGATTCCCGCTCGGGACAATCATTTGTGTGATTTTTCTAATTGTCATACAAATGTTTGTACTGTGTCTGGGTGTTTCTATGTATTATAAGTATGTATTTACAAAAGAAAAGTAGTATATGTATTCTATCCGTATTTTGTTACCCATAACACAAGCATGTAAGCTTAGCTTGGGACTAGAGGACGTTGTGTGAAATGTCCATGAATATTTATTATTTATTTATTTATATTTATTTATTTATAACCTCCTTGCCTGTTATATCTATATTATTATGGGAATGTCCTGTATTCTCGACAAAAGAAGCTACGTACTTCCAGTCAAAGTTAAATCATGTTTATTTTAAGTAGGCATAATTAACTAGCTCTTTTAAACGTTATAATCTGGGCGACTGTTCCAAAAGTGATTCCTATGGAGAAAAACAGACAGGAAACTCCGGAATTGATTTCATATAGAATCAAATGATCTTCTCTAGAATTCACTTTACTTGAATTCATTTATAACAAAAGGACTCTACCTTTTTAAACTTTAATTTTAATGGTTGCTAAAATTAAATCGTTACTAATATAACAATAATGTAAGTAACTCTGTCTGTCTGTCGCTCTGTCAGAGCAAATCTACTGAGCCGATTTAAATGAAAGATACATAAATAGTTCAGAGCCTTACAAAGGATTTAAGGTTAAAAAAGGTGTGCAGTGATTCTACACTCAACACGTGAAGTTGCGGTCAGCAGCTTGTTAATTACATGAACGAAACGTCATCGTGTTGTTTACGATGTTACCGTTTCTTTTTTTGCGCTAGGGAGGATTTTACCGTAACAAAATATTTAGGTTCTGTTTTTGAGATTTCGGGGGGTTAACTATAGGTACACCTAATCACCTAAGAGATACGCTAAACTTATACATGATAATAATTAAGTGAGAATTGGAATCGGTATAGTATTAAATCAAGCCGTTTGATTAAAGCAGTGTTGTAAAGTAACTGTCCCCACAGTGGAAAGTAAAATTATCTTCAATAGTGAGAGATGTTTTAATATGTTGACTAGCCAGTAGTAATGACATACTATTATTCTAAATAATGACATAATTTTACATTAGTTTATTTAATATTTTTTGACATAATTTTACTTGATGATGATATAATTCTATTTATTTTTGATTTAACTTATTCATATTGAAGTTATTATGAAATATTTCTTAATTTTGACGTGCAATGAAATGTGAATAGTAGTAGGATTATATTACACTGACATGCTTTTAATATCAATCATTGACTATAACTAACGATGTTCAAAATAAAATGTATTTAATGATTATATAGCTGTCACTTATATTTGCATGCTGTTTTGACGGCGAAACATGATGTTCTGTTTTAACTAAACACCAATATATTGTAACCATGTTTCAAGTAAATAAATGATTTGATTTGATTTGATTTTAGATATTATATCAAACAATAAATGCATAGTGAAAAACATAAGAACAAGAAATTCACAAAGTAATTCTGAAAATTTACTGGGCTTCCAATCAATGCTCATAGGTCTGCACAGGTAAATATCTGATCTTTTACTTCCAGTCGCAGTGGTAAATGGACAATGCATGCGATTTATTTGTTAACATAATCTTATTTTAATTATTGTTGACTCTATTTTTTGCGAAGCAAATAAGAGGTTATAAAGTAGTTCTGTTTGATTGCCAAGTAGAGTATTATGTTATGTTATGATCTAGTCAATGCGTAGTTCGCACATAATTCACATTAACAATGTAATAAACCTATGTACTCAATAAAACTGAGTAGCACGTGCGTGTTACATTTAAAATTAACGCAAATAATAATTGAATAATACCTTCACCTATTTATATCAACGTATGGAACAATGGAGTCTGTGCGTACGTGCTAGAGAAAAAAATTGTTCCGTCCGAAAATCGTGATTATTTTTCAGAAGCTCGTGGCGCGGCCTTCGGCGGGGGGAGGTGAGGGGCCCGCGGGGGCAGGGTGGGAGGTCGGCATTGACGTCACTCGCGCAGAGCCAATCGCACGCCATCTCGTCGTTCGAATTTGACTTAGCCGCGGGTGGCTTTGCTCTATCCCCATCGGGAGCTTCGACTGTGTAATTTTCTGCCTTTGCATCTTGTTTACTAGATATAGATTATTACTTTCAATAACCTCATAGACTAGACTTGTTATTAAAATATAATTTTAAAGGAAAAAAATATGCGTTACGATTCATGGAATAGGTGTAATGAGTTGTAATTTTCTAGATAACTCCGTTTATTTTTACATTCTCATAGTAACTACGTGTTTCCAATAATAGATTTCAAATTGCCTTTTAAATGAGATTAACACGGCTAAGAGTATGATGTAAAGTTCCCTATTTATACTTCGCGCGAATTGAGTAAGTATGGGCCCTTTTATGTTTATTTATTTGAGAAGCTATGGCAGTAAACCTTATGCTTTGTAGAAGAGTGGTATAAGGAAAAACCGTTGCTAAAAAGGCCCTCAATTGGTATCTACAGTGCCTTATTTGGCCGAGTGATGACTTAATTAATGTCACGGAGACTCTCAGGTCGCACTAACTTGCGTGTAATGATTTTATATAATATATTATGTACATACGAGGCCTACGTCCAGTATTGGACATTATTTCGACAACGCTAGGAAGCAGGTATGTTTTTTTTTGCGTAGGTATTAAATTGAACCATGTTACTATGTTTGTGTTCTAATTAAGTGTTAAGTTATTAAAACTCACTTTAAACACAAGTAAATAAGATAACTCGGTAACAAACAGTATAGTAGTAATCGATTCGATTAGGCATGCCAAAAACTACGACGGCGACGTACTAACTTCCCTATAGTCAATGAATAAATAAACAATAGACAATTATAGATTACCATAAAGTAAAGGTACTGTAAATAGTTTATGAGGTGCGTGGGCGCAGATCAAACAGTTCCTCAGACGGAACTACACGACACCTGTGCTGTGACGCCCGTAAACAATAACTATACAGTTTATAAATTGGCAACACCGTTACGCGGGAAAAACACAATGGCGTGCTTTTGTACTTTTTAGTGCTATATTAGCGTTGTATTTTTCCTATTTTCATATTAATTTTATGACAACTTTCAATTTTATGTAACCCTCATTGCTAAACCCTTGAATTGCTACGATTTAAGGTAGACTAGGTGAAATCGTAGCAATTTAAGGTATTAAACTGTTTAGAACTCTACATTTTTAAGATAAATATTCATGGACATTTCACACAACGTCCTTTGGTCCCAAGCTAAGCTTATTATGCTTGTGTTATGGGTACCAGAATACGGATATAATTACATAACCTACAGTACTTTTCTTTTGTAAATACTTATAATACTTAGAAAACACCCAGACGTAGTACAAACATTTGTATGACATTTATGAATATCACACAAAATGATTGTCCCAAGCGGGAATCGAACCCGCGACCTTGTGAACGGCAATCCAGTACATGAACCACTACACCACGAAGCCCTTCAAAGATAAACCGATTAAGATTTTTAGTAACGTATTATCTACTAAGTAGTTTATCTATGTTATTTAACTATATGCCCCATGCGCATAAAAAAATATAGATTAACAAAAAATAAACTACTTTTTATAAATAAATAAATAAGAAAGAAGAAAGAAACAATTGTAAATAAATAATAAATAGTAGCTCTTTGCTTATATATAGGTATACAACTAATAAAGAGGTAAAATTTGTTATGTGTATATAGGGATGAATGGCATGGGGGATATCACAGTAGACCATAATCCCTCCCAACGTGAAGGAGGCCCGTGCCCAACAGTGGGACGTAAATGGGCTGGAGGAGAAGAAGATGTAAGGATAAATAAAAGAAAGTAATGATAATAATATGATCCTAAAAATGAATTCACTAACCGAAAGCTACCGTCTCCAAAAAGGCTTATACTTTATAATAATTATGAAAATCAGTGTTTTGGCAGACAAAGTCATGAAAAACAGCTAATCTTTACCTAGATATACTCTTTATCTATAATATAACGCAAAAACTATTAAAATCGGTTTAACTTTCGCGAAGAAAAAACGGAAGTACGATACCCATACTTTTGTATGGAGCATAATTTGGTATCGTGCCGTCTTAAGCTAAGAAATAAACGAATATATATTCGTTTGAAAAATCCGATATATTGGGTAACACTATGGCTCATAATTTAAAGAAAAGTGGGCCCTACAACTAGTTTGAAGGTTGAGTTAAATACAAGATTGTATTTACGTCACAATGTACTCGGTTGGCGACGGTAAATCTTTCTAACAACCAATTTATCACATTCCCGCCATAAATGTTGCAACTGACAATCTATTATTTGGAAGAGTAACACAATTTTATTGTGTTGTAATGGCCCTAATAGTGAAGTGTTCTATTTTCATATAGCTTTATATGAACTATCTACAAAATCGCTCTCACTCTCACTTTGCACAGTTAGTGGTTCTTGTAAAAAACTAAAATAAGTAGATAATTATTTACCCTATTTTATGATTATGGGCCGACAAGAATGTATCATAGTAATATTAATGTACTTATACTCAGTTTTTTATTATTAAGAGGATACCAAAATAGCTTCGTGCATTTTTCTATGTACGAAGTTTTCATTGTTTCTTTAGACTGAATGGCTAGAGCTCTAATTTTTAAGTATATGTTTTTTCAATATATGATCTAGGATCGCATAAACTCAGAAACGCGATTGAAAAAAGTTTTCTCGATAGAAAATCTTGGCGAAACAACCTCTCAAATTTTTTATTTTTTTCATTTGTCGGTCTATTATCACGTATTAACTAATGAAATAACTTTAAAAACATAGGTAACTATTATATATAGAAACACGTGGATCAGAATTAAAATATATTTAGTAGATTTTGAGTAAATAGGAAAAGTATCCCTAATTCTTCATTTTCTGTGCCTACTGGCTGTGTTATTATGTACGTGTCGGCGATGATATACGATAATATTGATGTAGGCCCTTAAGGAATCTTATGAGATGTATCTAGTTATAAATATACATATTGCGCAAGGTTTGCTGTAAGCAATAAGTAGTAAATAATTGAAATAAATAAATAAACAATATAAACACAATAAACAAAATTATACACAAAAATTTTTTTTCCTATTACTTTGTCTATTCTTTCCACACGTGGCATATTTAAATACTAGCTTTTGTCCGCAACTTCATCCGCGTGGAATATATAAAATAAAATATATAAACTATCTATAAATGAAAACCGCATCAAAATCCTTTGCGTAGTTATGAAGATAGGGATACATAGGGATATACGTACAAAAATAACGACTTTGATTTATAATGAGTAAGGATAACCCTTCTTAGATAGTCGGGCAATAAGTAACATAAAAGTTTTACAATATAAATAATGACGTATTTATACGTTACAATACACACAGGACAGTAAACACAGTTAAAAATAACTATCTATTAACTGTTAGTGACGTAGGCAACGGCTTGGATAGGTACTACACAGTTGCACGAACACAAAATAACAAATAACAGTTTCACAAGACTCAAATAGTCAAGAATAACACTACAAATATTACTTGGTTGCTAGACTTAATTAAGTATTGATAGACGTAGAGTCCGAATTAATAAGATAATCCCTTCAAAGTGGAGGAGGCCCGTGCCCAATAGTGGGACGTAAATGGGCTGGCGAGGAGGAGACGTAGAGTCTGTCCGTGAGGTTACTATGGAGGGTAGAAGTAAGGAGGACTATCTCAGTATATTAAAAAGTGTCCATTGAAGGGGAGCAAATTATGGTGGCGCTATAGTAGCAAGTGGAAGAATTTTAAAAAGAGCGCCACAAATTATTAGAAAGGAAAGAAAAACTTCCGCTTTGCCCAGCAGTGTGACGTAAATGGATTAGGGAGAGAGAGAAAATAAATGATTTCTAATTCTACAGCATTTAATAAATTGTTAAATTGGTTATTGTTAGCACGACCGCAATAAGCTCAGTTGGCAGAGCTACGGAACGGTATTCCGAGGTCGTGGGTTCAAGTCCCGCTTGCGGTAATCACTTTTTCCACTACTATTTAATTTATTAAGTAAAAGCATAGCAAGTCAATTACAAAAAAAAATCTAGCATTTATTTATTTTATACTTTTATGGTCTTAATCATAATGACTTATCGGAAGTTTAATAGTTCGCTAAAATAGGTTCACGAAAATTGTCAAAACTTGTTATTCATAACAGTGTTTTTACGTTATAACGTTTATTATTTCTCCGATAAAATCTACGCTTAAACCTTCGATAAGTCTTTATGAATAAGACCGTTACTATATAGTTAATATTGCTTTAATAAATAAAAACCTTTATACATATTTAATTTTCTCTGTATATCCCCCAGTATAGTTCCCTTATAGGTACTTCACTAAGTCAGGAGTTTAATGCTACGGTACCGAACGCAGTGGTAGGATCCGGTTGTCCCGTGACGTCATTAGTGACACAGTTCTCCAGGCGACCGGGTTACGCCGCCGATCGAGATGAGTACCGACCTATCATCATACACCGACATTTAACTAAATATACGCTTCGTTTTAAATAATCTGTTAATATTCTTTCAGTATAATCTTTAACCGACTTCAAAAAAGGAGGAGTTTCTCAATTCGTCTCTACGTTTTTTTTAAGTTTGTTTCCTCAAAACTTTTAACTGGGCGAAGCGATTTTAATGATTCTTTTTTATTTAAAGGTGCTTTCCGTGTGGTCTCATTGGTACCAGGTCAGGATTTGATGGTTATCTCCTAAGAAATCGGCAAATAACATTCTTTAAAAAAAACTTTCAAAAGAAATCTAATTATATATTATTACTAGCTGACCCGGCAAACGTTGTTTTGCCATACTAAAAAAAAAAAGTTTGAAAAATAGATGTTGGCCGATTCTCAGACCTACTGAATATGTATGCAAAATTTGAGAAGAATCGGTCAAGCCGTTTCGGAGAAGTACGGTAACTAACACTGTGACACGTGAATTTTATATATTAGATTTGAAATTAAAGAGAGGCCAATATGTTTTTAAATTTTTTTTAATGATTCGCAAAAAGAAGATTTTCAATTATTCTGTATGTTTCTTAAATATGTATTAACACTTTTAATATAGATTTTATTTCAATGAGTACAGAAAATTTCCAGACTAACTAAGCATAAAACCGAATAGGCTCACTCTAACTCGAAAATTACGGATTTTGATTCGATTTTTAGCGTGTTACAAAAGGTTTGCTTTTTTGTATATTTTTTTTTTATTTGTTTGCATTAGTTCTAGTTCCACTATAAGAGTCTTGAGCTCGGATAATATAAAATCTCCTTGTATATATAGATATATCACAATTATCTCTACGTTAGGTGTACATCAAATGTAGCGCACAATAAAATTAATTAGGTCAGTAATGACGTCACGAGTCTCAATAACACTAGTTTTGTGGAATTACGCAGATTTTAGTTTTCAATGAGTTTTTATTGTACCTGAATTAGGATTTGAGAACATCCGTACTGTAAATAATAAACGGTAAATGTATATCAATCCTCCGTGTGGTGACGGATTAAGAATAAAAATGTCACCCTCCATCTCCTCCCAAGGGTGCTGTAAAAGTCAGCTAAGGGATATTGCACACATATAACAAGAATGTCGTCAAGTCGAAATGTTTTTAAATCTAGGCTGCGTAAATTCTACCTTGATCTCTCTGTACAATAGTCGTCTGTTATTTATTTATATATATATGGGTAAATGTATGTATTGTATATGTCGGAGTAACATAATAGAGAATGGAACTTGCTATGGTTTATAATCAGTCTACAAATTGTAGAAACTGTCTTTTAGACGTTCATACATCAATCTGACATTCTCTTTCACACATAAAGGGTTCCACAGCAGGTCTCCAACCAAATCCCCTATAACTTGCGCCTCTACCACCAAGATATTGATGTTCACACAAAACATCACCTCTCAATCTTAGCTCTGTGGCTGTCTCGTTTTTAAGCTCATTGCAAAGTGGGGAGGTAATCACGTGTTACGACTTGTACGTGGTACAATTGTCGCTCCGTCATATATATTGTATTTAAAGTATGTATTTATATATATGTTTTATGACTATTGTATGTACAAGTATTGTGTAAGTATGTATACAATAAATATTATTTGTGTACCTATTGATTTGTAAGTTATAAGTTGAGTTTGTTGAGAACTGCCTCGTGCACCTACCTACTCAAACAAATTTTCTGCATCACCCATAAGTAGACTAGTAGAAAATACCCTCGGCATTAAGTCCGCCTATGTATCTGCTTTGTGTGCATGAAATATATAAATAAAATAAAATAAAAAATAACCTTCTCTGTGAGAGACGGACAACTCGAAAATAACGCCTGGTTAGCGCGGCACAGTAGACCATAATCCCTCCAAAGTTGAGGAGACCCGTGCCCAACAGTGGGACATAAATAAATGGGCTGAAGAGAGGAGAGAGAGGAGAGGTATTTCAATCCTGAGGTTCCAAAAAGAGAATTGTTTTGACGCAGTTACCTCAAGGTATTTTTCAGTGATTATAAAGTTTATTAGATAGTGGTAACTTATAAAATTGGTATCATAGATATACCAAGTCTACCTATGGCTACATCATTCAGTGGGCTTGAAGACATTTACATATCTATGTGTGTGTAAAAATGTATCTATGTGTCTCTATGATACAGGCTATACCCCATATAAAACGTTATTACTCTATGAAGTAGGATTTAGCCAGGCTAAAGCCAGGATTTAGCTTCAATTATAAACGTCAATCCACCATCCGGTATGTCTGTGATTGATATTATTTATTTAATATATGTTTGTTTTTGTAAATTTGTTATAAAGGTTTTTGTTTTTTTTTTTGTTTTTTCAATTTTTATTTTATAATGCTGTACTGTGTTTTTGTAATCCTTATTAGAAGAGTATTAAATTCGTATTTTTATGGTTCAAAAAATATAATTTAAGTTAATCTAAATAGTCATTTCTCTGTAATTTGATATTCTTTGAACATTTATGTGTCACATATATTCAATAAATTGAATTATAAGAATGTAAAAATTTATAATTTTTAATCTACTTCGAAAAAGGAGGAGTGTCAATGTTTGACTGTATATTTTTTGAATAACATAAATGACAAACTAAAATAAACGCACCTAAATCCCTAAAAAATAGTTATTCACCTATGTGCTTACACAATCTTAACTTATTCTTCTTCTTCTTATTCTTATTTAATTAAATTTAAAATTGCTTAAACAATAAAAAAAATAATATGTGCTTACAAATTTGACGGGCCTCGTGGTCTAGTGGTTCATATAACGGACTGACGTTCACGAGGTCTCGGGTTCGATTCCCGGTCAGGACAAATATTTGTGTGATGTTTTTAATTATCATACAAATGTTTGTACTGCGTCTGGGTGTTTCTATGTATTATAAGTATGTATTTACAAAAGAAAAGTAGTATATGTATTATATCCGTATTCTGGTACCCATAACACAAGCATATAAAGCTTAGCTTGGGACCAGAGGACGTTGTGTGAAATGTCCATGAATATTTATTTATTTATTTAATCATGCTACACAATCTTTAATACAATATCGTAGGATACCTCTACGAAATATCAGACCTTGCTACAAGTGCTACAACACTCTATGCGTGAGGTCTACGAAAAGTGCGGCTACGAGTTGATGTTTACGGAAGATATTTTTTTAATTTATCTCCAATACAAAACTATAAAGATTATAGATAGATATATACTTACATATTCAAAGTGTAATATTTTAAGATTGAAAGTTTGTAAATATATATCATGCGACTTGTCCCTAATATCGCGTTTTTTTTTTATTTTTATGGTTTTTTTATTTTTATTCATGGACATTTTACACAACGTCCTCTGGACCCAGGCTAAGCATATACGCTTGTGTTATGGGTACCAGAATACGGATAGACTACATAAACTACTTTTCTTTTGTAAATACAGACTTATAATACATAGAAAACACCCAGACACAGGACAAACATTTGTATGACGATTATAAACATCACACAAATGATTGTCCTGAGCGGGAATCGAAATCGCGACCTCCAACATGAATTATCACGTGTTTTAAGGAACTGTCTGAATTCAGTTTTGAATAAAATCCAGCTTTAAGACGTATTTAAATATTTAACTGTGCAAAAAGTTATTATTTCTCAAAGAACTCATAAAGTGCTGCACTAACACAGAACTTTATGAGCACCAAAGAAGAAATAGGTCATATATTGGCTGACGTCACAAGGAGAGGGTCTCATTAGTGCAGATGCTAGAGGGCTGCTGAGGGCTCAACATGTTATCATTATAACAGTCACACCAAAGGGATTTATAATAAACTGCACTATGTGATGTACTTGAAAAAAACACGCCATTAGGCCGCCAGGCATATAATTGCATTAGGGAATATTTTGAGAACTATGCCTACATATAAAATGAGCAAAAAAACCACCCAGGGCCTATAACCTTTTTTGAGAATTGGTGGGATCGTGTATGTGTATGTCGGAGGAATGCTGTAAAGAGTAGTTATAAAAAAATTAAAAATATTCGCTGCCATAGGAGCTAATCAAACAAGAATACTGCGAATGCCGTCTGGCTAAAATAAATCAATTGATACATTTTACGAAGACGGAATGAAACTAGACTTAAAAAATAAGACAATCTAATTTCAACAGCATAATTTTTTTTGCTAAAATAAATAAATATTCATAGAAGTTTTTCATAACATCCTCTAGTCCTAAATTAAACTATGTTTCTATATTTGTACCAGAATACGGGTATTAAATAAATATTTTTTGTAAATAAAAACGTTATTGCTTAAAACGTCGTTATAACTTAGAAATAAACAAAATCTCTTTCGTATTGCTTGAGAAAGTTTCCAGAAATATATCGATTCGAATATTTTTAATTTCAAATATCGTTTAGTGCGCAATAGCTAAAATCAAGTAGGGCGTCTCAGCAATTTAACTTTTAGTGTAATACACATATACCTAGTCGATTTATTTCTGTCCGTGCGTACAGGAATACTGGTGTATTTTAGTTTTACTTGATATAAATAGAGCTATTGTGAGTACTGTGTTTGACCTACATACGGATCATTGCCAAATTTTAATAGCTCAAAATTTAGGAAATAGTAATTGCTTTTTTATTTTGTTGACATCGTTATTTATCATGTCTAATATTGTTTTTGGAAGACGAAGCACCGTTTTGTTTCATTTCTTTTGTTTTATTTATTTTTAAGTTTTGACAGTTTACTCAAAATTCTAATAATGTTGAAAAGTGTAAAAGTACTACTAAGAAAATAATAATATGGATGCAGTCATATTTTCTGTTACACTCGTGTTTAATTTTGTTATGTTTGGTAGCAATTATCGTGAGGCCGTGGCTGTAGTGTAGAGCTTGCTATCTCTAATTAAAAAAAAAACGATTATACCTAGCTAACATATTGATAAGTCAGTCTAGACCTATTATAATATGACTATCGAATCACTGTGTGAATACACTATAATAATAATAAACACTTTGTGCCTGAATTACTAAGTAATTCTATGTACACCGTCTTCAAAAGCTTACAGAATTGCATTCATAATAGAATAGTAGAGACTTGCACAATGTTCTACAACCCCCCGATCATAAATAATAGATGGCAGTGTAACCTGACGGTAAAGTTTTTGTTCATTGTAGAAACCTCTTTTGTCATTGTGTACACAGTGCTCGGAGATTTTGTGCTACTTCTAATGTTACTAAGACTATTATTCTAGCTTCTAAAAAGGGTTTATTTTCATATTTAAAAAGTTTCTTGTCAATTATTCTTCATAGTATTCTGCTTCTTTTGAATCAGACCTCTGCACACTGGCTTCTCACGTTTTAACGAAAGGAACTCGTTATTCATTACTTTTAATTCTCAATGAAATTAGTACCAGTCACTAATTAAGGAGCCTAAAAATTGTTTTATCTCCAATGTGCAGTATACAATATCACAGCTGTAACAATTTCTATTTGTATTTACTTCAGCTTTTAATAATATTTTAAATCTGAAATTAATATATGACGGGCCTCGTGGTGTAGTGGTTCATATAACGGACTGCCGATAACGAGGTCTCGGGTTCGATTCCCGGTCAGGACAATCATTTGTGTGATGTTTTTAATTGTCATACAAATGTTTGTACTGCGTCTGGGTGTTTACTATGTATTATAAGAATGTATTTACAAAAGAAAAGTAGTATATGTATTCTATCCGTATTCTGGTACCCATAACACAAGCATATAAGCTTAGCTTGGGACCATAGGACGTTGTGTGAAATGTCCATGAGTATTTATTTATTTTATTTATTTATATGTATTAGTATAATAATAATAAATAATAAATAAAATAAATAAATAAATATTCATGGACATTTCACACAACGTCCTCTGGTCCCAAGCTAAGCTTATATGCTTGTATTAGTATGGTGTATGGTATGTATGGTAGAATGGTGAGCTTTTCATAAAAGCTCATACCTATTGCAGACACTTCTCTAGATCTCCTACTCTTCGAAGTATTAGGCCGCCTTTTCGATTGTAGTTCATGGGAGTATCAATTGGTCCCTACAATTATCATTATATTATTATGAAAACAATAAATTACTTTGCTATAGTTTACAACCAGAACTCGAATGACGCAATAATTGTGATTATATACCTGAGTTGTCATTAGCACTTACAGCAGTATCTGCTGCATTAGACTTAAAACACAGTTACAACTCAAAATTAAACAAAAAGAGAGATAAAATCACATCACATCTGCGGTCAGCGTCAACGATCTCAATCACAATGAGCATTAAGCCGCTAATGGAGCCAGACCATGCAAATAAGCCACGATACAAAAATTTTAAATATAGAACACTTGCAATCAAAGCGACTAACCGTTAATTATTAACGGCAGTGGCAGTTCCCTAAAAGTCTTAACAGTTTTTTTGAGATCAGTGGTTTACAGAGCGCGGTTCTTAATAAACAAAACGTTAAACTAACACACGTGGCACCATGTTCTTTTAGGCATGTTTATACAGATCCATTACCAAACCGGAAATAGTCATATCACAGAGTCTATTTATAAGTTTCAAAAGTTATGTTGTGCTTTCTGAATAATTAAAGCCAAACAGCGACAATAATTCAAGCTCTAAAGATTATAAGGTGATTTCTAAATGGATCAAGCCTATGGTGTAGTGTTTTGGTGACACAGTTAAGCTATGAGGCTTGTCAAACTAGTACGTCTAAAAATAGATTGAACAGGAAATAATAGTGAAGGTTTCGGTGACGCCCTCCTAATACCGCGAGGGTGGTGCACCGTGCAGTGTGCGGCACGCGGGGGGAGGGCACCATTGACGCGCATCTCTCAATGGCAATAGAACTAGGTCATCACCGTGTGACGTCACCAGTGGCCTACATACACCGGGCGTAGCCCCGCACCCGCGCCCGCGCCATAGCTTGTACCAATTATTATTATTTTTTTACTTGGCTGTTGCAAGAGCAAGGAATTCTATTTTTGGAACACCACTGAGTTTAAAAACAAACATATTTTATGCATTTTTAGGGCTTGAGTTTATGTTTACGGTTGGTAGATAGAAATTTATATGTTAAAGTTGGCAGTAGCTTATTGCTTTTTGAATGTTATCTAATATATAAAATTCACGTGTCACAGTGTTAGTTACCGTACTCCTCCGAAACGGCTTGACCGATTTTTATGAAATTTTACATGCATATTCAGTAGGTCTGAGAATCGGAGAACATCTATTTTTCAAACCTTTTTTTTTTTGGTATGGCAAAACAACGTTTGCCGGGTCAGCTAGTATTGTTATATATTTTATATTTAAAGAGTGATTTTAATCTTTATTTATTCTTGAATCGTGTGACTTCCATTTTGAAAAGCTTGAAAACTATTCCATTTAAAATTGTAGAGCTTTTATTTTTGTTATTACGAATATTGCTAAATTTCTAATAAATTATAGTCAAAGGCAAAAAAAGTCTTCGTCATACTTTATAAATAGTAAATAATAGTTTAAAGACATGCGGTGGTGACGTAAAATATGTCGTCTTATATGAGCTGCGTCTACAAGCACGTGTCTAGTTATAATCCGTCTCTTTATAATAACGGAGGGTCCTCGAGTGGCGACCACGCACCGGACGACGCAGCGTGGAGCGGCCCCCAACAAGGTGGACTGACGATATCGTCAAATGCGCCGGGGGCCGCTGGATGCAGTTAGCGCAGGACCGCGCGTTGTGGTGTTCTATGAGGGAGGCATATGTCCAGCCGTGAAACTGCATCCTTTGGCGGACTTTTCATAATTTGATTCGCAAATTATTATTAATTCTTTGACATGATATTAATCGGCCTTTTACTTCATAACATAACTAGGTGTTACACACGACTTTGTACACGTGGAATTCAGAAAATTTTCCCCATGTTTACAACATTTTCACTGATGCTTATTGGTTGCAGCGTGATGTTATTTAACCTAACGTATTTCTTTGATAAATATACTATCCAATACTTGTAGAATTTTTTAAATCGGACTATTGGTTCCTGAGATTTGCATGTTCAAATAAACACTCAAACTATTTAGCTTCATAATATTAGTATAGATTAATTGCTTAAACGAAAACTAAATGGAAAATAAACAGAGGACGTTGTGTGAAATGACCTGAATATTAAAAAAAAAAATATGATGTAGGTAGTCAACTATTTTTAGTGTAAGTACAATTAAGTTTAAAATAAAACCGATGGATATCTATTTCTAGAATTGTCTAATAGTCATATGTAAATGTTACAACTAAAATAGAATATTATATGACACACTGCCCACGACACTCATTATAGGTACAAACAGTACAAAGGTAAATATCAAATAAACTTGAACTGTATTACACGAACACCCACGGACTTATGAACGACTAAACGAACTTTATAATTCATATCTAGAACAATGAATCTATACATAGATTGTGTATGCATGAATAGGTACCAAATCTATGTGTACAACTTCTTCTTCTCCGTCGCTTTCTCATGTCTGAGGGTCGTGACCACTATGGTCAAAACTGTGCACCAAATCCATCTCCAGGCGTCGCGGCTTTCAGCGTGTCTGATAGCAGCAGGGATGCCGGTTTTCGTGGCCTGCTTGACGGTATCAGACCATCTCATCGGTGATCTGCCTCGACTCCTCTTTTCTTCCACGTGACCCACAACAATTTGTTTTGCTAAATTTTCAGGATCTCGACGAGCCACGTGTCCGAAGTACTTGAGGAGTCTCTGCATGGCGATGGTCGATAGGCGAGTTCTGATGTTTAGCTCCGCAAGAATAGATGCATTAGTACGTCGGGCCGTCCAAGGAGTCCTTAACATTCGGCGCCAACACCACCGTAGAATTGGTACCATAATCATTATGCCAGAACTGGTAACTATCGTTATATAAGTCAAAATAAAGTAGGCTCTAGTACTAATCCGTAAATAACAAATACAACGGCAACTCCATATGAGGTTTTGAGCTCTATATTATACGAGGGGATGATATTTCTCCGATTTTTCCATTGTCGACCGTTCTTTTGTCGTCACCCCGGTTCCTCCTGAGGGTGCTGTAAAAGCCATGTAAGGCATGTATACAGAAAAACATCCTCTGTGAGAGAAGGAGAGTTCCTAAATACCTTGCGCCAACATGCCTGGTCAGCGCAGCAAAGTAGAATACAATCCTTCCTAAACTGGAGGAGGCCTGTGCGACTTTTGTGGGCTGGGGGGACAGACAACTACTAATGTGCTGTAACTACATACTGCCACAATTCTAGAATTATATGATATCAAACATTCTATAAAAGAAAAGATATCTTAACAAAACTTAGCCAAACCCGGAATTGAATTTGTAAGCTACAAGCTTGTAAGCCACAAGCCGTTGCCCCATAACAATACATTTAAGACAGTTGCTCAATCTCCTTTCCTTCCCTAATTAATTGATTTATTAATTTAGTCCAATTTTAATCTAATTTAAACTAAAATCGTCGTTAAATTAAACTATTAATTAAATCTAAATTCAAAATGATTTAGTCTATAAACTATGATAAAACAAATGTCCATCTGTGACGTCACACTTTATTCCACATTCAAAAGATGTTAGAGCTGTATCCGCACGTTGCGACAATAAAGTTGTCCATTTGCAGATGTGTCGTCGCATACCTTATCTGTGGTTACAATTGCGCGGGCGTGTCGTGTCGGAACTAGAGACGTGCATTGTCTTGTAGCGCTTTGTGTCGCACTCGAGTGTCGAGATAGTGCGCATCAAAATAATGAATGTTATTGTTGGTTTGTTTAGCTCTATGCTTTTTGTTAGAGCTGTCTTGCATTTTGCATTTACAGTGTGTCAGGAGATTTGATTAAGTATAGAATGTAGCTGTAGCCTGCGAAATCAATTAAACTGGAATATAGATATTTTTTTTCCATTTTTGCAACATTTTTCACTGATGCTCTTCTTCTACTTGTTGCAGAATAATGTTAAATAGCTTTAAGCCTTCCTCGATAGATTTACTATCAAACATTGAAATAATTTTTCCAGTCGGATCAGCGGTCCCTGAGATTAGCGCTTTAAAACAAACAAACGCCTTAGCTTTATAATATTTGTATTTAAGTATAGATTATAATCTGAATTTGCCGAATATACTCGTACATACATACAGTATATGTATACTGTTCCTCTTTTTTCCATTTCCAGTCCATGCAAAGACTATAGAGTACTTTACTGGTCGGCCATTGGCATTGTGCATATTTTTTTAAAACTCTTAATTTGAAAACCATTTCGGGGAATAAAGTTTCTGATCATGATACATTCGTTTTTTTTTTCGGAAAATTTGCTATATTAACGATTATTTTTCCAAAAAAGATGAAAAATATGATCTCTATTTGCCCTTGAAATGAAGGACTTAAAATAATAAGGCGTTCTTAGGTATATACTACTCTGTGGTAGAGTTGAAATTGGTCTAATATACTAACTTGGCAACTTTGAAAAGATCTATTGCAATCTGTCTTAAGGGCTTACATCAATATTATCGTATATCATCGCCGACACGTACATATTAGCACAGCCAGTAGGCTCAGAAAATGAAGAATTAGGGATACTTTTCCTATTTACTCAAAATCTACTAAATATATTTTAATTCTGATTTACGTGTTTCTATATATAATAGTTACTTATGTTTTTAAAGTAATTTCATTAGTTAATACGCGACAATAGACCGACAAATGAAAAAAATAAAAAATTAGAGACGTTGTTTCGCCAAGATTTTCTATCGAGAAAACTTTTTTCAATCGCGTTTCTGAGTTTATGCGATCCTAGATCATATATTGAAAAAACATATACTTAAAAATTAGAGCTCTAGCCATTCAATCTAAAGAAACAATGAAAACTTCGTACATAGAAAAATGCACGAAGCTATTTTGGTATCCTCTTAAGTCCATCAGGAAAAGGCAATACACAGATTGCGTACAACGTTGACGTCACAACATTTAAAATAATATCGTTATGTATTTAAAAAAAATTCTATACAGTGAATATTTCAATATTTATTTGTTGGAAATTAGTTGCTTAAAACAGCCTATATTTTCTAAAAAAAATATAAAAACAACAGGTCAATAATTATGAACAATCCCAATTGGCTATACTACATCTGATATTAAGTGCAATCCAAATGTGAAGAGAGCTAGCTTAGCTAGTTGGTCCAGTTTGTACTGTGTATAAAATATACATAAATTTAAAAACTATTAAGCTATTGTATAAATAAACTTAGTCCTAATTTCGAATATGAATATGCTAAGGAAAGATGAAACTGAAGTAGTCATGGAGTTCTCCTAATATTTAAGAGACTGTTGACTTTCCTTTTGAAGCAAATAGTACAGAAAGGTTTTCGTATTGTTATTATGCGTAAGAAAATATATTTGTGCCCTGCTGGGATATTTTTTTATAATGATAGATTTTATAATAATTCTATTAAAAACCGCAATCCGCAGCTACGGCGTAGCCCTTGGTGTTCTACGTGAATTCAGGCGCTACGTAGACCTTGCTAGTATTCGAATATTGCAACGTTTAAAGTTCAGAGCTGTAACTTATTAATATGAACTTTTTACGCTTAGGTTTTCAACAAAATGCTTGAAGATGATCGAGATGATGATTACCTTAAGAGTACCTATAGCAAATAGCGATATAAGGGTATGCCTTTTTACATATTTAATATACATTATTTTGGAAATTTTCACAAAAAGCCTTAATAAATAAATAAATAAAAAAATAAATGTCTACGTAACTTATAAGAAACACCGCAGTAAAGACATAGAATTTCCGTGTGGTAACGATCTAAGAATACAAATGTTCCGTTTCCATCCCCGTGAGCTTTAAGAAGGCTTTATGAGACAGCTAAAAGAAAATATAAGCAATAATAATCCGCTGCGGAAGACCCGAAACTAAACCCTGTGTCAAAACACCCACGACATTAGATCAGACCTCCTTACAAAATGAAGGAAGGCTCGAGCCCAATAGTGTGACACTAATTTGCTCTACTAATGAGAGGAAGCGTCCATATGGACTAAGAATACACGTGTCACAATCCCATCTGCACCCCAGGGTGCTGTAAAAGCCAACTAAGGGATATTTTACACAGATGACACTCTATGAGTGACGGAAAACTCGAAAGTAAACCCTGTGCAAATACGCCTGGTGAGCGCGGCACAGTAGACCATAATCCCTCCCAATGTGGAGGAGGCTCGTGCCCAACAGTGGGACGTTTATAGGCTGGAGAGAGAATGAGAGGAAGAAAAATAAGTGATGAATGCAGAATCGAGTGTTTAGACAAATGCAGAAGTTTGATCATGTAGAGCGGATAGGCATTAGACAGTTTAACAAAACATATACATGGCGGAGTTAAGTAGAAAAGCTAGGAAATAATGTAAATACATGGCATCATTATTGTCTTTTGAAAGGTTCAAGTAAATAGCACTTGCAACTATCGCGCATATCTTTATCTTTATCTTTACTTCTTATAAAACAAAGTCGTAATTTTTGTATGTATGTCCCTATGTGAGCTTATATCTTCAAAAATACGCAACGGATTTTGATGCGGTTTTTTTTAATAGATAGAATGGTTCAAGAGGATGGCTTTTTTGTATAATTTTTTGGGGTTTGCTGTATATTGGATGAGATATGATTAAATTTGCAGAGAAATTCGGACACGCGCGAGCTATAAATGAAAACGCTGCCTTATCTATGTGAGGTACAACAAAATAATGTATGGAGGAATTGTTTGTTACCTATAGTTCTTTAAAAAAGTCCGCGAGCGCATATGTCTATCTTCTAAGGGAAACCCGCTATACACATAATAATGTCAAAAAAATTATTAAATTCAATAGGGTGTTTTCAAAAGCTATTTACGTGTATATAGTAATATATTTATCAAATTAAACAGCTTAGTTAGCTTATGAAATTAATATAGATTATAACTGTTTTTTACAGCATGCAATTTAAATGAATATCTTAGGAGATATGACGAAAAAAGAATTACGCGCGACAATATAAAATACTTAAACTGTTGGCTGAGCAACGCGAACGTTTCCTCGGTCTTCTATCCATACCTACTCTAATGTTTGGATATTTGGTTAATGTTGGATGTATGGATAGATTTTCATGAAACTATCCTAAATTCCACGCGTACGGAGTCGCGGGCAACAGCTATTATATACAATGTATGAGAATTAATAAAGCCTAGAAAGTAAGATTGACCCCTTGCGAATTGAAGAGAAGCAAATCTTACAATTAGTTGCAATGTATCCATGGATGTTTACAAAGTGCAAGACTTACCACAACTCTTAAAGATGGATTGCTGTCTCCTATTTTATATCAGTTTCCTATTTTTCCTTAATTAACGAGCTAGGTGTTTTTTTATTAACCTACTTCAAAATAAGGAGGAGGTTCTCAATTCGTCTGTATGATATTTTTATTTTTTTTAATGTTTGTTTCTTCATAACTTTTAACTGGGCAAAGCGATTTTAATGATTCTTTTTTTATTTGAAAGCTGGTGATTCCCGTTTAGTCCCAGTGGCACAAGGTCAGGATCTGATGGTTATCTCCTGAGAAATCGAGGAAAACACTCAAATTTCAAAGGCACATGAAGTCGGTTGCACCTTTTTTTTTAAATACTCAATTATTTGTTAATGTTTCTTATATGTCAAACAGCAAAGTACTATAGAAAAAAATCCATTGTTAAATTCCTTATTCAATGAGAGTAAGATTAACTCTGTATAATTTAAATAAAGGACTAAAAATGAAAAATTACACGAATATAAACCGTAAACCATAAGCTTTCGTTAAAATGGAGCGATCCTATAAATAGTGAGGTAGTGAAGGAAGAGATTAAACTTCCAAGGGACGATATAGTCAAAAGTTGAAGCCAACAAGTATTCACGGTATATATTATATAGTATACAACTATATATGTACAGTGAATAATCAGAATGTTTGGCAACCGTGTTCTCTAGGCCTTATAGTGGCGGGACCAGTCACAGATCAATATTTTAAGCCACGCAATAACAATGTGACACGCAAATTGTAACAAGCTTACTTAATACTCTGAAATAAGTTATGATTGAACTATGACCCTGAAAGGGTATGTATATCAATAATTAACAAATATGGTGCTAAAATAAGTATAGTATGTTATTGAATATGAATAAATCGTAAGTTTTGGAGGTAAACCCATTACCGGAGAATTTCTAGTTTCCGTGTCTACTTTAATTGTCTCCAGGAAAAATTAGCAAACAGAGCTTCTTGCCAAATCAAAATGCGTAGTTGAGACCCATTTAAGGCTCGTCTTTATTTGTATTGTGATACCAATTAGGTAGTTTCTGTAGATATTCTGTAAATATATATAATTTTTATCATCATATAGCTTCAAAATATAAATCGGTAACCCAATTGTTGAACGTTTTCCCTAAATGACGTATGTTCGATATTACAAGGAAAATTCTGATAATATGGTCAAGTATCTAGAATGTTGCAATATTATTACTATAATTCAAGTGTATATAGTTATAAACATTATTTTTGGCAAAATTAATCATTTGGCTTATTTAGAATTTCACTCTCATTATATGAGATTGTTAACTGTGGTTAGTAAATTACATGGTTTACGTAAAGGTATCCTTATATATGATATCAAAATATTAGGCAGCGTAGATTCGTCACAGTAGCTAAGTGCAACCTACCCTCGTCAACGGTTACTTACCACTGCGTAGAGAACAGTTAACTCACTTATAGTAATCATTATAATCAAGCTTAAAGTTAACATATCACAGGGATGCAAGCGCGCCCCGCCCCGCACTTCTATGAAAAATACCTCTTACAAAACATTACGATCGATATTATCCCAATTTGTGATTTTCCGCCATCGATATCCCTCTGAACTTTCACAGACTTAGCCTGGGGAAGCAACCCCTCCCTCGGCACCACGAGCATCGTGCCGAGCTTTAATGTTTTGGCAGCCTAGGCCGTGGCGTCCTTGAAAATTTCAAGTGCAAGGCGATATGTACTAGCACGCGAGTGTTGCACGTGAATGGAGGCCCGGGTCGAGGGCGTATCGATCGGGGCGGCGGGCCTCAGGCCGTGTGGACACGCCCGCGGGCCCCGGGTTGCATAACGTGCTGGTCGTGCAGAGCGGGCGCGCCGGTCCCGTATCGACGCGCGGGCGGCGCATGCGCGAGCGTACCTTCGCAGCCGAAGCCCTGCCCGATGAGGCCCCACAGCAGGTCGGAGCAGTGGTGGCAGTAGGTGGGCTTGTGGAAGGTCTTCTTCGCGAAGGAGTGGGTGCGGTCGGTGGCGGGCGCGGCCTGCGCCATGGCGGGCGCGCGGGCCGGGCCGGAGCTGCGCGCTACTCATGCCGCGGCGCCTCAGGGCGCGCCGCGCTCCACGTGCGGCTGTCGCGGCCCACCATCGCGGCGCGTCTGCCGCCCGCGCCCCCCGGCCGTCGCGCAAGCGCTCGCCACCCCCCGCACCGTGCCGCCCTCTGCCCTCTGCGCGCGCAGTCAGCCGACGCAACCTCGCGCCGGCGGCTCTTCCAGCATCGCTACATCGATCTTCAGATCTGAAAGCGCAGTTCTAGTTATTCACTTCGATCTGAACAGTACACTGCGCTTATCACTATCAATATAACAGTTCTTCTTCCTGCCCTTCGTCCCAAAATATTTGGAGTAATCGCAACTTTCTTTCACATTATTATTCACTAGTTTCAATTTATTCTCTCGGCTATGAACTTTTTTATTTAGTTTGCATTCATGCCGAAAAAAGAGGTGCTTGGGTAAGCACCTCTTTTTTTGGCATGAATAGAAACTACACAACTACACTTCTTCTTTACAGTTCTTACAGTACCTCTCACTATTGGGCGAGAGCATTCGTAAAAATTATAATTTCTTTCAGTTGGTGTTGTGTGTAATCTGGGAGTTTGATTCTACACCGTACTATTATTTTTCTTTTTTTAACTAGGTATCGTAGACATTTGTGCTGTGTCTGGTTATTTTCAGTTATGTGTTTAACATACATATTTGCAATAAATAAATAAAAATTTGACGTAGCACAAGCAATACGCTTTGTTGTGATAAAAAGGAAGAGGTGGTAAATTACATGAAATATTATAAAAACAACGACACTATCAACATTTTATAATGTTGAAAAATTATATTATGAAATGATATTGAAACACGTATTTGCAAGATCACGTCGTGCGGCGCATGCGCGTTCCCGCCCGCCAATCGAAAAAGCTCTTGTTTACAATTGAAGAGGCGCAGCATCCGCGCGGCGCGGCCCGACCGCCAGACGCCACTTGCCTCTTGCACTACGCAACGTAAGCTTAGCTTACACTGCTTACTACTTATATTACTAAATAATTATCACCTCCATGGCCTACATTTAGGCTTTGGTCACCATTCAAGCAATTATATACACAAGAGATCGGTCGGATATAGCAGGAGTAACAAATACGAGCCCTATACTCGAATATCTCAGTACCCCTTCTATATAGAGAAGGGAAAGCAGAGGGCCAATAAAGCTATCAAGGCGCCTTGTCATACAGCTTGCTACGGATGCCACGTTAGCTTAATCCGGCACTGCACTTGGATTCGTAATCTATCACCACACGGACACGTATTCCATATAGATCTTAGTAATAAATGACCAAAACTTAACACTTGAGGCGACTTCAAAGCTTTGGTCAATTTCTATACAACTTACCATAAAATGTAAAATACGAGTATACACACTGTATACGTTCTAAACAGGCGAGAGCTTCTTCCATAAACAAAAATTTTTATTACTTACATTCATACAGCGATGCCTTTAATCCATGGGGGTAGGCAGTGACTATAGAGCGTATTCTGCTACCTTCTGAATATACTTCTTAGTAATACATCGACTGCAATAGCTACTTACCTTACCTTCTTAAAGAAAGTACCTGATGAGATCACGTAACGGGAGCATCCTCTCCTAGCAAACATTTTCCTGTCTACATCTTATATGTCGCGGTGTAGTGGTAAAGCAAACTGCTGCGTTCACGAAACTACAGGATACCGCACAGGAAAATTACTTCTGTGATGAACACAGATATTAAATTATATCCACCTTGCTGAGGGCGGCTCTACGCTGCCTACCCTACGTTAGTCGACACTCGAGGATCGTTCTTTCCCAATGGTCGTCAGCCCTTCAGGCGATATGCAACTTTAGCAGGCAAACTCTTTTGATTTAATGCTATACATATTTATTTATAATTTGTGCAAGATCAGCACCAGTGTATGTAATACCAGTGACAAATCCTTGACTTGAAATCCTACGTAGAGGTGCTCTACATTCACTCACACCAAACTGTAAGCCCAGCTAGCAACCAGTTTATTACAAAGAGACAGTTGTGCTGTGTTCATATTCAAATCTAGTATACTGTTTGCACATTCCGTTCTGTTACCTACTCTATGTTGCGTGCGTATTTGCGTGCGTATTTTAAATGTGTGGTATATATATTACACATGTAAAAAAACTGTTCCTTTTTTTTCACAGAAATTATTTAATGAAATTGGATGAAATGTTATTTATTTTATATGTTGGGTTGTAATGTATCCCACATTACAACCCTGCTAAGAGTATATCCTTTTTGATATCATCTTTACTAGTTATAATACAGAGTCGTTACTATAGTATGTACCTATGCCCCTGTGTGAGCTTATATATTGAAAACTACGCAACGGATTTTGATCGAGTGGTTCAAGATGCCTTTTTTGTATAACTTGTTAAGATTTTTAACCAACTTCAACAAACACTTCTCAATTCATCTGTATGTTTTTTTTAAAGTTTTTTAGAGATTTCCAGACTCTACATTTCCAGTGAGAGTGACAGACTGGGACTCAAGTCTGCTATTCAATGTTGTCACAATGATAGTTCGATGACACCATTATGGTGCCTTAATGGCATCATTTGTGACAAAAAATTAACAGTAGACTACCAAACTTGATAAAATTCGCTATTATGCAATCAAAAAATGCAATAACTGATTGCATAATGGCGAATTTTATCAAGTTTGGTAGTCTACTGTTAATTTTTAGTGGTTATAATGGTGTCATTGAACTATCATTGTCACAACATTCAATAGCAGACTTGGCCCCTAGTCTGGAACTGAGGCCTTAATATATTCAGCAAATTCTTGTGGATACAAGAGTCACTTCAGCATCCCGAATTGGCACCCACGAGGAAAGCGGAAGCGTGGCCGTCCTACGCAAACGTAGCGACGACGCGAAGTACAGTTGCAGACGAGGCAAAGAACATCGGAAAGACGTGGAGTGACATCAAAAGTGAAACCCAAGACCAAATGCGATGTAAAATCTCTGTGGATGCACTCTGCCCCATTTAGGGGACACAAGAGGCAATAGGATAGCGAAATGAAAAAAATTCCAGCGAAAAGTAGATAAATGAGTAAGTATATTTTATACATATAGGTTTACTACATAGATAAGTATTTTATAATGTGAGTAACTTTTCGACAACACGACGTTCAAAAAAAGAAGTTTACTGGAGCTCGCCTTTAATACCTATCTCACCGAGCTGACACCTATTTGAAGTTTAAAAGCGTAAACGTCCGTTCCAATGAGTCCAAGTGGTCGCACCGCAGGGGTGGCAGTTATATATAGCCGTCGAAAGCGGACCGAGCCAGCCGTGTAGGTTTTCCATACGATTAGATCTGTTACATGCCACCCCTGCACACATTGGTAATGTCTATGAAAATTAAGTAATACTTACACAAAGTGTTTGTGTGAGAGATGCCTTTTTAGTTGCGTGCGAATAGCGAGTGTAAAAAAATATGACGTAACTAATATTAACTTTTTCTTGTTTATTTCTTTTATCAAGACTATGCGACGTAAAAAATTGTAGCAAATAATCAACGTTTTTCTTTGCACGAACAAAATTATCAATGAAGACTACTAAATATGTACTTTTTCGGGCTTGTAGTTCATGTAACGGACCGCTGTCCACGAAGTAGCGGGTGCGATAGGTATCGCACCCGCGACTTCGTGGACAGCGGTATTTATACTGTGCAGGTGCACAGTATAAATATTTGTATCAGATAAACATAATTATATTATTTGTACTTGTCACAGTAATAATTAAACTGCGTCAGGGCGATTTTTATGTATAAGTATGTATTTACAAAAAAAAAGTAGAATGCATATACGTATTCACCAGAATACGTATATGCATTATACTTTTTTTTACCACCCATAGCACAAGCAAATCATATGTTAGCTTTACTTGGGACCAGAGGGTATTGAGTGAACTGTGCATAAATAATCGTTACTTAAACCTACATAAAAGTGAAAGTGAGTTTGCCTGTTTGTTGGTTCGTTTGTGACGTTTTCACGCAAAATCTACCAAATGGAATTGCACGGAAATTTGTATAGAGATAGTTTATAGTCCTGGAAGTAACATAGGCTATTTAATTATTATTTCGCTAAAAACTCTGTACGAGACAAAAAATTAAAAAAAATGGTATAAAATAATGAAATCGCCATTTTTGTTATTTTACAGTTATTTTTTTTTACATTTCACACAACGTCCTCTGGTCTCAAGCTAAGCTTATATGCTTGTGTTATGGCGACCAGAATACGGATATACTAGGTACATATACTACATTTCATTTGTAAATATGTACATACATACTCGTATAATACATAGTAAACACCCAGACGCAGTACAAACATTTGTATGACATTTATAAATCACACAAATGATTGTCCCAAGCGGGAATCGAACCCGCGTTCTCTTGATCGGCAGTCCGTTACATGAACCACTTCACCACGAAGCCCGTTGTTAATTTTAATTTGGCCATGAAGGTTTTAATCCCAGACTGACACATACGATTTACGCGGTAGCTCGGAATAGAAACTCCTTGTGTGTTACTTAATTCCAACAATTTTTTTATAGAGACGCTAAAATTGAAACTATCAATTGTCATTTTATCACGCGTATATATATTCGGTATGTATCTATCAATGTATTAATCTATGTAACGGAATCTATGAAAGTGATTTTCACCCACTTTCAGTAGTCAGTTTGATCTGAAATTTTACACACCTAACAAGGACCAATGACAATGCAATATTAAAAAAAAAATCAGGATTTCGCATTTTAGTTTTTGAACTAAGTAGAATATTTTAGATAGGTTATTTATTGTTGTGATGTAGAATCGGTACCAATTGACCACTACACTAACTAAACCTGGAACCAGGCCTGTTACGAGTGTTGTGTATTCATCATATAAATTATACTAGCTGTCCCGGCAAACGTTGTTTTGCCATACTAAAAAAAAAAGTTTTGAAAAATAGATGTTGGCCGATTCTCAGACCTATTGAATATGCATGTAAAATTTCACAAAAATCGGTCAAGCCGTTTCGGAGGAGTACGGCAACTAACACTGTGACACGTGAATTTTATATATAAGATATTTAATCGATATCAATAAAAATTATATCAATACATAAATCGTAAATTGAATTACCGCCTTACTTAATTCTAAGAGCAAAATGTTACGTACCTATCTGTTATGTGACAATTTTAAAATATAGGATTTATTAAAGCTAAAAGGTATTCGCAATTATTATATACCTACATATTTTAATTTTAGGTTATATTATTAATGAGACCAATGATAACAAAATAATTAAGGTGCTACCTTACCTACTACCACAGCTACTAACTTACCTATGTTTATATAAAATTAATCAATAGGCGCGTCCACACAGAGCGAGCAACCTCGCGAGGCATTTGCCGTGCGAAGCAGCTCGGTTAGTGTAGACGTGCCTCGGCCGAGGCAAGCGCACGCGCTGCCGCGGGCGAGCGTCCGAGCGCCCGAGCCATTCAGTGTCGGCTTTTTGTTTTGCTCAAAGGCGCCTCAGTCGTTGGCCGCGCGCACTCTGGACGTTCGCGTATATTCTTTCGTGCCTCGCTCGAGTATAATAAGAGTATAGTATAGATCCAACTCCTCTGTAGTAATGCGTGCAAAATTTTTCCCCACTCCATCATTTATCAATTCTTGGTAGGTACAGTTCGTTCCGATTATATAATAATCTGTTTTTGTATAAAGTCTGGATCCAATATCGTCTTCGTTTAAGTTTTTGATAACTTCTCTTTTTTATAATCCTACTAGCTGACCCGGCAAACGTTGTTTTGCCATACTAAAAAAAAAATTTTGAAAAATAGATGTTGGCCGATTCTCAGACCTACTGAATATGTATGTAAAATTTGAGAAGAATCGGTCAAGCCGTTTCGGAGGAGTACGGTAACTAACACTGTGACACGTGAATTTTATATATTAGAAGACTAGCTGACCCGGCAAACGTTGTTTATCCATACTAAAAAAAAAGTTTGAAAAATAGATGTTGGCCGATTCTCAGACCTACTGAATGTGCATGCAAAATTTCATAAGAATCGGTCTAGCCGTTTCGGAGGAGTACGGTAACTAACACTGTGACACGTGAATTTTATATATTAGACTAGCTGACCCGGCAAACGTTGTTTTGCCATACAAAAAAAAAAGGTTTGAAAAATAGATGTTGGCCGATTCTCAGACCTACTGAATATGCATGTAAAATTTCATAAAAATCCGTCAAGCCGTTTCGGAGGAGTACGGTAACTAACACTGTGACACGTGAATTTTATATATAAGATTTAGAAGGATAAAAGCAACAGCTGCCACCGCAACACGTACCTACCTGTGGTGCTATGATGTTTTTATTCTCAACTCAACGAACGAACATAATGGCTCGGGTTTGCCGCGCGCGGCTGCCTCGCGATGATACCGAGGCTGCCGCGCTCGTTTGGGGATAGTTTGAAATAGTTTCCTCGCGCGGCAAATGCCTCGCGAGGCTGCTCGCTCTATGCTGTGTGCACCAAACACACACCGAGGCATACGTCGTCCTTTCCCTGCACTAGATGTACCTACAGTAAGAACCAATTTATTGAATTACTAGCTGCCCCGGCAAACGTTGTTTTGCCATACAATTCTGTATAAAATAAAATTTCATCAAAATCGGTCCAGCCAATTTGTAGCCTATGTGTTATTCTGATGTATAAGCTATATTGTGGTAAAGTTTCATTCAAATCCATTCAGTAGTTTTTACGTGAAAGAGTAACAAACATCCATACATACAAACTTTCGCCTTTATAATATTAGTAGGATTCCCCCTTGTGTCGAGCGTTGACTATTCTCAATAAAATAGCAACACATATTGACATTTATCATTGCAGCTTGGCGGAATTCACAATATATGCTCGTAAGTTTATAGAGAGAAACCATTAAAATTGTGTAAAGTAGTTCTAGCATCGTATTGGATTTTCTGTAAAGATGTTACGAATATTGTAAGTAAATAAATAACTATAAAATAAATATTTTTGAGTACGATTGCATCAATTTAAATGTAACTTATTATCCCAATAGCGGCCCCTACGTGAATATTTAGCTAATTCGCGTTTAGGGAACTATTCCAGCTACTATATATTATTAGCTATATAGGGCAGTGAACTCATCCCACCTACTTTAAACGTTTATGGTAGACAAGCCTCCAGTATGATTCACACGAGACTTAATTAAAATGGCCAGTAATGCAATAATACTGTTATTTATTTGGTATGTCGTTGAGCTTGGCTGAATTCGAGTGGAAGCGCAGCGCATTTCACGATATAATTTATGTCTAACATTCAATTCGTTTCAGTTTATATCCTATTTTTCACGTAAAGTGTGGACTATGTGTTATACACAGGTGTTACAATTAACTAAGAAATTAATTAATTAATCACGGACATGTATTACGGAATTTACGTATTTAAAATTAAACATTAGACCAAAAGAAGTAGTAAGAAATTACTGCGGTGCTGCCTGATCAAAGTAAATGAAATAACAAGAAAAAATAATTTGTCTTTAAAATTAATCGTAAACTTAAACAAATATTAGATAATATGCAAGATATAATGTGATAAGTGATTATTTGGGTTACGCAATTATTTACAATAAGATAATCGCAACCTTGGTGGCAATTTCATTATCTCATTACTTTAAAGTCAGCAAGCATTGGACTAAAGCGATTAATTAATGTGTTAAACTTATAAAATAAATTTATGAAATCGTGAAATCGCTCTGGAATTTTATAAAACTACATTCAGTCACGAAACTAAATGGTCGATATTGCGTTCCCGAACGTACCGCAAAGCCGTGTCACTGCCCGCCTGTGCTGTCATAATAAAAATGACGGAGCAAACAAGTAAAAAAACTTTTTTAGGATTTGATTTTAGTACACAAAGGGTGAGTGTTTTGTTTTTTCTAGTTTACTTATAACAATTCTTAAAAATTATCTATAGTTAAATAAACACGTGCATTTTTTGTCCCTTATTTTTTATTTATACTTAACTTAGATCCAACTTGGTTTTTTTGTGGCTAAAAACTTTATTAAATCTATAATTAAGTTTATTGTGTTTTGTTTCTTTTATATTATGTTACAATTTGTGGCCCAAAATTATAGTTACATGTACTGTTAATATAAGAAATAAATTATATCAGTAACATTATTATGTGACAGACTTTCATGCAAGTTCATGGTCATTTAAGCGGCTAGTTTAAGTAACCTAAATTATATACCTAACCATTACATATTTATTTGTTGCAAATTATTCATTTCACATAAATTTGTAAAATATTTTTATGTTTGAACAATATCTGGACATGTGAACCAGACATTGATTTTTTTTTCAGTGTTATTAGTTTATGAAATTATGATAATATGGAGAAAATGGACACGGCTTATACTGCCAATAACTATACAATTATTTATAAAGTAAATTAATTTTATGGCATCCCATTTAATTTTGATTATTTGTTTTTTAAATTAAGACTGTTACTATTATTTAATAAATACATATTTATTTAGCCATATATTGATAAAAGTACTTTTTTGAATTTTAGCTAAAAGCAATAGTAATTGGTGAAGATTATGGAGTACTACATGAAGCTGATGTTGAGTTTGATGTGGACCTACCGGAATTCAGGTTTGATATTAAATTAATTGTAGATTATAGAACAAGGCAACATTATCTAGTTAATTATGTAATATAATTTAATACCTACATTATTAAGGGCCTACATCAATATTATCGTATATCATCGCCGTCACGTACATATTACCACAGCCAGTAGGCACAGAAAATGAAGAATTAGGGATACTTTTCCTATTTACTCAAAATCTACTAAATATATTTTAATTCTGATCCACGTGTTTCTATACATAATAGTTACCTATGTTTTTAAAGTTATTTCATTAGTTAATACGCGATAATAGACCGACAAATGAAAAAAATTAAAAATTTGAGAGGTTGTTTCGCCAAGATTTTCTATCGAGAAAACTTTTTTCAATCGCGTTTCTGAGTTCATGCGATCCTAGATCATATATTGAAAAAACATATACTTAAAAATTAGAGCTCTAGCCATTCAATCTAAAGAAACAATGAAAACTTCGTACATAGAAAAATGCACGAAGCTATTTTGGTATCCTCTTAATATCTTAGTTTTAATATCTATTTTAGACTATTAAATCAGCTACTCCAGTTTCTTTATTTTCATTTCTTGAAGAAACTGACTTATATTGGTACCAATTCTATGTGCACAAGTAAACTTAACTAAAAACAACAACTAGGTATGATGTATTTTGATTCATTGACTATTTCATTGAGCACATTTTAATTAATTAAAATTGTTAGCCGATAATATACACATTTTCTAATAAAACAGTTCTTTTAAGGGCCTACATCAATATTATTGTATTTCATCAAGAATTAGGGATACTTTTCCTATTTACTCAAAATCTACTAAATATATTTTAATTCTGATCCACGTGTTTCTATACATAATAGTTACCTATGTTTTTAAAGTTATTTCATTAGTTAATACTTGGTTGTTAATTTATTAATTAATAGGTTGTTTCGCCAAGATTTTCTATAGAGAAAACTTTTTTCAATCGCGTTTCTGAGTTCATGCGATCCTAGATCATATATTGAAAAAACATATACTTAAAAATTAGAGCTCTAGCCATTCAATCTAAAGAAACAATGAAAACTTCGTACATAGAAAAATGCACGAAGCTATTTTGGTATCCTCTTAACATTGTCAAATAAATTGCCTTTAATATTGACACTATCAATTTTCATTTTTAGTTAAGTTTAGCTGTGCATGTAGATTATAATAATAAATAAAATAAAAAAACTTTTATTTCATGCAAGCGTAGAATATAAACATAGTTTAGATATAAAAAGTAAAAGAAAAAATAATATAGTACAAATTTACAAAATGTTTAAATATTTATGGAAGTTTGTCTGCATGAACCCCTCCTCAAGTGAAGGTAAAGGTCTCCTCTAAAGAATTCCATGCGTCTCTATCTTGGGCTGTTTACATCCAGCAGGTGCCAGCTTTGTGTGACGAATTTTATGCATTTTTTTAATATTGGGCTTACTTCGTTCTATACCGCGTTGACATGTAGTTATTTTGCATTTTAACTTGGATGTGCATCTCCAAGTTTGACATGCGTAGGTTAGACAGGGCAGAAGGCATGACGTCATGACTTTTGTTTTAATATTTTTTGGTATTTTACTTTTGAATATTTTTTTTGAAGGACCAGTAATTGTTCCATGTACTTTGTATTCTTCGTTCTACATCTAGCATGTAGAATAAGTACTATTATATTATATATTTGAACATAAAACCTCACTATTAAATAACAATATGTCGACAGTTAATGTCTAGACACCTTTATTTAAATTATAATACAAACTTTTCAGTTAATTGATAATGAAATATTCAACTCCACTTAAGTGTTGACTGAAGATTTAGGTATAATGTTTACAGTTATAACTGTTTGGGTATAATTATGTAGTTAATACAATTATAACGATAGATACTTTATTTAATAATACCAATTATGTTTGTTATAGTTAGACGGACATAGTTCCAGTTGGTTAATAATGTTTTTTTTTTTTTATGGACATTTCACACAACGTCCTCTGGTCCCAAGCTAAGCTTATATGCTTGTGTTATGAGTACTAGAATACGGATAGAATACATATACATACTACTTTTCTTTTGTAAATACATACTTATAATACATAGAAACACCCAGACGCAGTACAAACATTTGTATGACAATTAGAAAAATCACACAAATGATTGTCCCGAGCGGGAATCGAACCCGCGACCTCTTCTCGGCAGTCCGTTACATGAACCACTAGACCACGAAGCCCGTCGTTTATTTAAGGATTAGGGAACTGTCCATATGATGATGAATTAAGAATACAAATCATTACCCCATTTCAACCCCGGGGTGCTGTCAAAGCCTCCTAAGGGATATTGCAGACAATATTAGCATCCTCTATGAAAGCCAAAAAACTCGAAACTAATTTGTATGCCAACAGACCTGGTCAGTGTGGCATAGTAGACTAAATATCCTTCCAATGTAGAGACCCAAGCCCTATAGTGAGACATGTATAGGCTAAAATAAAAAAAAATAAGTAAATAAATTGGATTATTTTGTTCTCTTTTGATCGGCATGTGCCACCACTGACTTTTTAACCGACTTCAAAAAAGGGAAGAGGTTCTCAATTCGTCTGTCTCAATGTATCTTTTTGGAATTTGATTTTAATGATTCTTAAATAAAACCATTTACGGATTTAGACGCGTCTATACGTTACGTGTTTATATGTTACGTACGTTACGTGTTAGAAAAAATTTTATGATTTTTTTTTATATGAAAGCTGGTGGTTTTCGTTTGGTCCCATTGGCACCAGGCCTGCATCTGATGAGTAACTCTTGAGAAATCGAGGATAAACCCTCAATTTTCAAAAGCACATAGTCTTTTTTTTAATACTCAATTATGCAATACATAGTGTGGTTCAAGAGGAAGGTATATGATATGTTTAATTCCTAACGTTTTAAATTTAATTTTGTTTAATTTTTAACGAAGTTGCGTGCTACAGCTAGTATAAAATAAATTAAAATACGAAACGATGTTAAATTAGAGCTTAAAATAAAAGATGTCTAATTAGTAACATTTTGTTGTTGCCTTGACATTTCTTTAGTTGGCGACTTGTATAACCCTGTGACCTTTCGACGGATAAATACGTCATTATTTTTTTAAATACTCAAAAGAACTAGGCTCTTGTTATGTAACTAGTGCGTGAGTTAATCACATATTTGTAAATGATCGCTGATAAGCACTACAATATCAACCTTTTTAATCGTTTTTTTTTTAATATTAATCGTAACTAGCTGTTGCCAGCGACTTCATACGAGTGGAATTTAGAAAAAAAATCCTGCTTTTGCAACATTTTTCATGGCTGCCTCGCTCCTATTAGTCGCAGCGTGATGTTATATAGCCTATAGCCTTCCTCGATAAGTGTACTATCCAACATTGAAAGAATTTTTCTAATCGGACCTGTGGTTCTTGAGATTAGCGCGTTTATACAAACAAACTCTTCAGCTTTTTAATATTAGTTTATTCGTAATATTAATATTATGTTTAATATACTTTCTGTAGATTATATTTTACTAGCTTTTGTTTGCAACTTCGTACGCGTGGAATTTAAAAACTAATCCCTAACAAATTAAACAATTAATAAATCCTCTTGATACACTCCATCTAGTAAAAAAAATCGCATTAAATGCTCACCTAAGCACAAAATACAAAAATAACGACTTTGTTTAATAATAAGTAAAGATTAACTTTTTTTTTTAAATCGCATCTGCCCTGCCGGGCCATGAATAACGGATGCCACTTACCATCAGGTGAGGCAGGAGCTTGTTTGTTGAAATACGCAATTAAAAGAAATATAGGTATCGATATGCATATTTATCCAGGACGGCGGGCGGTGTGGTCCGTGGCGTGGATCGCGGCGAAGTAGTGGCACCTCCTCTCCTTTGGGTTAAGGCCTTGGATATGGTGATGGACAGGCTGGTTGTAGCTGGTGTTGACTTCTCTACAGTTCAGGCACTCTCCGGAGCTGGACAGGTGACTATAATAAATGGATATTTTCAAATGCGCACTTGTATATTTCGGTATATACGAAATCTCGGTAACAGCGGCCACTATTTCCATGGAATTATGAATGCTATAAATATATCTAACTTAGGCTAATCCAGAAAATCCGGGTCCTTGAGTTATAAGCATAAATACACGCCAAATACTTGCGAATTTCAGTACCTTCTTTTAGTAAAAAAGAACTCTAAAATGTCTATATTATCTTATACACGATTTTTGAAACAACAACAACAACAAGATTTCTTTATTAAGGCACAAGTCCCATGATATACAAATTCTAGTAATAGCAAATTCATGACAAATTGATGACATGACAACAAACGAATTGTCCATAATATCTTTACCGGTAAATATCTGACAATGTATTTAAAACCTATATAAAATATTGTAGCAACACGGTTCAGTATGGTGGTCTAAGGATGCAGAAACCAAACTGTCCAAGTTGTCTTCGGATGACTTCCTCCACAGTCAGTTGGCATCAGCCTTCGTATGTGACTCACCTGTCTGGATGGACTCCAGCACTACAGTCGATTGTAAAGCGCTGGAAGAAGCTGTAGGCGGACCGGAGGTATGTTTATATTTTGTTAATTCTCCGACACCCAAGTTGTTTTTGGGTTTAATATACTTGTCTCCTAAATGTGATGTAATGTTTTGATGTTTTTTTTTAATTAGGAATTAGCCAAGATCACAGGGTCCCGTGCATACGAAAGGTTCACAGGTGTACAGATACGTAAAAAGTTCCGCACCAGACCCAGAGCTTACCACGCCGCCTCTAGGATATCTCTCGTCTCATCATTTGCCTGCTCTCTATTACTTGGAAAAATAGCCCCCATAGACTTGTCTGACGGTTCGGGAATGAATCTCTTGGATATTAGGACTATGAAATGGGACGAGACAGCATTAAGGGTAAGGTTAATTAACTAGCTCATTTATAGAAGCCTCATAGATTCAAGTATCAAATATTTAAATAACTGCTATAATTGGATCTAATACATCTAATTTCATATCACGTACTTTTAACAACTATATCATCAGATACCTACTTGCAAGGGTTGCTTTAATAATCACATAAAATATAAATTTTGCGACCAACAAATAACTCTAAACTAAACTATTCCTGTTATTGAGTAGACTCATGCACCTTTATAGACTTAAAAGAATAAATATTCATGGACATTTCACACAACGTCCTCTGGTCCCAAGCTAAGCTTTATATGCTTGTGTTATGGGTACCAGAATACGAATAGAATACATATACTACTTTTCTTTTGTAAATACATACTTATAATACATAGTAAACACCCAGACGCAGTACAAACATTTGTATGACAATTAGAAAAATCACACAAATGATTGTCCCGAGCGGGAATCGAACTCGCGACCTCTTGATCGGCAGTCCGTTACATGAACCACTAGACCACGAAGCCCGTCAAAAAGAAGACTTGTTCTGGAAGTTATAGATCATTGGACCTGCTTTTGAGTAAGTTTTAAACCTGAGCCCAAAAGCGATACGAAGTATCTGACTTTTTCAAAGCTATTCACTCATAGTCGTGTTATAATCACCCATAGATCACTTCCTATAGATAGAATAGATTTTTGGTAACGACTTATGGTCTTATTCATAATGACTTATCGGAGATTTAAACGGAGATTTTATCGGAGAGATAATAAATGTTTTATCGTAGAAAGACTATTATGAATAACAAGTTTTGACAATTTTCGCGAACCGATTTTAGCGAACTTTTAAACCTCCGATAATTCATTACGAATAAGACTATTAAAAGTTTGCGGAATATCAAATAATGCATTGTCATTGGTCGTAGCAAATTCACACACCGAGTTCTCATACATATTTAGCGCATATGTTCGGTGAGCGTTATTCGATTCGCGCGTGGATTTATTGGGTGTAATCTGAGTAATATCCTAATCAGTCTAAAGACTTCACCAAAACCTGTTATTCGCCAGGCATGTGGTGATGAGACCCTAGCAGGTAAGTTAGGAGAGCCGGTCCCTACTGCTACAGTTCTTGGTAACATTAGTCCATACTTCGTGTACCGCTATGGATTCCAACCTGAATGTAAAGTGATCGCGTTCACTGGAGACAACTGCTCAGCACTTGCAGGTAAACTATGAAATATTGATCGTTAATATGTAGTAATTTTATGATGTCCAATCGTTAATTTTATTATTTAACTAGCTGTTACCCGCAACTTAATACGTGTGGAATTTAGAAATCAAAACTTAATCAAAATAAGGAAATAAAAAATGAATCCTCTTAAACCATTCCATCATTTAAAAGAAACCACATAAAAACCCGTTGCGTAGTTTTAAAGATATAAGTTCACATAGGGACATACAAAAATAATGACTTGTTTTATACAAGTTTTATGTTTTATAATATGTAAAGTAGAAGTCCCTTAAAAAAATACAATACAAATTTTTTAATGTTTCCATTTATTTGTGTGATACAAATAAATTGTACTATACAGGAATCGAAATTAGAAACAATTAGTTACACTACCAATGTACTATGAGGAAGTCCGGGTCTCCTCCACTTTTGAGGAAAGGCACAGGGTTTAGTTTTGAGTTTTCCGTATCTCACAGTAGATGTTAACTTCTCAAATTGTTCCTTAGGCTTGCTCTTATAGTAAAATAGGGTGGTGACACTTGTATTCTTAATCTGTCACCAGACGGATTTTGATGAGAAAGTCACCTAACATCAATCATATCAAACAGGTGCATTATAAACATTAGCATAACTTATCAGCCTTATCTATTCTTATACTTGGTAAATTCTTTACACGTTCTATGACTCGAGATAACACGGTATATCAATGTAAGTAATATATAATGTGGGTGATTGCTTTATTACACTTGTTTGTATAGATAAACTACAAGTGCTTTATACTTTGATAAGTCTTAAGAGGGCACGATACCAAATTATGCTCCATACAAAAATATGAGCATCATAGTCCCCTTTTTTCTTTGCGATACTTAAACCGATTTTAATTCTTTTAACGCTATATTAAAGATAAAGAGTATATCTATGCTTCTATTACTTTCGTTTTTTCAAATCAAAATAGCTAAAAGAATTATGACCGTCCAAAAATCCGGCTTTTTTCAGTTTTCTTTAGACAAAGTTGCAGCGACTGTCACACATATTTGGTAAGGTTTTACCAAAAAAGAGGTTTATATTAAATGTTCCGAACCAAAAGGTGAAATGGGACGGGATTAGTGAGACCTCGATGTCATTCTGTTCGTTCGTCTGTTACTCCGCTGTATTTTTTCGGACTTTTTAATAACGTTTAAGCCATGAAGTAAGAATTAAGAATAGTTTAAATGCTTACAGGATTACGTCTTCGTGCTGGTTGGGTAGGCCTTTCTCTAGGTACCAGTGATACTTTACTGTTGGGACTTAAAACACCTAGTGTACCCACAGCTGGGCATGTCCTAGTGGGACCCACTCCAGAGGCTCCGTACATGGCGTTGTTGTGCTTCTCTAACGGATCCCTAACTAGACAGAACCATAGAGATAGGTTAGCTGGACAGAGCTGGGAAGCGTTTAATGATCTACTGAAAAATACTGTTAGAGGAAATATGGGATATATGGGTGAGCTTTATATTATTTATCATATCTACAAAGTAAGTAAAAGTTAATATTTACAAAAGAAAAGTAATGTTTGTAGTATATTTGTATTCCCATGACACAAGCATATGAGCTTAGTTTGGGACCAGAGGACGTTGCGTGAAATGTCCATAAATATTTTTCATTTATCTATACTAAAGCCCGTTCATGGAGCACTGGGCCGGACTACATAAGCCAATTAAGTGCTTCGAACGGGCATTATAACAGCTTAATTTTTGGTTTAAGTTCATGCAAATTATACTAACATAGGATATAAGTACAATGTAACTAACAATATGGATGTAAAATCTGCAATAAAGAATTAATAAAAAAAAAATATACTGGGTCTTGTTGTCCAAGTAATGTTAGGAAATTGATGTTCACAAGGACGTGGGTTTCAATCCCGTATATAAAATGTTCTCCTATCAAAAACTGCTCAATTTGTCTAAAGAAGCTGTCATTTCAACATACTATTATTACTTCTTACTGAAAGTCAAAATCCTTGCTAGTTAATTTATTAATTTTGCTATGTTTTTATGCGAAAACCATGATAGCTCAGTTGTGAATGCAACGGAATGGTATTCCGAAGTCGTGGGTTTAAGTTTTGTTCAAGATAATACGAGTATATTGCTTTTAATCCGTTTTTGTGGAGGAGAACTTTGCCCAACAGTGAGACTTAAATGTAAATATTTGGACAGGTATATACTACGACACAGCGGAGATAGTACCCCGTGCAGCTCCAGGTAGTTGGGTGTGGGAGTGTTCCAACAAGCTGGTGGAGAAGGTGTCCCCGGAGTATGAAGTACGAGCATTACTTGAAGGTCAAGCTATTGCCAGGCGAGCACATGCAAACGATATGGGATTTAATATTGGTTAGTTTTGCAATGTGTTACAAATAAAAAATGTGGGTAGTTGTTAAACTTCTTGTTATAAAGAAGAATATCCAAGTATCTTGCACCACATATTGTAATTTGTTTATATTGTATAAAATGCAAGTACTATTGCAATCATTATTTAAAAAAAGAAATATGACCAAAGATACCGATTTCTGCAGAGTTTCTTACGGTTCTTCTTAGCGGATTGATGGCTCGAACCGGTGGCAGGAAAAAAAATTTGGACGTATCATAAGAGCACACTTTCATTTTTTACGTGATTAAACGATATTTCATTTCATTTGTCACTTTTTAGGGTTCCGTACCCAAAGGGTAAAAACGGGACCCTATTACTGAGACTTCGCTGTCCGTCCGTCCGTCGGTCTGTTACCAGGCTGTATCTCAAAAACGGTGATAGCTAGAGAGTTGAAATTTTCACAGATGATGTATTTCTATTGCCGCTATAACAACAAATACTAAAAATAAAATAAAATAAATATTTAAAGGGGGGCTCCCATACAACAAACATGATTTTTTTACCGTTTCTTGCTCTCATACAACAAACGTGATTAATTAAGTATTGTGTGTGTTGTTTGCTCATTTATTAATAACGTGCCTTATGTTGCATAGATAATGGTACGGAACCCGGAAGTGCGCGAGTCCGACTCGCAATAGATTTTTTTTTAGCTACCTAGCACTGATCAATTAACTCGGTTACTTAACTCACTTTATTTCATTTACATTAATACCACAAATACTTTTTGACAGGTGTGTATAGAATCGACAAATTTAGTTTAACACTCTATGTGATAAGTATGAAGTAGTTATCACATTGAGTGTTAAATCCACAGGAGTAGAATAGTTATACAGGTTGTTTTCCGTGTCTGCAATAACGCAATGTCCGGGAGTGCCGAGATAATGTTCACAAACAATAATATTAGTTGCTTCTCACGCACCATACATACACTCACATTAAGAGACAATACTATCCATATACTTTGAGTATGAGCATTGCTCTAGTATCTTTTTCAGCGAAGCTTGCCCGAAATTATTATTATATACGGAGTTGATACGACATAGGGGCATTAAATTAGACTACGTATAATATAGGTGTATAGTATAAATTCGATACAGTATAAAAATAAATAGCACCAAAAATGAGATTCTTTTTTTCAAACAAACTAAATGGCTTTTAACTCCAACCACCCTGAGTAAATAATCTAAGGTACAATGGTACCAATTCTACGTGCACAACTAAACTTAACTAAAAAATGAAAATTGATAGTGTCAATAACAGCTTTCCGTAATGTTAACTGAACTTTCATTATAAAAACTGTTTATTATAGACTAATGATTGTAATTAATATAAAAGTACACAACAAAATAGCCAAATAATCAAGATACAGCAACAGTTGTTTTCATTTTTTTAGGGTTCCGTACCCAAAGGGTAAAAACGGGACCCTATTACTGAGACTTCGCTGTCCGTCCGTCCGTCTGTCACCAGGCTGTATCTCAAGAACGGTGATAGCTAGAGAGTTGAAATTTTCACAGATGATGTATTTCTATTGCCGCTATAACAACAAATACTAAAAATAAAATAAAATAAATATTTAAGGGGGGCTCCCATACAACAAACATGATTTTTTTACCGTTTCTTGCTCGATACTAATAAAGTTGCCTTATGTTGCATAGATAATGGTACGGAACCCTTCGTGCGCGAGTCCGACTCGCACTTGACCAATTTTATAGTTAAATTTAGTTGTGCACCTAGAATCGGCACCACTAGCAACTTTCTATCTCTTTCAAGCGCATCTTTTTTGTTATTTTGGTCACTTTCGTAATAAAAGTGCAAGTGATTTGTATAGTGAAGAATGGCAACTTGCATCGTAAAATGTACCGTAATTTATCGTTGTAAGAATGCAAGGTAGATGACCTACGAGTATAAACCTATCAGCTGTAACGAAAGATACATTGTGTTCTTATAGTACTAAAACTTTTAACCTAATTTGCGTCTAAACTATTGCTTGTATTTATTTGATTTTTGGTACACAGCTTAAAAATGTTACCTAGAATATCCAGTTAAAAAAAGCCCATATGTCGCATCAACCCCGTTTATTAGTTATTGGTACTATGAAGGTCGATGTTAGTACGGCTCCTAATCTAATATATTTGTTTGTCAGATAAATCATCCCGTATAATAGCAACAGGTGGTGCGTCAGTGAACAAGGATCTGTTGCAGATATTCGCAGATGTATTCGATGCACCTGTTTATGTACTGGTGAGTTATAGCTACATATTTGTAATTTTTTATATTAATTGTTATCATCCGCGTCCGTGTGGTGACGGACTAAGAAAACAAGTATCACTAGTCCATTATCTCTCCAGAGCGCTGTACAAGCCAGTCAGCAAAACAGGAATATCGTACACAGAGATAACGTCTTCGGTGAGAGACGGAAAACTAGAAAGTAAACTCTGTGCCAACACGCCTGGTCAGTGACCATAATCCCTCCCAAAGTGGAAGAGGCCGGTGCCCAACAGCGGGTCGTCAATGTGCTAAAGAGAGAGGGAGACAATCATGGGCGTGGCCAGAATCTATTTTTTTGTCGAGGTATTCCAATCACTCGTTTGCGCCCCCGCATTTAAAACCACCATAACTCCATTTTTTCTGGGTCTCTAACCGCCTCTTCTTTAAGTCTGCGCCCACAAGGGGGCGTTAACGCCTACTTTGGGAAAGATTAGATTGTAACAGATGACAATGATGATATTTGAAACCCTGAACACGGCTGCGCCTCCTGGCGGTAAACTAGCCGTAAAAAAATCTCAATGACCAATGTAATAATTGTTTCAGGATGAGCACGCGAACGCTGCATTATTAGGCGCCGCTATACGTGCAGCTGAAGTATGGGCAGCTGAGACTAATGTTAAATTACCAGGTACCTACATAGCCAGCTTCATATTAAAACTTTCCACTTTTAGACACAAACCTCCTTCGCTTGGGATGTGTCAGTATTTCGCGCTGACCAGAAAGCCTGAAATAAGTTAGTTTCAAGATTTCCATTTCTTAATAAAAACTATTACTTAATAAATCAAATTATGGTGGAAAAAACGAAATGCCGCAAGTGGGACTTATTAAGTTAAAAGCATAGCATGTCAAATGCAAAAATTAATAAATTACTGTAACTTTTACTTAATTAATAAAAACTATCAAAAATTCATTTTTTAGTTGAGTTTAATTTAGTTGTGCGCGTAGAATTAGTACCAATATCTGTTTTTTTCTTATTAAAATACACCTATATTCCCCAGGGTCGGAGCTATCGGTATCTCCAGTGGCGACTCCATATGAAGACCATGATAAAGTATACTCACCGATGCTAGCCAGGTATAGAGAACTTATCGAAACTATACCTAAACTTGGTTAACCTGTAGGTGCCTTAAAAACCACTTATATCTGTATGTGTATTGTCTTGCAATGATCTGACATATTTATATACTACAGCTATCGATATAATTACTACATCAAAGGATGTAATGGTTAAATAAATATCGACGTAATCGTTAAGTTTATCGACGTTAATACTACAAAAATCTATGAAATACTTTTTTCTGATCTTTTTTGTTCCGTAAAGTTCTATCTCAATGGTACTATAACACGTGCCCTTTATTTCCTGGAAATATGTACGTGTTTGTTCAATTGTCAATTATTTGTTGGCTATTTGCAATACTGTTGCTTGTTATCGGCCGGCTCATTTTATATCTTTTTATAAAAGTAAAAAGACCATAGAATGTATATAGTTCACGTGACTATTAAAAATGTAGGCTTTCTAATAAACAATACAGTTATAGCACAATCTTATTTTGTAAATAATTGTTTACCCGACGTTTCGATATTCTATGTTTGTGTTTCGATTAAAACATTTCAAATCACTATATAATAAAGATAAATTATGTGATTGTTATAATTCTATTTTAGAAGAAAATCTGTATTTATTTTCTGTAGAATAAAAAAGGAGCAAATAAAAAAAATGAAAATCGATAAGTATTTGTAACTCTACGATAGATGGCGTTAAAACAACATTTCATTGCAATGACAATAACAATGTTACCTAATACTCGCTACTAGATGTCGCTATGTGATTTATTAAATGTGTAAGCATAATAACTCTGTGATGTATAAACTACTCATTCCAGCTTTTGTAGAATTTATTAGTACTTAATTATTGCATTTATAAACGTTTTGTATTTATATAAATTATTGTTTAAATATAAAGCAATCATTTGTAAAATTTACAGTATAATTTATACTAGAGATATTATTAGCATTTGCTGATAGGCTAACAGAATATATGTTTAAAAGGTCTAAGAATTTTTAAGTACTACCAATTGGTTGTAATTTGTTTTTTTTTATTAAGTACCTAGTTAGCAATGATATAGTAATTGTGAGCTCATAAATAACATTCCATGTTTAACTTGTTACAACGTAGACCTGTTAATCCAGCATTTTTTATTAACATTTTGCTTGTCGGATTAGCAGAGGGCCGGATTACTTGGGGTCTACCTCGTTTATTTGTTGATTTTTACATTGTTGAAAAGAATCTTAATATTTTATGTGTTCATAGTATAAGGTAATGTGTTTTGTAAAACATTACTGTTATCATTTTTATATATTCATATTTTTACATATTTAAGTATAAGATCTTACGGAGTTTAGCAACTATTTTAAATCATCATCAAAAAACAAAAATAAGTTTTAGCTGTATGTAGTTATTGTGTCAAAAAGTTTTGTAAAAGACAGATAAATAATATTATGTACTAATTAACATTTCAAGTAAATATTTAATATAGAAAACTAAGAGAAAACTCTAGGTGCTTTTGCTGTGCAATACTAAGATTTTAATTATTTACAAGTCAATTAAACTTAAATATTAACTTATTTTAATTTTAAAAATACTTCATCCAAATATTAATAAATAATAATAAAAGAAAGTAAACTAACAAAAATAAGATTACGCCAATAAAATTTTCTTTAGGTTTTTTATTTTACATGTTTTAGTCAGAAAGGTTTTAGTCGGGGTTAAATGGGTATTTTTCTATTACCCCCAAAACTCTCCGATGATGATGTAATGCTGTTAGAACCTTAACAGAAACAAAAAAATATTAACAAATTCTTCCATATTATAATCATGGGACGCAATCAGCTCCGCTATATTTATTTTGCTTTTTTGTTAATTTTTTATACATTTTATAATAAATGTTTGCTATTATTTTGTTGTTTTATTTCTTGTCAATTCTGCTCGACATATTTGTACTTATGTATAAGAGCGCTAACATTAATCGTCTTAGTGCTGGTAAGCAAACAATCTTCTATCTATTCTGTGTAAGCAAATAATACCTCTAATTTGTGAAAAAAATATTGCCAGTGTTAAATTGCCTAGCTACAAGTGTTCAACGTTCTGTGACCTGCCGTGAGTTCTTAAGAACTCTTTGCTTAATTAAGACTAGTACTTAACACCTTTAAAATAACTTCCCTCAAACAAATTACAGAAGTAATAAGAAAAAAGGCAGTCTAAATAATAACAAAACGGTGTCTCGTAGTTTCCTTAAGTGCGACATTTATATTTAGACAGCTTTTCGTGGTAAAATATGGGTAGATTATAATAACGTAAATATCGAAAATAATTTTTTAACACCCTTGCTCGTAAAGCAACAGTGTGCATTCACAGATTGAGTTTATTTAATGTTTTTTTTCTGTTTTCTCGCAAATGTGTTAAAAAACGTCGTACGATATACGTGCGTATTGGTTATAACATGCTCGGCTCAATTACGCCTCGCATGTTATAACCATCTTAACGCACTAATATCGTAATGTACTTTAAACTGTTATTGATAAATTTACACCTCTTACATTTTCTGTGTTCAACTTCCTGTTTAACAAACCATTATTTGTCGTTAATACGTTCAGTGCTGCTAACGCTTATGCGCGTTTTTCTGATCTTCACCAAGTGCGGGCCGACGCGTATATACGTCCATACAAAAAAATAATTGGTCAAGTGCGAGTCGGACTCGCGCACGAAGGGTTCCGTACCATTATCTATGCAACAATAAGGCAACGTTATTAGTATCGAGCAAGAAACGGTAAAAAAATCATGGTTGTTGTATGGGAGCCCCCCTTAAATATTTATTTTATTTTATTTTTAGTATTTGTTGTTATAGCGGCAATAGAAATACATCATCTGTGAAAATTTCAACTCTCTAGCTATCACCGTTCTTGAGATACAGCCTGGTGACAGACGGACGGACGGACGGACAGCGAAGTCTCAGTAATAGGGTCCCGTTTTTACCCTTTGGGTACGGAACCCTAAAAATGGTCATAATTCGGTTATATCTTTTAAATGCGTAGAGGTAAAAGGTTGATTGTATTTTTTGCAGCAAGGGACCGCATAGATCTACATATCGTATGAGTTTCAAGTTACTACCTTCAGCCCTTGCTGAGTAAAAAAAGTTTGACAGACGGACATACACTGAAGGGATCCTATAAGGGTTTGTACGAAATCCTAAAAAGGGTAAATAAAACAGTTTTCTTACTTAAACATAGTTCATTTAATAGTTACATTATATTGTATTTCTTTGAAATCACACATAATAATTGCTTCTAAGAACAGATTAAGTTGGTGTTAAGTTTATTTCTTCCTTCCACCACGCTCCTTAACTTGCAGATGCAACACGGCGCCGGGCGGAACATTGTAGTACGCCAGAGTGTTGGTATCTTTGAAAAATAGACCCTGAAATAATGAAATGTAAATATTAACAACAAATTCTCACCACTATTTTCTTCCTAAAGTGCTGTATAAGTTGGGTACACTACATAAACACGAAAAACTTTATTCAGTCACAAATACGAATTTCATATTATCGATTTTCATAATTCCGAATGGTTTAAAATTCCGAATATAACAATTTCGATGTGTCATTATCATTACGCCAATATTCATAATTCCGTAACTTTTAAATTCCTAACGTTTATAATTCCTATTCTCAAAATACCGAGATTCAATAGACCGAATAACGAAAATTCCGACTTATTGATAATTCGAAACATCAACAAAATATTTTGTCTCGAATAAAAATATTTTGTTTCCCTTAACCTGAACGAAATGATTCATCAATAATACAGAAGATTTGCAGCATACAAACAAGCATGGAGCATGCAACATACAAGCAGACATGTAACATTCAAGCAAGCGTGTAACGTGCAAGCAGCATGCAACATGCAAGCAGGCATGCAACATACAGCAAGCATTGTTTCTGTCACGGCTCCGGCGCTACGGGCTTTCGTCGGGCCCACGCGAGCTTATCTCGTCGCAGATGATTTGAAGGATCACCGCTGCTGCTTCGGTGTCAGCTACAGCGGCGGGCCTACAAACCGCCTGCTCCTCAGCCCGCGGGCCGTCCAACCGTACCTACGCGGGCTTAAATTGCACTCTAGTGTAGCGCAAACAAGACTACGTGAAGTCGGTTTTGCAGCGATTCCTTTTAGTCGCAAAATTTTGTGGCACACCATGTTAACCTTTAGTCTATTCGAAATATCGAACATCGGAATATCGTTTTTCGGAAGGAGAGCTCTTCGAGCATTTGACTCTTCGGACAAATGAAAATCGGCAAAGTATCAAATCGGATTTATGACTTTCGGTAAAACATATTTCGTGATGTTTATCCGAAAGTAGAGTCTGAATTTCAAAATACGGAAAATTTTTATGTCTATAGGTACATTACAAATTTTCTTTATTATGAAATTCGGACTTTTGAAAATCGGAATAAAGTTTTTAGGAATATTTGGATGTTTCCTCCGTGTACATTAATGGGCTGTGAATAAGATATTTCAGTATTTATAATACTAGTATATAGTTACATCATAGTGCAGCTTCTGTTTAGCAGTGGGCATGTTAGTGGACCTCTGTAGTATGTTCTTCAGTTCAGCCACAGTGGTGGAGAGCGCCACGCTCACCGACAGAGACCGACCATCCAGACGCCACTCGCTACGCTCTGGAGCTGATGGTAGCGCCACCTACAATCACAAAATGATTTACTTAGTTCAAAAACTAAAAAAAAACACGCTTAAAAATCCTAAATATTTTTATAAATTATTGCATTGTCATCGGTCCTTCGTAAGCATACAAAATTTTGGATCAATCCGACTACTGCAAGAGGGTGAAAATCACTTTTAAAGATTCCGTTACATAGATTAATACATTGATAGATATCTAGCAAACTAATATGAGAAAGCGTGAATGAAAGGAATTCAGTGAAAGTAACCTCTGGGATTGGCTAATGGATCTGTGGTATAGGACTTTTTTGGAGTTGCGGGTTACCTTTCTCCGCGCATACTTACTTAGACAGCAATGCCCAGTAAGAATTCTTACTAGCATTGACAGACTATTTCTATGCAATGCCAGGACAGCAAAAGCAGCCTTTAGGTTAAAGGGTCTTATGAGAGCCTTGGAGTGTCTCAATCCGTGGCAATCTGGTTTAAGGATCGGTTTGGCTAGGCTTTTGGGAATACCCAAGATTGGTCCGAAACTGTACGCCTTTAGCTTTCGCCCGCGGTAATTTGTCGGCGTGGTATAGAATAATAAGTCACAGAAAAAGTAAACTGAGTTTAAAAGTTTCTAACCAAGGGTTCTAAACAGGATTGAGGGCTTAATATAAAATAACCTGTAAATGTGCAGCGCCCGGATGTCGTGCAAGCCACGAATGTTCAGGTTCAAGCGAGTCCTCTGTTCGGGCTCGCTTGGCGGCGGGCGGCTCGTCCTCCTCAGGCAAGGGCGGAGCACCCGCCATCTGAGGAGGACCAGGGACATGCCCCGGAGCTACGGGCGCGCCGAATGGAAAACCTGCCGGACCTACGGCGCCTACCGCACCTGAAAAATATTCATGTAGTAAATAAATACATAATATTGTATTCAAAATAAATAATTTTTGTACTTGACTGTTGTATGATTGTTACATTACTACATGAGACAATTCTTCATGTGCTTAAAAATACAAATGGTTGTAATAATACCAGCGTTGAGGTTTACAGTTATGTGACAAGTAAAATGCTCCAATATGAAATTACATAACTGATGGAGGTAAAGGTCTCCATACTAAATTCATATAATTATTTATCGACAGCAAAGAATAAAGTTGAAATAAGATAAACTCACCAACAGCCCCGACCGGTGTAGGTATGAGCGGTGGTCTAGGCGCCAGCGGCGGCAGTACCATGAGTGAGGAGAGCGGCTGCAGCAGCACGGGCTGCGGCGCGGGCGGGGGCTGCGGGGCCGCCACCACGGGCCGGGGGGGCGCGGGGGGCGCCACTGCGCGGACTGCCGCCCGGCTCACAGACCCACCCGCCACAGGCTTGGGACCTATCTTCTCTTTTTCCTCATCGGGTAGTAGACCTTTAACCTGTTATTAATCACTCATTTTAAATAACACTTCTATTGTTAACAAGAAAAATATGGTAGCAAATTAATAAATAAATATCTGTTATTATTTTCTCTTGTGTACAATAAATAAAGCATAAATAATAAATATTCCAGACATTTCACACAACGTCCTCTGGTCCCAAAGTAAGCTATATTTCTATGCTTGTATTATGGGTACCAGATACGGATAGACTACATAAACTACTTTTCTTTTGTAAATACATACTTATAATACATAGAAAACACCCAGACGCAGTACAAACATTTGTACGACATTTATGGATATAACACAAATGATTGTCCCAAGCGGGAATCGAACCCGCGACCTCGTGATCGGCAGTCCATTACATAAACCACTCCACCACGAAGCCCGTCAAAAATAAATAAGAATAGTTTGAACAAACATGGCTGTATTCCATAATAATCTAAAGTATCTGAGATAGAATTGGATAAGCAAATACATTAAGGACAAAAATAATACGACAAAAAACAGTTTCACGTCGTGTCGTGAAGTGACCAAAGAAATACGGTAATAAACATGATCGTAATAATCAGAAGGAACATAATATGATGTTGTTGTAACATTACCTTGTGTATCTGCTGTATCTGATCCTCGAGCGTGATGTGTGCGCGTGCAGCCCGCGTGGCCGCCTCCACGCTGGAGGTGTGTCCGTCCCACGTGACGCGGTCGTCACGTCGTCGCTCCTCTTCACCGATCTTCTTACCGATGGCTGTCTCCTCGTCACCCACACCGAAGATATCTGTACGACGTTCTGCGAGCTGGCAAATAAACAAGTTTCAGTATTTAAATATCTCATATTAAGGAATATCTCATTGTTTAAGAAGTAAATATGTTGATTTTTAGGGTTCCGTACCCAAAGGGTAAAAACGGGACCCTATTAATGAGACTTCGCTGTCCGTCCGTCCGTCCGTCTGTCACCAGGCTGTATCTCAAGAACGGTGATAGCTAGAGAGTTGAAATTTTCACAGACGATGTATTTCTATTGCCGCTATAACAACAAATACTAAAAATAAAATAAAATAAATATTTAAGGGGGGCTCCCATACAACAAACATGATTTTTTTACCGTTTCTTGCTCGATTCTAATAACGTTGCCTTATGTTGCATAGATAATGGTACGGAACCCTTCGTGCGCGAGTCCGACTCGCACTTGACCAATTTTTTACCTGTTTAAGTGACGCTTCGATAGCTGCACCTGGCGCCAGAGCTTCATCTCTGTCAGTGCGCTCAGCAGCCGCTCTGTCACGCTGCTCCAACCAGCGCGGATCGAGCAGTCCGATACGAACGTGATCCGCCACCTTGTTTGCAGGGATCTTCTCTCCAGTAATAGGAGACACCAACCATTCTTCGCTAGCAGGAGCAGGTTGGGGTCGAGATCGTTTCGGATCGTATTTCTTTACGACTACACGATCCGGTCTCGGAGGCAACGTTGCCTCTTCGCCTGGTGCTCTAATCATTTCAACACTGTCGTCTTCAGACGAGGAGCTGTCTTCTTCCATATCTTGCACGCGATTATCGTCTGGCCGTTGTTGTTGATGTGTGCGATCTTCCATTTCATCCAAATCGTCATCTGATTCAGATTCAGATTCCGATTCCAATTGCATCTCTGTATCATCGTCCTCTCCTTGCGCTTGTGTGATATCCTCGCCTCGTTCCTGAGCTAGCACTCTTGCACCGACTTCAAGCGGAGTTGTTGGCGGTGGGAAATCACCTGGTTCTCCAGCTGGGTAATCAACAGTTTCGACAACCACAAAGTCGTGCCAATCAATAGACGCATACGCCAATCGTTCCTTCTCTATTTTCGCTTCATCTGCAGCTTTACGTCTGGCCTGATGAGAGTGCCAAGCGGCGCGACTTCGCGCTTGTTCTAGCACACCACTGCGTATTTCAGCACTTAATTTAGATACCAACTCCTTCGGAGGAAGCAGTACTTTAGTGTACTGTTCAAGTAGTCTTGTAAAGTATTGAAATAGTGAATGTTGTGGTCGGAGGAAATCAAATTGATGGTTTCTTTCCTCTTTCTTCATAAGGTCGGTGAGGAACTGTCTGCCATTTCTGGCTACAAACTGTGCTGTTAGCTTAACAATATCCAGTTCAAGTGCAGATATAGATGGAGGATCAGCTATGAATTCAAAATCTGGAGGCGGATCACGAGGTGGGGGCGGTTCAGCAGGTGCTGCAGCCTTCAAAAGCTCTTGTTGGCGAGCAGCAGTAGCCGGCGCTAACCCGGGCCGTTGTATCGGCGGAAGCATTGGCGCCAGCATTGATATGTCTGGTCCTATAGCAAATGTAAAAATCTTTTAGGTTTACTTACACAACTTACTAATAATTATAATTTTTAAATTGGTGTGGATTAAAATTCATGTTTGTACTGAATAAGTTTTGTACTAGTCCTGATTTCTAATATGCCAAAAAGTGTTAGGTGCAGACATAGATAATAATGTGTTGGCAGCGGCATTGTAACACAAACATTTGCCCAGTTATTCCAAATACTACTCAAGAGAGTGCTGCAAATGTGTATGCTATCCTTAGTTAAATTACTAAAAGTGTAATATGTAATTTACTACAGAAATGAATGGCTATATTGTGTATCAATTGTATTGATTGTCATTGTAAACTGATCATATTCTGTGAAAGTTTGGACACCTATTTCATAATAGCCTTAAAGATAGAATGCAAGAAAAATTAAAAAAGTAAAAAAAATGCTTCTTTACCTTTGCCTTCCCTGATCTCCTTAACTTTATGCTGGTAATAAGCATGGTATGGGTCTCCAGAGTTGAGGAAATTGAACTTTGGATTACCAAGTTCATTTTGTCTGATACGGGCTTCAAACTCTGGACCATTACGGGCAACAAAACTGGCAGTCTTGTCAACAATATCTATAGTACATAGTTAAAGAAATTCATATTGATTGATACATCTGGAAATAAAAGCGGAAAGAGGTGTGACTACAAAATAAGGAAATTGTCTATACTTTAATTTAAAGACTAATTTAATCCTATTTTTCATCTAATATATAAAATTTCCATGTCACAATGTTAGTTACCGTACTCCACCAAAACAGACCAATTTTTGTGTAATTTTGTGTACATATCTGTTAGGTCTGAAAATCGGACTTCTATTTTTTCACAATAAAATTCCCTGACTTTTGTATGGCAAAACAATGTTTGCCAGGACAGCTAGTATGGTATATAAAAATAGATTTATCCATCTATATGTATATGCAATCTCAGTGTATCAATTACTGATATTTTTGAATAATTATCTTTTATCTTACCATTATGTACAATAACAAGCTACTGTTATAAGAAAATAAAAGTTCTAAAATAGCATGAACACTTCTCTCAAATGTTTACAACAAAATGGACAAGACCATTTTTTATTAGTTTGGTATAATTTCGAAGGAATAATTAAATTACACGACAACTAACTTTAAAAAACCTATTTATTTCAATGATTAAAACAACCAAAATAGGTTATGTTACTAGCAAAATTGTTGTCATGTTTAAAAGGGTAATTGATAATTAACTCCACTTAAAATTTATAATTTTCTAACGAAATACAGTATTATTTTCTTTTTTTTACTGTGTAAAAGGATACTCCTCACTTCTGGTGGTGGATAAATGATCCCAATGACGGGCGGAGGTGGCGCTTGAGGTTCGTCTGGCGGAGCATCGAGAGGCGGCCCCGGAGGGGACAGTACATCTATTGAAGGCATCGCCTAGAGGCTCGAAGCCTTAATCCGCTTATGCACAGTTTATAAATGTTATTAATTCAGAAATAAAATAAAATCACAGCTACAAAAATACAACGCAAAGCAATCGATAGTACTTACTGTTCACAGTACTGTCAACTGTCAAATTAAAATCGACAGACAAGACAAGTGTCAAAATTGACAAATGTCACTGCTCTATGGTAATATTTTAGCCTCTGGCACTTTGGTGCGTTCAACTTCAACGTAGATTTCGGACGTCACAAAACGTACATGTGTTGTAAGCCACACGAATTGGTAATGCACCTGGCGGCCCTGTTGGTGACGTCATAGTGACGTATAGATGAGAATATTACATTTTGTTAGCTGTATTTTTTCTTTGCTGATGACGTCACAAGGGCGTTAATTTGACAAGGTTCCAGTGCATTACCAAGTAAGGTGCTGGACAAACAATCATCATCATCATTCATCACATTTTTGAAAATCTTAACTTAACTCTTCAACAACACTCATATAATCTACATCAGAATCAGTATCATTTCCCGTGTTAATAACAAATAAATCGTCGACCAATCTATATAACAAAAAAACAACAATAAAATCGATCGTGGTAGGTATTAAAGCTCACAACTCGATACGCGTACGCGTCGGGCAACGTTGCTAACGGTACTGACGTCACCAACATGGCCGCCAGGTGCATTACCAATTTGTGTGGCTTATACTCTCTTGGTTACTCTTCAAAAAAGTTCACCAGAACCACTTGGCATAATGGATACTAGAATCTTTCAGTTAAATGTATATTTAGCAATAATTTGATAAGAAGACTAAGAAAACTACTGTACTTCCTATTAAGACTTTCAGGTGTTAAAAATAAACATGAACTATACGGGGCTATAATGAAAAACAATATTTAATAGTTTACTACAAAAGATTTTACTATATAGTTTACTGAATTAAACACACTTTAATATATCAAAAATGTTGAAATGCTCATCCACTAAAGCTGTCGTGCCATTATACCAATAAATAAAACCACTGACTCCAGTTATTGATCGAAAACTAACATCCAAACACATATTTATTGTTAACATCATCAAATAAGTGACCATGGAAACCAAAAGAGCTAGCACCAGTAGCCAGGCAATGCTATGTTTTGTCCATGATTTTGCTGTATGTGGTATAGTATCCTTTTCCATCAGACCTAATTCTTCAGAGAAATTTTTATTTGTCTGAAAAAAAAGAGGTACCGACAATCAAATAAAGGAGCAAATTGCCTTTTTTTGTAAAATAAAATATCTAAATACATCCTAAATAACACTAGCAGGCCTATAATATATCATTGAGCAGGCTGAGCTCATCCGGCTCATCTATTTAATCAACTGGAAAACACAAAACTTGAATCGTTTGTTATTACTTTCAATATTTCTTTTTGAGTCATCTTGTTACAATGACACTGTGAGCAACAGCGATTTTAAACCACAGTTAAACGGTAAACTCATGAACTCATGGAAAACTAAAACATTTTGTTTTGAAATCTGTAAAATTCTGTGATGTTATTTTCATTAACCGTCAAAAATGATAGAAAATATTTATGGAATTGTTAGAAGTCATAAACTAAAAGAAAAAAATTTGACTTGGAGTTGATTTAGGGTCTGTTACGGAACATTAAAGCACAGCACAGAATACGTAGTTATTTATGTGGTATATTATATCGAGTTACTAATGTATTGTATCCTTTCCATTTATGCGTAGGTAGGTACACAAGACTACACACAGTACACACACACATATTTTTATAAAGTAAATACTACCTACCGTAGTAGCTACCTGAAAAAATCAAATGCAGTTTCAAATGCAGGCCCGCTAATTCATTAGTAGTATGTATCATTTTATTTTAATAATCATTTATTCAAAAGAAAATTGGTTTCGCCACAAAGAGTAGGTATATACTTCCCGGTCTTTACATAGTCTCGGTGAGTCGGTGCGTGTCGTCGGGATCTATGAAAATAATTAATTAATAAAAAGTCATGTTTAGGTTAAATATTTATTTTGTATTATATTTACTAAGTATAAAATCGTGATTTGAAATATCTAAATAAAATTTTTATATAAAAACATTTCAAAAATTAATAAATAAAATTATCACCAACTGTCAACAACCGTTTATTTCGTACAACAGCCGGAACTGAAATAAGTAGGTAGGTACTTAAATTAAAGCATGTTTTAAGAAAATAAGTCTCTTAAACCTATATTAACTGAGTTTTAATAATAAATAAATTAAGTTTAATTAAGTCCGTTTATAGCAGCTAGGTCATCTCTCTGTTCGTGTGTGGATCTTGGCGGGATTTTTTCGCGTTCTTCATTTCCCGCCAAAAATACTGCGAGATGTTCCTATCATAGACAAAAGATTGAATTAAAATCATTTTTTTATAGCAACCAGTACAAAAATAACGTTAAAAATAGTAATGGATATTTCATAAAATTTCTCTGGTCAAATCAAGTACCTACACAATATATTTTGTACTACGGTATACATGTACTTTGAATAGAAAGAAAAGTTAAGATAACACTATTGTTCTGAACGGGTATCGTACCCGCAGCCTGTCACTAGCTAAATTTAGATGTTAGATGCACAGAAGTTTAGATGTATCAGACCGAAATATTAATAAGACAGTAAAATCATTACCAAATATGATTTAGAAGCAGACTGCAGTTGCTGCAGTAAGGCTTGCAGTTTGGTGCGCCAACTCTTCACCTCTACTATCGCTGTATCCACGGGTAGGGTCTGAAAAAATATTAGATTTTGCTTGCGACTTTTTAATTGTTAACCAACGCCATCTAGAATGCTCACGGGCAAACTTGATATAAGTCAAAATTTGTAATGTTGTTGACAAACTCATGTTTTCATGTTGTCTGTTCTTTTTATTTCAATAAATGAATGGAACTGAAATTTTTATTGTTGCATAATATGTAAATTGTTAAGTTTAAAAATGTAAGTTAATTACCTTTATAAGTGATTCAGCGGCAGCGGACAAGTGTTTACTGATCAGAGACAGTCCGTGACGTACGTTCCTTTATTAATAAAAAAATATTAATATCTGTTTACCATAAATTATTTTATAGACTTTGAAATAAAGTCTTTTGGTAGACTATTTTAATAATGTGGAAGAAACTATTAAATTAATTACACGAATTAAATATATTTTAGGGCATCGTCCAGTACGTCGGTGGATGCAGACGGCACAAAATTCGGTTTTGTGTGCACTTTTTGTACGATAACTTCTAGTCGTTGACAAAGGAGGGCTGATTGATAGGTAATATGGCTGTGGATAAAAATACATTTACTTAGGCAAGTCAGTATGCGTGTAGTTGATGAGATGCACCATCTTCCTGGCTGACTCCCTGGTGAGGAGTACCACTAACTCTTCAAGTGTCGCCGGACGTGCTTGGTTCTCTGGCTCTGCGTCGCTTAAGGAAGCGTATAACTCCTTAGCTTTCTGCCATGCCAGCACTGGATCTTTTGCAATCTAATGTAGAATACAAGGTTCTTATTACAGTATTTAAATAAATAATCTTGTAGATCTGTCGACTTAAAACATAAATACGAAGCGGTGACAGTTTCTCCGTGTGGTGACGGATTAAGAATACAAATGTCACCACCCCATCTCCTCCCAAGGGTGCTGTAAAAGTCAGCTAAGGGATATTGCACACAGATAACATCTTCTGTGAGAGACGGAAAACCCTGTTCCAACACGCCTGGTCAGCGCGGCACAGTCGACCATAATCCCTCCCAAATTGGAGGAGGCCCGTGCCCAACAGTGGGACGTAAATGGGCTGGAGGAGAAGAAGAAGAAGACAGCTACTTTATAATGAATCAATGTTGCAGTAGTATGTTACTAAAGTCTGCAAATACAATAATGAGTTGGTTTTTACTAGTAATAGTAAGGAATATGCGCATGGCACACATATTACTTAATAAGCAGAAATTTAAATCTTAGCTAATCAGGGTTATTAGAAATTTCTTAGTGCTGCATTATGTAGTTATCACATTTTACTTTTAATAGATTGTCGGATTAGTATGTATTAAACATGATGAAAATCATGTACTACGATATCATTGCGTATCTACTTGTATACCTAGAAAAGAAGCTAAAAAATCTCTAGTAAAAAATGTTGTTGTTAATCAATTAAAAAATATTTGGAATTCTGTAAAATAATTCTTAGCAATATGAGTGCATAGTTACCAGTTCAGCAACATATACTAGCACATGTATCTGCTCTTTGATCGCCTTGGCTTCAGCGAGCGCTTGCCTCGTGAGCCTCCTCTGCAGCTTCCTACGAAGTCTTGCTCCGTGCTGCACGGCGTGCGCTGCTAGTGCTCGTCCACTGTCTTCACCTGGGCCATCCACTGCATCCGCACTCGTCACTATGATCACCACTATGGTGAGAACATTAATTTGTTGTCATTGGTGCCAATTCTACGTGAACAACTAAACTTAACATAACTAAAAAATGAAAGTTGATAATTTCAATAAGCTCAGTTGGCAGAGCTACGGAACGGTATTCCGAGGTCGTGGGTTCAAGTCCCGCTTGCGGTGATCACTTTTTCCACCACAATTTGATTTATTAAGTAAAAGCATAGCAAGTCAATTGCAAAATTATTAAATTACTTTAATGTCAATATATCTATTATTTAGTATTTCTGTGTACATCGTACTTCATCTTTATACATCTGTGTACATCTTATTTCTGTGTAAATCTTACATCTTAATTACAATGGTTATTCTATAATACACAGTTTTGTAATAAGAAAGTTCAGTAAACATTGCCGAATAGTAATATTGCCACCATAAATTTTTGATTTTTTAGTTAAGTTTAGTTTAGTTGTATACGTAGAATTGGTACCATTACCTACACCAACTGGTACACTGCTCTTAAGAGCCTCGCTTACCTACCCTGTCTTAACTACTCATTGGGTATTATTCTTGTTTCGGGCTAATAAGATCTTATTATTGGACTCGGGACTCCTTCACATTGAGAACGTATTCGGTCTAACACTAGACTGATAAGGTGATATGGGCATAGGGTTTGGCATTAAGGAAGCTGTCCATTCTATTAACATTATCAAAAATAAAGTATCCTGTAAAGGAAGCTATGGTGTCCACTGTCGTAACAATATCAAAAAAAAAAAAAAAAAATATTCATGGACATTTCACACAACGTCCTCTGGTCCCAAGATAAGCTTATACGCTTGTGTTATGGGTACCAGAATACGGATAGAATACATATACTACTTTTCTTTTGTAAATACATACTTATAATAAATAGAAAACACCCAGACGTAGTACAAACATTTGTACGACATTTATGGATATCATACAAATCATTGTCCCAAGCGGGAAATAAACATTAAACAATTATGGCGCCACCATATCTATCGATAATGGTATTTATATCTTATATACATGAAAAACGGAAAGCACTCCTCAAAATAAAATAGTCTTAGAATTCCTCCCAACATTGAAACTGATCAATAATAATCCGCAATATCCAAGATTGCATCACCATATTTGTATGGAGACGACTTTTGACAAACTATTACTACAAGTACCGGATCCAAGCTCGCGTTATCAGTACAGTAATGGGTGCAGAGTGCACATATTTGTCATGGGCCCAGACGAGAGATAAGCAAAAGGAACTAACTATAACCATCCCGAACTTTGTACTAAACAAGAACGGAACTGATATTGTAGGTCTAATCTGGAGACATTTAAATAAATAAAACGAACTCCACGGCCCTCGTAGTCGAGTGGTTCATGTAACGGACTGCCGTTCACGAGGTCGCGGGTTCGTATCCCGCTCGGGATAATCATTTGTGTGATATTTATAATTGTCATACAAATGTTTGTTCTGCGTATGGGTGTTTACTATGTATTATAACTATTATAAGTAGCAGATGGCGCTCTATAGTCTCTGCCTACGCCCATGGGAAAAAGGCGTGATGTTATGATGATGATGATGAAGATGAGATAAGTATGTATTTACAAAAAGAAAAATAGTATATGTAGTCTATCCGTATTCTGGTACCCATAACACAAGCCTAGAAATATAGCTTACTTTGGGACCAGAGGGCGTTGTGTGAATAGTCGATGTAAAAAAAAACTAAAAACCAATAACAATGTCATAGTTTACGTAGTGACCGCACCAATTGATTAATTCATCAGCTAATTTTCTCAACTGTATGCTATAACAATCGCCCAAGGGAAAATCTGTGCAAACTTGATAATTAGGTTTTTAAAAAAGTTCAACCGACTTCGTGCCTCTGAAATTTGAGGGTTTTCCTTGATTTCTCAGGAGATAACCATCAGATTTTGACTTGGTGCCAATGGGACCAAACGGGAACCACCAGCTTTCAACCAAAAAATCCTGTCAAGAGCGAAGTAAACTCGCTGGGGAGGAAGGTTCCACGGCGATATTTTGGTCTTTAGAATGATAAACTCCAATGAATTTTTACAAACTATTTAATAACGACGTATTGCGTGTGTTGTATTACTAACGTCTAGTAGGCGAGTGGTCCCCGCGCGGGGACGGCCGGTAAAAATGACATAGTCTAGGCTATAGATGTGTGCGTGCGCTAACAGCATCCCCGGGTTGGGACGTCTAGTCCCAATTAATCTGAAGACGGCAGGAGACAAAGCCTATTGTATGCTCTTCGTATGGTTCCCGTTGAGGTAGTAACGTCAGCCACACGAGCGACTCCATCGCTCCCTGGATGCAAACGAGCAATCCTTCCAAGCAGCCAACGATTGGGCGGCAGATGGTCGTCCTTCACGACCACCAGATCTCCGACTGCGAGTACTCCTGTGTCACTGCGCTGCCATTTGTTGCGTTTTTGTAATTCTGAAATATATTCCTTATAATATCGATTCCAGAAATGTTTAGTAAGAGCACGTGCTCTCTGATAGCGAGGCAACGTGCAGATCTGTTCTTCTCTTTCAAGGCCCTGCTGTAAATGAGGCAACATTGCTATTGTTCGTCCAATTAAGAAGTGGGAAGGCGTTAAAGGGATTAGATCATTTGGATCGGATGATAATGGAGTCAGTGGACGGGAATTCAGGATTCCTTCTATTTGAATTAAGACTGTAATCATTTCTTCGTATGTCAAATTCGCTAAAGATAAAACTCGTTTTAAATGGTGTTTAATAGATTTAACTGAACTTTCTGCCAAGCCATTAAAATGGGGACTATAAGCTGGGGAAAACTTAAAATGAATTGACTGCTCTGCGGCGTATGAACTAATGTCGTTACATTTGGATTTGAGAAATTTGGAAAGTTCATTACTAGCTCCTACAAAGTTGGTACCATTGTCGGAATAGATGTTAACAGGTTTACCTCTGCGCGCTATAAATCGGTTTAATGCAGCTATGAAACCTTCAGAACTTAAATCTGTAATTAATTCAATATGTACTGCTCTTACGGCCAAGCAAACGAACACACAAATATATGATTTTATCAATTTGCACCCTCTACCTTTTCTGTCAGCCAGACTTATAGGACCTGCATAGTCTACAGCGGTATTTAAAAAAGGAAAATCGCTTATCGCGCGAAAATCATAATCATAATTTGAATTTGACAACCTACCACCAACTCGTATAACTCTTTCTTTTGACATGAACGGATTGAGGTTTAAAATGCGATTTTTTGGTGGTAAGACTTTGTCTTTACTTAACAAGGAGTAATCATTTGGAAACATGTCAAGTTGAACCAGTTTGCATAATGTGTAAGTGGCAGAGTTCAACTCGGACACTGTTAAATGTGAGGTAAGTTTGACGCGAGGCTGCCTACAGTTATGAATAAATCTTAATAAATATGCTGTAACTCGTTGCAATTTACCGTAATCAGAATATCTCTCAACTAGGTTAAATTGTTCAGAAGCCAACTTACACTCTATTTTCGTCTCGGGCAAGATTGTAGGAATGTAATTTGCCTGAGTGGGCCAGTGAGACTCAGGCTTTAACAGAAAAACAGGTCCAGAAAACCAGAGGCTCGAACTCTGTAACTGTGTAGCATTACACCCCCTTGAACCAATGTCGGCTGGGTTAAGGTTAGTAGGTACGTATCTCCAAGCTTCAGAAGTAGAATGTTCTGTAATTTCATTGATTCTATTAAGTACGAATGGTTTTAATGTCGATTTAGGAGCTCGAATCCATCCTAATACGATAGTCGCATCACACCAGAAGACACTACGATTGATGTTTAACCTTAAGGCAGCAATAACCTTTTTTGCTAATCTTATTGCTAATAATGCGCCACATAGCTCCAATCGTGGTACAGTCATACCCTTTAAAGGTGCTACTCTACTCTTTGCCATAACTAAATTAACCTTTATGCTACCATCTGTGGAAATGGACCGTAAGTAAGTACAGGCACTATATGCGTGTAACGACGCGTCACAAAATGAGTGAATTTCAATAATTGATGGTAAGTTACATACCACGCGGCGTGGAATCGAAATATTATTTAATTGGGACAATGAATCTACGAACACAAACCAATCTTTCTCAATTTCAGGAGGAAGCGGTTCATCCCATGATACTTTAGAAGCCCATAATTTTTGCAGTATGATTTTGCCTTGCAATATGCAAGGATTAACAAACCCCAACGGATCGAATACTTGTCCAATTGTGGATAAAACTGACCGTTTACTCGGCTTGATTTTTGATGAGTCTATATCAACCGGGAAATGTAACGTATCCAAATTACAAGACCATCTTAAACCTAAAGTTTTAGCGTGGTCATCGTTAACTAATTTAAGTAAATTATCATCATTACTATCACATTGTAAATTATTTAAAATCTGTGGACAATTTGAACGCCATTTTCGCAAATAAAATTGACCCTTTTTAAGTTGAGCAATTACGCCTTGAATCATGCGCGAAAGTGTGGAAAAAGAATCATTCCCCCCGATGTAATCATCAATATAAAAATCGTGTAATATGGCTTCTCGGACTAAAGGATCGGTGCACTCATGACCTAATTGTACAAGACAGCGTGTGGCTAAATAAGGTGCTGAAGCTGTCCCGTAAGTTACGGTGTTAAGTTTATATAATTTTACTTCTTCACTGGGCTCAAAACGCCACAGTATTTGCTGCAAACACCGTTGATCTTCTGCAACAAGTACACAACGATACATTTTCTCGCAATCCGAAGTTACTACAAATCTATGCTGTCTAAAACGAATTAAAATGGAAATAAGGTCATCTTGTACAGTTGGCCCTATGTTCTGGATGTTATTAAACGATAACCCTGATGTAGTCTTCGCCGAGGCATCGAAAACTACTCTTAATTTAGTGGTGAGACTGGATTCGCGCAGTACACCGTGATGAGGAAGTATGTAAGTATATTTATCATTTAAACCTGGGTCGTTCGTATTAGCAGACATATGACCTAATTCGATATATTCCTTAATAAATTCACAATATTTCTTTTTAAGTTCGGGGTAACGTTTAAATTTTCGCTCTAACGACTGTAATCTGGTCAGTGCCTGCTCAAACGAATCGCCCAACAGTTCCGGCGACTGTTTTAACGGAATGCGTACAATAAAACGTCCGTCATCCTGTCTAATGGTTGTCGCAGTAAAATGTTGTTCACACTCGTCCTCTTCTTTGGTTGTAGTACGAGGCGAAGGTACCGACTCCAATTCAAAAAATCTATCGATCTGTTGTTGTAGCTCAACTTCATTTACAAAATGGCAGTGGACTGTATTAATGCGTGTATTATCGGTTTTTATCTTTTGTATATTTAAGGCACCTGACACTAGCCAACCAAATTTAGTCTTACTTAGGATCGGCCTATTCTTACCTAATGTAATACGTTCGTTGCCTAATGTACTCCAGAATATGTCAGCATTTAATAAAATATCGATTTCAGATGGCGAATTAAATGTCGGATCAGCTAAAGATAAGTCATCAGGAATATTTAATCTAGTGATATCGAAGTATGTAGCAGGCAACATTTGAGTTATATGTGGTATTATAAAGCAAGAAATTTCAGTTGAATAAGTTTCAGTTCTTGACGAGATAATAACATTAGTACGCTTAGTAATGCGAACCGTCTCACGACTCAACCCTTCGACCGAAGCCGAAGTTGAATGGACAGGAATATTCAGCCTTTTACATAATTTCTCTGTTATAAAATTAGATGTACTACCGTTATCGAGTAAGGCACGAACAGTGTATTGCCTACCATCACTATCCAATATATTAATGAGAGCTGTGGACAGAAGAATGCCTCCGTTATGTGTAGAAGACAAACCAACATGTATTTGTTGGGAATCTTCATTATGTAAAGAATTCGTATCAAATTGTAAGTCCTTTTGCGCTGTAGCCGCTAACATGACACACTTATCACTTGAAGTGGATGGACTAGTGGCGCCAACGCCGGTGGGCTGTGAAGGCGCCACTGATTCGTCATTGTGCAAAATAGTATTATGCCACTTGGAGCAGATTCTACATGGACCAAATCTGCATCTTCTAACCTCATGCCCCTGACGTAAACAATTAAGACAAAGTTTTAGTTGTTTTGCCTTATTAATTTTAGCCTGGATAGTTAAGGCTTTGAAAATGGGACACTGATAAATCGCATGATTTCGTTTACAATTTGGGCATGAATATGATGAATGTGATGGTTTAACTTCAGAGTTAACGACTAATGTGCGCGACCGTGAACTGATTGGTTCACTATGGCGACGTCTTGCGAGAGTTTGGTTCATAGTTTCTAGCAATTCGGCACGATTTTTCAAAAATTTTATAAAGTAATCTAAATCTGGCATTTTTTCTAAATTATTTATATATTCTCTCCATTTTCTATTTGTAATGTTATCTAATTTGCTAGAAACCATATGAATAATGAGTATATCCCAGTTTTGTGTGCTAACGTTAAGAGTTTGTAGTGATCTAAGGTTTTTATTTAAAGTGTCGATTAAGTTTCGTAACGCAAGAGAAGATTCTCTTGTTATAGCTTCTATATCAAATAATGCTTGAATGTGGTTATTAATAAGGACTTTATTGTTGTGATAGCGATCACACAATAGTTGCCACGCTATGTCATAATTATTCGCAGAGAAATCTAAAGAGCTAATCACATTTGCCGCTCTGTCTTGTAATGAAGATTGCAAATAGTGAAATTTATTAATCTTAGGTATATTATCATTTAAATGAATAAGTGACGTAAATGTGTCATGAAATCTCAACCAATCGTCATAACGGCCCGAAAAGGTAGGCAGGTGTATCGTTGGTAACTTAAGACTGGATCTATCTGCCGTAAGTACAGTACCTGTTACCGAATCTCCATCATCCTTGCTGAGCTGCACAGAAGTAAACCTGCTCACCATATCGCGCGCGTCGCCGACCGTCGCGAAGTACTCAATTTCAAACTTCTCGCGATACTGATACTCCTTCTCTCGTTCAGCTTCTGAAATGTCCATAGAACTTTCTATATCAATTTGCAAAACGTCAAATTCGCCATACCATTCTTCGATTTTTGATAATCTAAGGCTAAGATCATTAAGCTGTACTTTGCTAGGCCTTTGGCAAGTGGATAAAGATTCGAAGTAAGTCTTAAACTGGGTAAGCTTTGCTTTGTATGAGCCACGTTTTCGTTTTAAATCGATTAAAGCAGACATGATGCAAAAAATAAAGAATAAATTGTTTTAATAAAGCTATACTATTTTTGCGAAACAATAATAAATTTCCATAAAGTGAATAAAAGAAGAATTTAAAGCGCCAAATGCAACGACAATGGAACTAAATACTTAAATTTATACGTGCAGTGCAGGAAGACAGTGTAGGTAAATATAGTGAGAGCGCCAGTAGTCGGCAAGCAAGCGGCGAAACAATGACGCGTGACTAGCCGCTCGTCCGGGAGCTGGCCCGAGCTGGATCGAGCGGGCAGGCAGGATGGTCGCGCGCGGTGCGCCTCACCCGCTAGCCGATTGTTGCTGGAATGTAAACAAATACACTGACATCAAATTGCGAAATAATTCACAAATGAAACGCTTTAATCTTTAATGTATTTTAATGCAATAGAAATTAATTATTTTTACTTATATATTTCGATTGAAATAAATAGAAACTAAAGCAAAGTATGAACCTATGAGTTACCTATATTTATGATTATGTGATAATATGACGATTACGTATCGAATGATATATTATTATGACCAAACTATTTTAATGTAGTTGTAAAATGGTTTATCATGTAAATACTAATTTTTTGTACAAACCAAGTGACCAATAATAGATGAAAATGTAAAATATGAATCAAGATCAAGCAATTTAATCTATAAAAATAATGGAAGATTAGCTACCTACTTATTTTTTAATGTTGAATAATGTTGATAAATAATGAAATGTAGGTAATGAATTGATGAATATGGTGATCGGAACTAGGAAATAATGTAGGTATTAATGGAACGAACTCACAGTTTTCGAATATAATGCCTTTTCGAATTATTCTTGCTCGCTTTCCATGTGTAGATAATACCAATAAGTAGGTATCAACGTAGATGAGTTAATGCGTCTCTAATGTCTGCGTTGCTCCTTAAATAATGTATAATGTTGAAATCCTTTGTCCTTCAATTTGCCTTCGCCGCTTAATGTCAACGGCGCGATAATATTTAATTATTTCTTGATATGAAGTATTTAATGTACTAAGGTTCGATGACTCCGTCAACTATGGAATTCGTAAACTTGCAAATTTGCCGTCGAATAATCTTCCTACAAAATGGTCGCTGGTAGTCGTAGACTGTTTTATTCTTCTTCTGTTTCGGTATTTTTCCTTTCACAGTCTTTGATCTTCATCCGGATCGTAGGTCCAAAATGGGGAGGAAGGTTCCACGGCGATATTTTGGTCTTTAGAATGATAAACTCCAATGAATTTTTACAAACTATTTAATAACGACGTATTGCGTGTGTTGTATTACTAACGTCTAGTAGGCGAGTGGTCCCCGCGCGGGGACGGCCGGTAAAAATGACATAGTCTAGGCTATAGATGTGTGCGTGCGCTAACACTCGCACACTTAGGGTTTCGTACCTACTAGACATATAAACATAAGTAACTCCATTCAAATAATCATTTATTTAAACTCAAACAAACTCACCAACTTAATTTTGTAGTTGAAATATAGGGAATCGCCTACATTTCAGCTACTTCATAAGTTGGTATTAGTATAAACACTTTTTAGGGTTCCGTACCCAAAGGGTAAAAACGGGACCCTATTACTGAGACTTCGCTGTCCGTCCGTCCGTCCGTCCGTCCGTCCGTCCGTCCGTCCGTCCGTCCGTCCGTCCGTCCGTCTGTCACCAGGCTGTATCTCAAGAACGGTGATAGCTAGAGAGTTGAAATTTTCACAGATGATGTATTTCTATTGCCGCTATAACAACAAATACTAAAAATAAAATAAAATAAATATTTAAGGGGGGCTCCCATACAACAAACATGATTTTTAGGGTTCCGTACCCAGTATCTCAAGAACGGTGATAGCTAGACAGTTGAAATTTTCACAGATGATGTATTTCTATTGCCGCTATAACAACAAATACTAAAAATAAAATAAAATAAATATTTAAGGGGGGCTCCCATACAACAAACATGATTTTTAGGGTTCCGTACCTGTATCTCAAGAACGGTGATAGCTAGACAGTTGAAATTTTCACAGATGATGTATTTCTATTGCCGCTATAACAACAAATACTAAAAATAAAATAAAATAAATATTTAAGGGGGGCTCCCATACAACAAACATGATTTTTTTACTGTTTCTTGCTCGATACTAATAACGTTGCCTTATGTTGCATAGATAATGGTACGGAACCCTTCGTGCGCGAGTCCGACTCGCACTTGACCAATTTTTTACTTGTGATGTGATGACAAATTACAAGTTTTTGGATTTTTCCCTATATCAGCACTTAGACTTGATCTACGCCAAATTTCAAGGCTCTAGGGCAACGGGAAGTTACCTGTGAATTTTGATTCCCTAGCATAAGTCGAAAAATTCTTAAAAATTGTCGTAATTCGGTTATATCTTTTAAATGGGTAGAGGTGAAAGGTTGACTGTATTTTTTGCAGCAAGGGACCGCATAGATCTACATATCGTATGAGTTTCAAGTTGATACCTTCAGCCGTTGCTGAGTAAAAAAATTTTGACAGACGCACAGACAGACAGACAGACACCGGAGTGATCCTATAAGGGTTTGTAAGAAACCCTAAAAAGGGATCATTAAAATCGCTTTGCCCAGTTAAAAGTTATAAGGTAACAAACATAAAAAAAACATACAGACGAATTGAGAACCTCCTCCTTTTCTAAAGTCAAAGAGATGGAAAAATAGTCGAACTAAGAGTGTAGAAATTTTTATTTTGTCTATTATAATATAACTTAATTTCTCAACCATTATTTAGCAATAAGCTCTCGGCTACGACACAGGACCTCAGTCTCTACATAATGTAGGCAGTTCATTAGTAAATTCAGGTCCATGCGATGTGAGTGAACCTTGTTTAAGTTATCAACAAAATTTTACGATAGTTAAACGTCTGGAAACTGCTACAAATGTACTAAATTTGGAACGTTATTGCTTATTTTAGATCGACAATTATTAATGTTGTCAATTAAATGTGAACAATTACGCAAGATTTTATACTAATGAAGTATAATTAGTGATTAATTACAGGCGTGATAGGTCACAAAGTATCAAACTAGCGATAGCTTATTATGAAGACCGATTTAGTTAGTGGGTAACTACATAAATAACATGCTGCACTCGTTCCTTGCTATACTCTATTACAAGATAGATATCTATATGGGCAACTATAATATACCTACTTTAAAATATTTAGTAGCTATTAAGCAACTATTTACGCAATTATTATCCTTATGCCAAATGACAGCGGCGTATTATGTGTCCCGGGCCATTTCATTTGAAAGCCCGGACCAATTTAATAGCCGCCCTATAAATTAATAGAGATAGAGCAAAATTTTAAACTTAAAGGCTTTCGCCGCCCTTTTCAGACCTGCTGCCCCGGGCCATGGGCTCTATGGCCCAAGGATAAATACGCCCATACCAAGGAATTATTATCTTTTAGCTCATTTCTTGATTGTAATTTTCTTGATTTTGATAGTAAAAAAACTTTAGATGCTTAGCAAATTTAATGGCAGTTTAACAGACTACCAAAACAGCTGAGAAAACATTTTCTAATAAAAGTTTTTATAAATTACAGAATTTTAAGAGTCGGATGCAATTTTCTGGATTAATAAAACTATGGAACATACAAAAGCTAGAAAACCAATGATTTGTCACATACCTATAACATGGCAAAAGAATGCCAAGATAATATCATAAAGAGGAAGTGTTTAATTTATATTAATTATTAGCTTATTAACCCATTATCTGAATACGATAAAGATATTAACTATCACAAATAATGAAATCATACATTGTTTTTGTAAATAGATTAATTATTCGATTTTAAGATACCGATTCTCACTCGAACCGAAAATTTGAACTACCTAATGTTCGCGTCATGAATTTCACTAGTTTTCGTATCCTTGATTAACACGTTAATAGTCTAATGTATCGTATTTGACACATGGGGAGTGGTATAACTAAGCCCGTGTATACTATACAACAAGAGCCCAGTATTAGTTACTCTATACGGGCGAGAGAGTTCAAACCATGGTTCAAACGAGGAACTTGTTAACGTATTTTGTAAATTTGAATTGGGTTTGGGAACGTATTAAACAACGTGCTCTGTGCTAAGCATATGTAGGCACTTATCAGGATTGCAAACATCACATAATTTGAACCGACTTGGAAGATAATATAGGAAATACGCAGTACAATATTGTTCATAACACAAATACTTAATACGTAAGAAAATGAAATTGGCCAAGTCAGCCATCAGGCCGAGCTGGTGCGTTTATTTTGTTGTAATCGGTGTAATAAAATGATTTACGGCCATTTTCAATAACCAAGCTACGTTCACCGATAAGCTGTTATCCTCGTTTATCAGTTAGATATTTCTACTTCCTGTCAAATTTTCAATAGAAAATACTGTCATCAGTAGCTTATTGGAATGCAAGTAAGGACAAAGTGCAAGTTGCAAGTTTGGATTAGTCTGTCTTTAATACCAAGAATTGAGGATAGTTATAATATTGAAAAAGGACCATTACTGGATAGACAGCAAAGGCATAATCAGGGTTAACATAGATCCATTACTTGTATTTGAAGCTGACCTGTTTTTACAGTAGACAATAAAGCGTTAAGTAAACCTAAAGTATGTATGTCCTTCGGTATCGGATAGAAGACAATCAAAATACAATGCAAGTCTTATAAGCAAGTTTCACGACCGGTTATCAATCTGTTATTAATTATCATTAACGATAGCCAAAATTAATGTCTACATCATGATAAAACAATATCGATCACATTTCTACTAAAAGTCTGACAATCTTCTAAGTAAATAATGCGGCCAGTCTTTTGGGCACGTTACCCAATGACTGCGATGCGGACGAATTTTTTAATACCTAATTTTAAGCCCCATCTTTTTCTACTTTTATATTAAGTGTGTAATTATGTTATAATTAATTATATAAATAATTAAACGAAAATAAAATCTCATAATATTTGAGATAATTACTAGATTTTTATATCAGCATTTAATAACTATGGTGTATTATGACAAATTGGCTATTTCGAAATTCAATCGATTTTCCGATCGATAATAATCCCTCCTGAAATAGATTTATTTTAAGTAAATTTAAATTTTCTTGCTAACTTACCATCGGTAGCATCCTGGTTATCAGGTGGTAGATATTTGTCCACATACTTATCAGCGGTGGTCAAGGCTCGGTCTAAAGCTGTGGCGGTTACAGCGGTCACTCTAGAGTCGAGAACTGCTGTTCCCAACTGCTTGACTGAGTCAGCTCTACGAAGAACGTATTGACGAGTTTCTTTGTACATCTGGATATAAAACCGAACTATGTATTTATTTAAATTACGCTGTTTATCCAGTCTTTATGTTATCGGCGTGTTATTAGAATTCTCTATGACGATATCAAATTATACTTAACAGTACTCGTTTAAATCTTTTTACAGTACCGTATTTCAATGTTGTATCTTAGAGGTTAAGAAATAGATATGCCAATTGTTGTAGGTACTCTGACTTCATGATGATAAACCATAGGTAGGTAACACAATTTCAAAATTCCGTAAAGATTATAATAAAAATGACTGGGTATTGTACATTACCCGCATGTTATAATTTGTGATCATTAGAGAATCTTCAGCATGGAGTCATTAGCGAAATAAAACCACTTTTTAGGAATTTTGGTCGAGATGTTGCAAAGCAATCTTGATAGATGGCGTTGTACGTAGAAATACGATATAAACTCTAAACTAAACTATAAACAAGCACGACCGCAATAAGCTCAGTTGGAAAGAGCTTCGGAACGGTATACCGAGGTCGTGGGTTCAAGTCCCGCTTGCGGCAATCAGTTTTTCACCATAATTTAGTTTATTAAGTAAAGCATAGCATATCAATTGCAAAATCAATAAAGTACTATCCTAAAAAGTGGTTTTATTTCGCTAATGATTCAAGTTGAAGATTCTCTAAAGACCACCAAATTTTAAATGAGTTGCGCAAGTGTTAGATAATATATTATCATTAGCCAAATTCGGAAATGGTCTCTAGCTTTATATAATAATAATAAGTAATAGTTGCGTAAATTTTCTATTTCATTCATACATAAAACATTGCTTTATCTATTTCTGTGACTTACAAAAGCATAATAAAGTGATGATAACAATATTACATCATTTTGACTAGTCTGACCTATAATAAAGACGATATTTATCACTTTTATGTGTCTATTATGAGTTAAATATTATATTAGTAAAAAGTTATGAACATAATATCAATGTTTTAAACTTGTATGTAACTATATAAGTATATAAAAGTAAAAAGACATAAGCATCTTTTTTTTTTAATAAATAAATATTCATAGATATTTCACACAACGTCCTGTGGTCCCAAGCTAAGCTTGCTTGCTATGCTTGTGTTATGGGTCCAGAATACGGATATAATACATAAACTACTTTTCTTTTGTAAATACATACTTATAATACATAGAAAACACCCAGACGTAGTACAAACATTTGTATGACATTTATGAATATCACACAAATGATTGTCCCAAGCGGGAATCGAACCAGCGACCGTGTGAACGGCAGTCCAGTACATGAACCACTACGCCACGAAGCCCGTATCTTAAACATCAGCATCAGAAATAATTCTTTAACACGCTTCTACCTATTAACTACGCACTTATTTATTTACTACCCATTGCCCGCGACTCCGTACGCGCGGAATTTAAAAATCTTTTCCCGTTTTTGCAACGTTTTTCACTACTGCGTCGCTCCTATTACTCGCAGCGTGATGTTATATAGCCTATAGCCTTCTTCGATAAATGTACTATTCAACACTGAAAGAATTTTTTCAAATCGGACCAGCGGATCCTGAGATTACCGCGTTTAAACAAACAAACAAACAAACAAATGGTGAGCGATGGTAAGCGATTGCCGTAGACATTGGACATTGGCAACACCTGAAGTAACACTCGCGCGATACCGACCCTATTGTTAAATCAAGCCTTTTGTTTTTAAACTCAAGTTTAAAATCAAAACTACGCACTGTAAGTATGTGTGATCATTGCACAAATAATTGAATTGATCTAAGCAGAATTCGAATATACAACCATGTAGACAGAAATCAACATAACTACAGCACTATCTAAGCGTCAAAATATTTTTTCAATCATAATTTATTTTGAAAACTATTTAAAGACATCAAAAAAATGTTTGGAGCTGTCATAAGCACATAATTTTCTCAAAAAAAATATGTCTACTTGATTAAATGATTTTTCATTTCGTTTCATTTCCTTTCAGACATCGGGTGTGGAAAAGGGTTATTTTACATAATAAACGGAAATCTATGATAATCTGAGATAGATAGATTCTTTCATTCTTCTAATTATAATGTTCAAAATTAGAATTTTAAATTCTTAAGTTTTAGAATTTTCGAATATAATATCGGTTGGTAAAGAGATTTTACAGTCACCGTTTGTGGTGGTAGGTTGATCGAAGGCACTGTCTTCTCCACCACATCCAGAGATTTACAGAGAAACTTGTCAAGCTGGTGGATTGGAGTCTCGAACAGAAGAACTGCAGGCAGTGCTAACTGCACGCCAGTGGCTAGAGACTTTTCGCCAATGGATAAGTACCAGCGAATTAACGGGTTTGATTCCTGTGAAGTAAAGATATTGTGTACTAATCGACATATAATTATATTAATTGACTTTAAATTAGGAAGATTATCAATTTGTCTGTATGTTTTTTGAATGACAGGCTATGTGGTCTAAGTGTATAAGTAATATAAAAAGTTACTAAATATTCTTATTTCTCGGCCACAAAAATCCAAACTAAGTTTAAGTGTAAATGAAAAAAGCCCTATTTTACTGTATAAATTTTACTTAAATATGAGTATATATTATTGAGATAAGTTTTTAAATACGAAACTGCAAAATAATGTAGGTAGTACCTACATACCCTTATCTTATAATACACCTTCTCCGTGACCCCAATTCCAGATTCCACAATGGGGATGGACGCCACCCTCGACACCACTTCTAACTTCGGTATACTGGGTTTTTGAACTTTAGCCACTGATAACAAAAACATAAAAAACAATAACATTTAAAACTTTGTAGTGCAATCGTCACGATAGCGTTGCTACTGGCTGGTAATAAAAAATATTTTTATCGCCGTAATTTATATGAAAACTAAAATACAATATATTTTTATTTATAAATAATGTCAATGCTGTTTAATTAACATAAATTATTGAATTGTAATCGGTACATAAACCCCCTTATTACAAAACGCGGCTCAACGTTAAACCCAGGTTTAACAAAATTTATTTACGAGGAATTGGATAGTTAGACCCGCTCTGACACTAGTTTGGCGTCGGTTTAAGACTAAGGTCGTTGTTAGATCTAGGATTTGAGAAAAATCTGCTTGAAATGCGCAATTGAAGTGTTTAAAAACCAGGCTTAAACTGTGGCTTAAACTTAGTCCACGTTTTGTAATAAGGCGGAATATGTTTGCAAAATATTAGATCAATCTGACTGCTGCAAACGGGTAAAAATGACTTTAAAAGATTCCGTTACATAGATTAAAACACTAGATACGTACCGTTAAAGCGTGTTAATAATAAAATAAAATCGTTATATTATTGTAAGAATTAGGATTTTTACGTATATCCATATTGAACTTATACTTAATTTGAAAATAAATATCATCATTATAACATCATGGGGGTAGGCAGAGACTATAGAGCGCCATCTGCTACGATCCCTTGGCTTCATCCACACTCATACATCTGGTCATACATGCCCGACGGTTGTAATTGCTACGCACTTGCCCCTTTTGGAGTATGCCGACGATGACATCGGAGTATATTTTTCTCGGGCGTCCTCTCCCAGTATTCATTTTGAAAAAACATAATTACGAATTATATCTTTCAATCCACGATTATCAACCTACATGCTCCTAGTCAGTTACATTGTTTGTTGATGTCATGCGCTTTGGTCGTGTCAGTATTGACCAAACTACACAAGTCAAAGCCTGTATCTTGTTAGCTGTGCTTTTTCATGGACGGATAATAATTCAACTTGTTTTCACGGATTATTACGTATCTACATCAGTTTAAATTAAATCTAGTCTTATTAGTACGTTTTTTTTTAAAACATAGATGATATTTATGAAGGTATGACTGGATCATGGTACAATCATTGTTTAAGGGCCTAATCTATTTACAAAATTTTGCATAAACTAGTGCAAGCGCTCTACGTAAGGCAGCACTCTGCAATTTTCGTCTACGTTGGGTAAAACAGGCGACGGTGACTGATTGCAATCGAAGAACAAGCAAAACAAAAATATTATTATAAAATAAATCCCGGCCGTGTTGTACCTAAACGATAAACAAGACTACTTTATAGATAAAAGTGATATTTAATTATTCTATAACAATGGAACAAAATCAATTAATAGGTTGGAAATAGACCTTTGTTTCCTTGGCTTTTAGAAACAGCCTGTAAGTAAGCTTCTGCCTTCTGTGCTATAGAGCCGGACGCTCTTTTTTTCACGCCCACGGAACAGGTGCCGTTGTAACTTTTATTATAAACTTCACCGTTAGTCGCCATTTTAGTCACAGTAATTTTCGCGCGGTATTCAAAAACTTCAGAGGTCATTCGAAAAAAAAATTAAAAGTGTTGCCAGTGAGATGCGTGTTGCTATTTTTCACGATACAGACTGCCGATACGAGACCGATTAATGTACATTATTGTTTATTTTACTGTAAAGGTTATCAGTTTTAAAATAATTTCAATATATTGGTGTCGTTATGTTGAAATGCTCTGTGTTAATTAGGACTGTACGACCTTATTATAAACATGTGTCAGATTAAGTCACAGCTATATATAAATTGTAGAATAACTTTGGATAAGCATTGATGAATAAACACCTTTATATTTTCATTAATAACAAATAAGTACCTATTCAATAATATGCGGAGAATAGAATACAGCTTTCTACATTTTTTGTTTATTGCATTATTCGCTACAATATACAGAATCGTTGACTAACGACAGTTGATGGTTAAGGGGGCAATGTTATGGCATGTAAAAGAGGACATCCCTGGAGGACCTTGGCACAATGCTCAATGACCTCAGCAGTCTCCCAACGGGTTGGTTTGAGGATGAACATGGATGAATGAATAATCTTTACGTATTATAAAACAAAGTCGTTATTTTTTGTATGTATGTCCCTATGTGAGCTTATATCTTCAAAACTACGCAACGGATTTTGATGCGGCTCTTTTTAATAGAGCAGTAGTTCAAAATGAAAGCGATAATATTACGAATATTACGCGAGTACTAGTTGCTTAAGGGCCTACATCAATATTATCGTATATCATCGCCGACACGTACATATTAACACAGCCAGTAGCCACAGAAAATGAAGAATTAGGGATACTTTTCCTATTTCCTCAAAATCTACTAAATATATTTTAATTCTGATCCACGTGTTTCTATACATAATAGTTACCTATGTTTTTAAAGTTATTTCATTAGTTAATACGCGATAATAGACCGACAAATGAAAAAAATAAAAAATTTGAGAGGTTGTTTCGCCAAGATGTTCTATCGAGAAAACTTTTTTCAATCGCGTTTCTGAGTTCATGCGATCCCAGATCATATATTGAAAAAAAACATATACTTAAAAATTAGAGCTCTAGCCATTCAATCTAAAGAAACAATGAAAACTTCGTACATAGAAAAATGCACGAAGCTATTTTGGTATCGTCTTAAATTGTTGTCATTCATTGATAATATTATAACCGGACGACGCAGCGTGGAGCAGACCCCAACAAGGTGGACTGACGATATCGTCAAATACGCCGGGGGCCGCTAGATACAGTTAGCGCAAGAACGCGCGTTGTGGCGTTCTAAGGGGGAGGCCTATGTCCAGCAGTAGACTGAGAAAGGTTGATGGATGGATGGATGATCAAAGTATCCACGTGGCAATGGATTCTAAATACAAGTATCATCACCACACTTTCACACCCAGGGAATCAGCTAAGGAAAATATAAGCAGAAAATATATTCTATGAAGTAAGGAAAACTAGATACTAAGGACCAACACATCTGGTCAGCGTGACGTAAGTAATTTTGCGAGAAATCGAAGAGGCCTCTGCCCAATAGTAGGACGTTATTTAGCTAAAAAGGAGACATCCATACTAATATTTTAATGTGACGGGCTTCGTGGTGTAGTGGTTTATATTGCGGACTGCCGATCACGAGGTCGCAGGTTCGATTCCCACCTCGGACAATCATTTGTGTGATGTTTATAAATGTCATACAAATGTTTGTCCTGCGTCTGGGTGTTTCTATGTATTATAAGTATGTATTTACAAAAGAAAAGTAGTTTATGTATTATATTCGTATTCTGGTATCCATAACACAAGCATATAAGCTTAGCTTGGGACCAGAGGACGTTGTGTGAAATGTCTGTAAATATTTATTTATTTATAATATTATAAAGCTTGTTTATTTGAACACGCTAATCTTAGGAACCACTGGTCCGATTTGAAAAATTATTTCAGTGTTGGATAGTACATTTATCGAGGAAGGCTTTAGGCTATATAACATCACGCTGCGACTAATAGGAGCGAAGTACCAGTATAAAATGTAGCAAAATAAACGGCGAAAATGTACTATATTCCACTTATACGAAGTCGCAGGAGACAGCTAGTATGAAATAAATCAATAACAAAATTGTACTTTAAAAGCCAGTTTAGTAATCACCATTCAGAGATACCTAATAATTGTTAAGTTACAAAAATCTAACCTCAGACCAAAAGTAAACAAGGTACACATTACCATTCTCAAAATGCTACAAATTTTGTCAACATAGATATTATTATATTACTCATATACCATCTATGCTCCCCAGTTTCATCCATGATTTAATAAATATATCGTTACTTGAACACACTTAATCAAATTAATAACTTTAGAACTTCAGAGAATATTATTAAACACAAAATGGCCAGGGATGATTGTCTTCTTTGGTGTGCAAAAGAAGATTAACCGATCTACTTAATTATAAAAAATAAATATAAAAAATTACCGATCATCCGGGCACCGAGTACACACATAATGTAGGTACGCTTGGAATTTCTAACTACTATTTGTAAACATAATAGGCTATCTTAGACTATACTTAGTATAGTCTATGGCACTCTTGGAGGCTTAAGAGGGCACGATACCAAATCATGCTCCATACAAAAATATGGGTATCGTACTTCCCTTTTTTCTTCGCGAAAATTAAATCGATTTTAATTGTTTCTACGCTATATTATAGATGAATAGTATATTGTAAAGCTTCTTCTTTACATTAATTTATAATAATAATTTAAAACACATTTAATTAATTTGTTATATTTTTTATAATAAAGAAAAACTATTTTACAATCATTTTTTCAACATCCTCTCTTCATGTCCTATTCCCATCTCTCAAAATTCTTTTTTTTTCATTTTCAAATTTTAAATTTTTTATTCCTTTTTTAAAAATAAATCTTAAGTGGCCTGTATCATTGTATAGGTTATATTCAATGATCACAACCTTTACATTCTCCCCCCCTTAGAGGATAAAAAAAAATTTTTTTTCCAAAAAAAAAAATTTATTTTTCTAAGTTACAAAATACTGGACACCCTAACTAAGGTTGGAAAGCATGATAACAAACTAGAATGAACCAGATTAGATCCAGCTAGGACCTAGCTTTTCGAAGCAATACATTTCGAAAAACTTGAAAAGCAAAAAACCAACCAAAAATTGCCTTTCTAATCTTAGTTATCCGAACCACACTAACTACGATGCCCTTATATCATATCACTCTTTTCATAAAATATTAAACTACTTCATCTTTAAAATTGATTTATCCAATAATAAACAAGAGTGATAAGGCATCCTTAAAACTATCACACCAAGACACAAAGCATATATCATCAACAATCAATCAGAAAAATGTTCATCACCAAACAATTAATGCTCTTATAAAAACTATCGAGCTTCAATTATGAGGTCAGCATCATAGATCCGAAAGATATGCTAATTTAACAGCTTTCCAGCTTAATGAGAAAATTTACATAAGAAACCATTATAATTGATAGAATCCAGAGATTATCAAATTAAAATTTAAAGTATGCTCAGATAATACTCAACCTTCTTTTCAATTATTTAGGTATAATTTCTACTAAGTAATCCTGAATGCTCGGGAATGACCAATTTATTCCACATTTAGAATTCCTTCTCGTGAGATAAATTTACCAACCATTCTTCTACCACAAGTAACGTTTTAAATAATCAATCATTCTATTATCTAAGTAATTATAAACTATTCGCTAAACATTATTATCTAACTATTACCCAATAAATAAAATAAAAATATTATCAGCAACCTCTCACTATAATACAACTTCTTTCAATTTTCAACCTTTCACATTTCTCTCCTAATGAACAAATACTTTACTCTAGCACCTACTTTCCTAAATCCTATCTTATGAGTTCTATCTCTAAAATGCGTGATATCCCAAAACAGGATTCCATGACAAATAGCCTATGGCCTTACCATGTTGCATTCAAAGATATTACCCGTTGATACGACTCATCCAACTAACTCTACCAAGCCACTACCTTCGACATTATAACTCAATACAACCCATTATTATACCTATTAATCGCTCTACCTTAATACTATAATCATAATCTAGTACGAAATACTCACTATCCAATTACTATGTTAATATATTTATCTCACATTTTTAACTAAACATTCAAAATATAAATATGAAAATATAATTAAATTTTTGATGTGGTTCCTTTTCATTGCATCTTTCTTAAGTACAAATATGCTGACGTCATTATGAAGTCTCGCCGATCCCGAACAATATGAAACACACCAAAATAAAACAATATTAGTAAATTATAATTATCATTATATATATAACCTTAATCTAATCGAATCACTAAACCTTTATGCAAATAATTCTTGCGAACACAAAAAAAAAAAATAACCCATAAATCTTTAAATAGACATCGTTATAGGAACGCCCCACTTTATATACATACATACACGTTACTGTATACAGACACATATTACCGTGGCATGAAATGTTTTAATCGGTTTGTATGAACAACTATTTTTCGCGATCGCGAGTTTAATTTCTGAATTAACACATTAGACACCCCTTTCCGCTCAATAATCTTATACGGACCTCTAAAAAAACGCATCAACTTCGTGCATCTTCCGGTAACACGCCTAGGAACATATAACAAAACTAAATCGTTAACATTAAATGACGCAGAATTCGCCTTTTTATTATAATTTCGTTTTTGTACAATTTGTGCTTTCGTAATATTATTTAACGCTTTCGTCAAAAATCCTCTCATACGATCTATACGTTCAACAACACTCTCATTCATATGCGCATTTAAACCCAACGATCGATCTACCACCGAACTTTGTTCCCTACCGAATAAAATGCTATACGGTGATACCTTAATACTGGCTTGTACACTCGTATTATAGGCATGCACTACCAAAGGCAAAAACGCACACCATTCCCCTTGGTTATTATTTAAATATTTAGATAACCATGTCTACCAGAGTTCTATTAAATCTTTCGACTAAACCATTACTTTGTGGATGAAATGCACTTGTATGAATACATTTAGACCCAAATTGCTCGACTATATCTTTTACAATCCTTGCCGTAAACACCGTTCCTCTATGTGAAATAATTTCACATACATCCCCGAATCTACAAAATATTTCCTCTACTAAAAAGTTTACTATTACCTCAGCCGTGACTCTAGGCACCGCCTTACATATAGCGTAACGCGACGCGTATTCCACAGCCACAATAACAAAACGATTCCCTCTAAATGAACGTGGAAAAGGACCCCTCATATCTTGTGACGGGCTGGATATGGGCGACGAGAACGGTGTGGGTGCACGACGCTCATTTACGAAATTCGGTACTAGTGCCCTAGGGTTGAGCTCTAGTTGTAGCGTGTCCTTCTCTCTGCTACAATACAATTTTTCCACTTGCCGGATCACATCCTTTAACACTACTTTCGTCGGCAAATAAGAAGTCGATAGTCTACTCTTATGGAAAGGGTTCAATGCCCCTATAAATTTAATAATAAACGTTTTGTCATCCGCAATCTTCGCCTTCCTAGCGATTTCATTTAAATAATAATAAAATTCCGACAGACTTTTACGATTTTGACGAGCGTTATAGAACAATTCTTGGTAATTTATTTCTTGAAACTCTTCCCTTAGTCTATCAAATACCTCCTGCACGCTTTTGCACGTGTCTTTAATGCCCCGGAAAAAAAGTAAGGCGTTACCCCTTAAAAATGAGGGCAATAGTGATAATTTTTCTTCTTCAGACGAGCATCTCTTGAAAGTTATTAAAGCGTAAAACATTTCTTCGAATTCATCTAGGCACTCCTGTGCGCAACCACCGAAAGTTATCGTGGCTAGTTCCATCTTAGTTATAAATAATTTATAAAAATTTAATAAAAAGATACGGCTACTTCTCTGATAATAAATATTTATCCTGTGTCGACCTTTAGCTCGTCAACACATCCCTGGGCGTAGGAGCTGGTTTACCAATCGGGCCGCTATACCCGGCGCGCCTCCACCATTTGTAAAGCTTCTTCTTTACATTAATTTATAATAATAATTTAAAACACATTTAATTAATTTGTTATATTTTTTATAATAAAGAAAAACTATTTTACAATCATTTTTTCAACATCCTCTCTTCATGTCCTATTCCCATCTCTCAAAATTCTTTTTTTTTCATTTTCAAATTTTAAATTTTTTATTCCTTTTTTAAAAATAAATCTTAAGTGGCCTGTATCATTGTATAGGTTATATTCAATGATCACAACCTTTACAATATCTATGCTTCTGTTACTTTCTTTTTTTCAATACATAATAACTAAAAGAAATATGACCATCCAAAAATCTCGTTTTTTTCCGTTTTCTTTACGTAAAGTTGCAGCGTCTATCACACATATTTGGTAACGTTTTACCAAAAAAGAAAGTGATACAAGCATAGATACCTTAATTAGGAGTACAGTACCCTCTTAAGCTTCCTATTACTGAAAAAGATTTTACAATTGGACCAATACTTTCGGAGATTTAGTCTACTCTACATACATATAACAATCTCTACATTTTTATTAATAAGTATAGGATAAGATGTAGACAAAAAATCGTCATAAATATCAAATAAACTTAAATGTTATGTTTACTTACTTATGATAGATAAGGGTGCCTCGATACACGTACGGTTCGCACACGACTGAGAGAGATCTATTCTGTCAGAGTAAATCTCTACATCATGGAAATGGCCAAATGTTGGCGAACCAATCGGACATTACTACTTCTTGTATACTGCTGCTTCCTGCGGTAGCCTAACTACATAGAAAGAGTTAGTACCTACTTTAAAGACAGCTAACTACAATTATGTTGTTCGACAATGATAATAATTGTATGTGCACATACTAAACTTAACTAAAAAATTTTAATTGATAGTGTCAATAACACAATTTGGCAACGTAAACTGAACTTTATTGTTATAAAAACTGGGTATTACTAAACTGTTCAAAGAAGTAACTATGTGACTAAAGATTATTATATGTGCACAACAAATTAGCCAATTAATTAAAATATAATATAATTCATTTAATTATTTTTTTAGTTAGATGTGCATTGTGCTTGTAGAATTGAGGCTAATGTGAGCTATCTCTATTTTCATTAGGGTTGATATAGCGATTTGAGCTTGCAGGATTTACAAACATACACACTCATAATCTTTCGCTTTTTTATTATAACTTTCGTTTGTTAATTACTTTTCTTATAAGTGGTTTGATCGATTATGATTAACTAATTTCTGTGCAATTTTTGAAGTAGGCATACAGTTTTGAAACAATAGGTTTATTGGTAGTAAAAATATAATATTATTTTTCATTTTGGGGAGAAGTTTGAAGCCCAAATACTCATCTCCGGGTTTCTATGTCCATGAACTCCATCTTTAAATTCCCTAATTATAATATTTCGATGTCCACTTAGCTCCTGTGTTCAACTAATCATGCATCGGTCACTCGCATCCGCAAAGTTCTGACGGATGTAAAAAAAAATTATACACTAGTGATAACAAAATGATAAAACTATTTATTTAATAAAAACAATCAATGATGTTTAATATTGTCACTGTCATTCATGATACTTGATTACTCTTTAGAAAAATAAAGGCTTCTCTATTCAATGATGCCTCATTTTTAGGATTCCGTACAAAAAAGAACTTCAAAATAAAATCAAGAGTCATCAGTTAAATCTTAATCTAGCTTAACTGAAATAAAAATATGATTTATTCATTTTAAATTATTAATAGTAATAAATATTCTATTTGTTTAATTGGTCAATTATTAACTTTAATTTATTTCTTATACTTTATCATTAATCCTTTTATTTGTAAATATTCCAATAAAATTAAAATATTTAAAGGTAATCAATGTAATATTAATATTAAATATTCTCGTGAAACACCCTTAACCCTTTAATTAATTGGCTATTTCGTTGTACATATTTATAATCATTAAAATCGTTTGTACCGTAATTTAATCGTCAGTGTACATACACAGTTATAAAAAGCTCAATTAACATTGCCGAATTGTATTTATTGACACTATCAATTTTAAATTTTTAGTTAATTTTAGTTGCGCAAGTAGAATTAGTACCTACTAGTGAAAATTTTCTTTATTTTTTAATAGCAAGTTTAGGGCTTGTTATTCCAAGGATGTGGGTTATTTATAGGTGTTTTCTGCACCGTTTGGCACAGTCAAATCTTGTCAACTTTTCCAATCATTTCTGCCTGGTTGTTTTGATAAGAATAGTTAGTTTCAAGTCTTATTTTTTGGAAAGATACATATAAGTCTATCTATATTGGTGCTTCTGTACGCTACTAGTGTTATGTGACGTATTGGTATATCCCCTTGTCAAGGTAATATTGTGAAAGTATTAAGTCAAGTTTTATGACATAAAGCCACTAAATTAGCGTATGAATTATTATCTATACTAATATTATAAAGCTGAAGAGCTTGTTTGTTTGTTTGGACGCGCTAATCTCAGAAACTTTAGGTCCGTATTGAAAAATTATTTTTGTGTTAGATAATACATTTATCGAAGAAGGCTATAGGCTATACACTATCACGCTGTGACCAAAAGGAGCGAAGAACCAGTGAAAAATATTGCGAAAAAGGGGAAAATTTTCAAAATTCCACGCGTACGGAGTCGCGTGCAATAGTTAATAAAATTGATGACTAATAAGCTCGGCTCGCGATTATCGCATAATATGATTAGATATTAAAGTGCGCGTTTGTTTTACATTCCGAGACAGGTGCACGATTTTATTTTTAAGAATTTCTGATCATTCTCTATCATCCCTTTCCAGTTTACTCAAGGACAAAGAGTGCCCCCTCAAGAAGTGCCACATCAATTAATTCTATGTTGTCCATATCAAACGACGTCATCTCGTTGGTCCTGCTGGTAAACGAACGTTAAGTGCTAAGTCATCCGGCGACCGGAAGGAAATAACGGAAAGAAAATTACACTTTTCAATTAGACTGTTGCTGTTAAAGATATCAAAATGAACTCAATCAATATAAACTCTACATTAGCGAAAATCTTATATAAAGTTAACAAACTGAAAATATTTACGCGTCTGGTTTAGGAAATTATCCTCGAGATAGTCTAAGTCTTATATTATTATCTTATATAGAAATCCCTTCACATGCATCTACATTTTTCGACAAGTCTTTCATGTGCAGGCAGCGCGCCTGTGGAACCAACTGCCATTAACAATAAGACAGGCTAAATCACTGTCCATTTTCAAAAGAATGGTAATCGAATACTTCAGCACTAGTTTATAACTTATTTACTTTCTTCATACTATATTAATGTAGTTTTTATACAGATATTATGTATATTATTATATATATTTATATTATGCTTCATACACATTTATTAGAATGTATTTGTTTTTATATTTACACACCATAACACCGTCTATCCAATCGACATGTTCATGCAGGTTGTCTGGAAGAGATCGCTGACAGTGATAAGACCGCCGACTGTACATTAATTGTTTGTAGATAATGTAATTTCAAAACTCTGTATTATTGGTGTGCAATAAAGTATATTGTATTGTATTGTATATTGTCACTGTGAGAGACACGTTATATGTATATTATAAATAAATTTTATATTTAAGTATTATGTATTTACTAACATTACTAACATAGTATATAAGAAAAATTGTTTATTAACCTTCTACTAACTACATATGGATAATTTTATCCTAAATAAAAATAAAAAAAATATTTATTATAGGCACTTAAGACGTTGTTTTAAATTTCTCTATACCTTAACCGAATCATGCATGAGAGCATTCATGCAGAGAAACATAATATTCCTGTCACTTGACTGTTCACGAGTTTGCGGGTTCGATTTCTGCTCGAACAACCATTTGTTTGATATTTATAATTGTCATACAAATGTTTGTACTACGTCCGGCTAGGTGTTTCCCATGTATTAAAAGTGTGCATTTATATAATATTCTATTCGTATTCTGGTGATCATAACACAAGCATATAAGCTTAGCTTGGAACTAAAGGGCGATGTCTAAAATGTCCATGAATATTTATCTACTTCTTAGTAATGCGTAAGAAAGAACAATGCAAGAAAGAGTCGTAAAGAAGAAAAAAGTGCCACAAATTCTGACACAGCTGATAAATAAATACCGATATATATTAATTTCTACGTGTTATCATATCATATTATTATATTCCTTAATCTAAATATAAAAAGAACAATTATCGCCCAATCTTATCTGTATCGATGATTATGACCAAAAATATTGTTCAGTCACAATTATTAAAACGTGAAGTGTGTGACATCTTTGTTTAACATTTAATTATTGTGCAACTATTTGTGTTTTTGTGCATCAAAATTAACTGGATCATATTTCTTTAGACTTAGAACGAGAACTTAAGCACGGTAAGTCCAAAAATATCTTATTAGACAGGAAGTTTGTAGTCTAAGATTATATTGCCATAAAAAACAATACCCAATAAAGTAATTGGGGTTTTTCTGTCCCTGAATCTGAAAAAATACTCTAAAATTACCATGATCTGTCTATGGAAAAGGATACGCTTGGTATTTTCGGTTGTATTGAAACCGAAATACGAAAATCCGAAGGAGAACGGGATACACCCCTTCTTCCATCATAGACCAAAGAGTTAGTATGCTGAAGTGGTAATAGCCATGCCATGTCGCTAGACTGAAAACAACGCCCAATAAATGACAACAACAATATCCTAAAGATTGCTGAAGGGTCAATGAAAGCGGCCTATGTCCAGTAGTAGACAGAAAGGCTTATTGACGGATAAGTAGATGAAAAGATAAGTAGATGAAAAGATAAGTAGATGAAAGGAATATTTTGTGAATACAAACCAGATTTAGCCTCTTAATAATCAGCCAGGCAATTGTAGGTGTGTAGAATTTCATTTTTATCTTTGTCCACCTAAGTTGTTAGTGCTTGTACAATCTATTATAATTTTTGAAAGGAAACTTTGGTATATTTAGTAAAAAAAAATTCAGTACATTAAGTAATAACAATAAAAAAGCAACCAACTCCAAACGGAAGTCTATTCTATTTTAGATTATATTAGAACAATATTTCGTATTGGCACAGATAATATAATAGGATAGATATAGGTAAATCAAATAAGTAGGTACCTACTATAAGTGTTGTTTTGTTATAGATAGATAGATAATTCTTTATTGTACGATTTAAATGATACAACCTTGAACTACTTAAAATTATGTACAATTGGCGACCTTATCGCGTAAAGCGATTTCTTCCAGGTAACCACGGGATGGAAAGAACTGATAAAAAACGTTTACCGGTAGGGTAGATTGCTCTGTACAGATAAAAGAACTAATTAGTTTTAAAATAAATGATAATAAAATATACATAAGACAAATTATACATACATAAATACTTAAAAATAATAATATATATTAATATACCTACATACATACATACAACATAATATATACATACATATTACTTTAAAATCTAGACCTATCTTCAAATAATATGTACCAAAATTATTAATTTACTAGAGTGGTTGATTATTACTTTGATTAAGATAATGTTTATTTAAATGTTTTTTAAAGGCACTTATTGTTTTAGCTTGTTTTATGGGGAGTGGTAATTTGTTCCATAAGCAAACAGCTTGTACAGTAAAAGATTTAGCCATAAAACTCGTAGAGTGCTTCGGCATTTTCAACATTAGGTTTTCCGAGGATCTCAGGCACCTCAACTTCGTGCTGTGTAAGTAAGCAAAGCGTTGTTTAAGGTAAGTGGGAGTATGAGGGTTAAACAGTATACTATATAACAAAGAAAGAATATGAGTATTGCGGCGAAAGCGTATAGGTAACCACTTGAGCTTATTGCGAAATTCTGAAACGTGATCATATTTGCGTAGTCCAAATATGAATCTAATGCAAACATTTTGAAGACGCTCAAGTTTATTTAGCTGGTCTTCGGTGAGATCAAGATAGCTGACGTCGGCATAGTCTAGAATTGGAAGAAGCAACGATTCCGCCAGAGAAATTTTCGTAGTAAAAGGTAATAGATTTTGTAGCCTTCGCAGAGACCCGACCGCAGCAAATAGTTTACGGCTAGTTTCCTGTAGTTGGGGACCCCAGGCAAGGTCTCTGTCTATTTGTACACCCAGATTTTTCACTTGCGTACTGTATGGAATACAAACACCGTTGAAGAAAATCTGTGGGAGGGACAGCCAATCGATTCTAGATATCATCCTAGAGCTGCCAACAACAATGACCTGAGTCTTTGATGGGTTAACTCTCAACGCATAATCTGTGCTCCATTTATTAATGTGCTCCAAGTCCTTATTGATGGTAGAGACAGCTACCGATAACTCTCCCAAATTCGCCCTAGTATATATCTGCAAATCATCTGCATAAAGGTGGTAGGATGAGAGAAGCTTTTTGGAAATTGAATTAATGTAAATCGCGAAGAGTAACGGAGATAAAACGCCACCCTGTGGAACTCCGGCAGTCGTAGTACACCAAGATGAGACAGTATTTTCAATCTTAATACGTTGTCGCCGGTCCGACAGGTAACTGCGAAACCATTCAATCGCGTTTGGAGATATGTTAAGAGATTTCAATATACCCAACAAGATATCGAAGTTGACAGTATTAAAAGCATTGCTGAAGTCCAGCAATGTTAACACCGTCAACTGGCCCTTGTCGGCCCATGCCGAGGTAGTGCTGTGGCCAGGACGAAAGCCGGATTGTAAAGGATTTAGAAGAAGGTTTTTGGATAGGAAGCTACTAAGTTGATTATGTATAAGACGTTCTAGGACTTTGGAGAGAAATGGTAAGATGGAAATAGGACGATAGTCATTACAGGAACTAGGATTAGACTTTTTGGCTAGCGGAATCACCTGAGCCTCCTTCCACGCAGATGGCATAACTCCCGACGAAATAGAAAAATTTAAAATATGAGTGAGGACAGGAAGAATTTCATCAAGAATTGGCAAGATCATATTACGGGTGATGCAATCACTACCAACTGCGTTAGAATTAATAGACTCTATGCTCCTCTTAACATCACAATCCGACAATTGAATAAAGACAAATTCAGGGCAATCAGGAGTTGGAATAGTAGAAAGATGTTTTAACGTATTTTCTTTTGTTATTCTATCAAAATTGAACGAAGCCGAGAAATGTTGATTAAGTAAATCGATATTGAAATCTTTTGAAATTGCATCTTGACGGGATTTACCAACTCCAAGTGATCTTAGAAATTTCCAGACATTCGCTGGATCTCCATTTTTTACAGAATCATGTTATGTTTACTTATAATATATCTCTCTCCAGGCAATCAATGTCTTACTGTTAGAGGTCCACTATGCGGTGCTGACTAGGCCTGTTGGCATAGGGCAGGGTTTATTTTCAAGTATTCCGTCTCTTGCAGAGGATATTATCTGTATACAATATTTCTTAGCTGGCTTTTACAGCCAATTGACAATTGGCATTACATTCTTAATCTGCCATCAAAGAGACTTATAAAAATAGCGTAAGATCTTCGGATTAATTACCTAAGTAATGCCTAAGTATAAATAAGTATTTGTAGCATTAACAAAATTCACAGGTGAATACTTCAAAGCAGAACATGCAAGATGGCTGTCGACGTCCGATTAGTGATACTAACGCTGTATTTATTTGCAGCCGCTACTGAAATTGCAGGAGGTTACTATTATTTACTTTTATAATGCAATAGAATAAATACTATTCTTACTTAATATCACGCAATTAACAATAGTGTCATATGGAAGTAGCACGACCCATGACCCGTGACTAGGTACTGCGACCACGCTGAGTGATTGTGACCTAAACCCGACTGCCCATAATTGACTGTCGAATAAGTACAATAATATTTCCCGTACTGTACGACTGTAGCTTAAATTTATCCCACGTACAATCAGGTTGTGGAAAAAACTTCCTACCTTGATTTTCCTAAAGGACTATAGCATGGGGCTCTTTAAAAAGGACGTTAAATGGTTCCTACAGGGTCGGCAAATTTTTACCTCTGGCGTTGCAAACGTTTATAGATTACAGTAATCGCTTACCATCAGGCGAGCTGTATGCTTGTTTGTCACCCTTGTAGTATAAAAATATAATAATAATTAACCCGGACTGTCCAGAAAAGAGTAAACTAATATCAATTTAAGTTAGTAACTAGTAATATAGATTGCTGTTCAGTTTATATGCTTGTTTTTTTTTCTGTTTAGTTTTTAAGCAGTCGGGTCTGTTGATTTTGATAAACTGCTAGAATTATTCATTTACGACGTTCTTAATACATTTAGTTGACTACTTCATAAATTTTTTTAGATCTAAGTTTTTGCTATTCATATTTACAGACCGTTGTGCCTACATGGTGGCCATACCGAGACCTGTAACACCCGAGTTCCCTGACCTAGATTTAGACCGTAAGTATACGTTAATAAATTGAATTATGGTGGAAAAAGTGATTACCGAAAGCGGGACTTGAACCCACGACCTCGTAATACCGTTCCGTAGCTTTTCCAACTGAGCTTATTGCGGTCGTGCTTTTCTGTAATCAATTAAGCCACCACATTCGTCACTCGATTGAGTTTATATATTTTTACGTACAATCAATCAATTTATTAAGTAAAATCATAGGATGTCAATTGCAAAATTAATAAATTACCGTAAGTATATGTTAATAGTAACTATTTTAATGTCTTATTTATTTTATCATTGACTTGAATTTATCTTTTTTACTTATTATAAAACTAAGTAATATTTTATCTACTTATATCAGTTATATCCCTGTGTGAGCTTAAATTTTAAAAACTACGCAAGTAATTTCAAAATCCCAAATTTGGGTTATGGTAAATGGTTTTTACGTCATATTGCAGTCATTATAAGACGTAATAATGCTTCATAGTATAGTTGAAATTTTCATCCATTCCTTTTTAATCAGTATTTGTTTGCAAACATTAACTTTATGTAAGGTAATGTGCGTTTTTGTATTCACTGTTCTCAAGAATTTTTCAAAACAGCGACTAAGCTTCATCTTGTAATTAATTTGCGTTTATTGTCAGATTTATCATGGAGGGAGCGCCCGTTATTACCAGCGTGGTCAAGAGAAGATCTGTGTATGTCGGAGGAATTCCATATTGTCACAGCCAACAGTGGCTCACAGATGATCTACATGGAAGAGGAGATCGAAGGAGACGTGCCTATTGCTAGACTTAATTATGATGGTAAGATAATAAATTACAAAGGATTACCAAATAACATACAATAAATATTTAACGAAGCCAACTCGCCTGGGGAGGTCGGCATGGTAAACCATAATCCCTCTCAAAGTGGAGGAGACCCCGGCACAGCGAGGCGGTAATGGGCTGGAGAGAGTGAGATCCTAATTTAATACATTTAAGGTTTCTTAATAACCTGATTTATTTATTTGTTTACTTATAACATTCACACTCTATTACAACTTCTTGTATTGTGCTTAGGTTTAATAGATTACTTATTTTACTTATCTTTTGTCCAGGACCTAACACACCGGTGATACTGTCACCGTTCTACACGGGATCCTTCAGTATGCTCATGCCAGTTATAAGGAGAATACCAGAAGTAACTGGCGACTGGTATTTGGTCATAACACAAAGGTAAAAGACTTAATTCTCAGCCCATTAAACCACTATTGTGCCAGGATCTCCACAAGATCGAGAGGGACGAAGTATATTAAATTGGTCTATGTATGCCACGATGGCTTGGTTTTCGGCATTAGGTTTACTTTTGAGTTTTCATTCTCTCACAGAGAGGCGTATATCGTATCCGTGGTATGTTTTATGGTCTAATTCATAATGACTTATGGGAGGTTTAAAAGTTCGCTAAAATCGGTTCGCCAAAATTGTCAAAAACTTGTTATTCATAATAGTCTTTTTACGATAAAACGTTTATTATCGCTCCGATAAAATTTCCGTTTAAACCTCCGATAAGTCATTATGAATAAGAACGTTAGTGTTAATGACCAGAGAACGTAGAGTTATATTTCCTATACTAAATGTTTAATTATTTGTTAAAATTCCTCTGTAGACTGTTGCATACATGCCGAAATGTATAATATGGTTTAGAAGCATGAAATAAACAATAATTTCAGACAGGATTACGAGACGCCTGGTATGCAGGAGTACAGTTTTGACGTAAGAGTTGAGGGTGAGACGATGGTTGCAGGAGTAGAGCTGGCCATCGTCAACATTGATGACAACGCACCCATCGTACAAGTGTTTGAACCTTGCAGAATACCTGTGAGTTATGTTGTATAGGTGTAGCCAAGATTTAGTTTAGAATTTTGGAAGTATCAGCCTTGTGGTCAAGTGGTTCGGTTCGGTTTAACGGACTGTCGTTCACGAAGTCGCGGGTGCGATCCTCGCACGGGATAATCGTTTGTTTGATATATATAGTTAATAGTTATGTTACAAATGTTTGTACTGCGTCTGGGCGTTTTTTTATGTATTTTACAAAAGAAAAGTAGTTCATGTAGTATATCCGTATTCTGTTACTCATAACCAACCCATAACACAAACAGATAAGCTTAACTTGGGACCAAATGACGTGTAAAATGTCAAAGAATAAAACATTCAAATTTTTCATGTTATTTCTTGATTTAAGATTAAAAAGGACAACATATCTCTGAAATACGTACGTATTTATGTATGTGTGTATGTACATCTAGTATTAGGTAAATAAAAACTAATTAGTAGGTACAAACATCTAGTTCCAGAAATTAAGTTTTCCATCCCAAGGTTGCCTGGAAGAGATCGCAGATAGTGATATGACCGCCTTTTGTACCTGTTTTAATTCGATATAACCAACTCTGTAATCTATTTTTTGGTGTACAATAAAGAGTATTGAATTTGAATTTGAAATAGTGACAAGTCTTAAATTTTTTAACACAATTTTTGGCATTGGGGTGGGGCGGCTTAGCCCCTGAACTATGTATGTTTAATCAATTAATAAATCATCAATATTTTAACATTTTTAACAGGAAACTGCCGAACCCGACCTGGTTTACTGTAAATACATAGTAACCGATGCAGATGGTGAGATTAGTACTCGCTTCATGTCGTTTACCCTCGAGAGCGACCGTCAAGATGAGGAGGTGTTTGACCTGGAAGGAGAATTCATACCTTTGGAGTGGCATTGGATGTACGTAACGGTATTGCTTAAGTCCAAATTAGATTTTGAAGAAAATGCTCTCCATATCTTCAGTGTAACAGCCAAGGTGAGTTCTTAAATCCCTAAATATATATCTTATACATATATAAAATTCACGTGTCAAAGTGTTATTTACCGTACTCCTCCGAAACGGCTCGACCGATTTCTATGAAATTTTACATGCATATTCAGTAGGTCTGAGAATCGGCCAACATCTATTTTTCAAACTTTTTTTTTTAGTATGGTAAAACAACGTTTGCCGGGTCAGCTAGTTTCTATATAATTGTTCTAATTCGGTACCTATTATTTAGCGTAAGATGTTACTAATAAAACCTTCCCATAAACTTTTGAAGTGAAATAGGTGGATGACATGTACTTTCTTAAACCGTTAAAGTTAGATTATTTGAAAAAGAAAAACTTTATTGCAGCACAATCAAATAACATCTTAAACTATGGATCTTAACTTATATATTGTTCTGTTTTAGGACTCGTTACCAAACACACACACAGTAACAATGATGGTGCAAGTAGAGAATGTAGAATCTCGACCACCGAGGTGGGTGGAAATATTCGCGGTGCAGCAGTTCGATGAGAAGACTGAACAGCGGTTTACATTGAGAGCTGTAGACGGTGACACGGGCATCAATAGACCGATATACTACAGGCTTGAGACTAACGAAGATGGTATGGAATAATATCACCAATTATTAACAACTTTATTTTGTTATTACACAGCTTATATTAACGTTTGATTGTTAGGCATGAGTTCTCTCCACTTCAAGAGGGTATTGGTCCACAGTATCGCGCTGACCAGGCGTCTAGACATAGGGTTGAGTGTTGAGTTTTACTTCTCTCACTATTGACTGTTAATTGCTTATACTCGTTTTACCCCTTAACTAGCTTTTACAGCTGTCAGGAGAGTAAATGGGGTTGTGATACTTGTAAAATCTAAAAAAAATATTGGATACCACGCAGGAAAGTGCATTTACCTATAGCCTCCGAGAATAAGAAGTTTAAAAATGTTTATTCCAGATGTCTTTTTCCACATCGAAACGATACCAGGCGGACGAGATGGTGCAATTTTCTATGTCGATCCTATAGATAGGGACGAACTTGAGAGAGAAGTATTCCAAGTTTCGATAATAGCATATAAGAATGATGACAACGGTCTTGAAGCCTATTCAACTGTAGCCAGCGTAGTAATTATAGTAAATGATATTAACGATCAGATACCTGTGCCATTCCGTGATGAGTACACCATTAATATTATGGAAGAAACTGCTATGACATTGAATTTAGAAGACTTTGGATTTCATGATCGCGATCTTGTAAGTATTGTTACTTGGATTACCGTCAGTAATAACAATATGCTTAAAGACTTTGGAATGGAAGACTGACCGGTAATTTAATTAGCCTCTGACTTTTCGTGAATTTTATGTCTAAAAATTTTAGTATACTTACTTTTTAGGGTGAAAATGCTCAATACAAAGTTGAATTAGAATCAGTATATCCTGAAAATGCAGCTAATGCGTTCTACATAGCACCAGAAGTAGGATATCAAAGGCAGAGCTTCATCATGGGGACATTAAACCATAATTTGCTGGATTACGAAGTTCCGGAGTTCCAACATATTACAATAAAGGTATGTTTGCATTTCTCAATGATCTTGTACCTTCTATAATCAATTCTGATTCTGTGAACTTAGCTATATTTTCAGATTTCTTGACAAATAACTGTCTAATTTACCTACTTGATTGCTAAATGGATATGCTTTTTCCGTTTCTAAATATGTATAATGACACCATTTTATTTCTAAAATTTGTTAATTGAAATTGAGCTGAATTTCATTCAGTTTTCTTTTTGCATTTTACTTATTATGTGGAGTAGGTATATACATTATCACAATTTAAAGAAAAAATATAACCTCGTTCAGGTGGTGGCTACAGATTTGAATAGAACCGAACACGTTGGTGTGGCTACTGTGTACATCAACCTTATTAACTGGAACGATGAGCAGCCTATCTTCAGACAGAGTGTTCAGACAGTCTCGTTCAAGGAGACAGAGGGTGTTGACTATCTTGTTGCCCACGTCATAGCAGATGACAGAGATATCGATGATGAAGTTGTGTGAGTATGATGACATTGAAATACATTAATTATTTTCTACTCCATTTCCTCCCAAGGGTACTGTAAAATCTAGCTAAGGGATATTGTAAACAGAAACACATCCTTTGTAATGGATTAAGAGTGCATGTGTCAATACCCTATTTCTTCCTCAGGGTTAGACCTAGCTAAGTTATATTATAAGCAGTTAACATTTGCTATGAAAGACGGAAAACTTGAAACGAAACTCAATGGCAACACGTCTGATCAGCGTAGCATAGTAGACCATAAACCCTCCTGAAGTGGAGCAGGTCCAACTGTAGGTCGCTAATGGGCTCTTGAGAGATAAGAATGATGTTTAATATGGAATATGTTTTTAGGCATTCAATATTAGGTAATGCAGCTGATTACTTACGTATTGAACGAGATACAGGTGCGGTGTATGTAGCTATCGACGATGCCTTCGACTATCATAGACAGAACGAACTGTACATACAGGTATGTTATATCATCTTATATTGTGTGTCCTGTCCATAATGTAACGGATCCAGAACACACAACTAGGTACTCTATACGAGTTGTTTCTATTTTCGTTTTTCCCTATTATATTTCGTTTCTCTCTTCCAATTATATGGAAGGGAAATCTAAGTTACTTTTTGACCTAGCACTTACGGCCCATCTGCTTGTATATATGACTTCAAATAAGATGAAAAATTTGCAAAGAAACATTATACTGACATGCTGAGTCAATCAAAGTAGTATAGGAAGCTAAATAATGAAAGCGGTCCATTCCCAGCAGTGAATAGTTTGAATGTTGCGACGAAGAAGATGAAAATGTGTCTGTTCAACTTATGAACGTGTTTTATTATTACATGTAGGCACTTAAATTGGTCAAATAAAGATAATTTTTTTGGTATTATTTTATAGCTCTCGAGAGTTGCTCTGAATTTGTGTATGATTTTATATAAACTTCTTTTTTGCCTCTTCAAGATTCGTGCCGAAGACACATTGGGCGATGGACCCTACCATACAGCTACTTCACAGCTCATCATTCAACTAGAGGACGTCAATAATACACCTCCAACGCTAAGACTGGTAAGAATGTACATATTTTAATGTCTTTATTCTCTATTACAAAATTCAATAATTCAATTCTTAAGCGAGATGGGTTGCCAGAAGTAGGAAATAACTTTTTATCTTCACAAGAAATATAATCAATTAATGAACTTCATATTACATACTTATTATAATATAATAAATATCTCAAATATTTTAAAGCCTCGAGGTAGTCCAGAAGTAGAGGAGAATGTTCCGGAAGGCTACGTGATCTCCGATACAATCACAGCAACAGACCCTGATACCACTGCTAACCTTCGCTTTGAAATTGATTGGACGACTTCTTACGCAACCAAACAAGGAAGAGATACTCCAGCCGTGGAATACCATGAGTGAGTCCAAGCGCTATTCGTATTTTTAAAGACATAATTTTTTTTTTCTCTCAATGCTGCCCGCGTTTTCGGCACTTTACCAGTTGAGGACGACGCGGAGGAATTTTTTAACGCTTAAGTTATTTTATATTGTTTGTTATATTTTCAGCTTTTTACATAATTTTGCCTACTTTAATTTCTTTTTTAAATTGTACGTATTATGTTGTGTCCTACGGATTATTCGGGGTCATTTAAACATATATTTGAGTTAGGTCCTTCCGGTTCTCACAGTTCATCGCTATATTCAGGTATGTATCCGTTTCCGTAGCTAACTTCATTCAGGTGACGTTATTTCCTGTCAGACTTTACCAGGCGAGACCATTTATTGTAGCAGTTATTGGCATCTTGGATTTCAAACAGTAAATCGCTTAGTTGAAACGCTGCTAGCGTTCGGTTTTATATTAAAATAATTTAAATTAACTAAATTCAAAGTTTAAAGTCATATCATATTTAAAAGTTTTTAAAATTAAAAGTCAGTTTTGCTGAAGTTTTTAAAGTAAAAAGTGTTTAAAAATGGCGGATAAAGATTATATTCATGGCGAGTCTACATCAGACTCGTCTTCTAGCAGCTCCGCCGAGGACTGCAGAAGTGACGGGAAAAGAAAGATAAAAACAAGATTATTCAAAAAAATAAACGTCATCGGGGACAAGATAAAGCTATAAGGTACCTTGCTGAGCAGGTCAGTGAATTACAACAATTTTTATTTAACTACCCGCCAACGTTTTATAATAACGAAACGGGTGCACAATTTGATTGTGTGGATGAGCCGCCGGTACCAAATTCCATACCTGATCCAGAACTAAATCCGGCACCAGAATCAAGTCTTCAACCGCTGAAACTTGATTTATGTACTCAATTAAAAGAACCTTCAGTGCCCGTTACTACCGACGAACATTTATCTTTATTGCAATCTCTACAGCATTTTAATACTGAAAACTGGGGCAATGTACGCTATTCTGATGTAGAAAAGCAGTATAACTCTCGTCCGGGTTATGTTGACCTCGAGGTTAACGACGAAATTAAACCTTTTGATAGACAAAGTAACTTGGCTCATCCTGAAAAGTTTATAGCAGCCGTGACGCATGCATTAATTTTACAAAGTGAAGCTTTTCATCAGGGTTTAAACAATTTGTCAAATTGGGCAAAAGAAACTGATAATCTAAAACCAGATACCCTCAATAATAAAATAAAAGAAGTTTTTTCCGGGAACTATCAAAAAATTTCCCACGATTGCCTACAATTATTATGTGGCCGTAGAGCAAGTATAATCGAACAAAGACGAGATTTCTTTTTAGTAAATTTTGTGAAAGATAGATTAATACGTTCAGGTTTGAAAAAGATTCCACCCTCTAATGAATTTTTGTTTGATAAGACAATGTTTTCTGAGTATGTTAAAAGTAATGGGGGTGTTAGTAAAGTTTTTAGTAATCAAAAACAAAATTATAACAGTGACAAAAAGTACACAGCCGGGTCCCAGGCGGCGTACCCTGGACCGAGTGGCACACAACAACCAGTCGGTCGTAATCGTACACCACTGGCAAATTCTTACAGGTTTCAGCCTAACAATAATTTCAATATGTCATATCAAAATCAAAATCAAAGGCAATTTTATAATCCCATAGTACCAAATTTTAGTGGGGGGAGGTTTTTTCGACCCCCAGGGGATTATCAGCTGGCAGGACCTCGCTTCCTCCAGTCTCAAAATACCAGATCAAGCCTTAGGCCTTCCACTTTTAAAGGAAAAGGAATTGGTAAACAAAGTAAAAGATATTGACTCGGAGGGGGCTTTTCAGGAGAATATTCAAGGGGTTTTTCAGGAAAGGTTTCAAGAGTTTCAGGGGGGTTGTTTGCAAAATTACCTAATAAAATGGGAAAAGCTGGGTGCCCCAGCAGTTCTATTAAAAATATTGAAGGGGTATCGTATTCCCTTCAAGGCAAAGCCACCTCTATATACAATGAAAGAAATTCAGGATCAATTTCAAACTTTGCCATCCCCGGAGATGGATATAGCTATTCAAAATCTTCTAGATCAGAACATCCTGGAGAGCGCCCCTATAACACCGAGTTTTATATCAAGTCTCTTCTTAATTCCAAAAGTAGATGGGGGTACAAGATGTATTTTCAACCTAAAGAGGCTGAATTCGTTTGTAACCACGACGAAGTTTCGTCTAATTTCGGTAAATCGCATCCGAGACTTTTTGCAAAAAGAGGATTGGCTAGTAAAGATCGATTTGACGCAGGCCTATTATCATTTAGGAATCGCGCCTGGCCATCGTTGTTTTCTCCGTTTGTCCTACAGGGGACATCTATACCAAATGACTTGTTTACCTTTCGGACTAGCATCGGCACCAAAGGTTTTCGCTTCGTTAACAAACTGGACGGCCGAGATCCTTCGGGAGAAAGGGATCCGTATAGTAGTTTTTCTGGACGATTTTTTATTGGTAGCCCAAGACAAACAAACTATAATTCGGCACAGAGACATTGTTCTCCAAACACTTCGACAACTAGGCTGGCATGTCAACTACAGGAAGTCTATCCTAATTCCTCAAACAGCCTTAGAATATCTGGGTCTCATATGGGATCCCTGGAACAATCTAGTGTCACTACCCGAGAAAAAGATTCGGCGTCTAGAAAAGGATATAGCAAAACTTCTTCAACGGAAGAAGGCCTCACTACACGACATTCAAAGTATTATAGGCCAAATGAACTTTGCTCGGTTGGCGGTACCATTAGGTCGTTTGAACTTTCATCATCTCCTATTGCATTGCAATCTTCTTTTAAAGCTTCAGTCGCTACAAGCATACCGTCTGACACCCGAAGTGATAGAAGAACTGAATTGGTGGTTGAAAAATTGCCACGGGAAGTACTGTCTCCATCCTCCACCAGTAAAGAATTTTCTAACCACCGACGCGGCCGATTTCGGTTGGGGAGCAGACCTAAACGGCACTCATTTAAAAGGGATATGGACAGCGATAGAAATGCGGCTGCATTCGAATCACAAGGAAATGTTAACAGTTCTAAAAGTGTTACTCGAGTACGCTCCAATTCTCTCTCAAGCGTCTCTTCTGTTGCAGTGCGACAACAAAGCAGTAGTAGCTTATTTAAAGAAGGAAGGCGGAACCAAATCGAAAGCAATGATGGATTTAACTTATCAAATTTTTCAAATATTACAGGAGTACAATATTTTTGTCATGCCTCACCACATTCCAGGGAGGTACAACACTACAGCGGACAGCCTGTCTCGCCGTTCAATACTACCGGAATGGCATCTCCTCCCCGAGGTAACAGATGTAGTGTTTATGAAATGGGGAGTCCCGGATGTAGATCTCTTTGCATCCAGTACAGCCCACGTGGTTCCCCGATACGTCACTCTAGACAAACGCGATCAAATGGCGTGGAGACACAATGCTTTCGCCATCACATGGAATTTCAGAATTGCATGGGTCTTCCCTCCTCCGAACCTAATGCCACGAGTTCTGATGCATCTAAATCAGGCCACAGGAATATTTCTAGTCGTGGCACCGAGGTGGCCTCGTGCCTTTTGGAGGGCAGACTTGAAGGCTCGCGCAACGGCACCTCCATTCATACTTCACAATTTAGGGGAGGTATTACTGGACACAGCAACGAACCGACCACCTCCGAAAATCGAGGATCTAACACTCGAGATCTGGAGATGTGGGGGTGGACAGAAGCGATAGCAGGTTGGACTGAGGAACAAAAAGTCTTGCTTCGTACAGGCTGGAGGTCGTCAACTATCAGTACTTACAAGGCGCCTTGGCGCAGATGGTTAGCATGGTGTGAAAACACGGGCGTTAGTTCCTCAAACCCCTCAGGGGCAGAATTGGCAAAATTTCTAGCTGAATTACACTTGAAAGAAAAATTATCATATCGCACGATTTTACTTCATAAGTCTGTCGTGTCAACACTTTGCAATGCTAACAGTGGAGCTCGATTAAGCTCTGACATATTAGTTAAACAAATGCTTAAAGCTATAGCCTTAAAAACACCTAAGGCCCATCCGGGCCCTATATGGGACACAAATTCATTGGTTACGTGGTTGCAGGGAAGAACATTTGAGAATCAAAAGTTATTTGAAGTATCACGGATCTGTGCAGTTTTGTTATTATTGTGTTCAGGACGAAGAGTCCATGATCTTACGCTTCTTAGTGTTTCAGAAGATAAATGTCTGATTAACGAAGATAGTATCACCTTTTGGCCTCATTTTGGATCAAAAACTGATACAGAAAATTATATTCAATCAGGATGGAAATTGTTGAGTAACACTCAAAATAAGATTCTTGATCCTGTTTCATGGTTGAAGCAGTTAATAGATATTGGGAATACTCGCCGCTTGGCATGTTCCAGTGATAGATTGTTTGTAACAATTAACGGACCAGCAAAGGCTGCATCGCGAACAGTGATTGCGGGGTGGATTAAGTCTGTTTTAAAAGAAGCAGGTATTCACACCACCCCGGGTAGTTTTCGTTCAGCTGTTGCCTCTCGTAGTTGGCTGGAAAATGAATCGTTGGAGGTGATTATGTCTAGAGCAAATTGGAGATCTGAAAATACATTCAAAAAATTTTATAGAAAGGAATTAAGAACAACCCAATGTTCTATGAATAAACAATCTTTAACCAATCTCTTTCAGCCGATACAATAAATAGAATTAATTTAAGTTAATACAAATAATGAAACTATGATCATGAATTACAAAAATGTAGTAAGTAAAGGTAGTATAAAAGATAAGTAAAATTAAAAAAGAAAAAATTGGGTATGTATCTTTTATTTAAATTACTAGAAAATAATGTTTATTTACAGATTGCATTATATGTATTTACAATTTGAATCATTTACCTTTTGTCTTACATTTAAATATAATTATATATCACATTGGCATCTTGGTAATCACCAGGCGATAACAAACAAGGCCTCAAATATATGTTTAAATGACCCCGAATAATCCGTAGGACACAATAGTAGCGTTTTACACTTACCATAAAACGCTTGTTGTGTCCGGAGACTTATTCGGGGTCATACTTTTTAACCCTGCCTGGCTTAATAATAATTTCTCATGTTAATCATTTGAGGCTGCAATGACTGCTACAATAAATGGTCTCGCCTGGTAAAGTCTGACAGGAAATAACGTCACCTGAATGAAGTTAGCTACGGAAACGGATACATACCTGAATATAGCGATGAACTGTGAGAACCGGAAGGACCTAACTCAAATATATGTTTAAATGACCCCGAATAAGTCTCCGGACACAACAAGCGTTTTATGGTAAGTGTAAAACGCTACTATTATTAGTAAATAAATATATATTGTACAATATTAATAATGAAATAAATAATTATAATTGAGAAATTTAAACGAGAAAAAAAAAATTATATACCTAGTTTCAAAAACTTATAAAACACGCTTCTATGGGAGTTTAAACCAAAAAATTCGCTTGCACCGAACAATCACACAGTAATGGCAATAAGATATTGATTTAAATTTTTCTGTTAACGTCCATTTCTAATAGGACATTAAGTTACAAAATTAATCTGTAGATAATTAAATAATAATAATTCTAATAGGTCGGGGAAAAAGTATTTTCGTATTTTATAAGTAAAAAGTTACAGTAATTTTTTTTTGAGAAGTGCTTTTTGTATCTGGCCCGTTTTTAGGGTTCCGTACCCAAAGGGTAAAAACGGGACCCTATTACTGAGACTTCGCTGTCCGTCCGTCCGTCTGTCACCAGGCTGTATCTCAAGAACGGTGATAGCTAGACAGTTGAAATTTTCACAGATGATGTATTTCTATTGCCGCTATAACAACAAATACTAAAAATAAAATAAAATAAATATTTAAGGGGGGCTCCCATACAACAAACATGATTTTTTTACCGTTTCTTGCTCGATACTAATAACGTTGCCTTATATTGCATAGATAATGGTACGGAACCCTTCGTGCGCGAGTCCGACTCGCACTTGACCAATTTTTATACCATTGAAAAGAAGACATTTTAGAGAATAGAAAAATAAAAAAAAGTGATATCCCGCCGCATTTTCTATTGTTTTTCTATTGATTAAAATGAGCGAATGTAACATAGAAATTCGATACATTTAGAATTTTTTTTACTACTAAGGGAAAAATGCGACACGCGCCACGAAAAAGATTTTGTGACGTTTATGGACTGAATGCAGTGCTGGTAAGAGTAGCACTGAACTGGTTCAAGCGTTTTCAGTCCAACAATTTTGATGTCAAAGATAAGTCTCGCTCTACCCGACCTGTTACGGGAAAAGTCGATGCCATTTCGAAAAACATGGAGCAAGATCGGCATATTAGTTAGTACGACATAGCGAAAGAGCTAGGGATTGACCACAAACCAGTTTTAAGCCATTTGAAAAACTCTGGATATACCAAAAGGCTCGATATTTGGATCCCACACGAACTCATTGGAAGAAACTTAATGAATCGTGTACTCATTTGCATTTCTCTATGGATGTGTAACGAAACCGAACCGTTTTTAAAAAGATTGGTCACTGGTGATTATAATTGGATTACCTACGACAAGAATGTGCGAAAAAGTTCTTGTTCAGAAGGCAAACAAGCTCCTCAGACTATAGCAGAACCCGGGTTAACTCGCAATAAGGTGATGGTGTGTGTATGGTGGGATTGAAAGAGCATTATTCACTATGAGCTTTTGCCGCCAGGCAAAATCATCGATTCGGATCTCTCCTGCCAAGAACTGATGAGACTCAAGCACAAAATAGAGAAACAGCGGCCGAAATTGATCAACAGAAAGGGTGTGGTTTTTCGCCATAATAACGTCAGAAAAAACTTATCTTTAGCCACTCAGCAAATAATGCGAGAGTTTGGTTAATGTATCCACCGTATAGCCCTGGTCTTGTACCATCAGATTTTCAGCTATTTCGGTCTCTTCAGAATTCCTTAGGTAGAATTAGGTACACATCAAAAGGGAACTGCCAAAACTACTTCTTGCAGTTTTTTGATCAGAAATCCCAAAATTTCAATAGCAATGGGATTCTGTCACTACCTATAAAATGGCCACAAGTTGTAGAACAAAATGGTATATATATTTTATATTAAAATGTAAACAAACGTAACAAAAAACTATCTTGAGTTTATACAAAAAATACGGAAATACTTTCTCCCCGACCTAAAAAACACGCCCGAATATTCTAAATATTTTTTTAAATTATTGTTTTTCCGTCGGTGCTTGACATGAATATTTATAAAAAAATTGGTCAAGTGCGAGTCGGACTCGCGCACGATGGGTTCCGTACCATTATCTATGCAACATAAGGCAACGTTATTAGTATCGAGCAAGAAACGGTAAAATTTATTTAAATATTTATTTTATTTTATTTTTAGTATTTGTTGTTATAGCGGCAATAGAAATACATCATCTGTGAAAATTTCAACTGTCTAGCTATCACCGTTCTTGAGATACAGCCTGGTGACAGTCGGACGGACGGACGAACGGACGGACGGACGGATGGACGGACGGACGGACGGACAGCGAAGTCTCAGTAATAGCGTCCCGTTTTTACCCTTTGGGTACGGAACCCTAAAAAGAGGTCCAAGATATACTTTATCGTTCATTATATATGAGGCGAAAAAAAAATTTACAATGCTTATTTTCAGCTGTGTGCAAATAGAAACATCTTTCCCTAATGAGAACAACCGAGGAGCGGCTGTCGGCAGAGTTGTGGTAAAGGAGATCAGACCTGGAATCACTATTGATTACGAGGAATTCGAGATGCTGTACCTTACTGTTAGAGTGGTTGACCTTAATACTGTTATTGGTGATGACTATGATGAATGTAAGTACTTATCTTCACTTAATATAAAATAAAGTCGTTTTTTGTATGTATGTCCCTATGTGAGCTTATATCTTCAAAACTACGCAACGGATTATTATGTGTTTTTTTTTTTTCAATCATAGATTGGTTCAAGAGGATAGCTTTTTTGTATGATTTGTTATGGTTTGGTTTCTACATTCTACGCGTACGAAGTTGCGGGCAACAGCTAATCTTATATATAAAAATCAATTGCTTTTTTTTATTCTAAATTTTTAAGGGGGTTTTGTCACATGACATGCCAACCCCATCGTGCTCAATTTGGCCTGACTACTTATTACTTACATAATAATAATAATAATAATAATAATAATAATAATTTTTATTTACTTCTCACAAGGAATAGTACATAACAATAATTACAAGAATAGCATTCACATCAGCTCTTGTGAGAGTCTGGAGTCTGAAATAGGCCGAGACCTGTACTACAGAACTCCAGGCTCCCTCCAATAGGATGAATCAAGACATACGGTAATGCAAGTTGTTACATAATTACATGATCCGAAAAATAATGCTGTGGGTGGAGAAGATGCATGAGTGGTTGACCGTGTGTGTGTGTGTGCGTGTTAGTGAGCGTGAGAATGCTCGAAGTTGCGTGGTTGCGAGTGTGTGTCAGGATTATTTTATAAGAAAGTGTATTATATTTTATGTACCTAAATAAATAAAATGTGATAATTATATAGGTTTTTTTTTTTTTTTTTTTTTTTTTATACACATATTTTACTTTACAATTGCAACAAATTTTTCTGTTTCATCATAGGATAATGTCAAAAGCCAGCTCAACAACTTTCTTTTCACCTTTGGTTTTGTATCTGGGTATATACCTATTACCTTATTAGTTTTATTATAGAGATATGGTCCTAGAAAGCTATAGAACCTTTGCGCATGAGACGTTCGAAATAATTGTGTGTGTGTACAAACTGAAAATGACTTTCGTTGTCTCAAGAGGCTGGGGTCAAATTGTAGTTCACCGTGCTGCTTCATTACAACCGCGAATATGTGTAATTGCCGTATGGTGAGTACTTGACAATCATGGTAAAGTGCGTTTGTGGGGTATAGAAAAGGTTTTGAAAAGGCAACCTTTAGTAGTGATCTTTGTGCTGTTTCTATTGGTTTTAGATTTGTTTTGGGAGCACCACCCCATATGAGGATACCATACGTACATATAGATTGGCACAGAGCAAGATAGATAGATTTTATCAAGGCTTGGTCTAAAACATGCCGGAGTTTTTTGAAAATTACAAGGAGTCTTCGTGTACGGTTTGTTAGAGTTCGAATGTGCAGTTTAAAGTTTAGATTATTGTCTATTTCTATTCCTAAGTATCGTAACTGGGTAGTTGTTGCAAGCGGAGTACAAGAGCAGGAACTTCTGTCTGCAGAATTGCATGAGTGGGCAGTTAGATTAAGATTGTTAAGGGAGATATAATTTCTGAAAGAGAAACAAATGTATTTGGTTTTATTTGTATTTAGGGTTAAAAAGCATTTGCGTAAAGCTTTAGTTACCTCATCAAGTCCTTTTTGGGCAACATTATAGGCTTCATCCCAGGAATCTCCAGTAAAAATTAGAGCTGTATCGTCGGCGTATGAGATTAACCTTCCCTGAGTGAGCGGTGTCTGGCAGATTTCGTTAATATAGAGAAGAAAGAGAGTAGGACCTAAAATACTTCCCTGGGGAACCCCATGCGTTATAGGACGTTCTGTACTTGTAAAGTTACCAATTTTAACGCGCTGAAACCTATCACTTAAGTAGCTTTGAAATAGTTGAAGTTGTTTACCTCGAATGCCTACATTGCTTAATTTATCCAACAAGATCGGCACAGAGACAGTATCGAAAGCTTTCGCTAAATCTAAAAATATGGTGATTGTCTTTTTACCACATTCCATACTTTTTATGATGTAGTCTGTCAGTTGATGGATAGCGTCGTGAGTAGCTTTACCTCGTCTAAAGCCATATTGATTTTCTGATAGTATTTGAAACCTTTCTAAATAACGAACTAATCTAGTATTAATAATTTTTTCAAAAATTTTAGACAAAGCTGGTAAAAGAGATATAGGTCTATAGTTTCCGATACTGTCCCTGTCACCATCTTTATAGATAGGTATAACAATGGACTTTTTTAGGCATTTCGGAAAAATGCCATCTTGCATGCATGCGTTGAAAATTACTGCGAGAGGAGTACTTATAAAAGATTTTATGTTTTTTAACACTTTGTTACTAATTTTATCCCATCCAACAGCAGTATCAGTGTGGAGGGCGGAGATAATAAGTTCAATTTCAGTCGAGTCGGTATCTAAAAGAGCAAACGAATTTAAGGTGGAGTAGCTGTTTGAAGTTGATATAATGTTGAAAGACTCTGCATTATCGGTGCGTGATTTATTTGTGAGAGACTTGCCAACGTTTACAAAAAACTCATTAACTGAGTTTATGGATTGTTGAGGGTCACTAGCTATATTTAAGAGATCTAATGGTTGTTGGGAAGTAGGCTTTGACGTGTACGTTATGTTTTTGATAGCTGCCCAAATTTTTTTATTATCTTTACCCGCCGTTTCGATTAGTGTTTTATCGTAGGAAATTTTAGCTTTCCGCAGTTGAGAATTGCAGTAGTTTCTGAAGCGTTTGTATGTAATTGAGAAAGTTTCATTATTTGGATTTTTCTTGGATTTCAAGCGTAAAAGGTCCCTGTTTCACATTAGACGGAGCAAGCCCTGAGTAATCCACGGCTTTAAGATTTTCCTTCGTTTACTAGTTTTGGTTTTGGTTGTGTTTTGTTCTATAAGATTAGATAATTTTTGAGTCAGATAGTCTAGTGAGATTTCTGGATTTTCAGAATCGTAAATTGGTTTTAAATCTATTTGTAGGATATCTGATACCGCTCTGTTGAGATTCAGTTTAAAAGAGACTTTTTCGTCGTGAGGCTTCGATACTACTTGCTGCAGAAAGCACACAACCGCCCTGTGGTCTGTGACAGTTGAGGAAAGAATAAGTGTAAGAGAAGGTTTGTTTGACTTCATAAGTATATGGTCTATGCAGGTACCGCTTAATTCTCTAGTAACTAATGTATGAGTTGGTAATAACCCGTGGAAAGCGGCTAAATTTAAGTAAGGTTCTGTGTGAACATTGGCGTTGTCAGTATTGATTGGAATGTTTAGATCTCCAGTAATAACGACAGTTTGATAACTTTTTAAATTGCATAAAATTTCATTTAATGATGTTAGAAACGGATCGAGGTTGCGATAAGATGGTGATCGGTATATGGTTATTAGAGCAGTGTTGGTTGACTTAATTTTTATAATAAGACAATTGGCATCTGATAAATTAGGTTCCTCCACAGAGACATTCCAAGAATTTTCAATAAAAACAACCACTCCATCATTTTGCAAATGATTGTATTTAGTACTAAAACATCTGTAGTTTTCAATGCGGGGTATTTTTGTATTGAAGGAAAGCCAGCACTCGGTTAGTACTAAGAGGTCAAAATTTGTTTTAGTTCTTTCCAATAATACTTCGAAATTTAAGAAATTGCGACCGATACTCCGGATGTTCTGTGTCAAAAGGGAAAAGCAGCTATCGTTGGGCGGGGCCAATTCGAAAATCCTTTCTACGTCACATTCCATTGACTGATAATTCGTTGTTTTTTCTAAATCATCAGCTAATATTATTTGATCGAATGTGAAGGATTAATTATGAAAAAGTTATATTTATTAGCAGGCAACTGGATTAAGAATCTTTTAGTGTACATTTGATGACAGAAAAGGATATATTGGCCCCACGAAAGAACACATGACTTGTAGCCCTCGAACAAAGAAGCCAGTATTAATTGATTAATATGTAGAGTGAGATATAGAACGGTTGTAAGTCTCAAGATTATAGATATTTTAACTTCCCTGATAAAAGGTATATAAGATAAGTTTAGGTATGTTTTAAGCTTAAATGTTGTTTTTTGATTATACGACGCATTGGTTAAGTTTTCAAATGGAAATATTATAATATTGTGTCCCATCTTAGAGCTAGTCATAGGTCTATTTAGATTAATTCTGCAGAATAATTTGAGTTTAATACAAAATGTTGGGAAAAATATTAAACACGATACGATGGTGGCTTTTAGTGTATTAAAAGATTGTGTATATATTATAAAATAGTAGTAAATTTTGTGATGAAACAAGTCCACTGAGTAGTTTATCGATGGTAGGTACTCATAAACTTTTTGAGAGTTCTTAGAGTAATTAGAGTATGAAAATAACTTTACGTTACGTTGTCTGTTAAGCAATATATTATAGTATGTTGTGGTATAGGTGTGAGAAAATGTTATGTTTTTACGTTTTGTGTGTGTTAAGTTTAGATTTAGAAGTCGAAATATAGTATTTAAAGGACTTGACATAAGAATAGTTTTATTAAAGGCGGTTTTACAGAGTGACTTAAGTGCGTGACATGTGAGAGGTTTTGCAGTACTGAGAAGACGAGTTGCGATTGAATTAAACTTGTCATAATTGTAGAAACTGACAGAGGCGGAAGAGTAGCGTGTAAATAAGGTAGAAACTGTGTGGTTACAATATATAACAAACATAAACTGATACATAAATGATTTTATATGTTGTATTTGTGAAAACAAGTTTTTAGTATGTTCACTTAGTAGTATTGTATATGTGTAGTTAAAAGTAGTTAGAGTGTCTTGTGAGTGATGTAAGATTTTTGCTAAAATACATTTATTATAAACCAAAAACAGTCATTTGAAACCTATTTTTTGTAAGTCTTCTTCGGAATCAATGCGCAACACGGGTGAATTTTCGTTGTTTTTTTCTTTGATGTAAACTTTGCTATACGACGTCCAACAAATATAGTTATTGTTCGTTTTCACAAATTGTCGGGCAAGGTAATACAATCTTTTAGTCAACTGTGTGAGTGCCTCATCAATATAGATTGGTTGTGGTTTAGTTGTAAGACCAATATGGGACGTGTTGAGTCTGTTGTTATTATTTTTTTTGTTGTGATCGCGACACTTTTTAATTATGGATGCTTTTAAAGAAGTTGTGGTAAGATCTACAACAATGTGGTTATTAGATTCATTTTTTGTTTTTAGGCGATATATATCCCGAATTTCCAAGCGGCTGATTGGTTGATCTATTGTTTCGCCAAGCTTGTAGACAATATTATTCAGTACCTCCTTATTTTCGTTGATAAGTTTTGGGACATTCTTTATCTCAATCATGGACATACGACTATTTCTTTCTAAATGTTCTATTTTATCTTCCAATGATGTAATCTTCTTCCTACAAAATCTATTTTCATGTTCCAGAAGTTCCATTCTGTCTAAGAAATCGTCGTATTTTTGGGAAAGAAACTCGACACTGTTCCTCAATTCCGTATTTTGTTCCGAGATTGTAGTGATGAGCGATTCCATTTTACGGCTTTGCTTTTTTTCAAAATTTTCAAATAGTGAAGTAAGATGAGGCATTAAAGCAGACGTAAGATCATCCAAATCGGTGTCTAACTTCCTCTTGACACGCCTCGAGGTCTTGCAGGATTCACTTTGTTTCGATATAGCATTCAATTGTGAGTCTGAGCCACCGGTAATAAGGTCAGAAGTTATTAGGTTTGTTTCAGGTGACAGATAGCAAGGTGACGTTAGTTTTACTGTCGACATTGTCTTCTCTCCTAGTATAATTTTTATTTTAATACCAATCACAGCGAGCCGGGGATGTGTCCTGATGTTTTGATGCGAAAGTAGGGCAGGGCCAATTTGCAGGTAAGCATGCGCACGCGCCGCAATTGGTGAGAGGGGTGCGGTTTATCGCGTAAGTAGGCGTACTTCTGGTGCGGGCAGTGCGTGTCCGAACACCCTAGTTATAGCTATCACACTTTAGCAAGATTTCTCACTCACGTACTGAGGTCTCCTCGCAGCGATGTTCGCCTGGTATCAGCGCACACGATATTCGCACTATTTTTGTTGAATTTTGTATTAAATTTTACAAAATTAAAATAAAACAAAATACAATAATGTTCCGTGAGACACGACCGCACCTGACGGCATCCAGAGGGGAGAGGAACATACACATACATATTACTTATATACATATCGTTGCGATTATTTGTTAAATATGAGAAAATCTTTAGTGAGGAACCAGCTGGCAAAGCTTTTTCGCTACGTCCGTATAACGTGACTGTATTTCCTGAATGAGGCCAACACTTTGTAAATTCAGTTTTAATTCCTCTACTAGCGACTTTCTCTCATTACTGTTCTGCACACATTCCATTAGCAAGTGTTGCACATCCTCTACTTTTAGACACAGTTCACAGTTTGGAGAATCTTTTTTCTTCATTAGATATGCAAAACTTGCCGATGGATAATGTCCAGAGCGCAATCGTGACGCTAACTTGGCATAGTTTCTGTCAACTCCAACATCACAAAACCAAGGGGAACGAGGAAGCTCACCTTGAATAGCTTTATACCAAATTCCCTTCTCCTTCGAACAATTATTAAAGTGATTTTTCCAATTATTGTAACATATATTCTTAAATTTTGTAACATATTCTATAAAATCTGGTGAGAAATTTAACTTTTTGCCCTCAACTACTGCCAATTTTGATAAACGGTCAGCTTCCTCATTCCCCCCTAATCCTATATGAGCAGGTATCCACTGAAGTTTAACATAAACGTGATTCTGTTCTAATACTTTTAAATTGTGCAATATATCAAAAGCTATCGACTGCCTCTGGAAGCAGAGTTACAACGAGCTATAGGATCCAAAGCACTTTTACTGTCAGAACAAATTACTACCCTATTAAGACTATTAACATTAACATAGCGGAGAGCTTCGAAAATAGCAATTAATTCTACAGTGGCAATGCAAATATTCTCGTTATTAATTTTGAATAGGTAGTTCTCTGTAATCTAAATTTTTATGGTAAAAAGCTGCCCCAAGCCCAGTACTACCTTTTGATCCATCTGTATATATCACATGCCAACCCTCATATTTTTCGTTTAACTCTAGTAGTATGTTATTTCTTAGAATTTTTGGATTATAATTACGTTTAGCATCTTCTACTAATTGAATTTAATTATATATCATAGCTGAATATTTTCAGGCTCTCCAATCTATGCAGATCCAAACAATATAAGTCATCAAGTAATTTTAATAATAATGGCTTCTTTTTGTTCTGCCAATAAGGAGCATTTACAAACAATTGCCGTTTGGTAGTCATACTAAAACTCGAGAAAGGCAGGGCCAATTTTGGTGATTTTGGTTTTGAATTATTCGTGAAAGTCCAGGGAAGGTTTAAACGGTGACATATGGACATCTAAAATTCCACTCGTACGGAGTAGCGGGCATCAGCTAGTTTATTATAAATATATTAACTAGTTTATCTTTGACTTGTTTCGTTTTAAACACTTATTTTCGTTCGGCCCCTTTCCCTTTCAAGGTTCAATTCCCAATATAATATTTTTTGAGCGTTAAGAAGCCTATTGTGTAAAGAGGACCTTCATTTCAACCGACATCGACATAAATTCTATGCGAATTTAGAAAATTTTCCCGGTTTTTGCAACATTTTTCATTCATGCTTCAAATTTATTAGTCGCAGCATGATGTTACATAGCATAAAGCCTTCCTTGATAAATGCACTATCCAAAACAAGAATCATTTTTCAGTTAGAACCAGTAGTCCCTGAGATTAGCGCGTTCAAACAAACAAACTGTTTAGCTTTTTAATATTAAGTAGGTACCTATAGGTAGTAACCGTGTGATGACGGATTAAGAATACAAGTGTCACCACCCCATCTCCTCCCAAGGGTGCTGTAAAAGTCAGCTAAGGGATATTGCGCACATATAACATCCTCTGTGGGAGACGGAAAGCTCGAAAATAAACCCTGTGCCAATACGCCTGGTCAGCTCGGCACAGTAGAGTATAATCCCTCCAAAGTGGAGGAGGCTCGTGCCCAACAGTGGGACGTAAATGGGCTGGAGGGAGATAGAGAGGTAGTAACGTACTATCAGATCAACAATGCAATTATTCTTTAAATGATATTTCCACAGCGACATTTACTATAACGATAGTGGATATGAATGACAACCCTCCGGTCTGGGTAGAAGGTACTCTGACACAGGAGTTCAGGGTGCGTGAGATGTCAGCAAGCGGTGTGGTCATCGGCTCGGTACAGGCTACTGATATTGATGGACCATTATACAATCAAGTTAGATACACTATATTGTAAGTACTAGTATTTATGGAAAGACAACTAACACACAAGAATAAACCATTTTATTTTACCGTAACATAGCAAGCATTTACAGTTGTATACACTACACATATGCACTATATGATAATGTTGAACACTACTGACAAAATTAAGACAAAACGCATGCTTTATCCCACCTAGTTTCTAAAAAAAATATGAAGCAAAGGGTATGCAACTACGGTCTATTTGGAATTAAAATTAAAAACATTTTTTCATAATACCTGAAAACTCGCAATAATCCTCCAGATTTTCTTTTACAGGAAATTATTTCAGAATTGGGAAATTACTAACCAATTATGAAACGCACAATGAGTATATTAGTATACACTTGAAAAAGGTCAAAAATTAGGCAGTATAAGGTGCTTTTAGGACACCACTTCTTATCCCATGGGAACCATGCATTCTTTAGGGATAAAAAGTAGCCTGTTTTATTCTGATGTATAAGCTACATTATTGTAAAGTTTCATTAAAATCCAGCAGTTTTAGCGTGAAAGAGTAACAAACATCCAAACATCCATACTCAACTCTCCATCTCATCTCAATACTCAATCATACAACTTGCACATTTAGGTATAATATTAGTAGGATTAATACAATAAAAACATTAATATCTAATACATTAATTAGTTTAACATTAAATTCACCATTAAATTAAACAATAAAGTCTCTATGTTTAGTTATATTAGGTGCAAAAAGATTTATGATCGTAATTTTTCACTTCCAGTACTAGACAAGACACACCTGAAGATCTAGTAGAAATAGATTTTTACACAGGACAGATTACTGTAAAGCAACCCGCCGCAATTGATGCTGATCTTCCACCCAGATATTATCTGTACTACACCATCATAGCGAGTGATAAGTGCTACGCTGAAAATGTAGAGGACTGTCCCGATGATCCTACTTATTGGGATACAGAAGGAGATGTAAGTTCTTATTTGTTTATTTATTTATTTATTATTCAGGAAAACAAACAGTCTCATTACATTACAAATCAATATAAAAAGAAAAAGTAATATGAATAGACTTCTAGTTCCATAAGTAACATAATATTACGTGGTAAAAATAAAAGTGTGTGTTTTACATAAATTACGAACGTCTCCCAAAAGGTCACCGGTAGTCTTCGCTCACTGTATCGCTTAAGGAACTTCTTGCCAATTGCGACTAAAACCACTCTTGTGCATACCTTAATTTTCCCAATTATCGATTATGCTGATGTGTGCTACCTCGACCTGAATGCAGATCTGCTCAACAAACTTGACCGTTTTCTCAACAATTGCATTCAATTCGTCTTTATTTTCCGCAAGTTTAATCACGTGTCAGCATTCCGAGCTCGCTTGAAATTGTTGCCACTAAGGCATCGACGTAACCTTCGTACACTAACTACCCTATTTTCAATATTGAACTGCCCTAACTCGCCTTCTTATCTAAAGCCCTATTTCCAATACTTTTGTTCTATCCATGAACTTAACTTGCGTTCTTCTCAAAATCTTCTTCTCACCTGTCCACCTCATAGTTCTAGTCTAGTACACTCTTCCTTCCATATTCAAGCGATTCTTCTCTGGAATGCACTTCCTTTTGAGATCAGGATGGCAAAAACTCGTGAGACATTTAAAGCTAAAGTACGACTACACTTTAGCAAATTTATTGACTGAAGTAAACACCTAATTTCCCCCTTACTGTTTTTGTTATGTGTATAATTATATATGTAAGCTTTATGTAATTATGATTCATGTATATGTAAATATGTTTGTATCTTTTGTGTATGTGTATCTTATATATAATTATGTATCTGTTCATTTATTTACTTTTAGTATATTGTTAGATTGGAATGTAAGTTTTTTTTTTTTTTTTAAAAGAGCACCTGCCCTAATATCACTATCATTGGTTGACTGGTAGAGAATGCCGATGACATTAAGTCCGCCATTGTACATTATAAAAGTGCATAATGTTATAAATAAATAAATAATAAATAAATAAATTAAATTAAATGCAAATTTGAACCTTAGATTACATTAAAATCTATTAGATTACGACTTATATTATGCTACACCGCAATTATTAAAATTACACGCTTCGTTCTACGAGGTTCTAACTATTTATTAGTTGAGTAGATTTGAGCTACTCCAAGTACAAACTGAATTTTTTATCGTGCTCTTGATCCGGCGCAATGCTAATAACAGATTGTAAAAAAATGCTAGGTATCTAAAAAGTTTAGACCATTATGACAGATTTCGATAATCGTGGATTCGAATTCCATTTATAAAAAAAGGGCTTGTAAAAAGAGTTGCCAAAATAATAAAGAAAATAATTGTTTTTGTTACAGATAAGTATATACATAATAGATACAAATAACAAAGTACCTCAGGCTGAGACAGAACAATTCGATGCTATAGTGTACGTGTGGGAGAATGCTACTAGTGGTACTGAGATTGAGACGATCATATCAAGTGATCTTGACAGAGATGGTAAGGAAAACTCATTTATTTATGCCCATGTTCAGTAAGATAAAGATCTTTGGAGATAGCTTCATAAAACATATTTTATTAGGTCTAGGGCAGGGCCTGTAGAGTATAGTTTGAGATTGCTTTTGGTCACCAAAATTTTTTGCACTTGTAAAACTTGCGTAGCTTACAACGCTAGGCAATGTTTAGCGCGACGACGTTCGGCATCGTTATATTTCATTTCTTGGTAGCGGCTTGTGATATTAATCTTGTGAGATTCCGAATCGACTGATGTTAAATATGGCCATTTAAAATATAAAAATATATAAAAGAATTTTGTTGTTGAATGTTATTTTGAATGTTATTTTGTTGTCTTCAAAACCAATACTGACAAAAACTCATAACAAAATATTTTTTTTATAGTGAGTAGAAGACGTGTTTTCGATTTGAAAATAATTTCACTAAAACTTGAGATTATATGATTAATGTAGCTATCGCATAAATTGACCTAATAATAACCGAAATTCTCTTAAATATTACAGAAATATACAACACAGTTAGCTACCAAATAAACTTCGCTGTGAATCCTCGACTTCGAGACTTCTTCGCAGTAGACGTGAATACTGGAGTAGTTTCTGTCCACTACACCACTGATGAAACTCTGGATAGAGATGGGGACGAACCAACTCACAGGATATTCTTTAACCTTATTGATAATTTCTTACAAGATGGAGGTGAGTCAAGTCATGGTGAAAATATAATAGAATAAATGGCGTACTCTTTGTTTTCTAACTATTGTCATCTCATTCGCACTTAATTATAAGCTGGTATATACTTTTTAACAAATTAAAATTGGTGTGAATTTCAGACGGCAACATGAACCAGAATACCGCAGAGATGCTGGTAGTGTTGCTAGATGTCAACGACAATGCGCCTGAACTGCCTCCACCTGAGGAACTGTCCTGGTCTATCTCTGAAAACGTGGATGAGGTAAGCAGAGCTTTCTAAATTAAACAGGCGGTGCCAATCATGTTGCGCTAAAAACCAAATTTAACTAAAATACATAAAGATATACGTACATTTTGATCGAAATGGTAGATGATACGTAACTGACTGCCGTTTACGAGGACGTGGATTTAATACCTACACATGACAGTTATTTGCATGATGGACAAAAATAATATAGTTTTTAGAAGCAGAATTACATTGTATTTTGCAGGGATTAAGATTAAGTCCACATATCTACGCCCCTGACAGGGATGAACCTGACACAGATAACTCCCGCGTCGGGTATGCCATCTTGGATCTGTCAGTGACCGACAGGGACATCGAACTGCCTCAACTATTCACCATGATACAAATAGAAAATGTTACTGGTGAACTGGAGACAGCTAGACATCTGCAAGGATATTGGGGCACTTATGCAATACATATATGGGTAAGAAAACTCTTGAAGATTTAATAAGGTTCGACCTTTCGGTATGGTATCACCAACTCATCTTCTGCAAGGTTCCTGGATTCAGATAAGGGAGAATAAGCACATGTCTTCGAAAGATGTTCTGTATAATCCTGTACTCAACACGCCTGGTCGCTGTGGTATAGAAGAGTACCGATTCAGAGGAAGTTGTGCTTATGCCAATAAGTTTTATGATGTACGTTAAAGTAGAACTAATATTATAAGTTGGCAAGCTTACTACTGCTTCAAGCTAAAAAAAACTGAACCACTGAAGTTGGGTACGGAGAAAACCAACATTGTGGATTATCAAATTTTTGTATTTATCCCAAAGTAGTATAGGTAACATAACAAGCCCAAATAAAACAAACCGATACAGAATACTTTTAACATGATGATGATTATACTTTATAATATGTCGTTATTTACAGGCTTACGATCACGGCATTCCTCAACAGTCAAGTGAGGAGACGTACGAGCTCATCATCAGGCCGTATAACTTCCATGACCCAGTATTCGTGTTCCCAGAACCTGGGTCTGTCATTAGACTCGCTAAGGTAATGTTAATATTCACCCACTAAGATTAATATTAAAAATGAAAGCTATATACTGGACTACTTCATACTCTATGTTCCGGCAAGACGAATGATGCATACATGGGTTTTATAACGTTTATACTATACTTACAACTTGTTTTTTTTTACTGTTAGGAGCGAATATCAGTGAACGGGTTGCTGGTGACTGTGGAGCACGAGTTCTTAGATCGTATCCGAGCCACCGATGAGGACGGTCTACACGCAGGCACTGTGACCTTCCATATAGAAGGAGACTGTGAGTATCAGTCTTTATTCTCAAATCAAGTATACTCATTAATGATCATAAGGACTAGGCCGGAAGAACAGAATGCTGGGAAGCTCTATTCATACTTATATCTTTCGCTCATACTCCTCAAAGATCTCTTTAGGTACCTAACGTTCTAGCCCAATCTGCTTGATTAGTCGAGACTTAAGTAATACGAATACAAATATCTTTGTTTATTACAAAGTTTATTTACATACGCTATATACGTGTACGTACTTATAATAAAACTCACAACTTTATGCTCTGCATGTCACGTGAACGTAGGTTGAATTATCACACTATAGTCCAATTTGTAGTAAAGAATTACGAAATTATGCATGTGATAAATTGGCGTAATTGAATTATGCGCATTCATTAAATCATTCCGTAACTAATAAATAATTTCTTGCAACTTGCAACAGCTGAAGCTGTCGGATTCTTCGACGTTTCAAATGACATGGAGAATGCCGGATCTCTCATCTTACTGAGGACCTTCGATGAAAACATTAGAGAATTTACGGTAAGCTCTTCGAACATAATAATATGGTAACTTTTCTTTTCTCACATCTGTCTCTTAATTGCCCCATAACTTTTTAATTTTCGATTATTTTCATTACGTATTAATTGCTCAACCCATCATCATCATTTACCGAAACTAATAAAAAATCAATACAACCAGTTAATTGTACTTCCGTTTTAAATTTCTCCATTGACTGGGAAATTTTCCCGACAGAACTCCAGTCCTACATTATGTATGTTTGCAGGTGACTATCCGCGGAACAGACGGAGGTACCGAGCCAGGTCCACGTCACACTGACTGCACGGTGAGGCTCGTGTTCGTGCCCACTCAGGGAGAACCCACCTTCACTGTCAACACTGCTAGTGTCGCTTTCTTTGGTAAGATTTTCTCTAACAGTCTTTAAGAGCTTTTCCCAATCTTTCCATTATTGCACAATACATTATAGGGCACGGGCCTTCCAAAACGGAAGAATATTTTTTCTAAATTCTCTCAACTCTCATTAACTGCTTCTTACAGCAAATCAGGGAGAAAATGGTGCATGAGATTACGATACTATTATCCCGCTATGCAGCTCAAACGAAGACAAACAATTAATAAATCGCAGAGAAAACCAAGTAATTTAACCTTATTTGCAGAGCTGGAAGGTGGAATGACGGAGCGATTCCAGCTTCCTCTTGCTGAGGATCAGAAGAATTATCTTTGTGAAGACAATTGCTTCAGAACTTACTACATTATCGTCGGTGAGTAATAAATTACGGTGTATGAGTAGAATATAGTTGGCGGTTTTTACCAGACCGCAATAAAAGTTTCATTTGATTTCCAAATTCGGCCTAAGTACTAATATAATTATTAAATATAGTCTGCAACAAAATTGTCTAGATTATAAATATGGTAGCTGCTAGTATTTGTATCGTATCGTATAATAAAAAAATGCTTTCTTATAGATGGCAATGCTGACGGCCACTTCGCTGTAGACCCAGAGACCAACATAATCTATCTAAGAGAAGAGTTGAATCGTTCTGAGAATCCTACGCATACAGTTGTGATTGCCGCCAGTAACTCACCTGACAGTGTCAGCGTGATGACTGCTAATACCCTTATTGTTAGCGTGACCGTAAGTTACTACGTCTTCTTCTCAGTCATGTCCCGTTGGACCCCGGCCTCTTCCACTTCGAGAAGGTATTTTGCCTACTTGTGCTACACTGACCTGATACCATAAAAAAGCATATAATATACCGATTATAATATATCTTTCGACGGCCCTCGTGGAATAGTGGTTCATATAAACGGACTGCCGTACAAGAAGTCGCGAGTTCGCTTCACACACGACACAATCATTTTAGCATTGGGTTTAGTTTTAAGGTTCCTTGAAAGAAATTGAACTCGCAGAAATTGTCTGCATTATATTAGCCATAATCTGGTCCTTACAGCAAAGTATTGCTTGTATCTGTATTCTGATATCCATAACACCATTATCTTTAGAAAATTGGATGACTTTTTCTTGAATGTTTAAATAAATAAATAGAAATACTCAATATTGTACAGGTAAGAGAAGCAAACCCTCGGCCCATATTTGAGAGCAACATATACACGGCGGGGATCTCCAGTTCTGATAACATCAACAGACCACTGCTTACCGTACAGGTTAGTTCACTTTTTATTGACCATAGAAAAGTTAGTTAAGAATATATTTCCTTATTATGTTTAAGATTTCATTTAGGAAAATGTACTTAGACAACGAAAGCACATCGGAAGCATTATTTTTATCAAATTAAATCACGACAACATTCATTTAATAAAATAACTAAATTATTCTTTATATCCTTAGGCAACGCACTCAGAAGGCGCTCCAATCACATACAGCATAGACCAGTCTACAATGACAGTAGACCCTACGTTGGAAGCTGTTAGGGATACCGCCTTTATCATCAATTCGGAGACAGGAGTGTTGACATTAAACATACAGCCCACAGCGTTCATGCAAGGAATGTTCGAGTTTCAAGTTGTTGCGACCGATCCAAGTAAGAAGATTATAAAATTGTTAAAATAACATAAAATATTACAGTACATTAATTTATTAAAAATTTAGCAATTGACTTGCTATACTTTTAACTAATAAGTCAAATTATAGTGGAAATAATGATCACGATGAGCGGGACTGAAGCCTACGGCCTCGGAAAACCGTTCCGTTGCTCTTCCAACTGAGCTACCATAGGACCGATTTATTAAGTATAAATAAGTATTTCAGATTTTTTGTGTTTATCAAAACAATGGTTTTACCGTGTTTCAAGCGATTTTAAACTCGTAATTGACTAATATAAAAGCGTTATAAAGCCTTAAGGTATTTATTTATGTTTTTGTTTCTTTAGGTGATGCATTTGACCGCAGTGATGTGAACATATATCTTATAACGACTCTGAATAGAGTTACTTTCACCTTTAGAAATACACTCAATCAAATAAACGACAATGTTGGATTCGTAAGTATACAATATAGATTTGTAGGAAGAATATAAAATTCTAATTTTAAACTCGGGAGGCAAAAAAGCGACTTATTTCTGTTTGTAGAGACCTTTACGGCTATATAAAACACAATTCTCTTTTATCAGATCAGAAACCTTTTGTACAATAAATAGTATGCTAAGCTGGGACTTGGTAAATGTAGAATAGCATTTCAGTTTCATTTATTAATTTTTGCAATTGTTGACTTGCTATGCTTTCATTTCAATTTTTTAGTCTCTTGCAGTAAACGTTATCCCCCTTATTACAAAACGCGGCTCAACGTTAAACCCAGATTTAACAAAATTTATTTATGAGGAATTGGATAGTTAGACCCGCTCTGACACTAGTTTGGCGTCGGTTTAAGACTAAGGTCGTTGTTAGATCTAGGATTTGAGAAAAATCTGCTTGAAATGCGCAATTGAATTGTTTAAAAAGCCAGGCTTAAACTGTGGCTTAAACTTAGTCCACGTTTTGTAATAAGGCGGTATAAGTTTAACACACACCTTAATTAACTTTTTAGCATCAACCTATTAAATGTTTCTTATGTTCAAAGGAAAATATATTCCCAAAATTATCTTACAGATAGCACAAACGTTCACGTCTGGTTTTGATATGACATGTAACATCGACCAAGTCGCACCAGCAACTGATGAGAATGGAGTAGCACTTGATTTCTTAACAATGGTCGTCGCGCATTTCATTAGAGAAAATGAACCTGTCCCCGCTGAAGAAATTGAAGGGTACTTGGATTATTTATTTATCTATACACAGGAATGAAATATATCCAATATGCACATCCATTTTTACCACAATTTCGGATTACTTTTGTGGCCGTAAATAAAGCTCTTGTCAAGTAATCTAGCAAAAAAGTGAAAAAGAAATTACAGCTTCACGTATAACAACGATTAAGGTTGTAGATATAGCCATATCCTACATTTTTTCGCGACCTAAACTCCTAACGCGCAATAATCTGATATCCACTAAGTTTCATAACTTTCCAAACATTTACAGACTCCGCAGTGACACTGTTCTGTTGCGTACTATCCAAGAAACTTTAAGCATCAATCTAGTGACGCTGGAGGACTTCGTGACAGGCGCCAGTCCTGAGATCAACCCGGACAACGCTCAGATCATCGTGTACGTGCTGATCGGCATCACGATCGTGCTCGCCTTCTTGTGCATGGTGCTGCTACTGACGTGCTTCATCAGAACTAGAACGTGAGTGTTCAGCCAATAAAAGATCTAAATCCACAGAACTATCACACAGTCCGCAGTTCTGCCTAGCGTATCTATGTTTCATTTTATAGTCTAGAGATTAGAGAAAGAGAACGCAGAAGATTAAATACCTTCTCTAACCTGTGTACGGTTATACTTGAAAGTAGAGTCTTAGAGGGCCCCGCTACTTGCATGGTTATCGTCTTCTAAATCTCGATTGTCAAACTCTCTTTAAAAATAAAATGAAGAAAATATTCTTGTTTGTAGTTTGAACAGGCGTCTAGAAGCACTGTCTATGACGCAGTATGGCTCGCAGGAATCTGGCTTAAACCGCGCAGGTCTTGCAGCTCCTGGTACTAACAAACACGCTGTGGAAGGGTCCAATCCCATATGGAACGAGACAATTAAGGCTCCTGACTTTGATGCGTTAAGGTATGTAGCATGTAGTTATAAAATGATTACCAAAAACCACGTCAAAACTGCTTTAATTCGTAATTTGAAGGCTCTTAGTTATGAAGATACAGAACAGTTATTAATAATGCTTATTTAAAAAAATAAAAAAAAATAAAAAAATAACTTACACACACACACACATTCACACACACACACACACACACACACACACACACACACACACACACACACACACACACACACACACACACACACACACACACACACACTCTCTCACCGAATCATACCACAAACGTACACCCACAATCAAATACTTAACTCTCACTTACATTTAGGCTTGCGCCTCAATAGGCTTCTGTACTTATTTCTCTTTCTTTTATCTTTTCTGATGTTCGAAGGTTTAACTAAATCATAACCAATTATGATGTAACTTTGTTAAATGGCTATTTTGCTGTACATAATCATATCAATAAATTGCTATTTCTGTATTACAGTTTTTTTGGTAACTTTCGGTTGATTTCTGTAATGTTATGTTATTGACACTGTAATTATTTCAGACTTAGTAAATATCTCTTCTGAACATACAATGATCTTATGCTTGTTTGCTTGGTATTAATGTTTAAATCTATTTATCTGGAGTCAGGAGAGGCTGGTAATCTGTAACACAGGTTCTTTACCTAGTACAGACACCAGTCTCTCACACAGAGTAATTTTATTTAAGTATTGTATTCTTTAGTATTAAGTAACATGCCTGTAAGCTGTGTGAGAGAAGAAAATAAAGGTTTATTATTATTATTATTATTATTTCTTCGAAATCATTGTGTTCACGTTGTCTACTAATTTGCCGTATGACTAAACAAGTTCTGGAACACCATTTACATAAAATGGGGCTATCGATACAACAATGTACAATTTTAGAGCCTCAGATTGGAGGATGACGCAAATCTCTATTTATAATAGTGGTCTGCGGCGGTATTATGAGCTCTTATTCCCAGGCCGTTTACGCTGTGAATGGAACTGCCCGGCAAATTCGTAATATGAACATAACTCCCAGCCATCCAGTTCGCTAAAACAGTCATAGATTAATATGTTTATAGAGAAGGTACAACTAAAACTTTAAGTACTGACTAACATTTTTCAACTAAATGTTTTATGTTTACCATAATACATAATTTAGTCAGGCAGTGTACGGCCTGTATGGAACTTGCATGATTTTTAAAAAGCTCATAATACGCCCGCTGTACTCCACGTTCTTAAAGGATCGCTTAAACTCCATGAACTTAATGCGGCTGCTATCACTTTTCACTACGTATAAAATATTTCCACTTAATGAGAACTTACGCAGAAGACATCGCAATACTGCTAACTCTAGGGAATTAATTAACCCTTTCTCCCAAAACTATATCTATGTATTACATAGTTACTACCACAGGTTATTACCATCTACAAAATTTCATAGAATATTTTTATTTCAGTGATGCATCTGACGACTCAGACTTGATTGGAATAGAGGACATGCCTCAGTTCAGGAACGACTACCTTCCTGACGATGATTCTTCATTACAAGAAGTTACCAGCACTGGGGTAAGGATTTCTTTGTTACTTATTTTTTTCTACTTTCTTCCTATTTTTTTTACCTTTCCGAAATAATTATTTGCTTGTGTTGTTTTGTTATAACTATATGTTCAGTTCTGATATTAATTCTCTGTGATATCTGTACTAATATTATAAAGCTGAAGAGTTTGTTTGTTTGAACGCACTAATCTCAGGAACTACTGGTTCGATTTGAAAAATTGTTTTTGTGTTGGATGGTACATTTATCTAGAAAAGCTATAGGCTATAAAACATCACGCTGCGACAAGTAGGAGCAAAGCATCTGTGAAAAATGTTACAAAAGCAGGTAAAATTTTCTAAATTCCACGCGTACGATGTCACGCGCAACAGCTAGTAATTTTATAAAAAGTATAATAATAAAGCTCTATAATGTATGGTAATTTATGTATATTTGGAAATGCAAAATTACTGAAAATTTAAAAAAAAATTACCCATTATGTTTTTTTCTTTGCTAGCCGGATACCGTAGCCACACACAATAACAACTTTGGTTTTAACGCAACGCCATTCAGCCCAGCGTTCGGGAACACACCAGTACGAAGATAATCATTAGTGTTAAGCGTAAGACAGTAGTTAATAATGGTACCAATTCTACGCGCACAACTAAACTTAACTTAACTAAAAAAATAAATTTGATTGTGTCAATAACACAATTCCGTAATGTTAACGATTCTTTCTTGTTAGCAAATCTGTTTATTATAGATTGACGATTGTAATTAATATAAAATTACACAACAAAACAACCAAATAATCAATATACAGCAATAGTTGTTTTCATTTTTTAGTTAAGTTAAGTTTAGTTGTGGACGTAGAATCGACACCAATGTAATATTCCATTGTTTGTATAATATTTAATGTAAGTAAATATATAAAAGATTAAACCATTAATTTAGAGACAGGAAAAACTAATTTTTAGGGTTCCGTACCCAAAGGGTAAAAACGGGACCCTATTACTGAGACTTCGCTGTCCGTCCGTCCGTCCGTCCGTCCGTCTGTCACCAGGCTGTGTCTCAAGAACGGTGATAGCTAGAGAGTTGAAATTTTCACAGATGATGTATTTCTATTGCCGCTATAACAACAAATACTAAAAATAAAATAAAATAAATATTTAAGGGGGGCTCCCATACAACAAACATGATTTTTTTACCGTTTCTTGCTCGATACTAATAACGTTGCCTTATGTTGCATAGATAATGGTACGGAACCCTTCGTGCGCGAGTCCGACTCGCACTTGACCAATTTTTTGTAATAAATGTAAGTCGTTACAAAAAGTAGTATAATATTTATAATTAGGCTGTTGATAATCGCACGACAATCGTATGAATAAAAACTAATTATTTATACGACTACTTTATTATTTGTACTAATTACGTTTCATATAACTTTAGAAATTAAATAAAATAAGGTTTTCGAAAAAAAAAAATCCTAACCTAACCTTCACTCGGTTAGCTTCGAGATCTAATAACTCCGCAATTTTTTCCTTTTGCTCCTTAGTTAATCTTCTGCTCCGTGGACAGTGTCGAAAAGGATTTTCACTTTTTTCACGAAAAAAATTCTTAGTAATAAATTTAATAATAAAAAAATAATAATATCCGTATGAATATACTCATTCAAAAAAAAAGCCGTACAAATAGTCACATCCTTATAATTATTTATTAATTTTGCCAATATGAAGCTAATAAAAATAAATACCTATCCCTAATTGGATTTTACATATATTAATTAAGATTATTGTATAGTGTAAAAACACGTATAAAATAATGTTTTACGTGTTATTATTAATGTATATAATACCATAATTTAGTTTATTGTGTAAAGCATAGCATGTCAATTGCAAAATCAATAAATTACTTTGTTAACCTATCATGTTTATTTAAAAATATTAAATTGAACAAGATATTTAAGTATAGTGTAAGATTTAAATAGAGTAAGTAAATTATTGGACGCTGCATTTAATCGGTTTTACTCCATTTTTAAAAAAAGACCATTGATCCGAATTATCGTAAGAAATAAGAAGCCTGGCAGAAATTGCTTTATAGCGAAAAGGCCGCCCATTGTACTACACATATTTTTAAGATTTATTTGTACTAATTCTATTTCATGATGTACATACAATAAAGAATAAAATAAATAAACGTAACAACAACAACTTAACATAACTTTTAACGTTAAGTTGCCTTTGTTTAAAGAAATGGTATCTTAAAATAAAGTTTTGTAGAAAAATAGCTCGTTCAAAGATATTAAATATTAGATAAATGAGAGGCTTTAGATATATTTACTTAAGTATATTTTAATATAATTTTAATACAATTTTAATGAAATAAGTACGTATTTTGTTTTATTTTGAATTCCTATCTATTGCAGAAGGCAGTAGTTTTAGATACGGCCCGTATAGTGAGGAGGTTCCTGTCCCTAGACCCCTAACCACCGACAGATTGGTCCTTGTACGCGATGCCGGTAGCGAACTATTTTTAGGGTTCCGTACCCAAAGGGTAAAAACGGGACCCTATTACTGAGACTTCGCTGTCGGTCCGTCCGTCCGTCTGTCACCAGGCTGTATCTCAAGAACGGTGATAGCTAGACAGTTGAAATTTTCACAGATGATGTATTTCTATTGCCGCTATAACAACAAATACTAAAAATAAAATAAAATAAATATTTAAGGGGGGCTCCCATACAACAAACATGATTTTTTTACCGTTTCTTGCTCGATACTAATAACGTTGCCTTATGTTGCATAGATAATGGTACGGAACCCTTCGTGCGCGAGTCCGACTCGCACTTGACCAATTTTTTATAAATATTTTAACAAAGATTATAATGTGTGTATGTTTTTGTTAAGTGTGTAAATGTATTTATTTAGTGTTTTTTGTGTTTTTTAATTTTGTATGGATGTTATTTTATAATCTTTTTAAAAAAATATGTAACTAATAAGAGAATAAATGAATGAGAAAGAAATTACTTTTCGGTCTACTAGTATTACACAACGTGGCCATCGTCTCAAAAAGCCATTATACATGCCGTCGTAGACAAGTAAAACAATAAAATATTGAATTTAAAACTTAATAATCTCTTTATACATAATTTATACTCCTTTAAAATTAATAAATTAATGCAGATCTTTTATCTATTCTGTGAATTAATGTTGCTGAACTATCGATAGTAAAACAATCGATAGTTTACATCGAAAATGCCGGGCCTCTTGGTCGAGTGGTTCATATAGCGGACTGCCATTCACGAGGTCTCGGGTTCGATTCCCGGTCAGGACAATCATTTGTGTGATGTTTTTAACTGTCATACAAATGTTTGTATTGCGTCTGGGTGTTTACTATGTATTGTAAGTATGTATTTACAAAAGAAAAGTAGTATATGTATTCTATCCGTATTCTGGTACCCATAACACAAGCATAATAAGCTTAGCTTGGGACCAGAGGACGTTGTGTGAAATGTCCATGAATATTTATTTATTATTATTTATAAAATCATGTACCCTATCGATAGGCCTATCGATAGTATCGATAAAATCGATAGTATCGATAGCACAGAATAAGGCAGTACTATCGAATGAGTACAATAGTATCGATACTATCGATAGACCGATCGATAGTCTTACGATTGGTTGGCTATCGATAGACTATCGTTTAATAATCGATAGTCGACTATCGATCGGCAACACTACTGTGAATTAATGAAAGATGAAACTGAAAGATGTTGTGTCAAATATTGAAATAAAATAGGGTTATTGGAGTAATTATTGTTTATTCTATTTGTTTCTTATTCTTTTTCTTCTTCTTCTTGTTTTAAATAATAGAAATTAATCTAAGAAATTAACTAGCATAGAAGGTTAATTGGATGATAGAACCGAGAAAACATAGAAATAAGCAAAGTCCTAAAAACTGTCAGAGCAACGATGCAATTTTTAAAACACCAATGTGGTTTAGACCTCGGTAAGTGTAACAAATGTATTTATTTTTGAGTTTGGAATTAACTGTAGCAGCTTTGCAATTATGCCTGACTTAAAATGTGTGTAAAAATCTTGGTTTTACGTATTATGTAAGTAGGACTTATTCGTCTGGCGGGACTCCAACCTCTCCAACCCGTCAAATTAATAACCCTATAAATAAATAAATAAATATTCATGGACATTTCACACAACGTCCTCTGGTCCCAAGCTAAGCTTATATGCTTGTGTTATGGGTACCAGAATACGGATATAATACATAAACTACTTTTCTTTTGTAAATACATACTTACAATACATAGTAAACACCCAGTCGCAGTACAAACATTTGTATGACATTTATGGATATCACACAAATGATTGTCCTGACCGGGAATCAAAACCGAGACCTCGTGATCGGCAGTCCATTACATAAGCCACTCCACCACGAAGCCCGTTATAAGGGATGGAAATGACAACTGCGAATAATTTGATCGGATTTCACACGGTCGAACCAACGTACCGCGGGCTATAGTGGTTAGTGCGGAACTAAGCGCATACGCGCAGGTAATTTTCACTTAAGAGGATACATGAATAGGATGCAAAATAGCTTCGTGCATTTTTCTATGTACGAAGTTTTCATTGTTTCTTTAGATTGAATGGCTAGAGCTCTAATTTTTAAGTATATGTTTTTTCAATATATGATCTAGGATCGCATAAACTCAGAAACGCGATTGAAAAAAGTTTTCTCGATAGAAAATCTAGGCGAAACAACCTCTCTAATTTTTTATTTTTTTCATTTGTCGGTCTATTATCGCGTATTAACTAATGAAATAACTTTAAAAACATAGGTAACTATTATGTATAGAAACACGTAAATCAGAATTAAAATATATTTAGTAGATTTTGAGTAAATAGGAAAAGTATCCCTAATTCTTCATTTTCTGTGCCTACTGGCTGTGTTAATATGTACGTGTCGGCGATGATATACGATAATATTGATGTAGGCCCTTAACTATTAGATTAACTATATAGTTAGAGGTATGTATAGAAACGGCGCAGTAACAGCGACGGTTCGATCGTGTTTAACTTTATTTAGTTTATTAGCCTTATAATTCTAAGTACATTATAAGTAGGTTTAACATTTAGGCTTATCTATGTATTTGTATATCTTCTAATATATAAAATTCACGTGTCACAGTGTTAGTTACCGTACTCCTCCGAAACGGCTTGACCGATTCTTCTCAAATTTTACATACATATTCAGTAGGTCTGAGAATCGGCCAACATCTATTTTTCAAACTTTTTTTTTTTGTATGGCAAAACAACGTTTGCCGGATCAGCTAGTATAATATAAGTACATACAATAATATAATGCATGTAGCGTGTCGCCTACACCCGTCGTATGTATATGAATAACCCTATCTAATTAATTTTTTCAGTATCAATTGATACCTTTGTATGCAAGGTCATGTATGTATGGTATGTCTTATAATCATGAAATCGGCTGCAAAAGTAATTTAAAAAGCTACTAACCCACTTAAAAGCTATGTCTTCTCTAAAGGTTCTGACAGCATGCTGCCAAAAGGCAAATCTATGTCTGGGAGAATATGTCGTACTCTTACAAAATTGGGACAGATATACGAACAACATCCACTTACGTTCGAATATTTTCGTAGCTACTCTACAATGGTAGCAGAGAGACAAAGACTGTTACTTGAAGAAGGAGGCCGAGTTATTCACCCATACAGTCTCTTTAGGTCAGAACTATCTACTCATGTCAACTACATTAATAATAGTAAATAATAATAATAGCTATTGAGGACATTTCACACAACGTCCTCTGGTCCCAAAGTAAGCTATATTTCTATACTTGTATTATGGGAACCAGATACGGATAGACTACATATACTACTTTTCTTTTGTAAATACATACTTATAATACATAGAAAACACCCAGACGCAGTACAAACATTTGTATGACATTTATGGATATCACACAAATGATTGTCCCATTGACATTATATTTTATGTATTTGTTGAAAACTATTAATTTAGTTACTCATCAAAATTAGAAAATAAAGAACCTAACAACATATTTTATGCATAAAAATCACCTCCACATCGATGTCCATGGGCAACGTGCCCAGAAGGCTGGTCGCGTTACCACGCTGGATAGCTGGATCAATTGGATTTAGAGATTAAAATGTCATGGGCGTAGCCAGTTCTGTACTTTGAAGGGAACGGCTAAAGATTCTGTCGTATATACATATTTTTAAAACTTTCCTCTTAAAAAAAAAATCGCCAAAACCAAACTTTGGTTACGCTTGTTAGTCTCACTTGCCTATTAATAATAACCCGATAGGATTAATAAATGCATAAGGCCACATACAATAGCTTAAATATATTGAGAAAAGAAATATCACAAAAATAAATGTGATTTTAGTTTATTCTGGACATCATTTATGACGCTTGTAAACCTGTGTCATATGACGATATCACCATTTCGCCTAATGTTCGTGTTGGAACCACTAGATGGACTGACTCTTCGGTACTGTGATCAGGGACTACTCTTCCTCCATCTAATATGTTTCATAGACGTTATTATGTACTTCAACATTGGCTACGTAGATAAAAAACATTCCGATATTATCTTGGATAGGACATCTATTGCCTGGTAAGTCATGATAGTAAGTTGAAACTATCTATAATTTGATTTAGACATAATATAATGCCCAAAAATAATATTTTTAATTGCCCGAAAAATCAAGACACTTTTAAAAGTGATCTTCCCCCGCTGCGTGTCACTCGGACTTTTATTTTGAACCAGTTTATATTCACGTTTCAATATTCCAGCCGCTATATAAGCAGTTGGTTCCTGGTGGATTTGATATCATGCTTGCCATTTGCGTTTACATTGTTATACATGGACATCAAGGAGCCGCGTTGGATTCTTGCTTCCCATATCCTTCCTTTATTACGAATTAGCAGGATTTATACTGTCACTCAGAATCTGGATACATTCACTAAGGTGCGTCCTGCAATTATCTCTCGTAGTTTCAAGCGTGTAATTTTTAATAGAGATATTATGTTAAGAGATTTCAAAACTTATTGGGAGAATGCTTAATTCTACGAGTACCAACAATGCTTGCTGTATTGTTTCAAATACGCAAAGCCCGCCGAAAGTAATTCTTGGTTATGTATTTGCTCAGTAGCGCTTATAGCCAATTTGTAGCAGGCTTTTGAAACACATAAAAATGTATTTTTTCATTACCGTACAGGCCTAAGGCATTCCTAAAGCTTGTTGATTGATTTTATAATTTTGTATAATATCATAATAGGTATCTACGCCGTAGACCAGAAGGACTGCGTTTGTATTGCATTGCGTATATTTTCCGCCCACGGATTAGCTAGCTTTATTGGTATTAAATAATCTTAATGTATCTTGTTATTATTGAATTATAATTATTGATATATTTATGTACCTAGGTAAGGAATTAAAATATATCTATTTCTTTACTTGACAGTTATTCAGCAGATCGTACATAGTACACGGAGCTGTTCGTATTGCTGTGCTTATGGTACTGAGCGTTCACTGGGGCGCTTGTCTCATGTATGCGCCTCCTGTCGCTATCTATTACTGTTAGTTAACTACTACACTAAAACTTTTTTTATTAATATCCTACCACTTGTCTACTATGCTAGGCTGACCAGGCATGTTGGTTCAGTGTTGAGGTTTCCGTGTTTTATAGTATTCATGGGTATAAAGAGAGTGATTACATGGTGCTCTTTAATCAGCCACGAAACGCAAGCGATAAAGAAACTTCACTTAATTTTATTCCTATAAATTTTAGTGCAAAATGGCGTCTTTAATAATAAAATAATAAATATTCATGGACATTTCACACAACGTCTTTTGATCCCAAGCTAAGCTATATTTATATGCTTGTGTTATGGGTACCAGAATACGGATAGACTACATATACTACTTTTCTTTTGTAAATACGTACATTTATAATACATAGTAAACACTTACACCCAGACACAGTACAAATATTTGTATGACAATTATAAATATCACACAAATGATTGTCCCGAGCGAGAATCGAACCCGCGACCTAGTGAACGGCAGTCCGTTACATTAACCACTCGACCACGAGGCCCTTTGTATTATTGTATCATCAAAAGTAGCTCTCGAATTGGTAAAATTGAGTTCATGAGTTTTCATCAACTTTCCTATTATGTAGATATATTGTCAATGTGATTTCTATAGAGGAAATATAAATTGGTAGTATTTTTTACAGGGACCGGTACAATGCCACTTACCTATAACTACTACTTACGTAAGCTTGGTGGTCGCAACTTGATTGAGTATAGCATTGACATTCGCTACTGTAAGGCCTTCATTATTGTTATATGCGCCTTCTTTGGTAAGAGCATGTATAGATTATATATTCCTCAGCCCCTGCGTAGCCAAAGAGAGATTTTTTGGGTTCACATTCTACCAAAGCACTGTGGTTCGTCTAGAACAAGCTAGCTGGACAAAATTATTTAATTTGATTGTTATGTCTAAATGACCTTAATAAGCATAGATATAAGGTTCTTAGTAGTAAGACAGGTTGTCATTTAAAAAAAAATACAAATATAAGGCAAATGCACATAATATATTTATTCTTAACCACTTCTCTAAAATGATTTATCAGTCAAAATTGCATAAAATACTTAATAACTAAATCTATTTATCACTCATTATCATCAATCAGTGAACGCAGAATTCAACGAATGGATTTGGTTTCGTAGATCAGTCAAAAACAACACTTTTTAACAAATTTCGATGAATATCTTCAGATAACAACATTAATATCTCGCAGAGACTGTTCCGTGATATCATCAATATTATATCTCAAAGAAACTAAAAAAGCTCTTTATTCCACGTTTTCTTCGGGTGTATTGGCCATTCTTCCAAAAATTTATTCTCAAGACAGTGAAAACTGATGAATGAAAAAAAATTATAAAAACTAGATGTGTAAATATTTTGTAATGGATTTTTTTTACGAATAACTACTAGACACTTGTAAGTATCATATATGTAGGTTCTACGGCGGGGACAAGTGGAGACATGTTAATTTTTGACCGATGAATTCGAAAAAATGGGTAAAAATTTGGGTGAAAATAAAAAAAATCATTTTATAAGACTAAAAAATGAAATTCCCATGTTGAAAATGAAATAAATTATAACTACATACCCTTATGTACACAATACATCTCAAAAACACTTTCATACACTTCATTTAGTAACATAAACAGTGCTATCAACTATGATGTAAAAATGCAAGTTAATGCCCTTTAAATCGTCGTCGTCTCGTATACATGCCATAATATTGCTCTTAATAACGGTTCAAATCGTAATTAATAGTTGTAATCCTTAATTTATAGGGGCTATGAGTTGGTATTAGTAATAAACTTCCAGGAATTTAAGAGTCATTTTTGTCCAGCTAGCTTGTTCTAGACGAACTACAGTGCAAAGTGTTGAATTGGTCTTTAAGTCATGTGTAAAAATAATACTTATTCATCAATGGCAGTATTTGCGACGAAACCCCAAAAAACTAAATCCAACCAGGAATTCATGTTCCTCACTCTCTAAGTGTCCAATTATGGGTCCGCTATACAGTGGCGTGCACATAAATTTGAAGCAGGGTAGGCTCTTATACTGTAGGTAGTACTCTTATAGATTTTTAGCATAGCCACGCGACGGATCTCTAAGTCGGAAACCATTCCAACAGAACAAATTTAAATCTGAATATCCCGAATCAGTCCACACTGTACTAGAATTACTAAACAATAACTACGTACGTACATACATACGTACATGTACGTATGTACATACGTTTCATAACTTTTAACATGAAATTGTCGAGTTACATTGGTGCCTATTCTATGTGCAGACCTAAACTTAACTTAACTAAATAAAATTGGTCAAGTGCGAGTCGGACTCGCGCACGAAGGGTTCCGTACCATTATCAATGCAACATAAGGCAACGTTATTAGTATCGAGCAAGAAACGGTAAAAAATCATGTTTGTTGTTTGCGGCAATAGAAATACATCATCTGTGAAAATTTCAACTCTCTAGCTATCACCGTTCTTGAGATACAGCCTGGTGACAGACGGACGGACGGACGGACGGACGGACAGCGAAGTCTCAGTAATAGGGTCCCGTTTTTACCCTTTGGGTACGGAACCCTAAAAATGAAAATTGATAGCGTCTATAACACAATTCGGCAATGTTAACAGAACTTTTTTTATATAAAAACTGTTTATTATAGACTAACGATTTTAATTAATATAAATGTGTGCAAAAAAATAGCGAAACATTTAAGATACAGCAATAGCTGTTTTCATTTTTAGTTAATACCTATTATACCGTTGTCCGTCCAGCTACGCGTGGCGCTGATTCGATCGGTACCGCGCTCGCATGTTGTAACAAAAAACCTTTATAGCTTCTTATCTATAATACCTAGAGTGAAGACAAATACTACGAAAAATTACTAGAAGACTACAGATGAAATCTATCTATTTTTTAAGATATGAAAATTTATTTTAAAGTATTAGAAATGAGAACAGAAGAGGACAGAGGAGAAAACATAACAATTCAAAATATAACTCGATTTTACTCTTAAAACTGTGATATGTATGCTATATGTATACTTAATTATAAAGCACAAATCATCTAGTTTATCTTGATGTATAATAATATTAATAATCTATGAACTCATAAATAAAACTAAACTACTTACGACAATCCGATGGAACTTCAAAACCACTTGTTTACTAAACACAAAGCGTAAAGTGGACTGAAGATAAAAACTGCCATCTAGTGATTATGGATTGTGAAGTAATTCATCAGCTATCTATTACACAACTTATAGACGCAAAAAATAACGCAATTTGTCCATAGATGTCGGTATATCTAATCGTAACTGACTGTTGATACTCGTTTCGATACGAGATTTACCAAAAGTATTTAATTTTATGCAGGCCTCCAGATGTTTTTCTGTATGGTCATGCTTCTTTGTCGCGGAATGGAATTATTTAAATCTGAATATCCCGAATCAGTCCACACTGTACTAGAATTACTAAACAATATGCAAGGGAAACAAAATAATTTATTCGTGTGTACACAACCACATAGCCAGTTATACGTTTCATAACTTTTAACATGAAATTATCTAGTTACGTTACCCTTTTGTTGATTAAGTTGTAACTCGGGTATACATCTACCTATAGACACAATTTGAATTTTTTCACCGAACGACAATTGTGAGAACTTGTTATTTTTAATTTTTAACAAACAAACACTATCAACACACATTTCACAATCAAATAACATTTTATAATCAACAAACGGAAATCCATACAATTATTAAATTAAAGAAACTCAATATTAAACAGTTCAATGAATCACATGAAAAAATAAAATGGCCTCCGTCGAACCAAAATATTTCTGCTATATAAATATTATTTATATTTATTCGGATTATAATAGGTAACGAACGAACGCCGAATACTCGCGAAAACTTCCGATCGCTAACTCATGCCGCATGACATGCAGTACAAGGCGTCTTCAATATGCAAGCCTGTGTGCGTTTGCGAACTGTGCACGGACACCAAAATTTCTGCACACATATGAACTCATGGCAGGCGGGCGGCGTGGAGCTTGCTCGCTACGCTAGTATTATTCCTTCGCCAAACGCCTGGCAAAAAACAATTTGCAAGCACATATTGGTGCTATTTATGAATTATTAGGTAGGCGTTTTTAAGTTATAATATTTTGTATAATTAATAGTAAATAAATGAATAAAGTCATCTAAAACATACGAACGTTTTATTAAAATATCTGTGAATGGCAAGTAAAGCAGTGCTTATAAGCTTGTATAGAGCGCACGCCACTGCCGCTATATAACGAGAGTGTATAAGGTCTCCTATTATCACATTTATCACAGAAACCAGGCGTGTAGACATAGACTTTATTTAGAAGGTTCCACCATTTAGTGTTATCAGCTTGCATTTTTCATAGCTGTCTCTAGCAGCAAAGGTTATTTGTGTAGGTATTCTTAATACGTAACAAAAAGGGACACGGTTTTAAATAACTGTTACACATAAAACATTTGTTATTAATTTTCAGATACCGGTTTCTCTATGTTTAAATCTAATTTAGCTGATGAGCTATTGATACATTCGTTTATAATACTTTATGCTGATATGTTCATGATTTATACACTAGGTAAGGAAAGTACGCGTAAATCAAAATATACTACGGTAATTAACTAAATAATCTTTATCTTCTTTATATATATAAATCTCCTGTCACGATGTTTGTCCACGAGGGATTCCTAAGCTACTTAACCGATTTTAAATTAAATTGGCACACTATGTGCAATTTGACCCAACTTGAAAGATAGGATAGCTTAAATTTATTATTTATTTATTTATTTATTATTATGTCTTTTTATTTTTAATAGATAGAGTGGTTCAGGAGGATTGTTTTTTGTATAATTTTTTAAAGTTTAGTCTTTATATTCCACGCGTCTGAAGTTGCGGGTGTAGAAAATATTATGTACCCGTACAATACACTTGCAAAGGTCGTGAATGTATGAGGGTAAATAAATCCATAACAGTTTTTAGATCGTAGCAGATAACGCTCTACCATGAAACGTAGGCTTAGCGAAATATGAATGCGTTATCTGATGTCCATAGTATTTTGAGAGTAAGTGGCATTATAGAGAGTCTGGAAGCAGTACAGGTACCGGGCCTCTTACATTACTAGATTAAACTATAAACTAAATAATGCTATTATTTTCTTCAGTATTCTTCATCAACTCCTATTTAACTGTATATAATTCAACGAAGCGGTATATTGGATTGATGAATCAAGTTGAGGTAGGTATCTAAGCAAAAAAACGTATATTATTTTTGCACTTTACATAGCATATAGTGTATGAGTCTTCAAAACACATTGGCACCAATTCTACGCGCACAATTAAATTTAACTAAAAAATAAAAACAACTATTGGTGTATTTTGATTACTTGGCTGTTTTGTTGTACACGATTGTATTAATTATAATCTTTAGTCTATATTATACGGTTTTAATAACAAGAAAGTTCAGTAAACATCGCCGATTGTGTTATCAACACTATCAAAATTCATTTTTTAGTTAAGTTTAGTTGTGCGTGTAGACTTGGTACCATGGTCACAGATAAATTAATGTTATTATTGCGGGTAAACGGGGAAGATACCTAACTAATCAAAATTGATTTTATTAATCTTCATTTATTATAAGTGAAGTGGAGTGAGCTTATATCTTCAAAGATACGCAACGGATTCGATGTTGTTTTTAAACAGATAGAGTGGTTCAAGAGGATTGTTTAATTGTATAATTTGTTAGAGTTTGGTTTTAAAATTTCACGCGTACGACGTTGCGAGCAACAGCTAGTTTATGTTACTTTTAACTTCTTTGACTAGGAATATATGAAATACAGTCAGTTCCCTGTATCGCTAAAGAAACGAGTGCGCACCTTCTACGAATATGAGTATCAGAAGCATTACTTTAGCAATGAGAAACTTAAATATCTTTCAGGTTGGTAATATTAACTACATATTTATAACCAGCGACTCATTTCATATTTTTACAAGTAAGTATATTGTGTTATAAATTTATAAACGAATGTATGTTTAAATAATATATTATAATAATATCACGGACGTTTCGCACAACGTCCCCTGGTCCCAAGCTAAGCTTATAAATATGCTTGCGTTATGGGTACCAGAATACGAATATACTACTTTTCTTTTGTAAATACATACTTATAATACATAGAAACACCCAGACGTAGTACAAACATTTCTATGACATTTATAAACATCACACAAATGATTGTCCCGAGCGGAAATCGAACCCGCGACCTTGTGAACGGCAGTCCGTTACATGAACCAGCACGACGCCCGTCAAATTTCACAATCCTTTAATTAAATTACAATAACTCTACATTAGTAAAATACCGCCGGAAAATCTATTTCAGTTTTCAATTATAATCTCAAAGTTAGTTTTTAGTTCATAGCAAAATACACTGCAGCACTATCATTGGGTATAAGTTTTGAAATTTTAATAAGGGACTGTATCTCCGTAACAAGTTAGCGACTCTACCTAGTATTGAAGTTAATTTAACACCTAGTTTATGGAGTTTCAAAAGAGCTTGTAACAAATGCCAACTTAAAATAAAAAAATTTTACTTTGACTTTGACATCGGTAACAATTCTGCGTGCACAACTAAACTAAACTGAAAACTACTAGGTAGGTACGATGTATTTGATTAATTGGCTATTTCGTTGAGCACATTCATGTTAGTTAAAATCGTGAGGGTTTTTACACAGTTTTTATAATAATAAAGTTCTGGTAACATTCCCGACTCGTGTTATTGACAATATCAATTTTAATTTTTTTAATTTAGTTTAGTTTTATTCTGTAAAATTTTAGATACCCTAAAATTCTCTTAAAATGCAGAGGAACTTCGTGATGAGGTTAGACTACACACAAGTCGTGTACTGATCTTTAAAGTGGAGCTATTCAAGGACATTCCGGCGAACATAGTGGGCACTGTGCTGGGCTGCCTACAGTCTGAGATATACCTGGCTAATGACCTGGTGGTAGCCGCCGGTGATATTGGCGACTGCATGTACTTTATCGCTACTGGAACGGTTGCCGTATATTCCCTGAAAGGCGTTGAGGTAAACTGGCTATTGTCTCAGGTTTAATGCACAAAGTCCTCCAGTCGAACTTAACGGAATATATGTGCTATGTGTATCATTACTTTAATTATTAAGGATAGGTTGATCTGCCTAACTCTGGCGGAAGTGTAATGCTAATTCTGCCATTACAATCATATTACAATGTTGTTATAATGGTCAGTCACTGACGCCATTATGGCGCCATAATGGCGTTATTGTGACAAAAAATTAATAGTAGACTATCAAATTTGATAAAATGTCACCATTATGGCGTCATATTGATTATTTGGCTATATATAAAACCTACAGCCTATAATTCACTGTTTTTATAATAAGAAAGTTCATTCAACATTGCCGAATCGTCTTACTGACACTATCAATTTTTATTCAAGTTAAGTTTAGTTGTACATCTAGGATTGGCACCATTATTACATTAATAATTTTGTTCGATCAATAAATCGAAGCCGCGACCTCAATGTTACAAAGCTAATGGTTAAACTAGTGTACGAACTGTGAACATGTATTTAGTTAATAATAACTGTTGTCATAATGAGTGTACATCCATAGGTTTGTCATTTGGAGGATGGGGCTCATTTTGGAGAGATAGCATTAATTATGAAGGACAAGAAGCGGGTCGCCACTGTGGTAGCTGTGGAGACCACCAAGTTGTATAGGCTTGATGTTGATAATTTTAAGTAGGTACCTAATTATCTATTTTAACTTATAACAAAGAGGAACAAGCGGCCGTATTATGAGCTTTTATTTACAGGCAGTTTACGCCGTGAATTGAACTGTCTGGCAAATTCGTATTATGAACAAAATTCTTAGTCAGTCAGTTCGCTAAACCAGTCATACATTAATATGTTTAAGGACAACAAAAGTTAAAGTACTAACTAAACAACTAAAAGTTAAAGTACTAACTAAAAATTTTCAACTAAAAGTTTTATTTCTGCCATAATACCTAATTTAGCCATGCAGTTTACGGCCTGCCTGGAACTTGAATGATTTTAAAAAGCTCATAATACGCCGGCAGACAGGCAGAGATATCTGAATTATGAACAAAACAAGTACATACAAGTTCAAGTTAATTATACTTGGTCACAGAATCTCAGTAGGTATTCAAATCAAAATTCCAAGTGAACTTGGCGTCATCACTTACACACAAGTGATATACGTTTGTAGTGATATAGACCGTAGGACTTAACAGGTGAAACCAAACAATTTAAATATTCACTAACCCTTTATAACTTAGATGGAAAAAAGCTAAACTTTTTTCCGTCTACTGATGGAACCTGTCCGTGTCGTGACGGATTAAGAATACAAGTGTCACCACCGCATTTCTTTCCCAGGATGTTGTAAGAGCCAGCTTAAAAATAATGTACCTAAGCAGTTAACGTCTACAATGAGAGACAGAAAATTTAAAACTAAACCCAGTGCCAAGTCAGCGCGGCACAGTCGAACGTAGTCCCTCCCAAAGTGGAGGAGGCCTGTGCCCAACAGTGTAACGTTACTGGGCTGGAGAGGATGGAACTTAAGCCCTATAAAATAACGTTACTTTGCAGTCATACTTCGAAATCAATCAATCTCAATAAAATAAATAAATATTCACGGACATTTCATACAACGTCCTCTGAACGCAAGCTAAGCTTATATGCTTGTGTTATGGGTACCAGAATACGGATGTACTACATATACTACTTTTTATTTGTAAATACATACTTAAAATACATAGAAACACCCAGACGCAGAACAAACATTTGTATGAATAAAACATTTATAAACATCACACAAATGATTGTCTGAGGCGGGAATCGAATTCATGATCGGCAGTCCGTTATATGAACCACTAGACCACGAAGCTGCCCGAATCTCTAATAATATTGCATTCTTTTTTCTCCAGACGTTACGTAATGACTCAGCCGATGTTATACGAAAGGATTGAGATGTTGGCATCTCGTCGTATGCACGAGACTGTCTTAGTGGACGACGCATTTCGCTACGAGCGAGAGAGGCACATGTCAGCATCCAGTACATAACTTATGGGCCTTGATGATTAATATCCGTAACAGCTATTTTTTTTTATACTACAAGGGTGATAAACAAGCATACGGCTCGCCTGATGGTAAGCGATTACCGTAGCTTATGGACGTTTGCAACACCAGCGGTATTACTCGCTCGTTGCCGACCCTGTAGGAACCTTTAGACGCCCTTTTTGAAGAACCCCGAAGAGAGTATTTGTCTCAAATAGGCTTTTTTTCTAATCAGACTTTAAAATGGAATAGATTTTAGAGAAGCATGGGTGATCGGGCTCCTCTAACCACAAAATGGAGGATTCTCCGACCAGGCTAGGTTGTTCAGCACTGGCCAGGGCTTTCGCCCCACTGTTGTATGTTCAGATGTTGTAGCTATCTTAACTCGTATGCAAATCATGCTTTCGCAATGTAGGATTCATTGTGACGTCACATTTTTGACATTTAACGCCATCTATCGTTATTGTGCTGTACTATGTAGTGACAGGCTATTGGTCACTAGGTGTCGCTACAAGATCTAGGCCAGTTGTGGCTAATAGCTTTTATATAAACTAATAGTTAGAACTATCGGAATTAGGTACACTTATTTATGTACACACTGGTTTTATATAGCGATAGAATAAAGTGGATATGCCTCAAATCCCATGATTAATATTGTGAAGAGCAAAAAACAATCCATGAATTATTGAATAAAAACGTTATTTACTTTGAGAAAATCTAAAGCTACTATACCTACTAGATGTTCCAAATTTCAAAATTTCAATGCGTTAATTGCACATTTGTAAGGAAAAAGGAATGTTAAGCACACGAGATTGTCTATTTGAAAGCCCAGGAAGATCCACATTATTATTAACATACTAGCTGACCCGGCAAACATTGTTTTTTCATATAAATGTTAGGGGTTGACAACCCTTATCACTTAGGGGTATGAAAAATAGATAGTAGCCGATTCTCAGACCTACTGAATATGCCTATAAAATTTCATAAATAACGGTCAAGCCGTTTCGGAGGAATATGGAAACGAACATTGTGACACAAGAATTTTATATATCTTATATATAAAATTCACGTGTCACAGTGTTAGTTACCGTACTCCTTCGAAACGGCTTGATCGATTTTTATGAAATTTTACATGCATATTCAGTAGGTCTGAGAATCGGCCAACATCTATTTTTCAAATCTTTTTTTTTAGTGTGGCAAAACAACGTTTGCCGGGTCAGCTAGTTCTTATATATAAAATTCACGTGTCATAGTGTTAGTTACCGTACTCCTCCGAAACGGCTTGACCAATTATAATGAAATTTTACATGCATATTCAGTAGGTCTGAGAATCGGCCAACATCTATTTTTCAAACCTTTTTTTTTAGTATGGCAAAACAACGTTTGTCGGGACAGCTAGTTAGATATAAATGTGTTGATGAAAGTACAAACATGACTCATTTCACAGCTTATTCTGACCATTGCTTAGAACTAAATGCTCATCAGAATATTATTGTTAAGAATATGTCAATTAATAATGTAATGCTCCTTAATTAAGAGTAGGATTTGTTTTTTTTAGTGTTCTTAAAAAAATACAGGCAATATAGACATTTTAAGAGTTTTTTATTAATAACTTAGGTTTAATGTACCATGCTACAAGTAGCTTCTACAAAATCTTCAGAAACTAAACTTACTATTTTTAAGTATTGTTTAGGGCAACTTATCAGTTTCATTTGAGTTGCCGAACAGATACAAAATCCATTATTATACGCAGAACTGATTCACACAGTAAATATTATTACAATGAATTTATGAGTGAGAAATATAAAGACAATAGTTAATAGTAATAAAATTTATTAACCCAACAGGTCAATTGGACAATTTGGACACCGTAGGAATGCTACATAACTTACAAACTAGCTTATCAATATCATACATAAATCCCAACCCATAACAGTAAAAATAATATCCCAAATCCGGAGAAAAGTGCAGCGACTAGCGACAATAACAATTCTTTGAACAGATCTCTTGATAGTTTAGTGCTTGTGACTTCGTAGACAAAGAACCAAGCCGTGAAAAATATACCAATACCAAGCAACAGCAATGTGAGATGTGGGAAAACTGCCGGGTTGATAGGGGACGTATACCGGACCATTGATTCGATTTCCAGCTGAAATTAAGTAATAAACAAATTAAATAAGGAAAAATTATAAAACTACAATACTATCACTTCAGTTTAAGCTATACTTACGCTCATTTTTGTAGTTATTTATTATATTTGATGGATATTAATTTTGCACGAAACACGACATCAAATTATGGGATACGTCAGTCAATTTCACGTCAATTTATCGGTCATAGACAACCGGTGTTGCACTATTCTAATTTATACTCTTTGGGTTACACAATTCCCAATTTGGGTTTTGTTTGAGACTGAAGTATAAATTGAATTCAAATGTCGCATATAAGCCAAGGTTTTGTTATTTAAGATGTTAAAGAGTCCAAACTTTAATTCACCGCAATCTGCATGGCATCCACTTTCACCGCATGAAAGAATCATAGACTAAAGAGATTTTTTTATGGATGTGACTATTTGTACGGCTAGGTTAGGTAGGTACTGGTGCTCAAGTCCACTATTTTGGAACAATTGTCATACCGGCACAATACCGGCACGATACCGTTGCAATTGAAGTCAAATATCCGTAGTCTGCTATATGCCGTCATAACGGTCTTTCAATGGTAATAGAATTGTCGATCTCTTATAACTATGCATTGAATTTTCGGTCTCTTTTATCTATGGATTGTGTTAGAATGGTATGTATGTGTTGCCGTTTTTAAAAAATGCGTTAGTTGAAGTGATTTTCGAAAAACTACTAATAAATTTAAACATTTAATCATGCTAGACTTTGTTTAAATATATTTGTACATACTATTTATTAGTATAAAAAGCAATGTGAAGTTTAGGAGATTAGTAAATTGCAATAAATTACAAAGAACAATTTCTAATATTTCTATCTATCTATTTTTTATTTATGGCAATCTGTCGACACAGGACAATTTAAAAATATTACTGTCAAATTCAAAATAGCAGACTACCGAAACATTTCAGTCATTGAATTGCAATTGTGAAGCAGTTGTGTACGAGACTAGCAATTTATGTCACTTTGACAATTGTAAGACAATGATGAAGTCGTTATGACGACACATTAATAGTAGACTACCAAAAACTTTACTATTGCACCATAATGGTACAATAATGGTACAGTTGTGACACCGTTGAAATACCCGACTCAGGGCCCTGGACGAATAAATTATCTTTATTCGTACATTTTATAATTATTTTTTTTTAAATAAGAATGAATTGGATGATTAGCTTGTTTTTGAATGAGTATATTCATACGGATATTATTATTTTTTTATTATTAAATTTATTACTAAGAATAAATATAATTTATTATTAAATTTATTACTAACTGCCGCACTCAGAGACATTTAATGGTTACTTAAGGAGCTCTTTAGTATTGATTTAAAAAGTTTTTACTTAACTTTTCCTTTTTTAAATCAATACTAGAGAGCTCCCTAAGTAACCATTAACATTTAATGGTTACTTAAGGAGCTCTTTAGTATTGATTTAAAAAAGTTTTAACTTAACTTTTACTTTTTTAAATCAATACTAAAGAGCTCCCTAAGTAACCATTAAATGTCTCTGAGTGCGGCAGTAAGAACTTTTTTCGTGAAAAAAATTAACTAAAGAGCAAAAGGAAAAAATTGTAGAGTTATTAGATCTCGAAGCTAACCGAGTGAAGGTTAGGTTAGGGTTTTTTTTTCGAAAACTTTATTTTATTTAATTTCTAAAGTTATATGAAACGTAATTAGTACCCGTATTAATAATTATAAATTGTTCGTACGGTAACCGTATTAATAATTATAAATTGTTCGTACAGTACCCGTATTAATAGACAGCCTTTTTAATTTATAATGTAAATACTGAACGCCACAGACAACTCGAAAATATTTTATTCTCTGTGAGGCCCATAGCACACGGCGTATTTTAAACGCGCGTTTCAGGAACGCGCGTCTTCGGCGCCGTAAACGCTGATTGTTGCGTTTGCATTGATAATAGAAACGCGCGCATGAAGCGCGTATACGCGCATTTGAAGCGAAACAAACGCGCGTACAAAGGAGCGGGGTACGGGCAGAGGGGGGCTGGGATCAGGGTTGCCAACTCTACGTCTTTTTACGTAGATCTACGTATTTTAAGCCTTTCCTGCAAACCTACGAACTTTAGTCCCAGAATCTACGTATTTTCTATCAAAATTGTTCAAATTTGCAAAATAGACTGAATGGGCATAATTTCCTTTACTTTCGCTAAAAAAAGTTAATAAATGTTCCGTTTCATACTAACACACACTCGCCTCGCCACTCAACACGTCGCGCCATTCATTTTAAAAACAAAGTGTCCATTCTATAGAACTGTGACTCATGTCACATGAGTCATGTGACTGTGTAAAATGAAACGTCTTGCCGTAAAAGTGAATCTTAAGGGACTACATCAATATCATCGCCGACACGTACATATTACACAGCCAGTAGGCACAGAAAATGAAGAATTAGGGATACTTTTCCTATTTACTCAAAATCTACTAAATATATTTTAATTCTGATCCACGTGTTTCTATAAATAATAGTTACCTATGTTTTTAAAGTTATTTCATTAGTTAATACGCGATAATAGATCGACAAATGAAAAAAATAAAAAATTAGAGAGGTTGTTTCGCCAAGATTTTCTATCGAGAAAACTTTTTTCAATCGCGTTTCTGAGTTCATGCGATCCTAGATCATATATTGAAAAAACATATACTTAAAAATTAGAGCTCTAGCCATTCAATCTAAAGAAACAATTAAAACTTCGTACATAGAAAAATGCACGAAGCTATTTTGGTATCCTCTTAACCTAAAAAAAATATTTCAAACTAAGACTTCGAAGGAGTTGTTTAATTTCGATATTTTTCAACTTCCTGCTCAATTTAATTAAATTCAATTATGGAAATAAGCAGTGACAGTGAGGAAGAGCAGAATGTGACTCTTACTAAAAAAAGAAAGCTACATTGAAAATGATAATAAAAATTGAATAATTTAAATAAATTGATGATGACTCTGAAAGTAGCAAAATTCATAGATTTTTTTGTTTGCTAATGGTAATTTTTTTTAAGTTTATTGTTTGTCTGCTGTCTACTACTTTTAGGGTAATATAAATTGTCGTTTTATTCACTTTTACCTACCCTACTCTCTTCAAACGCAAAAGCTACGCGTGACTACAGCGCGTTTGTACAGCTATACCTGCGCGTATACGCGCAGTAGAGGCGCGTTTTACAATCGCCCCGTGTGCTTAGGTTACAAGGTTGCGATCAAATCTCGTTTAAACCACGTATACGCGCGTCGTCTGCGCGTTTAAAATACGCCGTGTGCTATGGGTCTGACAAATATATGTCAATGTCAAATATCAGCCAATAGTAGGTACTCTATGCAATATCCTTGTTGATATTCAATTTTACTTTAATTTATTTTAAAAGTAAGCAATTTTTTGGTAGTTTGTTACATTACATTAGAAAAAAACTGATTCCAGTCTAAAAAACGTGTTATAGACAAACAAATATTTAAATGTGCGAGTTGTGTATAGTTTAATGCACAGGTTTAATGATGTTTTCTTTACTCACCATGAACTGTTTATTTCTTTAAATCTATTTACTAACCCCCTAAATTTTAGCAGCAGTTAATTGCAATTCGCTTTATAAACCATGTCTGGTCAGTGCTTTATCATGCATATGAACAGCGGCCTAAATCAAAATACCAGTGAAGAAAAACATCTTCCTAATCAAAAAGTCATGTCCTATGAAGAAAAATCTGTTGGTTCGACAGCATTTTTTAAATGTGAAGCGTGCCCTTACATGGCTTTAGCTGAGGATGATATAAAATTTCACTTATTTACCTTTCATCCTGACCTTGCTAAAAGTAATGGTCTTGCAGACAATATCCAAATACAATGCCCTGGATGTGCGAGTATTTTCGATGCTGAGGAAACATTACGAACACATCTAAGAAATCACCATAAAATGGGTATTAAAGATGTTAAGAAAATGGTAAAAAGTCTAGTTCAAATAGCTCTTAAAAATGCTAAATTAAAAAAAGATAGTACAAAGAATGAACCACCACCTGCACCACAGAGGCAAGATTTATCTGATCTAAAGATACCTCAGGTTATAGAAATAGTGCCAGATGTTGTAAATGCCAATAGTGATTTGCCAAAAGGTGTGGCATTCATATCAGTTGATGAACTAAACAAAATGAGTACACCAAACTTTGAGAAAGTTGATGCTAAAGAGATAATACAGGAAGCCAGTATTAATATAGTGTATACAAATGATATTTCCACTCAATATGTATGTAGTGTATCAGAAGCAAGTACTTCAAAACCACAATGTAATTTAATTCAAGTTTCTAGTGTTCCACCTGACTTAATATCTTCGATACAGCCTAGAAATAACTCATTAGAAACTAAATTACCATCATTGCAGACAAGGGACACAAAAAAGTTACACATACCATTTAAATATAAAGAGGAACAGTTGAAAGAAGAAATTGAGTTAAAAAAGCTTGGAGAAAAGAAGCCTGGTAAAACGGGAACAATGTGTCTTGTAGATAATTGTAGAATATGTTTAAAAGAGGAGAAAAATCTCACATATCATAGGAAATGTCATCAAAATGGTAAATTAACTTGTCCAGAATGTTCTGAAGTGTTTTCAACTGTAGAACACTTGCATATGCATCTATGGAAACTGCATATGATTGATGTAGAATTACCTACATGTGATATTTGTGGATTTAAAACATATAATAATTATAGATTACGTAATTGTCATATGAAATGCCATAAGACAACTAAAGCTCATATATGTAAGTACTAAGTCTGTTATACTTAAATTTTTATGAATAATTTCTAGGTATTCCTGTATTTACTTACTGTGAAGGGGATAATACCTAATATGTAAAATCACAGCAAAATATCGCCAATTATCTGTTTCTTGAACAAGGATCTGATTATAGCTAATTTAAGTTAGCTTAAATTAGCTATAATCAGATCCTTGTTCAACAATTTTTTTTAATCTCTTTTTAAATCTGCAATGAGCATTAGTGCTGATTGCAGATTAAAAAAAATTGTTGAACAAGGATCTGATCGATTAAAAAAAATGAATGTACAAGTTACTATGAATTTTTTATTAATATCTGTAATTGTGAGCATAGTAGCACTAGTTGTCAAAGTACTTCTTTCAATTCAATAATACCTTTATTCTTTAAGGTCCTATTTGCTCAAAAGCTTTCAAAACACCAAACCAGATGTCAAAACATAAACAAATACATAAGAGTGGCAACATTCCAGTGCAGTGTCCAAAATGTTTAAGAGAATTGAGAAATGAAGAACGTTTGAGAATTCACATAGCTGAGGTACATGACAAAGCTAAAAGATTCAAATGCTCTCACTGTGAACACACCAGTGCCAGGAAACAACAGCTTAAAATTCACATGAGGTCACATACAGGTAAATTCCTTGCTTAAACTTATTTATTCGTTCAGTCATAAATCTTTCACTAATTTAGTCATTAATCATCCATTCATTTAGCCATTAATCATTCATTCATTTAGCCATTAATCATTCATTCATTTAGTCATAATTCTTTCATTCATTTAGTCATAATTTTTTCATTCATTTAGTCATAAATCATTCATGCAGAATAATTTTGACCTTAATAATAACCATAATCCAAATTCAAAATTAAATAGTTTTACAACTTCAAGATGACTTTCAACAACTTCTTTAGTTTAGATTTAGAATAAGTAATTTCTAGAAAGCTTTGTGCTTAGTTTTGGAAAAAATTTGCTTGCACCCTCAAACACTATGATCGCCAAACTACTACAAACTATAACAAGACCATTCCAGCAGTCAACGGAAAAGGGCTGACGGATAAGATTAAAAGTCATGCTGCCTACGCTCTTCCTTTCAATATAGCACAAAACCTTGAGAAACCTCTTATAACCTTTTTTATTATATGATAACTAAATAAGATGCTAAATTTCTTTTATCTGCAGGTGACAAACCCTACGCTTGTGATAGCTGCAGCTACCGAACGGGTGATCATAACGCACTACGGCGACATAAGAAACAACATACGAAAGAACCTGTATATAAATGTAAACACTGTCCCTATACAGCAATACAGTCCACTGTGTTCACTTCTCATATGATCTCTAAACATCCCGACCTCAATACTGATATACATCAATGTAGCTTCTGTCCTTTCAAAACCGTAAACAAAGATAAATACGTCCAACATGTAAGCACTCATAGTAACAAAGATGGTATACAACTAATAATGGATATGACTAAGAATAAAACCAATATACCTAGCTGGACTATTCCTAGTGATGCAGAGAAAAACAACGAAAACATTAACGTAAATAACAAACAAAACAAGGAAACTACGCCTAAAACTGTCAATGAGATTCCCATAGAAGTTTACGATTGTGACAGCCTTTCTGAGGGTATACCACAAAATTACGCAAAAAGTTATTGCACCACACCTAACATCGAAAATACACAATCACAGTATAATAATCTCATGATGGTTACGGATTTAAGTAAAGATGATAACAATTCTGATGGTCTCATTTCTGAAAGCTCTAATGACACTATGACGGAAAGACAGTATCAACCGCAACCACATCCTTTACTAACTTACGATACCAACCAATCTGTACTACATGAATTCCTACATACTCCGGTATCAATGGAACAAAGTCTACTGCAGAATAATAATAATGTTATTTCTTTGACATCAAATCATTGCCCAAGTAGTATAAGCAACAATATCATGAATAATTTCCCCATAAGGCTCCCATCTGTACCTCAGGTTTCTCTACGTAACAATATTACGTTAAAACCAGTCGATAAAATTTCCGTAGCAACCACTAAAGTAACAGGTCCCATTATAAAACCTACGCAGATACTACCTGTGCCATCCTTGAGCAATTCTCCAGTCAATATATCTATGGAATCAGAGGGAGCGCCTAGGAAAAAGCCTAAAATATCTGTCAAAAGTAACTTAATACTCAAGGGACCAGATCAAGTGAATATGTTTCATTCTCAACAGAAAATGGCGTTCAGAAGACTTGAAAACAATGAACGATTTGGTCTTGGAAGCCCTGTGACTTTCAATAATTTGATTACAACACAGTTCATGCAATTACAACCTGAGCCAGATCTGAGTGAATCTCCTAATAATATTATGCCGTACCCTCAAGAGCCTATGCTTGCAGACACGTCTACAACTCCCGTCGACAATGAACTAAATGACAATCCTCAAATATTTTCATTCAATCAACAGATGAATGTTAATTCTCTCACATTGCTTCCACCGCCGCAAAAGATATCCAGCAATGATCCAAGTTATATAAAATTAGAAGCTACTATTAAGCAGAATACGCAGTCACCAAGCTTAGAAAAGATGTGTAACGCGAATCTTCTTGCTAATTCGGGTGTAACTAGGGAATATAAAGCATCTCCACCCTTAGAAGATATTCATAAAAACTTGAATGAAATAAAAAACGAAGTGAAATCTGATCAATTTTATAACATAGCTATGAACAATGCTGCATCCAGTCAACCTATTTTAGACCAGTATTTATTAGATAACATAATGGGAGAGAAGTATCCTGGTCTAATGGATCTATCTGGGGTCGTTTTGCAAGAGATATCGGAGCAGCAGAATGACGTTATCGAGATAGATGATAATTCCGACGACAATAAACTTTTGCCAAGGTTGGATATGTTTTTCCCGCTAGAATCTTTGTATCCAATGCATAATGATTTCCATTTCCTAGATAATGATATACAACAAAACAATATGAGTAATGAAAACGACGTAGTGAATAGAATGGTGGAAGTACCAATTATAAATAATCAAAATGAGGTAATAGAGCCTTCAAGTGATAGTTCTGCTAACGAAATACCTATGGGTATACAAGGTTTAATGGATCCTGTTATGAACACTGCTGTCAGACCGACGACAAATAAAATAAATGTGAAAAATATTGAGCTTATGAAAAACTGACTAATATGACTGATTGATTAAAAAAAGATAAAAGTTCTTGATATTCGTAATTTTAGCCATAATGCACGCATAACAACATTCAAGTAGGAATTCAAGATACAAAAAAAAACTATTCGTGCGTTTAACTATCATGAATCTTACAAGTATTTTGGACACGTCGTCCGCAACGAACTCTATAGAGCGCCTAGTTACCCAAGGAAAGATGGAAGGCAATTACATAGTTATGCGGACGCTCACCTACACTCTGGACAGACCTCATCAAAAGTGCAGTGAGGAACAAACCTAGTCCAGAGTTTATGAAACGCCAAAGAATGCAACAGGTGGAGGCGCATTGCTAGGGCTGCATTGGTTAACAAAATTGCAACGTCATAAACCACTACCATTCTGCCAAGAATAAGTGACTACGAAAAAATTGTCTTACAAGAGCATTGTTCTCATAAATTTGGAAAATGTGCATCATAATTGGATCGATCGTCAAGGTCGCGGGGAGACATTGGATGCAGGCGGCACAGGACCGCGCGATGTGGCGTTCTATGGGGGAGGCCTGTCCAACAGTGGACGGAGAGAGGCTGATGGATGGATGGATGGAATTGGATCGATCTCATACTAAAGCAAATAAATAAGTAACGAGGATCGGGGATGCTTTTTATAGACATGAGGATAGATTGAGCTCAGTAGGTTTTAAATAGTTATAGTCTAATAAATGTAATAAAATATTGATTATTGTTGTACAAGTAAATATAATAATTGTGTAGCCTCGATTATATAAAAAAAAGACAGCTATTTATGTAAAAATATTTGTTGTTTCGATTTAGATACATTTTAAGTGTAAATAGTAAACTATAATAAATTATTGTTACCTATTTAATTGTACATTTTGCGTATATTTATTTTATAAATTGTTATTTAAAATACTCATTTATGTAACATTTCGTTTACATTAAAAATCTCTATTTTTCATAAAACATTAAAACTAGCGCTTTTACGAATAATGTGTGCATGAACTTGAAAAATGGTAGGTATGTGTTGAAAATATGACCAGAAGTGAGTCAGAAACATTTATTCTCAAAAGACTGTATCCCATTTATTATAAATAATTTATTAAAAAATATTAAGTTTCTACGTTTTTTTTCTTATACACAACTATATAATCTCTACTGCTCCTAATTTCTTCATATTTGTATAATACCCAGTCTTCTGTGACGTCATCAAATGGTAAAGGGTCCGTATGTACTCCTTTATTGTGGGGTCCTATGATTACTATGACGTCACCTATAAAATACTTTAAATAATCTTCGAATGCTGTTCGATTATTAAAATAACAAAACAGTAAAATGCTTCTATTGTTTCTCTGTAGTAATGAGATTGTGTCTCTATCTAATTCCATAGGTGTGAAGTGAAGAGGGATAAAAGTGGGCGGAGCGTATTTACTCCTCCACCAATCGCCATCTACTTCGAATCCTGTCACTGGGATACCTGAAAATGCACTATTACTTAAAAAATTGTGTACTTTGTCAACAAAACAAACTGGATTAAGTTAAAGACAAGGGCCAAAAGGACCCCAATCTATCCCATCTGCCTCCTAGTTAACCATCGGCCGGCTAATAAACTTCGACAATCTTTAGGCCATGTTCAGATGACATTTTGACGCGCGTTTTCAAATCGCGCGACTAGACATCGTAGTATTTACATACAACCGATCACATGAGCGCGCGTTAGCGAACGTGGACGCGGTGCTCAGAGAAAAATTCTCTAGACGCAGGCGACCGCGCGTTGACGCGCGCTTTGACATCTGTGTAACATCTGTTGACTGTTCAGTTGAGCGCGCGCTTACATCGCAACTGTACGTTTTTTTTTGTGACTTGCTTTTGTATTTAGTTCAAAATGAGTGAATTACATATTGGCATCGACTTACTAATTGACGAAGTCAGGAAAATGCCAGCGATTTGGGATATAGCTTCAGAATCCTATAAAAATAAAATTTTAAATAAACCAACCCAATGTGTGCGTTTTTTTTACAATATTTTTTTTTATAATATAACCACAAAATAATAGCATCTTCCACGTCCATTTTCTAAGCTCTATCGATACAGACTGACGAGCTACTCGCAACGCAAGTTGGCGCTTATTATCTGAACTCTTTAAAAATTTGATCGCGCGTTGACCTGCGTTAACGCGCGTTACATGTGAACTTAGCCTTAGCGAAGTTTTATAGTTTTGATAATTGGGCGGAGTAATCATAACGCGCATGCGTAATGTTTGAAAAGTTGAAACAGTCCGACCAAAAATATTTACATATCTAATCGAGTACGGTTTTGACTTTTTAATAGAAAAATCAACAAAAACTCATGCAATCCAAATAAAGGCAAATATGGGCGCAGCCGAGGAGTGCTTTCGGAATTCAACTACTCTCAAAATAGCGAAAATATTGCTTTAATATTGGCAGTATTAGACTATTAGTAGTAAACAGTACAAGTAAAACCCTCATACAAATGAAAACCTGGCCCCGCCCATGAAAGGAGCTTCGATAATTAAAACAAGTACATACCGGTAGCAGCATTGATCATCCATTCCAGCAAACCACTACCACATCCCACACTTAAAATCTCATCACAGTTTAATTCTTCTAAACACATCTTAATAAACTTGAAATTCTTTTCACTAGGATATACCCATAGCAATGTATTCCTGGCTGGATGGTCGTGATACTTTTCAACAATTTCTTGCCAATTTTTCTCATTATACAAGTTAGTAATGCTGGCAATAATATCCATTTTTTTTTAATGTGGGTTAGTAGGTGCTGACGTAAGAACGGCCGGATATTAAGTGAACAGACTTCAGTTATATAATACAATACCATATGTGAATATTACATGTACCAAGGTATGTAAATAATTCAGAGTCGGATTCGTATTATACTCACCTCGCCTACCTGTATGTATTTACTAGAAGCCCAGCTAAACAATCTTCTAGCAAACTAAATGTATTTAATTAAATAAATATTCATGGAAATTTCACACAACGTCCTGTGGTCCCAAAGTAAGCTATATTTCTATGCTTGTGTTATGGGTACCAGAATACGGATAGACTACATATATTATTCTTAGGCTACTTTTCTTTTGTAAATACATATATATAATACAAAGTAAACACCCAGAGGCAGTACAAACATTTGTATGACAATTATAAAGATCACACAAATAATTTTCGCGTGCGGGAATCGAACCCGCGATCTCGTGAACGGCAGTCCATTACGTGCCACGAGGCACGTAAGAAGATTAGGTCGTCAGGTTAGACTGTGTATTAAAGGTACCCATAATAATCTCACTCGAATGCTTCGAGATTTTGGCAAATGACATAGGTACCTAAAAAATTAAAGTGGTTCTTCTTACTATCCTCATAAAATAATGTTTATTAAAGCAAAGTTTTGAGCTTTACGAATCTGCTTTTTTGAGTATTTTTTTTTTATTATCTAGAATTAATTTGCCAAGTCTCGAAATAAATTTCATACTGAATTACTCATAATTTGCCAAAAAATATTCTATTCAGAAAAAAAAATATTTTTTAAATTCTGTTTATATGTATATAAGGTGTAAATAAATCAACTTGTCAAATTTCGTGAGGATAGTTGGTATCGAAAAATAAACACGCTAAAAATAAAATAAAAATTTTTTGAGCAATTTCATTTTTTCACGAAATAAAAGGATTTCGTCAAATATTTTTATGCGTATCTTACCTACAAAATAATGTAGGTACTATGCCGTTCAGTCTCATTCGTCGGCAGTCGCTTGCGCCAACCGACCCCTATAAAGTACCTACCTACCTACATTGTCGCAGCTCGCAACTGACGACAGCGAGTGTATTGTGGTACAGTGCGCATAACATTTACGCGTAATGTAAATCATTATAAATCTTCAAAACGTTACCGTTTTGAAGATTTGTAATGATTTTATTGTAATGATTTAGAAAAACGTTACCGTTTTTCTTAACTTTTTCACCGCGATTATTCATGATATATTATTCAAAACAACTCCTAAAAATATGACAAGTTAATTTTTTGACACCTTGTATATATAACTTCCAAAATAAACTTTACTCCTGTATTTTTTCTAGTTTGAAAGAAAATTACCCATTTTCTGATATGTTTAGATTCGGCTCTGTACATTTCCGCATGATTTATGAAAAAATTGGCCAAAGCCCAACGCAAAACTATCTGGCAACAAAACAAATAACCCTTTAGCCAAACGAGATTCAAACAATATCGTTAATTTAAATCATTTATTCATCAAAATTCATTACAAACAATTACATATAAAATATTTTAAAAATACATGATCCAATAAAATATGCATTTCATGTGGTATTTTTTTAACTTTATTTTGTAAATTAAATTTGATGTAGGTTTCTTAATAGCATAGGTAGGAGCCACTCGTTCATAAATCTTAGAAACAATACTAATCGAAATGACAATTTCCATTTTAGAAATCGATTAAAAATATTACTTTTGACTATCGACTACATTTAAGACGGCACGATACCAAATTATGCTCCATACAAAAGTATGGGCATCGTACTTCCGTTTTTTCTTCGCGTAAGTGAAACTGATTTTAATAGTTTTTGCGTTATATTATAGATAAAGAGTATATCTATGGTTCTATCACTTTCTTTTTTTTCAAAACATAATAACTAAAAGAAATATGACCATCCGAAAAACCCACTTTTTTCGGTTTTCTTTAGATAAAATTGCAGCGTCTATCACACATATTTGGTAAAGTTTTACCACAAAAGAAAGTGATAGGAGCATAGATATACTCTTCATCTATAAAATAGAGTAAAAACAATTAACGTCTTTTTTCAAAGAATTTGTAGGTAAAATCCGCTTCATCTACTCGTATATACCCTTTCAGCGCGGCGCTCGGAAATAGGGATAGCAATACCTAAGGCAAATACCTAAATGAGGAGTACAGTACCCTCTTAATATAATCGATGTAAAAATGTCCAAACTCATAGGATAAAAATAATTAATTCCTAGCATTTAATTTTAACAGCACTAATTCGTGTGAACAGAATGAATTACGTCGATTATTGATATTAATTCAGTAAGAATTATGTAAAAAGTTGGAATGAATTAAATTTATAAAACAAATAATGAATTTAAAAGGACTCTATGCAAATAATAGTAATTTTACAAAGATTTATGAACGAACCTACAACACATCGCAATGTTAAACATCAACTTATAATAAATTGAGATCAGCTTACAATAGAGATCATCATTTTCAGTCGATATTAAAATAATAAACAACTAATTACTACCAACGCGGTTATCTATTACGACAGCGTATTGTTTTTATATATATATTGATCTAAAACAAATTGTGGCAATATTTTGGGATTATCTACCGTCAAAAATGAAATATCGATATACATACTATCACATCACTATACCCTATACTATATTATTTTTTAAATGCCGCTATATTTTGTACAGTCAGCTTATTGTCGATTGTGTTAAATTGAAGAAAATGTGTACTATGAAATAGAGAGCGGCATAGACGTAACCAGAGAGAGTTTTGGGGGCTAGAACTACCCCTCAAAATGGCGAAAATTCTACCAAAAAACCTTTACTCGACACTTCGTCAAATTTAGTGCTTTTTCAGTTTAAATACAACAGGAAACAAAACGTAGAAAAGTTGGAAATCCTCTCCGAAACCAAAATCAGGATACGCCCATGGAGAGGCGTAAACACAAATATGATGTCACATTGAATTAGGGAAGAAAAAGACACGTTGCACCGAGCTCGGATAACGGGATAAGGGCAGGACAGTGATGATGTGTTAAATTCATGGCTTTAAAAACATATCTCTGTATTTATTGTAGGTTTATGTAGGTATAATCTTTAGATATTTTTTTCTTATAAATAAGATGACGGTAGATAGAATTAACCAATTATTTCTTAACAACCTTCTTTTAAAGTGGTTTTATATGAAAACTGATCATCGAAAAATTCTTACAATTTTCCGATATCTATCCGAATAAACATACAAACAAAATAAAACCCACAGCTTAATATTATAAGTTAACTATCGCGTCTTGGACGCACTTACAAACTAATATTAGTTCAAACTATTGACTTAATTTTAAAAATCATTAATGTGATGATAAACTTAAGATACAAAAAACACCACCTCATTCCATTTCTAGAAGAAATAAAATGTAACAATTTATGTGAAAAACAAAATATTAATCTTTAGAGGGTATTATTATAAGTGACCAGTGACTCAGTGGTGGTTAAGCGCTGGTACAGTTAACAACGGTCTACTGCTATTTAATATTGAGTATAAATGTTGTAATTATGTAATAACAGTTCCATGTTGTAATTATGTAATAACAGTTCTGTTAAATTGAAAGATAAAGCTTTGTATTGTTGCACATTTCATTGCATTTTAATAAATTGACAAATTAATAGTCTCTAAATCTATAAAACTTTCGTAAGACAATGACTTGATTATCACCCTGACCTAACAAAGACGCTGTAGTGCCACATGTGTGAGCTGCCCTTAGAATGATGAGAATGGTGGCAAGTGTCCACCCCTTTTGGCGCAGCCCCTCTAGCCAAGCCTCGGACCCTTAGTCATGGACAAACCAGATCCTTTGGAGCTGGGAGAAGGCTCACTCACCAAAACACCCATCTATAGAAGAGAAAGACATCTGGCATCTGCCATAACAATAACTGAAATTGAATATGTTCTCGCCAACAGAGACAATCATCTGGCGCTCAGACCACACCATAGAAGGCTGTTAGAAGACCTGGAGGGACTTCAGAGACTGCCAGTGACCAGCTTCCTGTCATGGGCGGTCACCAATGAAGAAAGATGGAAGAAGGTAAACAAGGAGGAGGAAGAACAATCTATCTGTAGTACCTAGTACTTCCTAGCCTTTGTTACGGACGCTATGTCCAAATTCACTAAACGTTTAGGTAAAAACTTTGACCAAAATAAATTTAACAGAACTGTTATTACATAATTACAACATGGAACTGTTATTACATAATTACAACATTTATACTCAATATTAAATAGCAGTAGACCGTTGTTAACTGTACCAGCGCTTAACCACCACTGAGCTCGAAGCAATGGCGACATCCCATTTTATAGAGAAGTGTGGGGATGTCGCCGCATAATTTTACAACTACCCATATTTTAATATTCTTTTATAAAATGTTTGCATTAATAATTACTATTGTTGTTTTGTAGCTAAGTACTCGAGTTGTTGGCATAAAATAATATAAAAGGAAGTGTAACATGGCATAATGCTTACAGTAGGTAGAACTACAAAAGAAAGAGGACTTATAGAATATCCATACTAATCTACTAGAATTTAGGAACTTTAACAAATTATACAGAAAAGCCTTCCTCATGAACTACCCTATCTAACAAAAACAAGCTGCGTCAAGACCCGTAGAGTAGTTTTGGGGATTTTAAGCTCACATATGGACATACAAAATAGCGAAATAAACATAAAATAACCGTGTCAGTATTTGGATGTGTTCATATTTAAGTTATTTAATTACTAGCTGTTGCCCGCGACTCCGACCGCGTGGAATTTGGAAATATTTTATTTTCGCAATAAAAGGTAGCCTATGTCCTTTCTCAGGGTCTAAAGATTGTCTGTGCCAAATTTCATCAAAATTCCTTGAGAGGTTTAAGCGGGAAAGCGTAACAGACAGACAGACAGAGTTACTTTCGCATTTATAATATTAGTAGGGATATCACCGGAATTTTGATTCTTTCGAGATTAAAAGTATTCGATTTTAGGACCAAGTTTCATTCTAATCCTGTGGGTAGTTTGAGTGTAAGGGAATATCAAACTAACACTACAAATCCATACTAATATTAAAAAGCTGAAGAGCTCGTATGTTTGTTTGTTTAAACACGCTAATCTCAAAAACTACTGATTCCAATCGAAAAATTCTTTTTGAGTTGAATAGTTCATTTATCGAGGAAGACTACAAGCTTCAAAACATCACGCTGCGGTTAAGAGGAGTGAAGCAATAGTGAAAGTAAAATTCCACGCTTCCGGGGTCGCAGGCCGTGCGAATTTATAATACTAGTTTAATGCAATATGTTTCGTGTATTAGTATGGACATACCACGCAATTCCAGAGTTTCTTTTTTTCTTTCTTCTTTCAATGTTTTTTTTCCATTGGACATAAGAATACGTAGTTTTTAGGGTTCCGTACCCAAAGGGTAAAAACGAGACCCTATTACTGAGACTTCGCTGTCCGTCCGTCCGTCCGTCTGTCACCAGGCTGTATCTCAAGAACGGTGATAGCTAGACAGTTGAAATTTTCACTTTCTATTGCCGCTATAACAACAAATACTAAAAATAAAATAAAATAAATATTTAAGGGGGGCTCCCATACAACAAACATGATTTTTTTACTGTTTCTTGCTCGATACTAATAACGTTGCCTTATGTTGCATAGATAATGGTACGGAACCCTTCGTGCGCGAGTCCGACTCGCACTTGAACAATTTTTATTATACAACAGACAAAATCTGTTATATTTGTGATAAATGCACAAGTATGATATTCAACAGACATGCGTAATGACTTCACTATTTTTCTTTTGTTGTTCTTCTTTTTATAAATACTGGGTTACTCCATCGATCGTCGAACATAAACAAGGGCATTACTGAAAATCAGCGTTGTGACCACGAAGTATAGATAGAAGGAGTCCGAACGGTATAGGCTTTTCCATAATATTTCGTGTACACAATAATAAACCCAGATCATAGTTCTATTTTCTGTCACTGGCTGCGCAAGTGTTCAGGGCGTACCGATGCTATTATTATTATTACATGTAAACACGCGCTGGCTCGTGAATGTTGAATTTAATTTAATTAAATACATTTAATTAAATACATAATATTATTTATAAATAAATAATAATATTATTTATAAATATAATAGAATTCAAACGAGTACTCCTTGAAAAATGGCGCGCTCTACCGGCAAAAAATCTGTCCCTTAAATTGAGACCATTCGTTCAACATTACGTTCGGACTCCTTCTATCTATACTTCGTGGTTGTGACGATAAGCTATATCTAGCAAGTCGTCGCGACACTATGCTGAGGGATGTACCTATTGCGGTTAAGGTGGACACTATTTTCAGTGACTATTTGTAACTTTTAATTTCTTTTATTTTTGTATTTGTTTAAAATTATTTTGTCTTTTTGTTTCGTGTCTGCTCGTGCTCTTCGACCGTAAATAAATATATTTTTCTTTCTTTCTTTCTAATGAAATATGCGAATTAAAATTAATCTACATAATCTAATCACATATTCCGCAAAAATGCTTATAGCAACATTTTGACATATAAATAAAAATAAATTGTAATGCATGAATATTTAACAGGCAATATTTATTGGAGATAAAACGAAAAAAAAAACACATTATCCTTATTTTACCGTTGTTATAGTAGGAAGATCAAGAAATTATTAGGCCCCTTTTCACGTTATAACTAGACATGCCACGAATATTCGGCTACTATTCGGTATTCGGCCACTTTGTTTGGTATTCGGTATTTGGCCGAATAATAGGTACTATTCGGCCGAATACCGAATCCCAAATCATGGAAAACAAGACACATCATATTAATCAAGATTTGTATTTATTATCAAATAACAATACTTTAATAAGTGAAATTCATCAGCGGTAAGTTGTGATTGTTAAAAAATAACTAACGAACAAACTTTTAATCGTAATGTTTTATTTAATTTGTTACTTATATAAATCTGACAATGCGTGCCGTGACGTGATTTACTCGCAATTGAAACTGTCAAATAACCGCGCACTGCCCGCGCACGTTGAAGACAGGTCGCAACCTGTCGTATTATTGTTTACGCTCTCGACTAGCCATGTACTTAGTGCCGAATATTCGGCGCTTCGGCCGACAGCATTGCCGAATATTCGGTATTCGGCCAAATCACTATTCGTGGCAACTCTAGTTATAACGTGATGGGACTAAAATATCGATAAAATAATCATTCGATTTATTTATATCACACAGTATAGAGTGCGCTATTGTTTTTATTGTTCGATATTTCGCTACCTTTCATCTGAAGCCTCCAAAGCGATAAAAAACAGCTAAGGGTGATCAGTCCATCTGCTCTCCACAGATTAAAAATAATAATATTTAGTGCGAGCGTTAGTTAGCCGTTTTATCTCCAAAAAAATTATTATATAGTACTTGCATATATCTATTTTATAAAATGTAGTTTAATTATTGCATAAAATGGCATTATTATCAATTTTAAATTGGACAAATATTATAAGTATGAAAATATATAAATGTTTAGAGAACGGTAAATACATTTTATTCCAGTCCTATTCTCTTTGCAATTAAAATAATAATTACAAAGAGATCACCTAACTAACTCTGTCAAACTAACGTATGCATTAGATACATATAAAATTATTAAATCTAACTTCCCTGTTTTGTCTTTCACCTCAGCCTTGCAATTACTTCAAATCTGTAAAAACAAATTCCGTGTTATTACAGTTAACAAAGTGCCTAAAAATACGAAAATAGTCGGTGCAAACCGCTCGATAGATGGGGTTGTACCAAAACATCGATGCGATGTTTAACTCACGTTGAGAAAAATTGGAGTGCACATTTGGTAAACATGTGCAGGAGCTATTATAGCTCAGTTGGGAGAGCGACGGAACGGTATTTTGAGATCGTGGGTTCAAATCCCGCTCGTGGTGATAATTTTTCTACTATAACTTAGTTTAGTAAATACGAAAATAGTATAAAAAGCTTTAATCAGAGATAAGATGCTTAATAGCATTAAGAGGTCGTATTCACTCTGGTGGAATATATATATAACTAGCTGACCCGGCAAACGTTGTTTTGCCATACTAAAAAAAAAAAGTTTGAAAAATAGATGTTGGCCGATTCTCAGACCTACTGAATATGTATGTAAAATTTGAGAAGAATCGGTCAAGCCGTTTCGGAGGAGTACGGTAACTAACACTGTGACACGTGAATTTTATATATTAGATTTAATTAATTTTATATCTGGTGGGATATAAAATTAATTAAATTCGTTTGAATTTCTTAGTAGTGCCGTATTTATTACTACAGTTATCGCTACCAGTAATGCAGATGGAACCCGATAATTCCGTAATACGCCCTATCTGTAGGTACAGAGAGAAATATAAGAAGTGCCCTTTTGAGTGGGACCAATTAACTCTAGAATATTCCAAAAAAGGTTTACCCAATCCTACATTGAACTGCTGCATATCGAAAATGATTTAAAAACTACGTATAACCAACATTTAGCACTAACGAGTTCACGCCAATAAAAGTAGCATTTCTCTGTCCAATCCATTAACATTCCACTTGTTGGCATGGGTCTTGGCACTTTGGGTAAGATTATGGTCACACAAAAGTAGCATAATAGTTAAAAATTCACTTACCTATAGACACCGACTGCTTAATTTTCCTTCTCCAATGCATCCCAGCACTAGTTTCAGCGCTGGACTCATCACTATCTTTCTTATCCTGATCATCACACAAAATCTTTTCATACAACCTCTTTTTATATTTAGGTGGAGTTCGAAATTCTAAATTATTCAAACTCGTTTGCTCCTCCAATTCAATCATTTTCCTCATATCTATTGGTGGTAGTGGTACTATGGAAGCTTTTCTTATTTTGTGTACATATTCAAATTCTTCCTTAGGTTTATCTTCTACAATAGGTTTTTTATTAACAATGACACTTTGACGTGCATTATTCGCAACTAAAATATAAGATTTATCGATTTCTGTATTAACAGTCTTTTCTTGATCATTCTTATCCGTTTCTTTAACACCGTTGGTGTCCATTTCAGCATCCGTTTTGTTTCCATTCTCATGCATATGTTTTTGTATAACATCTGGAGGTAACGGTGGTAGTGGATTTAATATTTCCAGTTTATTTTTCTCATCTTTCTGATAATCTGACTTAGGATCAGTGTTACCATTTGTTATCTGTTTAAGAGCGACTTCGTCACATTCGACTGCAGCAGATGGTACAAAGTTTGGATGTGTATTACGAATATGACGCTCTAAGTTGTCTTTTCTACGGAAACGACGTTCACAAACTTTGCAACGAAAAGGTTTTGAATCTGTAACGATATACACCTAAGCTCATAACATATTGCTATAAAATATTTGGAAAAGTTCATTATTTTAAAGCAAGTTTTCGTGTCTTATATTGTTTTTTACCGATGATACTAAACAGAAGATAAATAGTGTGACATCTAAAATTCATTAAGATTAGAAAAACTAGACAACATGAAACAGGTGTAGAAATTTTTTTCGTTACCCATGTCTTTTAGGATATATTTTTTCTAGCTCTGCGACAAGATTGTGTCATTAGGAGTAATTAAGTACTAAAGGCCGGTAATTGACCGGTAACTGATCAATCACTGATCGATCATTATGAATTTAGCAAATTAGCAGACTTGGCCCCCAGGTCATTCTTTGTCAAAGTCAAAAGATTTTTATTGCCAAAACTGTGTACAAAGATGATATAAAGAAACATTGGTATCAACAGCATTACCCGTTCTGGTGTAGCAATATACAACTTATACAATATACATTATTATTATTTATTTACTTAAGAACTAATAACTGCTATTATTATTAAAGAATTCTTTCAAATTATAAAAAAACATTATCAATTAACCAATTTCTCAATGTAGTTTTGAACTTCTTACCAACTACTTTTTTATATCTATCGGCAATTGGTTATATACTCTTTGAATTCTTAATCAAAATCGGAATTAGGCGTAAAACAACATGCGTATAATACGCATAATGTGGAACATATTAAAGAACCTGATTGAAATATGTATAGGCAATTAACTACCTACATTAGTATAAAACTAAAATCACTAGTTAAAGCACTTACCAGTATGTACAGCAGCATGTCTCCTCATATCCTTGCTGGAGTGGAACGCTTGTGGACAGCGTGGACACTGGTGCGGACGACGCGCGGCACCGCGACCGCCACGCGACGCGCACGCACCACGCCCGCACGCTCCCCAACCGCTCCAACCACCGCATGCACACTTCTCTATCATGGAAATGTATTGGCACGTTATAACTATCATAAACTAAATTGGATTTTATTTTGCTTGTATCTGTACTAATATTATAAATTAAGCTGAAGTGTTTGTTTATACGCGCTAATCTCAGGAACTACTAGGCCGATATGAAAAATTCTTTCAGTGGTGGATCAGTAAAGAAACGTTACGAAACTGGGGAAAACTTTTCTTAACACCCTTTTATATGTTCGATGTGTATCTATCTATGTATTAATCTATGTAACGGAATCCTTGAAAGCGATTTTCACCAACTTGCAGTAGTCGGATCGATCTGAAACTTTGCAAACATATCAAGGACCGAATACAATTATATAAAAATATATTCAGGATTTTCAAGCGTGTTTTTTTAGTTTCTGAACTAAGGTAATTATTATCCTTGGGCTTAGGCAAGCAGTAGCTATTAAATTCAATTATATGAGAGGCTCACCATGCTTGGCTACATGTTTCCTGTAGTTGGAACTATCTCTGAACCGTCTCCCACAGGTGTCACATGGATATGGTCGTTCCTCAGTGTGAGTCAGTGCATGCTTACGTAATGAAGTCAAATTGTTGAACGCTTTACTGCACTCATTACAAACATACTTCTTTTCTTCTGAAAATTAAATAAGGTGTATTTAATTTTCAGGAGAACTAAATACTGTAATTGGAGAAAATTATTGTAATAGTCGCATATACGCGCCGGCCAGCACTTAATGAAGATCAGAAAAACGCGCTTAAGCGTTAGGAGCATTGAATGCGGTAAATGACCCCATATCGTAACCAAACGGAAAAAAGTGCAGGCTGTGAGTTTCACATGTTATAGGTGCGGCAAAGAAACGAGTCACTATATTTCTTAGCGCGATAGGAAATGGATTGCAGTATTATTTTCGGTTTTCTCATTCATTCCCATTGGAAAAATATATTTAATATATCTTATATATTTTTTTAGAATGTTTTCTAGAAATAGTTAAATAAATCTGTAAATTGTCCCTATGTGAGGTTATATCTTCAAAACTATGCAACGGATTTTGATGCGGTTTTTTTTAATAGATAGATTGGTTCAACAGTATGGTTTTTCTGTATAATTGGGTTTGGTTTCTAAATTACACGCGTACGAAGTTGCGGGCACAGCTGGTTATTTAATATAACATGAATATTCTCACTAACTTGTATGCTTCAGCTTATGTCGTTGCAACTTGGACATTTGAAAGAAGCTGTCTTCACAAATGTCACATGTAAACGTGCGTTCATTGCGATGTACACGCATATGATAGTTGTAATGTGACTGGGTTGCAAAACTCTGTAAAAAATAAAATATTGTTCAACTAAAATTACTTTTTACGGATTTAGACAGTCTCACACAGTCTCACCCGTGACCTGCGTGGCTGTGTGGCTGCAGTCTCCGAAATGTCGGGCTAAAATTTTAAAACAAATACACGCGTCTAAATCCTTAAAAAAGTAGTTTTATTCGAGCATGAGTCACGCAAGTGTTAGAAAATATTATCAAAATATTGTTTTCATACATTTGTAAGCGATGACAAATCAGAGACCACATGAAACAAATCACATCCTTGATAGAAAGAAAGATAGGTAAAAACTTTGACGACAAATCAATTTAACTACAATTTCAGACATTGGTGTTATAAAATTGGTTTTTTTAGAGTTACGTACACAAAAGAAACCCTTATAGTCTCACTACGGTGTCAGTCTGTCTGTCCGTCTGTAAAACTTTTTTTACTATGACAGCTGAAGGCATCTACTGGACACTCATACCAAATGTAGATCTATGCGGTCCTTTGCTGCAATATAGTCTGTATTATAGAACAAGGCATTTATAAGATAAGTTAGTTATTTTTTAACGTTAGAATTACTACTTACATCTATAGGGGAATATTTATGAAACCCTCAGTAAGTGTTTCATCTTGCTCTTGACAGGTTTTTTAGTTTGTGGTTTAATGGACAAAATGAGATGTAACACAACAGAACAAGTTAATACCCTCTATAATGTGATCTCCAACATCATTTCTTAGAAAGAGTATGACGACTGGAGAGAGTATGCTATATACTCTCTCCAGTCTGTTACCATCCCACTGTTGGACACAGGACTCCTCCACTTTGGGAAGAATTACAATCTACAGTGCTAACCTGACTAGGCATGTTGGCACAAGGTTTATTTTTGAGTTTTCAATCTCTTACAAAGGATGTTATTTGTGTACAATATTTGTTAACTTTTATAATGTGAAATTACTTATGTAAACTGACAAGGCAATAATAAAGAGTTTGATTAAAGCTAATGGAAGTGTTTTATTGTATTAATTATTAGCTGACCCGGCAAACGTTGTTTTGCCATACTAAAAAAGAAAAAGGTTTGAAAAATAAATTTTGGCCGATTCTCAGATCTACTGAATATGCATGTAAAATTTGAGAAGAATCGGTCAAGCCGTTTCGGAGGAGTACGGTAACTAACACTGTGACACGTGAATTTTATATATTAGATTAAGTTTATGTCAAACAATATTCTATTTTAAACGTAACTATGGATACATATTACATAGTATCATAGACTAAAATATACAAAGAGGTGATATATACTCTTTACAATATTCCTGAACTGGCTTTTACAGCACCCTGGGAAGAAAAAGGGATGGTGACACTTGTATTCTTAATCTGTCACCACACTTAGTATACTTATTTGATATTCAATATACAAAAAGATTATCTGACCTTATCACAATCCACACACTGGAAAGGTTTTCTTTGTCCATTACAATAAGCATGATATGCTACTTGACTTCTTGCATGGAATTTTTTCTTACACACTGTACATTCATAGTACTTACTATTACCTTCTGAAACAAAACATTAACAAGGCCAGTTTGAAAAAAAAACTTGAAAAAAAATTTTTTTTCTTAATCAATGAAAACAAAAGCTTACTCAATTTCTCAATGAATTAAATATTATAATTAAATAAAAAAAATTAAAAAGATTAAAAAGAATTCCAAGCTTACCTGTTATAACTTTAATATGAGATGTTTCTGGTTTTTTCTTTTTTATAAATTCTATATTAGTCTCATGTTGAGTAACTTTATTTTCATACAAAATTTCAGTCGGCTTTTCAGTCTCTATCGAATTGTTTACAACATTTATCTGGTCTGGTTGTACACTATCAAGCTTAGTTGTTAGGCAAGCTGAACACCCAGATTTTTCCAACAGCAAACATCCCATACATTTCACATGACCACAGCTTTCAGTAACCAGCCTATTATTAGTGAAGTTGACAGGGTTTTTGTTTTCGCAAATTACACAGACTTGCGAATTCATAATTGTAAAAAAATAACAAATTAAGAGGTTATGTCAGTATACTATTACAAGGTTAACCTTTATTATTCTCACCACAGAATGGAAGATTATTAAACAAATTAAGTTTAATCAGACTTGTATACAGATTTTAAGGTATGGGCACATTTTCTAAACACAAAATAACAATAAACAACCCTCCATTTTCGCAAGCAAAAAGCGTGTGCGTTCTAATTCTATAAATCTGTTTAATTTTAAATGTTTTTGAAAATCTAGTACAGGCTATTACCGTATTATATGATTGTTACTGTAGCCTAAATAAAATTTCATTTCAATAAAATAATATTGTCTTTCAATATTCATTTAAATGATGTGGAGTTATAAATTCAAAGTCATTTTTAATATTCAAACGAAACTATTTAGTGAATCAAAATTTTGAATTATATTAAGTTTCAGAATTTATGCTCAATGACGTTTGAAGAGTTACCATAGATAAAAGAAATGGGAGCGAAAGCGAATGACCTGTGAATGACTGGTTTTAAATGCAAAGACATTTTATTAGTTAAAATTAACATTCACGGCCGATTAACTATTTATTCTAGTAATATCAAAAGAATTTTTTCATTTTTTACCTTTTAGGGTTATATGTCGTGTGTCTGGTTAGAGGATAAAATGAAATACGTCCGGACTTGCATGGCGTTTATTTGCAACTCAATATATTTAATATAATATTATCTTATATAGGTAAGGAGAACAATCGATTCTATATAATTCCTAAAACTGCTGATACGCAGAGTGTTGCATGGATCCATATCCATACATAATATATTTGTATACAATAAATTAGGCGTCGAGCAAGCAATAGGACCATACATACTGTAATAAATATATTTGTTTATAATAACTTGGGTGGCTAGCACAATGGTCTTTATGCATTCGTAGATTTGTTGACATACGTCTACTTGCAAACAATGAATTCATACAATGTGTCCCTACAACCTCTCTAGTATATAAAAAAGACTAACCATCACTCTTTATGACCTCACCCATTCCACTTAAATTCACAAGATTCTAACTTCTAACAAAATTTTAACCACGTGCCGTAATGTTCTCACACTTATTGTTTTTTTTTTTTTTTTTTTTTTTTCTTTTGCTCTTTTCTCAGAACAAAAGGGATGGCTTCTCGTTGGATTTGCCAGTGTCAATGTTGTCTTCAAATTGTGTCCATTTTTCAGATCTTAACGAATGCTTTTCTTGTCCAAAAAATTTTTTTCTTGACTTTTTGAGAGATTTTGTTATTTTAAGATGTTATAAAATAATTTAATATAGTTATTTTGTCATTCGAAGATACAAATTAAAAACAGGGAAACTATTTTTCACACAAAAATAGTGCTATTTACAAACGGAAACGGTAATAGGAAAGGATAGGATCAGATGGGAATGGAAAAATAAAAATATTATAAAAATATAAATTAACTATTAGACTATTTTACTATTAGTAATTATAATAATATAAAATAAAATACATTTATTTTTATAAACTATAAATACGTACAGAAACAAAAAATCATAAACAAATGTTATTATGTTCAATAAATGAACCTAAGATAATATATACAGAAATATCATTACCATGCAATAAAGATGGAATGTTTGTAGGATAGGGAATTTTAAGCTCATTTAAATTTGTGTATAACTCTGAATGGTCATAACATGGACATTTCAAAACTATATGATTTACATCACTCACTTCTTCTCCGCATTCGCACACCGCCGAGTTCATTATCTTAATACGAAAAAGATGCGCAGGAGTGCACAAATGACCTAAACGCATACGTATCAGAACGGATGTAGCTCTTTTACTAAGTTTCATCTTGAAAAACCAAGGCTTACCTAAAATATTTGGTTGGATGGAATGATAATATTTTGCCTTTCGTTTTACGCTTTGCAACCAATATTCATTCCATGATTTTTCAAGGTGAATTCTTGAAATAGTAGCAAGGTCTTGAGTGTAGTTTTTAAAAGGAAATCGGTCGCCACTACAAGTTGCCTCATTTGCCAGACGATCAGCTATTTCATTTCCTCTTACACCACTATGAGATGGGGTCCAAGCAAATTCTACAGAATATCCTTTATCCAGACAGTGCAAAAGCATTTCTCTTGTTTCAACAATTACGGGATGACATTTGTTTTTTTTTAAAAGAAATTTTTCTAAAGCCTGTAAAGCACTCATAGAGTCTGACAGAATTAAAGTTTTGGGTAATTTAAATATACTAATATATTCTAATGCTTTATATAAGCTATAACATTCAGCTGTAAAAATGGTGGTTTCGGGAGGAAATTTCACTTTTTCTACAATTTTATATTGCTGATGGAACACACCAATCCCTACACAATCGCTATTGGAGTGTTTTGATGCATCGCAAAAAATGTAGTGCCAATCCTGCCATTGCTCGTTGATAATTGAGTTGAAGTGTGTGTTAGCGTGTGGACTGTTCTTTTCTATACCTATGTTATAGTGGATTTTGGGAGATATTAAAAGGGCTCTATATTCCGCCTCGAAGATGGGGAGTATGGACGAACGGTGAGTAGGAGCATGAAGACATTTAAATTTATTGTAACTAGTTACTAAGTGTGGTAAAGGTTTATTATTCCAATATTTACTAGTACCGGCTATGGACGAGATGAATTCAAGCTTTTTAATGAGTGGGTGATCAGAAAATTGAAAAATACGGAAGAAGAATCTATCGGCAAGGAATTGGCGGCGAAGTATTAGAGGAGGATCGGAACATTCTACTTGCAGTGCATTTATGGGACTGTTTTTCATGGCTCCGGTTATAATCCTAAGGGCTTTGGATTGGATTGCATCCAGTCTCCTCATAGCGGTTATACTACAAGGCTCTAGCAAAAACGTTCCATAATCAAGGACGCTTCTTACCAGAGCATTGTAGACCAACTTTAAGGAAAATGGATGTGCACCCCACCAAACTCCCGCTAAACATCGGAGAATATTCAGAGAACGTTCGCATTTATCTACCAGATATTCACAATGCGCTATCCCGTTTAGTTTAGAGTCGAGTATTAAGCCTAAAAATTTTGCGTGTGTTTTAACTGGGATAAGTTGGTTATCATACAATACGGATGTAGGAGGTGGCGTTTGTTGTCTAGTAAATACAATTACACAACTTTTAGGTACAGATAACTCCAAGCCATTATTACCCAACCAGGTTTTCAAATAGTTTAGGGCACTTGTGAGGGAAGTACTTGCATTATTAATAGATTTGTTTGTGCAGTACATTACAATGTCGTCAGCGTATTGTAAAATCTTAGCAGAACTACATAATGAATCTTCTAAGTCGAGTGTATATACATTATAGAGTAACGGACTAAGTACTGATCCTTGTGGAAGGCCTTTCCATATTGTTCTACTCGTGGCTTCCAATTTAATCACCCTTCCAGATAACGAATTGATTACAAAATTCGTGAGATGTTGAGGTAATTCTAATGATTGTAATTTTTGCCTAAGAAGTGTTAAACTGACATTATCATAAGCAGATTTTACGTCAAGGAATGCGGCAACAACTGATTCCTTTTGAGCAAATGCTACCCTAATATCAGTTGTTAATATACCAATACTATCCATAGTGCTTTTAGATTTGCGGAAACCGTACTGCGATTTGGCTAGCAAGCCCTTATTTTCTAAAAACCATTCCAATCTAATCTTAACTAGATTTTCGGCTATTTTTAAAATGACTGGAGATAGTGCAATAGGACGATATGAATTTACATCAGACGGATTTTTGTTGAATTTTAAGATTGGCAATACTATTTGAGTTTTCCATGAAACCGGAATGTCACCAGTGAAAATGACATGATTTATAACCTCTAAATAATAGTTCAAGCTGTTATCATCTAGATGAGAAAAGAAAGAATATGGTATCCCATCTTCTCCAGGAGCAGTATCCCTAACAGCAGATAAAACTCCTTTAAGTTCATTAATCGAAAACGGTTCGTATAAAAATGAGTCATTGTTATTAACATTACTTGATATTTTACAGGGTTCACATAAACCTTGTTCTGGTACAAATGGTGGAGCTAAATTATTGAGGAATGAAGATGATAAGGATGGAGGAATGGAAAAAACAGTAGGATCAGAAATACCAAGACGGAAACGTTTAATGTTGGTCCAGATCAGAGATAATGGAGATTGTGGAGATATGGAAGAACAGAATTCTCTCCAAGACAACATTTTTTTTTCTTTCAATAACTTTTTTGTGGTAGATATAACATCTAATAAATAGTTATAATTTTCATCTATCATGTTTTCCTTGTACTGCTTTTCAGCTTCTTTTCTTATTTTAATAGCTTCAGTACAATGTTTATCCCACCAGGGAGGGGAGGGAAGATGATAACTAGCAGGTTTTTTTTTAGTAAATGCAATGTTTGCAGATTCTACCATTGCACTTGTTAATGCTTCTGAACATTGATTAATATTATTTAATTTAGGGTCTGGTAAAGTATTAAAATGATTTTTAATGTGGGATTGGTAAATGGGCCATTTATCACTTGCTATCACATATTTTAAATGTGGTTTATTAGGTGTATGTTTAGGTTTTTTACCTGGAAATGAAATTATAATTGGAAAATGATCACTGCCATGTGTGGATGAGAGTGTATGCCAAGAAAGGGAGGAAATTAATGTTGAGGATACAAGAGATAGATCAATAGCACTTTTGTTCTCATTTGGGCCTGTGAGTCTTGTAGGTTGGCCGGTGTTTAATATACATAGATTATGTTCATCAATCAAACTTAATAATTCCTCTCCACTAGACGTAGAAATGGAACTACCCCATGTTCTATGATGAGCGTTAAAATCACCTAATATACACAAGGGATGTGGTACTGATTTTAAAATATTGCTTAAATCTAAAAAAATTTGAGGTGAAGGTCGAGGTATATAAGTAGAAATAAAACAAATATTTGTAATGACAGCTGCAATAACAGAAAAATCATTATATGTAGGAAGAGGAATATGTTTTATAGATATATTATTTTTTACTAATAAAGCTACTCCACCATAGCCGTCATGTCTGTCGTCACGAAGGCAGGAGTAACCTTTTATTTTAAAGACATAGCCTGGTCGTAGCCAGGTCTCTGCCAGAGCAATGATTGACGGGTCAAATTGATTTATGAGGTAAAAAACCTCAGATTTTTTACTAATAACACTTCGACAGTTCCACTGCATCACCACATGGGGGTAGCGCAGTGGAACCGCTAAACTGCTACTAGTGTGTATTATCTTTGGAGATTGTACATCCATTGTCGTTTTGTGTATATTTTTCAATTGCTTTCATGATAGGGGCAGCGTGGTCGGAGTTTATTATATTAGACTGAGAAAGAGAATGTATTAATAATAAAATTATATCTGTTAAAGATTGTTCATTGTGTGAATCTACTGGAGGCTTAAAAGCACATCCATTGGCAGGAGGCGGTATATTATATTCCTTTACAATCTCATTATGTGCTTCACGGTCATATCCCTTATTAGCCTGATAAGGTGTTTTTGGTTTATTTACTATAGTTTTTTTATATGATGTTACAGTAGATGGAGGTTGCATTTTATTTGAAGGTATAGATTGCCTGCTAGATTTAATTATATCTGCATAAGTTTTACCTACTGGTGGATGTAGTTTTGTAGCCTCTGGGTATGATATACAACATTGCGCCATGGACTTTTTAATGTTCATTTGTCTAATAAATTCAGGACATGACTTATTAATTGCGAAATGAGTACCAGAACATAAGCAACAGATGGAGTTATCTAATTCAGTGTCACAACTGCTGCCAGTATGGTCTTGGCCACACTTGTAACAGCGAGGCTTCGACCTACACTGAAGCTTTGTGTGTCCAAACCGACAACAGTTGTAACACTGGATTGTTGGGTATGTGTAAAGTTCTGCAGGTAAAGAGTTATAACAAATATATATGCGTTTAGGTAACACCTGTCCATCAAATGTTACTACGATAGTCTGTGAGGGCTTCCAGGTGCTGGTTCCATCAACAATAGTTCTGTAATTCAGGCGTCTAATCTTAATTATGTTACCACAACCGACAGGTAGAGAAATGTTCTCTTTAACCTCTTCAGGCGACCATTCAGCTGGTACACCTCTAATCAACCCCATTCGAGTCAGATGGAAAGTGGGAATAAAAGCTTTTAGGTTTTGTTTTGCTAAACTTTCATTTAATAAAAATGAATTTGCACTCTTACCATCTAAGAAAGTTAAGGACATTCTGTTACGACCAATTCTTTTTAAACTACCGTTTACAATGTTTTGAAAGCCTTGAGTTTTGAGAAGTTTGCCTAAAACTAGTGGATGTAAAGTTACATTATCGTCTGGGCTTATTTGTTCTCTCTGTACGTGTACAATGAATGGAGCTACATCAGTTCTTTCGTAAGTACTTCTGCCGATTTGTTTAATATCTACTTTAGGTTGAGAATTTTCCGTCGTTATAGTACTATTTACATTAGAAATTGTGTTTTCAATAGGAGCATGGATAATTACTTTTTCTTTTATGGAGTCCGTCGTAACACAAGTACAAGTACAACCATCTTTATAATCTGTTGAGTTTATACCCTTACGCCTACGTTTGTTGCAGTGTCTGCACATCCTTACCGTACGACTACGCTTGAGCGCTGAAGAAGAATTACTTGAAGACAATACTGAGCCATCGGTGTCCATGCCAGACTCATTTGAAGCAATAGTAATGAAATTAGATGGCTGGGGAACAAAGCCCCCTGACTTATCAGGGGGCTCATTCATTTTTAAAGAAAACAGAAAAACTTACCCTAAATATATACACAATCTACACAAATAAGATAAATGACTAATTATTTACATAAAACAATCACAACTGATCACTATATTATATTAAAATTATTTTTCAAAATTTTGACGCGCCCGGCAAGTTTAAGGTTTCCCGCGCTTTTGCACTTATTGTTGTCACCGCTTAAGTCAGGTGGTGAATGGTAAACTTTATGACATATTTTTAAGCTGTGACATGAGATTGTGAGCAAAGCGACATTTTGAAACTTCACTCAAAGTTCATTCACATTTGTCATTTCGTTAATTTCGTTTCGTAGGTACGCCTAAAGTTTAACTTAAAATTAATTACAAAAAGACCTATTAATCATAAATTCAACATGGTAAGCCTTCAGAAATATATGCTACCTTTTACGAACTTGATTTTTAAATTAACAATTAGTGGTTTAAAGACGTGGTGTTTTTGCTTTGAAGACGTAACCTCAAAATCGGATTTTGTTTTCAGGATGTCTTTCTAATGATTAGGCGAAAAAAATTAACCATCTTTACTGATGCGAAGGATACGACAACTGTGCTAGAATTGAAGAAAATGATTGAAGGTGAGTCGGATTATCGCTGTATTATAAAATTCTATTTTTAGTCAGGATACAATGTCGGTCGTGGAGCGTAGGTTTTGTTGTCAAGCGTAATAATATTGCTCTCTAATTTTCAGATTTGTGTATAGCGTTCACATAATATATCCGAAATTAATGTTCGTTCTATATTTAAATTCAAAGCATTAACTTCTTTTAAATTCTTCTAAATTTATTGCTTACAGTGAAATGTTTTGTGTATTTGTTGTTTAACGACTTTTCGCATGCGTTATCATGTAAACCTGCATCATGAATGCATGAAGCACTGAATCTAACAATACTTGCTTTAATGTTAGACTTTGTACCCTGATTGCCAAGTAAATAATCTGCTTAGTAATAGATAAACAATATAACTTTGTTGTTATCCATATAACCTTAGTCAGTAATTTTCCATTGATGTTTGTATTTAATAACACTTAAAATGTTATTTAGTAATTGTAATAGAAATAATTTATGTGTATAATCTTATATATAAAAATCAAATGCTGTTCGTTAGTCTCGCTAAAACTCGAGAACGGCTGGGCTGACTTTTGTGATTTTGGTCTTGAAATATTCATAAACGTCCAGGGAACGTTTAAACGGTGAGAAAGTATATGGGGATCTAAAATTCCACGCGTACGGAGTAGCGGGCATCAGCTAGTCTTATATATAAAAATCAATTGCTGTTCGTTAGTCTCGCTAAAACTCGAGAACGGCTGGGCCGATTTTGGTGATTTTAGTATTGAAATAATCGTGAAAGTCTAGGGAAGGTTTAAACGGTGACAAAACATATGGGGATCCAAAATTCCACGCGTACGGAGTAGCGGGCATCAGCTAGTCTTATATATAAAAATCAATTGCTGTTCGTTAGTCTCGCTAAAACTCGAGAACGTCTGGGCCGGTTTTGGTGATTTTGGTCTTAAAATATTCGTAAAAGTCCAGGGAAGGTTTAAACGGTCCAAATATATAGGGATCTAAAATTCCACGCGTACGGAATAGCGGGCATCAGCTAGTAAGTTTATAAAAGAGAATGATGATAAAAACAAGACCCTGCCATTTTTGATGAAAATACCACAAATAATGACGTTATCTAGCTTTAAAGACATATTTCATAGGTTTTTTAAAAAGTATATTCTTTTCTTATAAAAAATTGCATACTTTTTCAAAATAACTTTTGCACAATGATAATGCGATTAGGTTCTTGTGTATATCTTCTAACTAGGTAATGCCTGCGATTTCACCTGCATTAATAGTTATTGCTTAATATTTAATCCTCAATATACACCAAACCCTAAAGAATTATAATAAAAAGCCATCCTCGTAAACCAGTCTATTATTTTTAAAAAACCCATCAATATCCGTCGTGTAATTTTGAAGATATAAGCTCACATTGGGACATACATACCAAAATAACCTTCATCCTACATTTTCATTGGTTTTTGTTTATTTCACAAAAGTATTCCGAGACTTGAATGTCGTGGGACTTCACGTGAACCTTGTGGGGCTTTATTTATTTTCTTAAAATCACAATTTGTTATTTTCTGTTTCCCAGGTATCTTAAAAGTAGCTCCACCATGTCAGATGCTGTTTAACAAAGACAGCCAGCTGATGGAGGATGAGAAGACCCTGGCAGAGTATGGGTTAACATCAGCCACAGCAAAGGCTCAGTGTCCAGCACCCATTGGATTGGCTTTACGGTAAATTTAACTTTTGATTCTATGTATTTTGTTTTAAGTATAGTATAATAGGAAGTGTTTTTCCATACATTTCTCTGTTCTGACTTCTGGCTTTACATAACCGATTTCTAAGTGAAGCATGATCCATCAGGCATGATTGTCCCCTTAAAGTCTGGCCATGGGTACCTTTGAATCTCTATGTAGAATCATAAATATATATTACTTACCTTACAAGAAAAGTTATACTCATCATTTGTATAAACTAATGATATTTGATGTTTGTTTACAGAAAGGAAAATGGCGAATTTGAGGCTTTGGATCTGACTGCTTACTCGTCGCCACCAGACTTGCCAGATGTGATGAAATCTCAGGAGACCAATGGACAGGAACAGGTCAGTTAAAAGCTCAGTTGACTTTTGTTGTACATATTATTACTCTGATCTATTGTTTGGTTTAATTAGAAGTATTCAATTAGAGATTCAATGAGATTTAAGGTGGTATTCCGATGTACACGACATGCAGCATGCTATGCGATTTTCATGTCAAAAGAAGACAAGAATACGTTCTGGTCGATCTCACGCCATTGTGAACTTGCGGTCGGTCGCACGTTCACAATCGAGCGGTGGCAATTCTGTGACCACTTACGTTTAGCCACGCCCACTTTTCATACAACGCAGTGAAGGCTACAGTCGCGCCGTAACCGGTAGAACCGAACAGTATTTTTAGTAAAAAGTCAGAGCGGGTCGCGCGACCCGGTCGCGATCACTGGAAGACCAGATACTGTTTTTGACATTTTGAGAAAAGGTTAAAATTTTATTATATTTCGCACTTACATTCATGACCTTTACTAGCTCTTTGTTTGGAGTTTATTTCTATTGGCGTATTAAAATTTGTATATATCACAATTTGGCAAACTTTACTGAACTTTCTTATTATAAAAATTGTGTATTATAGACATAGGTTTTACATAATTTAAACGTGTGCAACAAAACAGCATATAATGGACATAGTTAAGTCATTGACATAGTTTTAAAGTAGAAAAGTCTGAGGAGAGACTTTACCTGCCTGTGTTTTCTATCGCCTGTATAATGGGATGTGTTCCGAAGAATTACTTGAAATGGTGCCCATGGCCTCTTTTTATCATCGCGCCTCTCGCCATCGGCAGCGAGTTCATTGTCACACCTTAGAACCGATACCATCCCGTACTGTACGGTTCCAGCGCAACTTTATCCCACGTACGATCAGGTTGTGGAATGAACTCCCGCAGGCATGCCGTGGTTTTCCCACAAGACTACAGCATGGGGCTCTTCAAAAAGGGCGTTAAAAGGTTCCTGCAGGGTCGACAAACCTGTGAGAGGTACCTCTGGTGTTGCAAACGTGCATAGACTACGGTAATCGCTTACCATCAGGCGAGCTGTGTGATTGTTTGTCACTCTTGTAGTTAAAATAAAACAGGGAGTTTAGTTTTGCACTTAGAATTGGTACAAATGTCTCTTTGAAGTCACTAACGTAAGATAACGCAAAGTTACCGTATACGTAAAGAAGTAAACTTTATTACGCTTATATTTTACTTTTTCTTTCCAGATGGATCAGCACTAAATGACACGGCTAATGGATTGTACGTAATATAGATGCAAGCAACAACATAGCATCGCAACAAGTTTGTAATATACCAAGTCTGAGGTATTGGACTATGCACTCCTAGGGCCAACAACATCGGCCCTAGGGACGATAACTTAATTATATATTTTTTTGCATATAACATATTTTGTTATTAATTTATCGATCATTTTGCTCGATTTTAATCTTCTGTTATGTATATCTACACGGGTGTTTGTATTATTTTTGTGATTCATTGTACGAAAAGGAGTGTAGAAATTTTGTTTTGGAATTTATTTGTGGTGATATTAACCACAAATTTGTGTGGTTGCTACATTTCTAAATGATACATAATGGTTTTGATATATATGGAATGTTTTTTAAAATATCTGCTCGGATAAAATGTAATAAAATAAATTTTTGGTAGAATATAATTGGGAAGATTATTATAATAACAGTAATATATTAGATACTCCTTGGTTTTTTAAGTTTACCCTTAATTATTAAGAAGCATAGGAGTATCCATTACATGGCAGTAATTGCTGATGGATTATACTAAAGAAAATATAATGAGAATAACATATTTAATTATTATCTTTGTATTTTATAACCTTCCTGAAATACAATACATAGTAAATAAATACTAGATGTCGCCCGCAACTTCGTACGCGTGGTTTATGAAATATAACCAATTGTAGTATTGTGTAACTTTGGTGTCCTTTTAAAAAACATTAAAAAAAAAACTTCATCAAAATCTGTTGTTTAATTTGAAAGATATAAGCTCACATATGGACATACAGACTTTTTGTATATATTTACTGTAATGATGATTTTCTGTGGGTTAATGGGATAAAAAATTATTATTCTGATAAAAAAATTCTTTAAGGTGTAGGCGGTAACGCCAATTTTCAAACTCTCATTTTAATTATAATACCAACAAGGGAATAGAATGTGAACAACAACCTGGAACTTTCGGAAACACCCCAAAATGATAGTTCCCTTTTAAAATAAAGTGGACATCAGATTAACCTTAAATTAATATATTTATTTTACAGTTTTATGAGCAGGCATTTTAAAAACATTTTCGTTCAGAACAATTATTTAACTAATGGCTATCAAACTGTTCTTAAACGAATAGTTTTCATGTTTATTATGACCCAGGATATTATCATACTTAAAATGGATAGGTGAACAACTAATTTTGATAACTGGCAACATTACCTAACTTTAAAATTCAAGACGATATTACATTTTGTCTTTAAAGATTATAGATTCCAAAAGGAATGAATACCGTCACTTGGTAAGCGCTGGCGCTTTTATGGGGATGGCTATAAGACCAAAGGCAAAAGAAATGTGAATGTTTTCGTGTAAAGAGGATAGTTATCTGTAAAAAGTTGGGAATGTTTGTGTTGATGATATGAAAGAACAAAACATTATACTTATGTGTATTTTTTGTGACGGATTCGAGTATTTGTTGTTATAAAGGAACATATTTGAAGTGGTGTATTCATTTAGGTATTATATCTTGGGTTTTAGCGTAACTCCTAAGAACACTGACTTCATTTTCATACAAATTTTTGCATAATGTTAGCCATTTAATGGGTTCTATTTTTTTATTTAACACAATTGGGTACTGTTGTTCTAGGGCCAGCCAAGATTTTTTAATAGATTAGGGGAATGCGAAATTTATGTAACTCCCAATGTTAGATTTGGGAGTCTTTAATGGAAGGGTAATGGATTATCTATTTACCATATCAAGCTGGCAAGGTTGATAATGATGGTACTTTATCGTCTTAAGTTCGATGGTAGTTGTACCCAAGGGGGGTCATTATATTATAACATCTATATGAGGTCAAAAACAGGCTAAATTTTCCCAAAAAAATAAGCGACCTTTATACAATATTATACTTTCTAGTAATGTAAAGCCTGTATTTTGATATTCGGTAGTTTTCATGATCATGACAGCTCCAAATCTCCCTAAAAATAGGGAACTTACGTAGTTTTATTTCAGTAATTAATCTTGCAAGGTCTTAAATGCAAGATTTCTCAGTGTTTATAGAAATAGCATATAGACAAAACCGGGCTATTTAAGTATTGTAGTAGAAATTAGTCAAAGCATTCTATTCAGTATAGTTAATTTACCAAATCTCAGGGAATATTACAGGTTCTGTATTATTTTAGTCCAAATACATAATAATATGTGTATTATTTATTTTGGTAGATAATGGTTTTGGTACATACGAAAATTTTGGTATAAGGTGGTATCAAAGTGTACCAAGCCAACTTAATTACGATGTAATCTGATAATTCAATAATTATTTATAATAATATAGTCCATTCCAAACGAAAATGTAATGAAACTTATATTGATCATTATATTTCATAGAAAAAAAATTTAAGTCCAGTGTAGACTGAATCTGCAGCACTTCACGTATACGTGATGTTTATGAAGATATTTATACCATGTTACACTAAGTGGGCGATTTTTGTACTTAAAATTGGCAACACTGGCGATCTTTCGCTAATGTTGCCAGTTTTTAACTAACTTAATATGGGTTTAGAACTTAGGTAATTAAATACATTTTAGGTACCATAGATTTGTGTTATATTATATATAAAAATGATAATTTCATACACTGCACGCGTACGTGTACACGCAATACATACTGCATATGCATTCAGTCTGCATTGGTCTTATAAATTAAAAAGCTAGGCATAGTTGTCACGTGACGCGCCTGTAGTATTTTACGCATAACTAGTATTTGTAAAACGGTATTGATATCTTTTTATATGTAAATAATTATCAAATAAATAAGATTTTTCAATAGTCTACTATAAAGCACACCTTAAACGAGTTAAAACCATAATAAGAATGGATATTTAATGATGATGTTCTGATTGAAGCCCAGTTTCTATCAAATGTCATTTAAACGTCAAAATGAGCTGCGCAAAGCCAAAGAGTTGTAAGGCCTTAGTCTTAATAAAATTCACCATCTATGTAAAAGACTTAAATATGTATGCGGATAGAAAAATCTTTATAGTATTCAAGACTAATAGGCCAAAAAATTCTAGGAAGTAGTATTAGTTATGATATATTTATAGGTTAGTTTTGGAATGGACTATAGTATTAGTGTCAATGATATATGCATTAAATTTAATGTAATTCGTTACTAACTCAACGACACTATGATTTTATCAGCTTGATGCTTCCTCACTTTTTTATTAATAAACAAAGGAACTGCTAATAATTACAATTTTCATTGTTGCATTATAATATTTGTAGATCTGGTTGTTTGTAGCCTAGTTCTAGCCGGTTATATTTTATCATAAATCTTTGGTTAATTCATTTTATTTTTTATATCTCCATTATAGATGTAGCACTTTGCCAATCAAAGTGCTGTTAAGTTTACTTCTATTCGAGGTTGGCAACACTAACAGTCCTGTTGCAAGTTTTCTCAACTAATGGACTCGTTTTATGAGATCAGAACTTGACATGTAATCTAAATGTTTCGATTAAGAATGTCCCATAACCACAGATTTTTGACGCTTTTAAAAACAATAAATTTATAAAATAGTGTTTTCATAATTAGTAATTTTACTAAGCTACAAAGAAACAGATTGTTAATTACCAAATTTTGTAAAAAGTTTAAAGACACTGAAAACCATTGAGTAAAACTGATCTCGTAAATATGAGTTTTTTATTGCCGTTCTACGGTACGTAGTTGAACCCAAAGTAGAATGGTTTTTCAATTGAAATACAACTGAACTGAGCCCCGCAGTGTTACCAATGGTAAAAAAAATTGCTAAAGGGCGGTAACAAAATCATACGCCATCTAGGTGTATTCACGTGGAGATATTTGATTATCTCAGGGAATCAGATTTTTTATCGGGATTGGGCCTATTAAAATAAAATTGCAATTAAGTTTAGAATTAAATAATACTTTTGTGATAACCACTGCTCGTTCAGAAGCAGTATTTATATTAACTTTTATTGTATACTATATTTCCTCTTCTTATTTGTACCTTAATATCTAAGGAGTGTAGGAAGGAATAGATAAAAGAAGCTTTTCACTTCTAGAGTTTAAATACTCTTTATTATACAAATATGACGCTTTTGCCAAGTTAGTACCAGTTCGTGAAATAAGAATTGCCCCATAAACGATCGTAGTGAAGGTTTAAAGGATCTTCTTAATCGTCTAAAATTAACAAGCTCTTGGGCAAAGAATAACTAGGTTATCTAATATTGACTGATAAGTCGACGAGAAATAAAAACTGTTTTGATTTATTTTGTTGTTTTATTTTAAATATTCTGACTTTAGGTAAATTATAATTAGGCATGGATCACAGATAACCTCTAAGGGATACCGCATTACGTGCTTTTTGTTAACAGCAGATTAACGTTGGAGGAAACCGCTGGTTGCGGGGTAATGCATTTTCAGTGATTGTAGCGAAATCACACGCCAAGTTTACTTATGTGAGAAAGGATTTTCATCTCGTTCATTCAATTTTATTCATACAGATGAGCGTGGGGTATAATCAAACACCAGATGGCAATGTGATACACATTTAATTTTGTATCAAACATGATTCTAACTTGTATTATTATCAAAACTTAAGGCCACTATTTACTTAACCTAATTAAAAAACTTAAGGTTAAATCAACATTAATCGTGGCGGGTCATTTATGTCACTTTTCATATAACACGTAAAAAAGAGGAGGGCCAAGCATCAGCCACGCCCCTTTTTGCTGTTAAAAATATGACATAGATGACCCGGCTTCAGGCATGTGTGAGAGAAACCAAAGATCTGATCTCTTCCACTTGAGGAGATCAGTGTTCAGTTCTAATAACTTTCTAAATATGAAGACAGGCGGTATTTATGGTTTGAATCAGGCTTTAGAATATTAAATACACTTTAAAACAAAACTAACAGTATTCTATAAAAATTAGAATATTTTCATTCTAATTTTAAATAATTGCACTTGATTAACAACAGCAGATTCTTGATGAATTAGGGTGGGTTTTGCTCTGTATTATGAACCAAAATATATGTTACATAGCAGTAAAAACAAGATTTATATACTCGTTGCAACCTCATTCAGTTTACAATAAAATTAAAAAAGTTTGATACCAAAAATTTTCATTCCATTTTTGAATCATATATGAAAATAAATTCGGAATACGAACATCGTAAACAGAATTATTTAATTTTTAAAGTTTATTTAAATTAAGAACACAATATCGTCCGCCATCATGACTTGGTTGTCCCTGGTCATATGTTCTAAAGCAGCTTGAATTTCATCATCTGTGAATATCTCGTGGGAGTATTTATTGTTTATGTAGGCTGAGACTCGCGCCAAAGGTAGAGAGTTAGCTCTTTCCTCGCTGAATAATTGTTGGAGTGCTGACTTAAACTGGGTTAATCTGTGGATAGAATAGATTGTTATGTATTATATAAGTTATATATTTTAATATGACCTTAAATATCCCACTTAAGTCAAAATTTTATCACATTTGGCTTGATTGTTCAGAAGTTCAATCAAATCATAGCTAAGCTAAGCTAAGGTTTTGTTGTTTAATTTTTTTCTACCCTCATTCTGCCATAATTGCTTAAAAAACCAATCAAGAGACAGATGTATATAGAAAAAAGACGAGGCGAGAAAGAGAAGGATATATCCGCCAGTGACGTCGTAAGTATAGATTCATCTGTGTATTAATATTATATATTTGTCTCTTTCTCGCTATGTTAATATATCGTAATATGACGTTTGTGGTGCCCTATGTTTGGAATGCTAGCAATCGCTACTAGTAAACAGTTCAGTTCCTTCGTGCATGTATGACCAGATGTATGACTGTATGAGTATAAATAAAGCCAAGGCAGTATATCAAAGATCGTAACAGACGGCGCTCTCTCTGCTTATTCCAGCGGGGAAGGTGTGATGGCATGATGATGAGTAAAATGTACTCACCTTTTGGCATCGATAGTCTTCTGCGAACTCCTAGTGCTCCTCTGAGTGGACTCTGGCTGTGAAGAGTGTGCCGCCCTCAACATTGGTTCTACCTCTTCATCAGATGTAAAATCGTATGGATCATTGTCACCACGCTGAAAATAAATGGATTTTTTTTATAAACGACGTCGCTAGTTAGCTAATAGAGACATTTTCTAGGGTTCTGTGTAAAAAATGTACCATTCTCCTAGACTTCTTAGGTCTCGGTTGTGTTGGTTGTTCAGTGTCTGACGCTGCAGCCTCCTCATCAGATGATGCACGACGTTTACGTTGACGTTTCTCTTTTGTTAACACCTGAAAAATAATTCATTGAGACAAACTAACACACTATTTATATTTTGGTATCTACATTTTAAGCGTGCGAAGTCGGAGGCAGTAGCTAGTATTAGACATTACTAGCTGACCCGGCAAATGTTGTTTTGCCATAAAAATGTCATGGGTGGACAACGCTTATCACTTGAGGTTTGAAAAATAGATAGTAGCCTATTCTCAGACCTATTGAATATGCATAAAAAATGTCATAATAATCGGTCAAGCCGTTTCGGGAGGAGTATGGGGAACGAACATTGTGACACGAGAATTTTATATATTAGATAATGATTCATATAAAACTGTTTACCTTCTTGAAATAAGCGAACTGCACTAATTGTATAGCAGCTAACGCGTCGTCCTGCGTTACTTGATAACTGAGCCGACACTTGGCGTGTGCGGTCGACAGACGGATCAGCGTCTCTAGTGTACGAGCTGTCACCGGCTGGGTCTAGAATATACAATCTATTTATTAAATTCTTTCTTCTCCTTCTCCAGCCCATTTACGTCCCACTGCTGGGCAAGGGCCTCCTCCGTTTTCGGAGGGATTAAGGTCTACTGTGCCGCGCTGACCAGGCGTGTTGGCACAGGGTTTACTATCGAGTTTTCTATCTCTCACAGAGGATGTCATCTGTGTAAAATATCCCTTAGCTGACTTTTACAGCACCCTTGGGAGGAGATGGGGTGGTGACACTTGTATTCTTAGTCCGTCACCACACGGACAATGTATGTCCCTATGTGAGCTCAAATCTTCAAAACTAAGCAACGAAATTTGATGCAATTTTTTAATAGATAAAATAGTTCAAAAGAATGGCATTTTCACATATTTTGTTCAGGTTTGGTGTGTATTGAGAGGGGGGGACTCTTAATAACTATAAACGCTGGTGAATACGCGGGCATTGACTATATAAGTAATACGATAGTTCTCATTATCATAACGTCACGTCTTTTTGCCATAGGTGTAAGTAGAGACTATATTTATTTCATTTCTATCTCCAGCCCATCAATGTCCTACCGTTTGGCACAAGCCTCCTCCACTTCGGGATGGATTATGCAAGCCACGCTGACCAGTCAAGTTTATTTACGAGTTGTCTCTCATAGAGGATGTTATCTATGCATAATACTCCTTAGCTGGCTTTTACAGCACCCTGGGGAGGAAAAGGGGTGTTGGCACTTGTATTCTTAACCAGTCACCACACGGACATATAATATTTCATTTTTATTTCATTTGCCTTTTTGACATACCAATGACTTTCTATTTTAATAAGAAAAAAATAATATTTTACCCTGGCAACATCACTATCCATCATATCCTGGTTTCTCAACCTGGCGTACTCATCAGCGATGGTATCAGATGCTTCTTGTGTCAGTTTAGGTTTCATCAGTCTAGCTATATGTATATACTTGCGCATAAACTTTGTATTCAATATTTGATCTTTCTTACTACGAGTGTTGCCATGTAGTAGAGGATCGTATTTTTCATATATCAATTGAGTTGATTCCTAGAAAAGAAAATGTGGTGATACATTAATAAAAAAGAAAATATTATATATGTCGGAGTAACATAATAGAGAATGAAATTACTATGGTTTTGTATATTAGTCTAAAAATTGTAGAAACTGTATTTTAGATGTTCAAACATCAATCTGACATTCACTATCACACATAAAAGGTACCGCTGCAGGTCTCCCTCAACCAAATCTCCCTTAAACCTGCTCCTTTCACCACCATAATAATGATGTCCACACAAAACGTCATCTCTCAATCGTCACTTTTCACTTTCTTACAATTACACACTTTATAACTATACACACGCGGTTACGACCGGTTACTCTTTATCACTGCTGTGAGCAACTAGTTGGGCAGCGATTCGCCCTGTCTAACGTCTCAAACGATACTGACTATTAGCTCTGTGGCCGTCTCGTATTTATACGCGCTACAAGGTGGGGACGAGGTGGCGTAGACACGTGTTAGGACTTGTCTACAATTCTTTACGTGAACAAATCATACGTTCACATTTGTTTAAATTTATTGTCACTCCGTCATAAACACAATAAAAAGTATTAATTAAGTTATTTAACATCATCAAGAAATCGGAAATAAGTAATGGAAATAGATCTGACGTCTCAGTGCTGCCGCCTAGTGGCTGTTATTTTAGAACGACCTAATCGGGGTGAATATAATTTTATATTCGGTAAAATAGAGTAGTGTGAAAAAGGATATAAAAGAAAAAGGGAGTAAGAAAAGCAATTATGACATTTGAAGAACATGGGGGGGGGGGCTCGTAATGAGGAGAGATGAATGGCATTTAAGCAAAAAGGTGATGAAAATTATGAATATTAATGTTGATGGCCTGAAAAGGAGAGGAAGACCAAAGAAAATACTGTGTGAGAGATGATATGAAAGAATAAGGAGTTGATGAGAATGTGACGGCTAAAAGGAGAGGCTGGAAGGAAATAACGTGCTGCGCCGACCCCAAGTAGCTTGGGATGAGGGCAGGAAGAAGAACATGGGGGACATTCTTAGCTGACGCAATGAGATAAGTTAGAGAAAAATTGGCGATTAAATAAAATTTCATATTTTACCTCAACATCTTCATTATCTGGATTTTCTGTGGACAGCATTTCCACAGAGGATCCCATTGGTAAAACTTCACCATCTTGCTCTTTAGGGTTCCTACACATAAAAAAATATTAATAATAAATAAATATTTACGGACATTTGACACAACGTTCTCTGGTCCCAAACTAAGCTTGTACGCTTATGTTATGGGTATAGCGCAACCCATAACACAAGCATAGCTTAGCTAGGGACCAGAGGATGTTGTATGTTACGTCCATGAATAATTATTTACACAAAATATAATTATCTAACCTGTATCTGTGCATTCTGAGCACATGTTCGGAGATCATATTATCATGGTCCGCATCAGCGATGTCCAACATTACGAACAACAAGTCGAAACGTGACAGCAATGAATCTTGTAGTCCTATGTTCTCCATTGGGGTCTTGTATTGATCATACTGTTAATTTATAGAAATAAGTTATTGAATAGCTAATTGTGCCGCTAATATAAGCGTCTCTCTATACATATGTCGGAGTAACATAATAGAGAGCGGAACTGCTATGGTTTACTATTAGTCTACAAATCGTAGAAACTATCTTTTAGATGTCCATACATCAATCTCACATTCTCTGGCATACATAAAAGGTTACCACTGCAGGTCTCCAACCAAATCTCCCTTTAACCTACTCCTTTCACCACCATAATAATGTCCACACAACACATTCCCTCTCAATCGTTAATTTTCACTTTCTCACAAATACACACTTTATAATTATATACACGCGGTTATGAACTGTATAAACTCTTTATCACTACTGTGAGCAACTAGTCGGGCAGTGTTTCGCCCTGTCTGACGTCTCAAACGATACTGACTGTTAGCTCTGTGGCCGTCTCGTATTTATACTGACTGCGAGGTGGGGCAACGTAATACACAAGGTGGGGAAAACACGTGTTTGGACTTGTCTACAATTCTTTGCGTTAACGAATTATACGTTCACATTTGTTTATTCTTATTGTCGCTCCGTCATATATAATATACTAGTTGTTGCCCTTAACTTCGCACGCATGTAATTCAGAAAATATTCCCCATTTAATCCACATTTTTCACTGAAGCTTCGTTCCTATTATTGTTATTGACTTAATATATTATATATAACATCACTCTTACGTCAATAACACAATTCGGCAATGTTAACTGAACTTTTTTATTAGAAAAACTGTATATTATAGACTAACGATTTTACGATGTATCGTATGATGTTTCATTTTTTAGTTAAATTTAGTTGTGCGCGTAGAATCTGTAATTTTGACTTACCCGTCCATAAACAGGGTTGGCAGCAGCTAATACAGAACAGCGAGCATTGAGTGTAGCGTGTACACCAGCCTTGGCAATAGTTACACGTCCTTGTTCCATCACCTCGTGTATCGCTGTACGATCTATATCAGACATCTTGTCGAATTCATCGATACATACAACGCCACGGTCAGCTAACACCATCGCACCTGCTTCTAACCTAAATACAGATAAATAAATAAAGTAGTACAAACATTTGTATGACATTTATGGATATCACACAAATGATTGTCCCAAGCGGGAATCGAACCCGCGACCTTGTCAACGGCAGTCCATTACGTGAACTACTACGCCACGAAGCCCGTCAGATATATCTAGTTCAAATAAAAACTCTTTTATCAAGTACTAGCTAATGTCCACGGTTTCACCCGCGTCTATAGTTTTTGAGCCACGAAGAGCCAACCACCAATCAATATACTACTGTTATGTGGTACTACCTTATAAGTTGGAAAATCGTGCCCGACGTTTCGGATCATTTTCCGCAATAAGAAATTAATTACGTCACGAATTTTCTGAACTTTTAGAAAATAAATAAATGTTTTAGGAGATAGAAAAAGTAGGAAGTGGTAACATTTCATCGGAAGAACATCGGAAAGACCTGGAGCGAGATAAAAAGTGCAGCTCAAGACCGATCGCGATGGCGAATCACTGTGGACGCCCTCTGCCCCACATGGGAGACATAGGACACTGTTGTTGGTAACATTTCATTATAATTATTATTTTTAACAACAAACATTTTATTACATATTTTTTAACTAACAAAATGAGTTTCAGACTTCATAAAGATATTACAGACCTTCTATCACCAGTTTCTGGGTCAGTAGTTACAGCAGCGGTAAGACCAACACCTGAGGAGCCTCGTCCAGTTGTGGTGATAGCTCTTGGAGCTGTTTGTAGTACGTAACGCAATAGTTGGGACTTCGCCACTGATGGATCACCGATTAGGAGAATATTTATGTCACTGTGAAATGAAATTTCGAATCAAGATGTTGATCTCGAAAATATATCTTAAAGATCATCTGATCCCACATTAAGCTATTTCTATGTTCTATCCTTAGATAAATCTAAGCGTGTATAATGAACAGCGCGTGCGAACAATCAAGTGCTTAAAAGTTAAGATTTGACGTTTCTTCAAAAAATTCAGTCTTTTTAAATCTCAGGTCAAAACCACCATATTTTAAAGCGGCCATCCAATGTACGCGACTCGTCCAAAGAAGACAAGAATATATTAATGGCGGTCACACTGCTCTCGCAATGTCAAACATCGTGGCACGGCGCCGTAAGCGGTACTAATTCTGAGGCCACTTTTAACCCAGCGTGAATGAGGTGAAAAATTATTACTCTAGCTGTGAGGTACGTATGACATGCCTAATATAGAATTGATGATTTTTATGACGAAAATAACTTAAAAAAACTAATTAGATACTGTATTATATAAATTATAATAATGGAAATCAGGTAATTTAGTAAAATAACCCAGTTAAAGTTATAAAAGTATTAATATTTCTATAAAAACAAAGCAGACGTTTTCTTACGCACAAATCAACAATATTTAGAAACTATCACTTAATATTTAAAAATTTTGGTCGCCGGCGCAACACTGCTACTGGCGCGTCAAACAACTCCCCGCACCACCCCCTCCAGCTACCGAGACCGCCGAATTCCAGGAATCGCGCAATTAAGCAATATTGTAGTTTTTATAAATGGGTGGGTATGAGATACCCAACCTCACTCACGCCGGGTTAAGTTTAGCCACGCCCTCTTCTCATACAAAGCACTTTTGTAAGGACTTCAAATATATTAGAATTACACGGTATTTTCATTACAAAATGGGTTAAGGGCTATTTTAGCATTATATGAATAAAATTACATATACATACTTATATTCAGTCCATCGTTATAATAGAGAAAAGAAAACTCCTTACCCTCTCAGTCTCGTGCCATTAGGCAAGATTTTCTCCATACCGCCCAACAACAAACACAATATAGCCTTCTTAATATAATCGTGTCCGTGTATAGATGGCGCCAGTGACTTGCTCATCAACTCGAACATATCCACAGTAGTTCTCTTAGCCAACCGCTTACATAGTTTTACATCATCTATTGTGATATTCATGTTCATTTCTTTGTTGATTTGAGTCACATTGTTTGCAATCAATATAGTTCTGAGGACAAGCATTATGAGCGAGTTACGCCATCTATTAGGTGCTGAACAAACTAACCAGTAGACACCAACATTTTAAAACAAACTGGTTTTAAAAAAATACGCCATAAATATTTTTGTAACTATAAGGATATTATCTGAGTCACATTGAAGACATAAGCCGATTAGGTGCTTCAAACCCGAATTATAAGTTTTATTTTGAAATAGTTTAACATTAATTTAGTTTAATAACACTGTGTCTGGGTGTTTTCTATGTGTTCATATGAGATGAACACATAGAAAACACCCAGACACAGTACAAATACATAATACTAACCTGAATGTTCCCGCAGTGAAACTCCCCTGTTTGTTTGGCAAACATCTATAGTTACCAACAACCTGTACTCTGTCTCCTGGTTTGCATCGGTCCACCAGATCATCATCACATATTACATCTACACTTCTTGGTAACTGACCAGCAGGAGCTCGTTCTGGCATTTCTTGGACTGTGAGGGTCTGATGATCTTTGTAACGAGATAGACCGTATTCTGTTTCTAATGCATTACCTTCATCATCCTGTACATACACAATAAAATAAATTAATATTTACATACACTTCATACAATATCCCCTAACCCTAAACCAAGCGTACAGCTTGTGTTTTGCGTATTTAAAATTAATAGATTTCATCCAGATGCTGTCACACAGATATTTGAGAGACAAAATATCACACAAATAAAACATATTGTGCAAAAATCTAAATAGAGTCCTAAATCCTTGATTTCCTTTCTTAGTTCAAAGAAAATAAAGCTTTATAGTATAAGCATATAATTAATAATAAGCAAATACAGATTACTGTAATATTTTAAAGATCCAATTTTTAAATTTTAGTGAGGCTTATACCCCCAAAAGCATAGCTATAGTGCACCATCTGCTACAATCTAAACAAACTTCCTAGGCTTCATTTACCCATGATATAGCCATATACCCATAATATTTATGTATTTTGTATGTATGAGCTTTATGTATTTCATAAAAATTATTATAAACCTATATGTTAAAATAAATAGCACCCACTTTAACTTATTTCTGCACTCCTAGCTGGTTGACTGGGAGAAAATGCTGTTGGCATTAAGTCCACCATTGTACATCAATCATTTATTGTGTGCAAAAATTGTAAAATAAATAAATAGATATAGAGACATTGAAATTATAGTGCTGTAACATTAAATGTGTGTACCTTTGTTGGGTAAATAGCAGAAGTAGGGAAGGCCTCAAAAGACGTCAGATCTGTGTATTTCCTCTCCATCACTTTCTTAGTGGCTGGACAGTAGTGGACACTACGTACAACTTTAGGACGCACTAATGAGACTCTTGTCACTATACCTTCAACACATATTAAGTTACCTAGGTACCTGAACATTAAAAATAAATTAATGAAAAAAAAGAAAGAAATATGTATTACTAGCAAACCCAATGTGTCACACATTTATGTGTGCACTGCACTGTGTATTTTGATGTATAAATTTTATTCACAATGTTTAGGGTACTATGGAATTCGCATAATCTAGGTAGGACTAAATGCTAAATAAATAAAAATAAAAAAAATTTATAGTAAAGTTGAATAAAAACCCATTCAGAAGTGTTCAAAGGCCAACGTACTTATTCAAAATGTGTATTTCATAATAAAATAGCTTGCACTTACCGTGAAGTCAAACTTCTGGGTGTAACATGTTTGTTTCCAAAACTGCCGCTGAAAGCGATAAAGAACTCTTCCTGAACCTTCGCATACGTAGGGTCAATGGATGATACATATTCTTTAAGCGCTCTTTGAAATGCAATCTGTTCTTCAAACGCATTTTCAAGCAGAGTCTTGGCTCTTTCGGGATTCTTTCTCCGCAGATCATTTACGTTTACATTTAATCGTTTTGACTTCTCGGCTATCATTACTTTAACCCTTTCCATATAAATACCTTGATCTTCCTGAAATTGATAAAAATAATTGAGCATAAATCCCGGTAAAAGTTTTTAGGTTACTTTTGAATTGGACTGAAAACAAACCTCATCGTCCAAAAATTCTAAATATTCTCTCTGTAAATCCCTTAGACGTTGATCAAAATCGCCTTCTTCCATTTTAATATCTTAAATTGAAGTAAACGAAAACAATATTTTAAAAACAACAACACAAAGCGCACGATTAAAATTTTATGACATTTGCAAGTTTTGGCGCCAAATTTGACACAGATTAAAAAAATAAACACAGTTTAATGAGAAACGAAACACTAACCAGTAGTGAGTGATACCAGTGCTCAGTTTAATCATACTTTGCTAGTTTTCCAATTGCAGAGCATAATGCGACTCAGTACCGCACAATGCTGAACTATGCTGACGCTTAAGTGGAGCATGAATTAGTTTTAAAAAAAAAAAATACTGAAATAAAATTGTATTCACATTATAAGTGTGGAATATAAAAAAAAGTCATTGTTTGTACCTTCATCCACACTTATATTAATTTTTTTTATTTTAGAGATATCAATGAGCACTAACACTTAGAGAATGGTATAGGAAGAATCTAAAATTGTAGTAATTTGCAACCTACTTCAAGTCAAGTCTAATTTCATTTAGTCTGTGCTTGATGTTTGATTGGACCATGCACGAAGTATAGATACAAGGAGTCCGAACGGTATAGGCTTTTCCATAATATTTCGTGTACACAATAATCAACCCAGATCATAGTTCTATTTTCTGCCACTGGCTGCGCAAGTATTCAGGACGTACCGATGCTAGTATAGAATATCAGAATATCTCTTGACCTTCTCTGTATTGTTGGGTTTAAAGCACTCGAAAAATTTCCTAAAACTTATATTTATATCCACGTTTCTCAGAATATTTTTTTCCACAAGTGTCAATAGTTCAAACGAGTACTTCTTGAAAAATGGCGCACTCTACCGGCAAAAATCTGTCCCTTAAATTGAGACCATTCGTTCAACATTACGTTCGGACTCCTTGTATCTATACCACTGCCCGGAATCTTAGAAGAAACCATAGACAACCATTTTGTGACAGCGGACGTCAGAGGAAATTTGAGGAAACTTAGGTTTTGAAAGGCGTCATGTCTGTCCATGACATTAATTTTAGTGTTGCCATTGTTCAGCACAGACTAATATGTTCTAAACTTTCTGTGATAGGTTTTAAGAACACAGATTTGATCCATGATTCAAATTTGTAAGTACATATGCGGCGGCCACAAACCGGGCGACGAGGATTGATAGTAGCCTTGGAATCACCTCTGGTTCATAGGGCTCCTCCAAAGAACTAAACTCTCAAACTAAACTAAATTCATTCATCAAATTAAATTCTCCAATAAATCTAATTAAAAAAGGGGTGACGATTTTTGTCTTTGTTTCATACATTGTGATGATTTATTTGGGGTCTCGGGATTGAAGGAGTGCAAACGGCGCAGGGTCACGAAGTTCGGCGTTTTTTTAAGGAGCCCTATGTGATGTAGTGGAAGAATAAGAGCTTTTTAGAGAACTTTTTTTTCTTTATTCTTTCTGTGACTGTCGCCGTTTGTCAACTTGTCACTTGTGTTGTCACATGGTTGTCACCATTGTATAATTTGCCCTTATTTTAATTTGCAATTTTTTACATCTTATTTGTTTTAATTATAATTTTAGTTATAAGTTGAATGGTCAGGAGTATATTCTGCGAGCATATCTTCTCTCATCAAAACTGCAATATTCCGTATATGTTTTATCATGAAGACGACATGCTATATTCCTAAATGCAAAAGCAAGCGAAAGAATGTGGCTCTGCACCAATTTCCGATTCGAGAAACAGTCACCAAGAAGTGTATTTAGAGTATTGACTCTGCTCTTTTGAAGGGCCTTTCGGAAGATCAAGTAAGATCGTCATATGTGTGTAACAAACACTTTGAACTACGATTTGTTACGACGCTGGCAATTCTCATATTCTACTTTATTCTTAAAAGAGGAAATTGAGACCGACGCATTTGCTACTAGTTATGAATCTCAAGGCCCATCGGCTATTCAGGGTGTCAGTTGGTACCCGGGTTTTCTGCTTTAATTTAATTTATTAAGTCAGCTAGGTAATTTTAAAATTAACAATTTACTGTTGTAAATTCTGTTTCTGTTGTCCGTATAGTGAAGAATGCAAGTGTCGTCACCCCTTTTTGTTCCTAGGGTGCTGTAAAAGTTAGCTAAGGAATATTGTACACATATAACATCCTCTGTGAGAGACGAAAAATTATTGTACGTTATAAAAAATAAAATTGATATTTTAAATAATCGTCCGCCATTTGTTAACACGAGGCATAAGCACAATCTTGTAATGCATGTAACTCGACTATGTTATTGATAATAAAATAAATCTTTGGAGTAAGTAGTTCTGGGGCAATACATATTGTTTAGATTTTAAAAGTATATTGGCTTGCTCTGACCTTGATAATAAGTGTACCTATTTAATATATTGGCGCTCTATAGTCTCTGCCTACCCCAATGGGAAAAAGGCGTGATGTTATGATATGTATAAGTGTATTTTCGTAGATATGTTAATTCTGTTTTGTCATTTACAATAAAATAATTCGGTAACCAGTTAATTGTAATTTTATTTTTGCATCTAAATAATTATCTATAGTGTAAAATATGTGGCTACATAGCTATAACATGTGGTTAATATCTAATGGCTTTTTATTACGGCTGTACTCAGTTGACAGTTGAGCAGTCAAATGACAATCAAATGACAGTCAAATGACAGTTGTCAGAATGCAAAATACCCCTCCTCTATTTTACCCGTTCTTCTGAGTTTCCCTTCTGATACGTAGTATCTTCTATCTATTCTGTGATCTATACTTCGTGAATTGGACATTGGATTAAATTTATAACCTAAAAATCATAAAAATATTTAAACAAAAGTTATTATTTAAAACTGTATTTAGATTCTATGGCTTAAATTATTGCGTAATATATCTCCGTACAATGTCTGAATTAAACTCTTCCTCCAACCAGTCCGCACCGTCGCCACAAAACAATAAAGAGAAAGAAACTGGAACGGATCGAGTTAAATTAAAAATACTTGCATTCCATGGCTATAGGCAGAACGGGTCTGTATTCAGAGGAAAAATAGGTTCATTTCGGAAAGCTGTCGCTAAATACGCCCAGCTTGTTTTCATATCCGCACCACATAAAGTCGTGAACGAAGATGGGAATGGCGATGAAGGTTTGTTGTTGTATTGTATACTCTATAGTGACTACTAGATAACATTTTGTTACTATCTTACTGATATTATAAATATGACTTATGTATGAAAGCTTAAACAACAAAAATTCTTTCCATTTTATGTTTAAAACTCAAAGATAGATATTTTGGAAAGACTGAATAAATTTTAGTTTTAAGTAGCAGAGCACCGTCTATATGTAATTCACCAATGGTTAAGTTATGAAGCAAAATTAGTCAATTACAGTGTTGTGATAATACTCCAATTGTTGTTATCAGATTCTCGTTCCTGGTGGTTCAATGCTGAAGATAACACATTTAGTGGAAAGTGTCTAGGAGGACCCGCACTTGGGTTTCAAGAAACTCTGGCTTTAGTAGAGAAGGTAGTAGAAGAACATGGACCATTTGATGGGTTCATGGGTTTCTCTCAAGGTGCCTGTTTAGTGGGATTACTAGCTGCCATGCAGCAGAAAGGATGTAAGTATTAATTTCATTATTTGTCTCAAAACTAAATTATAAATAAGAAATAATTAGAGTAGCATTTTATTTACAGTCTCTACAATGAATGGAATCCCTGACTAAATTAGATATATATGGACTTGTCATCTTTTTCAGATCTAGCCTACACTTTCAACTTTGCAATATTTGCCTCAGGATTTCGATCAGGCAGCCTAGTACATAAAGGTTTTTATGATGAAGAGATTACATTACCATCTTTACATGTTTATGGAGAAAGTGACTCAATTATACCTAAAGGTAATAATTATATTAAATAGATAATTTAATTACTTAAATTGAAATGTGAAAATAATTTTGTAAATGTAGAATGCTCATTTGCTCTCAGCTGACCATCTTATATTGTTACAATGTGCACCTACATGAAATCTATTGAAATATTTTCCTTTCAGAAATGAGTGAATCACTCATCAACCTATTTATAAAACCAGTGGTAGCAGAACATTCAGGTGGCCACTATGTGGCTTGCTCAGGGGCCATTAAAGATGCATATCAAGACTTTTTGAGTGATAGACATCAAGAATTGACTCAAACAGAAAACACAGAAACATAGTACTATTTATGTAATTAAGTAATAAAAACATGTAACGGGTGATAAATAGAATGTGTCGCATACAAATATATGGATAATATAATGTATTTTAAGTTATCAAAGTTGTTTCTTAAACCTTTTTAACCCAACCCATTAATTAACCGACCCAATATATAAAGCAATTGTATAGCAGTTCATCTCCTGATAAGCAACCTTTGATTGAATAGATTGCTTGATGGAACCAGGCCAAAATAAGGTTTCCTAAATTACTTCAATAAATGTGTGCTACATTTATTGAAGTAATTTAGGAAACCTTATTTTTGTCTATGGTCTGCTTGCTTTTGATTCTCATAAAAACCATTGGCTTGCCTTTCACAATTCACATGGATAAGAAAATAATATTAGTCTATGGTATTGTCAATGTGAGAAGTTAGGTTATGTTTATATTTAAAAAAACTAATTTCTAAATAATTTATTTTAAATGAATAGTAAAGAATAAAAGTATTTATTTTATTTCAAGAATATAAAATGTGGCGCCGATATTTATTATGGTTTGCACAAGAACATGTTGATTTTCGTCATGCTGTAAGTTAATTTAATTTATCATTACTCTAAATTTTAGAGTCCTTTAATTAAGTGATAATTACTATCCATTAAAGTAAACTCTAGTTTAAAGTTACAAAATTCCTATTTGAATTATAATTTCGTGATATATAGTTATTTCTATGATTAATTTGATGTTATTTTTATGTTTATTAATTTTATTAAATGGGATGTGTTTTCTATACTTTCAGGAAATGAACAGTATATTATCCATGTGTAATATTCAAATAAAATTTATTGAGCCACCATGTATACAAAAGCCTTATTGGATAGTGGAGCTACCTACCGAGGACTGTATAAAACAGATTGCTTCAAGATCTGTGTTAGTTAAAAACTGCATAGAGTTATGGGCGAGAGCTCAAACAAAAACTCAGTTACATATAAATTTAAAGAAATCATTACAAAATGAAACATGCAGATGGATAATGAATGATAATTATAATTCTATTAGTGATCTACATGTATCTCCTAAAGAGTTAATAGAATGTTGCCGTTCTCCAAAACTTTCTTTTAAAGTGGAAGTTGAGACATTCTGTAAACATTTTTCTATGAAAGAAAAAGTTGCAAAAATAGAGGTGAGATACATTTTATTTTTTAATTGCTGTCATTCTGTCTAAAGTTATGTTATTATATCAATAAAATTACAATTTATTAAATTTTTTTAAATACTTCTGTCTTTGTAAAAATAAAGTGTTAACAACGCAAAATGAACATAATATGACCCCTCTATGACTGCATCTGTGTCTTGCCATTAAATATTAATTCTATAGGTAAGATCTACTTTTGGTTATTTGTTGAAGTGAGGTAGTGTAGTGCTAATAAATAAATAAATTCATATAACAAGATTTATCAGACTTTCTTGGTCCACTGTTGGACATAGGCCATAGAACGCCTCAATGCATGGTCATGCATCCAATAGCTCCCTGTTACCTTGGCAATATTTTCGCTCCAGAAAATATAACTAGAGTCATATAAAAATATATTGATTTCAGGAATTCAGTTATTTGCCTTTAGAAGGTCCTGTTAGTCTGAAGAATCCTGATGTAACATTAACTTACTTGGAGTTTTATGGTGTAGACCCCAACAATGTTCCTGAGGAGCCCTATGATGTGTTCTTTGGGAAATGGGTAACAATATTTTATTTAATTTTAAATTTATCTTATTTTCTGTGTGAAGAAATATGAAAGAAAGATGAGTGGACACAGATTTGATCTCAAACAGAAAAGTATACATAGTATATAGATTAAGACATGTTGCACAGACCCCAAAGAACAAGATAAGAGCAGGAGAATAATAAAGAATTAGAATCACAAAATTCTCTGTAGTTAGGGAATAATATGTTACTTATTTATATCTTGGATTTAGACAAAGCATTGGAGTTTTCTAAACAACATACTTTTGACAAAGCGACTTTTTTACGCGTCTATAACGAGTACACTTTTTTAATTTGACACGACATTTTGGAGATTCTGCCACCATTGCTATAGATAAAATGGGCTAGCTGACAACACCAGCTGTTGCCCGCGACTTCGTACGCGTGGATATTAGAAATGTTTCGCCGTTTTTGCAACATCTTTCACTACTGCTCCGCTCCTGTTGTTCGCAACGTGATGTTATATAGCCCTCCTCGATATATGAACTACCAACACAACAAGAATTTTTCAATTTGAAACAGCAGTTCCTGAGATTACCGCGTTCAGACAAACAAACTCTTCACTTCATAAGCTAATATATAAAATTTCCATGTCACAATTTTATATGCGTAGTCAGTAGGTCTAAGAATCGGACATCTATTTTTCAAACGAATCCCCCCCTCCAAGGCTTTTGTATGGCAAAACAACGTTTGCGGGGTCAGCTAGTATTAGTATAGATATACGCGTCTAAATACATAAAATGTGGTTTATCTGAATAAACGAGTCACGCAAGTTTTAGAGTCTGTTCAGTGGAGACGGACAAAAAGAATACAACTGCCGTCTTTTATCATGTCATGAACTAGTCTAGTCCCACCCGTGACCATAGTGACTGCAAAGTCTCCGAAACCTCGGGTTAAAATTTAAAACAAATATACGCGCCTAAATCTGTAAAAAGTTGTTTTTTTTTCCTTATTGCCAGGTAGCAGATGGTCAACGTGATTTAATCCAAGCACATTCGTTAAAAAAACGTCAATTTATTGGCAACACCAGTATGGATGCTCAACTGGCTATCATTATGGCTAATCAAGCTCAAGTTAGACCTGGAGATGTGGTGCTTGATCCTTTTGTGGGATCAGGCTCGTTATTAGTACCTGCTGCACATTTTGGAGGTAAGTTAAGCAAAAGAATTATGTTATTCATTTTTCTTCATTTATCTTTTGAACGCAGGTTCGCGTTTATTAGAAATAGTTTATTTTTATATCAAAAATAATACTTTTTAACGAACTTGAACCATTATATAATAAACCACAAATTATCTATTATTTAATATATATATATATATTTTTTAAATTGCCTTGATTATATATTTATCTAGCTGAAAATCTCCGAAACGTCAGCCTAAATTTTAACCTATTTTATTTTAAAATACTTGTCACAAATACTTGTTTGAATCGTAAAAAAGTTACATTAATCGTAAAAGTATAAATGAAGCTATATTTTACGGATGCGCTAACTTTATAAATATTAGTATGATCCGCGAGCGGACGTACCTTGGACTTATTTTTATCGGAGAGTGTGTTATAGCCAAAAATATAAATAAATACTAAGGAAATTTAAATCGAATCTCGTTTTTTTTTATACAATTATCGGTATTTTTTCATGTTTCAACCCTCAAAACAGGGGCGTATTTTGAAATATAGCGCCCAAGGCTCGTAAGATTTGCCGACCTATAAATTAATGGAGATAGAGCAAAGTACTGCGCCAGACTCCTGTCACTGCCTGGGTTTCTGTTCTCGATAAACGCAAAAAATACTGAATGAATTTATGCATTTTTAACCATGGGCGTAGCAAGAGGGGACTTTGATGGGTGGATCTAGACATAGGCGATATGCTTGTAAACCAAGGGAGGCCTGACTATTTCTTTGAGCGAGGTGCGTTACGCCGTCACTGACCGCCTCCATGGCTCCAGTTGCCTTAAAACCCAGTGGTTCCGCCCATGAATTTATCCAAACATTATTCCTGACTTGAGTTTATTGTCTCAGGTCACGTGTGGGGCTCCGACATAGATTTCATGATGTTGCACGCACGCACTAGGCCTACTCGCGTCGGACAAAAGGTAACAATGTATGTATTATATCTACAAGGTGATTGATTCATTACATTTGCAATTACAGCAACTGATGTAGAACGAGGTATTTTCAGTTCTTGTTTTAAATTACTGTCTCTTACCTAAGAGAGATTCATAGAATAGAAATAATACAAGTGGCTTCAATTCTACGTGCACGACTAAACTTAACTAAAAAATTAAAACAACATATAATTTGCGATAAGGACAGGAAGAAGATTATTATGTAGGTACTAGCTGTTGCCCGCGACTCCGTTCGCGTGGTTTTTAGAGAATTTTCCCCGTTTTTACAACAGTTTTCACTACTGCTTCGCTTCTATTGGTCATAACGTGATGTAAAGCCTTCCTCGATAAATGCCCTATCTAACACTAAAATTATTTTTCAAATCGGCCCAGTGGTTCCTGAGATTAGCGCGTTCAAACAAACAAACAAACTCTTCAGCTTTATAATATTAGTATAGATTAACGGTCTTATTCATAATGACTTATTGGTTAGGTTTAAACGGAGATTTTATCGGAGAGATAAAAAAACTTTTTATCGTAAAAAGACTATTATGAATAACAAGTTTTGACAATTTTCGCGAACCGATTTTAGCAAACTTTTAAACCTCCGATAAGTCATTATGAATAAGAACCATAAGTCGCGATTTATGCATTGTAAGTTTTTGAGTTCAGTCACTTTCATTATAAGAATTACAATAGTGGGAACATCGACCTATTGGCCCTAAGCATAACTGTATTTTAATAATATTGGTATTCATGGATATTTCACACAACGTCCTCTGGTCCCAAGCTAAGCTTATATGCTTGTGTTATGGGTACCTGAATTATATATGCATTATATAATTACAATAGTACCTACAAATGTTTGTACCACGTCTGGGTGTTTACTATGTATTATAAGTATGTATTTACAAAAGCAAAGTAGTATAAGTATTCTATCCGTATTCTGGTACCCATAACACAAGCATATAAGCTTACCTTGGGATGAGAGGACGTGGTGTGAAATGTCCATGAATATTTATTTATTTATAATTATAAATTATATGTATGTAGGTCCGAACTAAAGACGAGAGTATACGCGGCAACATGAAGCAGTACAACGTAGAGGCTAAATACCTTGATGTGATTGTGAGCGACTTCTCAATGCCGATGTGGAGACAAGGTCTTAAGTTCGACGCTATTATTACTGATCGTAAGTGCTTTTGACATGATTTTGTCAACTTAGACTTGGAAGTAAGTTGTTCTGGAGCATTCGCATAGGAAAATAAATATATAAATATTCATGGACATTTCACATAACGACCTCTGGTCCCAAGCTAAGCTTATATGCTTGTGTTATGGGTACCAGAATACGGATATGCTACATATACTACTTTTCTTTTGTAAATACATACATACTTATAATACATAGAAACACCCAGACGCAGAACAAACATTTCTATGACAATTAGAAAAATAACACAAGTGAATGTCCCGAGCGGGAATCGAACTCGCGACCTCTTGATCGGCAGTCCGTTACGTGAACCACTCAACCACGAGGCTCGTCTAAAAAAGTGAAAAGCTCAGATTTTTATACCAGTTCTTATTTTTTAGGTTGTTTCAATATCAATTGTTCGTTGATACACCAGTTAGTTGCTTCTTCTATATGTATCTCCCTCTCTCTCTAGCCTTTTAACTATTCGTGTTGGTAAAGGGTTTATTTTCGAGTATTTTGTCCCTCACAGAGGATATCATGTGTATTATGTATTCCTTAGTTGGTTTTTACAGCACCCTAATGAACGCGCTAATCGCAGGAATTACTGATCCGATTTGAATAATTCTTTCAGTTTTGGATAGTACATTTATTGAGGAAGGCTATAGGCCATATAACATCACGCAGCGACCAATAGCAGCGAAGCATTAGTGAAATATTTTGTAAAAACTGAGAACATTTTCTAAATACCACACATAACATATTTATTATAGTTTGTCTGCTCTTTTGAATTGTGTGTATTTATTTATGCCTGCTAATATTATAAATGCGAAAGTAACTCTGTCTGTCTGTGTGTTACGCTTTCCCGCTTAAACCTCTCAACCGATTTTGATGAAATTTGGCACAGACAATCTTTAGACCCTGAGAAAGGACATAGACTACCTTTTATTGCGATAAAAAGGGATAAAAAGTTTTCTAAATTTCACGCGGATGGTGTCGCGGGCAACAGCTGGTTCTATATATATCACTATAGGTTGTTTGTTGGTGTAGTTAACCGCTACCACAAGCTTTTCCTACTTGGTAGATTACTAGGTACTAGATTACAAATGCCTATTCTGCGTCTGGGTGTTTAATATGTATTATAAGTATGTATTTACAAAAGAAAAGTAGTATATGTATTCTATCCGTATTCTGGTACCCATAACACAAGCATATAAGCTTAGCTTGGGATGAGAGGACGTTGTGTCGAATGTTCGTGAATAATTATTATTAATATTCAGCTCCATACGGTGTGAGAGAGCCAACAGAACGTATAGGCATAGAAAGAGATGAGTACACTCTATCTGAAGAACATCTGGTGAATCATATACCTGCTAAAGTGGACTACAGTCTGGCTAATATATACAATGATCTGCTCAACTTTGCTGCCAGTCATCTGGAGTCTGGCAGAAGACTTGTTTGCTGGTATCCTGTAGTTCGGTAACTATATTTTATTTATTTATTTATAATTATAAATTTATGCACACAGTCTTTATCTATATTCTATATATATTATATATTCTATATAATATTATAAAGCTGAAGAGTTTGTTTGTTTGTTTGTTGGAACGCGCTAATCTCAGGAACCACAGGGCCGATTTGAAAAATTCTTTCAGCGTTAGATAGGGCATTTTCCGGGGAAGGCTTTAGACTATATAAAATCACGCTACGACCAGTAGAAGCGAAGCAGTAGTGAAAAATGTTGCAAAAACGGGGAACATTTTCTAAATTCTACGCGGACGGAGTCGCGGACAACAGCTAGTTTATTATAAAACATACCTAGTCGTTTTGTTTGTATGTATGTCCCTATATGAGCTTATATCTTCAAAACTACGCAACAGATTTTGATGCATTTCTTTAAATGATGGTGGGTTTAAGATGTTTTTTTTTGTGTAATTTGTTGAGATTTTATTTCTAAATTCCACGCTTACGAAGTTGTGGGCGACACCTAGTTTGTTAATTAACTCAAAGTACTGATCGGATTTTAATGCTGTTTATATTAATATCTTGATTCATCATCATCATAACATCACGCCCTTTTCCCATGAGGCTCGGCAGAGAGATTCAGTTTTTACAAATTGGTTATGAAACATTTTTTCAAAATGTCGTAAAACCTCAAGACATCATTAATTTGTTTTACAGAGAAGAATATAATGACGAGCGATTACCTTCTCATCCGTGCTTCAATCTGGTATCGAACTCTGAACAAGTGTTATCAAAATTAATGGCTCGAAGACTTCTCACATATGAAAAAGTACACGACGATGTGTCACATATAACGGTTGACCCTAATTCAAGTGATTATAATTTTAGGTACATATTTTAAATTTTAATTAGCTATGTAAAGATCCATTACTACACGGAGTATGGTGTACGTTGCTACGTCCACACGGACGTAACAACGTACACCATAGTCCGTGGCGTGGTGACGGACTAAGAATACAAGTGTCATCACCCCTTTTCCTTCCCAGGGTGCTGTAAAAACCAGCTCTCAACATCCTATGTGAGAGATAAAAACTCGAAAATAACCTCTGTGGACACGCCTGGTCAGCGCGGCGATGTAGATCATAATCCCTCCCAAAGTAGAGGGTTCCCAACAGTGGGACGTCAATGGGCTGGAGAGAGAGAGAGATATATATAAAGATATTTCGAGTCGATCTTTGGACATGATCCGATCATGTCCATCGGATGTCCATGATCATGATCTGAGGCAAAAGCTAGTATAATATGTATTTGTGATCAGAATCAGGTACTGAATCTCTCTCTTCAGCCCATTTACGTCTCACTGTTGGGCACAGGCCTCCTCCACTTTGGGAGGGATTATGGTCTACTGTGCCGCGCTGACCAGGCGTGTTGGCACAGGGATTTTTTTTCAAGTTTTCCGTCTCTCACAGAGGATGTTATCTGTGTGCAATATCCCTTAGCTAACTTTTACAGCACTCTGGGGATGAGATGGGGTGGTCACCACACGGACGGGTAAATACTGAATACCCTCCTTCAATGCTTACGCTATATAGTCACCCTGTATATTTACCTGTCACGATGTTATTAGCCTAATTTTGAGCGTTTCGCTTTTTTTTTTTATCACAATTAATTTATAGAAAACCCTTCTTTTTCTAGGGAGAAATACTTCTCAGTTGGTGAACTATCACGGCGTGAAAGAAAAGAGAGGAAAGCAGAAGAGTTAGCAACAAACCCTAAGTGGAGAGCGGCTAAATATAAAGATTGTACATAATGTAATTGTAAGATTTTAATCCATAATCTATACATATAATAATTTTTAATAAAATATTAAAAAGCTGAAGAGTTTGTTTGTTTAAACGTATAAAACCATAAGTAAAGCATTGCTTGTCAATTGCAAAATCAATGAATTACTTCAGAAAAGTATAGTTACTGCCTACCCCCTGACTAGTGGCGTAGCTAGGTAACCAAGAGCCTTGGGGCAAATAAAAAAATGGGACCCCACTGCTATGTAAACTGACTAGGTGTTATCAAATAAAAATATGAAATATCCAAATATTTTTAAAATTAAAAAAAATGGTAATTCAGTTCGATCAAGATTTCTGGTAAGGATTCGAGGGCCCCAGGAGCTTGAGGGCCTAGCAACTTGGTAGCTACGCCACTGCCCCTGACCAATATATGATTTCATAACCTACATAAAGGTTACTTTTGATCTGGGAAAATCTGGTCATCCCGTGGCAATCGAAGAAATCAAATGTAGTTTTTAGTTTGACGAACATCGTTAGATGGCTTTGACGTATAGTTAGACGCAGTGTTTTTTTTGTGTGGCAACCCACCTGCTTAGTAAATTATTGCCAGGCTCATTTAATCTCTTTTCATATGGTTTAGGCGCGAAAAGCAATGTTCTAACTAAATGCGGCTTTTAGCAAATATTTATATCTTTAACGGCGGGGTCTCTAAATATACTCATCATCATCATCATAACATCACGCCTTTTTCCCATGGGGGTAGGGAGAGACTACAGAGCGCCATCTGCTACGATCCAAATATACTTCCTTGGCTTCATCCACACTCATACATCTGGTCATACATGCCCCACGGTTGTAAGTGCTACGCACTTGCCCCTTTTGGAGTATGCCGGCGATGGCATCGGAGTATATTTTTCTCGGGCGTCCTCTCCCAGCATTTCCACTTACCTCCGCCGTGTATGCCTTTCGTTAAGCGTCTCTCATCCATCCTCTCCACATGAACAAACCACCTAAGCGTACTTTTCTCCACCTCAGTCACTACATCCTCTTTCTGACTGCAACTGTATGTATACTGAAAAGGATAATTTTTGAATGAAACTTCAGTTTTACTTATTAACAATACTGTAATATAGAAAATAACAAACACCAATAATCAAAACATTTACATTACATCTTTTAAAATAGGTATATATAAATGCATATCATATGTAAAGTAAGTACCAACCCATCAACGACAGGGTCCGATAACTCTGAAAAATTGATATCACCTTTAAAGTGAAAGAGACTTAACTCAAAATTAAAAGTAACTCTTATATGTTATTTATAAAAATCAATAGCTGTTCGCTAGTCTCGAGAATGGGTGGGCTGATTTTGTTCTTGAAATATTCATGAAAGTCTAGGAACAGTTTAAATGGTGACAAAATATATGGGAATCTATGATTATAATGATTGAGTTTTACACTAGGTGAATTGTGCAACACAATCAGAACGTCGCGCGGTAAATATTAGTTGTCATATTAAATCGCGGTTTGTGTGTATTATTTTGAGTTAAGTCACTTTCATTATAAGAGTCCGAATGGATCATAAGGATTTAGACGTGTAGGTACTTAAAATTTTACCATCATTCATATCTAGACAAATTCTTAGTTAAAATCACATTATATATACATATATGTATATCTGTGAGGAATAGTTTATTAAATAATAAATATAACATAATATTAAATATAACAATGTAGTTAGTCTGTGATAGCGAGTGCCAACATCATGTTAGTAAGTCCTGCAGTATTAGTCTTGGGTGTAGAAGCAGCCCTCTGAGCTTTACTCTGTGCCCACTGACAGAGTTTCCATAGTTCTGAACGTTTAGAACTGTTGCCCGACGATTTGTAATGTTGTAGCAAGTTGTTGCATACCTAATAACAATATTTTATGTTATGATATGTTGTGGCTACATATATACAATAGAGAAATATTTATAGATCTTACACACAACGCCCTCTGGTCCCAAGCTAAGCTTATTCGCTTGCGTTATGGTTATGGGTACCAGAATACGCATAGAATACGAATACTACTTTTCATTTGTAAAACATACTTATACCCGCGACCTCTTGAACGGCAGTACTTTACATAAACCACTAGACCACGACGCCCGTCTATTTTGACGTGACTTTGCTTTTTTAAATACTTCATAATCATCATCAACTTAATTTTTTTTTAAAGAAAAATATTTCATTCCTAATGTTAAGTGTTTAAATCTTCTAAAAACTGATAGTATTAGAGATAGAGGACATTTTATAAATAAAATAAATAATCAGGAAGATTTTTAACAATGTCCTACGGTTCAAGATAAGCTTTTGTTATTTATAAATAAAAACATCCGAGTCCCAATGCAGATATTTATGTATAGAAAGAAAGAAAGAAAAATTTTTATTACTGCCCAATCAATTTACATTTCAAGTCTTACATTAAAAGAAATAAACATTAACGGTCTCATTCATAATGACTTATAGGAGGTTTAAACGCAGATTTTATCGGAAAGATAATAAACGTTTTAGCGTAAAAAGACTATTATGCAGAACAATTTTTGTAAATTTTCGCGAACTTTTAAACCTTCGATAAGTCATTATGAATAAGACCATAAGTTATCATAAACATATATATGTTTATGATAACTTATGGTCTTTCGTGTGACACAAACATCATACATATGTATGATGTTTGTGTCACAGAAATAATTGCCCAGTGCGAGAATAGAACTCGCGACATTATAGTATGCTTACCAAAAATAATCCAAGTAAAGCCCTCATATTATTCTTGTTCAATTTCAATGCTTGACAGTAATATATTTTTGCCAACTCCATATTTTCAACACCACCCTGAAATAATACAAAATCCGATAATCTAGTATTCAGTGATTAAATTAAAAGTATTCTAATATTACGAAGCATCCACACTAATGTGCAGTCATCATCACATCTTTTACCCAGAGGGTAGGCAGAGTAAATGAAACTAAACAGTTGCAAACCTAAGAATCTCTCTCTCTCTCTCCAGCCCATTTACGTCCCACAGTTGGGGACGGGCCTCCTCCCCTTTGGGAGGGATTATGGTCTACTGTGCCACGCTGACCCTTGGGAGGAGATGGGGTGGTGACACTTGTATTCTTAATCCGTCACCACACGGAGAGAAGAGAAGAATATTAATTACAAACTTAAGAGTATCAAACCCATAGGTTCACACACGCGGTTTTCTTTAACAAATATACTGCCAGGACTATGGGGTGCTGAAGTAAACGCCCACAAATACTACAACGAAATATCATTTGCCGCTACGCACGCTCACCTCCCGCACACTAACAGCCGTATTCACAAACGTTACTGTGAGGTCTCATAGTAGGCATGGACGCACAGGGGTAGCAAAATCATTTCACAAACAATACTTAAGTGGTGAAGCGCACTATGCGTTTGTTAAACTGAACGCATAGCTAAGTTTTGTCTATGAATACAAAGGCTCGATGAACGGAACGCACTGAAAAGTGATACCCTTTGCACAGTGCATCAACACTTAAGTACTTACTTAAGTAAATATTGTTTATGAATACGGGTGTTAGAGACAACTGTGTATGTAAACAAGCATAGCTAGACCATTGCTCTCGTAAATTTTTCAGCGCGGGTCTCGTTACCATGTCCACTCTTATTGGATTAATGCTCTAAGTTTACAATAGAATATTCCCGAATATTAAATTGTTTTCTGTTTTACAAAAGCTATCTACTGTAGTGTAATATACATATATGTATAATAAATATGTATCTTAACTCTTACCATAGTATATCGTATATCAGCGAGACGCTGATGCATCAGATGGTTATGTGGCTGATGGAGAATCAACTCCTCAGCGCAGAAGGCGGCGCGGGAATACTCCTGGACTTGAAGGTACAGTTCACACAGCTCCTGCCACGCTTCTACATCTGACATGAACCTAAATAATACAAAAGTGTATGTTTATTCCTATTAATACGCGCGTTTTTCTGATCTTCACCAAGTGCGGGCCGACGCGTATACGCGTCCATACAAAAAAAATCTGTAGGCAAGCGGGGTGCGCCGCACCTGTGCGTTTATACCGTGTATTCTGGGTGTCTATTGTTTCGAAGCGGTCGTAAAATGTGGAATTGTAAAGGAGACTACACACTAGTCAGGTTTCTGCTACGAATCTTGCAGGGGGGGGGGGGGCGGCAGCGACGACAACAATAACCTAATTTAGTAAAATAGATTATTGAAATAATTTTATTATGACTCGCTCTTTTAACTAAAGTAATAGGTAGTTTTAGTCTATTTATTTATTGACGGGCCTCGTGGTGTAGTGGTTCTGGTAACGGATTGCCGATCAAGAGGTCGCGGGTTCGATTCCCGCTCGGGACAATCATTTGTGTGATTTTTCTAATTGTCATACAAATGTTTGTACTGCGTCTGGGTGTTTCTATGTATTATAAGTATGTATTTACAAAAGAAAAGTAGTATATGTATTCTATCCGTATTCTGGTACCCATAACACAAGCATATAAGCTTAGCTTGGGACCAGAGGACGTTGTGTGAAATGTCCATGAATATTTATTTATTATTATTTATTATTATTATTTATTTATAAATGGTGTCTATTACGAGGCGGGCGAAGAGTCGTAAATTAAAAAAAATTAAGAATCTAAGGGCTTTCGGGAGAAGGTACCTTTACTATTACTGTTTTATTAAGGTATAACTTACTATTTTAACAAAATCGAACGAAGATATATTATGGCGTAAACTTCACAAAATCTCTTACAAATAAACACTAGTGTGGAAGCACCTTTATCCATCCAACACCTTTATATGACCCGTAATTGTTATATGACAGTCATAAAACTCGAAAGTTACCGAACGCACATAAGCGTCGGCCGCACTGCGGGAAGGTAAAAGACAACGCGCTATAGCGTCCAGCCGCACTACGCGAGTTTTCTATGAACGCATATAAGCGTTCTTAGCACTACGCGAAAAATTTTTTGAACGCACATACGCGTTTTCAGCACTGGGCGAAAGACTCTTTTATCAGCATTGGCTATAAATTCGCAAATTATTCAGCATTGAACGCGTTAATATAGTTAGGTTCTCCTGTCCATTAGTGACAGTAAGTTAACTAAATGAATTAGTTAACTAAATGTTATCCATGGAGTTTCTTGTCTGTTCTTCTCCATAGGATTCGCGTTGGAACAGACACCTAGTTTCTGACGTTTCAAGAGCTTGTAAAACATGCCAACTTGAAATAAAAATCGTTACTTTGACTTACCTCACAGAGAGAATTAGATCGTAACTGCTGGCGCTCTATAGTCTCTACCTACCCCCATGCGAATGAGGCGTAGTGGTATGATAAAATCTTTATTTATAGAGAACTTGGTTTTCAAAAAGCTGGAGAAAGATGAACCCATAACTCCTACATTTTGTAGTAGATAAAGCCCGAGGTTTTACCCCGGTGTATAGTTACTGCCCACAGATAAGATTCCGCACGCAAGGTGTGTTATCTGCTGGGGTCCAAAGTCATTTAAATGTGCTTACTTTTTCAAATAATCAACTAGTTCTTTAATAGCTTCGGTGATCAATCCCTGTGCTTTCAATATGGCGACGCGTCGCTTCCTAGCGGGCGAGTTAGTCTCGTCGGCTTTTATTATACCGTCCAAGACTTCTAGTGCTTCATCATATCTATTTAAATAAGAAAAAAATATTTATACAGACTTTTCAGTCACCATGGTCATATATTCATATGGACTAAAATAACTTTGGGCTAAAATTTCAAACAGATATATACGCGTCTAATACGCATAAACATTGCGCGTTATGTTTGAATAAATGAGCCGCCCAAGTGTTAGCGTATATTAAGAAAATTTATTTAAATATATATTTTATTATCTGTTATTATATTATGTGTTATTATCTGATATACTAACTTTTCTTCAGCTTCTAATATAGCAGCTTTGTGTCTCATCACACGTATGCTGCCAGGGAAGTCAGCAGACAGCTGATAGAGGCACATGTTGGCTATACCGGCCATGTGACAGTCAAGAGCTGCATATATTGTCTGTTCATTCACTAAATGTTCTGGAAATATTTACATATTTCTCTTAGATCTTACATAGATTAGCTAGGAAGCTTAATGACAGGCAATTGTCTGTATATGGCAGTACTGTGAAGGTGCTGTTGGCCAAATCACTGTCTGAAGGAGCCACTAAACTGTTTAAGAGTATTAACCTATCCTTTCAGACGGGGCACAGTCAGCAGCACTGAATTACTATAAATATCCCATGAGGCTGGCAAGGGAACCTAGGGTGAATTCAACCTCCAAAAAAAAGGAAGCTTAATACTACAAGTATTTCTAGTAACTAGTCCAAATATTTGTATGTATGTCCTAATGTGAGCTTGTATCTTCAAAACTAGTTCTTAAGCGTTTAGTAGATAAATAAGTAGTGATGTAATGATTAGGGTACTATGGAGCTAGAATAGTATATGTATGTATATGTGAGTTTACTGTTATTAAATGTTTGAGTATGTATTATATTTTCTTTCTAATATTAAACTATTAACATTTTTTTTTATCTTAAATCCCCTATGGTTACACACCTACCTTGGTTATTTCTGCATCACCCTATGGTTGACTGGAAGAAAATGCCCAAGGCATTAAGTCCGCCTGTACAATTCTTTGTATAAAGTGTGTAAATAAATAAAAATAGTCTTGTTATGACTAAAAGTTTCGAAATGAATGAGACTACACTTACTTTCATTGCCCAACTTATTTGTTTGATAATTAATGACATTACACCACAACTGTATAACATCTTCACTATTTCTTTCATTGTTTTCTCGCCACTGGCGTAGCAAATCTCTGGCCTCTGAAAATTTTAAGAAATCACTATCTACTGTTATTTTTAGGTGAACTGGGAGTGGATTAATCTAGTTTGTCACATAGTCTATGTAAATATGTGTATGTAATATAATTAATACAAAAAATACTATTGTACTGATCATTAAGGCTATGCCCTGGTGCTTAGAATAAACTCGAAATAAGAGAAGTAAGAATCAGTAGCAGTGATGCAGTGAAATGAAGCAATAGAGTACCTATATACCCAGGGTGTAATATAAACTCGATGTGGATTTCAGTTTTGTGTAAGTGTACTTAGCAATAAATATAGTCGATTAAATACGTCTCCTGTGTAAAATAAATGAAACATACCAGACAAACTTAATTCGTCATAGTTGGACATCACGGTGGTTTTTAATGGACAGATAATACCTAAAACTATTTCTTATATCACGCACCACGTAATTAATAAAATATTGTTAACTCAGTCACTCCTTACAACAATCAAATGTAATTAAATTTTATTAATCCAGGTTATTTTTTTTGCAAGTACCTCCAATGAACTCTACTCTGTAACCTGGCCTGGATATGTCAGAAATGTCTGACACTGACAGAATTACAGAGTACCTTAAAAAAAAACAGTAGAGAAGCTTGATTCGATAGTTAGATGTCGATAAAAATAATGTACTCAAAAAAATTTACTAGATTAGCAAACAAGTGAGTATTTTAAAGGCTTGAATTTACGTTTGTTTTTTATGCTCAGATTCAATCAAATGAGTGACTAGAACTCACTTTTTACGCCCTATCAAATACGTACTCTATTTTAACAAGCTTTTTGTCACAATGTACGTTATTCAGTTTGTATTTGTTATAAAAATCAAAAGCTTACCTGGATGCACCTCAAAATTTCACTAGTAGAATTATTTAATTTGCAAGAAGAATTTTTGAATTTTTTTTCATTATTATAACCAAATTATCAATTAGGTAAAGACCAAATTGTCAATTTAACAACTGATCCTGCATTTTTTGGCATAATACGAAATTAAAAAAATCTTTACATCATTGTAGTAACATTTCCAACTTTCAAGAATAAAAAATAAGCCCATGCAGCAAATGTACTCAAAGGTTGAAGTCTTATCTTTGACAACATAAAAACTAGGTACAACTTGTAAATTTTTTCAGGATTACTTTACAAAATTATCGATATCAGTTAGAAAGATCTACAGGCTCACTCTACATTAATTAAGAGAAATGTCATTGACCTAATTTAGATGAATTTAGGCTGTGATCCTTGGTATGTACATTTTATATGAACGATTACGAAAATGAACCCATATTGATTTATAGTAATGCTATTCATAGACATGTTTATTTAATTATGTAAAAAGTTTTTCTTTCATTGAAACATAAATAACTCCCCGTACTTATTTTCATTATGGTTCAAAATTTTGTCTATGACTACCATTGACGCTCCGTTCTACGCAAAAGTTATATGTGGAAATTTTTAATAAACTATACAATTTTAAAATACAGCACATCTGCGACCAGCACTTTGTCGATATATTTAATTTCGTGTATCGGAATATAAAAGTTTTGTGTGTGAACGTGAACAAGACGTCTGCAATATGTCTGACAATTTGGAATTATTTTTAGATTTAGCATAGTTGTAAATAAATAAGAATATACCTAAAGTTATCTCTGTCATGGACTGTACATAACAAATATTATAATAGGTAAGTCTGGACTATACAGTGTTAATGTATAAATCGTTATCCGTTTCATACTTTAATGTACATAATGCTCGACTTTTTTATGTCTCAATGGCCTTTATCTCGGGGTTTTGTTTTCTTTTGTCCTCTGTTTGCACGTTGAGCATGTACGTAGAATGTGATGTTATGGACTTGATGTATTAATTCTGAAGAGTTTTTTGTTTGACAGATCGATAAGAAGACTTGCTACGAAATTATGTATTGCTGTGGGTCGAGGGAGAGCATAACGTGTGAATAGTAGTTATGTGCGTCACGGACATTGTGCGGACAAATTTTAAAAAAGCAGTGCGCGTGCTGTGACCGACTTGTGTCGGTACTATCGTAGTGAGACGGTGCGAAGTGGCGGTGTCGTCGGTTCTGTCACAGTTTCACCAGCAACGTGACGTCAACATGGACCAACTGGTGCAGTGTCCTGTGTGTACACTGTTCCTACACAATGGAATGTCACTTGAGTCACACTTAGACACACATCCTAAAGACCAAGTGATAAAAGCATTATGTAGTCTAACAACCAAGCCTCCCAGTTATGGGAGCAGGACTACTACTCCTTTGAATTCAGAACGTTCATACAGAAGTAGATCACGGACACCAGCCACAGATGAGAGTAGATGGAATGGCTCCCATAGAAGTGATGACCGTTATTGGAGAAGAACACCAAGTAGAACTCCTAAGGCTAGTGTTATGTCAAGTGCATCTAGAAATAGAACACCAGATATAAGAATGGTTGATATCAACTTTGAAAGTAGTGGCTCCAATAGCTCAGGTCAAATATCCAGTACACCGTATACAATGAAAGCTGATAAATTTCAACAAACTTACCAATCATCACCAATTTCAGAATTTGATCCTCAATATGTTTATTATGATCAGCAAGAGGACAGAGAGATTAAATATTCAAGAAGTGCTGAATATAATTCAATAGGAAGCCCTGGCAATATGTATGCTTACAATAATATAATCCCTGCTGTGGGATCAGCTGTGAAGTTATTACCAACAGTACCTAAAAGAAATAGTGATGTGACTAAAATTATACAGAAACCTGGTAATGTATTGTTTAAAAATACAGGTGGTATACAGTATGCAAATTCAGGGGCAAAACCAGTACATGTTATGATGCCAAACACATCTACATTTGTTCAGAAAAATGTACAAAATAATATGATAATGGCTGGTGGTATACCTAATCTACAAATTCAAATAGATGCAAAATCAGGTGCTCCTATGATGGCGAGCAACCAAATAAATAATATGGCTACCAGTGCATTTACACAAGGTACTACATTAGTTACGCAGAATTCACAAATAATATACAGAGAGATGGTAAATAATCTTGAAGGTAAACCATTTATAACAAGTATACCTCCAGTCATGGCTCCTCATGATAATGTAGCAAATTTATCACAAACTAGTGCAATGTACCCCAATCTTATGGTGGTAGATCAGTTTGGTAATAATTCATGTATGTATTCATCACAACCGCAAGTATTATCTAACAAGACTCCTACAACCGTATTTAGTGGCAGCACACAGTTATCATCTAGTACCATACATGAGAAATCTACTGATAATGATCCTAAAACTATTATAATAGAAGTTAGCCCAATTGTCACACCAAGATCAGAGAATATCATTAACCCTCCTGCCTCCAGTATCACACAGACAAGTAAACCAGTAGAAAAATCTGATAAACAAATTGAGAATATAGAAACAAAAACAGAGTCACCTGGCTCAAGTAAGGGACTGAAAATTCTTAGTAATATAAAAGTTGAGGTTCCTGTAAAGCATCACAAAAATATGGTGAATACAGTCATGGATTTAACAGGTCCAAGTGATACTGAATATTCTGTAGAACAGATGCCATCTCCTGAAAAAATATTGCCAGATTTGGATGAAAATCCTCCAATGTCTGAAGAAAGCATACCTCCTTCAGATGCTGATAGTGTAGCATCCTCATTTATTGCAATGAAAAATAAATCTTCAAAGGATTCTAATAGGAATAATGTTGATAGTAAAATCGACACTGAATTTTCTGATAGCTGTCCTGTACCAGATTTAATATGCAATGAGAAACCATCAATATCACCTTGTAGTGAATTGTCAGAAAATTGTGATAATTCAACCGATCATACCTCAATATCTCCTAAACCTACAAGTAGTCAAGTTAGTCATAGTAATGTAATAACTTCCTGTGAGAAAATTAAACTGCCACAGAAGCCAGTGAGGCACAATCAGTTAAAACTGAACAATATTTATGTAAAAAAACACAAAAAAGTTTTGCAAATAAAAAATGCCAAGGGGTTTCTTATAAGTAAAAAAGTAGAAACAATTGCTTCCACATCTAAAGGGAATACTCCGGAAAATTTTACTATAAGTAAATTGCATAAACCTGATAAGCCTGATACTAAGGATAAATGTAGTGTTTTGCAAACTGTATCAGTGGAGATTATCAAGGGAAATGATGATAATAATGATTTTGATGCTGATACAGAGGAACAGTCCATGGATATAGAACCTACTACAAATAACACTAACAATCAAAACGAATTTAAGGTTAAAATAGATATGGTTCATGTAAAAGAGGAGATTAATTCTAGTAATGAAGGTTTTAGTAATCAGACAACAACATCAGATCGTGATGTGGCACAGTTGGAAACATTACGTCCCATCAATGTTGTATCATATGCTAATTTGTCGGGGGACTTTCAGGATAACTCTAATGATAAAGAGTTATTAGATTTGGAAGCGGCATCTAAAAACAAACAATTTGTTACTATGATGAACGAGAATTACTTTGGTGATAATATTTATGCCGATTATTTTACACCAGATAGAGTTGAATCCTTTGATTCTGGGAGAGATACCGCGGGTTATAGAGAAGGCACTAAAGAGAGTATGTATAATATTTGGGGTGAGCCATCACAGAAAGAGAATGTAAGTGAGTTTGTGTTACCGAATTTTATACACGAAAGTTACAAGATAGCAGAGAGTACTGTGATAGATTATTCGGAGATAGGAAGGGTAAGACATGATTGTGATGGCGAACCGGACACAAAGACAGACGTATTAAGTGAGAGTCGTAGTGAAAGTGAAGCACCTCTTAATATCTGTGCTGATGAGAGAATGCCGCCTAGAGGAGAGCTCAGTGGACAAGAGAGCAATGGAGATATGGAATCACCTTGGAGTGGGGTAAGATTCCTATTCATTTAATTTATTAATAGTTAACTCATATTCATTATTTTAAATATCTGATAGTGGCAGAATCTGTTAACTGCGTTTAGATTGTTAAGAAAACTGGGTTTAGTAAATGTTAGTAGGTAATTTTATTTTGAGGAATTCATAAAACTATCTGTTTAGTAAAAGAGAGTAATAAAACATTTGAGTATCAGATATTATAAACATATTAGGCTTAATTTGAGTCCAGAAGATTACTGTGAATATTTAGTTTTTATAACACCTGATTGATTTTGAAAGGTCTTTATTGGCATAAAACAAATACAAACATGTTTAGTTACATTAAACATTTTACATAAAATTAACGTTTTTTTAGACTAAATCGTCTTTACAAACATGTACCCTATTATCAACTTATTTTATATTTTACAGATTAACTACAGAAACAACATAATATTACAAAACACACTAAAAAACATATGACTTAACCTGTCAATATAGTTTAACATATTTATGTTGGTTTAAACACATACTCGTATAGGCAGACCCAAAACACTAACACCTCGCTGCAATGTGTATAACTATTAGGTCATAGACATGACATCGAGGCACCAAAGTCTTTAGTCCCCTTGTTGTAGATAATGACAAAGGTGATTGCTGTACCTGTCTAATGGATTTTTTTTTTTATATTGAGGGTATTTAGAAAAAGATGTAACCAACATCGTCGCATAACATTAACGCACCGGTCCGATGTTACGGTCCGATCGGCCATGTAGTGGGGTAGTCAACGTCATCTATATGCTAGGAAATAGTGATGGGGCAGTCGATAACGGCAATACGGTCTATCGGAATACATTATATTGTGATATCTAGTCAAGCCGATGGATGATATTAATTTAATTTTATGTACATAGTTTTTACATAAAAAATTTTTTTTTTGATAATTTTAGTACAAACGTTTTGGTGTCAGGTAATTTAATTGATTTATGCAATAACTTAAGATTAGTGCGAAATTTGGTGTGCTATGCAATTTTTAGAGCCTTATTTTGTACGACTTGAATTTTAACATAGTTAGTATCTCTAATACTACTCCAGACAGGGGCAGCATAAGTGATGCAAGGTCTTACTAACGTAGTATAAATTAATAATTTGGTTTTAGGGCTGAGGTTTGCTTTTCTGTTCAATAGAGGACTAAGCGCATTCATAGCTTTGATACCTTTATTCTTAAAGCGTCAGTATTAATAGTCCAGTTTAATTTATTGTCAAGGATTACGCCAAGATATTTAACAGATTTAGACCAGGGAAGTTATGAATTGGTTTTAGTTGTAAGCTGTCTCACTGGCAACGAGCGTCTGTGTGTAAACATGATAGCTTCGGTCTTATCAACATTCACTTTTAGCTTCCATGACATAACAAAACATGACAAAAATCTTTATAACACCTGTGTGCTGTTGTATTTCCATCTATCAGCCTTTCTCTGTCCACTGTACATATGCCTTCCCCATAGAACGCCACAACGCGCGGTTTTGTGCCCTTTGCATCCAATTTAGTATTTATAAAATTCTGGCGAATATATTGGTAATAATATTTAGCCGTGTTTGTGTTCATCTGTCGATTTGATATTCACAGATGTATACGGATGTTCAAACGACAGAGCCGTATGACTTAATAGCAAGAGAGAGTTGGGTATCAGATGGCTCTGACGTCGACATCAATGAGAAGGCGGACAATCTGTAAGTTATCACTATACTTAATTTTATATTCATGATAGAAATCATATGTAGGTTATTGCCATAATCGCCACGCTTGGCAGGCGGGTCGGCGATCGCAGTAGATGTTGTGTTACTAAGGAGAACGCTACTGGTGCTCCCTTAGTCGCCTTTTGCGACAGCCACGGAAAGAGATGGGGAGGTGCAATATTCTATGCCTGTGCCCTACCACCAACAGATGGATAGAAATCATGACAGAGCCTACATTTTGCTGTAGGTTGAACTAGTTCAGAATGATATAACGATAAACATTGTATTAGTTAATGTCGCCATTACACTGTTAGATACCTAATAGATTCGGTAGACCACAAATAAAATATAGTAACTAATCGCAAATTAGCCGATGTGACAATCTTTTGTATAATTGGCATTGTTCATTTTGTTTTAAAACTCTTAATTCGAAAACCATTTCGGGGAATAGAGTTTCTGATCATGGTCCATTAGTTTTTTTCGGAAAATTTGCTATATTAACGATTATTTTTCCAAAAAAGCGAATGATCTCTATTTGCCCTTGAAATGAAGGACTTAAAATATTAAGGCGTTCTTAGGGATACACTACTCTGTGGTGGAGTTGAAATTTGGTCTATTATATCAACTTGGCAACTTTGAAAAGATGTAAGTATTGCAATTGTCTTAAGTCTATGAGGAAAAGGTAATACACAGATTGCGTACAACGATGACTTACTAATGACGATGATTTAAAATAATATTTTAAGTATTTTAAAAAAAATCTATATAGTGAATATTTCAATAATATTGAAATTAGTTGCTTGAAATAGTCTATATTTTCTAAAAAAAATATAAAATCAGCAGGTCAAAAATTATGAACAATCCCAATTAGGACACACACGATTGCAATACGACATTTTCTTAAATTTTTTTCCGGTGCCCGAAACTTTTAAAATAAAGTTACTTTCTCATGAACACTTAGCTATATTGTACTGTCCTGGGTATTTCAAATCCAATAATAGGATTATATATTTTCCAGTGAGGATGAGCTCCAATTTACAAAGACATTGTCGCGAGTATATTCGTGTACAATTTGCGACGTGAAGGCAACATCTTTGAAGGAACTTCGGACACACAAGACTTTAATACATGGTATACCACCCAGTGCTATATCCAGGCAAACTGCCCCAGCTACTTATAGTAGACTTGTTAGTGATCGGAAGATTAAGAAAGAGGAGAAGTCACAAGATAGTGTTATGTTAACTAGTGAGTGTTTATTCTTGTTTTTGGTTGTCCTACTACTGGTTACAGGTATTTTTTCACATTGGAAGAAGAATACTGTGCTGTCCATTCTTAAAATATATCTGTTTCGATCTTTTCTTAGCCAACTCTTACGCGTCCCGTCTCTGTCGCGCCTGTGCCGCCAGAGCGTTCACTTGTTCTTTCAGTCACGCCCACTGTTCATACAGCACAGGGAGAGCCGCGATCGAATCAAATGTTAATTTCAATACATAATTAGAAAAGGTCGTGTTAAACGTGTCGCCAGGATCCGAATGCCACCTTTACAGAATCCAAGAAGTGGAATGAAGCTGGTGTAGTTGTGTGTTGATGGTACATACTTGCACATGAACCAAATTTCCACCATTTTAGCCAAATTGGTAGTCATTCTCGAGTTTCTATAATAATTTTCATCACTTAGGTTTATGTTTAACTTGATAAGATAATTGCAAGAAAACCTTGCTTATCATTTCTCACAATTTTTCAGACAACTTGCTAACACTAGACACAAAAGAGCCTATAGCATCCAGCATACTACAAGTATATGAGAGTTTGGAAGCTAAACCGAAGATCGAAACCCTGATCAAACAGGAATCAAAACGTAGAAGACCGAACTATGTGTGTCCTACTTGTAAAATAGACCAAGGCAGCGATGCGGCGTTCAATGCACATCTTAAAATACACCCATTGGAATGTCTAACTTGTGGAAAATGCTTCTTTAGAAAGACCAATTTAGCATTACATATGAAAACACATTTAGGAATAAAAAACTATAAGTGAGTATATTTTAATTTATATTCATAATTTTCATGATAATATAACTCTCTGCTAGGATGTAGCTCACTATTAGTGAAAAATGTAGGTATCACAAGGTATTTTTATCTCTACATTTTTTTGAAGCTTCCATTACCTCAATTCAGCCTCATGAGGATTTAAAAAAAATCAGTGCTGCTGACTATTTATAATATTAATATAGATTATATTTTATAAATTTATTTTGTAATTGATTTGCTGTGCTTTTTATTTATAACAAATCAAAAAGAGGTGTGTTTTGCACTCGCTAGATGGCGTTATTCACATGACTGTATGGTAAGGTTCATATCTGCCGGAACATCCGTCGCGTGTTATCGGTCACGTAACGCCAGAACCGGCACGTGTTTTCGGTCGCGTAACGTCAGAACCGGCACGTGTTTTCGGTCGCGTAACGTCAGAACCGGCACGTGTTTTCGGTCGCGTAACGCCAGAACAGACACATTTAAAGAAGAACACTTTACCGATGATACGTTAGTGCCTCGAGTGCACGTTCAAGTGTTTTCTTATACATTTGTCTGTTCTGGCCGATAATACGCGACGCATGTTCCGTCAAATATGAATGTTCCCTAAGTGTGTCGAAAGTAAGATATCCCCTGTGCCTTTCAGATACTAATGCGTGGGTATCATCCAGCCTAATACAGGCATAATTTTTCAAAAAATACGGCTTACAAAATAAAATCGTACAAATACGGTAATTGCTTCATTATGTAAAAATTTAAGTCGATATCAACACTGTTTCTAGCCTAGTAGTAGTGCCGTAACCTAGCGGCTCTCATACACTGTGAATTCGTTTCTAAAATGTTGTGTATGACTAGGGATGTGGGTAGCCGGCTCTACTTGGATTTGTTCTAGTTTTAAAGGAGTCCTTATGAAGTACGGGAGCCTAAGTATACGGGACACTGTCGTAATCAATGGACATAATATCAATTTAAAAAGTTTTACTATGTTTGTATTTTCGTAGCAAAAATACTGTGGCTAGAGAGTTGAAAATATTTATGGTGACTCCTATACAGCAAACGTTTTATGTGTGGCCGCCGTCGCCGCCTTTGCTCGGGAGGTGATGGCGGTAAAGAGGGCTAGGGAGGCTCTGCGGGAGTTTGAACGCGCTGGCGAAATTTTGCCACCCCGCAGGGCCCCAGTCAGGGGTCGTTGACGCAAGAGCTGGCGGCATTCATAGACCCGCCACCCCTCGCCGGGTCATGGTATGGCTCAAGGCACCATCATGGCCCGGCAGGGCAAAAAAGCGGAGAAAAAGAAAAAGTTTTATGTGTCACTAGTTGATGATTGGGTCTAGTTTTACTCTTTCTTATGGAACCCTAATATTGATACGGAACACTTAGTGCGCCAGTTTAACTTGCACTTAGCCGCTATTTTTTAATTAATATTCTATTTGTTTGTATTACAGATGTGATATATGCGAGAAGCGGTTTATAACACGACAAAAGTTAATGGAACATCACAATATACATACGGGACGACAACCAATCAAGTGTACACTGTGTGACGATACTTTCCGCAGATACTCCAACATGGTACAGCACAGGTATGACTATTATACTTTTTAGCCATTTAAAAATCATAATTAGCAACTAAGCATAGTTAAAAAATTAAAAACACGCTTGAAAATCCTGAATATTATTTACATTATTGTATCATCATCAATCTTTAATATGTGTTAAAAATTTCTGTGTATTTCAGTAAGTTTCTGTGTATTTGTTTATGATACAACAAAAGATAAATAAAAATAAATAAATATTTTGGACATTTCACACAAAGTCCTCTGGTCCCAAAGTAAGCTATATTTCTATGCTTGTGTTATGGGTACTAGAATACGGATAGAATACATATACTACTTTTCTTTTGTTAATACATACTTATAATACATAGAAACACCAAGACGCAGTACAAACATTTGTATGACAATTAGAAAAATCACACAAATGATTGTCCCGAGCGGGAATCGAACCCGCGACCTCTTGATCAGCAGTCCGTTGCATAAACCACTCAACCACGAAGCTCGTCAAAAGATACTTTCTATACATAATCCTCCTGCTCGTATCCCATGGATTGGTGTTATTTGGGGTCGATATGACCAATATATTGTGATAATCACAGTAAGGAAGCTTTCGTGTGTGGTTCCAACTCGTGCTTGACCGTTTTTTTTATACTCCAGAGACCGTCACCACTTCAACAAGCGTGCTAAAATTCGTGATTTTGTCTGTCACTGTGGTGCGGTATTCCATTCCCGGGCGAAGTTACACTGGCACCAGGAGACGCACGATGGCAAGCCCAAAGCCTGTACTTATTGTAGTGATAAGTTCGTACATGCCAGTTCGTTAACAAGACATGTTCGACGAACACATAATGAATACTTCTTACCGGATAAAGGGAAGGCGGCACAAGCACAGAATGTACCATGTCCCGTATGTAAACAGGTAATTAATATTTAATTATTTATTTTGCCAAATAATTGTTGATGATCCTTTTAATTCTACCCGCAATTTTGTGGAATCTAGAAAACTAATCTTAAAAAAACAGCCTTCTCTTGAACCGCTCTATGTGCTAAAATAGACCGTATCAAAATCCGTTGCGTAGTTTTGAAGATATAAGCTCACATTGGGACATAAAATAAAGTTTTAAAATAACTAAAGATATCTTTCCCTTTAGTTTAATTTGTAATAAATAATGATAAATAAAATGTTTTTACTAAAAATAAATCGCGTTTTTAGACACTGCCTTGCTTCTTGGCTCTTAGCGTGATGAGCCTATATGTTATTTTAATATATTTCACTGAAATCTATTTAGTAGTTTTTAGTTGAAAAAAATACAGAGATCAATATATCTATACTCATTTTCGTTAATATTGGTAAGAATAAGCTCCGTAATATAATTTATAACTAAAATATGAAAAACATACATGTATGTATATTTGTTCAGGTATACCTACGTTCAAATTTACGGGCGCATCTCCTTACACACAGCGGTCAGCGGCCGCATTCATGCGTCATATGCAACAAATCATTTACAACTAAATGGAACTTAAAACTACATAGATGGACTCACGTTGCTAGATCGGCTAAACCTTACCATTGTAATTTATGTTCAGGCGCTTTTGTACGTCGAGCTGAATTTGTAGCGCATATGCACGCACACCGTAGTGTAAGACCGTATACATGTAATATATGTGGTTGTCAGTTTATTCGTAAATATAACTGCCAAAGACATGTTAGAGAACATGATGCGGCCAAACGGTTTGTATGCAAAGTTCCTGAATGTGGTAAATCATTTCATAGAAGTTATTATTTGTCTGAGCATATGAAAGTACATAGCGGTGCTCGACCGTTTGCTTGTAATATATGTGGTAAAACGTCAAGTAATAAGTCTAATCATAATAAACATGTTAAAATACATCACGCAAGGGAACCTGTTGCAACGGAGGCGTGATTAAAGCGTTTATATTCAGTGTTACCAGTACGTTTGTTCGAATATTCGCTGCAAATATACGTAAAATTTTACGGCATAGGTATAAAAAAATTATTGAATTGGCCTAAAATAAAAATATAATTATTCTATGATACTGTAGACTCTTTGCAGGTTTTATTTACACTTACCACATGAAAAAAAAGTTATATACCAACCATATTTGTAATTTTTATCCCACTACTGGGCAGACATATCGTGCATTAGTTAAAGTAAATAAATTTGTAATTTTAACATAATATTTTGTGGCTGTGTTAAATAAATAATAATTGCAATGAAATATAGAACTAAGTATGACATTTATGCAACTTACAAACATTTGACTTTATTAACAACTTCTGATTAGTGATTTCTATAAAATAATATAGAAATTATAACTTGTGTAACCAATATAAACTTATAATGCGTATATTCGAATAAATCGATGCTGCATAATCGAATGTAAGTTCTATTTACCGATAAACTCCGCACTGCCGCAAAGAAAACTTTTTTTAATGATTTACCAAATGTTGCTATACTATTTAGTTATAATAATTTCTTTACAAAAATGTATATTTTTAATAAATAGAGTTGTGGCAACCCAGTTGTTGCTTTGTAAATAGTAGTTAAATTTGATTATAAAATTGTAAATACAGGACCAAACTTGTATATTGGATGAGAGGTTAAGTGCGAGATGCATTTAAACTGTAGTGTGGCGCGCGATAAATCTAACACTGATGCATTAGTTATTGTTACAAACTAAATTGTTTAACTATCTTAGATTAATCGTTATAAGAAAACAGAGTTAGCTGTAAGAACTGCATAATTGTGCCCTACTACGCATTAACAACTCGTAAACGACTCATTTGTAGAATTCTTTTTCGAGATACAATCTGTAGGGCACAAATCTACACACTTATCTGTGCAAATGGTATTGAGGGTATTTATTTAACATTAAATATTTGTAGATACTTATTTAACAAAAGAACCGTGTATTATATTTTTGATAAAACTTATATTTTCATTAGCAATAAATTACGAAAATGTATTAACGGACATCACAATTTTAATAGAATTTAAAAGCGCTTTTTCTATAAACTAGTAGTAACTATATCTTAGCGTATTATTATTTCAAATTGTCAGATAAATATTGAAGACAAGTTGTAGGTGTGGTAAAGTTATGAACTTTACACCTATAGTGAAATATATAGTTCACAATTATGCCATAACATTTTTCTCTGATCTTATAAAGTCTCCAAAAGCACTACTGAAGGAGATAACTAGTACAGGCTAGGTCAGTTGGTCGGAGTGATTTACTTTCGAGTTAAAAGTGTGTTGTGGTTTCTTAGTATCCATTTCTCTCAAATAAGGTACATGTAAATAAATATGGACTTATATCCACTTTAGTTCAGACATTAGGAATAGACGACTTATTAGAATTTGACGTGACTCTTAAGAGATATTCGTCTAATAGAAACGTTATATTTTGCTCTTTTGCCTTAGTTGTATATATTTTGAAAGGGCTATATAGTGTTAGTAGTTTTGGTGGTGGCATTTAGTCTCCATAAGTCCAACACCACATGATCAATACTGCAAGCACAGATTAGTGTGTGGTTATGTAATGCCTTTCGACAAAGATGTGGGGGCGTATCACAAAGATTCATTTTGTTAGAAATTCTTACAACGAACCGATTAAAATTATACGTCAATTTTTTTTTACTTACGTACACAAGCACTATAGGGTTGTCACCTTTTAAAAAAATGGAGCTTTTTGTTTTTGATACTTAAATTTAAATATAGAACAGGTGAAATAGATTGTGGTGTGCCCCCTATCTATCGCTTACTAACATAATTGGTTGTGATTTTTAGATTGAGCAACTGTCACTTGTGTCAAGCAATATTTAAATTAGCGTCGTTTAATATTTAGTGTTGTATGTGATATTACACTAGTGTTGTAATTTATCTTGCGTCACACAAGTGAATTAGTCAAATTAACAAAATGGGCATTTCGGTGTAAGTACCCCGTTGCGCTGTGAGTGCCGTTTTCTACTTATTATTATTATTTTATTTTCGTATTATTTCGCATATGCTTCCATTTGGAGTTCGATGGTAAAATGTTTGTGTTTACACTGCGTTTTTAAACGGTTATAAGACATATTTACTTAGTATAATAGCGAAATTGCATAAATGAATGCTAAAAACACAATCTTACATTTGTATATGAAATCTTTATAAGGCCAATTCAAATTGAATAATAACAAGTATACAGGGTGACAGATAGAACAAAGTAAACATTGAAGGACATGATAGTTCATAGTCATTATGTATCCAAAAAATATGTTATTATAGAAACTTAAAAAAAAATAACTGTGTAAAATAACTTACAAGGGAGGGGGTGAGATAAAAAAGTATCCGTAATTTAATATTTTCTCAAATAATTATTTGATATTTTGAGGGGCCTATAATGTATACATATTTGTGATCAGAATCAGGTATTGCATAACCTCCTTCAATGCTACGCTGTCTTACCAGTCACCCTTTATAAAATGACATCACATTGACAGAGTACCAAAAAAAAAACTAATAGATAATAAAACTTACATGTTTTGTAACTACATAGTGTAAACATGGCGATATATTTATCTAGAGCTTTAATTTTATAACTTTAGTCAAATTGACATCCCTAAGGGAAAACTTTTAACTCATCATAAAAAAAAGTATTTTTATTTTATAAGTTTCTATGTGAATACATGGATTACGGTTAATTTATTATTAGGTTTTTTTTTGTTAATTATTATTTCTATTTCTTTTTTTTTTACAAAATATTCAATGACTTTTACGTATGCTTTAGGCAGTTTAAAATATACAATTTCTCACTGGTATTGTCGGTTAGACATAAGTTTTGTTGAATTTCAAGTGTTTGTTAACAAATCGCTCTTATGAAATGACAATGACCCAACTAAAAAATACACTAAACGTGGCTTTAAATACGTACCATACGAACGATTAGATTGCGTAACATAAGCCACCTTGTGTACTTTTAATTTTGAGTTAAGTCCTTGTAATTTTAAGTGTGCAAAATATTGATTGTATTGTTGCTATCTAATTACATATTTAAATGAAACAAGTTATTATATAGCGCCATTAAAGAAACTGCAAATTAAAATATTGTGTAAGATTTCTCAGAAAAATAAAAAAACACATTACGGTTTTCCCATCGTAAATGTTCTTTATTAGTTTAAGATGTTTGCTTTATACAATAATGACCTAATGCCGCCTTGGTTTATACCTTGCAGTCTTACAATATCATCACATAATTATATTTTTTTTATTAACACTTATGATGCAACAACAAATTTTAATGGTGATTTATAGTCTAATGGTCTTATTCATAATGACTTATCGGAGGTTTAAACGGAGATTTTATCGGAGAGATAATAAACTTTTTAGCGTAAAAAGACAACAAGTTTTCACAATTTTCGCGAACTTTTAAACCTCCGATAAGTCATTGTGAATAAGACCATTAATAGATATGAATGGAATACCTACCGTTCAAAAATTATTATCTATATACAAATTTCCAGAAAATAAGATGAATGATAATATTGGCAAAAATATTTCAATTTGTTGAAAAAGTAAGTCTAAAGTTAGATGATAATATGTCTTCAGTATTTAACAGAATGTCTTGCGACTATAAATTTTGCTTGTAATATGGCCACAAATTATTTGGAAAGAGATTTCAGTGAATTGAACAAAACAAAGACTACTTAAGTTAAAATTTTGACATTGTTTTTTTTTCTGGTGCAGGATTCCTTTTGCCTGTTTTGAAAAAGGACAATAAAAAAATTGTTACGTTCAATGTGCACGACCGCAACATTAGCTTTCGATATTTTAAATACTGAGTTTATTCGTATCGTTTATTATATTGCAAATATATAAAATATACCGTTTCTTTATTTTTCTTTTATTACATTTGGAAATATTTTGTTCCTTTTTCAATCCTATAATCATCTTATTTTGTAGACTTCAAACAATTTTGGTCGTAATTATTGTTATATTGACTAAATTGTAGAGTAGAGAAAATTATTTACAAACATAATGTGTTCGCTTATTGTTATTTAACATTAGTGGAGTATTCTCAAAATACTTGAATAAATAATTCGTGGGTAATATTGTTAGTCCTGTTTGAACGTAGATAATATTTTTAAATATTAAACACATTCTTAATTTAGGGGCCTTACAATCTATATAAATATGGTAATTTTAGTAAACACGATCCGCCTTATTACAAAACGCGGACTAAGTTTAAGCCACAGTTTAAGCCTGGTTTTTAAACACTTCAATTGCGCATTTCAAGCAGATTTTTCTCAAATCCTAGATCTAACAACGACCTTAGTCTTAAACCGACGCCAAACTAGTGTCAGAGCGGGTCTAACTATCCAATTCCTCGTAAATAAATTTTGTTAAACCTGGGTTTAACGTTGAGCCGCGTTTTGTAATAAGGGGGTATAAGTTTAAGAAAACAAATATATTCCACCTAGTAAATCATCACAAAATAAATTTATAAAATATAAGTTTTTGCTAGCGTTAGTTGAGACGTCTACACCAGTTGGTGCCTGCCCGTCAAATGAGTATTTTTTTAATTCTGCGGGTATTTTGAGAAAACTCTGTTGAGCTATAAAGTACACTAAATGTAGACACTCGGTAAAAAGACAAGACTTGCGCTAATGCGTTAACAGTTTGTGTGCGATTGTCGCTATCTCGCTTGTTCGCGACCTCTTGTCTCACTCGCACTTTGATTGGCATAGTTGTACGTATGTCTCAACTATGTATGACGCTCAACGCTAGTCAGTCATACATATTTTGTAATAATGTGTTTCTAGTAGTGGTGCTTCAACAGAATGCAATAAAACAGCAATATTGGATAGTTTTGTATTTTTGTAACATTTTGGCGATTGACATTCATTATTGCCGATTGGGAGATTCGGAAGGTCAGTTTACAAATTCCTTACATCATGATCATATTATATTACAACAACGCCTCCATGATATTCGGTTGTAGTCTGATTAATATTAAAACGGGATTTTGCGATGCTAGCCTGACGATATTCGGGAATATAATCAATTGTTTCTGGTACATTCGAATTCTTATTAAACACAGTTATAAAAGAAAATCTTAACGGAATTCGCTACTACCCCTCTACTTTGACTACGAAGGCAAAACGAACTACTGCCGTTCAAATGAGAATAGGATTGACCCCGTGTCATGTTGAAACGTCATAGTTGTCAATTTGAACAATATTGTTAATTTTGTTAATAAACAAATATACGCGTCTAAATCCGTAAAAAGTAGTTTTATTTAAATTTTGTTAGGGTCAGCAAAACAAGACATTTTTATAACATAATTTATCTATCACTTTGTCGTTATCGTTTACTAATTTTCGAGCAATTAGCGAGACAAATACAATAAAAACTATAACAGATAACGAAAAGTTCGAAATAACACTAACAAACAAAAACACTGAGAAATAACAACAAATTAATTTTTTTAACGGGAAACAACCACCTAACTTACAGAATTTAAAATAAAATGCCTTTTAATTCATATACTCAACAAGGCACACAAACAACAACAAAATGGCGGTTGGCAATTCAACTTAATATCATAGTATCCAACAATGAAATTATTAAAAGAATTTCTTTTTAATAATATTATAACTATTATTAATTATTATTAAATAATTTGACGTTTTCAGCTTCAAATTACTGAGTTTAGGTAAAAGAAAAAAAATACATTATTGATACGTAAATAAAGTTACGTTGCTGACAGTACTATTCTAATCACTTTTGACAACTAAAGGTCATAGCCAATCCTATTCTCAGTTGAAACGTATAGTATGACGCTATACCTTTATAAAAATGATGTTAAGGAATTTATGACACTACGATCTATCTACTTAGGTATTTACTGGAAGGTTTTATGAGAATATTTTGTAAATTCTCAATCAATGTTACTTAACAATTAGTTCGCAAATTATTATAGAATATATTTTTATATTTTAAATTCTGATATGAATCACACCAGCTGTGTTCATTGTAAAGCTATATGGGCATGGGGTTTGAATCGTTAATTTGAATTTGGAATATTCTTCGAAAATGAACTTTTTTTTAAATTATTTATATTATGAAGTCATTCTCTATGACTATTAATCCGCTGCACTACCTGGGGCCCAAGTCTGCTATTACTATGTTGTCATAATGATTAGTCACTGATTGCATAATGGCGAATTTTATCAAGTTTGGTAGTCTACTATAATTTTTTTGCAATTATGACGCCATTATGGCGCCACTTGGGCCCCTGGATGGAACTGTCGCTGGCTTCAGCCTTCTACAATATTTTCTCTCACCATAATCTTTAACATATTGTCACTTAAAACTTATTAATTAGCGTAATTAGAAGCACAGTTTAGAAGGTATTCCGAAATGAAATTGACGATTGGTAGATATTTGGTAACGTTCAACAACAAACAATCATCATAAAAATATTTTACAGATGTAAACAATGATCTCGATTATTTTTAAACACACAACAAATTGTTGGTTTTTTTTTTTCGTTTATTATTTTAAGGGTGAGTTGACAGTTTGAAATATTGAAACAGTGCTTGAGTGGCATTAGAGCCTTATTTTTAAATTTTGCGTGATTTTTAAGAAAATAATATTTTTAAACTGTTGACTGCGTCAAACCCACGTCATAGATATTCGACTATAGAATAGTTTACTATGAAAAAGTGTTTTTTTTTTTTCATAGTATTTTATTGGAAGTAATTGCTGATTCTGTAATGTATTAAATTGATAGCGGGCTTGTTATGCAGTAAAGGTCATTGCACTCTCGTAATAATAATGGTTTTGTATTTTTTGACAGTGACAAGTATGACGTTAATATAGTCGAGTTTATGTAACGTGGTTAATATTTAGGCAGACGTAAATAGTTAATAGTTTTGCTCTTAACTCTTTAGAAGAAATTGGTTATTTATTTGATTTGTTTAAGTTGTTAGTCTACATGTATATAAGTTAGGTAATTTTGTAACTTTAAACGTGGATGAAACACCAAATTTGGTTCAGCGGGGTCACTGGACTGAATACTGTGTCTGCAATAAATTATTATAAGAACTTATAAATGATGTTTCATTTTTGTGTCGGTCCTGGGTTGTATTTACATTAAATACGTCGAGTCATTATATGAGTGTATCTAAGGCGTGTTAAGCTGCTCATATGTAATAAGTTGGCAACCCTACGCTAACTTTATATTAATAAGTTTGTTTACATTTAGAACCTATGAAAAAAATCAGGAAATACTGCTTAAAATAATCAGATGTCTCGTAAATATATACAGAAATAATGTTTCATTGGTGGTCTTAACTGAAAATTTCCATTATATATCACAAAAGGTCATAACCTTATTACGCGTATAAATTAGATATTATTACAATAGAAAATCATTGTTGACGTAATAATAAGAGCTAGATATGTTTCTCGGTTTCTTGTAGCGGGTAAACGACCTCGAAATAAGAACAAATGATTTAAATGTAACACATCGCAAGTGCGAGATAACCTTTTAGATCTTTGTGGTTTATTTATCACAATTTATACCTATTTATTTAATTTTTTATCTTGAAGATATTCGTTAACAATGATGTAGGTAGTCTGCGTTATACAAATATCAACAGACTTATATTATTGTTTTATTTAATGTGTTTGTAGATACTTACTTATTTTTTTGGTATTTATGCCACAATGTAATGCAGCATAGATATACATACATACAATTTTCCTATGCTGTTTTCTGTATTATCCCGATTATGCCGTGTGGGCGTCAAATCCATTATCTCTTGAACTTATCTACTAGTCAGTAATTCTATCGCTACGCCATGAAATCCGTCCATATTGGCGAGCAGTACCTACCGTGTGTATTTAATGATATACACACGGTAGGTACTGCTCGCCAGTTCTGTTAGCTTGAACTTGGCTTGGTAAGTTGATACGCTGCCACGTGTCTAGATTACTGTGAACGTTTCAACTTCATTTGTGTGATATTCATAAATGTCATACAAATGTTTGTACTACGTCTGGGTGTTTTCTATGTATTATAAGTATGTGTTTACAAAAGAAAAGTAGTTTATGTATTAAATCCGTATTCTGGTACCCATAACACAAGTATATAAGCTTAGCTTGGGACCAGAGGACGTTGTGTGAAATTTCCATGAATATTTATATTATTATATGTATTTATTAACTGTCCAGTTATGTTTTATAAGATTCCCGTTGACAAACAGACGTATATTACGTTAGTGAGTGTGCGTTTCTTAACCAAATTAAATGTTAGACTGGACGATTTGTCTGTTTGTAATGCTCACATGCCACTGGCTATAGGCACTAGCAAGTGACCTAAGTCAACTAAAGACTGCTTAATCAGTATACAGATCATTGAAATTTACTTCTCGTATATTCGGCGTAGTACTCTAACAGTAAAATGCGGTTTTTACGTAACATGATAAGAGCTTGATTATAGGTATGAATGAGGATTCATTCATTAATTAAAATAATCTGGTGAACTTACGGGTCATATGGCAGGCTTCACATTGTTATTAGACGTGCTAAAGACTTGTGTAAAATGTTTTTGTTCCTAATATTTAGATATAATAATGAAGTAGTAAGAAGCAAGTGGTTATTTTGGTGACAAGACATTAATGGAGATAACTAACTAACTGCCTTGATTTCTTACTTTATTTAGTGTTTTATGTTCTTTATGCTAAACGATTTTCTTTATTATTTTCCTGAGCTGTCGCAAATTGTAGTTACAAGAGCAAGTAGAGTTGACTCTACTATGCCTAATCTTAATGATAACACTAGATCGGCGGTTCCCAAACATACAACATACGAGTACAAGAATGATTTCCCCTACTCTTTACAATTAATATGCCCAAGCCTTCCCTTAGCCGAGGGCCTAGCAAGTAGCCTAAAGTGGGTATTACGATACAATACAACATACTGTGTGGTTACCCCATGTTTCAATCGAAATGTGAACGAATTAACTAACAAATATACCTATTACTGATCATGAGACATAGTGAGAGGCTGCTATGCAGTGTGTTTTAATAGCTTTATTAAAAATAAACCCCAAACTTAAAAAAAAGTTAATGTAAATAATGTCACAACATTAGGCATCTATATACTCTATTGCTTTCGTTTGGGTAATGATAGCTTTTATGATGAATATATGATAATCAACACAGAATATTCGGAGTCATCTAGTCATTTTGTATGACTCCGAATATTCTGTGTAAGTATAGTATTATTAAAGCTAAAGAGTTTGTTTGTTTGAAGGCGTTAATCTCAGGAACCAATGGTCCGATTAGAAAAATTATTTCTGTATTGGATCGTACTTTTATCGAGGATGGCTACAGGCTACATAGCATCACGCTGCGACCAATAGGAGCGAAGCGTCAGTGAAAAATGATGCAAAAGCGGGGAAAATGTTCTAGATTCCACGCGTAGGAAGTCGCAGGCAACACATAGTAAGTTATATTAGAAATATGAGTAGAAAGTAGGTATACATATAGCCATATCATATCTTAGTACCTATATTATGTAAGCAGTACAATAAAATTAAAAAAACTAAAAAACACGCTTTATTTAATCGAATTATTGCATTGTCATCGGTCTTTGACAGGTTTGCAAAATTTGAATAGAATCTGACCGTTTGAAGTGGGTCAAAATAGCGTCCAAAGGAGTCGGTTACAAACATACAAACAAACAAACATACAAACAAACATACAAGTGAAGCTAATATAAAGCGTGTAATGACGAATATGTAAACAACACGTGGTTGGGCGTGGGGTGTGGCGTACTGACCCATGACCAGTGCTTACCTTCTTAATACATAGCTGTTAACCCGGCCTCACCTGAATGTGAACACTTTTTATTCAATAATTTATTTGACGGGCTTCGTGGTCTAGTGGTTCATATTCGGGTTTGATTCCCGCCTCGGACATTTATTTGTATGATGTTTATACATACCTGCGTCTGGGTGTTTCTATGTATTATAAGTATTTATTTACAAAAAAAAGTAGTATATGTAGTATATCCGTATTCTGGTACCCATAACACAAGCATAAAGCTTAGCTTGGTACTAGAGGACGTTGTGTGAAATGTCCGTGAATGTCTGTGAATTATAATAGTTAAAGTTCAAGCGTAAATACTAAAAGCAAAATGCCTGAGATGATCAAATCACCCGCTGACATCAAAACTGCACCTTTCGACCCACGGTTCCCTAATACGAACCAGACAAGGTATGGCTACCAGAGCTACCTGGACTTCCACCGTTGTCAGAAGGTGCGCGGTGAGAAATACGAGCCCTGCTATTATTTCCAGCGGGTGTTCAAGTCCCTGTGCCGCAATGAATGGGTAGACAAGTGGGACAACCAGCGTGCCGAGGGAAGCTTCCCAGGCAAGATCTAAGTATTCCTGGCACCACCGACATGTTAATTTAAAGAGAATTTTTATTTAATATAGGTATGTGATTTAGAAAATATACCGACTTTTAGTACTAACGTCATGGTTATGCTATGGGGGATGGGTGGCAAGTGACAACATTGGATTCAATGCTGCAGAAAATACATCTCACCATTTTGATTTTAAATAGAGATCCAAGTTGCATTTTAACTTCGACTCTTACAATGAAGGGTTTAAGTTTTAACTAGCTGTTGCCCGCGATTTTGTATGAAATGAAATGAAATGAAAAATCATTTAATCAAGTAGATAGGTACAATTTTTCAGGAAATATGTATTGCTCCAGAGCAACCTACTCCCAAGCTTTATCATCTTTAATATAATCAGAAATTTTATAATACGCCTTTTTACATAATTTAGTTTTAATGAATTTTTTAAATTTATATTATTTAATTCTCTTACATCAATAGGGAGTTTATTATAAAATCGTATACAATGACCCATGAAAGAGTTACATATTTTGTGGCGACGGGCTTACATGCATTAAATGCATGGAATATAGAATATTTTTTAGTTTTTGCAATATTTTTCACTGATGCTTTGCTTCTGTTGGTCGCAGTGTGATATTCAATATAGCCTTCCAGCCTTCCACAGTATATGTACTATCCAACACTGAATTTTTCAATGTAAACCAGTAGTTCCAGAGATTAGAGTGTTCAAACAAACAAACAAAGAAACTCTTCAGCTTTATAATATGTATAGATTTCTTGAGTCGACTAATCGCTTGATAATAATAATTATATATTTGACGTAAATACATTTGTTACGTTGCGATAATACAAATTTATGATCGTAAATGAGTTTCAGATTATATACTTATCAATAATAGTTCTCGTTCTATTGAAATATAATTATCTTTGCATAAAAGGCTGATGAATTTGCTTAACTTTGCTACTAAGTAACGAGCATGACGGGCAAACCACCAGAAACAAAGTTTACGGAGTATGGATAACGATAAAGTTAGTAAGTGGTCCGTGTGGGTACGAATTAAGAATACAAGTGTCACCACCACATTTCTTTCCAGGGTGCTGTAAGAGCTAACTAAGGAACAATATAAGCAGTTAACATCTACTGTGAGAGACAGAAAATTCGAAACTTCGAAACAGCGCGGCACAGTAGACCATAAAGCCTTTCAAAGTAGAGGAGGCGTGTGCCCAACAGTGGGACGTTGATGGGCTGGAGAGGGAAGATAAAGTTATAAGAGAATAAGAAAAGGCTGAATGGTTTGAAAGACGATCTTGTGAAAAGGTAGAACCGAAGAAGTAATAAAAAAGTATGCTTAGACTGTTGAATGCGTGTACGTGTGGAAAATATGGTAGATTGAGGATTAAAAACAGGGGCGTAGCTACTGTCGTATCAGCCGTATCAATTATACGGGGGCCCCCGATGTGCGTAAGCAAAAATTAATAAGTACTTCCTAAATTTTTATTCTTTCAGATAAGTAAGAAGTAAAAAAAATTATAAAAAAAAACCAAGGTCTTCATCAGCTATAAATTAGTAAATAACTTAATGAATCAGTTTGCCGAAAAAGACAAGGAGAGTGTTTTGGTGATTTAATTTGAATTGCTTATAAGAATTTTAAAGAAAGTGACAAAGACAATTATGATGAATAAATATTTCCATCAATTTTATGCACACATTTTTTTCTTTTGTGAGAAATCTTTACCCTCCATAAGGGACCCCAAATAAATTTTTAAACAGGGGCCCCATCAAGGCTCGCTACGCCCCTGATTAAAAACGTAATTGCATCCTGTAGATAAATAAAGAAGCTGGTAGAGATCGCCTCAAATCGCCCGAGAAAGAAATTAATTCAATGATTGACGTTTTTCAAAAGGTTCAGGTCAGAAGAAGTGGGAACCAGATGTATGAGTAAGTATAAATAAGGCCGAGGTGTGTTTAGATCGTAGCAAATGACGCTCTATTGTCTCTGCCATTCGGACACATATCCGTCATTATGAATCTTAGAGTATAAAGCCAGCAGGAGCAGCTAACTACACACGATGTTTTCTACGATAAATATACTGCTCCGTCATCCGGGTGCTGAGGTAACACACAAACTCTATAACGTAATTTCAATGGTCGCTTCGCACGCCCCGTCCAAATTTGCGTCACACATTAAGAATATATTTATATATTCTTTATATTTATGGACATTTCACACAATGTCCTCTGGTCTCAAAGTAAGTTATATTTCTATGCTTGTGATAAGGGTACCAGATAAGGATATAAGTACATCCTTACTTAAATATGAAAGTGAAAGTGTGTTTGGTTTTGTGTGACGTTTTCACGCAAAAGCTACCGAACAGAATTGCACGAAAATTAGTTTATAGATAATTTATAGTCCTGGAAGTAACATAGGCTATATATTATTATTATTTCGCTAAAAACTCTGTACGAGACAAAAAATGAAAAATTTTGTGAAATACGGTATAAAATAATAGAACCGCCATTTTTGATATTAGTTCAGGTTTGATTTCAAATGCGATTCGGCTACTAATGCGTGCGAAGCCGCGGGCAGAAGCTAGTACTACATAATTATATTCTTTTTTTTAAAATACATACTTATAATACTATGTATTATAATATGTAAACACCCAGATACAGTACAAATATTTGCATGACATTTATAAATATCATGCAAATAATCGTACCGTGTGGGAATCGAACCTGGGACCGGCGTAAACGGCAGTCCGTTGCATGAACCACTAAACTACGAGGCTCGTCAAATCGTCGATAAGAGACGATACTGACTGTACAAAATGGTCGCCTTATAATGTCACTAGGTGTTGCCCGCGACTTCGTACGCGTGAAATTAAGAAATCAAACCTTAACAAACAGAAGTTAAATACTCCGCTCGATAGATGGCGTTGCACAGTTTTTAAATCGCGCTATTGTTTTGTTCCACACATTAACACTTAAACTTGTCAATATATTTACTGTGTCATCATCTCGTTTTCACATTTATAAATTATAAGGTTAAGGATTTCCTATCGGTATTATGCTCTAAGTTATAATGTATAATACGTTATGTAGGTACCTAGATAGATATAAATAACTTATAGAATTTACTTATTTTGTTGTTCCTTTATTACTCAAACGGAAAATTTATTGTTATTATTTTTAACATTTTCCTTATCTTGAAGTTGAAACGCATTAAATTAATGCAAATGATGTAAAAAAACACTGATTGTGTTTGTGAGTGCGTATTAAAATAATATAACTTTAATTATCTACAGTTTACCTCAACAGAAGTATTTTATTAGTTTAATTTTTCTATGTATTAATAGCATGTATTTACAAAAGAAAAGTAGTATAATAGTCTATCCGTATTCTGGTACCCATAACATAAGCATAATAAGCTTAGCTTGGGACCAGAGGACCTCGTGTGAAATATCCATGAATATCTATTTATATCATAATTTGATAGTTAGTCATGGTCAATCTTAGTGAGAAATTATTGGCTCCAGTCTAAACTAAATACGTCATACAATCACACCAAAATTCACACATTCAGTTATTAAGTAGAGTAATTAGCTGCTAATTAAATGAGGTCTCACTATTGGACATGTGCCTCTTTATAATTAATAGGTAGCTGTCTTGTACGGGCCAGGCCTACATCAATATTATCGTATATCATCGCCGACACTTACATATTAACACAGCCAGTAGGCACAGAAAATGAAGAATTAGGGATACTTTTCCTATTTACTCAAAATCTACTAAATATATTTTAATTCTGATTTACGTGTTTCTATAAATAATAGTTACTTATGTTTTTAAAGTTATTTCATTAGTTAATACGCGATAATAGACCGACAAATGAAAAAAATAAAAAATTAGAGGGGTTGTTTCGCTAAGATTTTCCATCGAGAAAACTTTTTTCAATCGCGTTTCTGAGTTTATGCGATCCTAGATCATATATTGAAAAAACATATACTTAAAAATTAGAGCTCTAGCCATTCAATCTAAAGAAACAATGAAAACTTCGTACATAGAAAAATGCACGAAGCTATTTTGGTATCCTCTTAATAAAATACTAGCAACTGAATTGAAAAACACTTTAAAACACCTACCCTATTCACGACTGGTTATGATTTACGGTCTTATTCATAATGACTTATCGGAGGTTCAAAAGTTCGCTAAAATCGGTTCGCAAAAATTGTCAAAACTTGTTATTCATAACAGTCTTTTTACGCTAAAACGTTTATTATCTCATCATCATAACATCACGCCTTTTTCCCATGGGGGTAGGCAGAGACTATAGAGCGCCATCTGCTACGATCCAAACATACTTCTTTGGCTTCATCCACACTCATACATCTGGTCATACATGCCCGATGGTTGTAAGTGCTACGCACTTGCCCGTTTTGGAGTATGCCTGCGATGACATCGGAGTATATTTTTTATCTCTCCGATGAAATCTCCGATTAAACCTCCGATAAGTCATTATTAATAAGACCATATATGTCTTATAATTTTAGAATCAGAGAGCGTAAACATAAGCCCCAATAATCTTATATATAAAATTCACGTGTCACAGTGTTAGTTACGTACTCCTCCGAAACGGCTTGAGCGATTCTTCTCAAATTTTACATACATATTCAGTAGGTCTGAGAATCGGCCAACATCTATTTTTCAAACTTTTTTTTTTTAGTATGGCAAAACAACGTTTGCCGGGTCAGCTAGTATTATATACATATATGAAAGTTTGTTATGAACACAGATAATATAATAAAGATTATGAAATAATGTTTTGTTATTTGTTACTCTTTCATGCAAAAACTACTGAATGGATTTTAATGAAACTTTACAATAATGTTTCTTATAGGTACATCAGAACAACATATAGGCTACTTTTTACACGCTTTTATTAGCTTCACTTGTATGTTTGTTTGTATGTTTGTAACCTTTGGACGCTATTTTGACCCACTTTAAACGGTCAGATTCTATTCAAATTTTGCACACCTGTCAAAGACCGATGACAATGCAATAATTCGATTAAAATATCCGATTATCCTGGTTAGATTCGCCAGGATTCATTAATCTCTTTCCGGATCCTTTGCATGAGAGTAAGAGAGAGGGCTAGTACGCGAACTACGCATGCGCGCATTTCCAGAGAAACTCTTTTTTCTATTTTGTAGTTGGGTTTTCTATATAAAGCGTGTTTTTAATTTTTTGAAACTATTATTTTTATTCCGATAGAATGCAATGTTCCCGTGGGCTAATAAAATCAAATGTTTATTCTTTTTACCGCAGAGCACAGCTGGTATTTAATAAAACATACCCAGAATATATTATCTTTTAATACATGAATATTTTTAACGAGCCTCGTGGCGTATCGATGGAGTAAACGACATCCGTGCCCGAGGTCGTGGGTTCGATTCCCGCACATGACAAATATTTGCGTGATAAACACAGATAGGTATATGTTTGCACTACATGTGAGTGTTTTCTGTCTATTCCATGTATTTTATTTTATTGGTGCGTGAGAATCGAAATCACGCTCTTGAGTATGGAAGGCACGGCCACGACCTAATACACACCACGAGTTCTGTCAAATAAATTATTATACTACTATATGCTTCTGGCTGGTTTGAATTAGGTTTAGATTTTCCAGTATCTATCCGTAGGTTAGTGGCGTAGCTTATATTAAGTAATAAATTAATGTTCATGGGCCACCACATATAATGTAAAGCCTTCTCGTACGATTGATACAAGTTTAAGTGCCATTCCACCTAAACGTTCCACTATACTTGCCTCACGCTCATTTGTTGTTATAACTAAACACTGTTAGTGTTATGCCCTGGCAATCTTTTTGAAGTTTTATATGGTTATTTATTGTATGAATTCCTCACTCTAGTAGATTCCATAGACCTTTGCGTTGCCCTTGCGGATAATTCCCAGAGAGGCCGAAATTATTTTTGTTAAAATTGCTATTGTTGTACTAAGTACACAGATTAACCAGATGTATAGTCTATGGCTACATCAATCAGGGCCCTGAGTCGGGTATTTCAACGGTGTCACAACTGTACCATTATTGTACCATTATGGTGCAATAGTAAAGTTTTTGGTAGTCTACTATTAATGTGTCGTCATAACGACTTCATCATTGTCTTACAATTGTCAAAGTGACATAAATTGCTAGTCTCGTACACAACTGCTTCACAATTGCAATTCAATGACTGAAATGTTTCGGTAGTCTGCTATTTTGAATTTGACAGTAATATTTTTAAATTGTCCTGTGTCGACAGATTGCCATAAATAAAAAATAGATAGATAGAAATATTAGAAATTGTTCTTTGTAATTTATTGCAATTTACTAATCTCCTAAACTTCACATTGCTTTTTATACTAATAAATAGTATGTACAAATATATTTAAACGAAGTCTAGCATGATTAAATGTTTAAATTTATTAGTAGTTTTTCGAAAATCACTTCAACTAACGCATTTTTTAAAAACGGCAACACATACATACCATTCTAACACAATCCATAGATAAAAGAGACCGAAAATTCAATGCATAGATAAAAGAGATCGACAATTCTATTACCATTGAAAGACCGTTATGACGGCATATAGCAGACTACGGATATTTGACTTCAATTGCAACGGTATCGTGCCGGTATTGTGCCGGTATGACAATTGTTCCAAAATAGTGGACTTGAGCACCAGTCGACTGAAACCTATGTGTGCATGAAAATGTATCTATGTATGTCTACAGGCTATATGTCACATGAAACGTTCCGTTAACATTCTATGAAGTATGATTTAGCCAGGCTCAAGTTACTTGTCTCCAATTTTAAGCGACAATCTTTGTATTTAATATTCTTTCAAAAATCCGGCCGAAGCTCGTTGACCCACGTAAAGTGTAACTTACAAAGTTGCATCATTTTGGCTAATAAATTGTAAGATTTTTATCTATCTTAACCAATATGAAATGTCGTTGAACGTTTAATTAAAACTTGATGAAATATTGTTAACAGTTACGTCAGATCATCACACAAGTTCGTGATCGGGACACATGAAACCTCTTGGGACATTACATTATACGAAAAATACCGTTACAGGTTAACGTTATGGAATCCAGACAAGTTTGTCAACAAAATTAAGTACCTAATCTGATGTTTGACGTCTCAATATACCTTTTTTCTTTTTGTTTGTGGTGTGGGAAATACCTGACCGCAAACCCCACTATTCGGGGATAACATAAAGGTAGTGTGGGGCCCTCACCCACTAAAACCCCCGCCGTGTGCCTAACTTAGCTGGGGATAGGGCACTGGTACTGCGATTATTCCGCCTTGCGATGAACCTTATTTCACGCAGTACTTGTACTGTAGGTACTGTTGATTACAATGTATTGCATACCTGATAACATGTTGTGAAATATATGTAGACTTAAATAGGTCAGAATGTCCTTCTGTAACTTTACTTTAAAGTTATTTATTTACTATATTTATCAATATTTCGTGCAGTGACGTCACATACAAGTATCACAATTCTATATCTACCCCTGGTATAACAGTCATCTAAAAGGAATTTACATATATGTATAGAGTGAAATAAAAATGATTTCACGTAACATCACTAACAAAAAATAATATTACCTATCCAATTTCATGGTCAAAACACTTTAAAATAAGAAAAATCTCCCAAATTACAGTCTTTAAAAAAATTAAAACGTCTTCAGGTCCTTTGAAATTTGAGGGTTTGCCTCGATTCCTCAGGAGATAATCATCCGATCCTGACTTAGTGCCAATGGGACCACAGTTGACCACACGGGAACCACCAGATTTCAAATAAAAAGTGAATCATTAAAATCGCTAAAAACATCGAGACGAATTGAGAACCTCTTCATTTTTTTAATAAATCTTTTCATTTTTTTTAAGTCGGTTAAAAACAAGACTTATTTAAGAATTGAACTCGACGCGTCAGCTTATGTGACTGGCGTCTTGGAGCTGTGGTTAATGTAAGGTCAATAGCCGTTTCAGTCTAACAAACAGGTACATTTATTATCATGAATACTGAAAGGAAAGCTCTAGAAGATTTGTATCTACTTCAATCTATCAGTGTCGAAAGAAGTATTTGCGTCATTACGCATTACCTCCCCTTCAAGATACCAAAGTTACCGAGGACTTAAGTAGCACGTAGGCATACACGAGTAAGTAAGTACTTCATATCTTAAGCCGGATGTTCAAAGTACATCTAAGTAATGTAACGAAATTTAAGTTATCTTTATGTCAGATTATTTATTATCAATATGTATGGAAGGTTTGCAAATGAAAATCACGACTTTTGGCAGTGAAACCTTCGCTGTATTATCAACATACAAAATGCTTCTATCGTTCACTAACATGATAAAAACAATACAATGTATCGAAATTTTTGTATGATTAAGCTAAAGCAGGTTCAATTTAATTTAAAAAAAAAACAAAGAAAAATACATCGATGAAGTTTATTTTCTGTTCTTCTCCAAAATATTCAATTTCGGAACAGACGCCTAGCATCTGGCTTTTTAAATGAGCTTGAAATAAAAATATTGGACCTGACCTAAAAGAGCGTTAGCTTTCATTAGTTTGTTGGTGTCTATCTATCTATTATCCATCTATCAACATTTCTCCGTCCACACAAGCGCGGTCCTGCGCTAACTGCATCCTACAGCCCCCGGCATATTTGACGATATCGTCAGTCCACCTTGTTGGTGATATCTAATTAGGGGGATAGATGTCTGGATCATAGCAGATGGCGCTCTATAGTCATTGCCTACCCCATAGGAAAAAGGCGTGATGTTATGATGATGAAGAAGAACCGTTCGCAAACGACGGTCATTTCTTAGGTTAGAAGAAATATCATTGCTGATTAGTACTACGTATTTCATCATATCCCACGCTCACTAGTCGATTTGGGCGGGGATCAAGATAGTACATACTACGTATACAAACCAATATCCTGTCTCGTCATATGTACCTAAGTCTTGCCTAAATATGATGAAATCAAAGTATACACAAATTGAAGCAATCCAGAAAGAAAATAAAAAGCCTTATAAATGCTAAAATAAACTAATTAATTTTATATAGCGCTTGTTGTAGGAATTCTTCTCCTTCCCCTTCTCCTGGTGAAGGCCTCTGTAAGAAAGAAAAGTTCTATCCTATGCTTTCTTGATCGTGCTCCTTCATCCAATGTGGATACAACGCGTGGTTCTGTGCCGTTTGCAGCTACTGCTTTACTTGATTTTTAAAGTGCTAAGTAGTTTGAAAGTTCTTTTTATCTTTATAAGAGTGAGAGTTTCAAGGTGGTCTCACAGTCATCAAGTTAAGATCTTACCATTAGATTTAATGGTAAAGACCCTAGAGAAATCGATGGAATTTTTCTACTGGACAAAAGTCATTAGTCTTCAAAATAGAATCCGATTCAAAAGGAGAGCGCCTTTACGTTCAAACAGATCTTGCTGTTAGTCATAAAGCTATCTGTTGTATTTGTACATTATACAAACGTCTGCTTATCTGTGTACCTATTGTTTTGACGGTTTTGAGAAACAGACAATTGAGGTGATACACACAGTCGTACATCGACAAATTAAGATTAATATAAATTACATAATCTAAGGTTTAAATTTGTATTTTATATAACTTATGTAAGACACTTTTATTTTTCATCATTTATATTATTATGTTAATTATGGAACTAAAAGTCTATCGTTATTACTTTTTCTTTTGATATTTATTTGAAATGACTGTTTGTTTTCTTGAATAATAAATAAATCAGGAATAGGTCCAAGTTGCAGCAACCGGTTCTTAGGATGTTGTTCGAATAAACTAAAGTTTAATTAAAGCAATTGCATTCTTTTACGAGACTCAGATATATATAAAACAAATTGTTTTATAAGTAGTTATAAATATAGACATATTTTTTATTTACAAATTGGCAAAACTCTACGTTATTAATATGCTATGATTTTTTAATTTCAATAAATCAAATAAAGGTTCTTCTTGCCGGTTCTGCTCAGTAGATTGAATGTTCTGAACCGGCGGTAGGGAAAAAAATTGGACATGTTATAAAAGCACACTTCCTTTTTTGGCAAAATTCGTGCCTACATGATTAAAATATGATTTTTCATTTCATTTCAAAGCAGAAAAAGCGGGCGAATCCAATCCAAGATCTTTAGCAAATGTTTTATTGCTTTCTAATTTATTGTGGTATTTACCCGCACTAGCTAAGGTATAGTCAGTAAAATAAATAGATATCAAAGTCCGCTTTGTTTTCTTAACACTAGACTTACGTAGCTTAATAGCACGGAAACCTAATGTGCATATGTCTATGACTGAATAATCGGTCTAAATACGTCTACATATCATAATATTATGTTCTACGTAACAATATAGTTACGAATTAATAGTATTTGTTACATCATCTTCCACGCCCACCGCTCGTAGCGCGCACGTGCTTGTTCAAACAAATGTAGAGATAACACAGGTTATAAAACGTACGGTTGTCCTGTAGACGCGTGCACGACCAAGATTATGATTTATGATACAATATAATGACTTATTATTTAGTATAGGCTTAAAATAGATTGTCACGCGTCACTTGATAACTTCTTTAATTAATTACTTTATTTTAAGACAATTTTATGATGCTTTTATTTAGTCTAATTGATGTGAAATCTGCCGGGAATTGTAGTTAGTTTATTGCTTTATTTGTGTTTTTACTTAATATTACCATATTAAAAAACGAAGTCATTATTTTTGTATGTACATATGTCAATATGTGAGCTTATATCTTCCAAACTACGCAACGGATTTTGTTAATAGAGAATTATTATTAAATAGAGTGGTTCAAGAGGATGGCATTTTTGTATGATTTGTTAAGGTTTAGTAGGGTTTTTTAGTATTTTGTGTTATAACATCAATATATATACGTCATCTCTAAAAACATCAACTTTTTAGCTCTTTATTCACGAGGTATTGCCTGGTGGCAGACGGACGGACGAACAGGAATAAGGGTATTGTCAGTGGCTGATTTACCCTAAGACCCGCTAGGCCCGGGCCTAGGGCGGCCAGATTTAGGGGCGATGATTTATATGGTGGATTCTGATGGCGGCTAATGGCCTGGGGCCTAGAGCGGCTCATGGCTTGGGGCCTAGGGCGGCCGAGGCTGCAAATCCGCGACTGGATATTGTTTTATCTTTACAAAACCCTTTATTTATACCTTAATCAAAAAATGGTGCAATTCAATGGTTTGATAAGAGACGCAACGCGTTCTGTGTTTATCAAAGAATTAAACTTTAACCAAGAATCGAAGCCACGAGTTTATACATGAAAGTCACAATCACTTCGAACTAAGCCAGGATTATCATGTAACATCTGGTTCTATCAGTGATAATAACGTGTGACTGTAATTATCTGATAGCTGACTGACATCATGTCAGATATTAGTAAATAACTAGTTATCTATGATCATGAAGTGATAAATAAATAAATAAATAAATAATCATGGACATTTCGCACAACGTCCTCTGGTCCCAAGCTAAGCTTATATGCTTGTGTTATGGGTACCAGAATACGGATATAATACATAAACTATTTTTTTTTTGTAAATACATACTTAAAATACATAGAAAACACCCAGACGCAGTACAAACATTTGTATGACAATTAAAAACATCACACAAATTATTGTCCTGACCGGGAATCGAACCCGAGACCTCGTGATCGGCAGTCCACATAAACCACTCCACCACTAAGCCCGTCTATGATGACATGTGATCATGATTAACTGCACGTATTACAGACCTACTAAATAAATGAAGATGGAGCGTTGTCTATAATATATAGTTCTGAACTTCTGAAGTTTTCGCAAACTACTTTGATGTGGGTTTTTTTAATTGGCGGATCAAGAAATATGTTGTGAAGGGTTAGTGTATATTAGCTGGGTGCAATAACTATAAACGCGGGTATAACTGCGACATTAGCTAGTAGGTAATATTAAGCTAAGTATGTATTTACAAAAGTAAAAGCACAAAAGTAATTTATGTAAAAGTAGTTTATGTATTCTGCTACTATATCCGTATTCTGGTACCCATAACACAAGCATTATAAGCTTAGCTTGGGACCAGAGGACGTCGTGTAAAATATCAATGAATATAAAAATAAAGATTTAATATTTTATCTACATTCATTACTCATACCAGTTCTACTTAGGGCACATTATCTAAATCATCTTTATCATTCCAATTTTTTGAAGTAGAGCAGCGGCCGTATTATGAGCTCGTATTCCCAGGCCGTTTACGCCGTGAATGGAACTGCCGGGCAAATTCGTAATATGAACATAACTCCCAGCCATCCAGTTCGCTAAAACAGTCATAGATTAATATGTTTATAGAGAAGGTACAACTAAAAGTTTAAGTACTAACTAAAATTTTTCAACTAAATGTTTTATGTTTACCATTATACATAATTTAGTCAGGCAGTGTACGGCTTGCCTGGAACTTGCATGATTTTTAAAAAGCTCATAATACGCCCGCAGATAATATTTTCTGTGTACCTATTTGTGTAAATTTTAATGTGTATGTACATAAATTTATTTTACACACTCAAATTAACTGACAAAGTTTGATAAATTTGTACGCAAAGTATTTAGAAATAAAACCTTAATAAATTATACAAGAAAGCATCTCTCTTGAAACTTTCTTCTTTAAAGAAAACTGCATTGGGATCCGAAGATTTTAAGCCACCATGGTCTAGGGGTGGGACTAAGCTGTAAGGTGGTCGCTGTGATCAGTTGTTATGGGGCTTGTTTAAACGAGCCGCGCAATTGTTTGAGAATAATGTAAGTATGACGACCCTAGGGCGGCCCCCTGACAAGGTGGACTGACGATATTGTCAAATGGGGGGCCGCTGGATGAAGTTAGCGCAGGACAGCGCGTTGTAGCATTCTAGGAGGGAGGCCTGTGTCCAGCAGTGGACGGAGAAGGGCTGATGGATGGATGCAATATAAATATTTTGTTTTCTGAAGACTTCCAACACTAAAATGGTTTGAGACTCGGCTCTAATAGGTATTTGTAGATATTTACGGTCTTATTCGTAATTACTTATCGGAGGTTTAAAAGTTCGCTAAAATCGGCTCGCTAAAATTGTCAAAAATTGTTATTCATGTCTTTTTACGATAAAATGTTTATTATCTCTCCGATAAAATCTCCGTTTACACCTCCGATAAGTCATTATGAATAAGACCGTTAATAAATACCGACCGTTTAAAAATATTATTATAGATAATTTAAAACATGGGTAAAACCGCGGGCATTAGTTTGTGACAACATAAGACGATTATAACATAGTACTTAATATCTTTAAATTGTTGTAATTAATCAATAATCAGAGATTATGATTTATTTAGATCATAAACAATGATTATTTGATTAAGTATTTACTTTAACGATAACAAAACTAGAAAGAGTTGTTTAACAAAAAGGTTTAGATCTAATCTTTTTTTACATCCTGGTAATGCTATATTCGCAAAATTTTATATGTATGTTTGTTATTTTGTAACTTTCACTAAATCTCCGAAAAGTTGAGCTATAATTTAAATTACATACACGCATAAATCCGTAAAAAGTAGTCTTATTTAAACATATGAGTCGCGCAAGTGTTAGAGATTGGTGCCGATTCTATGTACACATCTAAACTTAATTTAAAATTTAAATGGATAGCGTCTTTATTGAAATTCGGCAATGTTAACTGAACTTTGTTATTATAAATACTGTGTATTATAGACTAACGATTTTAATTAATATAAATATGTACAAATAAATTCAAATTCAAATATGTTTATTGTATGTGAAATAGCAAATAATAGATATATTGACGCTACCAATTTTCATTTTTTGGTTAAGTTAAGTTTAGTTTTAATATTGGCACCAATTTAACGTGCATGAACGTATATAATATATTATATTTATATATTTTTTATTTTAAATATTTAACCACATAAGTATTATAATATTACACATGTAGGGACACATTGTATGAATACATTGTTTGCAAGTAGACGTATGTCAACAGGTCTACGAATGCATAAAGACCATTGTGCTCGCCACCTAAGTTATAAGATACAAATATATTTATTACAGTATGTATGGTCCTATTGTTCTCGCAGCCTAATTTATTATATACAAATATATTATGTATGGATTCATTGTATGCAACACTATGCGTGTCAGCAGTTTTAGGAATATACATGTATAGAAATGATTGTCCTCGTCACCTATATAAGCTATTACTATATCAAATACACTGAGTCGCAAATAAACACCATTCAAGTCCGGACGTATTTCATTTTATCCTCTAACCGAAGCACCACGACATTATACACCTAAACACATCAGCGTAGTCAGTGTCTATGCGGGTTGAACTTGAACAGGCTTTCACGCAGCGTCGAACTGCTGATACGGAAAATTGGAAACCATACATTACAGAAAACGTAAATCAATAAAATAAGAACTTTTTAGTAAGTTGCGTAGTGAAGTTGCGGGGAACAGCTAGTTTATTTCTATTAAAGATGAATATTCTCAATAAATAAATAAATAAATAAATATTCATGGACATTTCACACAACGTCCTCTGGTCCCAAGCTAAGCTTATATGCTTGTGTTATGGGTACCTGAATACGGATATAATACATAAACTACTTTTCTTTTGTAAATACATACTTATAATACATAGTAAACACCCAGACGCAGTACAAACATTTGTATGACATTTATGGATATCACACAAATGATTGTCCTGACCGGGATTCGAACCCGAGACCTCGTGATCGGCAGTCCATTACATAAACCACTCCACCACGAAGCCCGTCAATGACCGTAATATTTTCATTCATTGTCATTGTTGATATTCACAAATTACAAGTACCTACTTACCGTTATTCTAAACTGTTAGATAATATTATCAAACAATTCATTGATACCTACCTATCGGTTACGAAATTCACTTATCATTTTATGACTTTGGTTCTTTTACGACGCAGTATGTATGGTTTTTTTTTTATAAAAATAGCTCTATGTATGATGAAATCTGATTATGGTATGACGCATTATAATTTCATCGTTAGTAAATTGTATTGGATGTGGTAAGTTTTAGGTTTGAATACGACCATGTGCTTACCATTTGTAACCATTTCTATGTATGAATTTGTATTTACAAAAGAAAATTAGTGTATATAGTATGTCCGTAATCTGGTACCCATAACACAATCATAGAAATTTAGCTTGTTTTGGGACCAGAGGACGCTGTGTGAAATGTTATTTATTTGTGTATACCTCTCTAAGGCCATTTTATTATCCTGAGATTGGTATACGGGTAACAATAATTATTGACCTCTGCCTTAGGTGTTGCCGCAGTTCACAGTAAAAAATATTATGACTGGAATTTTAGAATCAAGTAGGTAATAACATTCTCTAATACCTTCGTAACAAATTCATTCCAATGAAACACAAAAATTCAAAACAAATATTTAAACCTACGCATCTAAATCCGTAAAAAGTGTTTATTGCAAGTTTATTTGAAGCAATAATAGTTACATTCTTTTTATAACATGGCGTTTAGTAAGAAATAAACAATTTAGAAAAAAAATACGATTTCAATTATGAATCTTGGTTTTTTGCCCGACGCTGATTTATTCTATAGGCACAGCTATGATTTCATTTTGGAAGAGATTTCCATTCTGTGGGTTGTGCCTCACAAATATATAAATTGGTACGTTCGATATTTGTTTGTCTTTATGTTGGTACTACAATGAGAGAATAGAAATTTATTTAGTGACTAGCTGTTGCCTGCGACTCCGTCCGCGTAGAATTTAGAAAATTTTCACGTGCGACGGCGCGATGGCTTATTTCATGTATAAGTTTGGTGTTTCTATACCGATTTCTATGATTCTTTTTTTATTGAATAGGTAATAATGTTAACCTTTTTAAATTAGGGATAAGTGAGAGTATTATAAACGTAAAAGCAAACAAATATAATCAGAATGCTCCGAACAGCTAAGCTATCAGGAGTTACACGTGTTATTGTGAGTCAACCATAAAATATAGATATATGCTGTTGCGGGATATTTTTTAGACAATTCTATGTAGAATATTTTCGTCATACATGATTTCTATGTGACTTTAACCATTAAGGCTGCACACGCGACGGAAGCTTAAAAAATGGAGTAACTTCTCCCGTTTTCCCAACATTTCCCTTCACTACTCTGCTCCTATTGATTTTAGCGTGATGAAAAGTATACTATAACCTGCCCAGGAGTATGAAGAATAATTTTACCAAGTTTTGTTAAAATCCGTCGATTAGTTTTTGTTTCTATAAGGAACATACAGACGGACAGACAGACAGACAGACAAAAATTTTACTGATTGCATTTTTGGCATCAGTATCGATCACTAATCACCCCCTGATAGTTATTTTGAAAATATATTTCATGTACAGATTTGACCTCTCTACAGATTTATTATAAGTATAGATGTGGTTGGGCCACTGGAATTTTTTGATATAGGTCACTGCCTAATATGATAAATCACAAGAGATGGCTTAAAACAATCATTAGTTGCGTCATTTCACCTATAAAATCTACTATATAAAAATAAGTCGGATTTTCCTTCCTGACGCTATAACTCCAGAACGCACGAACCGATTTCCACGGTTTTGCATTCGTTGGAAAGGTCTCGGGCTGCGTGAGGTTTATAGTAATTTTTTTATTTTTTTTTTAACTTTTTTTTTGGTATGGCAAAACAACGTTTGCCGGGCCAGCTAGTAAACTATAAAATTATTTTTAGATTGTTTGATAACTACAAACTATAAATAACTGACTATGTATGCGTGATCTCGTTTAAAATAGGTACCTATCTTTTAAAGTAATTGTTTCACACGTCTGACTTTTTAAGTATTTGCACACGTATACCCACATTCTTGCGGTGAAATTTAGCATTCATGCGGTGAAATTTAGTAAAAAAATTTAATACCTCAACATTTTTTTTCTTTTTCATGGATAGCTCGGTTTGAGCATTGCCATATTTCATAGTTTTTAAACCTAAATATTTAGTTTTCACTTTTCTTGATTGCTATTTCCTTAGTACGATAGATTTAAGTGATAGATATTTCTCTTTCTCCAGCTTATTTACGTCCCACTGTTACGCACGGGCTACTTTGGAAGGGCGTAGGTACTGTGCCGCGCTGATCAGGGCCCTGAGTCGGGTATTTCAACGGTGTCACAACTGTACCATTATTGTACCATTATGGTGCAATAGTAAAGTTTTTGGTATTCTACTATTAATGTGTCGTCATAACGACTTCATCATTGTCTTACAATTGTCAAAGTGACATAAATTGCTAGTCTCGTACACAACTGCTTCACAATTGCAATTCAATGACTGAAATGTTTCGGTAGTCTGCTATTTTGAATTTGACAGTAATATTTTTAAATTGTCCTGTGTCGACAGATTGCCATAAATAAAAAATAGATAGATAGAAATATTAGAAATTGTTCTTTGTAATTTATTGCAATTTACTAATCTCCTAAACTTCACATTGCTTTTTATACTAATAAATAGTATGTACAAATATATTTAAACGAAGTCTAGCATGATTAAATGTTTAAATTTATTAGTAGTTTTTCGAAAATCACTTCAACTAACGCATTTTTTAAAAACGGCAACACATACATACCATTCTAACACAATCCATAGATAAAAGAGACCGAAAATTCAATGCATAGATAAAAGAGATCGACAATTCTATTACCATTGAAAGACCGTTATGACGGCATATAGCAGACTACGGATATTTGACTTCAATTGCAACGGTATCGTGCCGGTATTGTGCCGGTATGACAATTGTTCCAAAATAGTGGACTTGAGCACCAGGCGTTTTGGTTTATTTTCGGGTTTTCAGTCTCTCACAGAAGATGTTATCTGTGTACAATATCTGGTTTTTGCAGCACCCTGGGCAGGAAATAGGGAAGTGACATTTGTATTGTTAATCCGTAAACACGGATAAAGATATAGAAATATATTCTACAAATTGATATGCAGACGTTAAATATTCCAGATTCATTTATGAATTATTAGTTAACTAACTCCCTCGGCAATTATATACCATACCCTAACAAATTGTAGAAAAGAGATCACATCCATCCTATTGAACAATTATATCTATTAAGTAAAAGTTGCGTAGTATTAAAGATATAAGTTCACATAGGGACAAAATATATACAAAAATAACGACTTTGTTTTATAATATTTTCTAACACTTGCGCGACTCGTCGAAACGTCGGGCCAAAATTTAAAACAAATATACGCGTCTAAATCCGTAAAAAGTAGTTTTATTTAGACTTTGTTTTATATTAAGTAAAGACGCATGCATATGCGTTATACGTGATGTTATGTAAACGTTATACGTTAAATATATCTTAGTATTTATTAGTAATTATGCCGGTGCAGTAATGGTGTCCAACTCCTTACAGAAGAATGTTCCAGATTGCGAGTTGAAAAGCTCATATTTGAACATAAGTCTGCCGTACTCCAACTTGGACGTGTACAGATGTATCAAAGAGTCTATGTTCAGATTTTCAAGTTGATATAAACCCTAAAAGATAAATTTTACTCTCATTATCATTATGTTGCCACTCGTATTTCCGGGAGATAGGCAGAGAATATAGCGCCATCTGCTACGATCTAAATATACTTCCAAATAGACACTACAATTAGAAAAACATCAATATTTATGACCATATCGTCGTCTCTGTGGAGTATTTATCACGCAGTAAGAGTCAGGTAAGGTATTATCTTAGCAAATAACAACTCGTAGTTGATCTAATGCAGTTTCTACCTATCAACGGCGGAAGCCAGGTGTTAATTTGGATAATTAAAGCGAGTGCTTAACTTAACCTTAACTTATTTCTGCACTCTTTGCTGGTTGACTGGGAGAAAACGCCGTTGGCATTAAGTCCGCCATTGTACAAAATAGTTTAATGTGTGCAAAAAGTTATAAAATAAATAAATAATCCAAGAACACATTAGCGGTAAAAGTGTTGACATGTCCATATGGTCAAAAACCTCTAACTCTAGTTTATAAATAAGATAGTTAGATGAAAATAAGAATTAACAGGAAAATTAATTATTAAGGTGGGTCCAAACACTGAGCGGCAAGAGCGCGGCAGTAACACGCGGCGTTTGCAGGACACATTTCTTGCCGCGCTCTAGTTAGGACGAAGCTGACTAAGGCTAAGCGTATGCTGAGACGCAGACGACGCAGGGCAGGGCGGCGCAGATTTTGTAATGCTTGAGCGTACCGTGTGCTACGTACGTTGCGTTGCGACGCAGGTTGCATGCGACGCAGGCACGGGTCTGCTCTGCTCCGTGCCCCGTTATAGTGCCGGCACTTGGCCGGCACAGATTACAGGGAGACGCGTTCGAGTTCAGACGTGTTTTTATAAAATATGTTTTTATCCACTTTGTTGCAATGAACTTCTAACTGAATTAGTTTGATGTGAACCATGCTTATATGACACAATTCATCCAGACTATTCAAAAAAGACCGTTTATCAGATAATCACTTTGCCAAAAAAGTTTTTTTACGTTTTAACAAACTGTAAAGTAACAATAACTCATCGATTTCATTATCGGAATCTGACTCTGAACTCATTTTCAACAAGAACACGTCTATTCTTTGAGGCAGCTAGAACACGCGTAAACGCTTCTGACTACCTGCCGCGCACGATCAGGCTAAGTGTATGCTGAAACGCAGGCAGACACATGTCTGCGTCGCATGCACCTGCGTTGCAACGTACGTAGCACACGGTACGCTCGAGCATTACAAAATTTGCGCCACCCTGCCCTGCGTGGACCTACGTCGCCTGCGTCTCAGCATACGCTTAGCCTTCATCGTGCGCGGCAGGTAGTCCGCGTGGCTTTCGTCCAATGATAGCGCGACGGGCCGCGCGCGGCAGCCGCGCTCGATTGCCGCTCAATGTTTGGACACACCTTTAAGGTACAATAAATATTAATCTGCTACGAGCTTTTTGTCCGCGACTTTGACAACTTAAATCAAGCTACGCATCAAAAATAAGTCAGGCAAAAAAGGTCACGTTACCTTATAGAATATGCACTTTTTCCGATCATACTTGACATTATAAGTTTGAGCGAGGAAATATATCAGCAAACTGTGGCATCCAATATCATTCATGAGATAAAAAGTTTTCCAAATGTTGCCATCCCAAGCAGAACCTTTTAATTTGAACTGGAATCAGATATACCTACTTAGTGAAAATCAAATAGAGCTTATATTATTCTAATAGCTCATGCCGTTGACTCTGTACGCATAGAATTTAGAAAATGTTTCCCGTTTTTGCAACATTTTTCACTAACGCCTCGCTCTTATTAATCGCAGTATGATGTTATTTAGACTATAGCCTTTCTTGACAAACAAACTATCCAAAACTGAAATAATTATTCAAATCGGATCAGAGGTTCCTGAAATTAGCGCGTTCAAATAAACTCTTCAGCTTTTTATTATTAGTATGGATTTTTTAATTAATCACCACATTTTTTATCGACTTGCCTTAGAATTCTTAGTATCTTCAGAAACATTAAAGGTCCCCATCAGCATTGGCACTCCGGATACATTGGCTATCGTAAAGCTGTGTTTTATAGCTGGATTCTTTATGTAAGGGCGGGTAGGAGTCTCACAGTCTTGTACTTTTGTTACAATAGCCTTAAAAGGTCCCTGGAAAACAAATGCGACAATGGTACCAATTCTACGTACACAACTAAAGTTAACCTAACAAAAAAAAGAAAATTGATAGTTTCAATAACACGTCAATGTTAACTAAACTTTCGTAATATAAATACCGTGTATTATATACTAAAGTCCGTGTGGTGACTAAGAACACAAGTGTCACCACCCCATCTCCTCCCAAGGGTGCTGTAAAAGCCAGCTAAGGAATATTGCACACAGATGACATTCTCTGTGAGAGACGGAAAACTCGAAATTAAACCCTGTGCCAACACGCCTGGTCAGCGCGGGACAGTAGACCATAATCCCTCCCAAGGTGGAGGAGGCCCATGCCCAACAGTGGGACGTAAATGAGCTGGAGAGAGAGGTATACTAAAGATTTTAATTAATACAAATATGTACAATAAAATTGCCAATTAACAAAATACACCATAGTTGGTTTTAACTTAGAATTGGTACCAATAAATATTCAAAGACATTTCACAGACGCCTCATATCGAAGGTACTTGTGATAAGTATTTCTGAAACATTTCTTAGCTAAACCGATTTTAAAAATGGTTTTTCTACAATGTGAACTTCTTAAGTGGTTCCATGTCACCAAGTCGAGACCTGATAATAATAATAATAAAAAGCCCCTCTGGGCCAGTCGTGGTGAGGCACCATGAGACTAACGCAAAACTTGGAGGCAGATTATAGGCTTTCGAAAATCTTGTGGTATAAACGAAAAATGTATCACAGGACCTAGGGAAAGCCTACAGACCGCAGGGCAGCTTGTGGCGAGCTGAATGTGAGTGGCGACACTGCGGTCCCGAGTGCCCCTGAGAGTCGGTCGTGGCCTCGTCTTCGGCTTGCCTTTGTTGGCTGACCAAACTGGAAACTGAGAGTGCCTGGACTCTCGCCTCTGTCTTGCCTTCACCGGCCGGTCAGAGTGGGGTCGCCAGAGCTATATGCTCGGGGGTGGAAGTGTCAATTTCAAGGGCGTAATTACTTTATTTATGGAATTACAGGGAAACCCGCTCCGGGTCTCGGCGCGCGATGGTGAAACCGGTGCCGCACCGCTCTACACCCCAAGCCGCTCACACCGGTGTTGCTCCCTGCTGCCTTGTCTGGCGGCTGTGTGGGGGCCCATCTAGTGAGTCGGCGAGTCACCGTCTGCCACGGTTCAAGAAGATTAGTAGTATTGAAGGCAGACGTCCTTTTTTATTTCAATAGTACATGATAACCAATTTAATTAACACACCAACCCCATAAACTGTTTACTTATTTATTTGCCCTCGATTTACAATAGATTTACAGCTACCATTGGCACTTCATGACTCTACTTCTATAGTACAGATGTGGAGTGTCGTTGGTAGACGTCCCATTGCATTTTATTCCTTCATTAAAATTCTCAAAGGGCCTCTGCATGTTGGACCTATGTCCCCATGTAAGCCTAGCAAAGGACGGGGCATTTCTTAAATAGAAATAGCACGTGACTCAGAAAACGAGATACAAAATAATAATAATCTACTATATAAAAATAAGTCGGGTTTTCCTTCCTGACGCTATAACTCCAGAACGCACGGACCGATTTCCACGGTTTTGCATTCGTTGGAAAGGTCTCGGGCTCCGTGAGGTTTATAGTTTTTTTTTATTTGTTTTTTTTTTTTTTTGGTCTGGCAAAACAACGTTTGCCGGGCCAGCTAGTAATTAATATTTATTTCAGATAATTATCCATAAGTAGTACAGTTAGGGCATTTTGTTAGGGCTAGGTGCTTTACAATATTAATATTCTACCTACACAACTAAACTAAATTAAAACATGCATTACAAAATTCGGTACTGTAAACTAGATTTTCTTATTAAATAATAACTAATAACAAAAATAAAAGTAAACAGCCTATTAAAAAATTTAAGTAATCCGTATTTTAATTTATGTTAAGCTCGTGACGTGGTAGAATTTTGAGCTAGTAAAAACTGGTTTGCCGTTGTGTTATTTGTTTGTTTGTCATAACATGCAACCACAGCATGCACCATATAGCAATGATTCATGTAACGACAATCAAATCTATTAGCAAATACACTCAGAATGCTGTTGGGGCTAGTCCGAATCCTGCGCCCAAGGGACGTGCACCGTTTGCGTATTGTCGTGAAAAAACAATCTTGGTCAATCAAATCATCTGCAAACATCTCAGACGCGCTGCAGTGCCGTGGCAGCCTAATAATGATAACTCATGAAAATCAGGAGCGACCTAGATTTATTTTTAGTTAATGATAACTTTTTTGTAAAATATTTACAGATTGTTATAGACTGATATGTTTGAGCTACTTAATTCTCGTATCAATCACTTTGTTCTATATGTTTACAATGTAATTTAAATACTGATTTTGCTAGTTGTTCAACAATTTATAGTAGTTATATCATAAACTTACCGAAGAAAGCTTCTGTTCATTACTATCCGAAAAAACTACTCCATTTGTAAGTAAAATAATAAACAAAAATAGAATCGGGAAATATTTCATAAACATCTTATTCGATGATCAGACCAAATCACATTAAAATGTCTACGTTAAAATCTATTATACGTACATTATATTATGTACTATAACATAACATAATAAACCCACATTTTTACTGTACAATCATAATTATTAGCTTGTTTGTAGAGCCATAATAGCTCCATTAAAACATGACGCTAATGAGATGTAAAATGTTTTTGTATTATACATTATGTAGGGTTGTAGGTACTTGGCCCTATTATAATTGGTGAGGATACGCTTGAAAAATATATATATATCGGAGAAAATCACCGTAGACATCACCTGTAACTATTGCCAGGGTAGTCTACAATCCAAACACCCTGTAATACTGAATAAGCTAACTACGTTAACTACAACATTCTACTACGATGAGATCGATCCGTGGCTTACTACACGTGTAGCAATTTTGGAAGGCGCCTTTTATGAATATTCAACGGGTCACCATTCGAACTCATCAGATAAAGGAATTACTCACCATTGACACCATTTAAGGACCCACTTCACTGGAACCTAAGTTAAAACTAAAAATCCTTAAGTAAACCATTTTAATGAAGTCTCCTACGACATATATATTTTACGTATTCTAATCTATACTTATCTATTATACAGGGCTGGGTAAAGTACATGTTTTGTTGTAATTGAAATACAAATTACAAAATACTGCGTTTGCAAGTAATTGAAATACTAATTACTTTTGAATAATATATATCTAATATATAAAATTCACGTGTCACAGTGTTAGTTACCGTACTCCTCCGAAACGGCTAGACCGATTTTTATGAAACTTTACATGCACATTCAGTAGGTCTGAGAATCGGCTAACATCTATTTTTCAAATCTTTTTTTTTGTATGGCAAAACAACGTTTGCCGGGACAGCTAGTATAATATAAAATACTAATTACTTTTGAGTGGAGTAATTGAGATACAAATTACAAAATACAGTATTTTGGCTGTTTGTAATTGAAATACAAAATACAAATTACAAAATACATTTATACTAATATTTTTACCCAACTTTAAAAAAACAGCAGGTTTTTTTAATGTTTGTTCACGAATAACTTTGTTGTTTATGAACCGATTATAATGCTTCTTTTTTTGTTGAAAAGAAAATGTTTCAGAGGTAGTTCCATGACAGGAAAATTAGGTATTCGTGGTCGCAGTCCAGGGAATTAGATCATAGGGCACTCTTTGAGGTCGGTTTTTTATTGTTAAAAGCTATGATATGAAAGAGAAAATTGAAATAAATTTTAATAATATTAATATTTATGTAGGGGTTATCTCTGAAAATGTTGTCCGTGGTGACGTATTAAGAATACAAGCGTCAGCACCCCTATCTTCCGCGAGCATGAGGCTCGCTGAGGCGGTTCGCCTAGTCCTCGGTAGTGGGTCGAGGCGACGCACCGGGATATTCTGACGTACCACCTCACCCAGCTCCTCACGGGTCATGGCTGTTTCGCCAAGTACCCGTGGGAGCTGGATGGTATTGAGTCGGATCCCGAGTGCCGCAATTGTGGTGTGTATTGGTGGCCTGGGACACCCAGCGTGTTGACCTCGTCGACGTGCTGGGCAAGGATTCGTCACCCTCAATGAACAATGTTGGGCTGCCGTCGCCTCCTTCGCCAGGCAGGTGATGGCGGCAAAGAGGGAGTCCCTGCGGAAGCGCGAACGCGCTGGCGAATCGTTGCCACCCCACAGGCCCTAAAACGAATCGCTGCAAAACTGACTTCACGTAGTCTTGTTTGCCCTATACTAGAGTGTAATAAGCCCGCGTAGGCACAAAGGCTGGGGCGGTGCCCGGGCTGAGGAGCAGGTGGTTTAAAGGCCCGCCGCTGAAGCTGAGGCTGGCTGGCATAGTCAGACAGCACGCCTAAACAGCAACGGTGGGCCTTCTAATCATCTGCGACGAGACAAGCCCGCGTGGGCCCACCCAAAGCCCGTAGCGCCGGAGCCGTGACAGAAACAATGCTTGCTGCCTACTTGCATGCTGCATGTCTGCTTGCATGTTGCATGCCTGCTTGCATATTGCATGCCTGATTGCATGTTGCATGCCTGCTTGTATATTACACGCTTGCTTGAATGTTGCATGCTTGCTGGCATGTTGTATGCCTGCTTGCATATTACACGCTTGCTTGAATGTTGCATGCTTGCTGGCATGTTGTATTCTGCATGCTTGTTTGCATGCTGCTTATCCTCTGTATTGTGTATTTTTATTCGAAACAAAATATTTTGTTGATGTTTCGGATTATCAATAAGTCGGAATTTTTGTAATTCGTTCTATTAAATCTCGGTATTTTGAGAATAGTAATTATAAACTAAAGTAATTTATTAATTTTTGCAATTGACTTGCTATGCTTTTACTTAATAAATCAAATTGTGGTGGAAAAAGTGATCACCGCAAGCGGGACTTGAACCCACGACCTCGGAATACCGTTCCGTAGCTCTGCCAACTGAGCTTATTGCGGTCGTGCTAACAGTAACCAATTAGACCACCACAATCGTCATTCGATTGAGTTTACATCGCATTTTGACGCCATCTATCGAGAATATTTTGCAACAATTTGGTAATCACTTTTTCCACCACAATTTGATTTATTAAGTAATTATGAACGTTAGAAATATTGAAGTTTCGGAATTATGAAAATGGAGTAACGGATACATCGGAATTGTTATGTTCGAAATTTTGAACCGTTCGGACTTATGAAAATCGGTATTTACGAGCTGAAAATAGGTATTATGAAATTCGTATTTGTGACTTTCGAAATAAAGTTTTTCGTGTTTATGTAGTGTAGGTACCCGCTGACCAGGCGTGTTGGCACAGGGTTTATTTTCGAGGTTTCCGTCTCTCACAGAGGATGTTATCTGTGTCTGTATCCCTTAGCTGACTTTTACAGCACCCTCGGGAGGAGATGGGGTGGTGACCTTTGTATTCTTAATCCGTCACCACACGGAGAACCAACGTAAAAAACCACCATCCGTAAATATTATCAGCCTTTAGCAGCATTACCTTCCACCAGTCAGTACTTTCATCAAAAGCTACAAAGGTTCAAAAACATTTTTTTAACTTGTTTAACTTACAGTAACATAGGAATTGATTTTACAATTAACTTCATATGTGTGTATCAATTTACTGTAGTTACCCCAAACAACGCAAAATATAAGCTCCTATGAGATGACAACGGAACCCTAATGACGTATTGAAATAGGTAATGGCATTGTGTCACTCATGTCAAGTATCAAGGTTCTTTGCAGACGGTTAAGCAGAAAATTTCAACGCAATAAGTGCATGAGACTTTGATGCGACGCGTCAAATCCTAAGCTTGATTTAGATAAGACACGTGGGTCGATGGGATTACCTGACTACTGATATTTATATCTTATAGAATTTCAGATAAAATGACGCGCAAAAACATTACGTAAAACAGAAGACAATGCTCTTATTAGGAAGGGTTTAAAAACTCCGCGAAATTGTAAATTTAACACGCTTATATAAGTTCGGTATGTATCTATCAATGTATTAATCTATGTAACGGAATCTTTGAACGCGTTTTTCACCCATTTGGAAAAGTCGGATTGATTTGAAACTTTGAATACATAACAAGGACCGATGACAATGCAATTATTTAAAAATATATTTAGGATTATCAAGCGTGTTTTTTTGTTTTTGAACTAAGAAAATTATTAGTTTTATTTTTCATTTTATGTTACAAGTTAAATACTGTATTTAGGTATCTGTATTACAATAATAAGTATATCTGTAATGGCTGTAATTCAATTCAAATTTTTTGAAATTCTTTTCGATTTTGTTTTTTATTGGTTTGAATTATAATGATACCAATTCTATATGCACAACTAAACTTAACTAAAGAAAATGAAAACAACTATGGCGTATTTTCATTCATTGGCAATTTCATTGTACACACATAATAATTAAAATCTTTTATTTATAAAATACAGTTTTTATAATAAGAAAGTTCAGTTAATATTGCCGAATTGTGTTGTTGACACAAATCAGCCATTTTTATTTTTTAGATAAGTTTAGTTGTGTATGTAGAATTTATACATTGCATAAAATTACAGTGTGGATTAATAACAACACACAATGAGACTGTGGCTTCCTATTAGTAAAATTTTTGTTACGATCAGACGACTTACTACTTTCGGAGATTTCCCCCTACATATATGTTACAAACTTTAACTCTAATAACAGTCTAGAGAAGATCGCACTTTGATAAACTGAGTAACTGCGATCGATTAGTATGTTACAACAAATTCAAGTTCATATTGTTGTTAACCGGAATACAGTTTCTATAATAAATATATGTTAGACCTGATCAGCTCGCCGCCGGTCCGTCGTTTAACCTAATTAGATAACCAAGATACTGAGGTCTAGATGTCCACGCTATTTACTATAAAATAAACCAAGGCTCTCCGATCTCATTGACCTAATTCTTATAAGGTGTTATGAGGTCGATATAAATATACTGTAGTTAGATATATAGTGATAGGAATTAAGTTATTTATTTGCCTGTTGACAATATTAGCAGTACGCAGTATGCCACCACGCGTGGAATATTTTTATTAACTTTATTTTGGCCTCGATTTTGTTGAAACTGTGCTTCTTTTTATCTAAAAATTTACAAAAGACTTTAATAGCCGTCCCTTCCAAAGTCCAATTGTAATTCAACAAAGTTTAAATTAATAAGTATGTCTTTAATGTTCCAAGCAAACTAAGTAAGTAATAATTCTCTTTTGAAAGTATCATGAGGTCTGCGTAAGACAGAACATTTAATTAGAAGCGTTATTTTAGTCTATATACTTAACTAATATTATTATGATATACTTTAGTATTCTTTCTCATTTTCCATTCCATGTTCGACCGCCCCGACGAGGTGGTCGCGCGGTGTGTCGGTATTCAGAGACCCGCCCCGCGGTAATTGTGGCAACGCGACATGCGGACCTAGAGCTCCACCCGTCGGGTCGGGCCCCGACTAGCGGGGTCACCCCTAGCCGGGTCATGGTAAAGCTCAAGGCACCATCATGGTACGGCAGGGCTGGCAATTGGGAAACCTTGGAATAATAAGATTTTATTTAGATATTTAACCTTGCTTATCTAATATTTATTAAATCTACGATAATACATCAAAACAAACAGTATCAGTGTGATTAATATTAAAACGAAGATGTTGCAGGTGTTTTTAACAATAAATACCTGCACCTATCCGGTCAATTAATAATAAAAGTGATTATTTATTTATTTATTTATTTATTTACACACTTTATACAAAGAATTGTACAGGCGGACTTAATGCCTTGATTATCTAATTTTTATTGGCCGAGTTCATTTGACGATAACGATTTCGGATTTGTGACCTTTGTAACCTCGTTCTAGAAGCAATTTAAACGTTTTGCTTCAATTCTTTTGTTTATTTATACTTGTATGAAATACCAATAACTTTAATTAAAATTACGAATAGGTTCAGCTGGTAACAATTATTACATATACTTTCTAAATAGTGCGTAAGTACAGTGTACGAACTCGCTGCTGATTTGTTGTGGAAAGTATTATCAATTAGGGGCGATTTTGTCCACATTGAGCACTATTTGGCATGCTTACCCTATATAGTTTAACCGATTATAAAAATATAGTACACCACTGGTACGTGTCCTACTAAAAACGTGATAAAAGGCTCCAAAACTCCTTAATTAGTGCAGCAACCTTGTGCAATCATTACCCTAACGTGACTGTAGCCAGAAGGGAATGATCTTAGGAGCCTAAACTGCACCCGAAATGACGAAAATTATATCATATAAGATTTCACAATTTTTTCCGACATATTTTGTCCTTCCTTGTGTCAAAATCTCCTCGAAATTAAACGAAGAATTTGTACTTGAATTGTATTGGCTTTGCCGTATCAAAATTCAGGCCACGCTAATGTAATACTCTAATGTATGCATATAGAGCCAATGTGCATGATTTCTGCATTTAAAGACACTCAATTAATTTTGGCGTTAAAATAAACGAAATAAAGTATTTTAGTCCTTATCCTTTACTTATCTTTATACTTATTACAAAACAAAGACGTAATTTTTGTATATATGTCCCTATGTGAGCTTACATCTTTAAAACTACGCAATGGATTTTGATGCGGTTTTTTAATAGATAGAGTGGTTCAAGGGGATGGCTTTTGTGTACATTTTGTTAAGGTTTGGTGTATATTTGAGGAGTTCAATAATAATAATCGCGTATGAAATCATGGGTATCTGCTAGTTACTCAAAAAATTACATAAAATTAACGTTACTCTTATAATTGCAAGACAGTTAGTACAGCGAAGTTTCAGACATTTAATTTAATTAATGCCTACAATATAATCTCATTTTGTTTAACCTCTTATAACCTTTTTATATTTATAAATAAAAGTCTCCTTAAAACTGGTATTATAACTATATCATCACAATAATGTATGCTTTATTTAGTTTCGCTACAATATTTTGACGCCGCCGCCGATGTGTAATAATATGATAGATATTTGGCATAACTAATTTCCTCTATTTTTCCTTTTGTATAAATGGTATTGGGAGTTTCCTATAATATTATTTTTTAATTTGTTTATCTTCTAATGCATCTAATATGTAAATATTCTGAGTCACGTTGTTGCTGTGTTTCTACTTTCCGTTTGAGGAAGGTATGAAAAGAAGCTGCGAACCGCTTATCATAATCTCGTCCCCCTCGTTCAAAGGCGATATTAATGTATTGCAGAAAGTTTGCAGGACTTTCTAGAATATTCTTTGACAAATCGCATAACATTTTATAATTACGTGGCTATCCCACGGGACTAGAGTTAGGGGCTATTTAAATAGTATCTTACAGGGACAGCAACTTGCAAGTGAGAACTCGAGTTTTGAAAACTTGTAAAGGTCCATGTAGGCTACAGTAACCACTGACCATGATGGGAAGCGTACCTATGATTGTTTGTCACCTTTGTATAAAAAAGCTACTCTCTCTCTCTCTCCAGCCCGTTAACGTCCCACTTAAGGTGCCGCGCTGATCAGGCGAATCGGCACTGGGTTTATTTTCGAGTTTACAATTTTCCTTAGCTGGCTTTTACAGCACCCTGGCAAGTACAAGGGGTGGAGACACTTGTATTCTAAATCCGTCACAACACGGTAAATAATAAATAAGCTACTATATAGAGCTAACTTATACAGAATTAGACTCGGTATTATCAAAACTTTAGAACAGTACCTTTTTACCACTGATCATTTGAATAATTTATAGCTAAAGCGGATGCAGTCTTCACAAATGTCTACTGTTCGTATTGACCATGACTCTCATTATATTCTCACTCCTTCACTGTAACAAGTGATAACAATTAAGGGCCTACATCAATATTATCGTATATCATCGCCGACACGTACATATTAACACAGCCAGTAGGCACAGAAAATGAAGAATTAGGGATACTTTTCCTATTTACTCAAAATCTACTAAATATATTTTAATTCTGATTTACGTGTTTCTATATATAATAGTTACTTATGTTTTTAAAGTTATTTCATTAGTTAATACGCGATAATAGACCGGCAAATGAAAAAAATAAAAAATTTGAGAGGTTGTTTCGGCAAGATTTTCTATCGAGAAAACTTTTTTCAATCGCGTTTCTGAGTTGATGCGATCCTAGATCATATATTGAAAAAACATATACTTAAAAATTAGAGCTCTAGCCATTCAATCTAAAGAAACAATGAAAACTTCGTACATAGAAAAATGCACGAAGCTATTTTGGTATCGTCTTAACATTGTTATACACAATAATATCACGTAACTTCAATAAGTCAGAGGCCGCCGTCTCGCCGCTACTCGCCCTCGAGCTGTCTGCGTGACTCTCCATTGCACACCAATTAAACTATCGCTACTGATATCATCCATTGTATTATGATATAAATAATTTATTCATATGTATGGTACAATAGTTTATTAATTTACAACATCGTGAATTATAACTAAGAATAATCTTCTTTTTTCAAGAATTGGAAGTCTACGTGCACAACTTAACGAAAAACTTATTTTGATAGTGTTAATAACACAATTCGTAAATGTTAAGTGAACTTTCTTGTTATAAACGCTCTGTATTATAGACTAAAGATTTGAATTAATATAAATATGTACAATGAAGTTGCCAATTAATTAAATTAAAATACCATAGTAGTTCTCATTTTTTACCATTGTGATTTAACCTGCGATTAAAACTTTATTATGCTTTTCTAACTAAACTTTTGTGGAAAAAATTTAGTTTTCGAGATTTTATTACATTTTTCTTTGTATTTGTCAAAACAGGGCTTGTGAAGTTCGTCAGGTCAGTTAGTTACAAATAAAAGTTATCAATTAGACAGCAATAAAGATGGCGTCAGCGCCCTACATACACTTAATAATAGTGGTAGATTATGAGTAACTTAACTTATTGTTATTAAAATCCGGCCAAGTACGAGTTTAATTTGCGCACGAGGAGTTTCGTATTATCATAATTATCAATCACGTCTACTGGCCATCAAGTTACACTAAAGCTTTTTTGTATGGGAGCCACCCTATTTATTGTATTTCAGTTTTCAGTATTCATTCATTGTTATAGCGGCAAAGAGAGTTAGAGGAAGTCTAAAAGTGATGGCAGTGATTGAAACATTGAAGAATGAGCTGCTGTGCTGGTATGGGCATGTAATTAGGAGACTTCTGCTTATAAATGTTGAAGGAAAAAAGTCTAGAGGAAGACCTAAGAAAAAAGATGGATTGTTTTAACAAGGACATGAAAGAAAGAGGAGCTGACACATATATAACGGCTGATAGAAGACTATTGAAGAAAGGGACAATGGTGATGTTATAGGGGCAAAAGAAATATATCACCTGGTAACATAAATAAACTAAATTATACGGAACGGCATTCCGAGGTCGCGGGTTCAAGTCCCGCTTATGGTTATCATTTTTTCCATTATAATTTAGTTTATTTAGTAAAAGCATAGCGAGTCAATCGCAAAATATTAATAAATTAACCTGGTAACATTTCAACTCTCGGGGTATCCTATCACTGCTTATGAGATACAACCTGGTGAAATAGTGACAGTGAAGTCTCAATAATACGGTCTCATTTTGCACGGAACCCTATGAAAAGAAACGACTCTTCGCTGGGTATAATGAGTTCATATTACATTATAGTTTCGTCATATTGGTATTTACATGATTCCTTGACCTTGCTATTTTTACTCTCAATGTCCTCTTGTCATTGATATATTTATTATATTTTAATAATGTCTTAATAAATTAATGGTTATTATAATATAATTAGTTCAATAACTAAAAAACACGCTTGAAAATCCTGAATTTTTTTTTTTTTATTATTGCATTGTCATCGGTCCTTGTTAGGTGTGCAAAATTTCAGATCAATCCGACTGATTAAAAATTAAATACTGCAAATAAAATTTGAATACTGCAAGTTGGTGAAAATTACTTTCAAAGATTTCGTTACATACATTAATACATTGATAGATACAAACCGAACTTATAAAAGCGTGTTAAAAATAGTGAGCAGAGGCATACGGTCTGCCAGTACGATCCCTTATAATCTAATATATAAAATTCACGTGTCACAGTGTTAGTTACCGTACTCCTACGAAACGGCTTGACCGATTCTTATGAAATTTTACATGCATATTCAGTAGGTCTGAGAATCGGCCAACATCTATTTTTCAAATTTTTTTTTTTTTAGTAACGCAAAACAACGTTTGCCGGGTCAGCTAGTAATAATATATTTTTAGAATTGTAAGGGCTAGAAAAATTAAAATTTTGTTGCCCGTAATGCCTACTTGTAGGTTAATTATTTTTGGATAAAAGATCTTTCAAAAAAATATTTCATGCGAACAAAAATAAATTGTAAAAAATAGTTGATATTTCTATAAAATTTTAATGTTATTGTATTTTGTTAAAAATAATATTTTTAGGGACATATAAAAGTAACGACTTTGTTTTATATTAAGTAAAGGTTAAACCTTTACTTAATATAAAACAAAGTCGTTACTTTTATATGTCCCTATGTGAGCTTATATCTTCAAAATTACGCAACGGATTTTGATGCGTTTTCTTTAGATAGATAGAGAGGGTGGCATTTTTGTGTAATTTGTTATGAGGATACCAAAATTCTTCGTGCATTTTTCTACGTACGAAGTTTTCATTGTTTCTTTAGATTGAATGGCTAGAGCTCTAATTTTTAAGTATATGTTTTTTCAATATATAATCTAGGATCGCATAAACTCAGAAACGCGATTGAAAAAAGTTTTCTCGATAGAAAATCTTAGCGAAACAACCTCTCTCATTTTTTATTTTTTTCATTTGTCGGTCTATCGCGTATTAACTAATGAAATAACTTTCAAAACATAAGTAACTATTATATATAGAAACACGTAAATCAGAATTAAAATATATTTGGTAGATTTTGAGTAAACAAAAAAAATTGCCCTAATTATTCATTTTCTATACCTACTAGCTGTGTTAATATGTACGTGTCGACGATAATATTGATGTAGGCCCTTAAGGTTTTGTTTCTAAACTCTACGCGTACGAAGTTGCGGGCAACAGCTAGTGAAATAATAAAAACACACAGTAAAAACATGAATATTGAGTATACTTATAAGCTATTTTATTAAATGGAGAATCTAGATCTTCCATAGCAAAATTCATAATGATTTCTTTATAGAATTTAATTTAAAATCTATTGATTTAGAAATATGTATATGCAATCTATTCAAATTTGTGTTCACCTAACTAAAAGCTGACCGCGATAAACTCACTGACCTTTGTTATCATTTAATGATCTGTGAAACCAGTTAGAAGTGCTCTCTCTTGACCCACCACACATCAAACACATTACCTACATAATTGAATTATGAATTTAATCATCTATACTAGGAAATCTTCAAAAATACAAATGACATCTATCTATCTTTCTATATCTATAAATATAATAAATCTGTAGAAAAAAAACTTTATTACATTGAATATATTTTCAAAAAAAATGTAAGATTGTTAAAGACAACCAACTGAACCCATTTCCAGCATTTTTGAAATTTTTGTCTGTTTGTCTGTTTAGATGTTTGTCTGTGCACGCATCACGTAAAATGTACAACACTTATAAATATAAATGTTATACGTAAACATTGTACATAACTCAAGGTATTACTTAGTCTTTGTTTCATCGCAATCGGTCCACTCAATCAAGAGATATTTACAAAATACGAAATTTCTCAATTTGTTTACTTGCAATTTATTGGGTCGATCGAAAAAAATTGATCCACGCGGAGTCATGGGCACAGCTAGTACTAAATAAAAATACACATAACTTATGCATACGTGTCTCAATTTAATGGTAACTATATGCACGGACATACCAGATGGTTGGTTGACGCTTAAAATTGAGGACAAGTAGTAGGTAGTAGTTTCATATGACGTACCTATAGCCTGTATCAAAGACAAACATTAATGCATTTTCACGCACACATCTAATATATAAAATTCACGTGTCACAGTGTTAGTTACCGTACTCCTCCGAAATGGCTTGGCCGATCTTTATGAAATTTTACATGCATATTCAGTAGGTCTGAGAATCGGCCAACATCTATTTTTCAGACCTTTTTTTTTAGTATGGCATAACAACGTTTGCCGGGTCAGCTAGTAATTATATATAAGTGGCTTTAAGCTGATTGAATGATGTAGCTATACACACTACATCCAGATGTACATTGAAATACGCGACTTGAGGGCCAGCCCTCAAGTCGCGTATTTCAATGGTGTCACAATGGCATCACAATGACTCATTATAACATCAAAAAATTAACAATAGAGTACCAAACTTGATAAAATTCGCCACTAAGCAATTAGTTATTTAGTGTTATTGCAAAAAAATGCACTTTTCATCCCTAACGGTCATCAGATCGTCGAGTGATCTAACATAATGATAATAATATATGATAAGTTGACCCATTTGTTTATAACATAAATATATGCAGTAAATGTCAATCGAAGTAACGACCTTTTGTTACACTAGGCACCATAATTATTGACTATGCAACGAAGCCTGTTTTTCAAGATATTGCACCAGTTATTGCAATCCTGTCGAAACGTCGGGAAATATGATAAGGCAGCAAACACAATTATTTACATACCTGAAGTGGTTAGTTCAAAGTAAATATAACACTAAAGGGAGTTTCTAAGGTGTAGTGTGGTATCTAATAAAAATATAATATGCATAAATAATAATAGCGCCGATTTAGTTACACTAAAAGTTTAGTTTAGTTTAAACTAAAATTAATAGTTATTTATTTATTTTATTTAAGTAAAATACATACAGTTGTTATTAAATCTAACTTAATATTAACAGTGTAGCATAATCCAAACATTGGTTTTTCCGCACACTGGTATTCGTCTTGACGTAAATTTATATATTGTATTAATAACACATGATGCCAAACAAAACAGTGTATGTATAACACCGCTTTGTCTAGCATCATGTAAGGTTAACATCTAAGTTACAAGTTTAGTTTGTGGGTAGGTACAATGTTATCTTATTGTTTTTAACTCACTGAATACCGCTTATACGAATACGGCGGCAGCTCGCACGGTGAAAACATACGGGTGAATATTATGATGACTAATTTTATTAATTTTATTTAGTAAGTATTTATACATTTATTTTTTTTTTTTTTTTTTTTTACATGAATTTAGATAAGAAGTAGTTTTTTAACTTGTATTTTATATTGGTTTCTTTTATTTGTTTTTTTATGTTCTCAGGTAGGTCGTTAACTAACCTAGGTATTTGGTATTGAAGACTCTGTTTGCCATAGAGATTGTAGTATTTAGGCACTGTGTATATAATTTTCATCGCGCTTCGTGTTTGTCTTTTGTGCTGCACAATGTTTAGGTACAACTCATTAAAATAGTTTTCAATGAGTAAGTCCCAAAAGTCGACGTCAAGCCGAAGTCACATGATAGGTAAGGTCATAATACTCATAATAATTATCAGAAAAATAAAAAATAAAATGTTGCACAACATAGAAAAACTGATTTTCGAAATGTGGTTCTACAAAACATGACATCTTCTTTCAAGCTGGAGCAGTTAGCTCAGATTTTAAGATAACAAATTACAGAAGCACTATTCAGGATGATATAAGTAGAGGATGATATAAGATTTGTAGCAACTGGAAAGTAAAAACTGTATTTTTTTTTTGCAATTATTTTAAAAATAAAAAACATATTTTTTTAAATATTTTTCTAATAACTTTTATACCTACATATCATGCGAATTCGGCTTGACGTCGACTTTTGGGACAACCTGTATATACACCTAAGATAAAATTTGGATAATTATACTTACTGTAACATAGATTATGTAATAACTTCACTATCGCAATAGGTATTGCCTGTAATGATAGATGTAAGTGTAAGATTTATAAATAAACTAGCTGACCCGGCAAACGTTGTTTTGCCATACAAAAAAAAAAAGGTTTGAAAAATAGATGTTGGCCAATTCTCAGACCTACTGAATACGCATGTAAAATTTCATAAAAATCAGTCAAGCCGTTTCGGAGGAGTACGGTAACTAACACTGTGACACGTGAATTTTTATATATAAGAATAATAAACAAATAAAATAAAACAAAGTATTGCATATCTTGATTTAACGTTGAATTATATTATTTCCAATCTCTATTCTTCTATCGTTACTAAATACCTATTCTACGTACCTACCTATTCTACGTGGACAACTAAAATTAACTAAAACATAAAAAATGAAAGTGTCAATAACACACTTTGGCAATGTTTTTAACAGAACGTTTTTATTAGAAAATCTTTGTATTATAGACTAACGATTTTAATTATGAAGCTAATTATTCAAAATACGGCATATTGTTTTCATTTTTTAGTTAATTTTAGTTGTGCCCTTAGAATTGGTACCAGTGACTGCTAATCTATAATATGGAATTTAAAAAATTTCCCCCGTTTACAACATTTTTCACTACTGCTTCGCTTCTACTGGTCGTAGCGTGATGTTATATAGCTTAAACCAGTCCTCGATAAATGCCCTATATAACACTGAAAGAATTTTTCTAATCGGCCCAGTGATCCTGAGGTTAGCGTGTTCAGACAAACAAACAAACAAACTCTTTAGCTTTATAATATTAGTAGATAGTAACTATATAGAGATAGATGAAACAAAATATTATGACATTCTTCTTCATTCTTATTCATTGATATACTGATAACACAAGTTCAGTAATAATATTTATTACGTAGGTATTCATTCACGCGTCACAAAACACGAACTCTGCACAAAAACGTAAATATTTTTGCGAGACACATAGATTCTAATTTCCATGCTAGAAAATATTTCCATTACAAACTATGTAATTCTTTTAGTCTGTGATTAGCATATATTATTGTTTTAAATAAATGACGATTTACTTTGGGGTTTTTACGCTATTTAAATACAGCAATGAAGAGGAAATTTGAAATGAGTAGAAATAAAAAATATTCCACGCAGCGTTTAGGAGCTTTGGAATTCTAAATTTAAATCTTTTTTTTTTCTACATTTGCCAGCGTACTATGTTTTTAATAAGTGCGAAATGGTCACAACGAAACCAGAAAATGCCTAATAAAAAGTTTTATGCAAATATATTAAATCAAAGTCTCTGTTTGTCATGTCCAAATAAGAGGGTCAAATTACTTATTTGTAGTAGTGTTTCACTGTTTACAAAGGCTACAAAACGGCTAAAAAGTTTTTTGTCTGTCTGTTCTTCCAAAGAAATGAAGAAATCTGCGGATCCGGCTTTTTCTGGTATATAGCTATTGTTATTGAAAATCAGGATAGTATAACTTTCACACTATTAAAACAACCCGACATTGCACGGATAACTTTATTGAAAGCAAAAACACTTATGTTCACCGGAGACAATGAAATGTAGCTTTTATACATATTTTTAAATCGGTGTAGGTAGTACTTTATGAGCCTGTTTTGCCTGTTTAAACAAACAAACGATAAAAATTTAAACTTTTTAAGTACGTCCCCTGGTCTGCTACGTTTATATAAGCATTGTAATAAGCATAGCAGGTAATACGGATAGAATACTACTTTTATAAATACATACTTATAATGCGCTGATATATTCAGATAAAGTCGGATGTAGTATAGAAAGGACATTTAAGAAAATTCTGACAAGTAAATATTAGAAAAGTATCATACGAGGTCAAAATAAATATTTACGAACAATATATATGAGTAGTTTATCAGAATGTTTTATGTATATTGTAAAGGTTGTGATCATTGAATATAACCTATACAATGATACAGGCCACTTAAGATTTGTTTTTAAAAAAGGAATAAAAAATTTAAAATTTAAAAATAAAAAGAAAAGAATTTGAGAGATGAGAATAGGACATGAAGAGAGGATGTTGAAAAATGATTGTAAAATAGTTTTTTCTATATTATAAAAAATATAACAAATTAATTATGATAAAAGTGTTTCAATTGTAAAGCTTCTTCTTTACATTGAAACACTTTTATCATAATTAATTTGTTATATTTTTTATAATATAGAAAAAACTATTTTACAATCATTTTTCAACATCCTCTCTTCATGTCCTATTCTCATCTCTCAAATTCTTTTCTTTTTATTTTTAAATTTTAAATTTTTTATTCCTTTTTTAAAAACAAATCTTAAGTGGCCTGTATCATTGTATAGGTTATATTCAATGATCACAACCTTTACATTATCATGTTACATTATTCTTGAAAACATGATGCTTATTTATATTCATGTTAACAGTAGGTACTCGTAAATAACATAACTATATAGCAACAAAATGGCTATCATGCGATAAGTTATCGTTAAATTATAAAAGATAATAAAAGAAAGTAATTGAGGTAGGTTTTACGAAACAATAAAAGTATTAAATAAATATTTAGTTACTTTGTATTATGACCAATTCTGATGCGACAAAAACTTAACCTAATATACCTCACTAAAATGAAATCAAATATGGTATATTTTGATTAATGAACTATTTCGTTAGTCTTTAATAAATACGTTATAATAGGTACGAAGGTTTAGTTATGCAAAAAGAATTGGTAAAAAAGGCATGTATAAAAATTTGTTTTATTATTTTCTTAATTAAAAAAATATTCAGTTGTAAAACTAAATAAAATGTATGTAATTTCTGAAGTTATCGGGCATATTACTAACGAAACAGTTATTAAATTATTGCATTTTAAAGTTCTAACAATTCTAAGGTCTATGTATCGTTATTCGCATATCCATGCTATTGCCAGTCTTGTAAAAGTACAGCGATGTGTAAAAAATATTAAAAATACTTCCAAATTTAAAATTAATATATAAAAAGAAACTTGTGACTTAAAACGTCTAGCGTCTGCCAGTTTAATATAATGTGTGTTAATGTTACCACGTGGTACTTTACCCACCTACCTAGTTATGATAATTTTACTATAATAGATATCTGTGACATTGAGGCGCAGTCATCGAACCTCTATCTTAATTCGGCGGGGTTATCAGACACGCGCCAGATAACCCCGCGCTATATAAAACAAGAAAACTCAACAAGAAAATCAGTTTACAAGCAAGCGGTAATCGATAAACATCAAATAAAGCAACTTGCTCTTAATATTAATAATTTACGTGTGGAGTTTTGATAAAAACTTTCAAAATGCGTTTACATAAATACCTTTTTATCATACTTAGTGTTATGCTGATGTTGGTAACAGTGGGAGAGTGCCGGCCTAGGAGGCACAGGAATCATGTGCAAAAAAGGTCATTCTGCCTTCTGAAAATTTGCAGCTATACCCCAATAGTGCATAGAGTGCAACGACTACGATAATAAGGCTACTGTAAACAAGCAGTTATGTAGCTCTTAATTTTGGATACGTGCGTTCAATTAAGTCAAATATCACAACAAACCTATCTACAAATGAAGACAGTGAAGACAATTTATTTTGGCTGTGTTTAAAAAATTTGGCTATATTAAAAAGAATTGAAAACGAAAGTGAAGAAATTTAAATAAGTGACAAGATTTACAAGAACGCACCGAAAAGTAGAAGAAAAATTTTAAATTAAGAATTTAGTATTTTAAATTTTTTTACGGCTGGTTTTTATTTGGTGCCTTACTGACCGTATACAGCCTATATTAGGCTTCCGCCTGACAGAATTTATCTGTACTTAATTTTGGAAATATAGTATTGTTATTTTAAGTTTTTAGGCTAAGCCTTTTAGTAAAATGTTCCTGCATTGTATTGTAAGATTTATCTAGTAGTTACGTGTTACGTAAACGTAGTATTGTTTGGATAATAATTTTTTTTTGTAAATTGAATATTTATTGTTTAGGTTAAGATAAAGACGTAGGCAATAATATTAAAATGAATAATGATTAAATATGTTTCGTTATTGCTTCATCCCAATTAACATTTTAATGATATATTTTATTGTTATCATATTTTAACAATAAAATGTGTAGTGATATAGACTCTGGAAGTTTATTTTGAGACGAATCAGACGTTACACTGTTCTCACGTCTGAACAACAAAGGAGCAGAGGCGTATATAACCTAGAGTCACAGGGGCCATGGCCCGGAGTGGTCAGTCTGTAAAGATCGGCGTAAGTCTCCAAGTTTAAAATTTAGCTCTATGTCTATTAATTTATAGGGTGGCTAAATAAATTGGCCAGGGGCGTTGAATCAAATGGCCCGGGCGCTAACTTTTAAGATACGTCTCTGCAAAGGAGGTATTTACTATTAACGTCTACCATACTAGTTGCTTGTACGTTTTTAGGACTTTAAATGAGAAAGTTGTGAGTGGATACAATTATTGCGGCCATTGATTATTATTAATTTGGTTAGAAATGTACCAAAAATTATATTACAATATGGCCGATGCTACATATTAGATATGCAAATAATAAAAAAGAAGGTAAATCTAGAGCTCCTTATAAGTAATTAGGTGCATTAATCGATTATTAAAACTGTAGTAATATAATCTTCAAAGTACGAGGGGAGGTCCAAAAGTTCGTGGAATGAAAGGGTTTTAGTAAAAATGAAACAGTAAATTTATTTTTCCTTTTCAATATAATCACCCTTAAGCTGAATACATTTATTAGATCTATGAATTAATTTTTCTAAACCATCGTAAAAATATTTTTTATCTTTTCCCTCAAAATGAGCCAAAATTGCCTCCTTTACCTCATTGTCGTCGGAAAATTTCCTTCCCCTTAAGTCTTTTTTTAAATTGGGGAACAAATAAAAATCACTTGGGGCCAGATCTGGACTATAGGGTGGGTGGACTAGTGATTCGAAGCCATGCGTGTGTAGAGCAGCCACTGCAACTTTGCTCTTGTGAACCGGCGCATTGTCTTGCAAGAGCAACACGCCCTTGGTCAATTTTCCCTGACGTTTTTCTTTGATGGCATCCTTTAATTTTTCTAGTATTGTTGCGTAGTATTCTCCGGTTATGGTCCTGCCCTTTTCTTTATAATCAATCAGTATTATCCCCTCACAATCCCAAAAAACAGTAGCCATCAACTTTCCAGCCGACTCCGACACTTTGAATTTCTTTGGCGGTGGTGTCCCCTTTTTATGCCATTGCATGGACTCTTGTTTGGACTCAGGCTCAAAGTGATGAACCCATGTTTCATCGCCGGTAACAATTCGCTCCAAAGTCGGTCCAGGATCGTCGCCACACAACTCCAAAAAATGTTTTGACGCTTCGACGCGCTGCTGTTTTTGAAGCGGCGTGAGCATTCTCGGTACCCATCTTGCACTGACTTTTGTCATACCCAGGTGGTCATGTAGGATTCGCAAAATGGTGGTATCTGATACTCCAACTAATGCAGATAACTGTTTTTTCTTCAAACGGGTGTCCTCCAGTACAATTTTTTCCACTTTTTCGACGATGTCTGATGTGGTGGCCTCAACTGGCCTTCCTGAGCGGGGGTCGTCTTCAATCGACTCCCGACCATGTTTAAAAAGACCATGCCACTTGTAAATCATTGATTTACTAGGGCACTGTTCCCCGTAAACAGTTTCCATTTCATTCAAAATGGTCTGAGCGTTCTTTCCTTGCTTGGTAAGGAATTTAATGACCGCACGGTGTTCAATTTTCTCCATAGTTTCAGTTTTCTTCCGGATTGACGTGTTTAGCAGGCGAGTGTTCGTAAACGAATGACGCAATAGGGCTGAAACTCCATTTATATACTAATTATGAGTCCCCAATTAGTATGACACTAAGCGAGCGCCCCTATCCCCACTCCATCCCCTCCATTCCACGAACTTTTGGACCTCCCCTCGTAAATAGAGAAATCTCTACATGTACATAACTCATATGAAGAGATTTGCTACTGCAAAACTCGTGGAGTCAATTGAATTGCCAACCTAAAAAATGTCTACCTAAAATTCTCCATCCTTGAAATGACATAACTCAAAGGTTAAAGGTCGGAAACTCCCTCATTAAAATAAACATCATAAATTGATTTAAGGTTATAAACGTGCACTTACAACCGTCGGGCATGTATGATCACCGACGTATTATGAGCTCTTATTCCCAGGCCGTTTACGCCGTGAATGGAACTGGTGCAAACCGCTCAATAGATGGCGTTGTACGCAAAAACATCGCACGATGTTAAAACTCGCATTGAGATGATTGTAGTGGAAAATTTGGTAAACATTTGCGTGGACCATAATAGCTCAGTTGGGAGAGCGATGGAACGGCATTCCGAGGTCGCGGGTTCAAGTCCCGCTTATGGTTATCATTTTTTCCATTATAATTTAGTTTATTTAGTAAAAACATAGCGAGTCAATCGCAAAATATTAATAAATTAATGTAGAAATACATGTACAGCCATTACTTCGGTCCAATTGTGTTCTGTAAAGAACGCTAACTGATCGATTGATGGAGTTGGTGCAAACCGCTCAATAGATGGCGTTGTACGAAAAAACATCGCACGATGTTAAAACTCGCATTGAGATGATTGTAGTGGAAAATTTGGTAAACATTTGCGTGGACTATAATAGCTCAGTTGGGAGAGCGACGGAACGGCATTCCGAGGTCGCAGGTTCAACTCCCACTTATGGTTATCATTTTTTCCATTATAATTTAGTTTATTTAGTAAAAACATAGCGAGTCAATCGCAAAATATTAATAAATTAATGTAAAATTTTTCAACTAAATGTTTTATGTTTTCCATAATACATAATTTACAGGCAGTGTACGGCCTGCCTGGAACTTGCATGATTTTTAAAATCAATAATATATCAATAATAAGCCCGCAGATGTATAAGTGTGGATTAAGCCGTGATTGAGTTGTTTGGATCGTAGCGGATGGCGCTCTAGAGTCTCTGCCTATCCTCATGGGAAAAAGGCGTGATGTTATGATGAAGATGATGTCATAAACATTTCATTTGTAAGATTCAGCGTTTATATTCAACTCATTAGATGTGAGTACCATACCATGGCTGTATTAAGGTCACCGTGGCTTCTGATGCACTATTTGTGACTAAACGTGTAATATTGTCCGTGTGGTGACGGATTAAGAATACAAGAGTCACGGGTGCTATATAAGACATCTAAGTAATATTGTACACAGATAAAATACTGGACGATAAACCCTGTGCCAAGATGCCTGATTAGCGCCTCACAGTAGGCCTTAATGCCTCCTAAAGTGAAGGAAGCCCAGCAGTGGGGCGGACTGGAGATAGTAAGTAATATTAGTAATTTTGTAAAATGTTTTAGAGTTCGTACTACTAAAATGTCGAACAAAATCCCTCTATCAGTTTTTCTCCGAACACAAATGGATATAGAGTTCCTGTATAGAACGCCACAACGTGTCGTCCTGCGTCCCCTGCATCCAGCATTGCAACAAAACTGTAAACTGCTTTAAAAAGAGTCTACAGAGACTATACATAATTATATAGGTATCTCGATAGACTATTGATAATGGCACCAATTCTAGGTGCACAATTAAACGAAACTTAATAAAAAATTGATGGCGTCGATAACTGAACTTTCTTACTATTAAAACTGTGTATTATACACAAATGATTTTAATTAACATAAATATATACAACGAAATAGCAAATATTTGATATATTGTCAAAATCAACATAAATTTTTTAGTTAAGTTTAATTTAGTTCTGCACGTAGAATCAGTACCAATGACAGCAAAGTGCCACAGGTTTTACATACTATTAATTAAATATTTCTCTACTTCCACGTTCAGGATTTTTCCTAGTAGATTCATGCATTAAGTTTAGATGTGTTAGTTTCGGTTTTCCCCATATAACACGTTACCTTATTACGACACCTACCTATCCTGATTTTTGTGGTTATTTAATGACATGTTTATCTTGTTTATTTTGTTAAAAATTTTACAAGGAAAACATATTAATATAATATTAAATCTAACAAACTTAGAATACACTTGTGGAAATTCCATTTCCTGTATACTTAATAACAAAAAGTATTTAGGTATGTACATATTTTTTAAAATTTTAGAAGCCATTCTAAAATTCATTCAGGACAACATACACGTGACATATCTGGTCGCTACTACAACTTACTGGTCTAAGTCTAAGAACGATGAGTTCTACAATATAAAGCTGCTGAATCCGACAATCAAATTACTCTCAGTGATTTTTAATTGTCTTTCTGGCGACGCATTAATAAATAAAACTAATATTATGGATTTCGACGCGTATATTAATTTGTTCCAAATTTTGACCCGCCCCGTCCCAATTTACGCGTTTAAATCCGTAAAAGTAGTTTTATTTAAACAAATGAGTCGCGCAAGTGTTAGAAAATATGACGCATTAATAATTTAAATGTTTGTAACCAACTTATTTCTTTCCCGAGTCTTTAACGAGCCAGCTAAAAAATAACAATACAAAAGTATATAGACAGTCCGCGTGGTGACGGATTAAGAATACAATTGTCACCATCCCATCTCCTCCCAAGGTTGTTGTAAAAGTCAGCTAAGGGATATTGCACACAGATAACATCATCAGTGAGAGACGGAAAACTCGGAAATAAACCCTACGCCAACACGCCTGGTCAGCGCGGCACAGTAGACCGTAATTACTCCCAAAGTGGAGGAGTACCGTGCCCAACCGTGGGACGTAAATGGGTTGGAGAGAGAGAGAAGTTTATAGATGTATATCATCATCATCCTCTTGCCATTATCCCGTTATTCAGTGTCGGTTCAACATGACTTGTTGGCAATGTTACAGTGGGTTTTACTTGATTTTTACGATGGTATAAGTATACTTATAGTATAAGTACACTACTATAGTAGTGGAGTACACCAAATACTCAAATTGGAGGAAGTTCATGCCTGATGGTAAAGATATTTTAGACAAAAAAAAACAATAAAAATAAATATTCATGGAAATTTCACACAACGTCCTCTGGTCCCAAGCTAAGCTTATAATGCTTGTGTTATAGGTACCAGAATACGGATATAATACATAAATTACTTTTCTTTTGTAAATACATACTTATAATACATAGAAACACCCAGACGCAGGGCAAACATTGCATTTGTATGACAATTATAAATATTATACAAATGATTGTCCCGAGCGGGAATCGAAACCGGGACCTCGTGAACAGCAGTCCGTTACCTGAACCACTAGACCTCGAAGCTCGTTAAAAAGAGAATAACATTGTCATACAGATAGTCGAATGGCCACTTATATCTCACTTTTGTCGTAGACTTTGTAAAGAGTATTTTGGATTAGACATTGTATACTCAGCAAACAGGTGTAAATGTAATATTTGAAACTATATTATCAAATCAATCCTTGATAAAAACCTATTCGATATATATTATCACATTTCTATATTGTTTGATAACATATAAACATTATTATGTTACATAGTTTGTCATGATTCAATAATATTATAGATAACAAAATTAGCTTCGTTCAAAAATTAAAAACAGCAAGCCTGCAAATTCGAATTCTTTTTTTAAAATTATTACATTGTCATCGGCCATTAATATGTATGTGTGCAAAATTTCAAATCAATTCGACTACTACAAGTTTATGAAAATAACTTGAGAAAAGATTCATACGTAGCTTAATACATAGATAGATACGTACCAAACTTATAGAAACGTGATAAAAATTTAAAACGAAGAGGCACAACCAAACCCCAATTTTCAAGATCCATTTAAAAGTTTCAGTTAAATATTTTATTTGTGCTGCATGATTAGATTTTCTTTTTTTCCCTTTTTAGGGTTCCGTACCCAAAGGGTAAAAACGGGACCCTATTACTGAGACTTCGCTGTCCGTCCGTCCGTCCGTCCGTCCGTCCGTCTGTCACCAGGCTGTATCTCAAGAACGGTGATAGCTAGAGAGTTGAAATTTTCACAGATGATGTATTTCTATTGCCGCTATAACAACAAATACTAAAAATAAAATAAAATAAATATTTAAGGGGGGCTCCTATACAACAAACATGATTTTTTTACCGTTTCTTGCTCGATACTAATAACGTTGCCTTATGTTGCATAGATAATGGTACGAAACCTTTCGTGCGCGCACTTGACCAATTTTTTTTTAATAGCTTTAAGTTTTGTGATAGACTATTTAAGAATCGACCTAATGTCTAATTACAATTTGCAACGCTTTTTTTATTCACGTGCACAACTAACCATAACTAAATAATATACTTACTTGGTTCTAAAACTAAAAAACACGCTTGAAAATCCTGAATATTATTTTAAATTGTATTTGTATTTATTTATTTACACACACGAAATCTATTGTAACAATTCACTATAATCTATCGTAGTTATTGTAGACATTAGGCAAGTTAATTAATAAAAATTGTACAATAGTAGCGGATAGTGAACTGTACTCCTAAATAGGCTACAATTCAGCCTGTGTTAAGGATTTACAGTGCCCATCTCCCACAGGGATATCCAACATTATAAGAAGGTATACATATTATATTAACTACATAGGTTTTTCCTTGCACATAGATACTATTTATAAACTGATTTAAACATTTCGTATGCACAACATTTATATTTAAATTATTGCATTGTCATCGGTCCTTGATATATGTGCAAAATTTCAGATAGATCCGACTACTGTAAGTGGATGAAAATCACTTTCAAAGATTCCGTTACATAGATTAATACATTGATAGATAGGTACATACCGAACTTATAAAAGCGTGTTAAAAATGAAAACAATTATAGCGGATTTTGATTAATTATTTCGTTGCGCCCATTTTTATTAATTAAAAATTAAATAATCGTTAGTCTATAATATACAGATTTTTTTATATAAAAGCTCTGTTAACATTGCCGAATTGTGTTATCGACAATATCAATTTTCAATTTTTTGTTATGTTTAGTGGTGCACGTAGAATCGGTACCATTGATTCTGGTTTTTGTAGCAGATTCATCTGCTATGTAACAATCTAACCTGCTAAAGCCACTAAGAAATTTGAATCTAACTTGAATTGCTAAATAGACGGTTTTAGTCAGTATCGGTCATTGATCGCATACGCCTGGACCTGCGAATCTCAACCTCCGTAGTTATGTATATAATCTATTAAAATTTGTAGAATACTTACGCAACTAAATGATGAAAGAAAGAAAGAAAATTCAATAGGCAGGTACAAACATATACCTAGCCAAATTATCTATAAGAACTGGATCGTACGATATTACCGACCATTCAAGATTAATCTTCAAACAGATAAAATGTCTCTTTAAAGAATTGAAATAAAGGTTAAGATCAGTGTCTTTTTATATTTGTGCTGATTGTGATGAGGACCTATGACCTGCGGCATATTTCATTGTCTTAGTGATAGTCGACATACAGCCGCACAAATAAAGATATTGTTATTATTATTCTGTTACTATTTGTCTTTCTGATGGACTTGCAATAATAATAATAGTTATTCTGATTCCATCTTAGTTATAGCACTGCAAGAAGAATAATAAAATATGTATTCGCGGACATTTCACACAACGTTGTTTTGCCCCCAATCTAAGCTTTTAGCATGTGTTATATGTACCAGTATCAGTCACCGTCCGTGTGGTGACGGAGTAAGAATACAAGTGTTCCCCAAGGTGCTGTAAAAGTCAGCTAAGGGATATTGCACACAGATTACACCCTCTGTGAGAGACGGAAAACTCGAAAATAAACCCTGTGCCAATACGCCTGGTCAGCGCGGCACAGTAGACCATAATCCCTCCCAAAGTAGAGGAGGCCCGTGCCCAACAGTGGGACGTAAATGGGCTGGAGAGAGAGATATGTACCAGAACACGGAAATAACGGCAGTCTGCTACACTAATCACTGAACCACCAGGGTCGCCGTACGAAAATATAATATTTTTGTTCTATGCTTTACCATACCAGGATATGGAGAATGTAATAGAAATCCTAAAATCCACTCGGCACACGATGAGATTGAAATCTTCGTCTCGTGTTATACAATGAAATGAAAGGCGAAAATTATGTTCTAATGACAAGGCCAATTTTTTTTCCCTACTACCGCTGCACCGGTTCAGGACGCAATCTGCTGAGAAAAACCGGCGTAAGAAACTCAACAGAGCTTTTCATTAAATTGTTCTTTACGTACTCATTCTACTCATACTCGTTCCTAACTCTATGTTTGGAACAGCTTTTTACTTATTTCATTGTTATTTATCACGCAGACAAATCTCATCAACAATTTGATACGTGACTTATCTATATTTGATACGTGACCGGCTTTGTGGTCTAGTGGTTCGTATAACGGACTGCCGATCTTGAGATCGCGGGTTCGATTCCCGCTCGGGACAATCATTTGTGTGATTTTTCTAACGGTCATACAAATGTTTTTACTGCGTCTGGGTGTTTCTATGTATTATAAGTATGTATTTACAAAAAAAGTAGTATATGTATTCTATCCGTATTGTGGTACCCATAACACAAGCATATAAGCTTAGCTTGGGACCAGAGGACGCTGTGTGAAATGTCCGTGAATATTTATTTATTTATCAACACATGTGATAGTACTAATCTGTGCTTACAAAAGCCAGATAAATCCAATTTTTATCAATTCTATCACTGACAAGATATAAATTGCATTCTTTGATAATTCGTCATCGCTATGTCCATTACAAACTATCTTTCTGTTGCGTCCTTGTTCATAATAATATGTCTACGAAATTAAAAAACAATAGTTTGTCTGATGAAAGACGGAAACGATTTAATTATTTTTAAGTAAAAAATCTAAATTCAAATTAATTAATAGAAAATATACTGAAAATATGTCTGTAGGTAAGACCCTGTCCTTTCCTTAGGTCCGAACCTTAAGAATATGAACTTGGAAGTGTATCGTTGTAAATAAAAAAAGATTTTTCATAATACGTACGAGTATAATAATACGCGTTTTTAAGAAATCGACTAAGTAACATAAAAAGTTTTCGATGATTTGAGAGACTTCTCCTTTTTTACAAGTCACTTAAATATAACTTAAGTTATTCTCTTTTCACCACTCAATAAGAATCTTTTAATGCCGTATTACGGACGTAATAGGTCCGTGTGGTGACGGATTAAGAATACAAGTGTCACCACCCCATCTTCTCCCAAGGGTGCTGTAAAAGTCAGCTAAGGGATATTGCACACAGATAACATCTTCTGTGAAAGACGGAAACCTCGAAAATAAACCCTGTGCCAACACGTCTCGTCAGCGCGGCACAGTAGACCATGATCCCTCCCAAACTGGAGGAGGCCCGTGCCCAACAGTGGGACGTAAATGGGCTGGAGAAGAATGCCGTATTATTGGCCGTTATTATGTTAAACCAAACGCGTCAAACTCTTTAAGAAGTACTCGTAGTTCAGTTAATAAATCAAATTATGGTGGAAAAGTGAATGTGCCGCAAGTGGATAATTTGATTTATTAAGTAAAAGGCATAGCATGTCAAATGCAAAAATCAATAAATTAATAAGTAGTTCAGTTATAAATCTGTTATAATAATATGGTAACAGCGTTTTATTAAATATTGCCCGCAATAACCCAAATTGATGACTGATCTTATTGAAATTTATACAGACGGTGTCACAGAGTACAGCTAGTATATCAATAGTAATAATATACGCATATCAATAGTAAAAGCATAGCAACTTAAATGCAAAAAAAATAAAAATTAGTGTAGAATATACGCATAATTTCACAGTACACAATCAGCTGATGTCTTGAAGATGAAAGCATTGTTTTATCTCGTTGCAATTACGTCAAGGCTAATCGATAGGTCACATCTGATATTGGATTCATAATATAGATGTTATATCTGTATTACATTAAATATTGCAATAACCTTAACCCTAGTTCCCTTTTACGTATTAATAATAAGCGCATTTGTACGCAAAGGGTCAATTTAGTTATTATTAGCTGATTTAGAGATGAAGAGACCTACGGTCTTATTCATAATGACTTATTATGAATAACAAGTTTTGACAATTTTCGCAAACCTATTATAGCGAACTTTTAAACCTCCGATAAGTCATAATGAATAAGACCAAAAGTGTTAGCACGCACGCTGCAAGTTTAACTTATGAAAACCGAGTGATGCGGAATGTTTGGATGGTCATATTTCTTTAAGTTCATATGTATTGAAAAACAAAAAGTGATAGAAGCATAGATATATAAAACCTAGATACTGTGGGAAAAATTCGTACCTCTAGTGGCAATATCCACGAAGAAAACAACTGACTACGATGCCCATATTTTTGTATGGAGAACAGTTTAGTGTTGTGCCCTCTTAACGACGAAACTTTAGCTTATCTTCTTCATAATTTACGAGTTCGGAGTTTATTACAAAAACAATCTACATTAGTGCTTAAAGAAAATTAATTTGTAATCTTTATAATATAGATTAGTGAGTATAAATAATAACAAAGATAACTTGTAGCATATATTTTATTATAATATTATTGCATGTAATATAAACGTAAGTCGTCAGCAAATCCAGACATTTATGATATTGCATGGTATAAGCGTCATCACAGAATGTACCACGTAAAAGCATCGTATGATTGATAGATTACGTACGTTAAGTAAATATAAAATCAAAATCGTCATTCTGAAGAACTAGTAACTTGTCAACGTAGTGACGGATCAAGAATACAAGTGTCAACACCTCATGTTCTTCCTACGGTGTTGTAAAAGCCAGTTAATGAATATTATACACAGATAACGTCTGTGAGAGACGGAAACCTCGAAAATAAACCCTGTGCTAACACGCCTGGTCAATGCGGCACAGTAGTCCCTCCTAAAGTAGAGGAGGCCCGTGCCCAAATGTGGGACGTTAATGGGTCTAAGAGAGAGAGAGTCTATAAAATGTGGCTTTGTTTACTAGTAGGTACCTACCGTACAATTGCTGCAAATAAAAATTCAGTTAAATATATTCAGTTAAATATGCACAATATTTTTACTTTTTATTGTTTTTATTTTTACAAATCAGAACAGCACTAAAAAACTTGAAATACATGATTGCATAATACTTTATAACAATAGAAGTACATACACGTACAGCAACATAATTTAAATTTAAAGATAGTATTATCAACCATCTTAAAATCAACAGAACTAACTTTTTCTGGTTTAAAAGTTTTTTATACTTTTTTCAAAATAATATGAACATTTTATAACGTTAAACCAAAATATTATAATAGTTTGTAGATAGATTAACAACATATTAAATTTAAGTTATTTCAATTTCAGGGCCCAATAAGTAGATACGTGTAACTAACTATACGTGCTCTAATTTGCCCTTTAAATCTAAGATTGAAGACAGCCAAACTGGCTGTTCTGTTTAAAGCTAGTCAAGTCTTCACTATAAAAGTTGGCAACATCCTTAGTAGATTCCAAAACCAATGGCATATTTCAGTCGGAGAAACTGCTCTAAGGGAACCGGTAATACTTCTTGCGGCGTAGGATTTATCACCCAGGTGAGTGAGTTCTTGCTCGTGACAGTAAAATAAGAATATACACACCCGCCGTCATCTGGTTTCTGGCGGTCCACAAAGTAACAACCTATCAAACTTCTTTATTTGTCTTGAAGCCAGTTCTGTATCCAGATCTGATATATAATATGCCTCAAAAGACGACAGTGGACGAAGCATTGAATACAATCTCTCTGCGTATTTTCTGAAAAAAAAACCATTTCGCAATTAAATAAACAATGTTTCCTTTTCTTCAAGCATGTAATCTCATATTCGCCCCATTGCAGTTATGGGCATATGGCAGTATATGGGCTTATGCGTACCAAGAAACTAACTATTCGGTTATTTTACCCCATCGATTAAGCTTTTAAGGTTACACAGATAGTTCTTGTACTACGGTTTAATTTGTGGTTTTTTCACTGATGATTGAAAAGACATCTATGACCTCGTGTGCAACTTTGTATGAATGGAAGCGAGACAATACAATTTCTTTATCTAATCTAAAATTCGTGCGCAATCGCGTACTTTTAGCTACTGTTAAAAAACTCGTCAGATTTCTCCAGGCTGGACTAACTTTCACGCTATAATTTTAAGAGAATTTATATATATTACGTACCCAGGGTTATGAGAGGCTAAACACTTAAATAATTATAAGTAAATAGTAAGACTTGCCGACATCAGGGCCAATCAAAAATTAGATATTTGTAACTATGCCAAGAAATCATGTTCAATGACGATTTTAAGAGGGAATTGGGACAGGATTTTGGTAAATTTTCTTTTCAGAAGGATTACAGTTTTTAGTTATCCAACTTTGTTAAAGTCTGTATTTGTAATAGAAAACATAGACATAGTCTTGTAAAGGCAGTATAATATTATGTTACCTCGTCTCCGAGCTCTTGTCCTCAAGTAATGTAGCGAGAGCACGCAATACATATCTGCGAGCGCAAGCTGCTGTAGCTGGACGGGCTCGCAGCAGTTCTCTACCACCACCCCCTAGAGCACAGCATACAACCAGGAGACGAGCAGCCGCGCAACGGACTAACGCACTTTTATGCCTAATATTGAAAAAGATAATAGTAGATAAAAAGATAATAGTATATTGAAAAAGAAAGAAGATGTTTTTCGAAGAAAATGTAACTATTTGGTAAATGGCTTTAGTTGCTCTAAGACTTTCATTATCACTTATCATAATTCTATTCTACGTGTAATAAGTAAGTATAGATGTGGTAACTCACGTAACTCCATGTACACATATGGCAGTGACAGCATGACTTAGTTCCACTCCACACACAATATCATCGAGCGCTACGTTGGCAGCACGCCGGACTGGTCTACTGAAGCTGCCTGTCTTAGACAAGAGGATCGTCATGGCTTCGTAGAACTCCTACCGGTTACAATAAGAATCAAGGCCGTTATCAGACGGTGATTAAAAGGCAAGAGGTTAATATGAAGTATCTATAGCAAATAAGAAAATATGAAGTCAAGGAAATATGTTTGGGTAGTAGAAGATGGCGATCTATATATATCTGTCTCTGCCTACACCCGTGGGAAAAATGCGTGATTTTATGGTGATGATAATGAATCTGTAAAAAATTTATGCATCCAGAATAAGGACACAGGTGCATATCATACTAACTACATTTGTTCTACAACACATCAACGATAAAAAAATCTCGCGATGCATCTAAGCTCCACTGATAATTTACTGAAAAATGTCCAAACTCTGAACTGTCTGAACAGGGCAGTATTGCAATATTTGCGTAGGGGTGTGTAAAAACAAAAAGTGTGGTTTCTCTGTGTGGTGACGGATTAAGAATACAAGTGTCACCACCCCCATCTCCTCCCAAAGGTGCTGTAAAAGTCAGCTAAGGGATATTGCACACAGATAGCATCCTCTGTGAGAGACGGAAAACTCGAAAATAAACCCTGTGCCAATACGCCTGGTCAGCGTGGCAAAGTAGACCATAATCCCTCCCAGAGTGGAGGAGGCCCGTGTCCAACAGTGGGACATAAATGGGCTGGAGAGAGAGTGTAAAACCATTTAAAAGTTAAAGGACTCTACACAAGAGATTGTGCTTCCTTTTAACAGAACGGTATACAAGATAACATACTTACAGGTTTTTTAGTATAGTTGGTGTTTTTCAGAATAACAGCCAGTATATTACAAGCAGTTCGAGCCACCTGGGTTCTAGGTGAATCTATGTGGGCAGACACCTGGCCAAAATTAACACAAGCATTCAGTTAAGTAATACTTACTTCAAACATATAAAAGATATTTTTTTTGATGTATTGCTATATTTGTAGTTACAAATCGAATAAATTTGAACCATATTCCAAAGTTAAGTAAAATGGTTACTGAAATTAAACGTGTAAAACACAAAAGATATTTTCAAATATTTTTTTCATTATATTTAAAAAGAAAAAAATTATTACTTGTCTTAGTACGTCCGCAATCCTGTATTCGGTGATAACATTCCAAAACTTGTCCAGCTGCCTTGGAATATCTTCTAAAGTATCCACCACGTCCGACCTGCGTGAAGTGAGGGTACTTTTCAGAGGAAGATGTTCCAATAGTGGAATGCGTCTTGCAAACAACTCATTATACTCTCCACTACCTCTAGCAATCATGGAGCATTTTAAATCTATCAGAATACGACCCGTTTTAAACTTAATATTAAGTATAGGTGTACCTTTTTGTAATTATTGCTCTAAAACGTGAGATGTGAAAAGCCATCAGACAAAAACATCTCCCATTTATACCCGCAATTTAAAATTTGCCGATTCACTAAAAATAGAAAATTACTGACTTGGCCAACTATGTAGAAACTATGTATCTAATATTTACCATGAACTAGAATGCAATCTCCTGAGCAGTTCAGAGCACATCAGCTCGCACCCGCGCTCCGCTGGTGAAGACCCTCTGCTTCCATCCGTCTCGGCACTTGGAGACACGCTTCTGCTATCTAATTTCCTAACACACAAGAAACCAAGTTGTGCTCACATTTTTATCATATCCAGTAATTCATTTACACAAAAAATTAATTTGCTCCAACTGGATACGAGTGTCCTACACAATACATGTAGAAGACTTGTGCTCAGTTCTTGGACATGTATTAGCTGAGAAGAAGATACTTACAGCATTGAAAATTTTGTATGACACCAGTTTCTCCCTTTGTGACTCATTTTCAGCTCTTTTATTTTATCTTTAATTGTGATGGGACTTTGCAGTTCCGAAGCTATAGAACAATGTTTAAATGCAACTGGTGATTTCATTTTTAAATCGTATTGAGCATTGGCGCTGTCAAAGTGAATGGGCGGAAGAAAATGAGAGCCTTTGCCTTCATCTGTAAATTATAAAAATTAGTTATCACTTGTCTAGCATTAATTGTTTCTAGCTGAATTCGGATTGAATTCTTGGGTCGTAACATTTAGCAATTTAATTTTCTAAACAAATGTCTAGGTTAGCTTAATTATTAGCACGACTTTGGATTTTTGCATAGTACGACAGTTTTATCCCACAATAGAGACCGGAGTAGTTGCGATATATCCCACTTCGAGGAAATCTGATGAGATAATTTGTTATAAGAAGTTTAGTGTTTACTAATTCAGAATGTGTCATTCATCCTACGTACCGAATTGGAGTCAAAATTGCCTTCTAGCAACTATGTTATGTGAGAGCAGACGTCCAATATATTTCTTAAAAATTATAAACACAAATGAAACAAATTGATATGGAAGTAATTTGGAGCTGTTTATGCTTTCTTATTCGCTCTTGCACATCGAAAACAGTGGCATGTCGAGAGAACGTCGCATTCAATGGTCCCGAGATAATCACATATATTTTCAAAATTAGCTGTGATCTTCGAAATTCCATCTGCGCGGGCTGCAGGCAGTTTTGTTAAGAAAGAAAAGAAAATAATGTATTTGTTATGATTGATTTAAAAATTAACACATAGAATGACTGCGATGACATCGACAGATATAGTTATGTTACTTACACATTGATTAACATACAAATGTTGTCGATACTCAATAATAATACACTTCAAGAATTGTATCAAGCGATAATTATAACGAATAATGATGATTCACAAAAGGTACACGTATTTTCTAAATTGACCCCAACCGATGGTGGTGGCCGATTCTGACTGGAAGGGTGAATCGTTACAATATACTCACCATTTCTAACATTGACAAAAGAGCCTTCTCCTGATGCCATCTCTCTAGCACCTAGTTCCCATCTATCACATCTTTCATCTCTCTTATCTTCATTTAGACTGGATAATGCTCTTGATCTCGTTTGTAAGTTATTTACGGAAAACAGGAAATTTAAATTGGCATTTTTGGTTGAACTGTGTGCAGTCTGAATAGGTGGTAGTTTAAGTACTTCAGCAGTTCTTTCTTCGGGAAATAATTTAACTTTTATACCAGCTGTATTTGTAAATAAAACATCTTTATCTTTTTCAGTTGAATCTGCGCCGTTGTCAGGTTTGAAATCTACTGCACTGTTATTCCTAGTAGCAGATTCTTCAGATAGAGGCGTTAAATGTCCAAAACCAGGTGAGTTTTGTTCTAAAGGCTTATGTCGTCGAAAATCTATACTCTCATATAATTTTGAATAAAGTTCAGCTACATCCATATCTACAGATTTTGGTGTATTTATTTCTTCTACGCTGTTATTACTACGGTTTGATTTTTTTTTAATTGGTTCCATTAGCGAGTCTTGATCTATGTCACTGCTATCAGTTGATCTGTCAAAATCGGTTTTAAAGGTATCTTCAGTTTCTACTTTTGGCACGTCTACAGAAGTATCTTCATTATCATTTTCAGTTATTTTTTCGGACATAGATTTGGTTTCGTTTTCTATTGATTGTGATTTTGAGGAGTAGTCTTCTAAGGATTTGTTTAATACTTGATCACATGTGATATCATTTTCATTTGGAAAATCAGCGCTAGAAGATGTTTTATTAACACTAGCCATTTCTATCCTATAAGTAACAGTTTTGTTTTCTATTATGGATATCATGGAGGTTTGTGTCTCTAATGTGTTACAATCTGTGGATTTTATTACTGCACCGTCGCTTCTGGCTAATTCTATAATAGTTTTACTTGTTTGTGTAAAAGATTCTTGTGCAAGAATGGAATATTCGTTCAAAGTAGTGTGTTTAGAAGTCTGAATATTATTATTTGTGCATAGTCTTTTAGTTTTATCTGTTATGTGAGCATTATTTTTACTGCGTGGGGATTCACTTCTTTCGCTATCAATATCTAGAACATAAGTATCCATCCCTGTTGAATTTTGGCTTTCAGAACTGCTGTCGGTAAAGTCTAAGGAATACATTAATGATGTTGTTATGCTTTTCTGTGAATCAGTTTGTCTTATATTACCTACTAGGTCATCTATTTCTTTATCCTGTAAAAAGGTTTAAAGAACAATCATAGATTTGTGCAAACAGAAATATAAAAAACAATGGGTTCGTTGGCGGTCTTTTCAATGACCAGACTAAGAATACCTAGAAGTACAATACATAGAAGTTATCTCTCAAAAGCAAGTACCTACGAGAAAAGTTCAGATATGTCTGTACATGTCTATCTTTATTAGCGTCGATTGAGGAAAGATAAATTTAGAAAACGGGCGTTACTAATAATTATATAACGGTGACTGCATTTAATACTCACCATAATGAAACAATTTTGAACAAAAATAATAACAAAACGAAACTACTTTACTTTAAAAGTAAACTTGATCTTTAATTATGTATTTACAAATATTTCAGTGCAATTCTGACAACTTCGAACTGACATTATAAATTGTTTTTAATTTTGTTATTCACCAAAAAGATAAGGTTTATTTAAGACTGTTTGTGTCAAACGTCATTATTTAATTGAAATAGAATTATAGCTACTTAATAAGTTTGTAGTAGTGTATAGTCGTTATGATAGTGTTGTTTTTTTTTCAGGTGTTATTATGTTTAAACAAAATTTTAGTCTGGTTAAAATTTTATGACTTCGCTTAAACCACATGAGTAGCCATTACATGAGTCTGGCGTGGTCTGGCAATAATCCGCTAAGCCAGTGGGTTGTCATAAGCGGCACTGCATATAATATAGTATTTATTAGTTAGGCGCAATTCGGATTGTTCATAATTTTTAACCTACTGTATTTATTTTTTTTTTTTTAGAAAATATAGACTATTTAGCAACTAATTTCAATATTTTTGAAATATTCACTATACAGCATTTTTAAAACATACTTTCAGATATTATTTGAAATGTTGTGACGTCATCGTTGTACGCAATCTGTGTATTGCCTTTTCCTGACAGACTTAAGAGAGATTGCAATACATCTTTTCAAAGTTGCCAAGTTGATATAATAGACCAATTTCAACTCCACTATACATATATAGTATATCCCTAAGAACGCCTTAATATTTTAAGTCCTTCATTTCAAGGGCAAATAGAGATCATTTGCTTTTTTGGAAAAATAATCGTTAATATAGCAAATTTTCCGAAAAAAACTAATGGATCATGATCAGAAACTCTATTCCCCGAAATGGTTTTCGAAATAAGAGTTTAAAAAAAATATGAACAATGCCAATTGCGTAAGTCCGGCCAGTGAAGACACATGACACTAGGGATGTCCAACTATACCTACCAACATACACAAAGGTTTAAATGTACGGAGTTTGTGGAAAATATGTTACATTACTAGTTGCTATGTATATACTACTAGCTGTTGCCCGCGACATCGTACGCGTTGTAGATATTTAAAACCAAACATTAACTAACAACCTCCGTGTGGTGATGGATTAAGAATACAAGTGTCACCACCCCATCTCCTCCCAAGGGTGCTGTAAAAGTCAGCTAAGGGATATTGCACACAGATAACACCCTCTGTGAGAGACGGAAAACTCGAAAATAAACCCTGTGCCAACATGCTTGATCAGCGCGGCACAGTAGACCATAATCCCTCCCAAAGTGGAGGAGGCCCGTGCCCAACAGTGGGACTTGAATGGGCTGGAGAAAGAAGAGAAGAACTAACAAAACTCATCAATTCCGTTACGTAGTTTCGTAAATAAAAGCTTACAGAGGGAGATACATATAAAAACAACGACTTTGTTTTATAAAGCTACCTATTCTACGCGCATAGCTAAACTAAAACAAATAATAATTGGTCAAGTGCGAGTCGGACTCGCGCACGAAGGGTTCCGTACCATTATCTATGCAACATAAGGCAACGTTATTAGTATCGAGCAAGAAACGGTAAAAAAATCATGTTTGTTGTATGGGAGCCCCCCTTAAATATTTATTTTATTTTATTTTTAGTGTTTGTTGTTATAGCGGCAATAGAAATACATCATCTGTGAAAATTTCAACTGTCTAGCTATCACCGTTCTTGAGATACTGCGTACGGAACCCTAAAAATCATGTTTGTTGTATGGGAGCCCCCCTTAAATATTTATTTTATTTTATTTTTAGTATTTGTTGTTATAGCGGCAATAGAAATACATCATCTGTGAAAATTTCAACTGTGTAGCTATCACCGTTCTTGAGATACTGGGTACGAAACCCTAAAAATCATGTTTGTTGTATGGGAGCCCCCCTTAAATATTTATTTTATTTTATTTTTAGTATTTGTTGTTATAGCGGCAATAGAAATACATCATCTGTGAAAATTTCAACTCTCTAGCTATCACCGTTCTTGAGATACAGCCTGGTGACAGACGGACGGACGGACGGACGGACGGACGGACGGACGGACGGACGGACGGACGGACGGACGGACGGACGGACGGACAGCGAAGTCTCAGTAATAGGGTCCCGTTTTTACCCTTTGGGTACGGAACCCTAAAAATGAAAATTGATAGTGTCAATAACACAATCCGGCAATGTTAACTGAACTTTCTTGTTATAACAACTGTTTATTAAGAGGGTACTGTACTCCTCATTTAGGTATTTGCCTTAGGTATTGCTATCCCTATTTCCGAGCGCCGCGCTGAAAGGGACAAATATAGATGAAGCGGATTTCACCTACAAATTCTTTGAAAAAAGACGTTTCGTACGTTCTTTGAAAAAAGACTTTTCGCGAAAGTTAAACCGATTTTAATAATTTTTACGTTATATTATAGATAAAGAGTATATCTATGCTTCTATCACTTTCTTTTGTGGTAAAACTTTACCAAATTTGTGTGATAGACGCTGCAACTTTATCTAAAGAAAACCGAAAAGGGTGGGTTTTTCGGATCGGACTTTTAGTTATTATGTTTTGAAAAAAAAGAAAGTGATAGAAGCATAGATATACTCTTTATCTATAATATAACGCAAAAACTATTAAAATCGGTTTAACTTTCGCGAAGAAAAAACGGAAGTACGACACCCATACTTTTGTATGGAGCATAATTTGGTATCGTCCCGTCTTAAATTTACTGATTAAAGATTTTAATTAATATAAATAATATTTTATGTGCACAATAAAATAGCCAATTAATAAAAATACACCAATAGTTGTTTTCATTTTTAGGGTTCCGTACCCAAAGGGTAAAAACGGGACCCTATTACTGAGACTTCGCTGTCCGTCCGTCCGTCCGTCCGTCTGTCACCAGGCTGTATCTCAAGAACGGTGATAGCTAGAGAGTTGAAATTTTCACAGATGATGTATTTCTATTGCCGCTATAACAACAAATACTAAAAATAAAATAAAATAAATATTTAAGGGGGGCTCCCATACAACAAACATGATTTTTAGGGTTCCGTTCCCAGTATCTCAAGAACGGTGATAGCTAGACAGTTGAAATTTTCACAGATGATGTATTTCTATTGCCGCTATAACAACAAATACTAAAAATAAAATAAAATAAATATTTAAGGGGGGCTCCCATACAACAAACATGATTTTTAGGGTTCCGTACTCAGTATCTCAAGAACGGTGATAGCTAGACAGTTGAAATTTTCACAGATGATGTATTTCTATTGCCGCTATAACAACAAATACTAAAAATAAAATAAAATAAATATTTAAGGGGGGCTCCCATACAACAAACATGATTTTTTTACCGTTTCTTGCTCGATACTATATAATAACGTTGCCTTATGTTGCATAGATAATGGTACGGAACCCTTCGTGCGCGAGTCCGACTCGCACTTGACCAATTATTAAGTTAAGTTTAGTTTGTGCACGTAGAATTGGCACCAATTTTAGTAACTAATAAAGATGCGAAGGTAACTCTGATCAATTTAAATCAGTTCCGTAGTTTTTGTGTGACAACACAAAAACTACGGAACTGATTTAAATAAAATTTTGTACACAGATAGCTTTGCTTTTTGAGGCAATAAGATTTGTAACGACTCCAAATTACACTAGTATGAAGTTGCAACAGTTAGTCTTAGATTGTTTTTCACCACGCAAACCTGTTCTGCTGAAATAAGCTTAATGGAATGGTTAGCACCACAGGTTAGCACATTATGTATCCCAGTTGCATGTAAAGCAGTTGAAATCACTGGGTGCAAAACAATTTATTATGGAAATCAAACTCACGACCTCCCCTTGTATAGAATAACAGGTGATTTATTGATATTTAATTTTATCAGAATTGTATGCAAATATAGAATTTAATTTATCTACGAATTATCACGCGTCATTGCACTTGATCTATGTCATAATTTAAGTAGGTGGCAAATCTTTATAATCCATGTCGGATACATAAAATATATTATGACATACCTTCTCCGTTCTTCCCCTCTATCACCAAATAACTTTGTAGTATTAAATGATTAAGATTAGTATTATAATTTAGTTCAATCCTCGCTGTCACACATCATCAGGTTTATCTTGTCTGGGTTGACTTCATAACTAAGTTTAGAATTATGAGGTCATTCATGTTATTGGACTAACACTAGATCCTTGCACCTGAGTTACGCTTTACTAAATAAACTAAATTATTGTGGAAAAAATGATAACCATGAGCGGGACTTGAACCCGCGACCTCGGAATACCGTTCCGTTGCTCTCCCATCGAATGCGTATGTGCGGAAACCATGATAGCTCATATCATGGTTTCCGCACATACGCTTTACTATTTTCGTAGCAGTTTGCTACGGCCAGCTACGCAAAGTTCTGTTTATAGATCACCAAAACTTAAAAGGTAGTATGTAAATGGAGTATATCCGCATTCTGGTACCTATAACACAAGCTTAGCTTGGGACCAGAGCATGTTGTGTCATTGTATGAAATGTCCATGCATATTTATTACTAGCTGTTGAGTTTAGAAAAAAATTCCACGTCTCTACATCATTGTTCACTGATGCTTCGCTCCTATTGGTTGCAGCGTGATCTTATATAGCCTAAAGCCTTCCTTGATAGATGTACTATCTAACACAAAAAAAAAATTTCAAGTTGGATCAGTGTTTCCTGAGATTAACGCGTTCAAACAAACAAACTCTTCAGATTTATAATGTTGGTAAAGATTTATTATTTTATTGTGAGTCATAAATTAAGTCTTAAAACACAAAACATACACATTAATGTTATTTACATGTGTACTACATACTTTTACCTAAACCTCAAATCATTGATTACATTGCTTTGTAAAAATACTGTGACTTCAGTTCGTTGATACTAACTTATTATCTGTGCTATTATCGTTGTAGGTCAAATCAATAGATAAGATAGCTCCTAGCAATATGTAAGGTCATATCTTATGTTTATATACAATGTTTAATTGTGTGCGTATTTTAGGTATGTTTGTGTTCGTATGATAATGTATATGTGTGTGTATTGTCATATCTATTGTAACCACGTAACATCTATTAGAGTAACAGTTCATGGGGAAGGTCATAGAGGGGTTAAGGGCCTACATCAATACTATCGTATATCATCGCCGACACGTACATATTAAGGGCCTACATCAATATTATCGTCGACATGTACATATTAACACAGCCAGTAGGTATAGAAAATGAAGAATTAGGGATACTTTTTTTGTTTACTCAAAATCTACTAAATATATTTTAATTCTGATTTACGTGTTTCTATATATAATAGTTACTTATGTTTTTAAAGTTATTTCATTAGTTAATACGCGATAATAGACCGACAAAAGAAAAAAATAAAAAATGAGAAAGGTTGTTTCGATAACATTTTCTATCGAGAAAACTTTTTTCAATCGCGTTTCTGAGTTTATGCGATCCTAGATCATATATTGAAAAAACATGTACTTAAAAATTAGAGCTCTAGCCATTCAATCTAAAGAAACAATGAAAACTTCGTACGTAGAAAAATGCACGAAGCTATTTTGGTATCCTCTTAACACAGCCAGTAGGCACAGAAAATGAAGAATTAGGGATACTTTTCCTATTTACTCAAAATCTACTAAATATATTTTAATTCTGATTTACGTGTTTCTATATATAAAAGTTACTTATGTTTTTAAAGTTATTTCACTAGTTAATACGCGATAATAGACCGACAAATGAAAAAAATAAAAAATTAGAGAGGTTGTTTCGCTAAGATTTTCTATCGAGAAAACTTTTTTCAATCGCGTTTCTGAGTTTATGCGATCCTAGATCATATATTGAAAAAACATATACTTAAAAATTAGAGCTCTAGCCATTCAATCTAAAGAAACAATGAAAACTTCGTACGTAGAAAAATGCACGAAGCTATTTTGGTATCCTCTTAACGTTTAACACAGATTTATGTACGTACTTGTTGTTATACTAAATTTCGAGATGGTACTTAGTCTACTTAAGCCCGCATTAGGTTTGATTTACAGTGTGTTGGGCCCAAATGTGCTTTGCTAAATAGTTGCACAAGGTAGTAAGGAGGTAGACGACTCTTAAGTTGTCACAATTAGAATTGCAGCGACGATAGCGCCAGGATTTCGCTCCAGCTATAGACCTTTTACCTATACCTTTCGCTATCGACCAGAATTCATATCATCGACTAAATAGAGTAATTAGACGGCGGTCGCTTTTTTCTGGGAGGTGGGAATCTCCCAGCGCCAGGCGACGCCAACGGAGCTTAGCCCAGGGCCATAACGGAGCATAGCCCGAGGCGGCCAGCCTAAGGAGGGCGACGGCGGCTTTCAAGAATAAAATTTTGCTGTATCTCTATTAATTTATAGAACGGCTAATTAAATTGGCACGGGGCGTCAAAACAAATGGCCCGGGTCGCTAATTTTCAAAATACGCCTCTGGATAAAGCATAACTTAACAGTGGAAGAAGGCTCGGGTGGCGTTTGCAGGTTACGGAGTACCTAATGGCTTTACCAATGTAAACTCGCACAACTCGCTGTGTGATTTTGCTACGACATTGGTCGTAGCAATATCACAGTGCGAGTTGCGTTGATTGCATTGCGCGTATAATCTATTGATGATATGGGGGTGACCTGTCATCCTGGCTAAGCCTATTCAGTGCCAGCGCGTCATTCTGCCCTAGCTGGGGCCGCAGATTATCGCATCGGGAATCTGACCACCCACAAGTAACTGCATCGAATTAAGCTAATATGTTATCTCAATTGTATTGTTAATAAAAACATATTAATAATTAAGTTTGTATTATATTTTTTTATATAAAGTAAATCATTGTTTTATCTTAAGATTTATCTTTTAACCTTCACTTAAGTTGTTATTTATGGAAAAGTAGGTTTACTTATTAAGATTTATTAACATCACTACATTCATGTTATGCCCCGCGGTGTTATCCGCTTGTTCATCTCATGGGAATGATGGTATCATTAAACTTTTCAGTGATTTTGTATTAGCAAAGTACTAGCTACGCCAATGTCAAATTTCAACGAATTAGATCTGAGTATTTGAATAGAGATTAGAATAGTCTTATTCATAATGAATTATCGGAGGTTTAAAAGTTCGCTAACATCGGTTCGCGAAAATTGTCAAAACTTGTTATTCATGAGTCTTTTTACGCTAAAACGTTTATTATCTCTCCGATAAAATCTCCGTTTAAACCTCCGATAAGTCATTATGAATAAGACCATTAGACGTTATCATTTTAATGATACTGTTGAGCACGGACCATCTTCACTTTGGGAGGGAATAGTCTACTATGCTGCGCTGACCAGGTTTGTTAGCACAGGGCTTATTTTCAAGGTTTCCATCTCCAACAGAGAATGTTATCTGTGTACAATATCCCTTAGCTGGCTTTTACAACACCCTTGGGAGTATTTTGGGTGGTCACACTTGTATTCTTGTTCCATCACCATATATACTTCTGGCTGTCGCCCGCAACTTCACACGCGTAAAATTTAAGAAATCTAACCTTAACAAACAGATGTTTACTATACCACTCGATAGATGGCGTTGTGCAGTTTTTTTTTAAATCGCGCTATAGTTTCGTTACACACATTAACACTTAAGCTCGTAAAATTTTTATCATCTTGTTTTTACAATTATACCGGGTGCTTCAAAAAAATGTTTACACACTTTGAACTTCCATCAAAAATTTATTTACCGTTCTACAAAGTTAAATTTCAGGAAAATAGAAAGCTGAAAGTCCAATGTAAATGAAACATAAATAACAAATGTTAATACTGTTCAAATTGGTGACCTGCAGCATCAATACAATTCTGAGTACGAGTCACCACTGATTCTGTACATCGTATCAAAACGTCCATTGAGATTTCTCTACACACTGCTTGAATCTCATTCCAAAGAATGTCTAGGTTACGTGGTTTACGTTTGTACACCTCATCTTTTACTGTGCCCCACAAGAAGAAATCCAGCGGTGTAAGGTCTGGAGAGCGTGCTGGAAACTCGATTGGCCCCCTGCGTCCTATCCACTGGCCTTTTCTTGTGGGGCACAGTAAAAGATGAGGTGTACAAACGTAAACCACGTAACCTAGACATTCTTTGGAATGAGATTCAAGCAGTGTGTAGAGAAATCTCATTGGATGTTTTGATACGATGTACAGAATCAGTGGTGACTCGTACTCAGAATTGTATTGATGCTGCAGGTCACCAATTTGAACAGTATTAACATTTGTTATTTATGTTTCATTTACATTGGACTTTCAGCTTTCTATTTTCCTGAAATTTAACTTTGTAGAACGGTAAATAAATTTTCTATGGAAGTTCAAAGTGTGTATACATTTTTTTGAACCACCCTGTATTAGTAAGGATAGGTGAAATAAATAGAACTAAGATATAACATTAAATTAATATATTTATTATAACAGTTTAGCTGAATTATTATTCTTATTTACAAAATGAATAAATTACGGAAGTATAATTCACATCATACATAATATTTTAATAAGGTCACTATAATTCTGGAGATATAACAACATACATCATTAAAATAACATTTTATAGACAATATCAGATATAGATTTAATATCATCCGCAAACCAGTATGGCCGACAAGAGAAATTTATTTTGACTATGCTCCCAATTTCATTACGAAAAACTAAACTAAAATGAACTATCTAGATTATGTTATACATATACATATTGGTTGTAAACATTATCTTTACTAAAGAAAACTTTGTTTTAGTCAAATGGGTATCAAATCTAAGACCAAATGCCGAACCTAGTATATTTCCTTTGTATATTTCTAATTGCTTTTTATTTGCTTTGTGTACTGTCCAACGGAGCGACTTCGTCATGCTCACTCAAATGTCTCGAAGTTGGCAGCGTTGCACTTGGGGTCGCACGGTTCCCTACAAAATGGTCGAGCTGTGCGGGGCTGATGTGTGCGTTATACTCGTGAACGGGTGCCTTCTGCTGGGACAGGTCGATTTGCTCCAACAAGGCTATTTTATTATCAAGTTAGGTTTTAGTTTAAAAAAAGTTAGATTTAGTTAGTCGTGATAGTACTGATCGGCATCATTCTCGCACCCCTGATACAATTATGTATAATATTGTTAAAAAAAAAAATGAAAGGAAATGAAAAAAAAAATCCATGGAGTTTCTTGTCTGTTCTTCTCCATAGGATCCACGTTTGGAACAGACACCTAGTTTCTGACGTTTCAAAAGAGCTTGTAAAACATGCCAACTTGAAATAAAATATTTTGACTTTGACTTTTGACTTAGACCTCATGCACGAAAGATTGCAACTATACAAGTCATCAGTTCTGGGGTTTAAAACCAAAAGGCAAAACGGGAGCCTATTACAGGGATTTCTTTTGTCTGTCCGTCTGTTACTAGGATGTCTCAGGAACGGTGATATTTCAAACGAAAAAAAAGGAACTGGACTGGAAATTGCAAATAAAATTCGCCGTTTAGAACAACTCAAAACAAGGGCCAAAATTTAAAACAAATATACGCGTCTAAATCCGTAAAAAGTAATTTTATTTCAAGAAATGAGTCGCGCAAGTGTTAGAATAGAAAATATTATAATAAAAACAGTCAAAAAAAAATCCTCTATAACCACACCGATGTAAACAACAAAATATATATTCTTTATTAACCCAATATCTTGAATATTACATTGATACATTCACAAGACGTATATAGTCATATATCATTTATATGTATAATATCGAGTACGATTGTTACAGACATATAAACATACAAATATAATATCTATAAGTACATATAATAATAAAACAATCTACACTTACACACACTAATTACAATATATCATTTATGCAGATATAAGATATATATATTTTATATAGATTTCTGTAAAATTAGCTCTCTGATTTATTAAAATAGTAATTAAAACGAAAAACTAATATAATATCTTGGATAAAAGTGTAAATAGCCCTGTGACTTGGAAAGAAGTTTCAAAATATATTCGTGAGACTTAGGCAAGTGTCAATAGCTCTTATAGTTTTAAATAGACGTTACTCGGACAAAAGATTATCTTTAAAAGTAAAAAAAAAGAGAACTGTAAAGTGGGTCTGGTAGTAGTTTACAATTGTTGTATGGACTTCAATAAAGTTTAAAATAGTCATGAGACTTTGCCAAAAGTTTAATATAGACACGTGACTTTGACAAAACTTTGAAATAGTTGAACGACTTCGACAAATGTTTAAACTAGTCGGGTGACTTGGACTACTATTTAAACAGCCGTGAGACTTTTTATCTATGTCACTGTAAACTGCATTTTGTTAAATGTAGAATAATAAGAATTCTGTAATGTTATGTCTATATCAATAACAATAACAAAAGAATACATCAGAGAGCTAATGATATGAGGAAAAACCTTTATAGTGGAGATTGGATAAATAAATATTCACAAACAATTCACACATCATTCTCTGGTCCCAAATTAAGCTTAATATGCTTATACTGTGGGTACCAGATTATAAATTACTTTTTTTTTTAGTAAATACATAATACAGATCGAAAACACGCAGACGCAGTAAAATGTCTATATTCACCATATTACAATTGGACTGCGTGAGAATCGAATTTAAGACCTCGTGCGAATCGATCACAAAATCAATTCATTTACGTACGAGGGCGTGTCAAAATAATAACCGACTTTAAGTATCAGTCATATAATTTAAAATAGTTCTATCAAAAGTGATCAGACACACTCGATTATAATCGTTACACATCTAGATTAGAAGATTAATACATATATAAAAATGTATAATTATAAATTCATGTGTGGAAGAGTAGAATATACACCACAAAGCAGAACATTGGGGGAGGCACATCAATAAACCACCACAATATTATATAATTATCAAGACAGTAACTTTTTATAATGACATATCACATTTTCGTATAGATATATGACTTATTCGTGTGGTGACGGATTAAGAATATAAGTGTCACCACCCCATCTCCTCCCAAGGGTGCTGTAAAGTCAGCCAAGGGATATTGCACACAGATAACATCTTCTGTGAGAGACGGAAAACTCGAAAATAAACCCTGTGCCAACACGCCTGGTCAGCGCGGCACAGTAGACCACAATCCCTCCCAAAGTGAAGGAGGCCCGTGCCCAACAGTGGGACGTAAATGGGCTGGAGGAGAAGAGAAGATATGACTTTCTTCGTACCGATATTATGACTCTTTTCTATAGATGGATGACTTTATCGAAGTGACATTTTGTCTGCTTTAAACTACTAAAATAAATAAATTATAACGGAAAAAGTGATCGCTGCAAGCGGGAGTAAATTCCCGCTTGCAGCGATCACTTTTTCCGTTATAATTTATTTATTTTGACTTGTGGGTTTAAATCCGAGAGTAAAAAAAAATTAAATAATCTTTTCAAGAAATTGCATTGTCATCGGTCTATAACATGAATGCAAAATTTCAGATCAACCAAGAGCAAGTGTGTGAAACTCACTAGCAAAGATTTCTTTAAATAGATACGAACGAAAACGTGTTGGAAACCGACTCTCTGTCTTAGTCCATAATATATTTTATGAAGTCATTGTCTTGATAAATATAAAATAGTATACTCATATTAATTTAGAAGATATGTTACGACACACATCATTATCCAACTACAGACACAGTGTCAGAAATATTCACAAAATACTTACAATAAATAGCACACAATAGGGTTGTCACACAACATACAAGTCATTACAAATACATATTATACAAAGTATATAAATACCAACGTTAGGGTTGCCACCTAATTTTTCCATTATATATTTTCCAATCACAAACACCGCACTACAATATAATTTTTATCCTTAGAGCATCAAACCAACAAGAGCAGCAACATAGGATATTTTCTATGACAAATGCCACGTCAGCGGGGTACTGAGGTAACGCACAAGAACTCTATTACGTAATTTCATTGTTTTAAAACCTTTGCGACTTGTACACATATTAATATATAGTCACCAGGTCAACTTCACGATAAATATAATTTATTTTAGGTACGATACCTGTGATGTGATACGATCGAAACGTCGGGACAAAAAACAGGTATCATACCTAAATTAAATTATATTTTATAGTGATAATATCCAATATATAAAATTCTCGTGTCACAATTTTTGTTCCCATCCTCCTCCGAAACGGCTTGACCGATTCTTATGAATTTTTTTATGCACATTCAGTAGGTCTAAGAATCGGCTACTATCTATATTTCATACCCCTAAGTGATAAGGGTTGTCAGCTAGTATTAATATGTAATTACATTGGTCGCTACGCATGTATCGCCCAAAATAATAAATAATAAATGAATAAATATTCATAGACATTTCACACAACGTCCTCTGGTCCCAAGCTAAGCTTATATGCTTGTGTTATGGGTACCAGAATACGGATAGAATACATATACTACTTTTTTTTTTGTAAATACATACTTATAATACATAGAATCACCCAGACGCAGGACAAACATTTGTATGACAATTAGAAAAGGAACACAAATGATTGTCCCGAGCGGGAATCGAACCCGCGACCTCTTGATCGGCAGTCCGTTACCACTACACCACGAGGCCCGTCAATCACCTCAGACTAGGAGACGACAGCGTCTGTACGCAATAAGTATGATATGACCATTGTTCTCGTACCTTTTTCAGCGGGGTCGCTTCATAATATCACCTCTTGTTAGATAAATGCTCTTAGATAATAACATACAACCATTAGGGCTATCACCAACTTTTCCCATTATATATTTTCCAATTACAAACACAGCACTCTATAGTTTTTATCACATACATAACACAAATATTTTCCAAACACAAATTAATAATAAATATGTGAAATACTAATTTAACTACTATGATATTAATAACTAAGTCACTATGATATCTGTGTATTGAATGGGTCCAATCTATTCGATATGTATATAAAATTTAGGTTTTATTTTGAGAATTAAGACTAATAAATAAATAAATAAATAATATTCACTTGTAATTGTTTTATAATGCATTGATCAATATAATTATTCGTGTAATTCCATGGATAATATTCCATCCAATTGTACGGATAATCCATGCAATTGCACAGACGATATTATATACCAATTCATCATAAATATTTTACTGAAATATTAATTAATTATATCCATTTGCTTATAGACAAGTAATCAAACTATTATTCATTCACTTCCATTTGTATAATGAAATTATCCATTCAATTCTAAATGTCTAATACATAATCAATACATTTTTAAACACTTCCATTCAACAGAATAAAATCAACTAATAAAATAAAATTAAACAAGAATTAGCCATTAGTTTTAATGCTTCTATAAGATTAGTTTATGTGATTAAAAAATAATAGATTTGTTAGTTGAATTCGCTAGTAATTTAGATTAAACAAGTAAATAGAAATATTCACATCAGTAGTAAATTGTTTCGATTGCGAATACAACTTTTTATACATACGTTGTTGGTTAACATAAAAAAGGGGCGTGGCCTGAGTGTTATGTTGGCAAACCACGCCCTCTTTTTATGTTAACTAAAAACGTATGTAAAATGTGGCGAATATAATTTGTTTATTTATTTAAGTGTATGGATAATTTCATCTATAAATGTGCAGTAGAGTTGAATGCTTATATTTTTAAATAAAACCACTTTACGGATTTAGACTCGTAAAAAGTGGTTTTGTTTGAATAATTGAATCGCGCAAGCATTAGAGAATGTTATGCTCATGTTTTTCAATATCACATATTTAAATAAAGGTTTCTTTGTTTATATTTAGATTCTTTAGATAATAAAATTAAATAAATAAATAATCCGCCATATACCACAGTTAGCTATTATAAACTAATCATCTGTGAGGTAGAGGCGGCGTCGCGAACATCAGCGGGGCAAAGCCCTAGGGGTGACAGGGGGCGGAGAGACACGTTCACCCATGGCGACCATGTGTAGAGCGTGGAGGCGGACTATTTCACCTACTAGTGATGCTTCGATGTCAACACCTAATAAACAATACAGTACAATTAAGAAAAATAAATCTTTATCACAAAATATATTTCACAATAATTCAAAGTCAAACAACAACAGCTACAAGGACTAAGTAATGTTTAGTAAATAAATAGGTCTAATGCGTTTAAAAACTTAAGTTTATTGTATTGACGAAAATCTTTTCAATATTTCAATAAATTATTTATATAGTATTCGTTCATAAATTTGATGAACGAATGAGTTGACTTATTTATAAGCACACACACACTACGTTCAAAATAAGTATGACTACATTTAGACACAAATTCGTACACACGCATACAAACTTATGTTTGGTTGTGCATGTTCATGAGTTCGTAGTTATCTACGAACTCATGAACATGCACAACCAAGCACGCACACAGACAACCACGCACACTGACATAACCACGTACACAGACAACCACGCACACAGACATAACCACGCACGCAGACACAGCCACGCACGCAGACATAACCACGTACACAGACAACCACGCACACAGACATAACTACGCACACAGACATAACCACGCACGCAGACACAACCACGCACGCAGACATAACCACGTACACAGACAACCACGCACACAGACATAACTACGCACACAGACATAACCACGCACGCAGACACAACCACGCACGCAGACATAACCACGTACACAGACAACCACGCACACAGACATAACCACGCACGCAAACATAACCACGTACACAGACAACCACGCACACAGACATAACCACGCACGTAGACATAACCACGTACACAGACAACCACGCACACAGACATAACCACGCACGCAAACATAACCACGTACACAGACAACCACGCACACAGACATAACCACGCACGCAGACATAACCACGCACGCAAACATAACCACGTACACAGACAACCACGCACACAGACATAACCACGCACGCAGACATAGCCACGTACACAGACAACCACGCACACAGACATAACCACGCACGCAAACATAACCACGTACACAGACAACCACGCACACAGACATAACCACGTACACAGACAACCACGCACACAGACATAACCACGCACGCAGACATAACCACGCACACAGACATAACCACGCACACAGACATAACCACGCACACAGACATAACCACGTACACAGACAACCACGCACACAGACATAACCACGTACACAGACAACCACGCACACAGACATAACCGCGCACGCAGACATAACCACGTACACAGACAACCACGCACACAGACATAACCACGTACACAGACAACCACGCACACAGACATAACCACGTACACAGACAACCACGTACACAGACAACCACGCACACAGACATAACCACGCACGCAGACATAACCACGTACACAGACAACCACGCACGCAGACATAACCACGTACACAGACAACCACGCACACAGACATAACCACGTACACAGACAACCACGCACGCAGACATAACCACGCACCCACGAACATACACAACCACGCACGCACAAAAACCATATATGCACTCACATACGTATGTAGACTCATTTAAACACATACACTTCATATAAAAACACAGTAAAATGGAACATACCAGCATGAACCTCTTCTCTGGTGAGTACAATCTCCTGTGACATCTCTGGAGAGACCAGGATCACTCGGTGATGTCGTGTCTGTAGCGAATTTGCTACTACCATCTGACAATTAAATAAATACTATTACGGTATATTTAATTACTATTTTATGATTTGTTATTCCGTCATTAGTTGTCACTGTCACTGTTGGGCACGACACTCTTCCAATTCAAATGAGTATATAATATGGTCTACTATGCCAAATTGACTAGGAGAGTTGGCACTGGACACAATTTCGGGTTTTCCTACAGTAGCCCGGTAGGAAGAAACAGGATGGTGATATTTGTATTCTTAATCCATCACCATGCCGATATCTACTGAATGGATTGTAATAAAATAGTATATAAAATAATGGATTGTAATAAAATTTAAAGCTGTAATTTACTGCTTATAGATCAAAACAAAACCTAGACTATATCAACATTCGTTACGTCAAAAGCCAAGGAGCTGGGCAATAACTATAAATACAGGCATTAGGAAGTACAAAAATAGATGAGTTAAAACTACCTTATGTTTATATTTGTCAAGTGCAGCTCTAGCTTTAGGTATAAGTAAGCTCTCATCAGTCTCAAGCTTGAATGATACCACGTAAGCTTCAGGCACCCACAGGTTCACTAGTGGGGCTAACATCTTGGGCACCAAGTGTAATTGAATAACTGGCGCGCCACCTGCAGATTGCATTTTATGTACGGGCTGTAAAATAAAGGATAAAAACTTAGCAAATAAATAAATATCACGGACATTTCACACAACGTCCTCTGGTCCCAAGCTAAGCTTATACGCTTGTGTTACGGGTACCAAAATAGAGATAGACTACATTTATACTGCTTTTCTCTTGTAAATATATACTTATAATACCAAGAAAACACACAGAGCCAGTACAAACACTTGTTTGACATTTTTAAATAGCAAACAAATAATTGTCCCGTGCGGGAATCGAACCCGCAACCTCGACAATGGCAGTCCGTTACTTAAACCAGTCGACCACGAGGCCCTTTAAAAATAAAGGATAAAAACTCAATATTATTATACACAACTAAGTGTACTCTGCGACATCGTTTAAATAAAATTAAGATCAATAAAGCAATAAAGTTAGATCTACCCGTCATTTTATTATTTTTTTCACTGAAATTTTTAATTCTCTTTCCCTTTCCAGCCCAATGACGATCCACTGTTGGGCACGGGTTTCCCTCAGTTTAGGAGGGACTATGGTCTACTGTGCCACGCTGACCAGGCGTGTTGGTACAGGATCAATAAAGTTACTCATTATTATTTATTTTTCTTACCAGATATCGAAGTATTAGGTCCTCTATCTATCTAACTATCTAACTGACGTAAACCCTTTCAAAGTGGAGGAGGCCCGTGCCCAATTGTAGGACGTTAGTTGTCTCCAGCCCACTAACTCCACTCCAGAGAGAGAGAGAGAATGTAGACAATCACAAGATTTCTGTTAACGACTAGATACACAAGGTTGGAGGAAGGCGCGTTTTGCGGGGCATAGAATAATACATTTTCATAGGTCGTAGCATATATACATACAGAAGTTAATAAATTGATTATTTGTAAGGTTTCACTCACCACTCTATCCTTAGGTATATAAAAGTCTGACACAGCGGCTGCCAAATACAGTAACGCACGAGGTCCCAAGTTCGCGAGACATTCGCACGCAGCACGAAGTAACCAGAAGTATTCCGACACAGTTGTAAAAGAGACGTGTAAAATAGCGCCTGCTGCATGCGCTGCTTTGTATCGCAGTAAGATAGGAGCTAGAACGTCTACGCTATCTGGTTTAACTGAAAATAAAATTAAAAGACCATTCATATTTTCACCAAGCTCGCCTATAAAAGTTTTTAAAGTATTTTCATAGAACGGCCACGCTAAATATTACAAATCAGGGGTTAGCAAACTGGGATTCAAACCTTCCTCAAAACGGCGATAATTGTATGACGCGATGAAAAGGAAGTATATGCCCAGACCCAAAGAAAGCTATAGCCGTAAAAGTAAAATTTTTGTTACTCCATCATGTCATAACGGATGAACCAAACTGGACAAAATTTTACACAAGGATATGGAATATAGGTATTTTAAATAGATATTTTTTCTGATACCTAAGACACCGTAACAAACAAACCTATAGTATTATCGTTACCAAACAGTAAAGAAAAACACTCACAAGAATGTTCTTCTTCTTCTCTAGCCCATTTACGTCCCACTGTTGGGCACGGGCCTCCTCCACTTTAGGAGGGATTATGGTCTACTGTGCCGCGCTGACGAGGCGTGTTGGCACAGGATCAATTAAGTTACTCATTATTATTTATTTTTCTTACCAGATATCGAAGTATTAGGTCCTCTATCCTGTATCTCCAACATATCAAGTAGTTTTTGTCCAGTAAAATGTCTAGTGAAAGGTTCTAGCGACTTCTGGCGGTGCATAAAGATCACCGCGTATCCATGTTCTAGGAAATATTCAGTTGAAGCCGAACCACGAGTACCGGCACTAAAGTTATCTACAAAACGTACTGTGTTGTGTTCTAATGGGACCGTTGTACCGCCAGACTGGAATAAATATGATAGAGTAGACTAATTACTTTTAACAAATATTTATGAACATTACCTACATAATTCTTCTGGTTTAGAACTAAGCTTTAGCATCCATGATATCCCTAAGTTTATACACTACTAATTATCATTTAAAATTGTCCGCCTTTCTTTATAAAATATAGCACTTTAACGATGGAACAAATAGATTTCAATATACTCGACATGACATTTATATAACCACTAGCTGTGCCCCGAGGTAAAAAGGATAAAAAATCTGTTCTTTTTTACAGGAAAAATTACATTCTTTCGAGATAAAACGTAGCCTATAATTTATTCTAACATTATAGTAAAGTTTCATTTAAATCCATTCAGTAGTTTTTGCGTGAAAGTGTAACAAACATCCATACTCACAAACATTCACATTTATAATATTAGTAGGATACTGCAAATAGGATTTTGACCTAGCTTTGGACATTATTTTTGGACCTAGATAAAAATCATCATCATCATAACATCACGCTTTTTTCCCATGGGGGTAGGCAGAGACTATAGCGCGCCATCTGCTACGATCGAAGCATACTTCCTTGGCTTCATCCACACTTATACATCTGGTCATACATGCCCGACGGTTGTAAGTGCTACGCACTTGCCCCTTTTGGAGTATCCCGGCGATGACATCGGAGTACATTTTTCTCGGGAGTCCTCTCCCAGCATTTCCACTTACTTTCGCCGTGTATATGCCTTTCGTTAAGCGTCTCTCATCCATCCTCTCCACATGACCAAACCACCTAAGCAAAGTTCAAAGTATACAAAGTATGTCTTCAAATCTAGGTAATAATGTACCGACGCTATAATGAGATCTACGAGTGATTGTACCGTACATTAAGTTGATTAACCTACTTCTCAATCAAATAGGGTCACCATACATATAAAACGGAAAATTGAGGACAAGGAAAAACATACGTCCCGAAATTATCAAATAAAACGCATGTTATGAGCGATTTTATTGTTTTAACGTTATTGGCTTAATACTGACCTGTTACTTTGTTATTGCGAAAATTATCATTAGTTATTTTATGTCTACTAGCTACAACTTTTATGAAACGCCATTAAGTCATCATTTAAGCTTATTTTTATTCACACTATGAATTTAGAAAATTTTGCCCGCTTTTGCAAGATTTTTCAGTGATGCTTCATTCCTATTGGTCATTGGATAAATAGCCTATAGCCTTGATTTCTGTTAACGTACAGTAGTACAGTTTCGTTTGTATAAAATATTGTTTCAAATCAATACGTACACCGAGTAATCCAATCAAATACTAATCCAAAATATGATCCTTATCGATTTTACTTTAGATTTTACATTAGTAAACATTAATAAATCAAATTGTGGTGGAAAAAGTCGTCCTCAGTCAAAGATCATTTTTCCACCACAATTTGATTTATTAAGTAAAAGCATAGCAAGTCAATTGCAAAATTAATAAATTACTTTATTAGTAAACGTTGTACAAAAAAGTAATGTCCGGGATAAACAGGACGAATGGCTACCGTATCCTTGGGCTTGGTACATTATGGTAAGTGCTAGGCAATTTTATTAGACTTGCTCCGCTAACATGAAACGTATATATATAGACTGCCTGGTGTAATAAAAATACTAGTTTATTTCAGTTACTTTGCTTGCACGAAATCGATTAAATTCATAGCAAAGAGAAGAATATTAATGTTGTCTTTAGCATTTTTTTTTGTGATCAAAATTAATTGCTATTTAATTTTTACGCCGCTTTCGCGACAAAAGGTATAATGGACGTTAGTAGAAAAGTTAGCTAGGGCTAGTTATTTTTTTGAAATTATCTACGAAATGTTTCGAGTTTGCTGGCTATTGTAGCTCATGTCATCAATTTTTTTATTTTTATTTTTGCGGCTAATCAGGCTCTATCCGCCTAGTATCACTGCGACCAGATTACTATTGTGATCGCCACTTTCTGTAGTTCTTGGTCCAAGCCCATTGCCATGAAGAACTCCAGGATTGTTTTGGCTCCAAGAAGTTTGATCTCTTCCGGGTGCATGACATGCTTTCCCAGAAGGGAGCAGCGTGAGCGCATCACTGCGGGGCAGTCAGTGAGAATGTGAATAGGTGTTTCCTCCTCCGTTTGGCAGAGTCTGCACATACCATTATCATGTCATCTATTTACATAATCTCTTACAGCACAGCGGGAAATTAAGGTGACGGATTAAGAGAACTATACTTTATACCCCTAAGGTGGGGCACTTTTCTCCCCTGTTTCGAAGAACATACAGTAGTTGAACAGCAAAACCGTATATTTATTTCCTAATGCATTAACACAAGAATCTTATGTAAATTTATATGGTACTTACGGTAACTAGAACAATTTTATTTCCATACTGGTCATGTCTCTCACAAAACTCTTTCAACAGAGACCGGTTGTCTTCAAAGTCTGGGGGAGGCAAGTGAAGAGCAAAGAATTCTTCCCAAGTACCACTCGCCATAGTTGTAGCACTGGCAGCAAGGCTGTAGGACAAATAGATAAAGCGTTAATTTGCGTTCAGCTAGGGTCCGGAATTCCGGATACAAGTCCATGGTGTATTGTGAAACGGATGCAGCTTCGCGTTGTAAGTTACAAGGTGTCGTCCGTACCTGTACTATACCAAGAACAGAATATTTATCGCAAGTAGAAATCGAAGTCAATAACCCCTTTCACAGAACGCACCGTCATTTCTGACTAGGCCATGTCATGTCATGCCACATACGATCTTAGATAACATTCACATCATGTCATACAGATTTTAGAGATATGATAAAATCATATTTTGAGTGGCGACATCATGATTTCATTTACTATGTATACATTTCATAATCTGAGGCATATAAGATTAGTTATCACCCGCGATTTCGCACGTGGTATTTAGAAAAATATTACCCATCTTTGCAACATTTTGTACAACACTGTAAATTTTAAAAGTCAGAAAAGCGGTTCCTGAGATTAGCGCGTTCAACAACTTCAGATTTATAATCTGAATCCTTACTTATTAAAAAACAAAGTCGTTATTATGTCCCTATGTGAGCTTATATCTTCCAAACTACGGAACGGATTTTGATGCGGGTTTTTTTATAGATAGAGTGGTTCATGAGGATGGCTTTTTTGAATAAGTTTAATTTATTGAACTTTTTTATTTTGTAATTTTCCGCGTACGAGGTTGCGGGCAACAGCTAGTTTATATATAAGATAAGTATTGTTTGAAGATATATAGGCAAACTTTTCTACAATTTGATGGAGAAGGTGCTAAGACAGTTGGCTTTGGCACATTTACAATACGTAAAATGTTTCACACGACTTGGTTTGGAAGTTCCCTTGTTTATTGCCTATATACTTGCTATATGATTTATCACTGTTTGGGGCAGTGTCACAAAGTTTAACCATACCGCACCTAGTCACACGTCAACCCAAATAAACACGTCACACTTCGGTAAACCTTTCAATAGTTAACTAAAGGAAAGATATTCTATACAAAACTATCATATCATTCGATGGGTGTTTGTGATCGCAACACAGCGTTTAAATTGAAGTAATGGAGGTAGACGAAACTTCGTAAAAAGATAGATTAGGTACTGTCTCAGATTTAACCTGTCTTTAGATTAAAACTAAATAATTACAGAAGAAGCTACGGAACAACACAACCAGGAAAACTGGTGACTGTAAAATAACAAACACCAAATTCTCATAACATTCGACATATTAACATACTTTGTACCGAGCGATAGTAAAAACGTTCAAAGTTCAATTGCATTCAAGATTAGCGCAGAAAGAATACATGTGCAGCACGTGTACGCGTGTAGGTAAGCGTATACGTTCGAGAGAATTTACAGAAAAATACATGAGCAACATTTTATTAAAGTGTGGCGCCACTTTTTAACAAAAGCATTGGTGAACATAAAATAGGGGCGTGGTCTGAGTGTTTTGACAAATAGAACCTCCCAACCACGCCTCTTTTTAAGGTATCGTACTAAACGATACAATGGGACCTTATTATTGAGACTTCGCTATCCGTCCGTCTATCTATCTATCAACATGGTAATAGCTAGAGAGCTAAAAATTGTACAGTTTATGTTTATTAGTTGGAGCTCTAACAGCAAATACTCATCATCATCTTTTTACTGCCCTCATTCCTTTATTTGGAGTCGAGTATACGTAAAATCTATTATGACGTTATGGAAGTCTTCGTATACGAGTCAAATTAGTACTTTACCGGATTTTTATGTACGCAGATTGCACTCAGCCAGTGCAATCTGCTACAGTTCCATACATTTTAGCATTACTAAAAGGCATACGCTAACACATACACATCTACACGATCTATATCAATAGTTTACAGTACAACACAAACGATGCTAATTAAATATTATAAAACACACACGTAACAGCGTCACAAGAGGTGACAATATGGTTATATTTAAATAACTAATCTACAAAATGTATAACAAATATTTGAGAAATATTACGCGTCTGAGAAATCGAAAGTTCTAGCTTTCATTGTGCTAGTTATTACTACAGTAAGATACTTGTTGTTGTTTGACCGTAACTTCTTCTTCTTCGTCTGAGAAATCGAAAATAGAAACTAAACGTAGACAAATTATACAAATAAACCAACCTCTTGAGCTACTCTACCTACTAAAAAAATCGCATTAACATTCGTTGCGTAGTTTTGAAGATATGAGGTCACATCACATCTCCGTGTGGTGACGGATTAAGAATACAAGTGTCACCACCCCATCTCCTCCCAAGGGTGCTGTAAAAGTCAGCTAAGGGATATTGCACACAGATAGCATCCTCTGTGAGAGACGGAAAACTTAAAAATAAACCCTGTGCCAACACGCTTGGTCAGCGCGGTACAGTAGACCATAATCCCTCCCAAAGGGGAGGAGGCCCGTGCCCAACAGTGGGACGTAAATGGGCTGGAGAGAGAGCTCACATTGGCTGTGGACGTTTGTGTCAACACTCCAAGGTCCCATTTGAAAACCAGCGTCAAGTCCTTGAGACTTGACATTATGCTGAAATGGGACCTATTGCTGCTGACCGGACATCGCATTTTTATAATTACTTAAAGCATTTTTACTGTAACCTAATCTATTTAATTTTGTGTGTCTCGTTAGTGCAATACAAGTTTTTCTTTCTTTCTTTCTTACATAGGGCCATACACGAAAAAATAACGACTTCTTTATTATTATTATAAAACAAAGTCGGTATATTTGTACGTATGTCCCTATGCGGCCTTACGTCTTCAAAAACTAAACGGATGATGATGCAGTTTTCTTAATACAAAGAGAGGTTCAATAGGATGGCTTTTTTGTATATTTTTTTAGGATTGGTTTCTAAGTTTCACGCGTACGAAGTCGCGAGCAACAGCTAGAGTTGTTTTATTAAGTAAAGAAGATAAAGTATATACTTATTTAAAAATTGGCGTATTATTATAGAACTACGTCTTTATTCTACAAGCCTAGTAACAATGTGTAAATAATTAAATTAAATGAGCCCAAAATGGATCAATGGATATATGATATGTATGGGATAAGCTTGGTACTGCTATGGCTTCATATTAGCCACGCGATTGAGTTTGTTTGACAAATAATAATGTATGTATGAAGTTATCAGTACTCAAAAATGAGAAGAATTAGGCCTAGTTACAAATAGAGGTAAATGCAATATAATTTAAAATTACGGTTTGATATTTATAACATAAGCACCAACGCATGAAGGGTTTAGTACCATTACCATCATATTTAGGGTATGGTTCTCGCTCGGGACAATCATTTGTGTGATATTTATAATTATCATACAAATGTTTGTACTGCGTCTGAGTGTTTCTATGTATTGCATGTATGTATGTATTTACAAAATAAAAAAAGTTATGTATTATATCCATATTCTGGTACACATAACACAGGCATGTAGGCTTAGCGTGGGACCAGAGGATGTTGTGTGAAATGTCCATTAATATTAATGACTTTATCACTCTTTTTTCCCATGGTAGATAGCAGAAATATAAAGCGCCATCTGCTACAATCCAAATGCTACGACGAATTATCATATTGTCGTATTAATGTAGTCTAAGATCAATACTATTCTATACTAATATTATAGAGCTGAAGAGTTCGTTTGTTTGAACAAGCTAATTTTAAAAACTACTGGTCTGATTTGAATAATTCAGTTCAGTTTTGGATAGTACATTTATCGAGGAAGGCTTTAGGCTATATAACATAATGTTGTGACTAATAGGAGCATATCACTGGTGAAAAAAGTTGTAAAAACGGGGAAAATTTTTGAAACGGAACCCTTATACATAATATTTTTTGCACAGGTAAATATATTATTATCTCAACATCAAACTACACATAAGTTTAATTAAAACCAAGATTGTGATAGTGGATATTTATATACATCACTAGCTGGCCCGGCAAACATTGTTTTGCCATACCAAAAAAAAGTTACAAAAAAAATAAAAAAAAAGAACTATAAACCTCACGGAGCCCGAGACCTTTCCAACGAATGCAAAACCGTGGAAATCGGTTCGTGCGTTCTGGAGTTATAGCGTCAGGAAGGAAAACCCGACTTATTTTTATATAGTAGATATTTACAAGGTTATCTGTATAATAAGAATATTCAATATGTATTTTGAGAGATAACATACAACTTATTCTTCTGGTGTTTTGTAAGATTACTCTATTGTTTATATGATTAAATAAAGCACTGCCTTGCGGCCAAGCCTCTCGAGGTGTTGTGAGAAGCTCTTAAAATAAAAATTGAAGAAAAAGTGATGCTATTCACTATCATATGTAATTTTAATAACTTTTAATGAATTCAGCTATATTTTGACACATGTGGTACCATTAATGCAGGGAAAAGTCTCAATAAACACTTATAAATATGTTATTTGGGTGTGGAATTGGCCTTTACTAAGAATTGAATGTGTTATTGTATTTATGGCTTTAAGCCGGTATTATAACCATAACAGAATAATAGATTAGAAGTCGACCATGAAAGGTCTGATGTTTATAGAATATACTTCAAGAAAACCTTTTTATAACTTTGTTTTAAGCATTATAGTCAATTATTAGTATTAAATATACTTACATTGCTCAGAAGAAAACTATTAGAGTATGAGGAACGCCTAGAAATGATCAAAGTACAAGGCAAACTGAAACACTCTTTAGAACAAATTTAATTACGCGTCCAGCGCCAGTATTTTTATACCGGCGACACACAGAGTTTCTAAGACATCAGATATTTATTTAACGATCATAAACCAATATTTACTAGCACAGTTTATAGAAAAATCAATGCGTTAGGCCAAGTAACGGCGTCGACCTTAAAAGCAAGAAGTGTAACTGGTGTCACCTTTTTAAATAATCAAGATGTCCTTGGATGTTGCTCAACGAAGACCAGCTTTATCACGTTTTATTATTTACGTAGACTAAGTCTCTATTACTACACTGATATTATTGAAATAAATAAAAAAAATACAATTTTCTATGAGAAAATAAGTCATTCATCACATCAGACAGACGTCGTGAATGACAGCTAGTAGGCGTGCGTTTACGAGTCGAGTACTGAATGACTATTACAGCAGATATTCACTCAATGTTATGGTTGCGCATCGGTTATAACAATCTTCGTAAACGACAGTAAGTATTTCCCGCCATACTGCTTAGATTTTAAAATTTAAGTTACATAATATTATGTTAGAATTATTATTGTTGCTTCTTTTTTCGTTTACTCATTGAGGATTCACCTTATTATATATTAGTCAGACCAATTTTTGATCGGGTTGTCAGTTCGAGCAACATTGATTGATTAGGCACAATTTTGTCTTAGGCTCACTCTCAGACGAAACTTATGACGTGTTTGTAGTAAGTTTATTTCTGTTGGACATATTTTTATTTCGGGAGGAATTTTTGTTACTTCTCTTTTGGTTGTGTTAAATATAATTAGAGCAATAAATATGTAGTAGGTAAATACCGTTATTTTCGTTTAAAAATAACGTTTAGGTAAAAGAAGATGTCATATAATGAGATAAAAATAATAACCAGTTGTTAATATTTAATAACTTGCATTTTATTGTCATTTAAATCCTATAATATCTATGACTAAATTGTATATACATCCAGTTCAAATACCTTCCATTTTATTTAGGTCTTTTAATATTTACTTCGTTTGAAAAATAATAAGTAAATTAAGTTAAATTAATAACGTTTAAACATAATTTTATCTTAACAATATCTCTCTTACTTTTACTCTCTATATATTTCGTTAACTTAATACCAGCATTCTAATATACTTACCTAAATTACAATAACTTCTAACTCTAGGTACTATTATTTATAAGTATTAAAATTATAGGTAAGTATCATTATTTTTACCTTTCTGCATACATAATATATACACAGAAAATATCAAAATACAGCCCAGATATCAATTATTCAACATATAAGTATTGGTACAAGCAAGGAATTGAATCGACAGCCATCTACACAGAATAAAGCATGACACGCATGTCCTTTTCATTTAATATGGCGAATGTTAATTGATTTCGTATATTCTTATTAGTAAAAAGTTTATAATATGTACCAGCATTCTAATATACATAAATTACAATAACTTCTAACTCTAGGCACTTACTACTATTTATAAGTATTAAAATTATATCATTAATAATAAATAATATAATAATAAATATTCATGGACATTTCACACAACGTCCTCTGGTCCCAAGCTAAGCTTATATGCTTGTGTTATGGGTACCAGAATACATATTATATATATATATATATATACTACTTTTCTACATACATAGATAGAATACATATACTACTTTTCTACATACATAGTATATACACAGAAAATATCAAAATACAGTCCAGATATCAATTATTCAACATACAAGTATTTGTACAAGCAAGGAATTCAATCGACAGCGTTCTACACAGAATAAAGCATGACACGCATGTCCTTTTCATATAATATGGCGAATGTTAATTGATTTCGTATATTCTTATTAGTAAGTAGTATAATAGTTAAAGTTATAATCGTTCTTGTTGAATTTCTTCTTCTATGGGATCGACTTTCGCTTGAGGTGGTGGTGGAGCTTGCATGCGAAGATCATTTGGTAAGAAAGAGGCAACGATTGTTGAAACTGGAATACAAAATAATACTCAGTTTAAAAACTTTATATATATATCACACTTAAGATTTGGTTGATCCTGGAAATTAATTTTTGTAAAATTGTATTGTCATCCCCGTGGAAAAATTCCAATATTCCATTAAATAAATAAATACGAACAAAGTTGAGACAATAGTGTTACATTGCGCAACAACTTAGATCAACAAAAAGAACTTAGAAAATATCATAGTTGTAGTAATTTTTTATTGTACTAACATGCGAATATAGACGCGAACAAATAAAAACCAGCATCACATTGATTTGATATCATGAGATTGAGGATCTGGATGGAAGCGAAGGTTCCTAAACGTCCACCTGTCATGGTCAGGGCGATGGCCATTGCTCTGAAATGAAAAAAAAGGAAATTAAAAATTTCAACCTTAGATTAAAATTTTGAATATACCTACTGGCCCGCATGAGGATAAATATTTATAAATTTGACGGGCCTCACGGTGTAGTGGTTCATGTAACGAACTGCCATTCACGCGGTCACGGGTTCGATTCCCGTACTTGACAATCATTTGTGTGATATTTATAATTGTCATACAAGTGTTGGGCTATTATTCGTAAGTTTCATGTTTTCCATCAGCAGAGGATGTTTTGTGATTAGAATCTCTCTATTTTTTACTCTTACGACTTAGTTGGAACCGAAGACGGACAAAAAAGAAACAACCTCCACATATTATGTCCGCGTGGATCGTAAGAACCGACCGAGGGAACCACGTCGCAGCATACCCATACATACACCTACCCAAGGAGGGTTAACGTCAGGCAGGCGGCCGGTCGTAAAAATCAATCAAACCTTTAGCCCGTTATTCCAGGGCAGCACAATATGACTACTTGTTCATGTTGCAATAACATGAACAAGTAGTAGTCTTGTGGATCTTAAGAACTTACCTAATGTTCGTAGGGAACAAAGCGACAGCAATCGCGGTATAGAATCCCAATACTATGATGCCCTGCAACATGATGGCGAAGAACACAGCACTGCCGATTACATTGGGCACCAGGTTCACGAGAATACCGCTGATTCCACATACTGATGTGATTATTAGAACGATGTTGCGACGTCCAACGGAACCGACCAGCTGTAATTAAATATTTTTGTAATTAATTGACAGTAAATAGCGAGTCCAGGGGCTAATTATACTTAATATAGTATAGGTCATAGGAATGTCAGAATTCTTATTATTTCCTGTCACCAACATACACGAAGTCGCAGATGCACAGCGCCCCGTTTTTAAGAATAAGTTTTTGCTTCTAACGGCCAGCCCTACAGCTGGCATTTTTAGATTTGTAAAAAAAAAGAATGTATTGCCTGTTTGTCCGTCTGTTAAACGTTTTTTTAAATCTTTAGGGGGCCTTCGACTAAATATTTCCTAAACATTAACCTTACCAGACTCATGCATATATTAAAAACAGATTGTAGTGCTCCAACTCCAAGCACTATTAGCAGGGACGTCTCATTCAGGGCGCATGGAGTTGCATCCGGCTGAAAAATATTAAATCTTTCCTTACTATCGCTCAACTTTATTTAATTAACTACGGTTGACAAATATTCGTTCTGTCAACAAAAGAAATTTCAAGATTGTAACTAGGTAATTAAATCTTTTTTTTTTATATACATACATCAGCTGGAGCTGGTTCCATGTCGAGTATACCACACACTGTAAGATCGCTACTTTCACCACTCTGTACCACGCGTATAAACTGATCTGCTATGGTTGGCAGCCAAATTACAAAAGCTCCGATCCTGGAATCATAAAATCATCATTTATGTAAATTGGAAGATGCTCAAAATTCCACATTCGTGTGTGTGACAACACTTTTTTCGCATTGTAAAGTAGCCTTCCTCAGCTTAATCCCTTCCTCGGCTTAGGCTCTAAACTATCTTAGCTTAGTCCCTTCCCCCTCGGGGTTTTAAACTAAGTATCCGTATACCACAGGTTGCGTTATTTTAGGTAAAAGAGTTTGGACAAGAAAACAGAAGGGCTTCCATTTTTATGATTAGTAAGGATTTATATGGAAATATTTGAATTTAAAACAAATATTGGATTTTAGAAAAACTTACTGTTGAGATAAGTAAAGAACGGTCATAATGATGGTGTACTTGAGTAGTGGTGCTTTAAATAACGGCACTATTTGATCCTTAGCAGCAGGACGAGTCACGTTCTCTGAACCCTCCTCTTTAAGTATACTCTTAACCTAAAACATAATTTGTGGATGGAGACGTTGGATGTTGCATATTTTTTTTATTAACACGCTTAATATTAGTTCGGTATGTATCTATCAATGTATTAATCTATGTAACGGATTCTTTGAAAGTGATTTTAACACAGTTACAGTTGTTGCATTGTTCTGAAACCGATGACATTTGAATTGAATTATTGCATAATTTAAAAAAATATTATATAAAAGAAAAATATATAAATTTAAAAAAAAAAATTGTATTCAAGCGTGTTTTTTTTAATTTCTGGACCAAGCAATTGACTTTGTGTGGGTATGAACACATTTATTTATAAACAAACAGTAATGAGAACTAATGAGTACTTAATTAAAACATTTCTGCATTAGGCGTTGAAAACGTGCTTACTTTTTGGTAAGCATACTTTTTCCATCATGCACAATCGAGAATCAAAATAAATAAAAAGTATAATCGAATAAGGGAATCGTTTAAAGCAAAAATATTTTGCTTTTATCCATCAGCCGCTTTTTTACTCCTGCTGGCTGTTAGACTATGACGGGCGTAGTGATTCATGTACTGGACTGCCGTTCACAAGGTCGCGGGTTCGATTCCCACTTGGGACAATCATTTGTGTGATATTCATTAATATCATACAAATGTTTGTACTACGTCTGGGTGTTTTCTATGTATTATAAGTATGTATTTACAAAAGAAAAGTAGTTTATGTATTATATCCGTATTCTGGTACCCATAACACAAGCATAATAAGCTTAGCTTGGGACGAGAGGACGTTGTGTGAAATGTCCATGAATATTTATTTATTATTTATTACTATGGCAAAACAGTTTTGTCTCAAAGAACCGAGACACGAATCTTAATTTACTTTTATTTATCTATGTACCAATGATGGAGTGGAAAAGGCCTACTGATTTAAATAGTCTGTGCTGTTCTTAGTCGTTGATTACTTTAAATCGATTGGTAGGGAAAAAAGTTAGACCTTTTATTAAAATACTGATAGCTTTATGTAAATTACCTGTAACTCTTCTTTAGACTTCCAATTATTAATTCTATGAATAACTCTCAAGATTTTCAAGGTTCCTTCCTCATCTCCCTTTGCGAAGACAAATTTGGGACTTTCTTGCATAAAGTAATAACAGATTGCAGTGATAAGGTTAGGTATTGAATATACCACCATCAGAGTGCGCCACGAGTTCCAATAAATACCAAGTGCTGGCAGATAGTATGAGAAACTTAAAGGTATTATTGGCATGGCGAGAACTGAAATGGATATTAATTAATTGTAATTTATGAAATCTGGATTTATCTATTTGGTTTATTTAATAATACTAGCCGTTGCACGTGACTTCGCACGAGTAGAATTTGGAATCTCTAAACAGCCATTTTGTGTTAAAAGAAATTGTCCTTTCTAAGACTCTAGACGGTTTATACAAAATTTAATTTAAATCGGTACAGTAGTTTTGGCCTGAAGAGTTTTAGAGTTTATTTCGTATTTATAATAGGTATTAGTAAGGATTACAGTCCTTGTAAATGATGAAGAATATAATTTGTCATTTCTATGTTAGTAGTACCATCTATACTAATAATAAAAAGCTAAAGAGTTTGGTTGTTTGAACGCGCTTATCTTTAGAACCATAAAATAATTCTTTCAGTGTTGTATAGTACATTTATCGAGGAACGCTATAAGCTATCTAACATCACGGTGCTAAAATAGACCAGTGCCGATAATTTTTAAAACAAAAGAAAATAATAGTAGGATGAAACCCATTAGAAATTGAGGAGAATATTATAATAATTGGTCAAGTGCGAGTCGGACTCGCGCACGAAGGGTTCCGTACCATTATCTATGCAACATAAGGCAACGTTATTAGTATCGAGCAAGAAACGGTAAAAAAATCATGTTTGTTGTATGGGAGCCCCCCTTAAATATTTATTTTATTTTATTTTTAGTATTTGTTGTTATAGCGGCAATAGAAATACATCATCTGTGAAAATTTCAACTGTCTAGCTATCACCGTTCTTGAGATACTCGGTACGGAACCCTAAAAATCACGTTTGTTGTATGGGAGCCCCCCTTAAATATTTATTTTATTTTATTTTTAGTATTTGTTGTTATAGCGGCAATAGAAATACATCATCTGTGAAAATTTCAACTGTCTAGCTATCACCGTTCTTGAGATACAGCCTGGTGACAGACGGACGGACGGACGGACGGACGGACGGACGGACAGCGAAGTCTCAGTAATAGGGTCCCGTTTTTACCCTTTGGGTACGGAACCCTAAAAATGATAGGAACAATAATTTACGGGTGATCTGAGGTCGGGAAGGGGATGGAGGGGATTTTAAGGGTAAAATTTTTTTTTTCTTGATTTCCGGCAAAACTAATAGTCCTATGGAAAAAAATCGGAAGGCAAAGTTGTAGGTAATAAAAAGATCTAAAACTTTTGTATTCACACTTTATTCACATAACCTCAAATTTATGTGAAAAATTCAAAAAACCAAGTTTTTGGTTTTTTATTTTTATCTTTTACAAAAATGTTTTTTCACTAACTAAATTTTGTGAAAACTTACCTTTTTATGTCCTAAATACGCTGTAATTTATTTGATTAGAGAAATATTAGTTTTTTCACCTTATTTTGAATTAATATCGAAAAGCACCCTTATTTTCAATCGAAAATACACCTGTCAAAATATCAGCGTTTTTTAAAAAAATTGTAATCTTCCTGTTCTTTAAAATCTCTACTTTCCGATGGTAAAAAAATATATATATGTTACTATAGAAAATCTTTTCAGAAAATGCACTAAAATATCATACAATTTTAATCATAAGGTTATATGTTACGTTAAGCATGCTATTTTTTAAAGAAAATATTACTATTTTTATGTTCGAGTTGATTGATACAGATAAAAATAGAGATCAATCAATCAACTCTAACATAAAAATAGTAATATTTTCTTTATCTACCTTAAGGGCCTACATCAATATTATCGTATATCATCGCCGCCACGTACATATTAAGGGCCTACATCAATATTATCGTATATCATCGCCGACACGTACATATTAACACAGCCAGTAGGCACAGAAAATGAAGAATTAGGGATACTTTTCCTATTTACTCAAAATCTACTAAATATATTTTAATTCTGATTTACGTGTTTCTATACATAATAGTTACCTATGTTTTTAAAGTTATTTCATTAGTTAATACGCGATAATAGACCGACAAATGAAAAAAATAAAAAATTTGAGAGGTTGTTTCGCCAAGATTTTCTATCGAGAAAACTTTTTTCAATCGCGTTTCTGAGTTCATGCGATCCTAGATCATATATTGAAAAAACATATACTTAAAAATTAGAGCTCTAGCCATTCAATCTAAAGAAACAATGAAATCTTCGTACATAGAAAAATGCACGAAGCTATTTTGGTATCGTCTTAACATAGCCAGTAGGCACAGAAAATGAAGAATTAGGGATACTTTTCCTATTTACTCAAAATCTACTAAATATATTTTAATTCTGATTTACGTGTTTCTATATATAATAGTTACTTATGTTTTTAAAGTTATTTCATTAGTTAATACGCGATAATAGACCGACAAATGAAAAAAATAAAAAATTTGAGAGGTTGTTTCGCCAAGATTTTCTATCGAGAAAACTTTTTTCAATCGCGTTTCTGAGTTGATGCGATCCTAGATCATATATTGAAAAAACATATACTTAAAAATTAGAGCTCTAGCCATTCAATCTAAAGTAACAATGAAAACTTCGTACCTAGAAAAATGCACGAAGCTATTTTGGTATCGTCTTAAATCTATCTTCTAATCTACCTTAAGATTAAAATTGAATGATATTTTAGTGCATTTTCTGAAAAGATTTTCTATAGTAACATATATATTTTTTTTTACCATCGGAAAGTAGAGATTTTAGTGAATAGGAAGGATACAATTTTTTTTAAAAACGCTGATATTCTGACAGGTGAATTTTCGATTGAAAATTAGGGTGCTTTTTCGATATTAATTCAAAATAGGGTGAAAAAGCAAATATTTGTAATCAAATAAATTACAGCGTATTTAGGACATAAAAAGGCAAGTTTTCACCAAATTTCGTTAATGAAAAAATATTTTTTTAAAAGATAAAAATAAAAAACCAAAAACTTGGTTTTTTTTTATTTTTCACATAATATTGAGGTTATGTGAATAAAGTGTGAATACAAAAGTTTTAGATCTTTTTATTACCTACAACTTTGCCTTTCGACTTTTTTCCATAGGACTATTAGTTTTGCCGGAAATCGAGAAATACCATTTTTTACCCTTAAACCCCCCCTCCATCCCCTTCCCGACCTCAGATCGCCCGTAAATTATTTTTCCTATCATTTTTATAATACCCTCCTCCTTTTCTAATGGTTTTCATCCTACTATTATTTTTTTTCACTTTTTATTATTTTAAAGTTATCTGCACTAGCCTAAAAGGAGAGAAGCTTCAGTGAAAAATGATGCAAAGAGAGAAAATTTTCTAAATTCATTCTACATTCACATTCATTCATTTCTACATTCATTCACGCGAACGAAGTCTGGGCCAACCGCTATAAGTAAATATAAATGTATGTTTCCAAGGCCTTACTTAATAAACATAAACAATATTAGTTTTATCTATGCTCTGTAACCTCTAGTATCTGGATAAGATCTGGATACTTTAGAATAAGACTAATGTTAGCCACGATTATTATGTATGGGATTGGAACACTATAGCGCTTCTACTTAAGTCTCATTATGGAAAGATTGTTGCTATTCCCTAGTGAAGATATTTACCATACAAACCCTCAATAAGATCTTACAAGTTATGCTAATAGTTTATCAGAATCTGAACTCGCAAAACATTCTAAGACAACGGATCACAGTGGAAACCTTACAGCTTAGCTCGTGACCATGGTGACAAATATACGTGCATAGGCCCGTGAGTGTTTTTATAGCAATACTAGCTGCCGCCCGTAACTCTGTTTGCGTAATATTTTAAATCTGCACCGAACATAAACAAATTATACAAAAAGCCAATCTCATGGACCACTCTATCTATTGGAAGAAACCGCATCAAAATTCATCGTGTAGTTTTAATATGTAGGCTCACATAAGGGACATACCTACAAAGATAACGACTTTGTTTTATAATAAGTAAAGAAGTCGCGTAAGTGTTAGAGATTTTTACATTTACTATAAGGAGAATTGAATATAGGAATTTGTAATTACAGTGTATTAACATTAAATTCTATCTGAGTTATTTAGGAAGCACTGTGTTCGCGCAAAAGTTGTTGTACCTTTGCGCAATACCTACTACTTAGTTCAGAGCAGTAGATACTGACCGACTTACACAAACATGGTATTTATTATACATAGCTAGCAGCGAAGGGTCCTTAGATCCTTGACCAACAAACCCACGCAACTTAGTTATATTTTACAAACTTCTATACTAATACTAGCTGACCCGGCAAACATTGTTTTGCCATACAAATGTCAGGGCTGGACTACTCTTATCACTTAGGGGTATGAAATAAAGATAGTAGCCGATTCTCAGAATATGCATATAAAATTTCATAAAAATCTGTCAAGCCGTTTCGAAGGTGTATGGGAACGAACATTGTGACAGGAGAATTTTATATATTAGATTTCTGTTAGAGAATAAAAGTGCCTACACTTAATAATTAAGTAGTACGAGAGAGTTGAACAAAAATTTCCCTAAAAATATGTTTTTCTTAGATACGTGATGATCGTAAGATTACGGATTAAAAGTGTCACCATCTCACATCCATTTCAGGGAGAGGCAACATTCACGCGATGTGGTGGACTAATATCCCGCAAGAGCTAGCTGAAAAAATTATGGTAAGAGAGAGGGAGTACAGAACTGGATTCTATACCAACTCTTTGTTCAGCAGCTATATAGTATAGTATAGACAAGTTAAAGTAGACCAGATTATACTTTGACTTTAGCACAAAAGTAGAACATTTAAATAGAATGTTAAATAGGAAATACAATAATCCTAATATTTTCTAAAACTTGCGCGACTTATTCGTTTAAATAAAACCACTTTTTACGGATTTAGACGCGAATATTTGTTTTAACTTTTGGCCCGACGTTTCAGAGACTTTGCAGTCACCATGGTCACGGGTGAGACTGAGCTGTAATGTGTCTTCTACGATCAGTTATTACAGGGTTTACCCACATCCAATTTAATTTTACATTGACCATAAAGATAGACTTTTACCATAAACTATATCATATTACATTGTGCTCAGACTACATACAATCAATAACATTCTTTTAGTTTCTAAAATACATTAACAAATTGTAACAATATAAAGAAAATTTTAAATTATATAAGGTAAACCATACATAATTTTATCATAGACTAAAGTTTTAATTATTATAGAGGTAGTATACAATATAGCAAGCAAAAGTAAGTTTATATACTGAAATACAATATTATTTACAAGAAATTTAAAAATAATTTTTGGTATAAGATTTAAATTAGTTTATTACAATATTACAAAATTTAAAACATATATACGCGTCTAAATCCGTAAAAAGTAGTTTTATTTAGACCAGATTATACTTTGACTTGTGCACAAAAGTAGAACATTTAAATAGAATGTTAAATAGGAAATACAATAATCCTGTCAAGGCCGGTGCTTGAACCATGAGCTACATTAGTATTAGTGTAATGAGTAGAACAGTTACTTACGTGCCATAATACCCTGCGAGAGTAGAAAGATGCTGGACACCGCCAACACAACTAGATTTCTTTTCATCATCGGTACACTCTCACTTAGCAATGTCATTGCCATGGAATACATACCAGAAGCGCTGAAAATACAAATACATATATAAATAATTGGAAAGAAATCTATCCAGTGGTTTTGGACTGTATGTTATTATGTTTTATTATGATACACGAATTTAATCATTTTCGATAAAAGAAGTGGATATCAATAATAATTATATTGGTTATACCTAAAATTTATAGAAAAACAATTAACTTCAATAAATATGGCCTTATTCATAATGACTTATCGGAGGTTTAAAAGTTCGCTGAAATCGGTTAGCGAAAATTGTCAAAACTTGTTATTCATAATAGTCTTTTTACGATAAAACGTTTATTATCTCTCCGATAAAATCTCCGTTTAAAATCTGGGCGTAAAATATAACCACTTGACTACGAAGAAGCAATCGCAATGTAAGATGGTAATAATTTTAGTATGATTGATTGATGTGATACTAATAATCTTTGCTTATTCTAAAACAAATTATTTTTATTTTACAATAATTTATATTTTAGTTTATATACAACTACGCAACAGATTTCGATGCTGTTTTTTCAATAGACAGAGCGGTTCTAGAGGATGTCTTTTTGTATAATTTATTAAGGATTTTTTATTTTCTAATTCCAGCGGGAAACAGCTTTATCATAAACTACAATATCTGTTAATAGTTTTCATCGCTATTGAGGTCAAATGTTGAGAAATCTTAAGTTATCGGCAATATATGTATACATAGTTGTTAACTACATACCAAGTACGTACATTTTATACTAATTCAGTTTATAACCGCATCCAGTGAATTAAGTAATAGGACAAACAGGTTTTAAAACCCATTGGTTTTAAAACTTTATTTATCTTCAGACACATATTTTGTCTGAAGATAAATAAAGTTTTGATGAAGAACTAAAAATGTCATAAATATGAAAATTTTTAAAGTTTTCTAACACTTGCGCGACTCATCCTAATCCTTACTAATTTATAAGTGCAAAACCCGGATGATAACACAATAATAATTTTGACGAGCTTAAGAGGGGCACTATACCAAATTATGCTCCATACAAAAATATGGGTATCGTACTTCCCTTTTTTCTTCGTGAAAGTTAAACCGATTTTAATTTTTTCTACGCTATATTATAGATGAAGAGTATATCTATGCTTCTGTCACTTTCTATTTTTCTATACATAATAACTAAAAGAAATATGACCATCCGAAAATCCCGTTTTTTTTCGGTTTTCTTTAGGTAAAGTTGCAGCGTTTATCACGCATATTTCGTAACGTATTACCAAAAAAGAAAGTGATACAAGCATAGATATACTCTTCATCTATAATATAGCGTAAACACAATCAAAATAGGTTTAACTTTCGCGACAAAAAAAGAGAAGTACGACACGTCTTTTTTTTTCAAAGAATTTGTAGGTAAAATCTGCTTCAGCTATATTTATTTTTTTCAGCACGGTACTTGGGAATAGGGATAGTAATACCTAAGGCAAATACCTACATTAGGAGTACAGTACCCTCTTAAGTGTTAATGTGTGGAACGAAACGATAGCGTGATTTAAAAAACGTACAACGCCATCTATTGAGCAGAAGAGTAAACTTCCGTTTGTTAAGGATTGATTTCTAAATTTCACGCGTACGAAGTCGCGGGCAACAGCTAGTTTATTTATAGATCCACCATTTAAGGATTCGCATCCATTCGTGACCATGGTGACTGAAAAGTCTTCAAAACGTCGGGCTAAAATTTAAAACAAATATGCGCGTCTGAATCTGTATAAAGTGGAAAATATAAATGTTATAAATCCCATGTGTAAAAGTAAAAAATTACGGTGAAAATTGTAGGTCTGTGTTGAAGTAAAGTAGACAATTTGAAATAATGCTTTATTGTTTCCCGCAACTTTATGCACGTAAATTTTATAAAATGAAAAAAAGATCATAACAAATTAAAAGTAAACAAAAAGCCATCCTCATGAACCACTCTATCTATAAAAGGAAACCGTATCAAAATCTATTGTGTAGTTTTGAAGACATACGCTCACATCCCTACTAATATTATAAATGCGAAAGTAACTCTGTCTGTCTGTCTGTTACGCTTTCCCGCTTAAACCTCTCAACCGATTTTGATGAAATTTGGCACAGACAATCTTTAGACCCCGAGAAAGATATAAATAAATAAATAAATATTCATGGACATTTCACACAACGTCCTCTGGTCCCAAGCTAAGCTTATATGCTTGTGTTATGGGTACCAGATTACGGATAGAATACATATACTACTTTTCTTTTGTAAATATATACTTATAATACATAGAAACACCCAGACGCAGTACAAACATTTGTAGGACCGTTAGAAAAATCACACAAATGATTGTCCCGAGCGGGAATCGAACCCGCGACCTCTTGATCGGCAGTCCGTTACCAGAACCACTACACCACGAGGCCCGTCAAAAGAACATAGGCTACTTTTTTTGCAAAAAAAAATTTCTAAATTCCACGCGGACGGAGTCGCGGGCAACAGCTAGTAAGGACATAAATACAAAAGTAGCGACTTTGTTTTGTTATAAGTAAAGATTCTGTGACGCCTGATCAATGTGCTATAGTAAACTCTCCTTTATAGTAGAGCTCAGATGCTGCATTGTGCAAGGTAGCTAGCTAGAAGCTTATGACGAACAATAAAAAGAATATAAGAGATACTTACAAAATAGCAGCAATAAATTGGAATATCAGCAACATGATCCAGTTGACTGAGATTGTTCCAATAAGGTTGAACAGGGAGCCACCTAGCAAGGACACTATCATCATGGAGCGACGACCCCGCGTATCTGACAGATAGCCCCATACTACAGCTCCCAAAATTAGACCTGTAAATAATTAATATAGTATTTATTTCATGTTTAATTTACTTTTCGTATTTATTTACATACTATTGGCACACCACAAGTTATCTAAAGGTCGTCTGAGAGAGACCTAAGCTGATGATAAGACCGCCCTAAGTATGTTTTGTCAAATATTCTGATGTGCTATAAAGAATACTTCGATAGGCTTCGTGGTCCAGTAGCTAATCGCGCGGGTTCGATACAAAAGAAAAGTAGTTTATGTCGTATATCCGTGTTCTGGTACCCATAACACAAGCATATAAGCTTAGCTTGGGACCAGAGGACGTTGCGAGAAATGTCTATGAATATTTATTTATTTATTATACTCTCATTCGGAGGTACTCGTAATAGTATAGATTACTCTGTTTTACGCACAGTGATAATTCATCGATGTTAGCGGATTATAAAACATAGTACAATTACATTTATCGTATTTTTGCGATGGATTCTAACCTTTGAATGGACTCGTTACTTACGTGATTATTAGTTGCGCAATATCACGGTTATATAAATTAAAAAACACAAAAACATCATTTTTAGATATACAGTGTCAAATATCAGTGTTTCGAAAGTCAAATAAAAATTGCAGGGATTGTTTACGCGTAATTAAAGCTTCTAAAATTTTGATACAAAAACTCTCTTACATAGTTATATCGCAAAAAAACTATTTATTTTAATAATCTAGTAATTTACAACCTATGAAAAGAGAAGGCCAGATTAGACAGAGAAAATAGAAATGCCTACATCATCTTCGCTTCACTTAAGATCAAGAATTAGTTAAAATGGTTCTTACCTATAACCGGTCCGGCAGCCAATATTCCCTGTTGTGTTCCATTGGTAGCCAATTCACAGGCACTAGTTGGTACTATAAAAGTACTGCCGTAACCAATACAGCAAAACGCTATGATATTAACACCAGTTAGGCATGTTAACAAATAACTGTACAGACCGAAACCTGGAAGAATAACACAGATATAACTTCATGCCTTTACCCCAGAGGTAGTTAGAGACTACAGAGCTTCATCTCTATAATCTGAACTCAAGTTTTGCTTCATTTTTACTCATACATCTGGGTAATACATGCACGGTAGTAGTAATTGATATGCATATGACGGTAAATTACTTCTTAAATAAATAAATGCTTATGTTAAAATAATGCAATGTCGCGGTCGGTGACGCATAAATATAAGATTTTCCCCTTGAACTATCCTTAGATTCCTTGGTTGTTCCTTCATCTTGGGACATCTTTCATTACGTAAATATTTATTAATGTAATTGTGAATTTACCAAAGTATCTTCAACCTTTACTTATTACAAAATAAAGTCGTTATTTTTGTATGTATGTCTCTCTATGTGAGCTTATAGCTCCAAAATAGCGGGTTTTTTTTAATAGATAGAGTGGTTCAAGAGAGTGGCTTTTTGTATAATTTGATAAGTTTTGGTTCCTTAATTCCACGTGAATGTAATCGCAGGCAACTGCAAGTAAATACTAAATTCAATAACTTACCCGCTTTATCAATAGCGGCTTCAAAAGATATTTTTCCTGCATCCATTTTGTACAACTTTTAATTTTAATAATAAATTAACTAATTAATATTTTAGTTAATATAATATCACAGTATTTTATTTAATTAATATTTTATTACACTATTTTCATTATTTTAAATATTTCACTGCAGTTATTTATGACAGTATTGCTACAGTTAACCTTAAAACGACCACATCACAGCTAAGAACACGCGTAATAAGATATCTGTTATAAACACAGCAATAATCAACATAGATATTACGATAAATATTTATGATCCGCAAATCATTATTATCTAATATATTTATCGCATAATATTTGCGTAATAATTAATATTATCGTGGAAAGGTGTTTAAAATATATTGTTATAGTAGTATCATGTGGACTGTAATTTAATTGTAAAATTTGTGAAAAGCGTGTAAGAAAACACAAATTTTGCAAAAACGTACATAGTCATACTGTTCCTGTATTTATACTTCTTGAATGCCGGAGACAGTGTAGGTAAACTTTTTTTGGTACAATTTTAATCTCCCTCCTCTACTAGCCTTTGCCCAAATGAAAAATATTTAACAATTCCATAGAATCCTATTTTCAAAACTTCCTAATGTAATCTGTAAATCTAAGCGACCACTTTTAATAATCAGTCTAAGATTAGGAATAGAAGTATTCCAGTTTATCACTAAGATATTTAAACACTTGAAGTTTCAGTAGCAAAAATGCTTATCGAAAAGCAAGTAGAGACAAAAGTTTGGATTTGTCTGTCTTAAGTAGATAAGTAAGTATTTTAGATTCATTGTAATATATAAAATACTGAAAAATAGCAAAGAAAATAGTGTTTTTCTCAGCACAGAATAAAGAAAAAAAAGTAGTAATCAAACGGTCAAAATCTAATTATTTAATAAAGCTCTTACAATAATCTATTGCACCAAGTTGTGAAATACTACAATGTATAAAGTTATAAGTATTATAATGCAACAATTTTACCTTGAATATTTACCTAGGGACGTATTTGATTTACGTAATTTGTCGTCTGTTATCTAATAAAGGCCTTGGGCATGTTAGAATTTGTGGCCTGTTATGACCAGCGAAATAAAGAACAAAAATATAATTAAGTTACTACTAGGAGGCCCTTAACTAGTGGAAAAGACGGGCCTGATAATTTGGTGAAATAAATAGGTACGCTTTTATAACTAGCTATGTTTGATATAATATGTAAAAATAAATAAATAAATAAATTAAATACACAGAGCACAAATAAGTTTTATTAATGTTTGTAGTCACTACATTTATGCATTTCAATACACAATGTAAATATGTTTTATCTATTCTAATATGCTATATTATATTATATTAATTTATTATCCATTTACTACTAAACAAGAGGACAAGATATCTTATCTGTTATTTTATAAATATTAAGTTAGTATTAAGTCAAATAAAATAAAGATACGGATTATACGGAAATTTACAGTTTCAGAAGCATTGTCTGTTAAGTCAGTTTAAAAATAAGTTTAAAAGATTGAAACAGTTTAAAAAGAGAATCTGTAGAGTCGCTCCACTTCTTACTTTTCAATCCATCAAACTTCCCACTGTTAGGCACGGGTCTCCTCCACTTAAGAAGGGCATCTGGTCTAGTTCGCAGCGCTGGCCAGGCGTGTTGGCACAGATCTATAGACTAAATAGTAAATTCTTGAAATCGTTGTTATTATTTACTATTTATCTTTAGACTGAGAATACAGCTCTTATGAGCCCATAGCTATAACAGTCAATAAAGAGAAAATTTGTCGATCGGGAGAACTAAAATTCGCAACAGACCCGACTGGAAAACGTGGTACCTACGAGTACAGAAAGACTTTTAAGTACCTATTAGAATCTTCATATTTTACAAAAAAATACAAAATAAGGGTATACAATACGAGTACATAAACGGGTTATGAAGATATAAGAATAATTTGTGAGTACTTTAATAATATTCCATAAAACAAATCTTCGTGCATGATAAGTCAAGTGCATATAACTGCTCATTGGTATAGAGAGGTTATTATCATAATATATCTACCTCATATCTCTGCACCACCTAAGGTTGACTGTAAGTGAATGCCTTTGGCATTAAGTCCGCCTATGTACATTATGTTTGTGTATGAAGTTTAAAAATAAAAAATATAAAAGAATATTACCCATGCAAGTGGGTATTCGGTACCCTAAGCATGACTATACTTTTTAATTTGCCCTTAGGACTTTGAAGTTGACGTTAGCCAGGATTCAACATGGATTCAGCAAATAAAATATGACAGCTTATATATGATATTATGTAATCGTAAAGTAATCAATTGATAAAAAATTTGCTTAAAACGTGACTACATTATTTTAAAATATAATCATTGTTACTTGTACCTATAGCTTGTAAAATCGGTTTTTATTATATTGCATATACAACGTGTTTCAGAAAGGTGTAGTCATATTTGAGCATCGTTACACATGGCCGGTGACTAGGCACTAGGCATGGATGAAATTACAAATACTAGTTATATTATGACTTTTATGTGTTCATAAAAGTTTAATTAATTTATTAAATTAATCGATCTTCTTTAAATACAACACTACTATGAGGTCATCTTTTATCGTAAGGTTCAATCGCATTCAAAAAACCGTAAACATCTCATATTTTGATGCGTTTCTGGTTTTAATAAGTAGGCAATAAACAAAAAAAACTTACCAACTGTATTTTTCTATGTGTAACTGTAATATTTATAATATTTAAGGCCTATCTAATGCAACTTTAAATTATGACTACACCTTTCTGCAACACGTTGTATAAATATTGCAAGTTGTTGTGGTCATTCTATGCTTATAATGTTACTGCCACCTCATGCTACACATGCCAATGTTTTGATAGCCTAAGATTAATAAACAGTCATTAATCTGAGATTATTTCTATTACATAGTTTTATCAGCACAAATTGTACGTAAAATAATTTATTTTTAATTTAAATTACTCTGTATATCTACGCTTTAATTATCTTATCTTGGCATGTGCTAATGTACAGTGGCGGTTACCAAGTCTTATCAGTTTTAGAACAATATTATTAGCGCTTGGTTTTGCAAAACAATGTCTCTTTGGATATAGTCATCCAAAGAGTTGTCTTCGACTGTAACTACTTGACAAAATTTATTAACTAAATCATACCTATAAGTTTTGTCTTCTCTCGATCGAAAACACACTTCTATTTTCTGTATCAAGAACGAGAAACTCCTCCCAGTTTTATTTTGTATCAATTGAGGATTATGTTTTTCGAAGCAAGGATGAAATACCTAATGTATACCTCGAGCATACTTTTAGAGTATACTAGTTGCACTCCAGGTATTTTTACCCTGTCCTGCATTCTTATGAACAATAATTAACACGATAAGCTGTAATTTACATACACATTACATTTCCCCAATGTTTGATCTTTTCCTTGATTTATTTACAAAAAATGCCCTATTTTTCAAATCCAATACCGCATAAACATTTGACAAAGGTACAACAACAAACTTCTACGATACCTCTATAATATTACTAAACAAATTATTTTTCAGATTACCATGTACATACTAAATATTAAGATTATTTTTTAATTGCTAGGTGAAACTGGTTGAAAAATCTTTCCTGTAATTTATCAGTAAATTATTCTAATGACTTATTGTGAAATAGGAAAGTTACAAACGCAATTCTCGGTGGAAACAGTAAACTCTCTGTCGACAACAAATTACTCATTTACAAGAGCATCTTGAAGCCTGTCTGGATGTATGGTGTCCAGGTCTGGGGCAGTGCTAGTGATTCCAATGTTTCAATCATACAGAGAATGCAGAATATGTCACTCAGGATTATATGTAGTGTGCCATGGTTTATCACCAACACGGAAATACACCATTACCTAAGCATGAGCACGGTGAAGGAGGAGATTGCTAAAACCACAGCATTATATCGAAGGAGGCTTGAAGGGCACCCTAATGAGCTGGCTACGACGCTTAGAACACTAACACAGGCCTTGTAAAGATGAGGAGATGTTCTCAATGGAGAGCACACTCGACCCGTCATTCTCTTTGCCAACGCATTTGCTTATAGCTGATTGCAGATTAAAAAAAAAGTAACACTTTGAATCCATAAAAATACAACATGGAACACAAGAAAATAAAAAGTGGCATGAAATAAAACATTATTATATTTTGAATATTTCATTTATTTATCAATCTTAACTTAATATATATAAATTAATAATTTATCAAAAAAAATATACTACTTAGTCTCTGATTTATACATGTTTTGTGCGATAAATTCGCCATTTTTATGAATTGTCAATTAATTTAAAAATGTACTTAAATTTAATGCCGATTGGGGTTTGTTTTCCCACCGACCACTATTGACTAAATGCGACTGTCTTTTAAATTATAGTCGGTAAATATTCTGGTATTTAAATATTTTAGGAAAAATAAGTTAATAAACACTACTTGAATAAAATGAAACATAGGTAAGTGTTTGACATACTCTAATAAAAAAATCAGACGTTGAAATATTCAGTCTTTTACCTTAAGGTATCAGTTCTGTATTGTTTTCTAAGTGATAAATAAATTTGATATAAGTAATAGACCATAGATCAAGAAATAACAATATGATCCACTCGTAATGTCTTTAAACGAGTAATTGTTATAAGTCTTGTTAAATTTCGGAAACGGTGATTTTCACATTTGTCGGAAGAAAACATTTAATTTGTGATACGATTAGGTGAAAGCGTTTTTGATTCTCTTTTTAATTTACTAATACTTTAGTTCTTTGTTAATAGCCCATAAACGCCTCCGCTTTGAGAAATTTCAGACAATGAGTACAACCTCCTGGATTAAGATAATTTTGGGCCTGTTTCAACTTCTATAAATAGGCCTCTCGATTACCTGGTCATAAACATAGTAGGAAGGAGAAAACATGGAGCCTGTAGTATTCACTATTTCTACTACATTTTATGGTTTGTTTTGGTTATATCTTAGAACTGTTCTAAATTTACGGATGGGGACAGACATATCAAACGCATGGTCTACCTCTGAAACCCTTAGATCAGTTAATTCGAGCTTACAGTTAATTGCCAAAACCATTGATAATGGAGGAGGCAAAATAAATAACTTTTCAGTCTTTGTTCAGGTACCAATTTTTCAGTAATGACCTGGTTCAATGCTTCAGTTTCTTGTCTGATGGTAGCAGCCAGACCACGCATATAGTAGCTGTAAAAAACAAAATATTCAGCTATTTTTAGGTCATTTCAAATATTGGCTAGATAAAATGGGACCGACCTTTTAGTTCAGTGGTTTATGTAACGGATTGGCGTTCACGAGGTTGTGGGTTTAATCTGCGCACAGGACAAGTGTTTGTGTAATATTTATATTTGTCACATAAATATTTATACTGTGTCTGAGTATTTGCTATGAATTATAATTATGTTTTTTACCAAAGAAAATTATTAAATGTAGTTTAGCGAAATACTGGTTTCTGCTACTCATAACACAAGCTGATAAGCTTAGCTAGGGACCAGAGGACCAAAGTCAAAGTCAAATTTTTTTATTTCAAGTTTGCATGTTTTACAAGCTCTTTTTAAACGTCAGAAACTAGGTATCTGTTCCAGACGCGAATGCTATGGAGAAGAACAGACAAGAAACTCCATGGATTTTTTTTTTCTATTCCCTTCAACTCTTTTCATTTTTTTTTCCAAAGGTATTATACATTCTTGTATCAGGAGTGTGAGAATTATGACGATTAGTACCTACAATCAAGACTAACTAAACCTAACTTAATAATAAAATAGCCTTGTTGGAGCAAGTCGACCCAGTCCCAGCAGAAGTTCACGAGTATAACGCACACATCAGCCCCGCACAGCTCGACCATTTTGTAGGGAACCGTGCGACCCGACATGCAACGCTACGAACTTCGAGACATTTTCATGAGTGAGCATGACGAAGTCGCTCCGTGGCACAGTACACAAAGTATTTTACCTTACAGACCTTGTGTGAAATGTCCACGAATTAATCAAAAACAGAAAAAAGGAATTAATCAAAAAAAGCATTTTGTTGTAAAAATAAGCTTTTGAATAATAATTCAACACGATAATTCCCAATTGGGGCGGGTAGGGACAGTGGTTATATATTTCGCTTAACATCTTTTCATCTTGCAACCCTTCTGATTCATATCTAGTTCTAATAATAATCGACTCCTAACGATTTGAAACAGTTAACACAATTTCACTGACGGTACTGTTATGTTTTTCATGGAAATATATTAAAATTGATGATAAAAGTACAAAATTACGCAGATATTATTTTTCTCACGTGTTTAAAACATTGGTATTTTTCAGTGTGTCTCGATCTCGAGGTATATTACCTTTTTCGGTTATGCTGCCTACATTCTCTATCTACACATCATCTCATAGTATTTTTTTGTTGTTTGTGATATTTGTATAAATAAATTAACGAGTTAATACTCACTCAGCAATAAGACAGCCCATCCGTAGAAAGTAGCCTCACAGTTTGTAGTTATAAGAGCGCCTATTATATTAACACCAGCAAACGCTGACAATCTTCCCAACATGATAGATAAACAGGATACCGTTCCTCTACAATATATTGTTAATAAGTAAAACTTTACGATTCTTAAAACTTAACATCTACGCGTAGTACAAATATTTTTTGGTTTTAGGTTTTAATAAAGATTATTTATTTCATTATTACCAAATAAATTATTTACTTAGTTCAAAATCTTGAAAATCTGAAATATTTCTCTAAGTTATTGCATTGTCATCGGTAACTAACATGTGTGTCAATTTTTAGATCAATCAGACTACCGCAAGTAGGAAAATTCCTTTCAAAAAATTCCGTTCCATAGATGATAGATTTGTACGGAGCTAACAACAGACTTAAAATATTCTTCGTACGAGTTTCTAAGAGAACAAATGTGTGAACACAGAAATTAGGTTACGGTGAAACGGAAACTAATTGTGACCTTCGATAACTGCAATATGAACACGCTACATCAAAGTTTACGTTTTCACACAATTGTAATTAATTTCCGCCAACTATCGAGTAAATTGCCTTAATTCTTTTTAAAAATATAGTATGGCTGGAAGACCAATGGCAAACCTATGGCAAATAAAATGCTCCGAAACAAGCCAATGACAAAAGTATTGAAATAATTTGCGTTTATTTACGATTTAATTAATTCCCCACATTATGATGAATTTAATTTTTAAGTATAGTTTAGTTTTAAAAACTTACTAGCTGTTGCCCGCGATTTCATATGCGAGAAATTTTAAAACCAAACCTTAACAAACAGAAGTTTACTATATGGCTCGATAGATGGCGTCGTACTGTTTTTCTGAACCACTATGCTTTCGTTACATGCATTAACTCTTAAGCTCGTTGAAATATTACATTACAAATGTATATTTCAGATAATTACCTCAATGATGTTGGGTACATTTCCACGAAGTATACACTTAAGATTCCCATACAGAGGGCGCACATCATAAAGAAGAAGAAAAATATCCCATCAGCCAGCGGCACTGGCACCAAGTTGAGCAGTACAGCAGATACAGCAGACATGGCTAGTATACAAATCATAGCCTGCTTCTTGAGAGTGCCACAAGTCAAAGAAAGAACCAGGTTGGTAAAACTGACTAATGCTCCATAAGTCATTGCTGAGAATAGGGTAGTTTCTTGGATTGTATCGTCACAGGTTTCAATGTCCTGAAAGGATAATCATAGAATCTCTAAGATTATTTAATAATAATATACATATTTCTGTCCCATTTCCTGCTATATATGTAGTCACAATCAAAGAGTAAGTACAAAGAGTAGTGTGTCTTCCCGATGAGGACGTAATTTTTTTTTTTTAAGTCGGTATAATATTTATTTCTAGGAACCTATTCGTTTAAGACAAACATATGTTTCTTCTTTATTATATTAAATAGTATGGATAAGCAAGAGGCGGAAAATGCAACCGTAAATTGGTGAACTAATATCTTTTTTTTTTTAATCTATATTTAATAAAATAAAATACAAAGAACGTGGGCTTTATCTTCAAGATAATGTCGCCCGACTAATATCTTTACTTATTATAAAACAAAGTTGTTATTTTTGTATGTATAGCTATGTGAGGTAAAATCTTCAAAACTACGCAACGGGTTTTGATGAGGTTTCTTTAATATATACAGTGGTTCAATAGGATGGCTTTTTAGCTAAATAACAATAAACGTGGCATACTAAAATAAAAAATTGGTCAAGTGCGAGTCGGACTCGCGCACGAAGGGTTCCGTACCATTATCTATGCAACATAAGGCAACGTTATTAGTATCGAGCAAGAAACGGTAAAAAAATCATGTTTGTTGTATGGGAGCCCCCCTTAAATATTTATTTTATTTTATTTTTAGTATTTGTTGTTATAGCGGCAATAGAAATACATCATCTGTGAAAATTTCAACTCTCTAGCTATCACCGTTCTTGAGATACAGCCTGGTGACAGACGGACGGACGGACGGACGGACGGACGGACGGACGGACGGACGGACGGACGGACGGACGGACGGACAGCGAAGTCTCAGTAATAGGGTCCCGTTTTTACCCTTTGGGTACGGAACCCTAAAAATTATGGCTTCAGAGAAAAGGATTTCTAAAAATATTATCTATTTTTTTAAACTAAAATATTTCAATCGATATATAAATGTGTAATGAACTACAACACTAAGAAAATACTTACAGATAAGTTAGATGAGAAGATGATATCTTTTATAGGATATCTGATGACAGAGCAGAGGTTCATTCCGTCTCCAGCACCACTGTTCAGCACTGAGAACAAGTTGTTCATGATGTATGGTAGCCATAGGATGAAACCGCTACCACTGAAAGATATAGGTAACAGTTTTACTATTTATTATCCGTGTGGTTACGTATTAAGAATACAAGTGTCACAACCCCTTTTCTTCATCAGGATGCTGTAAGAGCCAGCTAATGGATATCATAAGCATTTAAAATCTGCTACGTGAGGTGAAAAACTTGAAACAAAACCCTATGCACAATATGTCTGGTCAGTATAGCATAGTAGAGCATAAGCCCTCCCAAAGTGCATTATGCCCATGCCGAAAAGTGGAACTTTAATGGGCTGGAGAGAAAGGGGAGAGAGAGAGAGAGCGAGAGAGAGGGAGAAAGAGAGAAAGAGACGTTTACAAAGCTTAAAAATATCTGTTTTATATAATTTTGTTTCTTCCACTTTCAGTGGTGGTCAGTCAATGGCCCAGAGTCATCGAAATCTTTTCATTGATTTATTTTAAACTCATGTATAAAAATCAATTGCTGTTCGTTAGTCTCGCTAAAGCGCGAGAACGGCTAGGCCAATTTTTGTGATTTTGTTCTTGATATATTCGTGAAAGTCCAGGGAAGGTTTAAACGGTGACAAAATATATGGGGATCTAAAATTCCACGCGTACGGAGTAGCGGGCATCAGCTAGTTACGATATTATACAGATTATACTTCGAAACATCTTCATAAACTTTCACATCTTTACATAACCTTACTAATTCCTCAGTGCGGAATCCGGATGACACAATAATTATTTTGACGAGCTTAAGTGTTAATGTGTGTAACGAAACAATAGCGCGATTTAAAAAAAATACAATACTATCTATTGAGCAGAAGAGTAAACTTCTGTTTGTTAAGGATTGATTGATCACGCGTACGAAGTCGCGGACAACAGCTAGTTACATATAAAACAAAGTCGTCATTTTTCTATGTGTGTGCCTATTGAGAGCATCTTGAAAAATACTCAATGGATTTTGATACGTTTTTCTTGATACGAGTAGATAAGAGATGACTTTTCTGTGGATTTTTTTAAGATTTAGTTTCTAAGTTCCAGTAGCGGGCAATAGCAAGTTAGTTACATAATATTAGTAAGATATTATGATATACTTACGTCATATATACGACAGCAACTAGATAGAATAATTTTAATGTATTTTTGAGCAATTGCCCCTTGAACAGCGGCACAGTCTGCTGCCACAACGATGCAAAGACGGAAGAGTGCACGGTTTTCTCAAAGTTTGGGTCCTCTAAAAGCTTTTTTACCTGTAAATTATAAAAGGTAATCTGTAATACAAGTAACTTATGGTGACATCAAATAGAAAAGATAGTGACGTGCCTTTAAAAATATTTTTAATGTTTTATTTACTTAAATTTAATTTCATTCATAAAAAGGATTCACATCCACGAGAGCCATGCCGTCATTAATGGGGAAACAGTATTGACTAATTTTTTTACAACGTCCTCTGGTCCCAAGCTAAGCTTATATGCTTGTGTTATGGGTACCAGAATACAGATATATTACTTTTATATTGTAAATACATAGCTATATTACATAAAAAACATCTACATAGGTGCAGTAAAAACATTTGTGTGCCAAATATAAATATCACACAAATGATAATGTGCGGGAATCGAACCGATCACCTCGTGAACGGAAGTCTGTTACATGAACCACAACAACACGAAGCCCGCCAACCTATAAGAATTCATCAATCCATTTCCATCCACTGTTAACCAAGGCTTCAATATTATTTGACGGGCCCGTGGTCTAGTGGTTCAGGTAACGGACTGCCGTTACTTAGGTCGCGGTTTAGATTCCCGCACGTGACAATCATTTGTGTGATATTAAATAATATTAATAATTGTCATACAAATGTTTGTCTTGCGTGTGGGTGTTTATGTATTACATACATGTGTGTGGCGTATGTATTTACAAAAGAAAAATGGTTTAAATGTATTATATCCGTATTCTGGTACACAAGCATAATAAGCTTAGCTTGGGACCAGAGGACGTTGTGTGAAATGTCCATGAATATTTATTTATATTAATAATATTTATCTAATATTATTTATTAATTATTATTAGTATTTTTCCAAAAAAGCGATTAAAGTATCTTACCGGAAAGCTATCAGCATCGCTGCCAGTATTGGCGGCGTAGATTTTCCTCAGCACGTCCAAAGCCTCCTCATATCTGCCATGGCTTGTAAGGAACTGTGGGCTTTCTTGAAACAGTTGTAAAAGACCAGCAGTGATAGCGCAAGGGAGAGACATGACGAAGATTAGTAGGCGCCAAGGTCGGTATGTGATTCCCAGAAATTCAATAGGTATAGAAAATTCCATGGGAAGAATGGGGTATGCAAACACTGTAAGAGAAATTCAGATTGAAAATTAGTTGTACTCACTCTTAATGGGACCAGTAATATATTTATCTATCTATATTATACAGATTTTCTAATAAAAAAGTTCTGATAACATTGCCGAATTGTGTTAATGACACTATCAATTGTCATTTTTAGTTAAGTTTAGTTGTGCGCTTAGAATTGGTACCTACCATTGTCTCCTGGGAATTGATTTACCTAATAGTTACATTTAACGAAGTGAAATATTATTTGGAGTATTGTTTTAAATGTGTAATAGTAAAGGATTGCAATATGTTGGGATTTTGTCTGTTAGGAAATAAAATATATTGTTTTCAGAGAATACATTAATATTTACTTACCAGCTACAACGCCTTGAGAACACATCAAAGCACATGTGCATAACAGCATGGTTTTACCACGAGCACGCTCTGGACAGCTCTCGCCTAACAGGGTGTAGGCGCCTGAGTTGCTCGCTGATGTACTGCGAATACAAAGAAAAAACCTTATCAAGATTAAGTTTCCACTATTTTTTTGGTGATAGATTATGATTACTTTTGCTATCGAATAATTTTGCCCATGGATATATCCTTGATCGTTTGAAACCCAACCAACTATCGACACACCTATTTAGCACGACACAGAGGCTCTTTATCTTCCTAATAATGGACGGCCTACAAAATCAAATTATTTAGGGGATAAAAGAAAGTTTGAGAAGCTATATGCTGCCCCTGTTTTATGCTGTATCTATAATCACACCAGAATATGGGCAATGTCCTAGTACCTATTGAGTTTATAAAGACGTCATAGTCCGAACGTGTAACCTACGTCATAAAACATGTTGACAAAATTATCTTGGTAATAATTGATACAATGATACCCCCCCAAGCGAGACAAAGAAATGGTAACAAAACAAACTATACTATATATATGAATGTCAATGATAGAAACATCTTATTTGCTAATATTTAGATGTAAAATGCAGATGACGCCATTTCCCGTATTTACCTACTCTGATGATAGCTTGTACATAATCAGTAGCGATAGTGCAGTTTATAACAATACTGTTATAAATAGATGAAATAACATTATTAACTGTAGGACTGTAGTATTAAGATAATTGTAATGGTGACTTTTGTAAGATAGTTGATAGCTTAACTGACTTCTGTGCATGAGGATATTCTATACATCCACTCTCGTTTAGAACATTCTTCGTGTGATGAACACACATTAAGTATTATATTGTATTTATACCGTGTTTGGAAAGAATTTATTAAAAAAATGTAATATGTAGTATTCTTAATCTGTCACCAAAAAGCATTTTAGATCGTACACTGCGACCTCTAAATGCGGCAGCACACATTTTGAGGAAAATAGCAGTCGGCCAGAGCACTTTTTAAAAGCAATGTCTAGTAACACTGTCTTATGAATCAGGATTGCTAGTTTTTAATAATTGTCTGAATCGAGAGTTAGGAGAGACTATTTGCATAGAAAAGGATAACCATTAACTTTAACCTCACTATAGAAAATATAATAAATGAAAATAAATACTCACAAAGTAGAAGATATAAGTTTGAGTACAGCCATGACTTGCCAATTAGGTGAGAGACTGCTGAGTGCAGCGAACACAAACCCTATAGACATGGAGAGTACCAGAGATAGTTTACGTCCTTTCGTATCAGACACGTAGCCCCAGAACTGAGCTCCTGCTACCACACCTGGATACAAACCACACGATATTAAATTGGACCTTTGAAATGCACAGAAAGATTGATCGTACAAAATGTTACTGAAGTCGGTTGTATAAAATTAGGAATTTTTTTATCATATGTTAGGTTTCGACACTGTCATGGGAAATGTGGGAATGCTAGTAGAGGACGCCCGAGAAAAGTATACTCTGATGTCATCACAGGTATACTTCAAAAGGGTCAAGTGCGTTGCACTTACAACCGTCGGGCATGTATGACAAGATGTATGAGTGTGGATGAAGCCAAGGAAGTATTTTGGATCGTAGCAGATGGCGCTCTATAGTCTCTGCCTACCCCCATGGGAAAAAGGCGTGATGTTATGATGATAATGATGATACTGTCATAAGATTACTTGACCTATTAAGGCACGGCCTTCTTCCACTTTGGGAGGGATTATGGTCTACTATGCCACCCTGACCAGGCGTGTTGGGATGGGAGAAACTAAGTAATCATCTTAAATTATAGAAATACGGTTAGGATTCCAAAATTCTGGTAATATATATGATTATGATATCGATAATAACACCTAGTTTTTTAAAATAGCATTTGATACATACCAAGAAGGGGCATAGCGGTCAGCAAAGCTCTTTGCTGCATAGTCAGTTGTAAGTCACAAACAGCAGCTGCAGCCACAAAACTGGTGCCGAACATATCCATACCCATCGCTTGTAATGTCCAACTACATACTAATAGTAACCCGAAGTTGTACTTGCCAAAACCTGAGAGAAATTATAATTAAAACTTAGGTATGATTATACTGTAACTAGCTTTTTGCCCGCAACTTCGTAAGCGTGGCATTTAAAAACCAATACCTAACAAGTCATACAAAATAACCATCCTCTTAAACCATTCTATCCATTAAAAAAACCGCATCAAGATCCGTTGCGTATTTTTGAAGATATAAGCTCATATAGGGACATACTTACATACGATTTTATTTTATAATAATTAAAGATACACATGTTATAAAAACAAGATGGGATTTTTTTTCTCGTGATGTTACGGTCTTTGAAGACTTATGGTCTTATTCATAATGACTTAACGGAGGTTTAATAAGACCATTAATCTATCATATAAATTACGATTACTACAGACTAATAACTATAGAGGATAATAAGTAATTATAAATTGTGACTTAAATTACTAAATAGAATATTCACTAAGAATTTGTCCATTAACAATTATTGTCTCTATTAAGGCGAAGATATGAATGAAATATCGAAAACCTCAATTGCAAAGAGTAGACGAAAAACAAATAGAAAATGTTACTTATTTATATTTTTCTGATTTTCATTGTTTTGAGAACCAAACCTATTAGTTAAGTGGATGGCGTTGGTTAAGTTTTTTTACAACTACCTATGCTATTATTTTAACCTAAATCACCCAAAACTCGCTTAGATAACGTATATATAATGATACTAGATACTTAGACGTAATTGGCATTGTTCATATTTTTTTTTAAATTCTTAATTCAAAAACCATTTCGGGGAATAGAGTTTCTGATCACGATCCATTAGTTTTTTTCGGAAAATTTGCTATATTAACGATTATTTTTCCAAAAAAGCAAATGATCTCTATTTGCCCTTGAAATAGAGGACTTAAAATATTAAGGCGTTCTGAGGGATATATTAGTCTGTGGTGGAGTTGAAATTGGTCTATTATATCAACTTAGCAACTTTGAAAAGATGTATTGCAATCTGTCTTAAGTCTTTCAGGAAAAGTCACAGAGACAGAGATTGCGTACAGCGATGACGTCACAACATTTAAAATAATATCTTTAAGTATTTTTTTTTAATTTTTTATAGTGAATATTTCAATAATATTGAAATAAGTTGCTTAAAATAGTCTATATTTTCTAAAAAAAATTATAAAAACAGGAGGTCAAAAATTATGAACAATGCCAATTGCCGAAATCTATTCAGCCGTTTATAAGAAACGAAATAACAAATAAATCAACAAATAATATTATGTACTAGCTGTGCCCAGCGGTAAAAAGGATGTAAAATCTGTTCGTTTTTTTCATCCCCCGGGAACATTGCATTCTTTCGGGATAAAAGTAGGCTCATTCTGATATATAAGGTACATTATTGTACAGTAGTTTTGCGTGAAAGAGTAACAAACATCCAAACATCCTCAATTTTCACATTTATAATATTACTAGTTGACCCGGCAAACGTTGTTTTGCCATACTAAAAAAAAAGTTTGAAAAATAGATGTTGGCCGATTCTCAGACCTACTGAATGTGCATGTAAAATTTCATAAAAATCGGTCAAGCCGTTTCGGAGGAGTACGGTAACTAACACTGTGACACGTGAATTTTATATATAAGATTAGGATACCTGTTAAATCAAGCGCTTCTTCAACAGTAGCACTGTATAGTTTCTTCTTTTCTGCTTCCATTATGACACATTCCTTTGTGTTTGATTTACACATCGTTTAGGTCTAAAACAAAATATATTAATTAGAAAACAAAAATTCACCACATTTTTAAGTCTTAGTATGTACCAAGACTTAAAAATGTGGTGAATTTTTGTTAATAAAAGTTAGTAGTAGTAAATAGTTGTTAGTTGAAAGATACTTTACAGCAAGTCTTTATATGTATAAAGACTTGCTGTAAAGTATCTTTGAAATCAGATAATTTGATTTTTTTTAAAAATAAATAAAATAAATAAATAAAATATTCTGCAGCAATAGTCTTCTTATTGTATAAGATTTTAATTATTTTCGAACATTTTTCCATTACAGTTATAGCCAAGATTTTGAACGAAGTATGCTAGAGTAATTTTATTTCAATTATAAACGAATTTCGATAAATCTGTCACCATTAAAATATTACATTATTCCTCAGTAAGACAGGCTACATATTTTTTACTAGAAAAATATAGGAACAACGCTATTCAAATTTAAAATTTATGAACTGCGAAGCCAGCGCGAGTCCCGGAAATAATTGCATATTTTAATTCTGAGTTGGAATCGAATCCACACTGTACTGTATAAAATGACAAGATTCTGACGGTATCTGGCTCTTAGTCTACACATAGTTGAAGTTCACGGTCTTTGTATAATATTTGCTAATGATAAGTATTACGAGCACCATATATCAATGTCAAACATTTTATTTAAGACTGTGGAAATATACTAAAATATATCATACGTGTAATATAACCATGGTAACAACAACCTATAAGCGTCTTGAGTTTAGTTTCTATTACTATTGAGTAATTCTTTTATTTAGAGCTTCAGTGTCGCATTTATTTACATCATATAATTACATAATAATAAAATCTATATATAATTAAAAACTAATATATGAGCCCCTTCTTTTTTTATTTTATTTTATATAAAGTACCTATGTATTTATGCAAATAAATATCACAAACATAAAATATATATATATATATATATATATATATATATATATTTATCCTGCAAACGATTGGCCGTCCGCTGAAGGAAAAAGTGCATTTAAACGGGCGTCCACCAGCATTGAGCGTCCGTATACCGGACGCCACTTTTTTGAGCGGTTGCTCTGAGACGCTATTGGTCCCAGCTAGCCGTAGTACAAATATCGACGGAAGTAAAAAAATCGTTGAAATGGCTGCAAAAAAATATTAATAAGTTCCCGAAAAAATCTCAGCGCGGGTGAGGCGCTGCTGCAGCGCGTATATCCACACGCGTATATCCAAGCTAATTTCTAGCTACGGACTCGGTTATTTGGCGTCCGTATTTGCGACGTTGCCAGCTCGAGCCATAACATTATGACTATAACTCAAACAATATCAATACTACAGTCAATACAATATACAAAGTCTTCGAACACATAGGTTTTGCGTTCTATTCGGCGCCCCTCGTGTTATGACATCACTTTATTAATCAATGAACTAAGTTAATTATATAATATTACATTTGTTACATTAATTACTTTTTTATAAAATATGAAGATAGTTTGAGACTCGGAAAAGAACTTTGAATACTTTTATCTCTGAAATCATCTATGGGGTAAAAGGAGAATAGAAGTTAGTATAGGGAATCTACACCTGCTATATCGAATTGTATTATATCTGATAAGGTACCTAATAGAAAAGGGTGGAAGTTTGCATAACCGTTCTACCGATTGTATAGGGGAAACAGAAAGTTTTGGTCAATTTTCAAGACGTAAATTAACTTATGAAACACAAAAAAGAACTTTCTGCAAGACACATAGGTTGAAATTCGTAAACAAAAATGTATCGACTCCTATAATAAATTGATCAGCTGATCGAAATTTTTGAATAGGAGACGAACGTTTCGTAGATAGATACATCGTCTAGAATGACTACACCTTTCTGTTACGCCCAGTACATTGGTAACCTACCTATCGGTATTTGTTATTTAGTATCGTTAAACTGACGCAAAGCTTTGTGCTATGTACGTACACATAATACGGACGTCCTATTGCAATATACAGACGCCCAATAGCTGTATACGGACGTCCAATTGCACAAGACGGACGTTCAATTGCAATTGTGATTATGATTTCATCATATATCATCATTTATAATTTTCCGAGAGGTTTCCTTCGCAGAGAATACATTTTACTTGGTCACACCTTACTTTATATTCACAATTCATTAAAGCATGCTGTCCAGCACATTTGATACATCAAATACTTGTTTAATGAAATATGAAGATAGATTGAGACTCGGGGAAGAACTTTGAATACTTTTACCTCTGAAATCATCTCCTAAGGGGTAAAAGAAGAATAAAAGTTTGTATAAGAAATCTATACCTGCTGTAGCGATTTGTATTATATCTGATAAGGAAATAGAAAAGGATGGAAGTTTGCATAATATTTTGGACTCCTATAATAAATTGATCATCTGATCGAAATTTTTGAATAGGAGACGAACGTTTCGTTGATAGATACACCGTCTAAAATGACTACACCTTTCTGTTACGCCCAGTACATTAATACCTATCGGTATTTGTTATTTGGTATCATCAAACTGAGACGCAAAGCTTTGTGCAATGTATGTACACATAATACGGACGTCCTATTGCAATATACAGACGCCCAATGGCTATATACGGACGTTCAATAGCTGTATACGGACGTTCAATAGCAGAATACGGACGTTCAATTGCAATTGTGATCATGATTGCATGATAATAATATATCATTTATAATTTTCCGAGCGGTTTCCTTCGCAGAGAATACATTTTACTTGGTCACACCTTACTTTATGTTCGCAATTCATTAAAGCATGCTGTCCAGCACATTTTATACATTAAATACTTGTTTAATGAAATATGAAGATAGTTTGAGACTCGGGGAAGAACTTTGAATACTTTTACCTCTGAAATCATCTCCTAAGGGGTAAAAGAAGAATAAATGCTTGTATAGGAAATCTCTACCTGCTGTATCGATTTGTATTATATCTGATAAGGAAATAGAAAAGGATGGAAGTTTGCATAATATTTTGGACTCCTATAATAAATTGATCATCTGATCGAAATTTTTTAATAGGAGACGAACGTTTCGTTGATAGATACACCGTCTAAAATGACTACACCTTTCTGTTACGCCCAGTACATTAATACCTATCGGTATTTGTTATTTGGTATCATCAAACTGACGCAAAGCTTTGTGCAATGTATGTACACATAATACGGACGTCCTATTGCAATATACAGACGCCCAATGGCTATATACGGACGTTCAATAGCTGTATACGGACGTTCAATAGCTGTATACGGACGTTCAATAGCATAATACGGACGTTCAATTGCAATTGTGATCATGATTGCATCATATATCATCATTTATAATTTTCCGAGCGGTTTCTTTCGCAGAGAATACATTTTACTGGGCACACCTTACTTTATATTCACAATTCATTAAAGCACGCTGTCCAGCACATTTGATACATTAAATACTTGATTTATAAAATATGAAGATAGTTTGAGACTCGGGAAAGAACTTTGAATACTTTTACCTCTGAAATCATCTCCTAAGGGGTAAAAGAAGAATAAAAGCTTGTATAGGAAATCTCTACCTGCTGTATCGATTTGTATTATATCTGATAAGGAAATAGAAAAAGGTGGAAGTTTGCATAACCGTTCTACCCATTGTACAGGGGAAACAGATAGGTTTGGTCAATTTTCAGGACGTAAATTATCTCATGAAACACATCAAAGAACTTTCTCCAAGACACATAGGTTGAAATTCGAAAACAAATGTTTGGACTCCTGTAATAAGTTGATCAGCTGATCGAAATTTTTGAATAAGAGACCAACATTTGGTTTTTGGGATCTATCTCATGTTTTATGGTAAATTTGTCCAGTTTCGTTGATAGATTTTTGGTTTTAAATGACTACACCTTTCTGTTACGCCCAGTACATTGGTACCTATCAGTATTTGTTATTTAGTATCGTCAAACTGACGCAAAGCTTTGTGCTATGTACGTACACATAATACGGACGTCCTATTGCAATATACAGACGCCCAATAGCTGTATACGGACGTTCAATAGCAGAATACGGACGTTCAATTGCAATTATGATCACGATTGAAGATAGACGGTACTATATGACTGTAAGCTACCAACTATAAACAGAAAGCACGGTTCTCAGTACTTTTCTTTTTTTTTAATTGTAATTAAGAAATTACAAAATCTACCAAATTTCACTAAAGTTTTTAGTAGATAGGTTATAAACCTAACAAGTATTTAAATAAATGGGTATGTAACTTTAAGTAGTTCTTGCAAAACCGAGCATACTTTATAATTTGCCGGGTGGTTCCTTTCCAGGGAACACATTTTACTTGGTCAGACCTTACTTTATGTTCGCAATTCATTAAAGCATGCTGTCCAGCACATTTGATACATTAAATACTTGATTTATAAAATATGAAGTTAGTTTGAGACTCGGGAAAGAAGTTTGAATACTTTTATCTCTGAAATCATCTCCTAAGGGGTAAAAGGAGAATAGAAGTGTGCATAGGGAATCTATACCTGCTATATCGATTTGTATTATATTTGATAAGGAAATAAAAAAGGTGGAAGTTTGCATAACCGTTCTACCGATTGTACAGGAGAAACAGTTAAGTTTGGTCAATTTTCAGGACGTAAATTATCTCATGAAACACAACAAAGAACTTTCTCCAAGACACATAGGTTGAAATTCGAAAACAAATGTTTGGACTCCTATAATAAATTGATCAGCTGATCGAAATTTTTGAATAGGAGACCAACATTTGGTTTTTGGGATCTATCTCATGTTTTATGGTAAATTTGTCCAGTTTCGTTGATAGATTATTGGTTTTAAATGACTACACCTTTCTGTTACGCCCAGTACATTGGTACCTATCAGTATTTGTTATTTAGTATCGTCAAACTGACGCAAAGCTTAGTGCTATGTACGTACGCATAATACGGACGTCCTATTGCAATATACAGACGCCCAATAGCTGTATACGGACGTTCAATTGCAGAATACGGACGTTCAATAGCAATTATGATCATGATTGAAGATATACGGTACTATGTGACTGTAAGCTACCAACTGTAAGCAGAAAGCATGGTTCCCAGTATTTCTTAGTTTTTTAATCATAATAAATATGAAATTACAAAATTTACCAAATTTCATTAGAGTTCTTCAATAGGTGTTGCGTGAAAGATGGGCATAAGACATTCATTGACCATTCAATCCATTAATTGATAATAATAATTAATATGTGTTAATTATTGTTAATAGTTATGTGTTAATTATGTGTTTAATAGTTATGAGGATGGTATCAACAGAAATAATCCCGATAGTTGTATCGGTGAACGGTTTAGTCCCAAAGAGCCTCTCACAAAATCTCGAGAGGCTCGGCGTCAATAGCAAGTCGGTGACCGATGCAGAAAGCGGTCTTGCTTGACAATGCCCGTATAGTTCGTCGGTTTCTTTCCCATTAGGCTCCACCACTCCGGCTGATTGTTGCGGACCCCGTCGGAGTGCGTCCTGCCGCCTTTCGAGGCAGTGTTATATCCAAAATAATAATAATTAATAAAAAGAAAGTAATATTGATTAATTCAACATTAAGTGTATTATTATTATTTTATTTTATATTTAAAAATGTAATTTATAAGAGAAATAAATGAATAATGAATAATAAATATGATAATAGGATAATTATAAGGTAGGCAAGTAGTCGTATGTTATTACACGTGGGGTATCCGGCATCCGTATATAGATTATAGATATAAAACTAACGAATGTTTAAATATATGAAATGTTGAAATTGTGTGTCACAAGCAAGCGGTAGGTATCTAAAGAGATGATAAAAGTAAATCTGGCAACGTCGCATTCCCCAAAGTACCTACCATCCTGTCAGGACGTTACATAATCGACGCCATGGCTGAAGTACCACCTATATATCCTGGATGCCTGTAATGTATCATTATGGTTCGGGGTTCAAAAATGTCTGGGCATAACTGCATGACGAATATCTCGAAAAATTTAAATATCAAAAAATGACGTACCCCACGCAGCTAGAAATAAAAAAACTAAGCAATATTCATCAAAACATGTTAGCGAAAGTAAGGGGAACCCGGGGACGTCGTACTGATGGGCTTTGTGCATGACGCCAAAATGATTCTGGGATGTAAATATATATATATATATAAGAAAAATATGTACATTATAAAATAAATTAATATTATATATGTATAAATATTCCTCCCCATCACTGTCGACCGGAAGTGTGCCCAGAAGGCTGGCGACATTGCCACGATGAATGGCGATGCTTATTTTTTGAACAAAATAAATGCCAGCCTGTAATTAATTAATTTTGTGATTGATTCACTATTTCATAGGTACGTGGAGTTTAGAAACTAAACCCTAACAAATTACACAATAAAGCCATCCCTTGAACTACTCTATCTAATAAAACAAACCCCATCAAAATCCATTGCGTAGTTTTAAAGATAGAAGTTCACATAGGTACTTTGTTTTATAATTAGTAAGGATTATATTTTATAAGACGTCTACCAGTCTTAAATAAACTGTATTGCTTTATTTAGGACCACAGAATAAGGAATAGTTCGTTTATAATTTTCTGTTTGCAATAATATTTTAAAAAGAGGTCTGTTACAAAATGTGTATGTTCATCAAAAATCTAACTAGTTAGTCCTTTTTGCAAAGCTTCCTCAATTTGGTCTTGGAGCACGCAAGTGATAAAATGCATAATTGCAATTCCAAACAGTATTTTTTGGGAACTGAATAATATTTGAATTTGATTTGAATAGTTGAATCCATTCTTAAACCCGGCAAAATATGTGAGGTTTTGTTTCCAAAAATAACTGCAACAACCTGAGTTCGATAGCGTTTCTAAAGATGTGTTTTGTTCTAACAGAAAAATTGTAACAACAATTGTTAACTGCTCTAGGAATCGAACCTAATACCAGCTTTAACATATCTCACATCGCCATCAATAAAAAGATGTATTCCAGAATAGATAATACCAATAATACTATAAAAAGTTATTTCTTTGTGCACCTTACCTATAAAATCCAAAAAGAACTAAACTATTTTTTTTATGGGCAAAGGTATGAATTGATTCAACCTATCTCCCTAATGAACTGCTCTCAATGAGAATTTATTCGAGTTTCTTCTATATATATATCATGGAGATAATGTCGTCAGAATTTTATCTGAAACGAGGTTTCGATCGTCATGGTTACAGGTCGTTATATCGGTGGAAATTATTACAACTTTATTTAAATTAGAAGAAAATAGACATAAGCTTCTTCAAATAAATGTTAAGATTATGTTTATTGTTCAAATCTCTGGAATGTCATAATGTTTTTTATATACGGCTTTGGCTGATTGCTGGGGGTACGAGTGATTGATGTTTCTTGCTATTTATATTCTAGTCTAATTTTAGCATACTTTTAATAGTTTCTGATTCTATTTATAACTGCTCTATGTAAATCTATGTAAAGCTGAAGAGTTTGTTTGTTGTATGCGCTAATTTTAGAAACTACTGATTGTATTTGAAAAATTCTTTTTGTGTTGTGGTCATAGGTTAGATAACGCCACGTTGCGGCCAATAGGAGCGAGGCATCAGTGAAAAATTGTCAAAACGGCAAGAATATGCTAAATTCCACGCGTGCGAAGTTGCGGATATGAGCTAGTTATAAAATAAACTGTAAAGTATGCTTATGAGTGAAATATTACGATTTCTTAACCAATGTTATACCTGGCGCTAAAATAGCTAGCGTAAAGAAGCCATCTCAATATAAATGTTTAAAATTCAGAAAGAAAACTGGTAACTAAACTCTTTGCCAACTGGTTAGCGCGTAAATAGACTAGATTCCTCCCAAAGTGGGGGAGCCTCATGATCTATTATGATTGTATGCCCTCATCATGTCTTGGAGCTAAATGACCTTCTGACACCCGAGTTTCGGACACACTCCATGAAGACGATACACATCATCGGCTACTTCACAATCCTCGCAATTTGGACTTAATAATTCTTGATAGAGTAATGCAGCAAAAGTCAAACAGGACGTTCTGGAAAGTGCTTCTAACTTGTGTAATAAAATACAATAAAGCAATGTAAATTTTCACTAAAAACAACACAGTGTTAGGTTACTGTCAATATTTTAACAGTCGACACTAAAGACGTAGTTTGGTACGTATGGAAAAACCATTTGGCGCCATATACTTCTAGAGAATACTGAATAGACTGAAATATAATGGAATACTTAGTAATTAAAAAGTTAGTAAGTTCTAAACTAACGTATTGTTTTAGCTTAGAAATTCAACCGAACTATACAACCGCTATTGTCAAGTGTTGACCAAAGTATTCTGAATTGGAGTACAATTAGAAGATATGTGGTCTGTTCTTTCTGACACTGGTCTTCATAACAGTTTATAAAGAAGACTCTGTATAAGTATGTATATAATTTTCTGAATAATTTTAGATGTGCAAAACGCTAATCATACCAATTAATCAAACACTATTTCTGATGCGCCAAAAACTTCACCTGACGTAACATAAATAAAAACTAATGGGATATTTTGTTTAATTGGCTATTTCGTTGGTCACATTTTTATTAGACAGTTTTTACAATAAAAATCTTCAGTTATCATTGCTTAATTGACAGTCAATTTTCATATTTTGATTAAGTTTAGTTATGCACGTAATGTTGGTACCAACGATAATCTTTTGTCATTTCGATTAACGAAATTTTACACAGGAAAGTCAAGTAATTTAATTAAAGAAACTACTGGAGAGATAATTTGTTATCAATAGTTCTCGTAAGTTATTTATAAAAAGTATTTATATATAGTTAATACAATTAGCAAACATGTCCACCTAAGTGTTGAAGATACGACTAATGATAAGATATGTTAGTTGACAATCTTATTTGTTGTTTGCTAAGTAAATACTAAGCACATTGTGATGTGACGCTCACCTCCGGGGGGTCTGACTGATTCTTGAGTAAACTACAAATACTAGTAGCAACTGGATTTATTAGAGAACTTCTAAAGACGTAGATTCTTCTCATAAATTGGACGGGTAAATGAACTAATCGGAACTAATCGTCTGTTTTTAATGACCTTGTATGATGTATGGTACAATCTTTATTTTTACTTATTGCGAAACAAAGTGGTTATTTTTGTATGTATGTATGTGTGCCTATGCGAGCTAACTATGCAAGGATATTGATGCGGTTTTTTTTTAAATGATTAAAGAGGTTTAAGAGAATGGACTTTTGATATTATTTAACATTTTTGTTATTTTAGATTTGTGCATTTGTTTGGAATTACTATACGAGCTCTCCTATAATATGACGTATGTCCTATGCACGTATGCCCTGTTTCCTAAACCCAAGTCGCCTTCATCATCAGATGGTTTTGTTTACAGACATTTCGAATACCACATGTATGAAGATGAGAGCAGATTTTTAACTCTCATATTTTTGGTTTTGGGGTTTAACGTTTAACCCTTCCCCCAAAATGCTGAAAATTGTACTAAAAAACGAGATTTGACACTATTTCCATTATAGACAAATGGCGGGAATAGTGTCACTTTAAGCTTAAAGCCCCCCGATAACGATTTGAAAACACTCCCAAACCAAATCCTGACCCCATAGTCTAATAAAAGAGGTCTTCTCTTCACATTTGTGTTATAGCTTCTAAAAGTGAAATTTGTAGTTTGTGTAATATGGTATAAAACTATTTTGTCACTTAAATTGTGAATACCTAATGCCTTAATAATAATAAACCATGATCCTGACTACGCCAATGTTGCTCTAGGCACTACTTTTGACAATAAACCTACGATGCCTCCACGTAATCTGTCTTTTCTTATATTTTCAGCATTATTGCTATGAATAGTTAACGAACGCCTAGAATATTTTACACATGATGTTATATGTTTGTAGTCTCATAGGACTACAAACATATAACATCATAATTATTAATAATGGACGCCTACTCTAGCTCGTATACAATAATGTAGAGAAACATTTATTAGGCGTTTTTTATACTGTTGTTCTTTGTATTCTTTATTGCACACAGAAATTACATATAAGAAAGTTACATTTTGGTTATTATATGTACAGAGGCGAGCTTAATTCATAGATGAATTTTCTACCAGCAAACCTTGGCGAGATAGAAATTTCATGTTAAGGGGTCATGACAGTGTACAACAAAAGCTTAAGAGGATACCAAAATAGCTTCGTGCATTTGTCTGTGTACGAAGTTTTCATTGTTTCTTTAGATTGAATGGCTAGAGCTCTAATTTTTAAGTATATGTTTTTTCAATATATTGTCTAGGATCGCATAAACTCAGAAACACGATTGAAAAAAGTTTTCTCGATAAAAAATCTTGGCGAAACAACCTCTCGAATTTTTTATTTTTTTCATTTGTCGGTCTATTATCGCGTATTAACTAATGAAATAACTTTAAAAACATAAGTAACTATCATATATAGAAACACGTAAATCAGAATTAAAATATATTTAGTAGATTTTGAGTAAATAGGAAAAGTATCCCTAATTCTTCATTTTCTGTGCCTACTGGCATTGTTAATATGTACGTGTCGGCGATGATATACGATAATATTGATGTAGGCCCTTAAGTTACATTTACTTAAAACTATGTTATAATTATATGAGCAACATACATTCAAATATTTAAATTCTATAATATCCTAATCATAAATACTTATAACAATATACTACATAAACATACATATACATACTAAACTAGTGATAGGAAATATTTTGATATTGGAAAGGAAATATTTTGAATTTGAATATTTTGATAATTGTTGGCTTGATGATAAGCGGTTATCGTAGCCTATAGACGTCTGTATCACCAGTGACATCACACGCGCGTGGCCGAACCTGTAGAAATCTCTTCACTCTTTTCTTGAAGAACCCTATGCTGTAGTTCATTGGGAAAATATCAACAAGTAGTTCTTTCCACATCTTATTATACGTGGGATATTATTGGTACCGATTCTACCTACCTACCTACTACATTTAACATAACTAAAAAATTAAAACAACTATGGTGTATATAGATTAATTGGCTATTTTATCGTGCACGTTTTATTAATTAAGATCATTAGTCTATAATAAACATTTTTTTTCAAAAAAGTTACGTTAGTATTGCCAAATTCTGTTACTGACACTATCAATTTTCATTTTTTATTAAGTTTAGTTGTGTACCTAGAATCGGTACCATTATCACGTTTCGGTTATCTAGGAGTATCCACAGTAGCGTTTTTGCCTTAGTACCATAGTGGCCACAATACAATAGTATAAAATTCGTTAATACCTCACCTCATTTTTAAAAAACCAGTATAGTAAATACGAGTTAGACTCACATCAGAAGAGTTCCGCATCGTTATTATCATTAAAATAATGGGATAAGGGCAGGAAAATTGTGATGATTACTGATATACACAAACTGTGAAATTTTCAGCTCGTTATCACTGAGCACTCAACTATTCTAGGGATACACCCTGGTAACAGACGGACAGACGCACATGAAAGTCTCAGGAACAGAGACATTGAAATCAATATTTCACAATTAGTATTGTGAAAATCAATGAAAATCAATAAATACCTAAATCCTAAAAATATTGTTACTCTTTCACGCAAAAGCTACTAAATGGATTTTAATGAAACTTAAAATATAGCTTATATACCAGATTAACATAAGAGTCCACTGTTAAATAAAGTAGCCTATAGGCTACTTTTTGTCCCGAAAGAATACAAGGTTCCCGTGGGATAATCGAAAAACAAACTGTGTGGTTTGTTTCTTCTTCCTCCGTTCCTGATTTTTTATCCTTTTTAACGCGAGTAATATATAGGTAGGTACATATAATAATATGTAGATCTATTTAATTATTGATTTTCAATTTGTTTCACCTTTTGTAACAAGCAAAGTCAAATTATTGTTAATTCTATAGCACAAAGCTTGTTTATTTCTTAACGTGCGACAAACACAACTAGCTCATTAGAACTATTATGTTTGTTGAGACTATTTCAAGAAACAAGTAATATATTCATCAAACAATAACTACCATTGAAGTAATGATAAACATGCGCCAGTATGTCAGATGTCAATAATTCGAGAATTATCTATTGATCATAAGATATTAATTGGATTATCGTAAATAACAGTGGACTCTAGAGCCGACCAATTACCATTCAAGGTATTTGCGGCAGGTATTGCTATCTTTATTCCCTAGAGCCACGCCAATAGGGACAACTCAAGCTCAGACACGCTTCACCTATAATATATTTGAAAAACTACGTTTCGTATTCTGCTGTTTTCTTCGTGAAAAATAGCCCGATTTTGAACACTATATTTGATATGCAGATTATATGTATATATGCTTTTATTACATTCTTTTTTTTTACCGACTTCCAAAAATGGAGGAGATTCTCAATTCGTCTGTATGCTTTATTATTTTATTTTTTATCTTTGTTACCTCATAACTTTTAACTGGGCGAAGCGATTTTAATAATTCTTTTTCTGTTTGAAAGCTGGTGGTTTCCGTGTAGTCCCATTGGCACTAGGTCAGAATCTGATGGTTATATCCTGAGAAATCGAGGAAAACCCTTAACTTTCAAAGGCACATGAAGTCGGTTGAACTTTTTAATGGTCTTATCTTTATTAGTAGATAATCTTCTTCTCCAGCCCATTTACGTCCCACTGTTGGGCACGGGCCTCCTCCACTTTGGGAGGGATTATCCTCCACACGCCTGGTGGACCTGGTGGCCTAACCAGGCGTGTTGGCACAGGGTTTCTTTTCGAGTTTTCCGTCTCTCACAGAAGATGTTATCTGTGTGCAATATCCCTTAGCTGACTTTTCCAGCACCCTTGGGAGAAGATGGGGTGCTACACTTGTATTCTTAATCAGTCACCACACAGAGGAGTAGGTTTTGGAAAAAAATGTGTTTTGGAAAAAAATAAGTAAAGCAAAGATAGATAGATATATTACTTGCTCTAAAGGCAAAAACTACAAAATAAAGAACGGAGTTCAACGTCCATATTTTTATATGCTTGCATTGCTTGCTATTGTGTTCCCTTAACTAAGAAAATTTTGTAACAATCGGTCGAGTTGTTTCTTCAAAGAATGGTGACTAAAACTGTGATATGAGAATTTTAATGTAAAATTTATCTCGTTTATTACTCAAACTATTACGGTCTTATTCATAATGACTTATCGGAGGTTTAAACGGAGATTTTATCGGAGAGATAATAAACGTTTTAGCGTAAAAAGACTAATATGAATAACAAGTTTTGACAATTTTCGCGAACCTATTTTAGCGAACTTTTAAACCTCCGATAAGTCATTATGAATAAAACCATTAGAGTATAAGTGTACTTTATACATAATTCTAAAAATAACGAGTATTGCCCTAAATGGTATGTTAGTATTTTATTTAATAAATTAGCACCCTAATTTCTGCGAACATAATGGATTTCCCTTCTATATGATTCATTCATATTGTTTTTGACACCAGCGGTTATTTAATTTTGATCTAAAAGATGTTATATCTAATTTAGCTATTGATATATTTTATTATTTTAAAAGTGTCTTCTCGGGTAAAACGAAAATCAAATGACGTTGCCAAGATTACATATTTGAGGAGGGGTTTCCGTTTAATACAAGTTAAACATACAATAAATACTGGCAGTTTTTTCCTAAATATAATATGAAAAAAAAAACGACAAACCAAGTATTATGATTACAGATTTAAGACTTGTGACCTGAGACTTCGTACGCATGTAATTTCACTTTACATGATATATACATATTTATATAGCCCATAACCTTCCGTGTGGTGACGGATTAAGAATACAAGTGTCACCACCCCATCTCCTCCCAAGGGTGCTGTAAAAGTCAGCTTTGGGATATTGCACACAGATAACATCCTCTGTGAGAGACAGAAAACTCGAAAAGAAACCCTGTGCCAACACGTCTGTTCAGCGCGGCACAGTAGACTATAATCCCTCGAAAGTGGAGGAGGCCCGTGCCCAACAGTGGAACGTAGGTAAATGGGCTGGAGAGGAGAAGCCTATAACATCCTCGGAGACTGTAGCATTCTATTACTGATAAAAAAGCTAGTATTGGATCACTGACGGGCACGAGGTCGCGGATTCGATTCCCGCTCGGAATAATCATTTGTGTGATATTTATAATTGTTATACAAATGTTTGTACTGCGTCTGGGTGTTTTCTATGTATTATAAGTATGTATTTACAAAAGAAAAGTAGTTTATGTATTATATCCGTATTCTGGTACTCATAACACAAGCTTGGGACTATTTTGTCCATGAATATTTATTTATTTATTTATTACTTTCAAGGATTCGATTCTACATACATATTACAAATTTTCCCCCTTTATTTATTATTATAATCTGTGCTCTCTAAGTGCTCTTTATCTTCTTTACTTATTATAAAATAAAGTCCTAAATTTTGTTTGTATGTCCCTATGTGAGCTTATATCTTCAGAATTACGCAACGGTTCAAGAGGATGGCTTTTTTGCATAATTTGTTAGGGTTTGGTGTATATTGGATGAGATATGATTAAATTTGATGAGAATTTCGGACTTGCGCGAGCTTTAAATGAAAACGCTGCCTTATCTATGTGAGGTACAACAATTAATGTATAAAGGAATTGTTAATTACCTATAGTTCTTCAAAAAAGTCCGTGAGAGCATATGTCTATCTTTTAAGAAAAACCCGCTGTACTCATAATAATGTCAAAAAAATTATCTAATTCAATAGGGTGTTTTCAAAAGCTATTTATGTGTATATAGTAATATTTTTTACTAAAATAAATGCGTTAGTTAGCTTTCGCATTTAATATAGATTATAACTGCTCTTTACAGCATGCAATTTAAATGAATATCTTAGGAGATATGGCTAAAAAAGCATTACGCACGACAAAATAAAATACTTAAACTATTGGCTGAGCAACGCGAACGTTTCCTCGGACTTCTAACCATACTCCAATGTTTGGATGTTTGATTAATGTTGAATGTATGAATGTTGTTCTTACTTACGAACAGATTTTTTATCCTTTTTACCGCGGGTAACACCGCGGGGCACAGCTAGTTAATAGTATAATTAATGCTGAGCGATATCTTCCTTACTAATATTAAGTAATTTATAAATGCGAAATCCGGATGATGACACAATAATAATTTTGACAAGCTTAGGTGTTAATGTGTGGAACGAAACCATAGCATGATTTAAAAACGGCACAATGCCATGTATCGAGTGTTGTAGTAAACTTCTGTTTGTTAAGATTTGATTTCTAAATTTCAAGCGTACAAAGACGCGGGCAACAGCTAGTATATTATATTAGGTAGTCTCTGTAGACGCTAGGCTAGTTGCTAGTTGGTAATCACGTCTAAAATTTATGTTTATATTTTATTTTGTTAAAATATTAACTGTGTTTTTGATGTCTACTTTGACCATGAAGTAAATATGCTTTCTTTCTTTCAATAGTATAGACATTGGTACAAGTAGGTATTTGGTTCTATTTCCAACATTTCGAGGGAAGGAAATTTATTTAAATCCTTAAAAACCACCTAGCAAAACACATACACCCATGAAATTATCACAAAGGTTCTTTTTTTTTCTCCTCTCTCTGCCCTACCGAGCCATGGTAGTGCCTTGAGCCTTACCATGACCCGATAAGGGTGGCCCCTTTTCTTTACGGGGGGCTCAACTCGACGGAGGGATCGCCAGATCCCCCATCATCCAATTGTCACGAAGGTTCGCTTCTAAAAACAGACATACGAGTATGTTTAGTCAGTCATAATGGTGTCATGTTTGTAGGATGGTGATTCAAAAGAGAAATTACTTAGATAAACCTTTGTTATGTTTATTTAAGGATTGTCGTAGTTCTAACATGAGACATGTTATAATGAACTAAACATGTTAACCTAGTTTACTGATAGTGACAGTTATGTTTTAATTTTTATGCTAATTCTTATGCGTCTCGTCTTTGCAGCGGGGAATGAAAGGGTTTGTAAATATTCTAGCAGTTAAAATCCCTTGTATCCTTAGCGCCTTATTCATAATGACTTATCGGAGGTTTAAAAGTTCGCTAAAATAGGTTCGCGAAAATTGTAAAAACTTGTTATTCATAATGGTCGTCTTACGCTAAAACGTTTATTATCTCTCCAATAAAATCTCCGTAAATCTCCGATAAGTCATTATGAATAAGACCGTAAGTCGTTTGTTTTATAATTAGGCGTTTTATTTCCGAAAACCTAGAGTCAGCTTGACTTCAATTTTGAATCAGCTAAGTCAGTACCTAATTTTTAGCACAGGCTTACAAAAAACACTGAAAAAAGCTTAGGCTAGATAAGGCAATATTTTTTTAATTATTTTTATTCTTTTGATTTTTCCACGAATGTTTAAGTAGGTATGTATTTACAATAGAAATGTAGTTTATGTATTCTATCCATATTCTGGTACACATAACACAAGCATATACGCTTAATTGGGACCAGAGGACGTTATGTGTAATCTCCATGAATATTTATTTATTGTATTTTATTATTTTTCCGAAATTCTTTGTATTCCCAGATATGCCTATTTTTCCATAGAGTTAACAAATAACATCTCACTTTTATTATATTAGTACGGATGAGTTAAACGCTAGTTATGAACCAAATAAACATTACTAAATACATATTTAGTGTCAATCTTTGTGTTAAACGTGAGTAATGTGTTTAATAGTAGACATATTGTATGTTATACTACAGTTTTATATTGACTCTCATAAGGTGTGCATCCGTGAAAATTAATATCTCTGTTTGCGTAAAAAATTTAATTGTGGTTTTTCTTGAGCTGAAAATATTTACACTGATTAGTTATTTTTAAAAAGTGTAAATAGCTGGTACTTTCATAAGGCGATGGGTAGCAGGGAATATGTAGTTATGATATAGTTGTTCTTAAACTTCTCTTTTATTTTTGTATTAAAATTATGACAATATTTTGAGAAATGTTACTGAAGGTTTAATAATCGAAAAAATATTAAGAATATGTGGTCAGCTTGAAATTTTGAAGATCGAGGCCTAACTCCTGCAAAAGTAACATCAGGATCTTAAAGCAATTTTGAAAAGTAAGTACTTAATATTTGTCTTTTTAGGGTTCCGTACCCAAAGGGTAAAAACGGTACTCTATTACTGAGACTTCGCTGTCCGTCCGTCCGTCCGTCCGTCCGTCCGTCCGTCCGTCCGTCCGTCCGTCCGTCCGTCTGTCACCAGGCTGTATCTCAAGAACGGTGATAGCTAGAGAGTTGAAATTTTCACAGATGATGTATTTCTATTGCCGCTATAACAACAAATACTAAAAATAAAATAAAATAAATATTTAAGGGGGGCTCCCATACAAAAAACATGATTTTTAGGGTTCCGTACCCAGTATCTCAAGAACGGTGATAGCTAGACAGTTGAAATTTTCACAGATGATGTATTTCTATTGCCGCTATAACAACAAATACTAAAAATAAAATAAAATAAATATTTAAGGGGGGCTCCCATACAACAAACATGATTTTTTTACCGTTTCTTGCTCGATACTAATAACGTTGCCTTATGTTGCATAGATAATGGTACGGAACCCTTCGTGCGCGAGTCCGACTCGCACTTGACCAATTATTTAATAATAATAAGCGATTTAATACTGAGAGTAACCAAAATCACCATCATTATAAAATCGCGTCTTTTTTCCATTCGGGTAGGCAGAGACTATCAATAGAGCGCGATCTACTACGGTCCAAACACACTTCTTTGACTTCGAACCAAAATTTACGGTAAAATCTAATGAACTGCCAAGTCTGCATCGTTAAATACATACCTCTCCAGCCCATTTACGTCCCACTGTTGGGCACGGGCCTCCTCCACTTTGAAGGGATTATGGTCTACTGTGCCGCGCTGACTAGGCGTATTGGCACAGGGTTTATTTTTGAGTTTTCCGTCTCTCACAGAGGATGTTATCTGTATGCAATATCGCTTAGCTGACTTTTACAGCACCCTTGGGAGGAGATGGGGTGGTGACACTTGTATTTTTCATCCATCACCACACGGAGGAAATACATAAAGACATACATACAATTTACATTGATAACCTTTTTAAGCCGGGCATAAATTGTCGAATACACAAGACGGAAGTCTTGAACGAAACCATGACCTACCGCAACCTACCTAGTTGGAATAAGGTAATGAATCTACTGCTGTCTGCTGAATAACTAAGCTTTTTAAAAATTAACAAAGTTACATCAAGTTTGTCCTATTTTGGAGGATAAAGTAAGTAACAGTAGTTTTACCATGGCAGGGGGGCATTGTAGAGTAATGCCGTACAAATGACTGTCCCGTGCGGTAATCGTAGGTACCCCGTGAACGGCAGTCCGTTACATGAACCACTAGATCACACAGCCCGTCAAATGTTGTGTGTTGTTTTTAGGGTTCCGTACCCAAAGGGTAAAAACGGGACCCTATTACTGAGACTTCGCTGTCCGCCCGTCCGTCCGTCCGTCCGTCCGTCCGTCCGTCTGTCACCAGGCTGTATCTCAAGAACGGTGATAGCTAGACAGTTGAAATTTTCACAGATGATGTATTTCTATTGCCGCTATAACAACAAATACTAAAAATAAAATAAAATAAATATTTAAGGGGGGCTCCCATACAACAAACATGATTTTTTTACCGTTTCTTGCTCGATACTAATAACGTTGCCTTATGTTGCATAGATAATGGTACGGAACCCTTCGTGCGCGAGTCCGACTCGCACTTGACCAATTATTTGTTAATTTGTATGTTCTAAATAAATACTTTTATGAAGTTATGGGTTTTATAATATCACGCTGTGACCAATAGGAGGGAAGCATCAGTCAATAATGTTATAAAAACGGGGAAACTTTTCTAAACTCCACGCGTGGGAAGTCGCCGGCAAAAACTTCTCTTCTTCTTCTCCAGCCCATTTACGTCCCACTGTTGGGCACGGGCCTCCTTCACTTTGGGAGGGATTAATTATGGTCTACTGTGCCGCGCTGACCAGGCGTATTGGCACAGTGTTTATTTTCGAGTTTTCCGTCTCTCATAGAGGATGTTATCTGTATACAATATCCCTTAGTACTTTCCCCTTAGTACGTCCCTTTTACAGCACCCTGGGTAGGAGATGGGGTGGTGACACTTGTATTCTTAATCCGTCACCACACGGCAAAAACTAGTAATATATTATTACAATATACTATCAAAGCAATTTAAATAATAATTTGCACTGTTGTTTTTACATTTATTTGTTATCTTAAAGTATAATAAATTAGAAAAGGTTAAGCACAATTTATGTAAGACAGAGTATGCTATAAACAATATATATTTATTATAATTACTTGTACTTGTCTAGACACAGTTTTCTCCGTGGTTTTATATTTCTTTTAGTCTTTTCTTTACATAATTTTACTACAATTTCAGTACTAGATGATTTGTAATAATGATTGAATGATTTGTTATTTTTAACACGCTTTTATAAGTTCGGTATGTATCTATCAATGTATTAATCTATGTAACGGAATCTTTGAAAGTGATTTACACCCACTTACAGTAATCGGATTGTTCTGAAATTTTGCACATATATTATGGACCGATGACAATGCAATAATATAATAAATAATAATAAATAAATAAATATTCATGGACATTTCACACAACGCCCTCTGGTCCCAAGCTAAGCTTATTTGCTTGTGTTATGGGTACCAGAATACGGATATAATACATATACTACTTTTCTTTTGTAAATACATATTTATAATACATAGTGAACACCCAGACGCAGTACAAACATTTGTATGACAATTAAAAACATTACATGACATGACCGGGAATCGAATCCGAGACCTCGTGATCGGCAGTCCGTTATATGAACCACTACACCACGAGGCCCGTCATATATAAAATAATATTCAGGATTTTCAAGCGTGTTTTTTAGTTTTTGAGATAAACATATTTTTTACATATTATAAAACAAAGTCGTTAGTTTTTTCCTATACTATGTATGTGTGCAAGTATTTCCATAAGTGAGCTTAAATCCTCAAAACTAAGCAACGGATTTTGGTGTGTTTATTTTTAAATATGTAGAGTGGTACAAGAGGATGGTTCTTTTGTATAATTTACTCATTTGGTGAAAGAATGGAATGGTTTCTGTGATGATTTTGTTGACCTACATGAATCGTGTGCAGTATGTGTATGCCCTTAACCTAGTTTTCCATTATAAAGATAGATTAGTCGAGGCAATTTTTTTTAGCTATGAGTAAAAACGCTTTTATTAACAGATTAACAATGGAGAATACATTTGACTTTGACTATAAATTTCTTTTTATAATATTAGCTAATTAAAACTACTTACTGCCTAACTACTTCGCTTTTACTATACGTTTGAAGAATTTACAAACATACAAGCAAACTTTAGTAATATAGTATAAATATAGATAAAAACGGGCGTAATTTCTTTATTATGTACCTATTATATATGTATAAAGGAAATGTACCGACTGGCAACTGGCAGTCTGGAAACTTTCCTGTGCTTATGTTGTGTTTAAAACGCGTCTATAAATAAAAAAAAATACGATTAAAAGTTATGTGTTATGGTAGCAAACGTATTGGATATTTATACATGAACATGACTAAAAGGTTAGTTTCTTTTTTAATTAATCTAGATAAAATAATGAATTGGTATTTCGCTACGGGATGAAATCCGAAATACGCAGATCCGTAGAACTGGCGTATCCGACATAGCCTGAAGGGTTAGCACGCTGAATTAGCAATGGGCAGGCCACATCGCTCGTAGGACTGATGATCGTTTGGGAAGAAAGGTTCTAGAGTGGCGACCACACACCGGGCGACGCAGCGTAGGGCGGCCCCCGACAAGGTGGAGCGACGATATCGTTAAGGTCGCGGGAGGCTATTGGATGCAAGCGGCGCAGGACCTTTTATTTAATATTCTCTAACACTGGCGTGACTCATCAAACCTTTTTTACGGATTTAGACGCGTATATTTGTTTTTATATTACTATATAATATAAACACTAACTTCACAGGAAAACAATAACAAAAAAAGTATATAAGTACCTGTAGATATTCTGTGATTTTTGTGATATATGTATTAGCGATTTTGTGATATTTCTATAAGTCTTTTTAAATAAATATTTTTTTAATTATCACGTTGTTTCATGTCCGTAATCTGGTAGCCAGTGAAGCCACATCATAAACGTAAAGCTTAGTTTGAGACCAGCGGACATTATATTATATGCCCCTAAATATTTTAGTACATAATGGTGCCAATTCTACGTGTACAACTAAACTTAACTAAAAATGAAAACAGCTCTTGCTGTATTTTCATTATTTGGCTATTTGGCTGTGCACATTTTTTTATTTCTTTAAAAACTCAACAGCTATCTTTACAGGATACAATCTAATACTATAGTGTCGCTACTACATTAATTAAAGTCTTTAGTAATCTCCGTGTGGTGACGGAATAAGAATACAAGTGTCAACACCCCGTCTCCTCTCAAGGGTGCTGTAGAAGTCAGCTAAGGTATATTGCACGCAGATAACATCATCTGTGAGAGACGGAAGACTCGAAAATAAACCCTGTGCCAATACGCCCGGTCAGCGTGGCACAGTAGACCTTAATCCCTCCTAAATTGGAGGAGGCCCGTGCCCAACAGTGGGACGCAAATGGGCTGAAGAGAGAGAGAGAGAGAGAGAAAGATTATAATAAACAGTTTTTATACATTTGTAATGTGATATCGACAGTATAAAAATCATTTTTAGCTAAGTTTTGTTCATTTGGGCGCATAGAATTGGTACCAATATCTGTTGTCCTATAAATTACCTACCTAAAATGTTTTATATAGAAAACATATCTTTTCAACGAAATCATAAAAAAAAATATATCCTTAATCTGGTGATCTAATACTCGTGATACAATCCCAGCGCTTATTTTGAGAACAGATGACGTTATGTGTGTGTACACATTTGTTTTATATACTTATACTAGCTGACCCGGCAAACGTTGTTTTGCCATACAAAAAAAAAAGTTTGAAAAATAGATGTTGGCCGATTCTCAGACCTACTGAATATGTATGTAAAATTTGAGAAGAATCGGTCAAGCCGTTTCGGAGGAGTACGGTAACTAACACTGTGACACGTGAATTTTATATATTAGATGTATATAAGGTTCCTGATTGCCGGTCAATGGCTTGTAATGCTAATGATAGTTATAACTTCACGGAATTTGCCTATAAAATATAATTAATTAGTTATGTACGTAGATATAATTGTACGATATTGGAGAAAACCATTACTAACGGTGACGTCATAACTTGAACGATTCCATTCAAGTATTATAATTTAATTTACACGCATAAAAATATGAAAGAATAAAATTCTACATAAACGTAATAGTTTGTAAGAATGTATGGTCGTATGGACCTATGTGAATTAACATGCATCGTGCCCAACAGTGGCCTGCAAACGTCCGTCTGTCGCCTGCAAACGTGTCGCTACTTTTTACCCGACTGTGCGACGCAAAGGAGTGGTGTATATAAAAATCCTCTAATAGAGCTCACAAAGTATGTAAAAGGTACCGGGATGCAAATTTTTAAGACCGTAGATGCAAAAATTCTGGCAATGCGTCGCTAAATCAGTCAATCAATCATTTTCCTCTTTTTAACAGGTAAAATACAATAATATTATGTATTTGTACAGTAATACATAGATACGATACAGTTATAGCTAGATCACGCAATGATGCGTGATCACATTATTTATCTCATAATGCGTAATCATTTAATCTTCTTAAAGCGAAGGATTGTAAAAAAAGTACGACACAAAATGTTTTGTGTCGTATTTCAAAAAAAAGCCAAAATATTTTTTTCCCTGTTTGAAAATATCTCGTAACAGAATGTACATGTAGGATTGTATACAGATACCTGTACCAGATACAGTGGTGTAGCTAGGTAACCAAGAACCCTGTGGCAAATTAAAAAAGGGGCCCCACTGCTATGTAAACTGACCAGGTTTTATCAATTAAAAATATGAAATATAGAAATATTTTTAAAATCTTACAAAAAAATTAATAAAGCTATTTCTGGTAAAGATTCGAGGACTCTAAAAATTTTTAGTTAGTACTTTAACTTTTAGTTGTACCTTCTCCTTAAAAATATTAATGTATGACTGGTTTAGCGAACTGACTGACTAATAATTTGTTCATAATACGAATTTGCCAGACAGTTCAATTCACGGCGTAAGCTGCCTGTAAATAAAAGCTCATAATTTGGCTGCAGGGTCCAACAAAATATAGTATTTATATGACATGTAGTTTTCGCAAACTAAATACGTCACTCTTACAAACAATAAAACAAGTATTCCATTGGGAGGAGAAGAATTGTCTATTGTTCAAATAAACCTGTAGCGTGTAACATAGACACTTTCTCATAACTTTGCCCTTAACACAATATAATTATACATAATATCTTCATTAAAGGCAGACATATACTATATACATCTATATCTTGTCATAAATGGCTTAGAGACAGTTTATTCAACTTAATATTCTTATGATATCTCGTATAATAAAGACATCCTTTGGATTTACAACATGCAGTAAAGTAACACATACTATGCTAACAGTTTGTCGCTTAATCTTCGCTTTACACTAACTACAGAGCTAACATCTAACATATATCATATAACATAATAATTATTAATTGTATTTTAATCCATCCGTGTGGTGATTGGATTAACAATGATATAAGTGTCACTTACTCATATCCTCTGTAGAGTATTGTCAGTGCTGTTTAAGGGACAGTTATAAATAGATAGCAACGTCTTTATACGGACGGAAATCTCTTGAATTAAACCTATGTCAACAAGTAAGATTAGCGTGGTTAGTTAGCCTTTTTCTGCTTACTAGGGCCATATGTCTAATTGCACACAACATTATCCACGAAAATCAGTAGGGTACATAGAACTCTTGGTTGAATTTAAAATGATTATTTATAGCAGTTTATTTTCATAATTTAACTATTGTAATTTTATAACTTATATCAACTTTTATCTTTATTAAGCTATTGCATAGCATCTATCGCGGGCCTTGAGCGTGAAGACTAAATGCACAAAATTCGAAATTTAAATTCCGTAACAAAGATAGCGTAACTAAAAAATACGACACACGGCGCTACTACTACACTGTTCGTTCGTTTCGCTGTTCGCGCTGTTGACTCATGTCAGTTTTGGCGTTAGTTTTTATTTTATTGACAATCGCTATTTTATCATAATTACCATAGATGATACCAGATGTAAGCATCAGTAATTAAGGATTATTAATCTTATTTTAGTTTATGGTATTTAGATTCTTGCAAACATATAATAAATAAATAATTATAATTGCATAAGTTGATTAAAAATACTATGCAATAGCTTTACCGCGGCAGTCCCCGAGCGACACACAGCTTTTTTGTATAATTTTAGGGTTTGTTTTTAAATCCCTTGCGTACGAAGTTGTGGGTAATTAAAAGTAACAGCAATTTTTTTAATAAAACTTAGCTAAGCTATGAACAATCCCAGATTTTTTATGTTTTTACAAAGATTACACAACGAAAATTGAACGCTGGTACTGCATACTGTCCTTAAACACATAATCTGTCTATCAATGCATTTTACTGCACAAAAACGTCAATACTCGTATTATACCTATTATATATAGGTGCATTATTACATAAACATCACGTAATAATATTTAGGCACGAACTTATATACCATACCTTTCTATATAGCACCTGTATAAGCATACTTTCTGAGTAGTCAGAACATTGACTTAATTTTTAACAAATCCGATTTCAAATGGTTTAAATACCAAGTCTTATGTAATGAGATAATTATTCATATGTGAAGTGCGGGTGAAAGTCATTTGAGGACATCAAGGTATTACGTTTGAAAGATACATTTAATGTAATCATGAAATCCATAACAATGAAATTGACATTTCAAGAAGTTATGAAAAACATGAATGAAAAATTAAGGTAAGAAGTTTGAAATTATACTTAGTAAGTAAAGAGTCAACTTTTGTCTTTTTTTAAAACTTCAACTTAATATTTGCAATTTACTTGCTATGCTTTTACTTAATAAACTAAATTATAGTGGCAAAACTTGGCATAGCTTTAACCAGCCTAAAATTTATTTTAGACTTGTTAAGGCCAGAAATACTAATTAAATTCGGCTTAGCCCTGAATAGTCTGCCTACTATAAAAGAGGCTCTACCATGTATGAAAGATTTGACGCTTTCTCGTATCTTCAAAGAAGTTACGAGAATGAAAGGTTTATAAGACGATATTGATTGCCATATTGATGAGATTGTTTGGCAATAGATCTCTGGTCTCTTTCTGAGGTCTCTGGGATTAAGAGATTATATCAGTAAATATTCATGGTCATAAGTCAATATAGGAAACAAATAATTACGTACACACGACATCATCGGGCTCTAATTAAAGCTGAAGTTTTTACCAAATTAAGTACTATTTTTCGTAAATAAATCATTTAAACGTAGTTTATGTATATTCATGTTAAATTCTGTGTGGAGATTGAATAATGAATACTCTTTACTTCATGTAGGTATAGCAGGTTGTTATCGCTACCACAAAATAATTTATAGGAAAGTAATAGGACTAAGTAACTATTTATAAACTTACTGAATTTGGCCCATCTCGTTAGGTTAGGCCAAATTCGGGGGTAAGCGAATATACATCAGCTTACAGTGTGGAGCACGCCTAGCTATTATTGCGTCATTGAAAATAAGATAATGCATAATATACTAACCTGTACTCTGTAGCTATCAGTCAGAAAATCAATTTTGAAGCAGTTTACACAATTCTTAGTTTATCTTCAATTGAGAAATATCGGCCTAGTTTAAATAAAGATTATCATATGATTTACTTAGTATTATTTACACATCTCTATAATGCAGTGGAAGTTTATGTATATTATGTAACATAACATAATAATAAGGTTTTTTAAGTAGCTAAAATACTGTATAAGTAGTACTCGCAAAAAAAGATATTATGGAATACGATACAAAACTAAAGTAAGATTTTCGATTTTCATTTTATTTCTGCATTCAGTAGCTTCCGGCACATTTGCCAATGTCATCAGTCATCATTTAGGTGAGAGTTATTAAGGTGGTTTTTGGCCAGCTTCATTTAATGTTTAATTTTCAGAGATATAACAATGCGACATGTCATCATGGCGAATGCAGAACCTGTGCAGCCAGCAGTCATAGAGACCAATCTTGAGGATGCACTGCAACTTGCAGGTTAGTAAACAAAATTGTACAAATTATGTTATAAACCGTTATTTATCAAGAGCAGGGTTATTAAAAAAATATATCTAGCGTTACTCACCTTTTACATTTTTAAACTTATTTTGCCCATGTTTATTGTTGCTGCACGGCTCCTTGGCTTTTAGCGGGATGATACTTTTATACAGCCTATGTGTTACTCTGATCTATAAGCTATACATCTGTAAAGTTTCACTAAAATCTGTCGAGTAGTTGTTGCGTGAAATAGCAAGAAACTTACATCTTGACACTCTTAAAAACTCCGTCTATAATATTAAAATTCTATGCAATATTTCTTCTAACAATAACTATTATAATAATTTCAGGCGCTGGCAAGTATCAACTGCTTCATTGCGTTCTCATGTTGGCCACATTGTTCGCGGCCATTTTGGAGATGATAGGAGTTTCCTTCATATTACCTGCTGCAGCATGCGATCTACATGTGCCTGAGAATTTAAAAGGAATCTTGACTTCTGTACCTAATATAGGTTTGTTAAATTACGAATATCTACTTTAAAATTGGTATTAATTTATTTTAAGGTTCATAATGGATAAAAATGCCTCTCGCACTAGTCCATATTAATATAGTCCTGTAGGTACTGTTAGAGAACTGATGGATAATAAGGCATAACCTTCGTGAATAGACGGAAATCTGAAAGGATGGTTCGAAACTTAACCAAACACCAAGTGGCTTGGTCATTGAAACTCTGACATACGGAATGAATAAGATTAAAGCCCATGGTACAGGACAACTTGAGTTTTCTACTGCCGTGACATCGAGAAATCGGGTCATGATTTCTCAGTTAACTGTGGACCGATTCCATACAATAAATATAGTTAAATTACAAGTAACTTATTCTTAATTCCAGGAATAATTTTGACAGCTCCATTCTGGGGCAGAGCGGCTGACCGTTTGGGTAGAAAACCGGTGCTGATGGGCTCTCTGACAGTGTCAGGTGGGATGGCTTTCATCGCTGCTTTTATGCCTAATCTGCTCAGCTTTGCATTATTCAAGTTTGCCTGTTCATTATTGTAAGTATCTACTCTTCACTGTTCATAATATTTACTAAATTGACCAATATTGCGTAATAATTTCTAACAAATCCAAATAAAGGAAGAAGGTTAGCCTTAAGTGGGACATGAACCCACCAACTTCTCCACCTTCATCAGGTGGAAGCCTTTTCAATGTTCAACCAATTGAGCTATCGTGGCAATACTCAAATCAATCAACTATACTTAATAGCCATAATACAATATTTATACTTCTGTTGAGTCTAAGTGACGCTATCTAAATACTTTTAATGTTTTTATCAAATCAAATAATAGCAAAAAATTTAATTAGCTGTAGATAGATTTTGCCTTTCTAGAATACTGTTCCATTGGTCTACCGACTGAGCTATCGTGAGCTATGCGCGTACTAAACTTTTAACATTTATTAAATTTATATTTACACTACCTATTAAGGGCCTACATCAATATTATCGTATATCATCGCCGACACGTACATATTAACACAGCCAGTAGGCACAGAAAATGAAGAATTAGGGATACTTTTCCTATTTACTCAAAATCTACTAAATATATTTTAATTCTGATCCACGTGTTTCTATACATAATAGTTACCTATGTTTTTAAAGTTATTTCATTAGTTAATACGCGATAATAGACCGACAAATGAAAAAAATAAAAAATTTGAGAGGTTGTTTCGCCAAGATTTTCTATCGAGAAAACTTTTTTCAATCGCGTTTCTGAGTTCATGCGATCCTAGATCATATATTGAAAAAACATATACTTAAAAATTAGAGCTCTAGCCATTCAATCTAAAGAAACAATGAAAACTTCGTACATAGAAAAATGCACGAAGCTATTTTGGTATCCTCTTAATTGCATGACTCACCTTCCAGAAGGAGAAGTTAACGTAGATTTTTTGTTATTAGTCTGTCATGTCCTTCTTCACTGGGATACGCGTACGCTTCAGAAATGCTGCCCAGACATCGACGAGATACTGCAGTCCTGATCATCAATGGACTTATCAATGTTCTCACTGTATTTACCTCAGGTAAGTAATTCTTTTTTTGGTTGGAATTATGTATTTTATCACGTTTTTATACGTATGTATCAATGTATTAATCTATGTAACAGAATCTTTGAAAGCGATTTTCACCCACTTACGGCTTGTCGGAGTGATTTGAAATTTTGCACACATATCAAGGACCGATGACAATGCAATAATTTAAAAATATATTCAGCATTTTCAAGCGTGTTTTTTAGTTTTTGAACTAAGGAAATTATTCAGAGTTCTCTACTAAAAGGTTAAATTACTAAGACTTCGCTCTCTGTCCGTCCGCCGTCCCTCTAGTCTGTCACCAGGCTGTTTCTCAGGAACGGTGATATTTATTATTAATAATCATTAATTGACGGGCCTCGTGGTGGAGTGGTTTATATAACGGACTGCTGATCATGAGGTCTCGGGTTCGATTCCCGGTCAGGACAATCATTTGTGTGATGTTTTTAATTATCATACAAATGTTTGTACTGCGTCTGGGTGTTTACTATGTATTATAAGTATGTATTTACAAAAGAAAAGTAGTTTATGTATTATATCCGTATTATGGTACCCATAACACAAGCATAATAAACTTAGCTTGGGACCAGAGGACGTTGTGTAAAAATGTCTATGAATATTTATTTTATTTATTTTTTTATTAATGTTATTATGATAATACAGTTAAGTAAGTATATAAAATCATCTAAGTCCTAAACATTAAAGAATTCACATCGGATTAGTGATTTAAGTATACAATAACAAAGAGAAAAATCGCAATCTGTACGAATATTAAAAAGCTAAAGAGTTCGTTTGCTTGTTTGAACGCGCTAATTTCAGGTTTTAATTAAAAATTCATTTTTTGTTGGATAGTCTATTCATCGAAGAAGGCTATAAGCTAAAAAACATCACGCTGCAACCAATATAAGCAAAGCATTAGCGAAAAATGAGTCGCGGGCAAAGGCTAGCTACTTAAATATGTTTCCCAACTTGAAAACCAAATCCGAAACTACAAAACATTTTTTAACCAATACCTACGTCATAATTTATTAGCCAAGTTACATTTTTTAAGTATCTTTCTGTTACCAGGTTTAGCCTGGCTGATCCTGTCTTACAACTGGCAGTATAGCCTGGGTATCATCAACATGAGACCCTGGCGTCTGCTTACTGCCGTGTACTCACTGCCTATGCTGTTTACTGCAGTCATCATGTTCACTGCTGATGAGAGCCCCAAGTTCCTCATGACTAAAGGCAAAGAAACTGAGGCGTTGCAAGTGGTTAAAAGAATATATACGGTTAATACTGGAATGCCCGAAGACAGTTTTTGCGTAAGTTCTAAACCCAAAAGGATCGAATCAAATATTCCCGTCTTCATGTTAAGTCTAAGTATGAGTGTGTGGTGACGAATTAAGAATACAAGTGTCACCGTTACTTTGCCTTCCCAGGGTGCTGTAAAAGCTAGCTAAGAAATACACAGATAACATCCTCTGAGATATGGAAAACTCGATAATAAACCCTGTGCCAACTCGCCCGGTTAGCACGGGAAAGTTGACCATAATGCCTCCCAAACTGGAGGACGCCCATGCCCAGCAGAGAGAGATAGAGAGCGAAGTATGATTATGTAATTTTTTTATACGTCTAACGATAGTCCTCGTTAGCCTCTGAGGGCTTTCTTAGTAATAAACAATACGAGTAGCTTGGTTAGCATGGTACAAGGTGGACCCTTATATTGAAAAGCAGACCGTGTCCCAAAAGCGGGTCATATTTGAGTATAATGATAACGAGTATTACAACACTGCATGGCTCATGGCTGCAAGCAATCTAGATAGACTGACGAGTTTTTTTAGATTTCGTGTATTCACGCTTCAGCAAAATAAGATCAATCTTAAAGAATCTAATGCCGGGCATGCATTCACGAGGTCGCAGATTCCATTCCCGCTTGGGAAAATCATTTGTGTTATATTTATAATTGTCATACACATGTTTGTCTGAGTGTTTTTTATGTATTAAAAGTATTATTCACAAAATAAAAGTAATATAAATACATTTTATCTCTATTCTGGTATCCAAAACACAAGCAAATAAGCTTAGCTTGAGACCAAAGGACGCTGTGTGAAATGTCCGTGAATATTTAAATATTTATTGTTATTTGTAATGTAGCAGAACACTTTCATTGACAGGTAAAAAGTCTAAGATCATCGTTTACAAAAGACTCAGGCAGCAATGACTCCGACAGCGCCCTTGCTTCGAAGAGTACAAGTCTGTCAGCTGTTGCGTTACTTCGTCCTCCACACTTGAAGTGGTTCGCACTTACTGGCCTGCTTATGTTTGGAATCTTTTCTTTGTAAGTACAACACCTCTAAGCTATGAATCGAGTACCCATTTCAACAGCTTAATTTTGTTTAATAAATTAAATTGTAGTGGAAAAAGTGATCACCGCAAGTGGGACTGGAACCCACGATCTCGGAATACCATTCCTTAGCTCTGCCAACTGAAGTTATTGCAGTCGTGCTAACAGTAACCAATTTGACCACCACAATTGTTGCAAAACATTCTCGATAGATGGCGTTGCACATCAAAAATGCGATGTAGACTGAATCGAGAAACATTGTGGTGGTCAAATTAGCACGATCGCAATAAGCTCAGTTGGCAGAGCTACGGAACGGTATTCCGAGGTCGTGGGTTCAAGTTCCGGTTGCGGTGATCACCTTTTCCACTACAATTTAATTTATTTAGTAAAAGCATAGCAAGTCAATTGCAAAATTAATAAATTACTTTAGCTTAATTTTGTTCCGACCGGAGCTCGACGTCATTTTTGCGTATAGATTAATGTTTATGCTAAGAGCTATGAAAGCAAGCCAGTTTTATGAGCACAAACTAAGACGTGTGCAAGTGAAGCTTGTATCTATACTAATATTATAAGGCTGAAGAGTTCATTTGTTTGAACACGTTAATCTCAGGAACCACTGGTCCGCATTGAAAACTTCTTTCAGTGTTGGATAGTAGGTACATTTATCGAGGAAGCCTATATAACTAAAATCCACGCGCAATAACGCTATGTTTTTTTTAATAATTATGTACCTACTGAAAACTCACAGAGTCTGTGACAGCCCAATGATTAAAGTAACGGCACAATTTTATTGAAGTTGCTGATTCAAATTCCACTCGTGGTAATTACTTTTTGTTTAACTAACGTCTGCCATTTTGCTTGTATTTTAGCTTGAATGGTTTGTTCCTGTTTGCTCCGGATACAATTAATAAGGTGACTAAGAACCCATCATCAAGTGGAACTGTATGTGAACTAATATTACAAACGGATAACTCAGTGAGTATATGTTGGCTTTTGACTCAACAATTTTGACTATTTACATATTTAGGTCATGTTCAGATGGCAACATTTTGACGCGCGTTTTCAAATCGCGCGACTAGACATCTTAGTATTTACATACAACCGATCATGAGCGCGCGTTAACGCGCGTTAGCAAGCGTTGACGCGGCGCTCAGAGAAAAATTCTCTAGACGCAGGCGACCGCGCGTTGACGCGCGCTTTGATATCTGTGTAACATCTGTTCAAATCTGTTGACTGTTCAGTTGAGCGCGCGCTTACATCGCAATTACACGTTTTTTTTGTGACCAGCTTTTGTATTCAGTTCAAAATGAGTAAATTAGATATTAACATCGACTTACTAATTGACGAAGTCAGGAAAATGCCAGTGATTTGGGATAAGGCTTCAGAATCCTATAAAAATAAAATTTTAAAACGACCAACCCAATGTGTGCGTTTTCTTTTACCATTTTTTTTTTAATAATATAACCACAAAATAATAGCATCTACCACGTCCATTTTCTAAGCTCTATCGATACAGACTGACGAGCTCCTCGCAACGCGCGTTTGCGCTTGTTATCTGAACTCTATAAAAATTTGATCGCGCGTTGATCTGCGTTAACGCGCGTTACATGTGAACTTAGCCTTAATTGATTGTATGGCGATAACCGGCGGCAGCCCAGGGTCTCAAGTCTGCTAATACAATGTTGTCACATTGACAGTTCAATGGCGCCATTATGGTGCGATAGTGATGCCAATATGGCACCATGATGACGCCATTGTGACAAAAAATCAAGTTTGGTGTCATAATGACGCCATAATGGTGCCATAATGGCGAAATTTTACCAAATTTGGTAGTCTACTATTAATTTTTTGTCGTAATGACCCCATTATGGCACCACAATGGCGCCATTGTGACCAAAAATCAAGTTTGGTGTCATAATGACACCATAATGGCGAAATTTTACCAAAATTGGTAGACTACTATTAATTTTTTGTCGTAATGACCCCATTATGGCACCATAATGGCGTCAGTGACTGACCATTATAACAACATTGTAATATGATTGTAATAGCAGAATTAGCAGACTTGGCCCCAAGATGACTTAATTATTTATTTCAATATTGCAAAAAATAGTAAATGATATTACTCTTTCAAAACTCATCTCTCTGTCTCTTACAAAACATAATGTTATCAAATTTCAGATATACCACATTTTGCTATTTTTTAATATCTAGCTCTGGTTATTATTGCTATTTATTTTTATTAGGTACGAAAAAATATATATCTAGTAAAATATATACACCAAACCTTAACTAATAATTCAAAATCTCCATCTTCATTGCACTCTATCCATTAAAAACACGACATAAAACAGCATAGTGTAGTGTAAACATTTATGCTCACATAGGGACATACATACATACCTATATGGAAAAATAACGACTTTGTTTTATATAGGTAACCCTCATGTCTAAAAAACAGAAACTAACTGCCGAGGAAAATAAATTTTATTATCCCTACTAATATTAAAAATGTGAAAGTAGCTCTGTGTGTCTGTTACGCTTTCCGGCTTAAACCTCTCAACCGATTTTGATGAAATTTAGCACAGACAATCTTTAGACCCTGAGAAAGGACCTTTTATACATTAAAGAAAAGATTTTTTATTTAGGATATTTTATTTTAAGGCTACCTTTTATAGCGAAAAAAAAAATTTTCGAAATTCCACACGGACGGAGTCGAGGGCAACAGTAGTTGTCTTTATATACCTATCTCTAAATTACTATATTTATTAAGTATCTATATAACCTTAAATTAATTAGGTAAAAACACACAGTAGAAATATGTTTACGCTAATATTGCTGTGACTAGTTAATGAACTCATGACCTCGGGTAAATATATCACTTGCTCTAGCGACTGAAACTCGAACGCAAAAATATCTCTTCATTCATGTTTATCATTTGGGTTTTCCCGACATTATTTATCTTTCGTCTGATGTTTATAAGCTTTGTAAACAAATCTACATAATAGCTATTAAAATAAACATAGTCAAACATTGGAGAATCCCTCTATTACATAATAAAGATAATTTGTTTTTAACCGGAATATTTTTCTTCGTTATTTTGGAAGCCTTACGATTTTTATAGAAAAAATAAGCAAAACTAGTTTAAATCCTCGAGAGAGAGGTTTCCTTATTCCTTGTCAAATTTTAATTTATTTATTTATTGGTATTTGATTATATAACATTACTAGCTGACCCGGCAAACGTTGTTTTGCCATACAAATTTATGTCATTTAGGGGTTTGAAAATTAGATGTTGTCCGATTCTCAGACCTACTGAATATGCATGTAAAATTTTATAAAAATTTGTCAAGCCGTTTCGGAGGAGTACGGTAACTAACATTGTGACATGGAAATCTAATATATAAAATTCCCGTGTCACAGTGTTAGTTACCGTACTCCTCCGAAACGGCTTGACCGATTCTTATGAAATTTTACATGCATATTCAGTAGGTCTGAGAATTGGCCAACATCTGTTTTTCAAACTTTTTTTTAGCTTGGCAAAATAACGTTTGCCGGGACAGCTAGTTTTATATATAAGAAGATATAACACTGTACATAAATGGTTTGACTTCAATATAAAGTATACAACATATTTGTAGGCTTTCTGTTCTCCTAGCTAGGTTGCAAGCAACCTGTGTTAATGGGCTGAAGATAGAGAGAGAAAAATAAAAGATACGGTCGATACTGTCTCCTTTCCATCTTCGTAGCACACGCGCTGGGCTCAAATGTCATGTGCCTTTTACTGAGGCCACCATATCTTGTCGCACCAAGAAATTTGGTGACTCATTTCTTTGCCACACCTCTAACATGTGGAATTCTCTACCTGCGCACGTGGCGTGAAGAGGCACCTTGCGGGCCGGCAAGGCGGGGGCGGCTAGTGCATATACACAGTAGTAGCCGCCCTCGCATTTGGATTGCACTTCCACTTAACATCACGTGGACTGCAGTTATTTGCCCAACGCTTTCGATAAAAAGAAATAAAAAAAACTTATTAATAATTTCTCTACACAGACACACAACATAATTTTATTTGTAATCTTATTAAGGGCCTACATCAATATATTATCGTATATCATCGCCGACACGTACATATTAACACAGCCAGTAGGCACAGAAAATGAAGAATTAGGGATACTTTTCCTATTTACTCAAAATCTTCTAAATATATTTTAATTCTGATTTACGTGTTTCTATATATAATAGTTACTCATGTTTTTAAAGTTATTTCATTAGTTAATACGCGATAATAGACCGACAAATGAAAAAAATAAAAAATTAGAGAGGTTGTTTCGCTAAGATTTTCTATCGAGAAAACTTTTTTCAATCGTGTTTCTGAGTTTATGCGATCCTAGATCATATATTGAAAAAACATATACTTAAAAATTAGAGCTCTAGCCATTCAATCTAAAGAAACAATGAAACCTTCGTACGTAGAAAAATGCACGAAGCTATTTTGGTATCCTCTTAACCCATTTTTCTTAATTGGTAATTCAGTACACCCATTAAGGGGGCAGCACTGTATCTCCTTAAGGCTGTTTGAAAGGGGATCCTCCACTTTAGAAGGGATTATTGTCTACTATGCCGCGTAGACTAAACGTGTTCACAAGGTTAATTTTCAAGTTTTTATTCTCCCACAGAGGATGGCATGTGTAGCGTCTATATTCCTTTCCTAGTACAGCACCCAGCACCTTGACGGGCTTCGTGGTGGAGTGGTTTATGTAATGCACTGCCGATCACGAGGTCGCGGGTTCGATTCCCGCTTGGGACAATCATTTGTGTGATATCCATAAATGTCATACAAATGTTTGTACTGCGTCTGGGTGTTTCTATGTATTATAAGTATGTATTTACAAAAGAAAAGTAGTATATGTAGTCTATCCGTATCTGGTACCCATAATACAAGCATAGAAATATAGCTTACTTTGGGACCAGAGGATGTTGTGTGAAATGTCCTGAATATTTGAATATTCTGAATATTTATTTGTAAAATCAAAAATACCCTGGGAAAAAAGGGGTGGTGACATTTGTATTCTGGTACCCATAACACAAGCATAGAAATATAGCTTACTTTGGGACCAGAGGACGTTGTGTGAAATGTCCATTAATATTAATTTTTAATCTGTCACCACATGTACTACCTATGAACAGAGAAGCTTGTGCTTTGTACAATAGATTTCACAGTTGTTTTGAGTTATTTGGGTACCCTAATAAATTGAACAAGTTTGTACCGGATTTTATCTTTTCAGACATCCATATTACCATGCAAGGATGACATATCACACCATACATTCTACATAATGGTGGTGACAACCTTGGTGTATGGAGTGCTGGTCACCGCGGCTAGTATGAGCCCTCTCTCTAAGAAAACACTACTTGTATCTACATTCCTGGTGGTTGGAGTAGGATGTCTTATAGCTGGACTATCCACTAACAGGTATTTATACTTATTCCTTTACTGTCTTCCTAGCTCATTTACGTCCCACAATTGGACACAGGCCTCTGCCACTTCAGAAAGGTATACAGTTTATTATGCCGCGCTGACCAGGCGTGTTGGCATAGGGTTCAGTTGTTCATGCAGCACCCTGTGGTAGGGTATAGGATGGTGATACTTATATCCTTAATCTGTACGGAATAATAGTACATATACCTCTCAACACAGTCGAAAAATATTTATTGTAGGATAAATATACCACGCGTTAATGACACGCAATCCACAAAAAAATAGCTTTAAGAAACCCAGCAGAACTAGAAATTATGTTATCCGTTCACAGCTTTATGTTCCCTATTTATAAATTAAAATAAAATAGTCCCACCGTTTCTAATATTACTCGTCTAGGACCCTTCTGATAGGTAGGTAAAATCAGCGCAGTCGTTCCAGAGAAAACTGGAATCAAACAGACTAAGAGGGTACTGTACTCCTCATTTAGGTATTTGCCTTAGGTATTGCTATCCCTATTTCCGAGCTCCGCGCTGAAAGGGACAAATATAGATGAAGCGGATTTTACCTACAAATTCTTTGCAAAAAGACGTTTCGTACTTCCGCTTTTTTTCGCGAAAGTTAAACCGATTTTAATAGTTTTTGCGTTATATTATAGATAAAGAGTATATCTATGCTTCTATCACTTTCTTTTGTGGTAAAACTTTACCAAATTTGTGTGATAGACTCTGCAACTTTATCTAAAGCAAACCGAAAAAAGTGGGTTTTTCGGATCGTCATATTTCTTTTAGTTATTATGTTTTGAAAAAAAGAAAGTGATAGAAGCATAGATATACTTTTTATCTATAATATAACGCAAAAACTATTAAAATCGGTTTATGTTCGCGAAGAAAAAAAGGAAGTACGATACCTATACTTTTGTATGGAGCATAATATGGTATCGTACCGTCTTAATAATTGATAGACAAAGTCAAATCAAACTCACAATACATGAAAAGCTGCTATTTGAAACGTTACCAATATGTTTTAAATATTTGTAATGCAATAATATAGCTGTCCCGGCTAACGTTGTTTTGCCATAACAATGTTAGGGGTGGACCACCCTTAACATTTAGAGGCATGAAAAATATATGTCCGATTCTCAGACCTAACGGATATGTACACAAATTTTCACGAAAATTGGTAGAGCCATTTCGAAGGAGTATAATTACAAACACCGTGACAGGAGAATTTTATATATTAGATGTTGATTTCTTTAAATTTCTTTATTGCCACTTACAGACTACCTTAGCCTTTGGCAACAAGAATCCATTTGGTAGACTCTGGTATACCTAATACAGGTATCTAATTCATACCAAAAAATTGAAAAAAATCATATTTTCTTTTCCCAGAATAGTAGCCGGCATAGCGATGTCTTCTCTACAAATTACAGCGCTTGGTATCGGACCTCTCACTGCCTATGTCGTTCATTTATTCCCTACTAGTTTAAGGTAAGTGCCTACCAAATGATTATCACCTAACATAATTAATAACTTATATTTAACTATTACTGCCGCGAATTATTTATGCAAAGAAAACCGCTTTTTACGCATTTAGAAGGTTTTAAATCTAGCTCGAAATTTCGGAAACTTATCAGCCACCATAGTCACGAAATTCTTAGAACTTATTCCTGATAAACTACAAAACTGAGATATTAGGTTACGACTTTAATCAGGTTGAAAGTATCTAGTCCATGTCGCCTTAAGGGCCTACATCAATATTATCGTATATCATCGCCGACACGTACATATTAACACAGCCAGTAGGCACAGAAAATGAAGAATTAGGGATACTTTTCCTATTTACTCCAAATCTACTAAATATATTTTAATTCTGATTTACGTGTTTCTATATATAATAGTTACTTATGTTTTTAAAGTTATTTCACTAGTTAATACGCGATAATAGACCGACAAATGAAAAAAAATAAAAAATTTGAGAAGTTGTTTCGCCAAGATTTTCTATCGAGAAAACTTTTTTCAATCGCGTTTCTGAGTTGATGCGATCCTAGATCATATATTGAAAAAACATATACTTAAAAATTTGAGCTCTAGCCATTCAATCTAAAGAAACAATGAAAACTTCGTACATAGAAAAATGCACGAAGCTATTTTGGTATCGTCTTAACATTACAACTAAGAAAAACGTTGTAAGAGCATAATTTTAATTACGATAAATTTAGAAAAAGAAAAGTATATTATCAAAGAGGAAACGATTTAAACTTAAAAATGTTTGATAGACAAGCGTTTTATTTAGTAGAGTACTGTCAAAATCAAAAATTGAAAATATACCTGGTTCGTTTAAAATCCGAAAATTTCTGTAAATTAAAATCATTGGCTTTCATTTCGACATTTTGCTTACTTCTTAATTACGCTGAACTATACTAAAGTACTGCAAGTTACTATAAAACAGCTATTTAATTATAAATTAAGAACATAATCAAGCAATAAAAATTAATACAAATTAATTAATTAATTAGAACTGTCTGTTTTTCTGCGTAATGTTTTGCACGGAATATTTCGAGAATAGTTCGTGTTATCTGATAACAGACAACCCCACGCATAGTACGATTATTTGTCGTTTGATAATTATATTCAATGCGTAATACTTACTTTTATCTATATTCTATGCATTATATCTCAGTCAAGGAGAGGTTACTGACCGCTATCAATGAAATTGGAAGCAAATCCTATCTGCATAGTCATTACCGCGTATACTACTATGACTCGGTACCCATGCAAAATTAACCTGATATCCAGATTGGTTACATAAAAACACTTTATACCTAGCCGCGAACACAAGGGGATATTGACGTTTCATTTTAAATGGAAACTTTAAGAGTGCCTGAAGTGCACTCATAGAGTCGCAAAATATTATTGTTTTCTGTAATTTCGCTACTAATACGTATTCTAAAGCCCTAAAAATACCGAAGCATTCTCCCGTAAAAACAGATGTTTCAGAGCGAAGTTTGATTTTTTGCACAATTTGAAATTGTTAGAGGTTGGTTAGAGGATAAAATGAAATAAGTCCGGACTTGAATGGCGTTTATTTGCGACTCCATATATTTCATATAATAATAGTTTAGGGTTATAATGACGTGTGGTCTGGTTAGAGGATAAAATGAAATACGTCCGGACTTGCATGGCGTTTATTTGCGACTCAATATATTTAATATAAAATTAGTTTATATAGGTAAGGAGAACAATCGTTTCTATATATTCCTAAAATGCTGAGTGTTGCATACAATGAATCCCTACATAATATATTTGTATACAATAAATTAGGCGTCGAGCAAACAATAGGACCATACATACTGTAATAAATATATTTGTTTATATTAACTTAGGTGGCTAAGGTGGCTAGCACAATGGTCTCTATGTATTCGTAGACCTGTTGACATTACGTCTACTTGCAAACAAAGAATTCATACAATGTGTTCCTACAATAGTTTATATAGGTTGCGAGAACAATCGTTTCTATATATTCCTAAAACTGCTGAAACGCATAGTGTTGCATACAATGAATCCATACATAATATATTTGTATATAATGAATTAGGCGGAGAGGACAATAGGACCATACATACTGTAATAAATATATTTGTATATAATAAATTAGGTGGCGAGCACAATGGTCTTTATGCATTCGTAGGTCTGTTGACATACGTCTACTTGCAAACAATGAAATCAGTATGTTGTTTCCCTACAGCCCCATTTTTTAATTTGCCCCAGGGCCCTTGGTTACCTAGCTACGCCACTGTTCTTACTGCTCACTATAAGCAGATATGACTACGTACATTAAATACAGTTATTGAGACTTAGTTACATAAAACTTGTTTGTATTATTCATCTACTCGACTGTACATACATAACACATAAAACAAGTTTTTTAAAAGTCAAGAACTTTAAAAGTAGCTGTTAATCTACATTAATATTAAAAAGCTGAAGAGTTTGTTTGTTTGAACGCACTAATCTTAGGAACTACAGGTCCGATTTGAAAAGTTCTTTGTGTTGAGTAGTACATTTAACAAGTCTTTTTTCAATTTTAGATTTTACTTTTATTGAGGAATGCATTAGACTATAAAACAATATATTTTTAAAATTATTGCATTGTCATCGGTCCTTAATAATATGTGTGCAAAATTTCAAATCAATCGAACTATTGTAAATGGATGAAAATCACTTTCAAAGATTCCTTTGCATAGATTAATACATTGATATATATGCACCGAACTAATAAACGCGTGTTAACAAAATGCATCTTATACTGTTAGGTACTGCTTACTTCTGCATATTGGTGGAGACCCAGTTGACATTTTACGCCTCAATGGGGAAGAAAATCATGATATTTTTGCACAGATTTTTGTAAAGAATTATATAATATAGTGGACGATGCAATGATAGATAATGGTACCGATTCTACGTGTAGGTACAACTAAAATTAACTAAAAAATAAAAAAATGATAGTGTCATTAGCACAATTCGGCAATGTTAACAGAACCTTTTTGAGTAGAAAATCTGTATATTATAGACTAACGATTTTAAATAATAAAAATGTGTCCAACGATATAGCCAATTAAATACGTAGAATACGTATGTAGAATTGGTTTCAATAGTGTAGGATAAAACAAAAGATTAAAAATAAAAAATAAAAAGATTAGAAGAAATACGTGTTTCCTTGATTCTACAACGTAGGGTCTTTTAAGCGAGGCGTGAAGAAGCATATTGTGGGCCGGCAAGGTGGGGTAAGCTAGTGCTCTGCGGCCGTATTCTGAGCTCTTATTCCCAGGCCGTTTACGCCGTGAATGGAACTGCCCGGCAAATTCGTAATATGAACATAACTCCCAGCCATCCAGTTCGCTAAAACAGTCATAGATGTCATGTTTATAGTGAAGGTACAACTAAAACTTTAAGTACTAACTAAAATTTTTCAACTAAATGTTTTATGTTTACCATAATACATAATTTAGTCAGGCAGTGTACGGCCTGCTTGGAACTTGCATGATTTTTAAAAAGGTCATTGTACGCCCCCTGACCACGTAACTAGCCGTCCTCACGTCCGGTTTGCACATTCATTTAACATCAGGTAGAGTGTACGCATTTGCCAACCCGAGATATATAAAAGAAAAGTATTCTACATAACAAATATGACGTGTGACAACACCAGCTGTGACGATTTTCTTATAATTTCGACAAAATTCTTCAAAGATACTAATCACAGAATAATACTAACGGACAACGGACATAACACTTTTTTTCTATATACCTAGGTGCTTTTATAATAGAATGTGAAGTGCCTACTTATATTAGAAGTTTACTAAGTTTAAATAAAGATAATATTTTTGATACTTGCATACGCTGAACGGTCGTATTTTCAATTTTAAACTTGATCTCTTAAAATCTATTCTATCAAAATATTATAACAATCCTTAAAGAATATAGGATCATCAGTGGACCAACCACTCCTTAAAAAAAATGCGTCACTAATATTTGTAACTTATATGTATAACGATAATCTCGGCAACAAAAAATATACACACATTGTGTGTTTTTTAGAGTTCATTTTCCTTAAGTTTATGAACATAACACACACACAAACGCAGTTTCACATTAATACAGGTTATTCTTTGCACACATACCTATCTCTTAACAGAAAAGTATAGCTACATGACTAAGTTAAGAAATTTATTAAAAACTGATTCTTATTGTATCACATTTGAACTTAAAATCAATTTCACTATTCGCACATGTTCGTTTGTGGTTATACTGTACCGGTTTGATGGAAGACAAGTTTTAATATAAAAGGCAAGGATTGTTAAATTTAATAACAAACACACTTTAGTATTTCATCAAGATAGTCATTGAAAACTTAATAAAATGAATAAGTATCTTAGTCTATTAGTTATTGCTGCTGTCTGTATTATTGCGGAATCTCGGTCGACACTCCGCTGGTTACGATTAAAACGTGATACTCCAGTTATAGACTCAGTCACAGATAAAGAAGTGATTCCAAAAAGAGATTTATTTGACACTACAAATTTGACCTGCAATTATACTTTCGAAGATACGTTTAACATAGTGCTCCAAATAGCGGAACAAACTCTTAAATGTAAAAAAGAAGAGATACTTAGCGACCAAACGTCTACTACACAAAACTCTTTGAGTCCTTCAGCAGATTCAAAGGAAGCTACAACCAATTCAGTGACCGATACAATGACAACGGAGAGTAATGAAGAAACAAGTAAACTTACGCCTTGTGAACAGAAACTTCTTGGAATGTTAGAAGCAAATAAGAAGATATCGGATAAAATTATTAGTTGCGTGCAAGAGTTAGACAAAATTGCATCGACATTGAAACAATAATTTTATTTGTATAACTATTTTGGTAAAGTACAAACATACAATTATTTTGTATAACATGTAAATAGAAATAAATATTAGGGGTTTTGAAGAATTGTTTTTTGTATTTTTTTAAATAATTATTGTATTCGATGTTTGGATTGAAAGTCATGGTCAGCAGTCAGCCCTACTTTGTCAAACATAAAATTTTGACACTTGCCTCGTTGTACATTTATGAAGTAGCTGTTTTATGTAAAATGTGCGTGAAATTCAAAAATCAAACCTTATTAAATAGAAGCTTACTATACTGCTCAATAGATGGTGTTGTACATATAAGCTTGTCAAAATTTTTATTTTGTTATAATTTCGGTTTTACAAGTATAAAATAGGATGAGTAGTACTAATCTGTATCAAAAGTGTAAGTGTACTGAGCACTAAGTTTAGTAAGTTTATATATTGACTAGCTGTTGCCCGTGACTTCCTACCCATGAAATTTAGAAATCAATCCTTAACAAACAGAAGTTTACTCTTCTGCTCGATAGATGGCGTTGTACGTTTTTTAAATCGCGCTATCGTTTCTTTTCACACATTAACACATAAGCTCGTCAAAATTATTATTGTGGCAATGTGGCATCGTCCAGATTTCGCACTTATAAATTAGTAAGGATAAGGATAACTTTTTGCTACTTGCTTATGCTGAACGGTCGTCATTTCAACTTTAAACCTTGTCTCTTAAAATCTATTCTATCAAAATGTTATAAGTAACATTTCATCATCATCATTTAACATTCAGCAGTGGTCAGGCTAGTCACCACTATAATAACCACTCCACATAAACAATGCGTCAATATATTTGACGGGCTTCGTGGTGGAGTGGTTTATATTGCGGACTGCCAATCACGAGGTCGCGGGTTCGATTCCCGCCTCGGACAATCGTTTGTGTGATGTTTATAAATGTCATACAAATGTTTGTCCTCCGTCTGGGTGTTTCTATGTATTATAAGTATGTATTTACAAAAGAAAAGTAGTTTATGTATTATATCCGTATTCTGGTACCCATAACACAAGCATAATAAGCTTAGCTTGGGACCAGAGGACGTTGTGTGAAATGTCCGTGAATATTTATTTTTTATTTATTTATAATTTGTACTTTGTAAAGTGATAATCCCGGTGACAAAGGTGTGTACTTTTTACAGTTCATTTTCCTCAAGGAAGTTTATAAACATAACACACACATACGTAGTTTCACATTAATACAGGTAATTCTTTGCACACATATCTCTTAAGGGCCTACATCAATATTATCGTATATCATCGCCGACACGTACATATTAACACAGCCAGTAGGCACAGAAAATGTAGAATTAGGGATACTTTTCCTATTTACTCAAAATCTACTAAATATATTTTAATTCTGATTTACGTGTTTCTATATATAATAGGTACTTATGTTTTTAAAGTTATTTCATTAGTTAATACGCGATAATAGACCGACAAATGAAAAAAATAAAAAATTTGAGAGGTTGTTTCGCTAAGATTTTCTATCGAGAAAACTTTTTTCAATCGCGTTTCTGAGTTGATGCGATCCTAGATCATATATTGAAAAAACATATACTTAAAAATTAGAGCTCTAGCCATTCAATCTAAAGAAACAATGAAAACTTCGTACATAGAAAAATGGACGAAGCTATTTTGGTATCGTCTTAACAGGAAAAATATATCGACATAACGAAGAAATAATTAGAAACTGATTCTTATTGTAACATATTTGAACTCAAAATGAATTTCACTATACGTACATGTTAGGTTGTGGTTATACTGTACCGGTTTGATGAAAGACAAGTTTTAATATAAAAAGCTAAGAATTGTTAAGTTTAGTAACAAACACACTTTAGTTTTTTTTCGAGATAGTCATTGAAAACTTAATAAAATGAATAAGTATCTTAGTCTGTTAGTGATTGCTGCTGTCTGCATTATTGCGGAATCTCAGTCGACCCTCCCCTGGGTACGATTAAGACGTGATACTCCAGTGATAGACACAGTAACAGACAAAGAAGCAATTCCAAAAAAAGATTTATTTGACACTACAAATTTTACCTGTGACATTAGTGTAAAAGATCTATCTACCTTAGTGGAGAAAATAGTGGAACATACTGTTAAACGTAATGAAGAGTTGTTTGGAGACCAATCGTCTACTATACAAAACTCTTTGAGGCCTTCAACAGAATCAAAGGTACAGGTACGAGTAGATACAACAAAGTCAATGACCAATACAATGACAACGGAGAGTAATAAAGAAACTAGTAAGTTTCCGCCTGTAGAACAGAAACTTTTTGGAATGTTAGAAGCATATGAGAAGATATCGAAAAAATTTATTAGTTGCGCAAAAGAGTTCTAACTCTTTTGCGCAACTAATAAATTTTTGTTTATCGAAATTAATTTAAAAAATATTGTTTATTTATGTAGATGTCTTTCTGTCTACAGAAAGACATCTACAGAAGAACAATAATTTTCTTTGTGTAGCTATTTTGGTAAAGTACAAACACACAAATATTATCTTTAACATGTAAATAAAAATAAATATTAGGGGTCTTCGAAATATTGCTTCTATGTATTTTTTAAATTTTGGATACAACACTGCCTCGCCTCGGATGGCGGCAGAAAACACTCCTACGAGGTTGGCAATAGTCGGCCGGAGTGGTAGAGCTTAATGGGAGAGAAACAGTCGGACTATACGGGCATTATCTACTAAGACCGCCTTCTGCATCTGGGCCATCACTGATTTACTGTTGACGCCGAGCCGCTCGAGATGTAGTGAGAGGCTCTTTGGGACCAAATCGTTCACCGATACAACTATCGGGATTATTTCTGTTGATGCCATCCTCCACATGTCGGTAACCTCATACGCTTGGGCCAGATACTCGGTTTTCTTGTCTACTTCGGCTCGCACGAGTTCTCGTCATAGGGGATGGTGATAACTACTAAAAATACCTGAGACTCTGTCCGGTCCATCAGCACGATATCAGGTTTATTCGCAAGAATTGACCCGTCTGTGATGATGGAACGGCTGATGGAGCTTGGCGCGAAAGTTTTCGAGTACGGCTTGCGGCTCTAAATTGTTTTTTAAAAATAAAACTCAGATTGAGACGCTCGTACATTCTATCTTATAATTAAATTACTTTAAAATCTTACAATACGGTACACTCTAATGCAATCGTTAATGCAGGTGCACTTTCATAGAAAAGCTATTGAGTCGTAAGTACTACCCAAGAGCGCTGACTCAGTGAATCGCATCTAATGCTTTAAGGATGTACTGTTATGTATACTGGGGGCATAACAAACTTGTTTAATGATAATCCCGGCAACAAAGTGTATTTTTTAGTGACAACTTTCCTTAAGGAAGTTTATAAACATAACACATAGGTACACATACGTAGTCTCACATTACTTCAAGTAATTCCTTGCACACATATCTCTTAACAGGAAAAATATATCGGCTTAACTAAGTTGAAGAGTTTATTAGAAACTGATTCTTATTGTATCACATTTGAACTCAAAATAAACTTCACTATTCGCACATGTTGGTTTGTGGTAATACTTTACTCGTTTGATGGAAGACAAGTTTTATTATAAAAGCCAAGGATTGTTACGTTTAATAACAAACACACTTCAGTTTTTCTTCAAGATAGTCATTGAAAACTTAATAAAATGAATAAGTATCTTAGTCTATTAGTTATTGCTGCCGTCTGCATTATTGCGGAATCTCGGTCGACACTCCCCTGGGTACGATTAAGACGTGATACTCCAGTGATAGACAACGTCACAGATAAGGAAGTGATTCCAACAAAAGATTTATTTGACACTACAAATTTGACCTGTGATATTACTGTAGATTATCTATTTCCCTTACTGTTGAAAGTAGTGGAACAAACTCTTAAATGTAAACAAGAGAAGTTATTTGGAGACCAATCGTCTACTACACAAAACTCTTTGAGTCCTTCAGCAGATTCAAAGGTAGATACAACAAAGTCAGTGTCCGATACAATGACAACGGAGAGTAATGAAGAAACAGTTACGCCTTGTGAACAGAAACTGCTTGGAATGATAGAAGCATATAACACGATATTGGATAAATATATTAGTTGCGCGAAAGAGTTAGACACAACGACATCGACAGAAAAACAATAATTTTCTTTGTATAACTATTTTGGTAAAGTACAAGCATACAAATATTTTGTATAACATGTAAATAGACATAAATACTAAGCGTGTTCGAAGAATTGCTTTTCGTATTTTTAAAATAATTTTTGTATTTAATATGTATATATTCAATACTAGCTGTGCCCCGCGGAGTTACCCGCGGTATAAATTTAGTATAGACTATCATTTTAAAACTTGTTTATATTTGTACACCACATTAAAACTATTAAATGTTATGAGTACCAGAATCCAGACATGATTACTTATACTACTTTTCTTTTGTAAATACATACTTATAATACATAGAAAATACCCAGACGCATAAGAAATATCTGTATAATAATTATAAATAGTCACACAAGTTCACAAAGGACTGTTTCGTGCGGGAATCGAACCCGCGAACTCGTGAACGGCAATACTTTGCTAGGGCGTATTTGTATATTTTTGTTTGGCATTAAGGAAATTATTCAAGGCACGATTAGAGCGATTTAAGTCTGTATAATATTTTATCGGTACCGATTCTACATGCATAACTAAACTAAACTTAATGTAGCTTAAAAAATAAAAAAATTATGGTGTTAATAACACAATTCGGTAATATTAACACAACTTTTTATTAGAAAATCTGTTTAATATAGACTAACGATTTCATTTATTTAAAATGTGCACATGGAAATAGCCAATTAATCAAAATACGCCATAGTTGTTTTCATTTTTAGTTAAGTTTAGTTGGGGACATAGAATTGCTACCAATATCTACTAAATCAGTGAACGAAGCACTCCTTTTTATTTCTAAACTAGCTGACCCGGCAAACGTTGTTTTGCAATACTAAAAAAAAAAGTTTGAAAAATAGATGTTGGTCGATTCTCAGACCTACTGAATATGTATGCAAAATTTGAGAAGAATCGGTCAAGCCGTTTCGGAGGAGTACGGTAACTAACACTGTGACACGTGAATTTTATATATTAGATAATTTAGGTGTTTTTTTTAAATGATTTATTCTATGAGAAAATACCGCATCGCACTGTCAATTAGCAAAACAATGGAAAAGTTGCAGAAACATCATAACATGATATTGGCACAATACGATTACAGCATGTGGTACACTAGATAATTATGTGTAATCAGTCGTGCGATGTCTTACGATGTTGGAAATAACACTGTCGTTAAGGAAAAGATTTTAGTTTGACAGGCCACATGGTCGAGTGGTTTATTTAACAAGTTCACTAGGTCGCGGGTTCGATTCCCGTTCGGGTCAAAGACAAAGTCAAAGATTTTTATTTTAAGTAGGCAAGATATACATGCTCTTTTAATAAGTCAGAAGCTAGGCGTCTGTTTCAAAAGGGAATCCTATGGAAATGAACAGACAAGAAACTCCATGATATTTATAATTATCATACAAATGTTTGTACTGCGTCTGGGTGTTTTCTATGTATTATAAGTATGTATTTACAAAAGTAAAGTAGTTTATGTAGAATATCCGTATTCTGGTACCCATAACATAAGCATATAAGCTTCGTTTGGGACCAGAAGATGTTGTGTGAAATTCGATATTACCTACTTCGCTACATATAGTAGACTATATCAAGTGAAGTGAGATTGGGGCTAAAATAACAGGTTAATTATTGCATATACAAATAAAATAAAAAATTACTCAATCTAATAACTTTAACATAAAATGTTTATATTATTAACATATTTTAATTAAATCTAAAACTAAACTAGTGTAGATGTTAATTACTTAATTATTCGTTATAGTTGCAGTTAGTTCTGGTTTATAAATAAGTAAAATTAATACAGTAACATCCGGAAGATGTCGCATATATCAACTTCCTTTAACATTAATTTATTAATTTTTGTAATTGTCTTGCTATGCTTTTACTAAATAAACTAAATTATAGTGGGAAAAATTATAACCATGAGCGGGACTTGAACCCACGACCTCGGAACCGTACTGTTGCTCTCCCATCTGAGCTATCATGGTTCCCGCATATGTTTACCAAATCTTCCACTACAACCTTCTCAATGTGAGTTAAACGTCGCGTCGTGCGATGTTTTGTGTACAACGCCATCTATTGAGCGGTTTGCATCAACTCGATCAATCGATCACTTAGTGTTCTTTACAGAACACAATTGGACAGAAATAATGTTCCTTTAATATTTTATACTGATAAGAATAACTAGCTATTGGCCGCAGCTTCTTACGTGTAGAATTTAGAAAACATACAAAAAGCTATCCTCTTGAACCACTCTATCTATTAAAAAGGCACAAAAGAAAACGCCAGAAGGCTGGCCTTTATTTTGTTAAAAAATAAGCATTGCCACCCAACGTAGCAATGCTGCCAGCCTCCCGGGCACACTTCTATTTGACAGCGATAGGAAGGATTTGATGCCTAGTTTATATGTATATAAAATATTAATTTGTTTTTAATGTACATATTTTTTACATATATTATTTTTTAATTATATATAGATTATTGAAAAATATCTAAATAAATATAATAAATAAATTAAAAAGCCGCAACTAAAACTGTTGTGTAGTTTTCAAAATATAAGCTCATATAGAGACAGACATACAAAAATAATGACTTTGTTTTGTAATAAGTAAAGAATTTCGATAAAAGTTATCGAAAATACCACAAATAAATTAATATCTTAGCCAACTTACGAAACTATTACGGAATTGAAACACATTAAGTATTAGTTAAAATTTAACATCTCTCTTATAATATTTAGGGGAACAGCAGTTGGTGGTGTGTTGATGTTTGGTCGTGTGGGTTCCGTGGTCGGAGCCAATGTCGCCGGAGTCTCACTAGAAGCAGCTTGCACAGCTACATTTTATGGATTTGCTTTATTAATAACAAGTAAGTAATAAATCCTTAGGATTGATCATAATTAAAACTCATTAAAATTTTCAAATAAGGGTAGGCACAGACAGACACTGGGAAGTTTGCCAAGTTCTTATAACAACCTTAAAGGTTAGGTTCGTATTAAAAAATAAGTTAACGTGATACTCGGCGTAATGATATTTTTATTATCTATGTAATACCATTTATACTATTTACCTGCCGGGCCATGATGGTGCATTGAGCCTTACCATGACCCAGAGAGGGGTGGCCCCACTAACTGGGGCTCGATCCGGCGGGGAGAACACTAGGTCCCCCGTCGCGTGGTAAAGTGCCATATTTGCTGCGGCGGGTCTCAGAATACCGACCCGCCGCGCACGACCACCTCTTCGAGGGGGGCTGACGGCTCTTATATACCCATCGACGACCCCCGGACTTCGTACGCGTGGAATTTAGAAAATATTCCCCGTTCTTGCAATATATTTCACGGATGCTTCGCTCCTATTAGTCGCAGCGTGATGTTTTATAGGCTTTCTCGATAAATGAACTATCCAACACAGAAAGAATTTTTCAAATCCAACTCGTGGTTCCTGAGATTGATGCGTTTAAACAAACAAAACAAAGTATATAAGTAAAGATAATGGATATTGTACACAGTTTTTGTTGTAATCAAATAACATAACATGACTGAATTGATTTGTAATTACCTCATTATTCCTTCTTTTTACCAATCCATTAACATTTGGGTATTTCGGGAGGGATTTTGATCTTGTATGCCGTGCCGGTCAGAGGTATTGGCAAAGGTTTTAGTTTCGAGTTTTCTGTCTCTCAATCTATGTGAGTAAATTTAATGGTGAATTTTTGAAATTTGATAACAAATTCAATTTGATTATAGTTTTATGATATAGGTTTAGTTGTACATGTAGAATCGGTACCAATACCTACTTAAATCTTATTACGTTTTAGCAATTATTCTGTCTCTTTATCCCAAAACGCCCCACTATTGGGCACTTCGGGAGGGATTACGGTCTACTATGCCGCGCTGGCCATAGATTTCAAGTTTTGCGTCTTTTACAGAGGATGTTATCTCTGTACAATATACCTTAGCTGGCTTTTACAGCACTTTGGAGAGGAAATGGGGTGGTATTATTCGTATTGTTAATCCGTAACCACACGGACAGAACTATTTAATACTGCATATTTGTACTACAAAATACCTCAGGAAACCCAAAACCCTCAGCAGCGACTTAAAGATTTTACAGACAGGCAGATTTTAAAGCCTATGGATAAAGGTCAAATATTTCCACTGCAATATCAGGCGTTTTTATATTCTAAAATTACAAAGTCATCATCATCATAACATCACGCGTTTTTCCTATGGGGGCAAGCAGAGACTATAGAGCAACTGCTACGATCCAAACATACTTCTTTGGCTTCATATACACTCATATATCTGGTCATACATGCCCGACGGTTGTAAGTACTACGCACTTGATCCTTTTGGAGTATACCGGCGATGACATCGGGGCATATTTTTCTCGGGCGTCCTCTCTCAGCGTTTCCACTTACCTCCGCCGTGCTAATCACTTACAAAGTCATGAACAAAATAAAGTAATAAATGAACTATGATGACTAATATTAAAATTACAAGCATATTTCATAATATATTTTCCTCAGTGTTATCACTTCTCATAGTGACATATTGTAAATTTTAATTACTATCATAATTTCCACGTTATCGCAACTAATAAAGTTGGATAGTAGCTCTCCCTCCTGCGGGTTTTTTATCTAAATCTTTTAATATAAGTAACTCTATTTATGAGTTACTACGCTGAGCTAAGAAAAACAAAAATAGTTTCCTGTTGTAAAAGGTGGCTTTTCCATATAATAAAAGAAATACGCCTCTGAGTTTATCCGGAAAACGTATTTTTTCTCAATCACCGCTATTGACTTATTATAAATACTAGCTGTTGCCTGCAAACTCGTACGCACAGAATTTGGAAACCGAACTTGGAAAGTTATACAACAAAGCCATAGTCTTGAACCACTATATCTATTAAAGAAAACTTGAGAGGTCTCAAGGAACACCCGGATGGAACGAAGTTCCTTTCGATCAGTAAAGGAATTTTATATATTATTATATAAATTATTACATAGTTTAATAGAGACTCAACAATTCATAAAAAATAATATATTATTATTTTATTCATGTTATGAGAGAGAAAGAGGGACAGAGAAACACGCGCACGCCACACGGCTTAAAACTACATATAGAAAAAAGTGTCGATACAACTTTTAGTCTTAATTTTTTCCGTCTAGTCCTCTTTCTTAACGCGCGATAAGGAACTTCGTTCCAAAAACCGCATCGAAATATTTTGCGTAGTTTTGACGATAAGCTCACATAGGGACATACAAAAATAACGACTTTGTTTTGTAATAAGTAAAGATGTTCTGTCTTTTAGAGAGGATGCTTTCTGCTCATATTGCCCTTAAACTGGCTCTTACAGCGTCTTTAGGAGATAATAGGGTGGTTATATTTCTACCCTGGAAGAGAATTGGGAAAGTGGCAGCTCTATTCTTAATTCGTCATAGCACTGCTACTTCTAGAAAGAAAACGAAAGAAAGAAAGGTATAAAATTAATATATTTTTTTGTTTCCAGTATGTGCAGGTCTCAGTTTCCTGTTACCACCAGACTATGCGTCGAAGACACCACACAAAACGACAACGGCACCTGAAAGTTGATGGATATACTTTTATATTAGGACTAAACTTTGTGTTGTCTAATAAATGTATAGGGATTGGTGTGATGACTGGAAATGATTTGGTTCGATGTTAGAAAGACTTGATTCCTTGATTGTAACTTGGGCCCCTGGTCAGCGCGGAACAGTAGACCATAATTCCTTTATAGTACGTATATCATTTTTTCATATGCGTAAGTCATTTCTAGACAGGCAAAGCTGTTGCTACTGTGCTTTGGGTGCCTGGACCTAACACCCGACCCACATTCGTAACATATATATTAACTCTTAATATTTGAGGAAAAGATAACATCTCAGATAGCGAAAACTCTATTTACATATTTAGTTATAAGTTTAGTATCTTTTATAAATCACTGCCCAAATCTTGGTCTGATTTTATATAAACTTTTAAAAATAAGTTGTACTAACCTATGTAATCTACCTCTATTGTTTTATTGGCTTTTTAATAATGTAAGACTTTCCTTTTTTAAAAAGAAGTATCAATATCCTACCAAGTGAGTCAATGCATGTAAACTGAAAAATCTTTATTTAATATTGAATAACATCCACTAATATTTTCCTAATTAACTATGTTAAAATACAGAAATGAGTTTGATTTTATTAACTTTTCGTGTATTTATGAATACAGAATACTGTAAAAGCCAGTTATCAGATGATTAAAGCAGAAAACACCAACGGTGAGTCAGAGATGAAAAACTCAAAATTAAAATACTATCAAAATAAACCCTATATCGATTCGTCTTGTCGGCTCGGCATAGTAAATACAACACCCATCCCAAAATGAGGTGTTGAGATCTAGCGATTCCAATTTCTAATCTAACTTTGGATTTTATTTATGTTGAAAAATACGAGCTTGACTTGAATTTTTTACAAAATATACTCGAAAATAAACCACAGAGTTTATTTTCCAGTTGCGCGTTGGCACGGGCCATAGATAGAATCATGTGTGAGAGATGGAAAACTCGAAAATAAACCCTATGCCAATACGCCTGGTCAGTGCGGCACAGTAGACCATAATCCCTTCAAAGTGGAGGATGCCCGTGCCCAACAATGGGAAGTAAATGGGCTGGAGAGGGTATAAAAAATGTTGTTTTCTCTCTTTTATCTCAGCTTCAAAGGACAAGAAAATGACGTCGTAAATATTTCATAAATATGTAAAACACATAATTTAGTTAACATAAGTATCAATTAACATAATGATCACGTAACGCATGATGTGCTCCATTTACAAAGACACTTCCTAAATATTTGGCACATTTATGTGTCATCTCAATTCTATTAAGTACAATGAGTTCTAGTTAAAAAAAATCTCGCAGTTCTTTCATTATGATGCTAATAGTATAAATCTGAAGAGTTTTTTTCTTGTTTAAACGCGGTAATCTCAGGAACCACTGATTTAAAAAATTGTTCCAGTGTTGGATAGTACATTTATCAAGGAAGGCTATAATCTATATAACATTACGCTGCGAATGGGAGCGAAACATCAGTGAAAAATGTTGAATAAACGGGAAATATCTTTTCAATTTCACACGTACAAAGTCGCAACGCAACAAATTCAGTCCATAAGGTGGTCAAAAGAGGGATGGAAGGGTATTATGGAAGTATGTTGGAAAAAATGAAAAGAGTAAATTTGTAAGACGAGATTGCACTTGAATTTCGACACCCTCCCAGGTTAACTAGTAACTACACTACAAGGAAGGTCACAGAATAGATAGAATTACATGTATAACTTCTTACGTACAAACTAATAGCAATGATACAAAGATAAAACCTAAATGACGAGCCTCGTGGTTGAGTGGTTTATGTAACGGACTGCCGATCAAGAGGTTGCGGGTTCGATTCCCGCTCGGGACAATCATTTGTGTGATTTTTCTAATTGTCATACAAATGTTTGTACTGCGTCTGGGTGTTTCTATGTATTACTAGCTGGCCCGGCAAACGTTGTTTTGCCATACCAAAAAAAGAAAAAAAAAATTAACTATAAACCTCACGGAGCCCGAGACCTTTCCAACGAATTCAAAACCGTGGAAATCGGTTGGTGCGTTCTGGAGTTATAGCGTCAGGAAGGAAAATCCGACTTATTTTTATATAGTAGATAAGGTATGTATTTACAAAAGAAAAGTAGTATAATTACGTATTCTATCCGTATTCTGGTACCCATAACACAAGCATATAAGCTTAGCTTGGGACCAGAGGACGTTGTGTGAAATGTCCGTAAATATTAAAAAAAGATAAAACCACTTTTTACGGATTTAGACGCGTATATTTGTTTAAATTTGGGCCCGATGTTTCGGAGACTGCAGTCACCGTGGTCACGAGACTAAGCTATAACTAATAACTAATCGTAGAAAACACATTATTGTGTTTTCTACGATTAGTTATAACGTCGCGTCGGGCCAAAAATTAAACAAATATACGTGTCTAAATCCGTAAAAAGTAGTTTTATTTCAACAATGGAGTCTCGCAAGTGTTATAAAATATTATGTAAATTTGACCTATGAAGTATCATATCAATCAAGATCGATATCAAGGTCGTCAAAAGCATAATTAGATGATAATGTAAAAGATTAAAAGTATCAATTTTACGGCAAATTTCTAATTATTTCTCGACGATTAACAGGAGCGATAACGATATTTCCTTATCGAATATTAATACAAATATTTTTATGTCTGTACTATATCCTGTAAATATTTATAGCATTAGAAATAAATGAACTGTTTCAAGCCATTTCAAAGATTACTTAGATCAAGCAAAGCTACCGAAGTTTTTAATAAGACTTGGCATCCCTTCTATTTAGAGCAATAACGCTTATAAACGTATTTCAAGCAATAAATGGCATAGGCGTGATATTTAATCAAACATTAACATTTATAATATAGTGGTATCATTTATAATATGGTTTCACTCGCATTTGTAATTATTGAGCCCCCCTCCCAATACATACCAAACCTTAACAAATAATGCAGAAAAAATCTTCCTCTTGAACAACTCTATCTTGTATAAAAACCGCATCAAAATCCGTTGCGTAGTTTTAAAGATATAAGCTCACATAGAGACATACATAGAAAAATAACAAGTTTTTTATAATAATTTAGTTAGTATAAAACAGTCATGGATACCATGGTCCCAGTATAAAACAAAGTCTAACTTATCTTTTTTAAGTTATAAGGAAAACTCGTAAAGAAAACATATAAATTTTCTTTCTATAGAAATAAGTGCGATGTTATTTTCTGTTTGTTAAATTAAAAGTATTATATAAAAATTCAATGTTTGGGAAACAAAGATGCAATATTTTTTAAGTGGGCACGATACCAAACTATGCTCCATACAAAAATATTATGAGCATCGTAGTCCCCTGTTGTCTTCGTGGATAGTGCCTCCAGAGGAACGAATTTTTTTCACAGTATCTAGGTCTTATATATCTATGCTTCTATCACTTTCTTTTTTTAGAAACAAAATAACTAAAAGAAGAAAAAAGGCGACTACGAAACGTCTTTTTTTCAAAAATTGGTAGGTAAAATCTGCTTTAGCTATATTTGTCCCTTTCAGCGCAGTGCTCGGGATAGCAATACCTAAGGCAAATACCTTAATTAGGAGTATAGCACCCTCTTAAAAATAGAAAGCAATAACTAAATACAGAAGTACTTTCACCATTTATCAAGATATAAACAACGAAAGACAACAGGATATATCACTGATATCATAATTACATGTAAATTATTACAAATCCTTTACTTTACCTTGTGTTATCTTCACAGTCAATTATTATTGGCTTATGTTTAATCTGCGTCACTTATTACTGTATTAGTTTTATCAAAAAGTCTTGTCCTACAATTGTTTTATAGATAACTTTATATTTTGCCGTCTATTTTCAAGTGATCTAGTAAAATTATTATCATGTTATTAATACCGTGCCAATCTTAGTATTTTTTTTTTCTATGTATATTGCAATCTGTCACGTAGGACATTCAACAATTGGTTTGTGTGTGTCATTGACTTGTGCGGGCGTCATCCATGTATACTAGTCCGCAATATAATCTTAGTATAAACTACTCATTTATAATTAAATACTTATATTTTTAATTATATACTTTAAAAGGAGATTTTATCACAGAGATAATAAACGTGTTATAGTATAAAGACTATTATTAATAACAAGTTTTGACAATTTTCGCGAACCTATTTTAGCGAACTTTTAAACCTCCGATAAGTCATTATGAATAAGACCATTAGACTAATTTTGATACACATCCGATAGGTTATTTGTAAGTCAATAAAATTGAATTTTTTCTTAGAGCTTTTAGATCTTTAGGCTAAGATTTTTTTTCTGTTAAGATGATTATGTTCTGAATTGGACTAAACTAAAATCATACATACATGTATAAAAGTATATATTTATTTGTATCTGCTATTAGCATTTTCGTCTATTTTAGTACACCGAAAGTCGCCTATTCTGCCTCGGTCAAGTCCATCTTAAGGTTGTCTGGGAGAGATCGCAGTCCGCGATAAAACCGCCCTTTGTACCTATCATAAGTCTAGTTAAGTAAGATTTGTGAATCATTATGGTGTGCAATAAAGAATATTTTATTTTATTTATTTTAAAATCATTTGTAGTTATGAGTTAACATAATTATAACGTTAATTTCTTATTTTTTGCAAATGATTTGCTATACTTTTACATAATAAATTAAATTATAGTCGAAACAATGATCACCGTGAGTGGGACTTAAGGGCCTACATCAATATTATCGTATATCATCGCCGACACGTACATATTAACACAGCCAGTAGGCACAGAAAATGAAGAATTAGGGATACTTTTCCTATTTACTCAAAATCTACTAAATATATTTTAATTCTGTACATAATAGTTACCTATGTTTTTAAAGTTATTTCATTAGTTAATACGCGATAATAGACCGACAAATGAAAAAAATAAAAAATTAGAGAGGTTGTTTCGCCAAGATTTTCTATCGAGAAAACTTTTTTCAATCGCGTTTCTGAGTTCATGCGATCCTAGATCATATATTGAAAAAACATATACTTAAAAATTAGAACTCTAGCCATTCAATCTAAAGAAACAATGAAAACTTCGTACATAGAAAAATGCACGAAGCAGTATCCTCTTAAACCCACGACCTTATAAACATAACCGTTTCGCCTTTTTCCTTCCAGGATAGGTCTCTACCTTGCCCTATCGGTATCTCTACACTAAAGACATCGGAAAGCAAATTGCTATGAACTTATCAATTTTCTTGACTATAATATTGCATTTGCTTTAATATTTGTACTGCGTCTGGGTGTTTACTATGTATTATAAGTATGTATTTACAAAAGAAAAGTAGTATATGTATTCTATCCGTATTCTGGTACCCATAACACAAGCATATAAGCTTAGCTTGGGACCAGAGGACGTTGTGTGAAATGTCCATGAATATTTATTATTTATTATTATTTAAAACGCCAGTGATTTTGAAATAACTTATATAGTCTGATACTCAACATTAATTAATTAAAATATCATTAATATCTAAATAGGAGAAACCCGATTGATTGAGAGCATAACCAACGAATGAACAGCCAAAACTGCAGAACAAAGGAATCTAAAAGTTGGTCTTGTTCTGCAAAAAGGAATCTAAAAGGTTAAATGCTAATGCAGGCAAGTGGTAAGAAAAATCTTTATGGGAATTTAGACTACAATGAGGTGGAAAATAATGTAAAATTCCGTCATTGTTTACAATTATAATAATAAATATATATTTATTTTTTTCGCAATAAAAGGTAGCCTAAGTCGTTTCTCAGGGTCTAAAGATTGTCTGTGCCAAATTTCATCAAAATCGGTTGAGAGGTTTAAGCGGGAAAGCGTAACAGACATACAGAGTTACCTTCGCATTTATAATATTAGTAGGGATTATGAAAATCGTAGCAGCTTTACTAAAAAGTAATACTAAAATCCTGTTACGTAGTAACAGTTAAGAGGATACCAAAATAGCTTCGTGCATTTTTCTTTTCATTTCATTGTTTCTTTAGATTGAATGGCTAGAGCTCTAATTTTTAAGTATATGTTTTTTCAATATATGATCTAGGATCGCATAAACTCAGAAACGCGATTGAAAAAAGTTTTCTCGATAGAAAATCTTAGCAAAACAACCTCTCTCATTTTTTATTTTTTTCATTTGTCGGTCTATTATCGCGTATTAACTAATGAAATAACTTTAAAAACATAAGTAACTATTATATATAGAAACACGTAAATCAGAATTAAAATATATTTAGTAGATTTTGAGTAAACAAAAAAAATAACCCTAATTCTTCATTTTCTATACCTACTAGCTGTGTTAATATGTACATGTAGGCCCTTAATTCAATATCTTACAGATTGAAAATTTTATGCCAGTATATTGTACTGTAAATGCTTTGATAAGTAATTATTTTGTCGTATTATGATAGTCATTGTTTTTCGTGAGTTGTGGTTTGTTCGAAGCTGTTTGTATGCATGTTAAACGCATGATACGATACGATCATGTACCTATACTAATATTATAAAGCTGAAGAGTATGTTTGTTTGTTTGAACGCGCTAATATCAGGAACTACTGGTATGTATTAAAAAAATTCTTTTTGTGTTCGATAGTCCACTTATTGAGGAAGGCTTATAGCGTCACGCTGCGATTAGGAGCGCAGTATTAGTGAAAAATGTTGCAAAAACGGGAAAATTTTTCCAAATTCCACGCGTAGTAGGTACGAAGACGCGGTTAACAGCTCTTTCAAAGTATAAAAGTGCACTAATTTACATTTTTAGAAGTATTTTAAAAGCTTTGTATCTTCTTCTTCTTCTCCAGCCCATTTATGTTCCACTGTTGGGCACGGGCCTCCTCCACTTTAGGAGGGAATATGGTCTACTGTGCCGCGCTGACCAGTCGTGTTGGCACTTGGCACAGGGTTATTTTCGAGTTTTCCGTCTCTCACAGAAGATGTTATGTGTGCAATATCCCTTAGCTGACTTTTACAGCACCCTTGGGAGGTGATGAGGTGGTGACACTTGTATTCTTAATCCGTTACGGAAAAAGCTTTATATAGCGTAGTATTATAAAAAATATTAATTGTATTTAAATTATGTTAAAACTACAGACATAATTACGTTTGTCCACTTCAAACAATAGTATATTACTGCTTTGGTAAACATATTATTATCAACATATCATTTTAATTAAATTTATTTAAAATAATGTTTGTACGTTATTGTTGCTTAAAACATGAATATCAAAGCTGTTACATAAGTTTTAAATAATAAATAAATAAATATTCACAGACATTTCACACAACGTCCTCTGGTCCCAAGCTAAGCTTATTATGCTTGTGTTATGGGTACCAGAATACGGATATAATACATAAACTACTTTTCTTTTGTAAATACATACTTATAATACATAGAAACACCCAGACGCAGGACAAACATTTGTATGACATTTATAAACATCACACAAATGATTGTCCGAGGCGGGAATCGAACCCGCGACCTCTTGATCGGCAGTCCTCAATATAAACCACTACACCACGAAGCCCGTCAATAGTACCAATCTAACAATTCAAACCAACCAATTTAACTAAAAATTTTATTAAATTTAATTAACCAAAACAAAACCAATTTAGCCAATTCTACATGCACTACTAAACATTTACTAAACTATAATAACCATAAAAAATAGCAGGGATTTTATTCAGACCTATGCTTTTAAGCATATAAAGAATTTTAAAAAATTATGGTGAAAATTTCTATTGGCTACGTTATATTTTATCATCATCATAACATCACGCCTTTTTCCCACGGGAGTAGGCAGAGACTATAGAGCGCCATCTGCTACGATCCAAACATACTTCCTTGGCTTCATCCACACTCATACATCTGGTCATAGATGCCCGACGGTTGTAAGTGCTACTGTTGACAGTTTATAAACGTTTATATTAGTTTAAATACCCTTTTAATGTATTGATCTATGTAACAGAATCTTCGAAAGTGATTTACACCCACTTGCAGTAGTTGGATTGATCTGAAATTTTGCATGTTTATTAAGGACCGATGACAATGCAATAATTTATAAAAATATTCAAGATTTTTGAGCGTGTTTTTTAGTTTTTGAACTAAGCAAATTATTTTCCTATCAATATAAAGAATGTTAGCGGATTTCACCACTCAGATACAGACTGTTCGTTAATCGTTATCTAGTTGTTATGTACCACACAATATGATTAAAGTATTAAGGTAATATAAGAGATTATTTACTAGAAAACAGACACCGATTCATATTTATTTACGGCGACGGGCTTCGTGGTGGAGTGGTTTATGTAATGGACTGCCGATCACGAGGTCACGGGTTCGATTCCCGCTTGGGACAATCATTTGTGTGATATCCATAAATGTTTTACAAATGTTTGTACTGCGTCTGGGTGTTTTCTATGTATTATAAGTATATATTTACAAAAGAAAAGTAGTTTATGTAGTATATCCATATTCTGGTACCCATAACACAAGCATATAAGCTTAGCTCGGGACCAGAGGACGTTGTGTGAAATGTCCATGAATATTTATTATTTATTTTCATGTATAACTGAGTGGTGAACTTTAAAAAAGAAGGCGGTATTACACCTTTTTCTGTAACAAAAGGTAAAACTGGACCATATTTCTAAAACTTCGCTGTTCATCTCTCCATCCTAATGGATCTGGCTGTATCTCTAAAACTTTGATATTTTGACGGTACTCGTGATCTAGTGGTTCCTGTAACGGACTGCCGTACACGAGGTCATCGATTCGATACCGCTCAGGACAATCATTTGTGTGATATTTATAATTGTCATACAAATGATTGTACTGGATCTGGGTAAAAGTAGTATATTTATTCCATCCATATTCTTGTACCCATAACAAGCATATAAGCATATAATATAATAAGCATAAATATTTATTTATTATAGCTAGAAACTAGAACCCTCCGTGTGAGAGTCTAACGAAATTTTTGAACGTGCCTTCAATCCCTTGGTGGAAATAGGGATAACAGTAAACGTCTCCACTTCTCCAGATTTCTATCATCAGATGAGATTAACAACTATTAGACCTACTATACACGTAATAAAGGCGTTTGTATTATGTCGATCGTCCCTTAATCTGAATTTTTGCACACCTATCAAGGACGGATGACACATAACCGATGACTATATTGCACACGATGTTAAGCACATTATTTTGTTGGTTTCTGATTACTCCTACTGCTTTTACTGTTAGCAACAATGTGATTGGTATTAAATAAAACTACTTTTAACGGATTTAGACGCGTATATTTGTTTTAAATTTTGGCCCGACGTTTCGGAGACTTTGCAGTCACCATGGTCACGGGTGAGACAAAATTTAAAACGAATATACGCGTCTAAATCCGTTAAAAGTAGTTTTATTTAAACATATACACTCGTATTCACAAACAATATTTACCTATGTAAGTACTTAAGAGGATACCAAAATTCTTCGTGATTTTTCTACGTACGAAGTTTTCATTGTTTCTTTAGATTGAATGGCTAGAGCTCTAATTTTTAAGTATATGTTTTTTCAATATATAATCTAGGATCGCATAAACTCAGAAAAGCGATTGAAAAAAGTTTTCTCGATAGAAAATCTTAGCGAAACAACCTCTCTCATTTTTTATTTTTTTTCATTTGTCGGTCTATTATCGCGTATTAACTAATGAAATAACTTTAAAAACATAAGTAACTATTATATCTAGAAACACGTAAATCAGAATTAAAATATATTTAGTAGATTTTGAAAAAATAGCCCTAATTCTTCGTTTTCTATACCTACTAGCTGTGTTAATATGTACCTACATGTCGACGATAATATTGATGTAGGCCCTTAAGTGTTGATGCACTGTGCAAAGGCTATCACTTCTCAGTGCGTTCCGTTCATCGAGCCTTTGTATTCATAGACAAAACTTAGCTATGCGTTCAGTTTAACAAACGCATAGTGCGCTTCACCACATAATAAGTATTGTTTGTGAAATGATTTCGCTACCCCTGTGCGTCCATGCCTACTATGAGACCTCACAGTAACGTTTGTGAATACGGCTGATAATGTGATTGGTACTTTATTAAGATATTTATTAAGCTAAGATTCAGCCATAAATGAGAGTCAATGAAAATATTCGCTTCTTTGTTGGAGGTAAGTTAGGTAGTCAACCTTTTTCCGTCCACTGATGGACATAGGCCCCCCCTCATAGAACGCCACAACGCGCGGTTCTGAGCTAACTGGATCCAGCGATCCCTTTCACGATATCATCAGTCCACCTTTTTGGGGGTTGCCTCACGCTGCGTTGTCCGATGCGAGATTACCACTCGAGGACCTTTTGACATGCCCAACCTTGAGAAATTATTAGGCTTGGCGGACGTAAAACATTAACAGCACAGACTCCATAGTAATAATGTACTCACCGTGTTACGCAGACGTCTCGGGTTTGTCTCCAGGATCGACATGAATTTTATCATCCAAACCAAAATAAATGTGAAAATTTTGACAAGCTTAGGTGTTAATGTGTGGAACGAAACTATAGCGTGATTTAAAAGACTATCAACGCCATCTATCGAGTGACATAGTAAACTTCTGTTTGTTAGGTTTGATTTCAAAATTTCATGCGTATGAAATCGCGGGCAACAGCTAGTGCTGTATAAATAATCAACAACAGCTAATACTAGAAATATATCCCTGATGAAAATGATGGTACATCATCATGCCGTCATACCTTTTTCCTAATGGGTGTACGTAGAGACTATAGAGCGCAATGTGCTATGATCTAAACACACTTCCTTAGCATCATTTCATACATAGTAATAATTTACATAGCACAAAAACTAAAAAAAACGTGCTTTAAAATCCTGAATATTTTTTCCATTATTCCAATGTCATCGATCGTTAATGGTGTCGATTCTACGTCCACAACTAAACTTAACTTAACTAAAAAATGAAAACCACTATTGCTGTATATTGATTATTTGGTTATTTTGTTGTGTATTTTTATATTAATTACAATCGTTAATCTATAATAAACAGATTTGCTAAGAAGAAAGAATCGTTAAGATTACGGAATTGTGTTATTGACACAATCAAATTTCATTTTTTAGTTAAGTTAAGTTTAGTTGTGCGCGTAGAATTGGTACCATTATGTGTGAAAATTTCAGATCAATCCGACTATTGTAAGTGGGTAAAAATCACTTTCAAAGATTCAGTTAATTATTACATTAATAAGTACCGAGGTGATAAAAGCGTACTAAAAAAAAGTATATATAAATACTTATGCATTCCTGTCTTAAATAAAACGGACTTTTTACGGATTTAGACGCGTATATTTGTTTTAAATTTTACCCCGAAGTTTCAGAGACTTTGCGGTGACCATGGTAACTGCAAAGTCTTAAAGTGATTTATTTAAACAAATGAATCACGCAAGTGTTAGAGAATATTACATTCCTGTCTCCCTCTTTAAATATATACACGCGTGATGTTTAATAATCAAATAAGTAGTTAAAAATAATACAAAGTGTTGAGAAATACGTGTTTAAAGTAGGAAGTTAATATAACATACAATAGCTAAACAAAGTTTATTTATTAGTTTCTAACTTATATTTTTATTACGTTGATTTTAGTTGATAATTATATTGTTACGAAAATTTGACGCCATAGATAACCTTTAATAGAACACACGAAACAGAATCAACGCACACCTAACGTATACGCTATTGTCAATGGTAACACGACATATAACTCTACGATCAATGAAAATGGATTATTACATACTCCGCAACCAGTGCCTGCCTCAAACATTGGCGTATTTTGATTAATTGGCTATATCTTTGTGTAATTTTTTATTAATTAGAACCTGAGTAAGTAAGTCTATAATAAACAGATTTTCTAATAAAAAAGTTCTGTTAACATTTCCGAATCGTGCTATTTACACTATTGATTTTCATTTTTTAGTTAAGTTGTGCAGGTAGAATCGGTAGCACTATCAATTTTCATTCTTTAGTTAAGTTTATTTGTGCACATAGAATCGGTACCATTGAAGGTGATCTATGGTTGACGCGTACAATAAACCTCAGTTTGTTATCGGACTAGAAGCTATACGATATAATGAGAGAAAACAGTAGAAATATTTCAGTCTTATGTCTTGTGCCTAAGTATAAACATCTCCGCGTTCATTCATGACTACGTTATTACGATAATAGGTACGTACCAGTGTTTTTTTTATAAATAAATTAAAAATAATTAATTTATATAAAAATAAGTTATAAAAATAATTTACGAAATAGCTTGGTGTTTCTTTTAGACAATTTTGTTGAAGGCTTTTGTGCTAGACAAAGCAAATAAGAGCCTCTCTCTATTTTTAGTTTTCTAATAAAATATTTATGAATTGTTGACCTTAAATTCTGGTGTTTAAAAATTTTTAATTATTTTATTTACAATAGGTATTAAAAGATATAAAAAATATCAGTATTAAGTGATACAAGTATATGCGTATTTTATAGTAAAAATATAGGACTTTAAAAATAAGTTGAGTTCGGTGTTGGTCTTAGTTTTGATTCCCGGCTCAGGTAAAAAGTGTTCTATTGTTTTTAGAAAAAAATTAATGTTAGTGTTTGTCTGAAGTCTATCTGATTTACTGATAAAGGCGCTTACTACGTGAAGTTAAATAAAATAGAAATTTTCCATAAAGTGTATTTCAGTACTGCTTACCCAGTGACATGCTAGCGTGAATAAAACGTATATAACTTAAAGTTTGTTATACATTTTTGTTTGTTAACCTATTTTGTATGTATAGTGATGGCTAAAAACACAATAACATTACTATCCCATTATCTGGGGTGACATTATGAATTAAAGTTGGTAATTTTTAATAACACGCATAAATAATATCGGTATGTATCTATCAATGTATTAATCTATGTAACAGAATCTTTGAAAGTGATTTTCACCCACTTACAGTAGTCGGATTGATCTGAAATTTTGTACATATATCAAGGACAGATGACAATGCAATAATTTAAAAAAACATTTAGGATATTCAAGCGTGTTTTTTAGTTTTTGAACTAAGTAGATTATTATATAGAGTTGTGAAAATCGGTGTTTAGGACAAAGTCACGAGTTATCTACTAGCTTTATTATAATTTTATAATTACAAAGAAACTTAATAATAATAATTCGATTTATTCATGATATTTTTAGTGCTTATCATTAAATTAAACATGTTTTAAATTTAATTTTAAGTAATTAGCATTAAATTAACATCAAATAATAATTTCGTACTAGAAACAATGATATGGAAGTATTTGGAAATTAGTTTGTTTTACAGATATGAGTGATAAAAAATAACCAAAACACTTAACGCTTAACAAAGTGTATTTAAGTGTATTATATTTATTACAAGTTGCAATGATAATCTAATATATAAAATTCACGTGTCACAGTGTTAGTTACCGTACTCCTCCGAAACGGCTTGACTGATTTTCCTGAAATTTTGTGTACATATCCTCTAGGTCTGAGAATCGGCCAACATCTATTTTTGAAATCTTTTTTTTTGGTATGGCAAAACTACGTTTTGGTCAGCTAGTTTAATATATAAGTAAGTAGATTTTGTTAATTTGTATGCACTAAAAATTATGTAAAATTTTTGATGTATACCTTTTGAGGTTACATTGTTAGGCACACTTAATCATTACGACTGTGTGTTTTCAAAAGTGTAGGCAGAATTGTAAATATTGTTATAATATAAAAACTGTAACACATTTTTTGCATCCCACATTATAAATAATGATAGTGGCAAGTTACTTTTAAAGAATAAAAAAATTTAATAGCATAGTTAAGTAATTTATTGATTTTGCAATTGACATGCAATGCTTTACTTAATAAATTAAATTATGGTGGAAAATGTGATTGCCGCAAGCGGGACCTGAACCCACGACCTCGGAATACCGTTCCGAAGCTCTTCCAACTGAGCTTATCGCGGTCGTGCTTGTAGCATTCAAATCAACCACCACAATCGTCACTCTATTGAGTTTATATCCATAATTTAATTTATCAAATAGCATAGCTTATGTATTGTTCCGATTTTTATGCTACATAGCTTTAGAATTTCATTAAAATCGATTCAGTAGTTTCTGTGTGAAAAAGCAACAAACATCCTCACACCCATTCACCTATACAAACTTTCACGATTAAAATAATAGCACAATTATTATTAGTGTCTACATTACAGTGTGCCTTATCTTATAGATTTTCAAGTCCTTGATTAGTTAAGTGATTGCAAAATACTAGAAAATAAATCAAATGACAGTAATTATTGATAACAAGCCGTTACCCGCGACTTCATTCGCTTAGAATTTAGAAAAATATCCCTGTTTTTAGGGTTCCGTACCCAAAGGGTAAAAACGGGACCCTAAAAACCGTCCGTCCGTCCGTCCGTCCGTCCGTCCGTCCGTCCGTCCGTCCGTCCGTCCGTCTGTCACCAGGCTGTATCTCAAGAACGGTGATAGCTAGAGAGTTGAAATTTTCACAGATGATGTATTTCTATTGCCGCTATAACAACAAATACTAAAAATAAAATAAAATAAATATTTAAGGGGGGCTCCCATACAACAAACATGATTTTTATGGTTCCGTACCCAGTATCTCAAGAACGGTGATAGCTAGACAGTTGAAATTTTCACAGATGATGTATTTCTATTGCCGCTATAACAACAAATACTAAAAATAAAATAAAATAAATATTTAAGGGGGGCTCCCATACAACAAACATGATTTTTAGGGTTCCGTACGCAGTATCTCAAGAACGGTGATAGCTAGACAGTTGAAATTTTCACAGATGATGTATTTCTATTGCCGCTATAACAATAAATACTAAAAATAAAATAAAATAAATATTTAAGGGGGGCTCCCATACAACAAACATGATTTTTTTACCGTTTCTTGCTCGATACTAATAACGTTGCCTTATGTTGCATAGATAATGGTACGGAACCCTTCGTGCGCGAGTCCGACTCGCACTTGACCAATTTTTTTTACATTTTTCACTAATGCTTCGCTTTATGCTTTCGTGGTCGCAGCGTATTATATAAGTTTAAGAATTTAAGAATATAGCCTATAATAGCCTTTCTCGATAAATGTATTATCAACACTGAAAGATTTTTTTCAAATCGGACTAGTGGTTCCTGAGATTAGCGCGTTCAAACAAAAAAACTCTTCGGGTTTATAATACTAAATATAGATAATAAGCATTTCACAGATTTAATAAAAGTGAGTCACCTAAATACCATAGCACTCTATTCTCATATTCTAGCTTCTAGCCTCAATATATTCTCTCTTATTTGCATACAAAATAACGCCCTTTGACTGTGTGAAGACTTATTTATTACGTGTTGACCTAAAAAGACGCACGGACATATTAAATTAACATATTGAACTAAAATTTTATAATTTAGTAAAAATGAAATATTAGTTAATAGGTAATTTTTAAATCGCCTTTATTAGTTCGGTACGTATCTGTCAACGTAATCTATGTAACGGAATCTTTGAAAGTGACTTGCACTCCCTTGCAGTATTCACATTGAATTAGAAGTTTACAAACATATTAAATACGAGTACCAATGACCATGTAAAATAACATTCAGAATTTTTAAGCGTGTTATTAAATTTTTTACGTAAGCAAATTATTATTATTTAAAAGTATCCAATACGAATAAAGATATCAATTGCCATACATATACAGGAAAGAAAGAAAAAGAAAAATGTACATGTGGTACAAATTGATTTTTCTTTTTCTTTCTTTCTTTCTAATAAAAGCGTAAAAACAAGCTGAAAAACACGCACATATATTAAATTTTGATTCATCAATTATTGATTCAAAATTTTAGTTTATCCGGACGTTTAAAAGGGCTTCCAAATTACGTTTAAAGATTACGCTCCATAAATACATAGATTAATAGACACATAGATACGAAAGAGTCTGTTAAAACATGATTAAAACCATCTTAAAAGTGTAAAATTGACACACCTCCTTAGTGATAATTATATACTTGCTATGATAAAAATATCAAATTTTATAAATGAATATTTAAACAGACCTAACACAACTAATAAAATATTTAAATGTTATCAGTTAAGATATGACATTTATTGTATAACATTGTCGAAGGTGAAATTTTAGCTCGTATTGGAAGATACAAAGTCATACAAACAAATTTTACAACATCGCAACATTATATCTGATAGCTTTTGACTTTTTGAAACAGACTTAGTTGTAAAGGTCGTCTATTCGATTCTCGATAGAAAAATTGTATAATATAATATGTTCACCAATGTGTGCTGAAATTTGTCATGTAAACGTTGTTTTTTTGGCCCCAAATTCACAAGTTATGTTTTTATTACTTATTTCTCTCTCTCCAGCCCGTTAATGTTCCACTGTTGGGCATGGGCCTCCTCCACTTTGGGAAGGATTATGGTCTACTGTGCCGCGCTAACCAGGCGTATTGGCACAGGGTTTATTTTAGAGTTTTCCGTCTCTCACAGAGGATATCATCTGTGCAAAATATCCCTTAGCTGGCTTTTACAGCACCCTTGGGAGGAGATAGGGTGGTAATACTTGTATTCTTAGTCCGTCACCACACGGATGAATTACTTATTTACACTTGACTAAATAGTTGGTTTCATTTTTTGCAATTTTCTCAAAAAGGATACAAATTTTTTTGTTACATTTCTTGTCGAAGCTAGTCTAAAATATGATGCAACTCCATATACTCGTAAGTATATTATACTAGCTTTTGTCTGTGACTGTGGAATTTTGAATTTTTTTCCGTTTTTAAAACCTTTTTTTGCTAAAGTTTCGCTCCTATACGTCGCAGCGTGATGTTATATAGCCTAAAGCCTTTCCCGATAAATGCCATATCTAACACTGAAAGAATTTTTCAAGTCGGCACAGTGTTTCCTGACATTACCGCGTTCAAACAAACAAACAAACTCAATATTAGTAGGTAATAGATATAGATTACTGTATATATAAACATTGGTCGATGCTCTATCTTATATGTAATACTTACGTCTATAAATGTAATAATTTATTCAGTAAAGATCTTGACCGCATGAACTAATAGTCCAAGACATAATCAGTAGCTCTGATAACAAGATTAAGTAATACCACATGCAATACTTGGATTTAAATCATCACGCGTTTATTGTGTACGTGGACAGAGGTGCATTTTGCAGCATATATGCTGTTGTAGATGCTGCGGCTATTGCTAAGTCTTTTAGTAGAGTGGTGAGAAAAATATTAAATACCTCGTACTATTTATTTATATAAAAAGGCATGTATTGTTGTTTTTACATCGTCGTCGGTACTGGATTGTAAAATTTCAGATAATTTCGACGTTCTAATGGGGTCGAAAGTCTGTTCAAAGATTCCAAATTTATATAATACTAGCTGTCCCGGCAAACGTTGTTTTGCCATACTAAAAAAAAAAAGGTTTGAAAAATAGATGTTGGCCGATTCTCAGACCTACTGAATGTGCATGTAAAATTTCATAAAAATCGGTCAAGCCGTTTCGGAGAAGTACGGTAACTAACACTGTGACACGTGAATTTTATATATAACTAGCTGACCCGGCAAACGTTGTTTTGCCATACTAAAAAAAAAAGTTTGAAAAATAGATGTTGGCCGATTCTCAGACCTACTGAATATGCATGTAAAATTTCATAAAAATCGGTCTAGCCGTTTCGGAGGAGTAGGGTAACTAACACTGTGACACGTGAATTTTATATATTAGACTAGCTGACCCGGCAAACGTTGTTTTGCCATACTAAAAAAAAAAGGTTTGAAAAATAGATGTTGGCCGATTCTCAGACCTACTGAATGTGCATGTAAAATTTCATAAAAATCGGTCAAGCCGTTTCGGAGAAGTACGGTAACTAACACTGTGACACGTGAATTTTATATATTAGATAGAAGCCCGCGACTCCGTACGCGTGGAATTTAGAAAAACTTCCCCGTTTTTACAACATTTTTCACTAATGCTTTGCTATTCGTCGCAGCGTAATGCTATATAGTCTATTACCTTCCTCGATAGATGTACTATTTAATACTTTAATTTTTTTTTACATAGGACCAGCGATTACTGACGGTGTGGCACGTTCAAATAAACAAACAAACTCTTCAGCTTTATAATATTAGTCTAGATTCTATGACATATTATGTAAAATACATAAGACTCAATACAGTCATGAATAGAAACAAAACTAATCAAACTGTGTTAAAAAAAAAAAGAATGTGGTGTCGTGGGACACCAGGTAGGAACGAAGTTCCTTCGGCTAATGTAGAATCGACACAATTTGCAGAAAAAGAAAGAAAGAGAAAGGTATTATACACTACTCGTCTGTGTATGCGACTGTCGCGCCTGCGCACGTCTCATTTAACGGTTTTTTTTCACGCATTTTTCTTACGGTTTTACTATCACATTTTTTTCTGTTCGGTCACGCAGCGAAATCCCTATCCCCTCCAAGCCTGCCGTAAGGAACTTCGTTCCAACAAAACAAATAAAGTTGAAATCCTTCCCCTTGAACCACTCTATCTCCATCAAGATTCATTGCGTAGATATAAGACTTAAGCTCATATTAGGGCATACAGATGTAATTACTTTATTTTATAATAAGAAAAGATTGCCAGTCATGTTAGATTGGTCAAACCCCGAAAAAACATGTGCATAAAACTGTATGCCGTAGACAAAATGATCAATTATCTATCAATCATCTTAGCTTACGTAATAATTAAGATTAAACTATTCAGGGCTAATTATATACTGTTAAATTATGAGACATACTTTAAGTAAAAATAAGTTATAATCTTATACAACAGCAGTATGTATAAAATAAATTTAATTGTATAAATTATGCATCGCTCTTTTTCATTGCATTATTATTGTGCTAAGAGATATATCACTGTTATTATTTATCTACGCAGAAATATTTAATTTTTGAATAGAATAATTAATTCTGAAGAGGTTATTGTAGACTTTGACCTATATTTATTTTCACAAATAGAACTTTAATAATAATCTACTTGGTTAAAAAAGTAAAAGCACGCTTGAAAATTCTGAATGTTTTTTTAATTGTTGCATTGTCATCGGTCCTTAATATGTGTGCAAAATTTCAGATCAATCTGACTATTGCAAGTTGGTGAAAATAACTTTTAAAGATTTCGTTACATAGATTAATACATTGATGGATACCTACTGAACTAATAAAAGCGTGTTAATAAAACAAACTGACGAATAGATAATCTCTTTCTTTCGAAATCGATTATAAAGTAATGGAAATTTACAGTAGAAAATATAGATAAATAGCTGTACCCCGCGACTCCATACGCGTGGATTTGAGGAAATTTTCCCCAAATTTTGCAACATTTTTCACTGACGCTTCGTTCCTATTGGTCGCAACGTGATGTTATATATATAACTGATAGCCTTCCTAGATAAATGTACTATCCAACACAAAAAAAAAATTTTATTCAAAAAGTAGTTTTTGAGATTAGCGCGTTCAAACAAACAAACTTTTCATAATATTATAATATTATATATTAGTAGAGATTTGTATAATGAAGGGGTAAACGTCTAACTTTTGTTTGAATACTTCGAGCTAGATTTAGACAAAAATATACCCATCTAAATCTTTAAGAAGTAACTTTATTAAAGTAGAAACACTCCCATTATTTTGAGAATATTTTGATATGGAATTATGACAGGAAAACATCCAGTAGTTGAGTTAAGATCAAGTAATGAGGATGATGATAGAATAATATTTTCTAACACTTGCGCGACTCATCTGTTTAAATAAAACTACTTTTTACGGATTTAGACGCGTATATTTGTTTTAAATTTTGGCCCGACGTTTCGGAGACTTTGCAGTCACCATGGTCACGGGTGAGTCTCTCAGTTTTATTTAAACATGATGATAGAACATAAACTTACTATAATCTGCTTGAACACTTGCTCATAAGACCTAAATTTATTACTATAGCCCACACAATATTACCAGAAATAACAAATAATATTAATATTAATATATTTCGTAACTTTTAATCAGCGGAACATACAATATTAAGCGCACAAATATAATTCAAATTAGATTGTGCTAAATTATACTAAAATTAACAAGAATATTATTTAAATTAATTGCTTGCTTTGTTTTTATGTAAAATAACTTAATATTAGTTATTTATATTGCATGTTATGTCATTAACTAGTTCTAGTATTTTAATAAGGGGTCTAGTGACCTTTATTATAGTTATGATTTTTAGCGTTCTGTAACAAACAGTATTAAGACTACACCGTCTGTGCGTCCACTTGCTTGTGTTATGGGCGCTAGTGAACGGGCATACAATGTATATGTCGTAGGAGACTTGATTAAAATAATTTACATAAGGACTTTTAGTTTTAACTTAGCTTCCAAGATTATGAAGTAAGTCCTCAAATTGTGTCAATGGTGAGTAATTTGTTTATTTACTGTAGTTAGTGATGAGCCTGAAATGGTGACCCGTTGAATATTCATAAAAAGATCCTTCCAAACCAGTTACACGTGTCGTAAGCCACGGAACTCGCTCATCGTAGTTAATGGAATGTTGTAGTTAATGTAGTTAGTTTGTCCAGTATTACAAGGCCTTTAGATTAATGAATGCTTTAGCTGAAGATACAGGTGATTTCTAGTCATGTTTTCTGATATATGCTATTTTTTAGAAATACTCGTCATATCTAGAAAACACCTAGACACAGTACATATATTTGTATGACAAATATAAAATCATCATCATAACATCCCTTTTCTCATCGGGGTAGGCAGAGACTATAGAGAGCCATCTGTTACGATCCAGACATACTTCCTTGGCTTCAGTTACATTCATACATCTATACTCATATTATAAAGCATATTATAATATATATTATAAAGAAGATTTTGTTTGTTTTAACGCGCTAATCTCAAGAACCTCTGGTCCGAGTTGAAAAATTTATTTCAGTGTAGGACAATGTATTTATCGAGGAAGGCGACATAACATCATGCTGTAACTAATAGGGAGAAGTATCAGCGTAAAATGTTGCGAAAATGAGGAACATTTTCTACACTTTGAAAGTCAAACAACAGCTAGTCTAAAATATAAGATGTCACTCAAATAAACGGTCCCGTGCGGAAATCGATCCCCCGATCTAGTGAACGGCGGTCTGTTACAATTACATGAATCATTATACCACAACGGCTATCAACTTTCTGACGTCAAACTTATTGAAATGTGTTAAAATAAAAGAACATTTTTATATTTCAACGTTTAATATGAGCTATAATATCCGTTTCGTCAACCATTATACCCTTAAGTTAATCATCACATCTGTTAGATAAAAATGACGCCAATTTTGATGCGTCAAAAACTTAAACTAACTTAACTAAAATAAATAAATATTCCTGGACATTTCACACACCGTCCTCTGGTCCCAAGCTAAGCTTATATGCTTGTGTTATGAGTACCAGAATACGGATAGACTACATAAACTACTTTTCTTTTGTATATACACACGTAAAATACATAGTAAATACCCAGATGAAGTACAGACATTTGTATGACAATTATAAATATCACACAAAATTGTTCCGTGCGGGAATCGAACCCGCGACGTCGTGAACGGCAGTACGTTACTTAAACCACTCGACCACAGGCTCGTCTGTGAATGAAAACAATAAGTGTGTATTTTTATCAATTAGATATTTCTTTGTACACATATATATTAATTAATAGTCTATAGCACTCTATAGTCATAATAGTCTGTAATCAGTCTATAACTCAGTTTTAAAAATAAGAAAGATCTATTAAGAGGGCACGATACCAAATTATGCTCCATACAAAAATATGGGTATCGTACTTCCCTTTTCTCTTCGCGAAAGTTAAACCGATTTTAATTGTTTCTGAGCTATATTATAGATGAAGAGTATATCTATGCTTCTGTCACTTTCTTTTTTTCAATACATAATAACTAAAAGAAATATGACCATCCGAAAATCCGTTTTTTTTCGGTTTTCTTTAGGTAAAGTTGCAGCGTCTATAACACATATTTGGTAACGTTTTACCAAAAAACAAAGTGATAGAAGAATAGATATACTCTTGATCTATGTATAATAGAGCGTAAAACAATCAAAATCGGTTTAACTTTCGCGAAGAAAAAGGGGACTACAAAACGTCTTCTTTTCAAAGAATTTCTAGGTAAAATCTGCTTCAGCTATATTTGTCCCTTTCAGCACGGCGGCGCTCGGTAATGCTAAACAGTTCGTTTTAATCAAAGTTTCCACGCTGTATCTTCGGAACGTTGATAGCCAGAAAGCTAAAAATTCACACATTATTTATATCAGTTAATATAACAACAAATATTCATTATCATCACTTTCCTGTCTTTATCTCGTTATTTGGGGCCGTAAAAATGATGAATATAATGAATATTTAATAAATTAAATTGTAGTGGAATAAGTGATCACCGCAAGCGGGACTTGAACTCACGACCTCGGAATACCGTTCCGTAGCTCTGCCAACTGTCAACTGAGCTTATTGCGGTCGTGCTAACAGTGACCAATCTGACCACCACAATGTTCCTCGATTGAGTCTACATCGCATTTTTGATGTGTAACGCTACGGAACGGTATTCCGAGGTCGTGGGTTCAAGTCCCACTCATGGTGATCATTTTTTCCACTGCAATTTAATTTATTATGTAAAAGCATAGCAAGTCAATTGCAAAATTAATAAATTACTTGAATAAATGAATATATGTATATGGTGATACCGGTATGGAACCCTTCATATTCGAGTCCATCTCGTGCTTCACCAGTTTATATTTATTGCACTAGCTAGCTATTGGCCGCAACTTCGTATGCGTGGAACTTAGAAAGCAAATCTTAACAGATTATACAAAAGCCATCCTCTTGAATCACTATCATTTAAAAAAATCCGCATCAAAATCCGTTGCGCAGTTTTGAAGATATAATAAATAAATAAATATTCATGGACATTTCCACACAACGTTCTCTGGTCCCAAGCTTATACGCTTGTGTTATGGGTACCAGAATACGTATAGAATACATTATACTATTTTTCTTTTGTAAATACATACTTATAATACATAGTAAACACCCAGACGCAGTACAAACATTTGCACGACAATTAGAAAAGTCACACAAATGATTGTCCCGAGCGGGAATCGAACCCGCAACCACTAAATCGGCAGTCCGTTACATAAACCGCTCAACCACGAGGTTCGTCAATATATGCTCACATAGGGACATACATACAAAAATAACGACTTTATTTTATAGTAAGTAAAAAATACAGTCAGACTAAGTAAGGTACTTTGATTTATAATATTTAGAGACACTAATATTATCATAATTTGATAATATGCGAATGTTGAGATGGATGTGTGGCGTCACGCGAATGGATAAAATAAGGAATGAATATATTAGAGGAAGTCTGAAAGTGATGGCAGTGACTGAAAAATTGAAGAACGAGCGTATGTCCTGGTATGGGCATGTTAAGAGACGAGAGGAAAGTAATGTCGTTAGTAGAATTCTGAGTATAATAAATGTGGAAGGAAAAAAGTCTAGAGGAAGACCTAAGAAAAGATGGATGGACATGTGAAAGAGGACATGAAAGAAAGAGGAGTTGACACAGACATGACGGCTAATAGAAGATGTGGAAAAAAAGACATGTTGCACCGACCCCAAATAATGGGATAAGGGCGGGAGGATGGTCATCATCCTCCCGCCCTTATCTTAATATTATATTAATATTATCATAATTTAATTCACTGAAACATACAAAGTAATTAGAACGGAAATATATTAATTGCTAATAAACTTGTGTTGGAATTTCTAGGCTTATAAACTGTTTGGACATTTTATAAAATGTTTATTTATAGTAATATTAATATACTTATTAGGATAAAGTATATTAAGTAATATCCTTTCTTTGTTACGATCTAACCTTGATAAAATGTTAATCTTTTAATCAAAATATTTATTTGCGCGCATAACTTGCGAAAGGCTGCACATAATTGCATAATTCTTTTTGTTGTGCTTGTTGTCAGGTCACAGAATGTTTATATAGCTAAAAGTTAGATTGCCAAAACGCATTTAAAAACCTAGTACAGTATTATGGCAATTCGATTTTTCAGAAGGGGTAAAAGTGTGTTGAAAGTTTGTTTGCCATGTTCGTCATTTTTAACACGCTTATATTAGTTCAGTATGTATCTATCAATGTATTAATCTATGTAACAGAATCTTTGAAAGTTATTTTAATCCACTTGCAGTAGTCGGATTGATCTGAAATTTTGCAAATATATCAAGGACCGATGACAATACAGTAATTTAAAATTCAGGATTTTCAAGCGTGTTTTTTTAGTTATTGAACTAAGTAGATTATTAATGTAGAGCTATGAAATTCTGTATTTAGTATCTAGTTAGTATCCAGTTACTATTCCATTTAGTATCATTTTTTTTTTTATTCTTTTTTGGTCGAACCCGATTTGGGTATTGCCATTTTAAAGTTAAGAGGATACCAAAATTCTTCGTGCATTTTTCTACGTACGAAGTTTTCATTGTTTCTTTAGATTGAATGGCTAGAGCTCTAATTTTTAAATATATGTTTTTTCAATATATAATCTAGGATCGCATAAACTCAGAAACGCGATTCAAAAAAGTTTTCTCGATAGAAAATCTTAGCGAAACAACCTCTCTCATTTTTTATTTTTTTCATTTGTCGGTCTATTATGGCATATTAACTAATGAAATAACTTTAAAAACATAAGTAACTATATATATAGAACATAACAAATAGAAGAATATAACATTAGAAACACGTAAATCACAATTAAAATATATTTAGTAGATTTTGAGTAAACAAAAAAAAAGCCCTAATTCTTCATTTTCTATACCTACTAGCTGTGTTAATATGTACATGTCGACGATAATATTGATGTAGGCCCTTAAGGAATTTTTATCAGAAAAAACGTGACCGCCAAATTTCAAGATTCCCGCGCTTCATGTTTGGTCTTGTTACCACAGAATAGATAGAAGTTACAGACTAGTAACAATTTTATAAAATAAAAGCCATATTTGACAGTTTAGGGCAGGGATCAGCAACAGGCGGACCGAAAGGTTGAACCTCAGACCACCAAATATTGTACTGTATTGTATAAATTAATACGTAATTATGGTATTCTATATCTTTATTAATTGCATCTATCCATCAGCCTCTCTCCGTCCACTGTTGAAAATATGCCTCCCCTATAGACCGCCACAACGCGCGGTCCTGTGCCTTAAGAACAACTAATAAGGATCACTTAATTATTATCAGTTGTTTTTTTATGGACCCTGTAAAAATTTTCCTCAGTATCTGGACCCTACCTAAAACTTCTTGCCGACCCCTGGTTTAGGGCTTCGTATTAAAAGTAAAATAAGACTTTTTATCTGCGATTTTGGTGTTCTTCCGTCCATCTGTTACCAGGCTGTACCTCAGGAACGGTGATATCTAGAGAGTTAAAAGTTTCACCGATGACGAATATCTGTTGATGCTATAATAACAAATACTACAAACCAGAATAAAATAAATATTTAAAGGGCCCCCATATCATAATAAGAACGGTCTACCCTTCGCGTGCGATTCCAAGTCGTTCTTTGTTGCCGTTTTTCATATTGAATTAATGAAAATAATCAAAAGTGTTTATTTAAAGTAATGAAAGTCATTGACTATGTGAAAATTAAAATATTGTTGCAAATGGCAACATGTATTATCAGTATTATGATATTATTCAAATTACAGCAAAAAAAATACGATGAGATTTCGTTATAAACAGTGGTTCGATAAGAATAATATTAGTCATATTATTAATATCTTTATAAGCAATGGAATATTTTGGCCAAAGCTAAAAATAAATAAACATCATTATAGTTTTATAGCTTGTTTATCGCTTACTTTCATAATAATATATGATAACATTTATGAACATTTGCAATATAATCCCTAGCGATTAGATAATTTTTAAATATTCTTTAATAATTGCACATCAGATTTTCAATTTGATTAGTTCCGTTTGATTGCAATTGCATTAATTTTATTAAAAATACTAAGCTAGAGTTATTTATTTTTAATAATTTTTAAACTTAATAAATCAAATTGAGGTGGAAAAAGCATAGCAAGTAAATTACAAAATTAATAAATTACTTTAATTTTTAAACTATTATGATTATTAGGGAAATAAACAATTATAACATAATTACGCACTTAATAAGATATTTAATTTAAAACAAAAAAAAACGAAGGCTTAAATTGGGCATCAAAAAATTCGTCCGCATCGCAGTCATTGGGTAACGTGCCCAAAAGACTGGCCGCATTGCCACGTTGTATAGCAATGCTTATACGAATTGCTAAATACAGGCCAGCCCTTTGATCACGTGAAACAACGACCAGTCTTTTAGAAAGATCTATATAAAGAAACTGTGTACAAAATTTTTATTATTTTACAAGCTATTGCCCGCGACCCCGTCACGTGGAATTTAGAAAATTTTCCCCGTTTTTTGCAACATTTTTCACTACTGCTTCGCTCCTATTAGTCACAGCGTGATGTTATATAGCAGTCTTTCCCAAAGTGGGCGATAACGTCCCCTTGTGGGCGCTGCAGGTCTTAAGGTAAGAGACCCAGAAAGAAAATGGAGGCGTTGTGTAGAGGCAGGGGGGGTTGATTTGTAATTTTACATAACATCAAAGAATGATGTAGCTTACATGACAGACCTGTATAAATTGTTCAACGACATGAATCTCCAACTGCAAGGCGATAAACTAAATTTAATTAAAACAAAAAACGTCGTTGCTGCTTTCGCAGCCAAACTGCTTCTACACAAAAAGAATCTGGGCAGACGTGAGTTTCACAATTTTCCAAATTTATCAGTATCATGCAGTAACGATGAATTGTTTGCCTACTGCCAACATTTGGAAAACCTCCACATTGACTTCACCGAACGATATCAGTACATTTTGAACTTGGAAATACCAGACTGGGTGTTGGATCCGTTTTCAAATGTCAAAACAGCAATGTCACCTCAGCTGAAGAAGAACTTATAGAATTGACAACAAACGAGGAAATAAAAATCAAGTTCAAAAATGGTTACCAAGAATTTTGGCTACAAAAACCGATCCCGCAATTGTACCCTGGATTGTGGTCAATCGTTCAACGATCATACAACGTCATATTTGTGTGAACGTGGATTTAGTGCTGTGACAACACTGCTTACTAAAAAGAGAAATCGTTTGGTTGTTACCGAACGTGGCGACTTGCGACTGTTCTTGAGTAAATTGGAACCTGATATCAACAAACTTATTAAACAGCATCAGATTCATCCTTCACATTAGTTTTTATATAAGGATTGATTATTTTAGTTATATTTTTAATAAAAGATACTCTGTTTTAATACTATAAAGTTGCGTTTCAATAATCATTCTTATTGGCAGGTGGAGCCCGTAAGAGTTAACTTGAGACCTAAGCGCCGTTGTATGTTACCTACTGCGCTCAGGTTTCAAGTTGCGGGTTATAGTAAAAGTTTCGTTTAGAATTCTCCGTTAATATACATAATATATTATACATATACATATATAGGTCACAATAATTAATTAATTTAATTTGAAGTTAAGTGGTTTTTAAATAGGTGAAAAAATGGGGGCGCTAAAAAAATATTTATTCTCAAAGTGGGCAGTAGACAAAATAAGTTTGGGAACCACTGTTATATAGCCTATAGCCTTCCTCGATAAATGTACTATCCAACACAAAAAAATAATTTTTAATTTCGAGCCAGTAGTTCCTTAGATTACCGCGTTCAAACAAACAAACTCTTCAACTTTATAATCTTAGTTTATATGACTGAATTAAAACAACTGAAAACCGACTGGCGATGTCTTTAAAGTCAATAAAATCTTATCAATGATGTTCTAAGTTAGGCTCGGCTCACCTATAGCAATTGCGTTAAAAAGTTAAGTCGATAAGCAATAATTAGCATTAGCAATCGTAATATTTATAGCATACGTATTACGTATGCTATAATATATACAGACTATGTCACAAGAACATTACATTTTTAGGTCCAGCTATCTTCTAGCAGTAAAGATGAGTGAAAAAGAAATGTATGAATATAACACAATACCTGATATCGAGGTAAAATTTGCTAAAAAGTGAATGTTAGATGCAATAGCTAATATAGCACCGGCTTTCTATGGTTTGAATTATACAGAAGTGGCTTTAGTTGAGAGCACAACATAGAAGGTGCATCGATTTGGATCAAATAAGGGTTGGTCCACACAGCGCGTTACGTCAGTGATGCAATATTACGACTGAACTACAGCCCCCGAGATGGAGGTATCGTTGGAACAAAATCCCGTTGCTAGTAGAGGTGATCGTTATATTAGATAGCTGATAAAATAATCTAATATTTATTAATAATCATTCAACCTATTATTTATTACAACTGGCAAGCGTTATTTATGTTGTGATTTATTTTTTATTTTTATTAGTTAAGACCCATTCATTATACACACAACACATCACATGCACTATTCGAAACGAAACGGAACGTCCCATTCAAAGTCGATTGCACTTGGCAGTATAATATTTTTGTCACCTACCAAATTATACTCTAAAGTGACCGCATAAGAACTATTTCCGTTAAATAACAAAATAATATATTAGTTTGCCTAATATATTTATTAAATATATTATGCAAACTAATATATTTTGTTCGGCTAGAAGTCGATTGCACTTGGCAGTATAATATTTTTGTCACCTACCAAATTATACTCTAAGGTGACCGCATAAGAACTATTTCCGTTAAATAACAAAATAATATATTAGTTTGCCTAATATATTTATTAAATATATTATGCAGTCACCTACCAAATTATAATCTAAGGTGACCGCATAAGAACTATTTCCGTTAAATAACATAATAATATAACGATCATAACTCTTATCTCTATAACGATAATCAAAACGGGTCGTTGTACGAAGCGAACTAATATATTATTTAATATATTATAGCGTATAAAATAATAGGCGTTTTAAAAATAGCGTATCGTTATAACGCGTTTGCAATATATAGCCGTTGCGAACACTCCTAGTTGCTAGGGCGCATCGCTCATTTGGCTAGCAATGCGTTATGTATCTATGTTGAACTACACTGCCACGCCGCAACGCGCCGTGTGGTCCGGATCTAACGTGAAATGTAACTCTCTCGATGTGTTTGTACAAGAGACGCAGCGCAGGTTTTCCAGCATTGTGGCACAGCTTTTTGATCCAAACCACTGCAGCCTCAGTGCCATTTTCAACTAATGCCTTCTATGTGTAATTCTCGCCAACTTTGTTCGTGATCGGATTTTTTTTTGTTTTGTGATCGTTGCTTTGTTTTATTTTATTTTTTAAATATTGGCACAGTTACTCGTATTTTTATTTTTTGTGCTTTTTCTGTATTAATTATAGGTATTATGTTCAAATTGCCTTTTTTGTTTATTGGGTGATCAGAACACATAAGAATTTAGGCGGATAATTGCTTGTGGCTACAATTATAACATTATTTTTGATTTTGTTAAAAAAATAGCATAAGATCATAATATTATTTCTATGAACTACAAAACTCGTCGTGGTTATCAGAAAAGTACTTATTCTTCTAATAAGTGTCTTCCTTTCCGTACATAATAATGAATTACTGTTCGTTAGATTCAATAATTGGTCAAGTGCGAGTCGGACTCGCGCACGAAGGGTTCCGTACCATTATCTATGCAACATAAGGCAACGTTATTAGTATCGAGCAAGAAACGGTAAAAAAATCATGTTTGTTGTATGGGAGCCCCCCTTAAATATTTATTTTATTTTATTTTTAGTATTTGTTGTTATAGCGGCAATAGAAATACATCATCTGTGAAAATTTCAACTGTCTAGCTATCACCGTTCTTGAGATACTGGGTACGGAACCCTAAAAATCATGTTTGTTGTATGGGAGCCCCCCTTAAATATTTATTTTATTTTATTTTTAGTATTTGTTGTTATAGCGGCAATAGAAATACATCATCTGTGAAAATTTCAACTGTCTATCTATTACCGTTCTTGAGATACTGGGTACGGATCCCTAAAAATCATGTTTGTTGTATGGGAGCCCCCCTTAAATATTTATTTTATTTTATTTTTAGTATTTGTTGTTATAGCGGCAATAGAAATACATCATCTGTGAAAATTTCAACTCTCTAGCTATCACCGTTCTTGAGATACAGCCTGGTGACAGACGGACGGACGGACGGACGGACGGACGGACGGACAGCGAAGTCTCAGTAATAGGGTCCCGTTTTTACCCTTTGGGTACGGAACCCTAAAAACGACTAGGCTGATTTAGATGATTTTGGTTTTGAAAACATTATCGTATTTGTAGATTTCTTAATGTAGACTAAAGAGAGGGTTTAACTGTGAGAATATAGGGAACAATTGCAAACTAGATAATAGGAAACAATTTCATTAACCCATCCATCAGCCTCTCTTCGTCTACTGTTGGACATAGGCCTCCCCCACAGAATAAGCCTTCCCCATAGAACGCCACAACGCGCGGTCTTGTGCCGCTTGCATCCAATGTCTCCCTGCGACCTTGACGATGTCGTCGCTCTACCTTGTAGGGGGCCGCCCAATTAATCCATAACAACATTAACCCATACAAACATTTAATACGCAAGAAAAATTGCGCGGGACAGATAACTAGGAATAATATTTCTCTACATTTTATCAAGTGTCAAAGTCAAAGTCATGTGCAAGGAGGTTATAAGTAGGGAGGAACAACTCGGGAACATAGATTTGTCCCAAGGCCCGGCCCGTTTATGGTTTAAAAGTAAAATAGCAGCCTTGCCTTCTCTTTTCTTCTTACTAGCTTTCTCTTTTACTGTATCTCAAAAAGAAAGAGTTAGAAAGGCTACTAAATAGGCTCTTTGTCATTTATTTTTCTTAATGTGTTCAACTAAAAAAAGAAGCAGGCCGGATTCGTTGTACCGAGTGTTACGTCTAGATCCTTATCGTAAGTCTATGGTCATGTGTATAATGTATATATAATAGTCAAGTGTATAATGGTATCACGTAGTATCTTCTATATATTCAGTGATGGTATCTCAAGACTTGTTTCAGTTGTCTACATAATAAGCACAAGCAAGTTTTTAAGATATATGCTCACATAGAGACATACATACAAAAGTAACGACTTTATTTTACAATAATTAAAGTAAAAAATTAAACTTAGTGTGATGTAAAAGAAATAAATGAGAACATACAAAGATATACATACATTTTCTATAGCCCAAGAACAAATAATTAAATTTTAAAGAAATCTATATTATAACTAATTCCAATGGTACGATGAAATGATTAAATTTACTACGTTTTCAATGCATTTTCGAAACGTATTTCCATGACGAAATACAGAATATATTAAAGAACAATAGTTAGAAATTAATTGACCATGATCAATTCATTTAAAGTAGGTATCTAAAGTCTGAAATGTCGAGTTTATGAATCGATGTTTTTGTATAGCGCATTTTATAACGTTTAAGAGGATACCAAAATAGCTCCGTGCATTTTTCTACGGACGAAGTTATCATTTTTTCTTTAGATTGAATGGCTAGAGCTCTAATTTTTAAGTATATGTTTTTTCAATATATAATCTAGGATCGCATAAACTCAGAAACGCGATTGAAAACAATTTTCTCGATAGAAAATCTTAGCGAAACAACCTCTCTCGTTTTTTATTTTTTTCATTTGTCGGTCTATTATCGCGTATTAACTAATGAAATAACTTTCAAAACATAAGTAACTATAATATATAGAAACACGTAAACCGGAATTAAAATATATTTAGTAGATTTTGAGTAAACAAAAAAAATATCCCTAATTCTTCATTTTCTATACCTACTAGCTGTGTTAATAGGTACATGTCGACGATAATATTGATGTAGGCCCTTAATAAAGAATAAAGAAATTCAAGTTCGTCATAATGGCGAGTTAACTGGATTAATTAATTTCATAGTATTGTTATGAAGGTTGGTGTGATACTTTGTGTATTAAGCTGAATGGAGTGGCTTACTGTGTTTGTATATTCGCATTGATATCCTATACCTTTATGTTATATTTGGATATGTGAAAATTTCTATTATAAAATATTGTTTACATATAAATGGATAAATTAATTAACAATAATATTATATTTAATAAATTAAATTGTAGTGGAAAAAGTGATCACTGCAAGCGGGACTTGAACCCACAACCTCGGAATACCGTTCCGTAGCTCTGCCAACTGAGCTTATTGCGGTCCTGCTAACAGTAACCAATCTGACCACTACAATGTTCCTCGATTGAGTCTACATTGCATTTTTTGCATCGCCATCTATCGAGAATGTTTTGCAACCACTTGCGGTGATCACTTTTTCCACTACAATTTAATTTATTAAGTAAAAGCATAGCAAGTCAATTGCGAAATTAATAAATTACTTCAATAATATTATATCTTAATATTTACGAAATTGCTACCAAATTACCCCATTGCTACCAGCAAAGACCTTCGACTTTTATAGGCCCCTAAACGCGTAGGGCTCCGTAAGTTTTTCGTGAAGAATGAAAGAGTAAAAAACATCTATTCACACAAAATTTCACATTTATATTATTAGTAAAGTTAATAAACCATGTGAACGTAATATACACGCGAATATAAACTAGAAGTTACTATTTGAAGTACAGCAATTTTGTTAATATAAACACGTATTCACAAAAAGAGACATAGTATCTATTACTATTATTATTTGTTTTATTATAAAACAAATAATAATAGATACTTATTTAAAACACCTATAACGTCTGGTGCCCCTAACACAAACAATACCTAAACTTCACTTGAAAAGTTGGAAAACAAAGACTTATTGCGAAATGTCAGTGAAAAATCTTATGAGGGTACTGTACTCCTCATTTAGGTATTTGGCTTAGGTATTGCTATCCCTATTTCCAAGCGCCGCGCTGAAAGGGACAAATATAGATGAAGCGGATTTTACCTACAAATTCTTTGAAAAAAGACGTGTTTGCAACATTTTTAACTACTGCTTGAGTGAGAGTATTATAAACGTAATAGTAAACAAATATAATCAGAATGCTCCGAACTGCTAAGCTATCAGGAGTTACACGTGTTATTGTGAGTCAACCATAAAATATAGATATATGCTGTTGCGGGATATTTTTTAGACAAAAATTAAATTTGTTTAAAATTATTTGTGGTAAAACTTTACCAAATTTGTGTGATAGATGCTGCAACTTTATAAAAAAAAAACCGAAAAAAGTGGGTTTTTCGGATCGTCATATTTCTTTTAGTTATCATGTTTTGAAAAAAAGAAAGTGATAGAAGCATAGATATACTCTTTATCTATACTTATAATAAATCTGTAGAGAGGTCAATTCTGTACATGAAATATATTTTCAAAATAACTATCAGGGAGTGATTAGTGATCGATACTGATGCCAAAAATGCAATCAGTAAAATTTTTGTCTGTCTGTCTGTCTGTCTGTCTGTCTGTCTGTCTGTCTGTCCGTCTGTATGTTCCTTATAGAAACAAAAACTACTCGACGGATTTTAACGAAACTTGGTACAATTATTCTTCATACTCCTGGGCAGGTTATAGTATACTTTTCATCACGCTACAATCAATAGGAGCAGAGTAGTGAAGGTAAATGTTGGGAAAACGGGAAAAGGTGCTCCATTTTTTAAGCCTCCGTCGCGTGTGCAGCCTTAATGGTTAAAGTTACATAGAAATCATGTATGACGGAAATATTCTACATAAAATTGTCTAAAAAATATCCCGAAACAGCACATATCTATATTTTATGGTTGACTCACAATAACACGTGTAACTCCTGATAGATTATCGTACCGTCTTAAGCAGAAAGTATATTATATATTTAATTGTTTAATGTTTCTTGCAGGTTCAGGAATCACATTTGGACAACAAAATGGATAAGTCGGATCGGAAAGGTGATAGTTCAGCGGCTTCACTAGATGACGCCATGCTGCTATCTGGTGAGTGATGTAAAAATTAATTTTCTTAAATAACAAACATATTTATGTTATAATTATGTCGGATAGTTAAAGTAATTTTTTTTTATTCGAATCCTCAAAGTCAATGTCAAACATTTTTATTACAAGTTGGTATGTATTACAAGCTCATTTGTAACGTCAGAAGCTAGCTACTCTTCCTCTTTTACCCATCCACTGCTAAACAGTAGATCTTCTTTAAAAAAAGCCACAAAGCTCAGTCCCGTGACGTTTGCACCCAATGGCTCAATATCAGGGGCGTGCGCTCCCTGTAGGCAGAAAAGCAGTGCTTTACTTGCCATTCACAGATATTTTAATAAAACGTGACTTTATTCATTTATTTACTATTAATTAAACAAAATATTATAACTTAAAAACGCCTAATAATTCATAAATAGCACCAATATGTGCTTGCAAATTGGTGCTTATGTTTGCCAGGCGCTTGGCGAAGGAATAATATTGCTTTCTCTGTCATATGTCTAATCAAGTCAGGCGGTCGCCGCCCGCATGAGATGAATTCATATGTGTGTAGAAAGTTTGGTGTCCGTGCACAGTTCGCAAACGCACACAGGCTTGCATATCCAAGACGCTTTGTACTGTAAATCTTGCCACCTGCTTTGGCAATCGGATGTTTCCGCGAGTATTCGGCAATGTTCGTTCGTTGCCTATAATCCGAATAAAAAATAACTGTCGGAAGTCTAATAAATCACGTATGCACACTATGCATTTTTGTTTAGTAAGGTATTATCTATATAAATATCAGAAATATTTTGGTTCGACGGAGGCCATTTTATTTTTGCATGTGATTCATTGAACTGTTTAATATTGAGTTTCTATAATTTAATAATTGTATGGATATTCGTTTGTTGATTTTAAAATGTTATTTGATTGTGAGGAGTGTCTTGAAAATGTGTGTTTGTTAAAAATTAAAAATAACAACTTCTCACAATTGTCATTCAGTGAAAAGATTCAAATTGTGTCTAAAGGTAGGTGTGTACCCGAGTTACGACAACTAAGCCAGCAAAAAGGTAATGTAACTCGAAAATTTCATGTTAAAAGTTATGAAACGTATGTACATACGTACATGTACGTATGTATGTACGTACGTAGTTATTGTTTAGTAATTCTAGTACAGTGTGGACTGATTCGGGATATTCAGATTTAAATTTGTTCTGATGGCATGGTTTCCGACTTAGAGATCCGTCGCGTGGCTATGCTAAAAATCTATAAAAGAAAAAGTTTTAGTGACTGAGTACTGCGCTGCATACCCAGTGTCATATTCCTGTGCACGCCACTGCTCAATATTACACATTTATTGTCATATTATAATCAAAAATATATTAATTGTGATCTGAATTTTTATCATCTGCTACAAAAATTCTACTTTTGCTATTTAGATATCGATTTCGTATCGTTATCGTTAAAGTTAATAAAATTGTGTTGGTACTTTCTACATAGACATAGCCAGGGGGCCCAAGCTACCCTAAAATTCTTAATAAACGATATTTGACACTATTTCCGACACAATTACGGACCTCGTGGTCTAGTGGTTCATGTAACGGACTGCCATTCACGAGGTCCCGGGTTCGATTCCCGCTCGCGACAATCATTTGTGTGATGTTTATAATTGTCATACAAATGTTTGTACTACGTCTGGGTGTTGCTATGTATTATAAGTATGTATTTACAAAAGAAAAGTAGTTTAAGTAGTATATCCGTACCTATTCTGGTACCCATAACACAAGCATACATATAAGCTTAGCTTGGAACCAGAGGACGTTGTTTTATATGTTCGAGAATATTTATTTATTTATTATTTATTCATTTATACAGACGAATTGAGAATCTCCTCCTTTTTTTTGAAGTCGGTTAATAATTCCAATCAGATTACATTGTATAAGCTAATTGGAATATTTAACAAATTGCCACAAATAGCGTTAATGTATTGCAGTTTTCCATGACCGTAAGTAAAATTATTTCAATTATACTGTTGATACTTGACATCAGTTTAATAAATAATACAGTCGCAATAAACCCAATTATATTCAATAGTTTTGATACGCGTTATCTAAATAGACCAGAAAACCTATACTTCTATAGATTAAAATTATTAAGAAAATAGTTATCTATTGTAACTAAACAAGTTAATTATTAGAAGCATTGTATTTTAAACTTATACACCTTTTGGCGCATTTTTTTCTATCCATTGTCCGTTTTTATCCAAAAACTTAAGAAAATAAATTACGCACTCTCACCTTGTCACAAAAAAAATACCGACACGTGAAATTAGTTACAAAAATAAGTTGCCACGAATGATAATAATAAATAAATTCTTACGTTCTTTATTTGAGTAATACACACAAATAGCATAGAAAGTAAAGAGGTACTAAAACTATTTTCTATTTTAAGTAACTTTATTTTTTAATAAATCAAATTATTGTGGAAAAAGTTTAAACCATAGCAAGTCAATTGCAAAAATTCATAAATTAATGTAGTAACTCTTTTTTGTCAAATTTTAGCTGTGTTACCAAATATTATGTTATTCTGCCTAGAAATATCACGATAATCACACGAGGGGTGAGAACGCGAAAAAAATTTTTAGTAACGTAGCAAAAGAAAATATAAGTAGTACTTACCTATCTATTTAGTATTGTAGTGGCTTGATTTGTTTAATTTTGTGTTATTCACTTTGGGTAAAATCAATAGACGTCATAACTATGCAGCTGCATGTATTACGTCAGTAACTTTGCCTAAAACGGGAGAATTATCTAAATGGGTCAAACTTACGAAACCCACAGTTGTACTATTAAAGCAGTTAACATTTAAACTTCTTAATTAAATCAAATACATTATTAAAATATGTAAAAGGAATGCTTTTTATATACAGACATTAGAAAAAAAAACTTAAAGACTTGAACTCCTTAGTGAAGTAGGTAATAAATATTGCCGTTAATTTACTTTCGAAAACATTTTATTTATTGCGTCTCATGCTGGGCAACTAAAGTGATGGATGAAAGACGAATGCAAGTTGCGGACATGCGAATGTTGAAATGGATGTGTGGCGTCACGCGAATGGATAAAATAAGGAATAAATATTAGAGAACGTCTGAAAGTGATGCCAGTGATAGAAAAATTGAAGAATGAGCGAATGTCCCGGTATGGGCATGTAATGAGACGAGAGGAAAGTAATGTCGTTAGGGGAGTTCTGCGTATAAATGTGGAAGGAAAATAGTCTAGCTAGAGGAAGACCTAAGAAAAGATGAATAGACTGTGTGAACGAGGACATGAAAGAAAGGGGAGTTAACACAGATATGATGGCTAGTAGAAGACCATGGAAGAAAAAAACATGTAGCGCCGACCACAAATAATGAAATAAGAGCAGGAAAATAATGATGACTTTTGAAATGAAATAAACAAATTCCTTACTAATATTATAAAGCAACTCTGTCTGTCTCTCTTTCATGCCCATACTACTGAACTCTAATGTGGCACAGATATAGTCAAAAGACATAAGAGGCCTACTGATATACGGGTACCAATTCTGCGTGCACTAACTAAGCTAAACTGAACTGAAGTGCTTAACTACTACCGTGTAAAAAATTTAAATTTGCCCATGCTTACTGAACTGTCTTATTAAAAAAAACTATGTATTACAGACCATCGATTTTAATTAATAAAAATGTGTACAACGAAATAGCCTTTTATTTTAGTTAGGCTAGGACGCATCAGCATTAGCCTTACTATTGACTGATATAAAAAGCCGACTGCATTTATATTTAATTGAAACTGACAACCCTGATATACTTTTATCTGCTGGGTATTTAAACTAATGACACTGTGATGACCCTATTATTGAAGGACATATAATATCGGTCGATGCACTTCTGATACTAAATCTATTTTATATAATTATAATTTAATTAAGACAAAGAGTTTATTTGTACTGTCTAACCTCTGGAATTATCGAACAGAATTAAAAATATTTGTGCTTTCTTTAAGCTATCTAACGGGCAAAGGTTTAATGAATGGATGTTGCTTCCAGATAAATATTTGTAATAAATAAATAAATATCCAGGGATATTTAACACAACGTGCTCTGGTCCCAAGCTAAGATTTTAAGCTTGTGTTATGGGTACCAGTATACAGATTAACTACATAAACTACTTTTCTTTTGTAAATACATACTTATAATACATAGTAAACACCCAGACGCAGTACAAACATTTGTATGACAATTTTATTATAAATATCACATAAATCAGGAGTGGCCAACTAGTCGATCGCGATCAACCGGTCGATCGCGCGACCATTTTAGGTCGATCACTCGCAAGTTCCATGAGGGGACGCATTCAATGCCAAATGTTTCTAGTACTTGATACAGAAATGAACAGGAATGAACATGTAGGTACGCAGCTCATGCTTCGAGTAGGGAGACATTGAGCGTGACCACTTTTAGTAGTTTTCTACTATTTTCAAAAGTACACGGCGGTATAAAAGCACATAAACGTCCCCCTTCTTACCTAAGAAATAGGTCGATCGCGAAGCAATATTAAAATAAAATTATGTACACAAAAGCTGCCCACACCTGAAATGATTGTCCCGAGCGGGAATCTAAACCACACTTCGTAAACGGCAGTCGGTTCTATGTACTACTAGTCCACGAGCCCCGTAAATTATATTTATGCATAGCAAAGAACATAGGATGACCAAACTTAACCAATCCCCATCCGAATTGTCGAAAATAGTACCTAAATTTCAAAACCTGACAGTAGTACCCAATTCTACATGCACAATTATACTTAACTTAAAAATGAAAACAACTGTTGATGTATTTAGATTAATTAGCTATTTTATTGTGCACATTTATACTAATTAAAATCTTTATGGTCTTATTCATAAAGACTTATCGGAGGTTTAAAAGTTCGCTAAAATAGGTTCGCGAAAATTGTCAAAACTTGTTATTCATAATTGTCTTTTTAAGCTAAAACGTTTATTATCTCTCCGATAAAATCTCCGTTTAAACCTCCGATAAGTCATTATGAATAAGGCAGTATGTCTATTATAAACATTTTTTTTTAATCAAGAAAGTTCAGTTAACTTTATTGGATTCTGTTATCAACACTCTGAAAATTCCTTTTAAACACGCTTTTATAAGTTTGGTAAGTACCTATTTATCTTTATATTAATCTATGTAACGGAATCTTTCAACGCGATTTTCACCCACTAGCGATAGTCGGATTGATTTAAAATTTTACACACATATCAAGGACCGATGACTAATGCAATTATTTAAAAAGATATTTAGGATTTTCAAGCGTATTTTTTAGTTTTTGAACTAAGTAAATTATTATTAGTTAAGTCTAGTTTAGTTGTGCACTTTAAATTGGTAGCAGTATTTCGTAAAATTACTGCTATTTTTTTCTAAAACACTTCTTAAAACTAAATCCTAGTTAAGGTTATGCGGTATGCTAAATATATATTAATTACCTATATGCTTATACGCAGCCTATGTCATATAATATGTAAATATTTAGCCAAGGTGAGCTGATAATAGACAAAAGTGATGTTCCGCTATGAGGGAAACCCCACTGTGATAAACATCTGTAATAAAATTACTGTTTGTATTCCGATTACAATATTAATTACATACTCTATCATACATTGTGATAAGAAAAACAGGTATTAATATTTTCAACTCAGATCTTAAATAATTAAAGCGCGAATCTGTCAATCAATGGTGGGTTTTCTACGTCCTTCTATCAGGTTTTTTAAGCACTGATTAGTCTGGTATTGATGGCTCATAGTGTGATGTAACTGATTTTCATTCAAAAGGTCGTGAATTCCTATCCAATTCAGAATAGTATATATGTGTGAGTAACACAGATATTTTGTCAAATTTTTTGTCTATTACATACATAGTAATATACGAGTGCCTACAAGCCTCACAAGTCACCCATCGCTCATTCTCAACCCGTCCTCTACAGTGTAAACGAACGGGAATAGCCAAGCGGTAAATAGCGTTCCAAAAACGTAGGTTTGTCCCTAATAAAAAGTTAAAGTTAGTTAGGTGTAGTTGGTAGTTTGGTATTTTCAACCTATATATTTGGTTTGTAATTAGAGATTTTTTAAGTTAAATGCCTAGAGGCAAGGCCAAACTAACGCGTTCAATTCGCGTCCGCGGTGGCGTGCACGGTGGCGATCAGTTTTTGCGTACGAACTTGTACGCAACAACTGATCGCCACCGTGCACGCCACCGCGGACGCGAATTGAACGCGTTTGTTTGGCCTTGCCTTAATAATGTACCTGTTTCTTGATCTCTATTATTACGGTAACATAATAGGAAGTGAAAATCAAAAATATATAAACTAAAACCATATCGATTTCTCATATAAACTGCGGGATCCTAAGCCATTTTAATTGTATGTAGTATTATAAGAAGTGGAAATATATATTGTGTTTTTCTTACGCTATAATTACACATATTATTTCTACTCAATAATAACACTCTGGTAATTTATTTGTTGTTTTACGTTAGTAAGATTAAGTAAGATTAATTTCCGTAATGTTACAAGTCGCAAAATACGGAATCTTCTCCGGATAATATTTTTTAGATCTCAGTGTCTGCAAGCATAAGGAATTGCGAGATTGGAAGAACTAGACTCAGGTCCTACTTAATCTTCTTAATTTTCATGCGTTTTATATTTTGACCATGGGTGTAAATAAGTTTGTTAAGGTTTTGTAAAAATTTATGAGTAATGACAATAATTTTTGAAAATATCGGAATATGTCGACACGCCTGTAAATTTTTATTTGCAGTGTGAGAAGCCAGAGCGTTTTGCTACTTTTAAATAAACCTTTAAATAATTTAAACTGTTGTTAATTAAACGAGTTTGTGTGTGTATGTTTGCAGCAATTGAATTGATTGTGTTCAAGGTTAGTGTCAATTTAATGTTAGGAATTTTCGGTGACGAATCTTAACATGAATTAATGTTTCGTTGTTGTGTCTTTGCTTACTTATAGTTTATATTTATTCTAAAGATAATTGGTCTTATTCATAATAACTTATCGGAGGTTTAAAAGATCGCTAAAATCGGTTCGCGAAAATTGTCAAAACTTATTATTTTTCTTTCTTTTTTTGTCTTTTTATGATAAAACGTTTATTATCTCTCCGATAAAATCTCCGTTTAAACCTCCGATAAGTCATTATAAATAAGACCAAATATGTTTAATAATCATTAATAAATAATTAATAATAAAATCAATATATGTATATTGACATTTCATACAACGTCCTCCGGTCCTAAGCTAAGCTTGATTATGGGTACCAGAACACAGATAGACTACACAAACTACTTTTATTTTGTAAATGTACCTATAAAACATAAAAACCACCGAACGCAGTACAAACATTTGTATGATAATAATAAATAGGTACCACGCAAATGATTGTCTTGTGCGGGAATCGAACACGCGACCTTTGATCGGCAGTCCGTTACATGGTCCTGTCATTAATCATAACTTATATATAAAATTCACGTGTCACAGTGTTAGTTACCGTACTCCTCCAAAACGGCTTGACCGATTTTTATGAAATTTTACATGCATATTCAGTAGTACTGAGAATCGGACAACATCTATTTTTCGAACCTTTTTTTTTAGTATGGCAAAATAACGTTTGCCGGGACCGCTAGTAATAAAATAACTAAATAAATGTTTATAGGCATTTTGTAACAATAATGTACCCATTTGTAAAATCTTCCGCTATGGATGAGCTCTGAGCTACATAGCTACGTACCTACCAGAGGTTCCCTATTCTGGACTCTCTCTGACGCCACGACAGCTACCTACCTACTCTTAAAACTTTTTTGAGCTAAATCTAGCGTTAAGTTATCTGAAAGAATTTGGTGATTTTAATATAAATTTTTCCTTTTTCAGGCTTCGGCATATATAACATCGTTCATATGCTGATGTCCGGTATTATTCTGATGGGTATGATAATGCAGAGTCTTGCACTAGGGTACATACTGCCAGCAGCACAATGTGATCTTGATCTTACACTGCAGCAACGAGGCTGGCTATCTGCTATACCGTTCTTAGGTAAAAACTGAAATTTATTTAAGCAAGAGCAAAATCAGCCGTAAAGTTGAAATGTATAGGTTGTTGTTGAAATTTTGTCCTCATATTTGAAAAGCGCTTAACATCAAGTGGAGTATACACATTTGCTTATCCCAAGCAATCTATACTAATATTAAAAAGCTAAAGAGTTTGTTTGTTTGCTTATTTGATCGCGCTAATCTCAGGAACTACTGTCCCGATTAGAAAATTTCTTTCACTGTGGGATATAACATTTATTGAGAAAGGCTAGACTATAAACATAAACATCACGCTGCGAACAATAGGAGCGGAGCAGTAGTAAAATGCTGTAAAATAGGGAAAATTTTCGAAGTTCTACGCGTACGGAGCCGCGGGCAACAGCTAATAATAAATAAAAAGAAATTCTATATCTCCCAAAATTAAGAAGTCCCACATCATACTTGATCATGAATGGCACGAGAAGTAGTATAGTTTATTACTATGGTACTTTCAATCAGTGCTTACTTAATTCCATAGAATTATGTCTCATTTGTGGAATTATGATATAAAATTATATATACTTACGTTCCTTGCCTTATCCATATTACCTTAGTTACACATCAACGTAATTAAGAGTGTTTAAATTTTTTTTTAATATCTATTTCATAGAAAGTAATGAATTAATCTTTAAAATTTGTATGATATAAAATGTAGAAATATATAAAAATGTATAATGTCTTTTTAAAACAATTCCAGCCATCATCTTGACATCATACATGTGGGGCTGGTTGGCTGACACTCAAGGTAGAAGACCAGTGATGCTGTTCTCTATGCTTATTTCTGCAATATTCTCAGCCTTTGCCAGTTTCGCACCCGAAGTCATCTCTTTTGGAGTGCTTATCTTTCTTTCGGCTGTGTTGTAAGTATTTTAACATCACTTTATATAACAAAAATTGGGACCCTTTGCATTGCATCTGTCTATTTGCAGATTAGTTTTTAAAAATTTTGAACGAATTTTTAGGCATAGGTATTTCGCCAGAAGTTACGAGTATGTTAAATATATAAATTACCTCAGAAAAATTACTTGTCTAAATTAATTGTCATTACCAAAATAATATTTTTTATTCCAATCTACATTGTAATGAAGAGCAAAAACGCCTAGCTGTACTTTACTATGTAAAAGAAATCTAACATTATCCTTACGGGCGCGCTTGAAATTTGAGCATAGAGCGGCGCATCATACTAATACATGTGAAAATCCTTATAAACTTCTTTACAAAAAGCGTGACTGTTTTTATTTAAATTCACAGCATGTCTGGCTCTTCGGCCGTGGTATACACTTATCTTGGAGAATTCAATAACCTCCGGCACAGAGACAAGATGGTAGCATTTGGATCTTCATTTGTTGGGATTGGAACTGTCGTGCTGCCTTGTAAGTAAATAATTTTTACTAATTATAAAACGAAATCGTTATTTTTGTAGGTATGCCCCTATGTAAAGATATAAATCTTCGAACTATTCGGATTTTGTTGTGTTCTTTCTTAAGAGGATACCAAAATAGCTTCGTGCATTTTTCTACGTAAGAAGTTTTCATTGTTTCTTTAGATTGAATGGCTAGAGCTCTAATTTTTAAGTATATGTTTTTTCAATATATAATCTAGGATCGCATAAACTCAGAAACGCGATTGAAAAAAGTTTTATCGATAGAAAATCTTAGCGAAACAACCTCTCTATTTTTTTATTTTTCTCATTTGTCGGTCTATTATCGCGTATTAACTAATGAAATAACTTTAAAAACATAAGTAACTATTATATATAGAAACACGTAAATCAGAATTAAAATATATTTAGTAGATTTTGAGTAAATAGGAAAAGTATCCCTAATTCTTCATTTTCTGTGCCTACTGGCTGTGTTAATATGTACGTGTCGGCGATGATATACGATAATATTGATGTAGGCCCTTAATACGAGTAGATAAAGGGGTTCAAGAGGTTGGTTTGGTGTATATTATATTATAGACGGGCCTCGTGGTGTAGTGGTTCACATAACGGTCTGCCGATCACGAGGTCTCGGGTTCGATTCCCGGTCAGGACAATCATTTGTGTGATGTTTTCAATTGTCATACAAATGTTTGTACTGCGTCTGGGTGTTTACTATGTATAATAAGTATGTATTTACAAAAGAAAAGTAGTATATGTATTCTATCCGTATTCTGGTACCCATAACACAAGCATATAAGCTTAGCTTGGGACTAGAGGACGTTGTGTGAAATGTCCATGAGTATTTATTTATTTATTTATTTATATTAGGGGAAGAGGATTCAATAAACTATAAGCAAGGATGTAACCGCGTTCATTAGGTAAATAAAATTATAGCTGTCCTCCATGTCCTACATTAGAACCATGGTAGACCATGCTCCGTAACCACGCAATTATCAGTCTTTTCCTTCCAATTTCGGAAATAATACTGACTTAAATAAAGCAAAGCAATACTAACTGTACTGCGTGCATTCAATGACTCCCTGTGTTTAAGTAATCAGTATCTGGTCGAGTCACCAACACCACGGCTCTATTAAACCTGGTTTAAGTTTAAAAAGGTTGAGGTTCTTAACATTAAAGAAAATATTTACTTGTATTTATGCATTTCATTTTTTTTTTTTATTTGTATTTCGCTTCAGGTATATCATGGTTAATTCTACCCCTCGAGTTTGCCTACGAAATTCCTCTATTGGATATCGCTTACCGTCCCTGGCGATTACTTGTAGTTGCCTGCGCAATACCATTCACACTAGGAACAGTTCTGCTGATGTTTGCTCCAGAAAGTCCAAAGTTCTTATTCTCCAGTGGACTCCATGAAGCAGCTTTGGACGTTGTTAAGAAAATATATGCTGTTAATTCCAGACAACCTGAAGAAAGTTTTCCTGTAAGTAAGAGCCTTTTCGTGATGTCTTTGTGACATGAAGGAATTTATATAATTTCATGTATAATAAACAAATCTATGTGACTAAAGATTTAAAAGGAAATAATTAAGTTCGATTTTCAATTCTTCACCTTGTATTAAATATCAATTCGAAGAACAACAAATACATTTAACGCCATTTAATCATAAGTAGATATAATATAGAAAAGAATCCAGAAAGCTAAAATATTTTATTGTACTTATAAACGCGATGAAATAAAAAAAAGGATTTTCTTATTTCCAGATTAAATCCTTGATAGTAGAAAGTCAGACCACTAAAGTAACAACCACCAAAGGTTTAGCTGCTGTTTGGGCCTCCATGAAAGAACAAACTGTTCCTCTGTTCAAGTCACCGCTGATACCCTGGACATTGTTAACATGCTTTGTACAATTCGGGATATTTGCCACGTAAGTATTAGTAGAACAGAATTATAGCGTATAAGATGATGGATTAAAAATAGATGATATTTCCACTCTATATCCTCACTTGAGTGTTCTATGAGTCACCTAAGGGATAATCGAGAAATTATTTGAAATCAAATGCTCCGAAATACCAACTAACATGCACGACAAACGTGCTGCAGTAGACAAAATACACTAGCGTTATATAAGAAGCATCAGTGAAATATGTTGCAAAACGGGAAAATTTTTTGATTTGCATGCGTACGAAGTCACAGGAAACAGCTATATCTTATATTTATCTTACTACTATATGTATGCTGCACACTATTTTATTTTTCTGACGATACTACATGTTCAATTTCAGGACAAATGGTTTCTACGTCTGGTTCCCATCTATTCTAAATTCTTTGGCAAATCACGGCGATGGGGAAGAAACAAGAATTTGTGACGTACTTGATGCCGGCAAGAACCTTGATAACAATGGAACATTGGTAAGTTTGTGTAAAGTTCTTTCAAGCATAACGGAAAACTTGAATTACATACATATTCATAAACATTTCACACCACGCCCTCTGGTCCAAAGCTAAGCTTATATGCTTGTATTATGGGTACCAGAACATACTTATCTACTATTTAAAAATAAGTCGGGTTTTCCTTCCTGACGCTATAACTCCAGAACGCACGGACCGATTTCCACGGTTTTGCATTCGTTGGAAAGGTCTCGGGCTCCGTGAGGTTTATAATTCATTTCTTTTTTTTTTTTTTTTTTTTATTTGGTATGGCAAAACAACGTTTGCCGGGCCAGCTAGTAATACATAGAAACACCCAGACGCAGTACAAACATTTGTATGACATTTAAAAATATCATACAAACTATTGTCCCGTGCGGGACCCGCAACCTCGTGTACGGCAGTTCGTTACATGAATCATTCGACCACGAAGCACGCCCAATAAAAAAAAACCAAAGCATAATTATATTAAAACCAAGTTTAACATTTTACAAAAGGTCTTTACTTTAGGAACTTTCTGTTAATATTATGTAAATAATTTTAAATTGTTTGTAAATTATCTATTATTTTATCTACAGCTTTGCGACGACACAATACACACTTCAACCTTTGAGCGCTCTATCTACATAGGCCTGGTGTTCTCTTCCATGTATATCATTGTGGGCTTCCTTGTGGACTATCTGGGCAAGAAGCTTATTGTAGTGGTGATCCTCTTCATCACAGGCTGTTGTGGTATCGGTGCACATCTGGCAACTAATCAGCAACTAGCTGTTATATTATTTGCCATATTCCAAATGTCTGGAGCGTGTATTGGTTTGATGAATGCAGTCGCTGTAGAGTTGTTCCCTACTAAGTTTAGGTAAGATTTCATTTTGATGGACTTATTCTACTTATAAACACTTTAGACGCTACTGGGTTATTCCCATTTGGACAATATGATATGGCAATATTTACCTAATGAAAATTGTAGCTAAAATCTAAACTGTCTTGTTCAATTTAAAAAAAAAATTGGACAAGTGCGAGTCGGACTCGCACATGAAGGGTTCCGTACCATTATCTATGCAACATAAGGCAACGTTATTAGTTTCGAGCAAGAAACGGTAAAAAAATCATGTTTGTTGTATGGGAGCCCCCCTTAAATATTTATTTTATTTTATTTTTAGTATTTGTTGTGATAGCGGCAATAGAAATACATCATCTGTGAAAATTTCAACTGTTTAGCTATCACCGTTCTTGAGATACAGCCTGGTGACAGACGGACGGACGGACGGACGGACAGCGAAGTCTCAGTAATAGGGTCCCGTTTTTACCCTTTGGGTACGGAACCGTAATAAACTTAAGGCTTTTGGCAATCAATTTGATACCATTTCTTTTCCCAACTTTTCACTCATTGCAAAAACATCCAAAATGTTTTTATTAAGAATTTATTACACATGAATTCTAGATTGATTGTTGCCATTAAAATTATTGAATTCTCGTTAATTTTTCAGAGCGATGGCAATATGTTTATCCATGATGATGGGTCGTGTTGGATCCATGGTGGGCTCCAACCTCATCGGACTATTTCTGGATATCAACTGTGGTGCCGGATTCTACATGTTCGGATCTATACTTATAAGTAAGTAAAAAAGAATACATAAGCAAATATTACGTTAGAAATAATTATTCTGCACATGTTGCGGTAGCATTTTTATTAAAAGCTTTTAATACATCATTTTACTTTTATCGATGTTTTCAACAAATTTCATCTTATATCATACATGATATAAGATGAAGTTTGAATCACCCAATTTACTTAGTTCTTACAAGAACTAAGTAAATTGAGTGAAAAAAAGAAATAATATAAGAAACGTTAACGTTTTTTGTGTGGTGACGGATTGAGAATACAAATGTCACCACTGCTTTTTCTCCCGAGATTGTTGTAAGAGCCAGCTTAGGGTTGTTTTTATATAACATCCTCTGTCAGAGACGGAAAACACGAAAATAAACGCGTGACCAGTGCGGCACTGTAGACCATAATCCCTCCCAAAGTGGAAGAGGTCCGTGCCCAACAGTGGGACAGAAAGAAAGTTTTAACGTTGTTATAAACGTTTAAATAAATAAATATTCATAGATATTTACTTACATGGGCTTTATGTTTAGCAACCTTCAAGAACAAATAATGGACAAAAACTGCGGAAAAGTTTGTAGCTGTAAGCAGATTTTATGACCGTACAGTAAACGATATTAGTATCTAACATAACATTTTTTTTCTTCTTTCAGTTAATTCCCTATTCTGCATAACACTGCCAAACAAAAAGAAGGTAAAACCAGAGCATAAAGTAATAGATGACTCAACACAGAATGAAACACATGAGCCGGTATGAATCAAATAACACCGGTTATAGTGATTGGACAGAACTAGATCATTCTGTTGAGCGTTGAATGAGATACGGACTAAATACTCCGATAATTGATATTGTAAATTGTGACTTAATGTACGCCTATTCGTTTTAAATTTAATGTACCTGAATATCTTGCTATATTCTTCATGACTAGTTACACAAGACTCTAATAAAAAGGCCCATTACTTATAGAATTTATATATCAAATTAATATCCAGGTTTTAACTCAAAATTAATATTAAATTTTTACAATTTTATAGTAAATAGGTCGTATTATATTTCATGAGCTAAAGGTTAAAAAAAAATTCTACTTAGATGGCTTTGAATATAGAGTTAACAGGTGTTGGCAATGTCTAGAATATACTTCTCTGAAAAAAAAAGTACAACGGGATAGTTCCCGTTAGGTACAGACAGAGACAGCATTGTCTCTCAGTCTGTCGCCTGATAGTGACAGCCTATTAGACAAGCACAAGAGTATTAAATGCCTGTTAATTTAGTACTCAAAGATAGGTGGATAGTTGAAATTAATTGCCTGATAAAGGAACAGTTGTATGTCTAAAATTGCCCATAAAACCACAGACATACCAGTTGACGTTGAAAATTGAGGACAACTAACTTTAGCCTGGCTAAATCGTACATACATATAAGGGTATGTATCATAGACACACATACATATATTTTCACGCCCACATAGATAATAATATGTAAGTGGCTTCAAGCCGGGCTGAGTGATGTAGCCATTGACACTTAACTACATCTGGTATAATCTGTGGGTAAAACATTGTATCTGATATAATCAAAGTTGATTACTTACTTTTATCAATAGCATATCGTAGACAAAGAGAAATTACTTCTATAGCTTTAATATTTCATTTCACCTACGACTGAAAATATAGGTAAAGAAAAATTTTTGTGTTCGATATTTCTAGTTCAATTTTAATGTGTTTGTTTGTAAAATCATAATATTATTTTTGCATGCTGTAGATGTCTAATACGAAGCAAAAATGGCTGGCTAGTAATTTAATCATTTGCTGTTTTCTGTGATATAAATCCTAACTTTTGAAAGTCGAATGTAACAAAGAATCGGCAAATAAAACTGCAACGTAAATAAAATTTATGGAATGGAATAAAATTGTACCTATAGGTACTTGTGTTCCTAATTTAAACTTTGTGGACTCATTAAATTTATTTTAATAAATGTTGCCAATGTTAAAAATAGTAGAAAATTTTAAAATATTTCTACCAACTATCATACACGATTAATTTTAAGTACCTATTATTTAGAATTGTAAATAGATAGAGAAAATAAATATTGTATAAAAGTAATATATACTTAAGATAGATATAATTTAATGTAGTTAATTAAATTAAATACATATGAGATTATTTATATCACACCAAAGACGTGCTGAATTGTGTATTTTTTTGCAAAAATAATTGACGGTTTATTTAAGAGGGTACTATACTCCTAATTTAGGTATTTGCCTAAGGTATAGCTATCCCTATTTCCAAGCGCCGCGCTGAAAGGGACAAATATAGCTGAAGCAGATTTTACCTACAAATTCTTTGAAAAAAAAAAGACGTTTTGTACTCCCCATTTTTCTTTGCGAAAGTTATACCGATATTAATTTTTTTTATGCTCTATTATAGATGAAGAGTATATCTATGCTTTTATCACTTTCTTTTTTGGTAAAACCTTACCAAATATGTGTGATAGTCGCTGCAACTTTAGCTAAAGAAAACCGAAAGAAAAACGGATTTTCGGATGGTCATATTTCTTTTAGTTATTATGTTTAAAAAAAAGAAAGTTATTACACAGATTTTCTAAGAAAAAACTTCTGTTAACATTGCCGAATTGTCACTATAAATTTTCATTTTTTTAGTTAAATTTTGTTATGCACCTAGAATCGGGACCATTATCTTATTGATGAACTAAACAATTTGTACCATAACATAGTAAAACATATTAAAACTGTAAATAGTGTATATACCAAATATATAAATAAAATAGAACAAATTACCCTGTGACTGTGTTTGTTTTAATACTTAAAAACTGTTTCCAGATCTAAACTCCTTTTGTAATTACCTACTTATCTAAAGAGAGATATTTAGGATATTTACAAAAGAAAAGAAGTTTATGTATTATATCAGTATTCTGGTACCCATAACATAAGCATATAAGCTTAGCATGGGACCAGAGGACGTTGTGTGAAATATTTATGAATTTTGTTCAAAAAATAATCATTGTCATTCAACGTGGCAATGCCGCCAGCCTTCTGGGCACACTTCCGGTCGACAGCGATGGGGAGGTGTACTTTGATGCCTAGCTTATGTATATATGTAATATTAATTTATTTTATAGGTACTGTACATATTTTGTTTTTATATATCAGTTTTTAATTTTAAATTGTTAATTATATAATAAATAACAAAGGAAAGTAAAAAAAAATATTTATTTATTATTCATAAAAATATTTATTCTATTTCTTAACTACAGCTACCTACTAAAACGAAGAACTTTCAGATTTTCAAATAATGAATAAATAAGTTACGATTAATATTGGCTGTTTCAAAACTTCTAAATAAAGATTTATAAATAAATTATAAGTCTATAAAGAAAACAATGGAAGTAATGGAAATAAAACTTTAAAAAAAAAAATTATTTTTTCCTTTTAATGGTTTCCTTTCCCGCCCTAGACAATACGTTGCTTATGACACAAATTTTGCTATTGTGGGCGGCACTACCAGGATAGCATAAAGGATTAGAAGTTATAAGAAAGTTAGCGCCACAATGCAACATCACAAATAGAAATGATCTAAAAAAGTATACTGTTTTCAATTTTCTAACAATCATATTTTTTTTAACTATATTTAGTAAATTCTAATAATTTCTTTCAAGATGTACTTCTAAAAACTAACTTTTAAAAGATTAGTTAAACTTTTGCATAGTTTCTTATGGAACGCACATCACGCATGCGCAGTTAGCTTTTGCATCAATAACGAATATTGATTTGCATTTCACCCTTCGGCACTAAACATTAAAATACATGTGATGAATTTCATTAAATTTTATGTTAGTATTATGTATAAAATTTAATTATAATAGTTTAATTTAGAATAAGTAAGTACATACTTATAATGATAAGTACTTACTTATTCTAAATTAAACTGTATAAAAAAAATAACTTTTCACGTCAACAAAAGATCAAAAGTTCGTAGCGCTACAGAGCGCTATGCAATAGAATGGAATGTCGTATATCTCCAGACTTATATGAGCGCCTAGTAGTACAAATGTCGGGAAAACCTTTCTGAAAGGTATTTCAGTGATGTTTAAAAAGGTCGTCTCCATGACTTCCGATAGTTAACATCCAATACAAAAGATTAGGTTATGTATTATGTTTCAAAAACAGTTTAGTTTGCTTTAAGATCAGAATTCTAAGTAAGATCATTGGATAATTTTGATACTGTTTTTTTTAAATTCAGAGTAGTCATTATTTATGTTTTTTTACTCGAATTATATTTATAAACAAAATGGAAAAATATATCCCAATTTTCTATAATGTAGAGACAAATGTAAAATAACAGTCTAGTGTTAGTTTAAAAAATTTACCCACTATAAAATTAATTCCGTGTTTGCCTACCCGCGTGGAAAAGAGGTGTGATGTTATGATGACGATGATGATGTTTCTTCAGGTGACTCAGTAGTGCAATGTTAAAATAATGCTATTATGACATACTACACATAATATTATCGTTACCGGTGTCTATTTCTGGCCTTTTCCATAACATTTGGATTATTCTAATTCATTCTACACAAAAAGAGAACGTAGGAAGTAGGTTCATTTCGATATCCTATCATTTTCAAAACAATTGTGTTAACTTAGCTTTTTTTATCAAGAATCCATTTTCTAAAATATCTTCAAGTACAGCCATTGTCCGAAAGTGGACACTGACCGATCCGCCATTTTTGTTATAACTACTAGGATAGCATAACATACGAGGAGGTTATTGATTTTCCACGATATTCCAGAGAAAGAGTACCTAGCGTATTTTTCGTGTGTACTAGAAGAGGATAGAACTCTAGAAATATTATGTACACACACACACACCACTCACACCTACGCAGGACAATAGTAGACATGCGTAGGGAATTCGTTCCTCCACAGCAGATTTCGTTACGATTGATACTATGCAAAATACTATTTTGTAAGTTGCATCCATAAACTAAACATAACTAAAAAATTTATTTTGATAGTGTCAATAACACAATTCGGCAATGTTAAACTGAAATTTCTTATTATAAAAACTGTTTATATAGACCAATGGTCTTATTCATAATGACTTATTGGAGGTTTAAAAGTTCGCTAAAATCGGTTCGCGAAAATTGTCAAAACTTGTTATTCATAATCCTCTTTTTACGCTAAAACGTTTATTATCTCTCCGATAAAATCTCCGTTTAAACCTCCGATGATTCAATACGAATAAGACCATTAATATTTTAATTAATGTAAAATTAAATGTGTACAAAAAATCTATACTTATAATAAATCTGTAGAGAGGTCAATTCTGTACATGAAATATATTTTCAAAATAACTATCAGGGGGTGATTAGTGCTCGATACTGATGCCAAAAATGCAATCAGTAAAATTTTTGTCTGTCTGTCTGTCCGTCTGTATGTTCCATAAAGAAACAAAAACTACTGGACGGATTTTAACGAAACTTGGTACAATTATTCTTCATACTCCTGGGCAGGTTATAATATACTTTTCATCACGCTACAATCCATAGGAGCAGAGTAGTGAAGGGAAATGTTGGGAAAACGGGAAAATGTGCTCCATTTTTAAGCTTCCGTCGCGTGTGCAGCCTTAATGGTTAAAGTTACATAGAAATCATGAATGACGGAAATATTCTACATAAAATTGTTTAAAAAATATCCCGAAACAGCACATATCTATATTTTATGGTTGACTCACAATAACACGTGTAACTCCTGATAGCTTAGCAGTTCGTTCATTCTGATTATATTTGTTTACTCTTACGTTTATAATACTCTCACTCAAGCAGTAGTTAAAAATGTTGCAAAAACGGGGAAAATTTCCTAAATTCTACGCGGACGGAGTCGAGGGCAACAGCTAGTATCCAAATAAAATCAAAACACAGCAACAGCTGTTTTCATTTTTAGTTAAGTTTAGTTTAGAGGTGGCACCGTTGTAGCCTTTACTCAGTGACTTTGTCAGCCTAAAAGGTCTTTTTTTTAGTTTAGTTTGTTCACGTAGAATTGGCACCATTATTGTAGCCATTGCTCAGTGACTTTCTCAGCCTAGGGTCTTTTTTACTCTTATTCTGTGAATACTCTTGGTATAAGAATAGTGGACTCTACAGACATATCTAGCGGCACATAAACCAAATTTTCCCTCCTTATCTTATTACTTGACCTTTATTTCTAATGCCTTACACAACTTTAAATAATGATTTTAGCAAGTTAATAAGAGTTGGATGATCAAAGCGTTATTATAAAAAATTAATTCTAACTGTACGTATGATATAAAATAACATCAATATCATAACATCACGCCTTTTTCCCATGGGGGTAGGCAGAGACTATAGAGCGCCATCTGATATGATTCAAACATACTTCCTTGGCTTCAGCCACACTCATACATAAAATAACGGTTCTACATTATTTCATCGTGCTACGAATGGACACTGACCAATCCGCCATTTTCGTAGCAACTACCAGGAGAACATGTTTTACGAGGAAGTCATCGACTTTTCACGACACAGGAGACCGGGGTGTCTAGAGCGGGACAGCTGATATTCGCCATTCGCATGCGATATCAAACACCCCAATCCCAACTACAGACATTTTTATTCAACGTGACTACGCTACTTAGCTGCGTAGGTACAATTAATTATTAAAATATATTTTTTTCTAACTTAAGAAGATATTTTGGTACCAATTCTACGTGCACAACTAAACTTAACTAAAAAATTAAAGTTAGTGTCAATAACATAATTCGGCAATGTTAACAGAACTTTTATATTAGAAAATCTGTATGTTATATAGACTAATGGTCTTATTCAAAATGACTTATCAGAGTATTTTCTAACATTTTCTAACAAAACCAAAATTTAAAACAAATATACGCGTCTAAATCCGTAAAAAGTAGTTTTATTTTGACTTATCAGAGGTTTAAAAGTTCACTAAAATCGGTTCGCGAAAATTTTCACAATTCATAATAGTCTTTTTACGCTAAAACGTTTATTATCTCTCCGATAAAATCTCCGTTTAAACCTCCGATAAGTCATTATGAATAAGAGCGTAACAATTTTAATTAATGAAAATGTACACAAAGTAATAGCCAATTACCTAATTAAAATACACCATTGTTGGTTTCATTTTTTAGTTAAGTTTAATTTGTGCACCTAGAATTGGTACCAATATTTATTATTTCAAAATTGCGTACCAATAACAAGTACACGCAAAATCTAATATTTCTTTAAGTAGCTGTTGCCCGCGACTTCGTATGTAATTTAGAAACCAAACGTTAAGAAATTATACAAAATAAAAAGCATCGTCTTGAACCACTCCGTCTATTAAAAAAACACACGAAAATACATTGCGTAGTTTTGAAAATTTTACCAAAGAGCTCACTCTGTGCCATCACGCCCAGTCAGCGCGGCACATTATTAGACCATAATCCCTCCAAAAGTGGAGGAGGTCCGTGCCCAACAGTGGGACGTAAATGGGCTAGAAATAAAAGCTTACATAGTAGTGAGTACATACAAAAATAACTTGACTACATACAAAAATATTTGACTTTGTTTTATAGTATGTAACCTATCAAATCTTTTGATATGTAAAGTGTGCGTGATATTTTTAAGCACTTTTGTTAGGAAAAATTTTTATGGGTTCTGGGTCACCAACAGCAAGCCGCCTTTTTACACTGCAAATTATTTTCTTTCACGGACATTTCACCCAACGTCCTCTAGTCCCAAGCTAAGCTTATATGCTTATGTTATGGGTACCAGAATACGGTTAGAATACATAAACTACTTTTCTTTTGTAGATACATACATTACATAGAAACACCCAGACGTAGAACAAACATTTGCATAACATTTATAAACATCACACAAATGATTGTCGCGTGCGGGAATCGAACCCGCAACCTCGTGAACGGCAGTCCGTTACATGAACCACTAGACCACGAAACCCGTCATTTCAATTATATTTAAATTATATATTTTAATAAATTGAGTGTATAACTGTGTGTAAAGCTTATATTTTAAATCAGTACGTAAAGAGCAGAAACTGATAAAATAATGCAAAATCTCAATTCAAACTACCGTAGACGCTTTACAAATGACAAATAATGTAGTAAGTAAGTAGTTAATGCTGTTTGCTAAACAGCGGAAAACACTAAACACTAAAGTTACGTAATTTTATTATAAACATCAATATAAATTCTTATTGCTAAATAGGTCATCATTTATATGAAATCGAGTTCATTCATATCCGCACCAATAACCATAATAATCAGGTAAAAAACCTGTTCAAATTAAAACAAATACTTAAATCTCATTAGTGTAACCATGCTTTTTGTAGGACTCTATCGATTTTAACAGGATACTGGCATCAGATGTCTATGGAGCCTCTTGAGACTATAATTTTTTTCCTCCCTACTAAAACCAAGACTTAAATAGATTAAATGAAAATAGGAAGTAAAGTCATTCATGAAATAAGAAAATTGTTACCACTTGTTGCAAAGAAATTCTGCGCAGAAAAATGCGCGGTAACTTAACCTCAAACCTTACTACCTCATCCATAAATAACTTAAAAAGAAAAACATACAGAAACACCTTGATAGGAACTTTCAGGAAGTGAAACCGCCCTAAAAACCGGAAGTAGCAAGGTTTTCACTTCCGTGGAAACTGAAACAGGGCAGGGAAATTTCAGTGTTGTGGGCGGCTATACCAGGCTCACATAAACATTAGGTGTTTGTTTGAGACATGTTCCTTGAGTTACAACTACGCATGCGCGTAGGAATATGAGTAGCAGATGGGGAGACGGTAAATCGCACATTGATTTTCTCCACCCCTTACCACGGAGTACGAAAACTAGATTAGGCTGTTTTTTTTGAGTTACAGAGCCGATACAGGAAAATAATGTAAATATAGGGGCTTGAGGACTTCTTTGCTAGAGTATATTATTATCTACCTATTATTTTTTTCTTTTCATGTCAAATATTTACCACTAATTATTCTAAAAAAGTACCATAGAACTCCGTCAACAACGATGAGCTTCCTTCTTAGCTCGATGTGCCACAAAGAATGGAATGTCGCCATCTCTCAGCTCTCATGTGCGCCTAGTAATTGAGATGTCGAGGAAATCTTTGTGAAAATATTGCACTAGCTGTTTAACAAAAAAGAATTATTGGGTAGTCACATCTCATCGTAGAAAACTATTTACTGTAACATATAGGTCTCCAAAGTCTAACTATACTACGGACTAAACATTAAACTAATCTCACATTATTATCGTAATAGTAGCTTTATTATCTCTAGATAATGATGCTACTGGCTGTAATTGATTAATATCAATTATAGCGGATAGATGCTTGGTTTTAATGGTTTTAATAAAATACAATAATGATGCAGATTAAAAATACTCCAAAACAACTTTAAAGGAGTAAACTTTAATAATATCTAATACATCCTATCATTGCGAATTGCAATTACTTAGTTATTTACCCTCCGTGTGGTGACGGATTAAGAATACAAGTGTCACCACCCCATCCCTTCCTAGGGGTGCTGTAAAAGTCAGCTAAGCTAACATCTTCTGTGATAGACGGAAAACTCGAAAAAAAACCTGTGCTAATACGCCTGGTCAGCGCGGCATAGTAGACCATAATCCCTCCCAAAGTGGAGGAGGAGGCCCGTGCCCAACAGTGGGACGTAAATGGGCTGGAGAGAGAGAGAGAATTATTTACTATTATTTGTGTGCTCTTATCGACTCTTGTGTATGATCCCCGTAGCGATTTTGGAATCTCATACTACGAATATGCAGCCTGAAGCCTTACTTAAAAACGACAGTGGCAATTAATATCAGCAGCCCTTTCACCGTAGTAGACTTCCCAGCTGGGCAACCTCCCAATCGCGCCCTACCCTAACGTCTCTACTGCCTATAGCAGATGCTCTAGCATCTATATAGATATAGCGACGTAATCGACTACGTCATCAACGTTGTTTCTGAATGACGTCATCACTCCTCATTTCCTTTGCCGAGTCCGCCATTTTCGTTATACTCACCAGGACAACATAATATGAGTAGAGGTTTAACATTTTCCACCGTTTATTAGAACGAGACAAACGTAAGAAAAGGATGGAAAGCTCACCCTATAGCCTGTGTACTTGGAGTGAGGGATTTCATTCATACGAGCGGATCAATGGCCGTAGTAACCTTAGCGGTAGTTATAAGGTAAAGTAGCATTTACGCTAAATAATTGATTGTACAAAAATGGTTAATAATTAACAAAAGTGAAATTGCTGGTAGAGGACGCCTGAGAAAAATATACTCTAATATCATCGCCGGTATACTCCAAAAGTAGCAAGTGCGTAGCACTTACAACCGAAGGAAGTATGTTTGGATCGTAGCAGATGGCGCTCTATGGTCTCACCCTAACCCCATGGAAAAAGGCGTGATGTTATTATGTAATTTTCATCAATTAAGCAAAATTTTGTTAGCTAGAGACTTTTATAGTAAATACATGAGACCTTAAGTAGATCGGAAAGCTAGACACAGATCTATGCCTAGATGCAGTAACACTATATAATAATTATGTTCATCAGACATATTATTTAATCTCGTATTAGACAGAATTTCTATCTATTGAGCGTTAGTTGATTGTAGTCACTTGTACTACCACTCCACCTCGAGGCCCGTCATAATAATTTTATTGTTTACGAAGTTATTATGTCATCAATATTGCGCAACTCTTGTATATTCTTGGTTGAGACGATCCTATCAAGTGAAAATCATGTTTATTCACTCCTATCTATCATTAAACATTTACATTTATTTTTAAATGTCTAATATCTAAAAACAAAGTTCGTAAATTTGCTGATCATCTCTTCAAATATTAGTTATCGTTTTAAATAATTCCATGATGTTTAATTTTCGATTTGAAATAGCTTTTAGAACATTGTATCGTTGATTCGCGTCGTACATTGTCGATTAGTGTTTTAATTTTGCATTTTATTAAAATAATGGTTTCCATTGTAGGAGATACTGGATCTAAGAGATCTTTTGAAAATGCTTTAGATTTAACTGGTGAGTTATGAACAAAAGTAATAAAAATTTGCATGAAAACTAAAAAAACACGCTTGAAAATCCTAAATATTTTTTTTTAATTATTGCATTGTCATCAGTCCTCGATAGTTGTGATAAATTACTTTTACGCTCCGTGACACAGATCAATACACCGATAGGTAGATACGTTCGAAGCTAATAAAAAATCGTGCCGCGTATAATTGTTCTATGTGGAAATTTTATATGTATTCAATTCGATCTACTTGTTGTCACTTGATCTTAATTTCAAATTAAAAACGTTGCTAAGTTCTTTGCAATGGCGGGCATGTCCACCTATGACGTCATATCAAATGAAGGATAATAGTGTTTTCTGTAAAGTAATTACAAATGGCGGATATCTTCTTTTTGGAATTGTTACTTGTTATAAAAAAAATCTTTATTTTCATAATATTGTATGTCTCTATGTGAGCTTAGTTCTTCAAAAAAAATGCGTTTTTTTTTTAAATAAACAGAGTGGTTCAAGGCGATGGCTTTTTTGTTCAATTTGTTAAGGTTAGGTTTATTAGTTTTGAGAAAATTAACGTTATAATTAAAAGCAGTTTTAGACAGCATTAATTAATAATATATACTTAATGCTCTTCATCTCCCTTGTTTAAAACCATATAAGAAAAGTCAATTACAAACTGAAAACAATTTTTTTTTACTTTGAAACAGGTTTTGGCAAATACAATATGCTGATGTTGTTTGCTTGTTTGTTCCTGATCATGGCAATGTACTTGGATATCTTCGGTTTTAGCGTGGTCATGCCATCCGTGGCCTGTGATATGGACCTTAATACTAGTCAACAAGGAATTCTGTCAGCCGCTCCTCTTATAGGTACAAGAACATAGTTATTTTTTTTTTATGGTTTGTCTCCTCACCCTAACCGGGCCATGGTGTGTGCCCTGAGCCTGACCATGAACCGGCAAGGGGTAGCCCCATTACGAGGGGCTCAACGCAGTGGGGGGAGCGTTAGGTCCCCCATCACATGTGCCACACTCGGCACAGCAGCAGCACGCCGCGATCGGCCTCCTCTCCTGCCAAGGGCGCCAGCATTTGCCCGCCGGCGGCCCCGAGTTGGGGCCCTGCGGGGAGGCAACGTGTCTCCGGCACGCTCGCGCTCCGGCAGGGTTTCTCTCTTAGCCGCCATCACCTCATGAGCATATGAGGTGACGGCAGCCCAGCACCGTTCGCTCTCGGCCATGGCTGATACAACGGTCGAGAGCGACAGGTCAGGCCCAACTGCATCCACAATTGTGGTGCGTTGGGCGGCTACAAGAACATAGTAACATAATTCTGGTAAAAGTGAAATCTACAGTTGAGATAAATTCGGATCTTTGTTAATTATAAATTATAATTTTAATTATTATATATTTATTATGAAATTAATTTATTAATTATTAATATGGGCATGTTATGAGACGAGAGGAAAGTAATGTCGTTAGGAGAGTTCTGAGTATAAATGTGGAAGGAAAAACGTCTAGAGGAAAAGAGGACATGAAAGAAAGAGGAGTTGACACAGACATGACGGCTAATAGAAGACTATGGAAGAAAAAGACGTGTTGTGCCGACCCCAAATAATAAGATAAGGACAGGAGGATGATGAACTTGCTATGCTTTTTACTCCATAAACAAAATTATAGCGGAAAAATGCTAACTAATTTCAAATTTTTGTCCAACCACTAACATATGAATAAGTTACTTAAGAGGATACCAAAATAGCTTCGTGCATTTTTCTACGTACGAAGTTTTAATTTTTTCTTTAGATTGAATGGCTAGAGCTCTAATTTTTAAGTATATGTTTTTTCAATATATTATCTAGGATCGCATAAACTCAGAAACGCGATTGAAAAAAGTTTTCTCGATAGTAAATCTTGGCGAAACAACCTCTCAAATTTTTTATTTTTTTCATATGTCGGTCTATTATCGCGTATTAACTAATGAAATAACTTTAAAAACATAAGTAACTATCATATATAGAAACACGTAAATCAGAATTAAAATATACTTATTTAGTAGATTTTGAGTAAATAGGAAAAGTATCACTAATTCTTCATTTTCTGTGCCTACTGGCTGTGTTAATATGTACGTGTCGGCGATGATATACGATAATATTGATGTAGGCCCTTAATGGTAGGGGAGCCCACGATGCTAAATGGGGATTTACTCGAGCGTCATAGAGACCTATTGAGTTGCAAAGCTTAGATGATAAGAAGAAAAAAATGTTATGTGATTTTTCACTTTTATCGGTGGAGAAAGCGGCTATAGATTTTTAAATATGTAAAAAAAAAATGTTGCATGGACATCCTCGAGCGCGTCAGATATTGATAGCATCAATGCCCTACGTATTTTTAATAATGTACGTATGTTAATCTGATCGTTTGCATGATGCGGGTGGTTGTATTTAGGGGTTGAAAATGAAAAAAAAAAAAAATTGTCGAGCGCGTCAGATTTTCTAAGGGAGTGTTAAGTGCACCAAAAAAAAGCTCTCATTCACTAATCTGACGATTTCGATGGGACGCAAACTCACGGCCAGTTTCATAATGTGCAAAAAAAATTCGCCATTTTGAAATACTCAAGCGCGTCAGATTAAGATATATATGGTTCATCTTTATGTTCTAAACGTACTGTCTCATAATCTGACAATTATCTAGAGGGATTCGCCTAATCTGACAAAAAAAAATTCGAAAAACGGTTCACCTTAAAGGCCATCCCTGCAACTTCCCGCTAATTCCATTCCTGGGCGCTTAAAATTGTACTTTGAACTATATTTTGAACTCAGCGGGTCATTCCCAGTCCTCCACACCCCGTCGTCCACAGTGTGGAGGTATGGGAATAGTGTGGACGAATGGGAATAAAAAGGGTGAGGAGGGAAAGGTGCCGTTTATTCCCAGTCCTCCACACTATAGTGCAGGAGCCGACACTAGAAAAAGTTAAATTTCAAAAAGATGAGTTGGACTTCTAAATGTTTAATTAGGACTGTTTATGAGATATTAAGCCATCAAAATATGTATATCGTAAAAAAAGTTGCAAAGTTATACTGTCGGCTTTTATATTGTTAGATTTACCAGCTGCTCTGTGTCTAGCCAACCGGAGTCGCCGATAAGAGATAACAATAGATTTTAAGGACAATAGAGTCGTAAAATCTCATCTCCATTGAATCATAGCTAGACAAGAAGCACAATTAAAAAGCTCTTAGGAATATTTATGAGTATGTTGTAAAGATAAATCATACAAATTTTTAGACAAGTATAAAATATTATTTCTATTACAGCGTGATTTGAGAAAAATAAAATTGAAGCGACTATATTCAATACTAAAAGAAAGTTAGTAACTTCAACGTTTCCTTGTGTACCAAATACTTACACCTCAAAAGTAAATAGTTTGAAGAACGAAAACATTAACGAAAGTATTTACACTTTCAAATTATTGTCCATTATGTGATAAAACTATTCTGTGATACAAATTATCTTAGATCATAATATTTACTTTCTTTTTAATTGTTGTAAATTATAAATGATCACGCTGTAATAGAAATAATATTTTATACTTGTCTAAAAATTTGTATGATTTATCTTTACAACATACTCATAAAAATATTCCTAAGAGCTTTTTAATTGTGCTTCTTGTCTAGCTATGATTCAATGGAGATGAGATTTTACGACTCTATTGTCTTTAAAATCTATTGTTATATCTTATCGGCGACTCCGGTTGGCTAGACACAGAGCAGCTGGTAAATCTAACAATTTAAAAGCCGACAGTGTAACTTTGCAACTTTTTTTACGATATATTTTGATGGCTTAATATCTCATAAACAGTCCTAATTAAACATTTAGAAGTCCAACTCAAACAAACCCAAATGTAGGCATCACGCAGCTGCACGCATTTAACTTTATCGACGAATTTTTGTTATTTCGGCTTGCGGAAATTGTCAGATTATATATTTTTCATTATTCTTGAATTATTACCTTCAAAATAAAAAAAATTTAGCTACGCTCGAGAATGTCGAGATGACGTTTTTTTTTTACAACTTTGTTGCCCTCCCCTTTTTTTACGTCACTTTCAAATTGTCAGATTAGTAGAATATACACTTTTTAGGATGTAATTAACTCACCCTACCTTAATCTGACGCGCTCGAGAATTTCTGATGGTCAATTTTTTTTTACTAATCTGTTCCTGTATTCTTCACGGGCGGCCTTATATATGGGTCTCATATTTTGTGGAGGTACTTAACCGGGTACAAGGTATCCTCCTGTATATTAATCTGACGCGCTTTAGTAAATCCCGAAATCCCCTCTTCGGCTCCCCTACTATAAATACTATAACTAATTAAAACAATAAGTCACCCTGTGACGTAATAGAACTGAAATACGTAACAAAATATTAGCGCTGTCTACATACCCAACTGACGTCTTATTATGGCAAGGCGATGTCCACTGCAGAAGTCGTGAGATGAAAAATGTTAAGGTAAAAGAAGATAGTGAAAGCACTATCTTCTTTTACCTTAACATTTTTCATCTCACGATTCTAATTCGAGCTTGATAAAAGGTCCATGTGCTATGTAGTAAACGAAATTATTTTAGACATGGCCCGTGTATAAATTATGCATCAAATGAAATTACGAAGATGTTTGTCTTACTTCTTCAAAGCAACTATTAATTATTCTAGGTGTGATGATATCATCATATGTGTGGGGCCTAGCAGCAGACACAATAGGACGACGTAAAGCTCTGCTCATCGCAATGCCAGTTGGATTTTTACTGAATATGGCAGCTACAATGTCTCCAAACTTTGTAACTCTAGTAGTTATCAAATTTCTCTCAGCAACATTGTAAGTATTATAAAAAGAGGAATCTCTAAGCGATATTGATATATAGATACCAATCCAAATACACATCTAAATTTTAATCAAAATTGAAAAATATGTGGTGTATTTTGATTAATAGGCTATTTCGTTGTGCACAATTATATTAATTAAAATCGTCACTTTATAATATGTAGTTTTTATAATAACAAAGTTCAGTTAACATTTGTTAACACATTTTTTTGTTTAGTCGTACACGTAGAATTGATACCATCGTTACCTTTTACCAACCTAAGTGTATTGGTAGAACATTCTAAATACCAAGAAAAATAGGATTTCAAATTCCATACGTGCGTACATATCATCTCTAAAAAATCCTACATGAAGACACCTAGTCAGTGTAATATAATAGTGACCAAGCACCATGGTGGCGCAAAAGATTAGGAATAGTTCCCTAATGGTGGAAAATTTATATTCAGAGAAGAAAGAAACATAACACTATGCATGAAATTACTCGCGGTAACTTAGTTTTGTAGCCAAGTTTACAGGGTCCATGAATATTATTGTTAATCTACATATTATCAAATTTAATGATCAAATTATACTTGTGAAACTTTAGCACATCATCAGCAAATGCAGCAGCTTTCGTCTTGTTAGCAGAGAGTGTACCTAGCAAACATCGTAATCGTTTCATGTTTATTATGGCAGCCACAACAATGTGTACACAATTGGTTGTATGTTGTAAGTATCTATGTAAATAATTAACTCAAATTACTTAGCGTAAGTTGTAATTTAGTCAGATAGTCAGATATTCCTCCCCATTTCTTCCTCATGGGTCCTTTAAGAGTTAGCTTTAGGAATCTGTAAGTAGAGAAATCTATACTTAATATTATAAGGCTGAAGAGTTTGTTTGTTTGTTTGTTTGAACGCGCTAATCTCAGGAACCACTGGGCCGATTTGAAAAATTCTTTCAGTGTTAGATAGGGCATTTATCGAGGAAGGCTTTAGGCTATATAACCTCACGCTACGACCAGAAGAATCTGAGCAGTAGTGAAAAATGTTGCAAAAAACATTATAAAGCTGAAGAGTTTGTTTGTTTGTTTGTTTGAACGCGCTAATCTCAGGAACCACTGGGCCGGTTTGAAAAATTATTTCAGTGTTAGATAGGGCATTTATCGAGGAAGGCTTTAGGCTATATATATAGACGGAGTCTCTAGCAACAGCTAGTCAAGAGATAAAACGATGCGTAAAGTAGTAGAACAAATACAGAACATTTTATTTTTAGTGATTTTGTAGTCTAAGATGAAGTTAAAATTACTGCAGATCGAGAAGTTATTTTAAAATTTTTTTGTAATGCAAAACATATTAAATTGGCCTTTCTTGCTATTTAATAAATGGTAGAAAACATTTCACTTCATTTCAGGTTTCGGTATACCAGTCTTTAAACTAAAATTCCGCTACAAAATATCCTGGTTAAACATGGAATATAGAAACTGGAGGCTGTTGATGCAGATTATTTGTATGCCCGGCCTGTTTGGCATAGTCTGCCTTGGTTTGTTAAAAGAAAGTCCAAAGTTTCTGCTCAGTCAACAAAGAAATGAAGAGGCACTTTCAGTCTTGCAGGCCATTTATCAATCAAATACTGGAAATCACAAGGATGCTTACTCGGTAAGTGTTAAAATCTAACTTATTGGAATAGAGTTGGCTGGATTTGCAACTAGTTTCAGTCAGATTTTACTATCACTGGTAAGATGATCTGCTGTGATCTATAATCCAATAATCTATAAGTTCTTCAAAAAGCAAAAATTCATCAAAAAAATGATCTTCGAAAGACGGCTTATTAAATAGATGTTTAGCATTTTCTTTACAATTAACGTTTTTCTTATACTTTTTCGCAGGTAACCTACGTTTACCTAGACGACTCCATTGTACCGAGTACAGAGACTTCAGTGCTAAAGAAAATTTGGAACCAAACAGCTCCAATTTTCAAACCGCCTCTCCTGAAGAACTCTGTTATCCTGTACTACTTGCTGCTTAGTGCTTATATGGTGTAAGTGAAGACCAAACTTTTATTCAATGTACTTAATGCAATCAAAACAAAAATCCATAACAGTTATTAATATTTTCAGTTCCACTGGCTTTGGTCTATGGGTACCAACTTTGACAAACGCGTTCTTTACCGGACAAGACAATTCGGGACTCACGTTTTGCCAAGTTGCTAAGAATGCTGCTAGCTCGAACAAAACAGTATGTTTTAATTATAAGCCACGCAAATTGGTAATGCGCTGGAACCTTGTCAAATTAACGCCCTTGTGACGTCATCAGCAAAGAAAAAGTATAACAAAATATAATATTCTCATCTATACGTCACTATGACGTCACCAACATGGCCGCCAGGCGCATTACCAATTTGTGTGGCTTATAACAGCTTATTTATTTACGGTTCACATTTAAACTCGCCTCTACAGTAAACACTGTGGAACCCCATATTGTTTACTCCAAATTCCAATTGATGACATGAAACATGAAACATGAACAAAATGAGGTTCTCTTGTTATTATTTTATTCTATTTTCAAAATTATTGGATAATGAAATAAAGTTATGAGAAGTCGTAACTTTTTTTTAATTTATATATAAAGTCAATATTCATTCTTTTTCAGATATTCATACCGACAGATTGCGACAATGTGATCCAGCCAATGATGATATATACGCCGTCATGTGCTATTCAGGCGTAGTAACATTATTGGCGGTGCTACTACAGTTTATAGTAGGGCCTCTGGGAAAGAAAACTACCACATTATTGATTTTCATTGCTACAACTTTATGTGGTCTTTCATTATTCTTTACAACACTTCCATTGCTAAACATAATGTTATTCTATTTGTTCCTTGCCGTCTGTATCATTTTGGGCAATGTTAATTCATACTTGGTAGAGCTGAATCCTACACATCTAAGGTATGTATGTATGTATCCTATATCATGAAAGCATAGAAGTATAAGAGGATGGCCTTTGCCCAACAGTGGGACGACGAGCTGGTAGTGGCAATATTTATTAAGAATACAAGTGTCACCATTCCTATTCTTTCACAAGGTGAGGTAAATAAAGCTAAAGAATATTGTAGCGAGATCACATCCTTTTTAAGAGATGGAAAACTCGAACCCTGTGCCACGCTTGTTCAGCTCGGCCTAGTAGGTAGTATCTCTCCCCAAGTGGGAGAGGCCTCTACCCAACAGTGGAACGTTAATGGGCTGGAGTGAGAGACATGAATTTAAAAATGTGTAAATTTCTTATTTGTACTTCTTCTTACGTATGAATCATCTTTAATATTAATTATTTTACATGGTAGTTATGGCATATGATCTATTACAGAGGTATGGCGACATGTCTATCAGTCATAGTAGCTCGTGGATTTGGCTTTATCAGTGTCCAAATAATCGCCACACTATTGGAGAACTATTGTACAGCTATGATGAGCGGATACGTCATTTTAGTGTTTTGTAAGTATACTTAATATGATAAGCCCCTTTGAAATGTGTACTATTGTTTAGCTACAGATTTACCAAATAGAGTGTAATATGGCTACATCATTCACAATGCTTGAAGCCACATAAATATCGTAATATGTTAAGAGGCCTACGTCCGGCTGTGGATAAAGAAAGGCAAATGGAATGGATGTAAAATATTCGTGTCACTTAATTTGTACTACGATGGGTATCAGCCAAGATATGCATCTGATATTCTAATAGAAAAGAAACAAAAACCAGATACGTAGGCAAATAATTTAATAAACTAATAACGAAAAACATAATATTTTCTAACACTTGCGCGACTCATCTGTTATAAAACTACTTTTTACGGATTTAGACGCGTATATTTGTTTTAAATTTCTCGAAAGTAAAGTAAAGTTTTAAGTCTCACCCGTGACCATGGTGACTGCAAAGCTGCTCCGAAACGCCTGGCCAAACCCGGCGTTTCGGAGACTTCGGAGCATTTAAAACAAATATACGCGTCTAAATCCGTAAAAAGTAGTTTTATTTACCTAAACGAAAAACATATTTGTTTTTCAGCTGGACTATTAATATCGACGCTGTTACCATCTGACAACAAATCAAATAAGAAGCCTGATACTATCATTACAGATAATGAAAATGATAATGTGAAAAATTCTGACAATGCAAATATCTAAAGTGTACATAGGAGAATAGATAACGTAAAAAAGTAACACCTGTTACTACTACAGTGTATAGCAAAAGTCACGGAAGTTGATCAACCGCTAATTTTTGTTTTCTGAACAAGGCCAATATAGAATTTGGGAAACTGTCCCATCACTATGGTTAAGACCAATAATTGGTCTGGTATTCCATGAGCTATAATATCTACAAAATCTGGTATAAGCCACGCAAATTGGTAATGCGCTGGAACCTTGTCAAATTATCGCCCTTGTGACGTCATCAGCAAAGAAAAAATACAGCTAACAAAATGTAATATTCTCATCTATACGTCACTATGACGTCACCAACATGGCCGCCAGACACATTACCAATTTGTGTGGCTTATACACTAAAGGAATAAGACAATAATGCTTACTTTTCTGTGATCACTCTGCACCATGAACCGCCGATTATATGCCTTCTGAAACCAGTTCTAGAATGAACCAACCAACTAATGTGACCAGAACTGAACTCGACTCGTATGGAATTCCAATCGATGTTTTTTACGATCTAGGCAACGTGACCACGCTTTTGATGTCAAGAAGAGACAGCTTCACGCTGTAACGGCTGCTGTATATACCTCTGAATAATAAATTTATAGGAATACTAGCTGACCCGGCAAACGTTGTTTTGCCAGACTTAAAAAAAAAAAGGTTTGAAAAATAGATGTTGGCCGATTCTCAGGCCTACTGAATATGTATGCAAAATTTCATAACAATCGGTCAAGCCGTTTCGGAGGAGTACGGTAACTAACACTGTGACACGTGAATTTTATATATAAGATATTTTAGTATAATAATAAATAAAATTAATGCATAAAATATGTTTTATTTCTTACTAGCTGTTGCCCGCGACTTCTTCTTCTTTGTCGCTACACTCTTGGCAGAGTGGTCGTGGTCGTCACTTAAGTGTGGGTCGCACGCTCATTGCACACGCTTCACGATACGGTGCCATTCCTCAAAAAATGTTTAGTTTTTTTGTTGTCAGACAGCTACAAGTTTTTGAAACTTGTAGCCAAACTTTTTAGCCACTTTTGATTGTTGGCCGGAAAAAAAAGGGCCGGCCGGGAATCCCCGAAAAATAGACTAGTAAAACAATACCACACCTACGAGAATGAGCGAGATAACGTTTAAATGCGATTTGCTTACTTGTATGAAATCCAAGCGATTCCCGATTGGGAATTCCCGATTGTTCTACTATAGTCTGGGGCTCAAGTCTGCTATTGAATAGGTATTCAATGGTGTCACAATGAAAGTTCAATTGAATGGTATCATTTGTGACAAAAAATTAACAGTGGACTAACAAACTTGATAAAATTCGCTATTAGGCAATCAACAAATGCAATAACTAATAAATAAATATTCATGGACATTTCATACAACGTGTTATGGGTACCAGAATACAGATAGAATACATATACTACAAAATATTAATATAATATTGTATATTATTTATTTTTTTGTATATATTTACTGGGAAAGTTAGCTATTTCTAGCTACTTTTCAGGATGAACAAATTACTCAATCTAGCAACTTTATGTACAAATCTTAGCAATAGGTGGGCAAATCGCGTATTTCAATGGTGTCACAATGGTGTCACAATGGCATCACAATGACACAATACATTATAACCTCAAAAAATTAACAATAGACTACCAAACTTGATAAAATTCGCCACTAAATAATTAGTTATTTAGTGTTATTGCAAAAAAATGCGATAACTGATTGCTTAGTGGCGAATTTTATCAAGATTGGTAGTCTATTGTTAATTTTTTGAGGTTTTAATGTGTCATTGTGATGCCATTGTGACACCATTGAAATACGCGACTTGAAGGCCAGGAGTGCCAGGACTTCGCTAGCAGTTAGCAACACTGCAAACAACTGTCAAATACACTTGTCAGACATGACAACTGTCAAGCAAGTGTCACATTCATTTATGTGGAATCGCTAACAATGTCCGATTCAGCCGGTGATAATTCAAAACCAAGAGTTTTAGTTTTAGGAGGTAAATAAAATTATAAAATGTTTTAGTAATGTACTCAATTTCACGTAAAAACAATAGCACATTACCGGTGTCGTCATATTATCAGTGTAATTTTTTTCTCTTGTAACGGTCTCAAGGGTGTTAGTCATCCGGCCCGCGAACGTTCTTTTTTGATTAACTGTGTGGTTTTGATTCAGGGTGTGGTTTCATTGGGCGAAACCTCGTGGAATATTTGATATCCAATGATTTGGTCAGCGGACTCCGGGTCGTGGACAAAACACCGCCACAATTGGCCTTCCTGAATCGAGCTCACACTAAAGTTTTCGAAGATCCCCGTGTTGAGTACAAGAGTGCTAATCTTATAAATCTCAGTAAGTATTAAAATTACATTCATTGGATGACCTGAATTTCAAAAAAAAATATTTTAATGAATTTTTACTACCTACTTGAATTCAAATATTTTTACATTAATTTATGAATTTTTGCAATTGACTTGCTATGCTTTTACTAATATTTTTGTAAATAATTTTGAATTTTAACGTAATTGAAACCTTTACAGTGTACCCTGTTGATCCATTAAGTTAAACATTATCATATAATGCTTCCCATATAAGTTAGGTATCAGAAAAAAAGCTTTCACTTATATGCATAATAAAATAAAATGACAATGTTTCATGTTTTTAAAATTTTCTAAATGGTGTTTACGATATTAAAATTATGTAAAAGATCTGTAGTGATAAAATCCAAACCCCCTAGTTTTACAATTTAATCTGTTTTTATAAAATTATGTTAAATATAAATATGTTTTATCTAATTTTATTTTCCAATTAGATTAACTTTAAAATTAAACTTAAAAGGTCACTTATGAGTAAGGTAAATCTAATTGGAACACAAGTTCATTATTGGAATTTATTTCTCAGAGGTTTAAGTTATGAAATTCAGTAATTTTAAAAACTTAACTACATAATGTACCATCTTTTTAAGTTATAAATACTTAAAAGTAGACATAGATGACAGATCAAATTTATTTAAAGGAGTAATATAACTAAAACATGAGAATTTTATATCTTACTAGCTGCTGCACGGTACTTAGTATGCATCATAATAATAAATAAATATTCATGGATATATCATACAACATCCTCTGGTCCCAAGCTAAGCTTATATGCTTGTGTTATGGGTACCAGAATATGAATATACTACATAAAAGAACATCTACTTGATACAAGATCTACTACAAAATAAAAGAAGATCTTAACAAATTATACAAAATGAAGATGGCTCTTAAATCATTTTATCTATAAAAAAAGGGTTTGAAAGCAGTTTCATAGTTTTTACACGCTTTATATTAGCTTCACTTGTATGTTTGTTTGTTTGTATGTTTGTAACCGACTCCTTTGGACGCCATTTTGACCCACTTTAAACGCTCAGATTCTATTCAAATTTTGCACAAATGTCAATGACCGATGACAATGCAATAATTCGAATATATAAAGCGTGTTTTTTAAACTATTATTATTAAGATATAAGCTCACATAGGGACATATATATACAAAAATAACGACTTTGTTTTGTAATAAATAAAGAAGTAGGTATGTAACATAATTGGCAGTGTTCATAATTTTTGACCTGCTGTTTTTATATTTTTTTTATAAAATATAGACTATATTAAGCAACTATTAACAATATTATTGAAATATTCACTATATAGAATTTTTTAAAATAAGATATTATTTTAAGTGTTGTGACGTCATCGTTGTACGGAATCTGTGTATTGACTTTTCCTAATAGACTTAAGACAGATTGCAATACATCTTTTCAAAGTTGCCAAGTTTATATAATAGACGAATTTCAACTCCACCACAGAGTAGTATATCCCTCAGGACGCCTTAATATTTTAAGTCCATTATGTCAAGGGCAAATAGAGATCATTTGCTTTTTTAAAAAATTAATCGTTAATATAGCAAATTTTCCGAAAAAAGTAATGGATTATGGTTGAAATGAAATGGTTTTTGAATTATGAGTTTTAAAAAAATATGAACAATGCCGATTTGCTTAGCAATGATAATAATATTATAGCTGTTATATTCCCCAGTAGTCTGAGATACATTATCATGTGAATGATTCATCCCAATTTACTACTGACACTGTTTATTATCATAAATATATTATTTGACATGAGTCAGTAAGATAATTGAATATTGTTTGTATCCTTGTGCATGTCCATAATGAATATCGGTCGATAAAATATTATTTTAGTCTGATATAGATATTTGAAGTACTGTGCCAGTTTAAAGATTTTTCCCATCAATTAATGCCACAATACGAGTTCTCTCTTACATCCGATTATCTTACTCGTTGCTCCACACATGAGAATGTGGAGAACTGTTCCTTCCAAAAACCTACAGAGAAAATTGTTATGTTCATTGGGTTTGAAAATTTACTTACTTTTAATCTCTCCATAGCATGCTGTATAAATTCGAACATAATTATTACCATAAAACCTTCAAGCATGTGTCATTATTACCATAATCATGTCATTACTGGCAGTGACAGATTAACCACGACTTGGAGTAGCAAAAAGTTAATTACTCCAAAGTACTGTGAAAAAGCAAAGGCATACATATGTTATGAAAATTAGCTCCCCAGGCCCGATAGATTGCCGCCCCATAAATTATCGAAGATAGAGCGTGAGACCTCGCCAGACATCTGTTACTGTCTGCTTGCACAGCTCCCTACAGGCTGGCGCTCCGCGCACTTATGATTTGACCTTAGAGTATCAAACCAATAGATGCAGTGATACATGCTGTTTTTTTTTTATTTAACAATTATGCTGCCGCATCTGTGGCGTGCCAAAGTAACGAACACAAACATTGTAACGTAATATCAATCGTCGCTACGCAAAATTGCCTCGTGCGCATTAAGGGCTGATAGTAAAAAAGATGCTTTCGTACCTACCTTTTTCAGCAAGGGTCAGCTTATAATGTCAACTCTTGTTGCATTAATGCTTCAGCCCAAGGGTAAATATACTACTGCCAACAAAGCAATCGAAAAGCTTCTTCATACAATTTGCTACAGACCTACAAGCCTCGTGCTGTGTAGGTTTATTGATCGTAGTTTTGTACAATAATTTTTCTTATTACTCACATTTAAATGTTCAAAATGTATGCCGAAAGATTCCTTCACGTTATTAAATTTTTTTAAAGAAAATAAAACTTGTTAAAAAAGAATTACAACAAAAAAAATATTTATAAATCACCTTCATTATATTACAAAACAATGCTTACTTAACTACACTTGTATATTTCGTAATAATCGCCTTATTAAACGTATAATAATTAGTCGTTATTCTGACATGCATTCTACGTTGCGTAAGCGCATACATGCAATTTGAACAAAATTTCGCACGGACTAATGTTCGCTGTGTGTACTTTTCTAGAAATTTATTTTTGTTAAGTGATATTTGACAAACAAGGCTACATTTGAAACACCCTGATATATAATCCTTGATCACGGTAATAGTGGTCTGAGATTGGAATGTCGTAAATTCTCTTCGAAGGGCCCGGTGGCCAAATATGTTGAGAAGCCCAAAGTAAAGGATAATTCTCCTAAAAAGAACCATAGTTCCTATTGTTCCTAAGAACAACTATGTTCTTCTATTCCTTAATCTTCTGTATAAGATTATGGTGTGCGATAAAGAGTATTCTACTAAGGCCTGTCTTCACCACACGCACTGGGCACCAACTCCAACAGCAGGCAAGACCTCCCAACTATAAGGGCCCCCAAGTCTCTAGTTCAACCTATTTTTCTACCAAGTTCTAACAGGTCATAGGGACGTATTCCATAATGTGCCCAGGGCCTTTAGTAGCTATAAGATGGCCCTGATTCTACTTTATTATATGGTTACACACTTCCGGAGCGCCTCTTGCTTGCTTGGGAGCCCTGTATCATTGATACGGCGGTAGGTACGCCCTTGGTTCTGCCTCAACCTTGCCTAACATTGTATCAGTAAAACCTCATAAAAGTACATAATCTTAAATAAAATTACAGAAATTGATGATCAGACGACATCATCATTATCCCGCGAGATCTAAAAACCAGATAATTATTCCATTACTATTATAACTAGTTTTATTAAATAAACAGCCAACACTATTTAATTGTAAAACATAAGCAATGCAATTAATATTTATAATTTAATGGCAACAGTAATACGTTGTTACAAATAATGTGTCGTTCATTATTGAAGTGCCGACAATTTTGTTGGTTTGAATGTGGATTACATTATTTACTTCTAGGTGCAATCACCTCATATCCTAGATGCTATAATTTTCGGTAAAATACGTGTTCAGTCATCACAATGCTTATGACGATAATAAGATTTTGTTACTATTGTCTATATCTATGATCTCTAAAGAGCATTTCCGCAATTGCGCTTCATAAAAGCGTGATGTTTTACAGAATGTATGATCGTTTCCAAGAGTTTTATGTAAATGTGTTTACCAGACCGTGTTTGATGTATCTACTGCTAACAATGTAGCTGTAGTTTCGCTGAAAGTATTTGATTAAAACTTAAAACGTTTACACCATGATTATTACAAGTTGTATATTTAAAAGAGTTTTTATAACACTTAACGTTATTCAGTGCCAACAGTGTACTTTCAATATTTATAAATTTACTAGCAAACTTAGATGTCCAAACAGTCGTTTCGTTGCCTGGACGATTGAAATCGAGATACCAACTTCAATATTTCTGAAATTTGCCAAAGGCTTTGGGGCTCTTCCTCTTGTCTGTACCCAAATCAATCGGTTTTTTTATTCTATGACGGAGATCAAGAAATACAATCTCAATTTTTCTTGGTCGGGACCACATCGGAATAAGATTGAGTTTTGACTAGAATTGCATTAAAATTTCATTTAGTGGCAGGGCATATTATATTGCTTTTTATTACCTGTAGTTTGTTCACACAGTAAAAATACTTCGCATTTGAAGCTATTCTAAGTCTTCTTCTCCATCCCATTTACGTCCTACTGTTGGGCACGGGCCTCCTCCACTTTGAAAGGAATTATGGTGTACTGTTACGCGCTGACCAGGTGTGTGGATACAGTTGTCACTATTCTAAGTCTATAATAGGGTTATTAATAAGGATTATACTCTTGACATTTTCCTCATAGTAACTAATAATGGTATATTAATAGATTCTTATGTATATAACTACGTATGCCAGGTCTTGTCTTGGTGTCTTTCAGAAAAAGATACGCGAAAACTCCTGTCGACTTTCTAATTCTAATAACTTACCTACGTCCAAAACACAGATCACCCGCAGACAATTTCTTAGCATGAAGGTTTAGGTAATAATAATATAAAATTTGTAACCCTCAAGAACAGGTTTGTAGCAATATTATTTGCCTTTTCGCGTGGCTGTCTGTTTGATAAAATAACATTACCTGCAAATTACCCCAGATTTTTTTTTAAGATAAATTCAAATAATAAATCGATAAACTTACAAGTTCATTAATATTATGGAGCAAATCCTTCATGAGAATCTCATTCGCTAAAAGCGTAATACAGTCATATTTGCATTTATAACGTTTAGAAAAAAATCATATTAGCCAAAATATATTACATATTTAGGTATCGTTGTCCTACCTATATTGGCTATTGCCAATATATTTAATTATGTCGTAAAGTGCCGCCGCACGCCAGGAAGTCTGAAACATTAACTTGGTCTACATGAAACAATAATTAGATTGTGTACTCCTACCCTACCATACTCTCGCCCTTGTGCTCGCAGATAATACATTTATTTATTAGATATTCTTCTCATAAAAACGTTTAATATCTGAGGCACTGATCCCTTTTACGAAGAGCTTTAGGAGAATATCTTAACACTTTTTGTAGATCATGAAGAAAGAAATCTTCAAAGTATTATTTTCCCCCTAACAAAATATTCACTGAAGGACCGTAAGATGTAATAATACAATCTCATTATCCATGGATATGGATATGAGATTGTTGTAAACGCATTAAAAAACAAAATTTTACGCTTGAATACTCATACTTGTGCATGAATGAAAATGTGCCTTTGTATCACTGCAATGGCAGACTTTATTGACAATAGCAAGTAAAACGCATAAAATAATAAGCCATTGACCGGCTATTGTGATTGGAAGTAGCTGTTTATTATAATTTAAATACAGTTTCCTTATTGTTTCGTCCCTATATAGATATCATACAGGTATTCTAAATATCCTCATGTCCTCAAGTATTGTGTTTTATATCCTCTTACGTCAAAACTGACAGAGCCCCTACAATTACACCTTGATAGACGAAACCACAACCCCTTTTTATGACACTACCTATCACTAAGGATACTGGCAGAGGCGCGACTTAAGACTTCTAAAGAAACCATTAAACAAGAACGAGTCCCCATTTTTGGAGTAGGCGAATTTTGTGTAGAATTTGCCTCCCAGTTTTTGGACATTCGCGGGAAATATTTCGCTTATGGGTATGAAATTCTCGTGTCACATTTGAAAAGGAATTTAATCAGTAAGTACGCCAGTGAAACTGTAGGGCACAGCTTGTATGTTAATAATTGTCTCGTAGCTGGATCTGGCAGCACATTTGTCTTCATCATCATTCTCCTGCCCTCATTACGTTATCCGACGTCGACGAAAAATGACGGCATTAAACGGCTGCCTGCCTAACGACAACATTCCTTGTGTATGTACGCAGGTGTTATGCGACGTGGTTCCCTTTTTCTTTTCTCTTTTTTCTTTTCTCGTTTCCCCCTTACGAGTACTTTAGTAGTCAGTCCATGGGGAGGTGCCACTTATATTATTTTTGGGTGCAACTTACATTCTTTTTGGGTGCGCATTTGTGTATGTATAATGTATTATTTCCATAGCATCGTCGGCGTCAGCGTTGGACCCTGGCGAGAGTCGTCTTTGGGATGTAGTGATAAACTGCGCGGGTGAGACGCGTGTGGGACAGACTGAGGCGGTCTACTACGAGGGTATCTACACGCTTAGCGTCAACGTGGCTAAGCAGTGTGCTATACTCATGGTGCCTAGACTCATTGAAATATCTAGTGGACAGATGTATAGCAGCGATAAGGTTAGTATTGTTATATTTTCTAACATCCGTATTTACCTTCTTTCTCGTCACAACATTATTTTCAAAAAGATCGTGGTCGGGATCAGACTCGCTTCACGAAACGTTGTGATTCTTCTTTTTGGTACATACTCGTATGTCATGTAGTCCATTTATTTGTATGGGTATTTGGAAAATAATACTTCTTCTAGGCCAGCCATTTTCAGAAATAATAGGGGTCAGCCTCGGTAAAAAAAAGATAATAAAGCTGTATATTTTATTGGTATAAAACTTGTTTTGTCATTCTAAATGTTGGTTAACAAAACAAAGGTTTATACCAAAATTTCACAACACACAAGAGATTCCACTTGAACAGCAAGTCAAATAAAAGCTTACAAAATAGTATAACAATTCTCCAAATTATTAATTTGCAGCCTCACAAAGAAGACGGTGCAATAGACCCGTGGACTACAGAGGCCCGTATGAAACACAAAGTGGAGGAAGAACTGAACAGTATGAAGTCAGTCCTGAACTACTCTATCATCAGGCCAGCCATCGTGTACGGCGTTGGGGATAGACGAAGTCTTAGTAAGTTGGTTCATTTAAAATTTGTTAAGGTACAATTTTCTTAAACTTTCGTGACTTGTAGTAGGTATATACTAATATATTATTAGAACTGTTTTTGTTTTGTTAGAATGTGGAAACCAATTTCGAATAAAAAATCTATTAAATTTGATTTTGAAAGTGTAAATTGACTTCAGATGTCTTGGCAAAAACACGATAGTATGACCAGTAGATAGCAGATTTTAAATGATAACTTACGCTGCTTGGATCTTACAAAAATAATGTGGATTTGGATGTTAGGCTTTTTTTTTTTCAATGTTTATTTGTCTTAATTTTAAGCAAACACTCATACGGTGGCTGGTATATAAAAAAATCTATGTATTTTTTAGCTCCACGTCTTCTATATGGTGGTATCTACAAACATCTGAATGAGACAATGAAACTATTGTGGACAGCTGATCTCAAGATGAACACCGTCCATGTGAAGGATGTATGCAGAGCTATATGGACCGTAGCTAATAAACCAGAAGCAAACAAACAGACATACAATGTTGTTGATGAAGGAAACAGCACTCAAGGCACACTGGCGGAACTTGTCGCTGAGATATTTAAAATCAACCATGATTATTATGGCACTGCTATTTCAACTTTAGCTAAGGTATTTGTGAATCTATCTCTCCTTTTTTCAGCTCATTACAGTCCCACTGCTAGGAACGGGCTTCTCCCACTTTGGAAGGGCTTTTGGACTTCGGGTCTACTATGCCACGCTGACTGGTCGTGTTGGTTTAGGGTTTAATTTTGAGATTTCCGTCTCTCACAATGAATGTTATCTGTGTGTACTGTACTGTACAATTTCCCTTAGCTAGCTTTTACAGCAACCTGGTGAGGATATGAGATGGCTCTATCAAATACATCTTTGTCTCACACCAATTTTTTTTTCAGAATGATATATCGTCAGTGGCTGAAGAAGCTAATGATAAACATCTAACTGCGTGGGCGGAGATATGCCGCAAGTATGAACTGACACACACGCCGCTTGAACCCAGCGCCGGTGTCGAATTATTGCTCAATAAACAGCTGTGCTTGCAGGGAGAGAAACTTAGGAAATTGTTACCTACCCTCGAAGTGCCTGCACCCACTTATCAGAGGCTAAAGGAGGTAAATAATTACAATTTTTATTAACCAAAAGGTAAAATGGAACCCTTATACTGAGTCTTCTCTCTCTCTCTCTCTCTCTCTCTCTCTCCAGCCCATTTACGTCCCACTATTGGGCACGGGCCTCCTCCACTATCGAGGGATTATGGTCTACTGTGCCGCGCTGACCAAGCGTGTTGGCACAGGGTTTATTTTCGAGTTTTCCGGTTATCTGTGTGCAATATCCCTAACTTTTACAGCACCCTTGGGAGGAGATGGGGTGGTGACACTTGTATTCTTAATCCGTCACTACATGGAGAGAGAATGAGTACTGAGACTTCACTATCCACGTAATCTGTAACAGCTACTTCGTGGTCAAGTGGTTCATGTAATGCACTGCCGTTCACGAGGTCGCGGGTTCGATTTTTGCACGGGACATTTGTGTGATGTTTATAAAATGTCATACAAATGTTTGTACTCCGTCTGTTTGTTTACTATATTTATAATAAATCTTCTGTACGTGTGTTTGTAATTGAACTCCTCCTAAACGGCTGGACCGATTTTGATGAAATTTTTTGTTGTTGATTTTTACACAGAATTGTATGGCAAAACAACGTTTGCCGGGGCAGCTAGTGTATTATAAGTATCTATTTACAAAAGAAAAGTAGTATAAGTAAGTAATAGGTATATTAGCTTGGGACCAGAGGACGTTGTGTTAAATGTCTGTGAAAATATAAAAAAGAAATAATATTTTTTTCCAGGTATTGGAAGACTACGCTTCCATGAATCTCTTTCCAAAAGAGTTACTCCTATGACCTAGCTCATAATTATATTTTTATACAGCATTTTATATAAAAACGAATTATAATTCGCTTTGTTATATATATATATATGTGCTTTCCTATATTCGGTCACAAAATTATATTACAATCAATGTATAATGGTCTTATTCATAATGACTTATCGGAGGTTTAAACGGAGATTTTATCGGAGTGATAATAAACGTTTTAGCGTAAAAAGACTTATTTATTATTAAAAAAAAAATAAGAATAACAAGTTTTGACAATTTTCGCGAACCGATTTTAGCGAACTTTTAAACCTCCGATAAGTCATTATGAATAAGACCATTAATGTTTGATGTTAGTAAATTGATTATTATCTGTGACCCCTGTATGAAATTCTAAATGTATTTGAGACATCAATAATTATTTAAAATATTTCTTAAGTAATTAATAATTAAATGTGTTAAAAAGATACAGAATTACGGTCTTATTCATAATGACTTATCGGAGGTTTAAACGGTGATTTTATCGGAGAGATAATCAACGTTTTAGCGTAAAAAGACTATTATGAATAACAAGTTTGGACAATTTTCGCGAACCGATTTTAGCGAACTTTTAAACTTCCGATAAGTCATTATGAATAAGACCGGTAATGATTAAAACAATTTTAATTAAATATCTCTGCTTGTATACAAATATTATAAAGATGTAAAGATTGTTTTTTGAACGCGCTAATGTTAGGAACTACTGCCGGCGTATTATGAGCTTTTTAAAATCATTCAAGTTCCAGGCGCCTGCCTGGAACTTGACGTAAACTGCATGGCTAAATTAGGTATTATGGCAGAAATAAAACTTTTAGTTGAAAATTTTTAGTTAGTACCTCAACTTTTAGTTGTACCTTCTCCTTAAACATATTAATGTATGACTGATTTAGCGAACTTACTAATAATTTTGTTCATAATACGAATTTGCCAGACAGTTCAATTCACGGCGTAAACTGCCTGTAAATAAAAGCTCATAATACGGCCACTGGTTGGAATTGAAAATTATTTTTGTTTGATAGTCCATTTTTGATAAATGCCTATAACCATAGGTCGGAATCAGGTAGAGTTATGTACTTGCATATGTTGATACTAATGTGGACCTTCCCGGGATTTCTAATGGACAATCCCGTGTGGCCAACAATATTACGAATAAATAATAATAAAAACCTCAGAAATAGACAAATAAAACAAAGATAATTAGCATACAATTTTTATTAGCTTACATTAATTCACTATATAAATTATTGATATCTTAAGCAAATTCTCATGCGCATATTTAACCTTTTTTATAAATACGAGAGCGAATACTTTTCTCACTGAATCAGTCGCTATCAAATTTTATTTGAAAAATCACGGGATTTTTTTCTGCTCTTTAAAATTAATCTCGCGATTTAAGGCATATCCACTTTATTCTTTCGCTGTATGAAATCAGTGTAAGTACATAAATAACTCTACCTAATTCCGGCCTCTGCCTATAACATCACGTTGCTACCAATGGGGGCGAAGCATTAGAGAAAAAATTCCAAATTCCATGCGTACGGAGACGTGGATAACAACTACATAGTTAAAAATATTTCGCGAGATTATAATATACATATAAAAAAAATTCTAATAATATTAAGATGTTGCTCGCGACTTCGTACGCGCCGAGTTTAGAAAATTTTCCCCGTTTTTGCAATATTTTTCACTAATGCTTCACTCCTATTAATCGCAGTGTGATGTTATATAAGCTTCCTCGATAACTGTACTATCCAACACTGAAAGAATTTTTCAAATCAGACCATCGATTCCTGAGATTGGCTCGTTCAAACAAACAAACTCTTCAGCTTTATAATCTAATATATAAAATTCACGTGTCACAGTGTTAGTTACCGTACTCCTCCGAAACGGCTAGACCGATCTTTATGAAATTTTACATACATATTCAGTAGGTCTGAGAATCGGCCAACATCTATTTTTCAAACCTTTTTTTTTACTATGGCAAAACAACGTTTGCCGGGTCAGCTAGTATTAGTATAGATGTTAACAATTAAAGTTCACAAAATAATAAAAAGTATTTCACTTGACAATAATTAATTATTAAAGTTCTACCAAAGGACAATAATTAATGATTCTTTTTTTTTGGCATCGGTATTAAATTTCGCAATATTAAAAATTTGGGTAAGAAATTATTAAACCAGAATATTATCGGATATTAAAGATTCCTTTTTCATTAAAATAAATTTAAATTTCGAACTGATGATAGAATAGTCTTGAGAACACCGTCTTGTAATACGGTGCCAAAGATAAAGAAAAAATAGACCGCGTTGCAAATTTTTTTATTTTTTTTTTTCATAAACAGCTGTGATTTTGATATTTAAACTAAATTATAGATTCCTTGTATAAATAATCGATTTTGATATAATTAAAAGTTATTGTTGTCTCAAATATAATAAATAGTTAATGGAAATGTACATTATGGATGCATGTAATGTATTTGATGTTAAAAATTTTACCGTATTTTATATTACAACTATGAACGTCTCGAGAGAAAAGGATGCAATATTGCAATATGATATTTTTTAGTACTTAATAAACTTAATTGGTCTTCCATACTACATTTTTGTCTGCAGAAATCCGAAAATTTTAGCCCATTATTGTCCCACTGTTGGGCACAGGGCTACTTCACTTTGGGAGGGATTAATTATGGTCTACTATACTGCGCTGGCCAGACGTGTTGGTATAGGATTTATTTTCGAGTTTTCCATCTCACACAGAGGATGTTGTCGGTGTACAATATTCCTTAGATGACTTGTAATCTATGTACAATATCCATTTGAGAAATGGGGTGGTGACACTCGTATTCTTAATCCGTCACCACACGGAAGTTGTCAAAAACTAATGTAGGTACGCATTTTGATGAGATTATAGCTTATATAAAAATAATGTCCATTTAAAAATATATTTTACATGTCTATTACTTCGTACAATATATTTTATTATGTACATAATGTCTGTTTTTAAAAACAAAGATTTGAAATTAGTTTTCTACAAAAATAATTCTTATATTTCCATTACCATTTACCATATAATATAAAATGAACAAAATATCTGAGTAGGTATCAGAAATAAATTAGCTTGTTTAAGTTCCAATGTGTAAACTTTATTCTTCAACTGTGGTAAAATAAAAAAAGGCATTACTCTATGAAAAGCACAAACAACATGTTACAATTATTTATTACAGTAGAAACCATGGTTTTGATTAAACAGGAAGAAATGGATATAAAGCATGTTTTGTTTATTTAAGAATTTAATCATGTTATCTGTAATGATGTAAAATTAATAAATTTTGAAAGTAGTGCTTGACAATAATATTATCAAATAATTAAACAAACCATAGACCATCGTATTAAGAAAATAAAGACTGAACACCATAAAGCATTTTAAAAAAATGATATTTTTTTAATTATTCAAATTTCGAATTTGTGTTGGATTGTTTTATTCGATGTTCAACTTTTTAGTTAAATTTTAAGTTTAAAAAACGAAGCTCAAGTTAGCGTAAGTACTTAAAAATTCCTAATTCGAAATTATTTATGCTATTAGTTTTTATGGTTTATATGAGTAGTAGAATTCCTTTTTGTGTAATATAAATGATCCAAGTACTTATTCAAAATTATATGGATACTGTATTTACTTATTTAATTTAAGGCTGTCACGAATTTGGTATAAAATACAAAAAAAGGTTTACATAAGCTTAGTAGTTATTATTCATAAATCCTTGATGTTGGATTTAAAAATAAAGTTTATTATTGAGAAAGAAGCTTTTTATAAAACCACTGAATAGATATAAAACATACATTTTTTCAAGGTACTATAGTCATAGACTAAAAGCCGGAAGTAGTAATATTTAATTTCGCAATAAATGTGTTATTAATAATCACAAATAAACTGTAATACCAACTTAGACTTAATAAATTTAAGGCTCCATACATAAATACATGTTATTTTATTAATAAACTTTTCATGAAAAACTATTTGCTATTGATTAACTTTTACGATTTATTTGCTCACTGTTACAAGCAAAGGTAATATCGCTCATACATCCAAGTGATAATAGACAATAAAAGTCTATTAAGTTGCAATCACAACAATTCTTGTAGTTTTTATAATAAAATATTATTCAGAGGATCTTTTATTCTTTTTAATTAATTCTTATTTCTCGATAGGGGCCGTTCAAGTATTACGTAAGCACTATGTGGGGGTCTATGTATTGCTTATTTCGGATGACATGGGGGGTAGGGGAGTCTAGATGATGATTACGTCATCGGTAGTAAAATTACTTTTTTACACGAATGGCAACCCTCACATTGTCTTTGCTTAACGCATATTTGAATCGCATTTTCGGGAATTCCCGCTAATAATGCATATATTTAGGCGAGTGCCTAAATATATGCATTATTAGCGGGAATTCCCTAGTTTAAAGCGAGTGCTTTAGAACCGAGTAGGGGAATCACCGCGCGCTATTCACTTGTCAAAATTTTCTGTCAGTGTTTTTTCTTATTTTTAAATCATAATTATAATATTTAAATAACAATACAATAATAGAAAAATATTTACGTAAGCTTAGGGGGAGGGGGTAAGAGCTTTGCTTACTTTTGCTGACAAGGGGGATGGGGGGGTAATAATTGTAATAAATCTGCTTACGTAATACTTGAACGGCCCCATACCAGAAAATTCAATTCACGAAACATTACCGATTCTACGTACTCAATTTAACTGAAAAAATTAAAACAACTAAGGTGTATTTTGATTAATTGGATATTTCGTTGAACACATTTATATTCATTAAAATTGTTAATACACAGTTTTTATAATAAGAAAGTTCAGTTAATACAATCACTTCATTTTTGATGTCAATAACACAATTCGGCAATGTTAACAGAACTCTTTTGGCTATGTAGTTGGTCGAGATTGTTGCAAAACATTCTTGATAGATGGCGTTGCACGTCAAAATACGATGTAAACTCAATAGAGTGAAGATTGTGGTGATCTAATTTGGTTACTGTAAACACGACCGCAGTAAGCTCAGTTGAGCTACGGAACGGTATTCCAAGATCGTGGGTTCAAGTCCCGCTTGGGGTGATCAACTTTTTCCACAATTTGAACTCTTTTATTAGAAAATCTGTATATTATAGACTAACGATTTTAATTAATAAAAATGTACACAACGTAATAGCCAATTAAACAAATTACGCCGTAGTTGTTTTCAAATTTTAGTTTTTTAGACGGGCTTCGTGGTTTAGCGGTTCATGTGACGGACTGCCATTCACGAGGTTGCGGGTTCGATTCCCGCTCGGGACAATCATTTGTGTGATGTTTATAAATGTCATACAAATGTTTGTACTGCGTCTGGGTGTTTCTATGTATTAAAAGTATGTATTTACAAAAAAAAAGTAGTACCTATATGTATTATATCCGTATTCTGGTACCCATAACACAAGCATATAAGCTTAGCTTGGGACCAGAAGACGTTGTGTCCACGTCCGTGAATATATAATTATTATTATTTTTTAGTTTTGTTGTGCACATGGAATTGGTATCTGTAGATATTTGTGTTTTCAGACATATTATTTAGTTGCTCCCATACAGCTCATAATACAGGACTGACTAACAGACTATGCTAACTCTGAATAAGTATTTTATCACTTACGGAACCATTTTTATGTATATTTAGTTTTTATGAGATAGATTAAGTAAAAGTCATTTAGTTTAAAATTCTGTTAGTTGCCTTAAAGATCTTGATTTTTTTGCATGCATTAGAATAGTTTCTTGGAAAATCCGTTTTTAGCATGATGATTAGTTTCCATTTAATCATTCGTACCGTCTCGCTACGGGTATGTCGCAGACGAACATCTGAAGATAAGAGTTTAAGCTTAAAATCCGCAAATAAATTCTATGTAAATGTACCTATCTATAAGCTACAAAGCAAACCTGTTCAATTCTTCTAGAATTTGAAAAATGTCCCTGAATTTCAAATATGTACCATAGGCTTTTTAGTTTTGCTTTTAAAGTAAATGTAGCGCTTGTCATACAATTTATTTTTCTACATTATTGTGTACCGTATGTGTAATAAATACTTTATGCATATATTTTGTTTTAATTTGTTGAAATTTTTTAGTTCTCTACAACCAGTCATAAAGGGCGTCACAAACGGCATTATTAAGAATTAATATAGCGAGAGACAGATGCATATATAAAAAGGAGAAGTGAGAAAGAGACAGATATATTTTTCGGTAACGTTATATGTATAGATGCATAACACTATATTCTTATATATAAAATTCACGTGTCACAGTGTTAGTTACCGTACTCCTCCGAAACGGCTTGACCGATTCTTCTCAAATTTTACATACATATTCAGTAGGTCTGAGAATCGGCCAACATCTATTTTTCAAACTTTTTTTTTTCAGTATGGTAAAACAACGTTTGCCGGGTCAGCTAGTCTTATATATAAAATTCACGTGTCACAGTGTTAGTTACCGTACTCCTCCAAAACGGCTTGATCGATTTTTATGAAATTTTACATGCGTATTCAGTAGGTCTGAGAATCTGCAAACATCTATTTTTCAAACTTTTTTTTTAGTAGGTATGGTAAAACAACGTTTGCCGGGTCAGCTAGTCTTAAATATAAAATTCACGTGTCGCAGTGTTAGTTACCGTACTCCTCCGAAACGGCTTGACCGATTTTTATGAAATTTTACATGCATATTCAGTAGGTATGAGAATCGGTCAACATCTATTTTTCAAACCTTTTTTTTAGTATGGCACAACGTTTGCCGGGTCAGCTAGTTAATAATAAATAAAATAAATATTAATATATATCTGTCCCTTTCTCGCCTCCCCTTTTTCCTATATACATCTGTCTATTTCTCGCTATATTAATATATCGTAATAATTATGCCGTTTGTGGTGCCCTTATAAGACTACAGGTCAATGCAGGTACAACTACTAGTATCTAGCTAGTACTTCATTAAAGGGTTGTTCTTAAGGTTAATATTTACCTTCCTAATTCTTTATTATATTATCTGTGCTAATGCTAATCCCATCAAGCTGTCGGCGGAGCTTCCAGTACAACTTCAGGTCATGAGGTGTCAACAGGAAAATCATAGTACCAAATAATTTATATTTATGCAGTCGCTTGCTGTCAAAATTTTAAAAGATATGGCCCACTTACGGTCATTTTTGAACTTTAGACTCACCCTAGACTTGAAATTTGGTGTGCCTATAATTATAGCCATGCCTATATAGTGTTGATATAGGGAAAATTCCAGACCTTGCAATTTTTCCTCAAATCATGGAAAAACGAAAAATTCGTGATTACAAAGTTTTCATACTAGTAGCGCCACGAACGCGCGAATGGCGGTTAATTTGCGATCACTGTAAAGCAAACAAGATGGCGGTGCTATTATTTTATACCGTATTTCACAAATATTTGCGTTTATTATCTCGTACTGAGTTTTGAGCGAAAAATTATACAGGGTGGCCCAAAAGTCGTGGATCAAACGCAACTAGGGGTTAGATGGGGTCATCAGCTGCAAAAAGTTGTTCTACGGGAGGTCCTTAAGGTCAACCCCTGCAGAGTTATAATTTATTTTGTGTTTTTATGAGAAAATTGACTTTTTTTAACTAATTCTTAATACAATTCGAAAAAATCTGCATCCTGTATCTTTTTATAATTTTCACTAGATTGGTACTGATGAGTCCTTGCGTTAGACATGCTATTTATGGTTGTTTATTAGGTGTGTTGAAGATAATATTAAGTTTTAAAAATATATTTTTTATCAAATCATAACTTTTTATTTCCTTCGGACCCCACTGTGAAAAAAAAATACTCTACCGAAAAGTGACCCTGTATTACAAGTTTTGGCGCATTTAATAGGGATTCTGAAAAGGTATTACACTTGGCAATGAGTGTCTCTAATATCTTTCTAGGACGAAAAAACAAAACAACGATTGTGAAATAATTGTTTTATTAAGCAAAACATTTTACAATAAATGCTCAAAATTCCTGCCTCTGACCATAATACATAATCTGCACCGTCTAATAAAATTCCTACGTAACCTACGGAATGCACCTCTGTTGTTAGTAACTTGTACCCTAGCAAATTGGAGCTTTTGTCGTAGTTCTTGTTCGCTATTGTTCTCTCCTTGGTAAACTATTTCTTTAAAATAGCCCCAAAGAAAAAAATCTAATGGATTTAAATCGGGCGACCGGGGTGGCCACGCAATATGTCCGCCTCGACCAATCCACCGGTTAGGGAAGCGCTCGTTCAAATGATCTCTAACTGCTCGAGCGTAGTGAGGCGGGGCACCATCATGTTGCAGCCACATTTCTGCTATTCTTTCTTCTGAAACTTCAGCTTCGTTAAGAATATGGTTTAAAATATTTTGCAAAAAATTTAAATACTGAGCACCATTCAGCCTTGCTGGCATTTCATGCAGCACCAACTGCTGGCCAATTATACCAGCCCACATGTTAATACCAAACAGATGCTGGAATCGATCATTTCTTATGATATGGGGGTTCACTCTGGAGTAAAAATGTAGATTGTGGATATTGAATACTCCCATTCTTCTAAAAGTTGACTCATCCGTCCATAAAACCTGGTTGAAGAACTGCGGATCCTCTCTGTGGTATCTTAGCATCTCTCTGCAAAACCGCACTCTAGGTTCATAGTCACCGGGCAGCAAAGCTTGCACCCTTTGCACGTGGTAGGCGTGATGTTTATTTCTGTTAATGACACGTTGCACCGTCGATCTTGAAATCCCGAGATTACGGGATATTTGGCGTTGACTTATACTAGGATCCAATCTTAATTCTCTCAGCACTTCATCTTCATTTTCAAATTGCACCACTGGTCTGCCTGCTCTCGGAGCATGCTGACCGGGTAAGACTCCCTCCATGTACGAATTATGTACGCGCATAAAGACCCTGAAGTCCGGAAAACGATCACGGTTAGGGTAGCGTTGACGATATTCCCTGGCAGCAGCCCGGGCATTACCGTCGCAAAAGCCATACAGGTAATGCATTTCTGCATACTCCCGTTGGGTGTATTCTCTCCTCGCAGCAGCCATCTGTCCACTTTTGTAGCCAATCCGTCCGATTCCGAATCCAGTCCGATTCACACAGCACTGGTCACAGGTTGGCAACCTATCACAAGTCCGAAAAACAAAGCGTAGGTCAAAGGAAAGAAACTGATCACAAGTCGTCGTAAAACCGAGAAAAAGAACACGTGCGTACTCACAGGCAGGAAGCGAGTCACTAAAGAACACTAAACATTCTAAAGAAACATGCTCACGCGCATCACCACACCCCGCCCCGGCCGGCCCGGCCTTTTGTTTCCTAGAAAAGATATCGCTACCTGAACTGACGGGCGAACCGGCCTTTTATTGACAAAGGATTAAATGGTTAGTGTAAAAGAGAGGCAGAAAGTCTTTGTCATTATTTGTATTAGTTCCAGTTTATTTTTAAATAAGCCTAACCGAGTTTTAGGTTGGGTTAACTTTGGCCTTGCTACGAATAATCGTCCTTGAAAGATATGAAAGCCACGCATAGCCATGTGTAATACCTTTTCAGAATCCCTATTAAATGGGCCAAAACTTGTAATACAGGGTCACTTTTCGGTAGAGTATTTTTTTTTCACAGTGGGGTCCGAAGTAAATAAAAAGTTATGATTTGAGAAAAAAAATAATCATAAAACTTAATATTACATATCTTCAACACACCTAATAAACAACCATAAATAGCATGTCTAACGCAAGGACTCATCAGTACCAATCTAGTGAAAATTATAAAAAGATACAGGATGCAGATTTTTTCGAATTGTATTAAGAATTAGTTAAAAAAAGTCAATTTTCTCATAAAAACACAAAATAAATTATAACTCTGCAGGGGTTGACCTTAAGGACCTCCCGTAGAACAACTTTTTGCAGATGATGACCCCATCTAAGCCCTAGTTGCGTTTGATCCACGACTTTTGGGCCACCCTGTATAGCCTATTTTAATTTCAGGGCTATAAGTTATCACAATACTACTTTTCGGGAAATTCTATTCGGTTAAAATGAAAAAAACAAGAGTTTTGGAGAATTCCAACACTTATATTTCAATCAAAACTGTACAACATGTTACACATGAAACTTACTATAACACAAATAAACTCTTATAAAAAAACAATACTTAAAATTAAATTCTAGGTGCAAACATTTGACAAGAATTTTTAGGGTTCCGTACCCAAAGGGTAAAAACGGAAACCCTATTACTGAGACTTCGCTGTCCGTCCGTCCGTCCGTCTGTCACCAGGCTGTATCTCAAGAACGGTGATAGCTAGACAGTTGAAATTTTCACAGATGATGTATTTCTACTGCCGCTATAACAACAAATACTAAAAATAAAATAAAATAAATATTTAAGGGCGGCTCCCATACAAAAAACTGATTTTTTTTACAGTTTCTTGCTCGATACTAATAACGTTGCCTTATGTTGCATAGTTAATGGTACGGAACCCTTCGTACGCGAGTCCCACTCGCACTTGACCAATTTTTTTATTTATTAGTGACAACATCTGAAAAGGTAAACAGCTTCTGCCGGCGCCAAGTCTATCTCGCAATATTAAATAGTTCAACTAAGACTAAATGTTACAATTTCCATCGATTGTTCTGAGACGCTCATTTTTAAACCGAAAGAAATAATTTATTAATTTTGCAATTGACATGCTATCCTTTTACTTAATAAATTAAACGTAAAAATACGATATAAACTCAATCGAGTGACGATTACGGTGGCCTAATTTGATTACTGAAAAGCACGACCGCAATAAGCTCAGTTGGCAGAGCTACGGAACGGTCCGGTCGTGGGTTCAAGTCCCGCTTGCGGTAACCACTTTTTCCACCGTAATTTAATTAAGTAAAAGCATAGCATGTCAATTGCAAAATTAATAAATTACTTTAATATAGGCGTGTTAAAAATGAAAACAACTATGGTGTATTTTGAATTATTTGCTATTTCATTGTGCTCATTTATATTAATTAAAATCTTGAATCTATTACACACAGTTTTTATAATAAGAAAGTTAAGTTTAACAATTCCAAATGGTGTTATTGAGATTATCAATTTTCATTTTTTAGTTAGGTTAAGTTGTGCACATAGAATTGGTACCAATATGAACTAATAGAATAAAGTACATCTAACTTAGAATCCAATCATAAAAATATACCTTTATTATTAATATTAGAGAATAACAAAAATAGCGTCAAAAAAATTATCATCTTAAAAAAAGATACAAAAAAAATGTCAATAATACACAAAACACACGTGATGCGATCTGTATTTAAAACTAAAATGGAGTTATGTGGTATTAAATTGATAAAATTTTATTGCAATTTAATAAAATAATAACATTTATTTTTATTTATTATAACAAATTTAATTTGTATTGATTAAACACAATTACTAATTTTACAGAATAAATAAATAAAAATAAATAAATATTCATGGACATTTCACACAACGTCCTCTGGTCCCAAGTTAAGCTTATTATGCTTATGTTATGGGTACCTGAATACGGATATAATACATAAACTACTTTTCTTTTGTAAATACATACTTATAATACATAGAAAACACCCAGACGCAGTACAAACATTTGTATGACATTTATGAATATCACACAAATGATTGTCCCAAGCGGGAATCGAACCCGCGACCTTGTGAACGGCAGTCCAGTACATGAACCACTACGCCACGAAGCCCGTCTGAATCTATGGAGGGTAGAGGTAAGGAGGACTATCTCTGTGTATGAAAAGTGTCCGTCGAAATGCATTAAATTAGGGTGGCGCCACAATCGCATCAGTGTAAATTTTAAAGGAAGCGCCAAATACCAACTTCCGCAATCAATAAACGTACTATTCACAGTTCAGAAAATAAAATCACTTTAGCTACATGTTTTCTCATAATAACTCTTTAAGGTTATATTTACTGCATTATTTTGTAATACGCAAGTAGTTGACATTTTCAATAAGTAACTACTTTAGTCGACAATAATATTAAATATTTTAACTCGGCGTACTTCATTTCGATAACAATTGCTACATTCATACCATACCCTGTGTCTACACCAGCGCCATTCTGGAAGGTTTTTGAACTGTTATTTACAGCTGACAGATGGACACTTTTTTTCAATTTTCTACCATGAGAGATGACTCTCCTTACCTCTACCCTCCATATCTGAATCGAATGAAATCAGGATGAAACGCATTTTATAATAACTACCAAGTTTAATAGATGGCTTTAAATTCAAGTTTAGGGTTTTTAAAACTACCGTCAACATATTTTGAACTACCCGAAATGTTCTTATAGAAATATCACAACAATAAAGCGTAAGCTTTCATATTACATGCAGGACTTACGATAAAAATGTACACGTAAACCTAGCCGTAATTTAAGCGAAAGGTCGGGACATACGGTCTTATTCATAATGACTTATTGGAGGTTTAAAAGTTCGCTAAAATCGGTTCGCGATTCAAAACTTGTTATTCATAATAGACTTTTTAAGATAAATCGTTTATTATCTCTCCGATAAAATCTCCGTTTAAACCTCCGATAAGTCATTATGAATAAGACCACAAGTCTTTTACCTAGGCTGAAAAAGAAGTCAAGTCATAACAGGCAATGAAGTATATTTAGATATGTCTCTGCCTACCCCCATAAGAAGAAAGCACGGTATGTAAATTTTACCACAAAGAATACCCGCAATTTGTTTAATTTTGCTAAAGTTACGATTAATTCTAATTTGAATAAAATATACAGAGAAACCTACAGTCGTCTCGCTCACACACATCGTTTTTGTTTAGTTGTTAAGCATGTATGAGCGGAACGGAAGAGTGTTGTGGGTCATACGTGCGCTGTCTCCGCGGCAGAGATGTGACAATAGTTGGTGAGAGGCATGATCACCACTTGTATCCTCAACTGGTCCTTATTGGGACCAAGAAGGTGACGAGGTTCAGGGTTCTCACATGATTCGGAACATTTTGAACATTTCCTGAAAATATAAAACAAAGTAGTATAAAGATAAATACAAATATTCATGAACATTTCACACAACGTCCTCTAGTCCCAAGCTAAGCTCATACGCTTGTGTTACGGGTACGGGAATACGGATAGAATACTACTTTTTTTTTATAAATACATACTTATAATAAATAGAAACACCCAGACGCAGTACAAACATTTGTATGACGATTATAAAAATCACACAAATGATTGTCCCGAGCGGGAATCGAACCCGCGACCTTTTGATCGGCAGTCCGTTACATGAACCACTCCAACACGAAGCTCGTCAAATACCAACCAACCAAGACATTATAAATAAACGCTGCCTGTACGAGACTATGCAATGGAATATAATATAATTTTTAGGGTTCCGTACCCAAAGGGTAAAAATGGGACCCTATTACTGAGACTTCGCTGTCCGTCCGTCCGTCCGTCCGTCTGTCACCAGGCTGTATCTCAAGAACGGTGATAGCTAGAGAGTTGAAATTTTCACAGATGATGTATTTCTATTGCCGCTATAACAACAAATACTAAAAATAAAATAAAATAAATATTTAAGGGGGGCTCCCATACAACAAACATGATTTTTTTACCGTTTCTTGCTCGATACTAATAACGTTGCCTTATGTTGCATAGATAATGGTACGGAACCTTTCGTGCGCGAGTCCAACTCGCACTTGACCAATTTTTAAAAATATAAGTTTTTGATGCAACAGATTTTGTGTCATCATAGCTTCAGTCAAGTTAGCCTTGTATATAGCCTATATGGTAAAATAAAAAGGATGCTTTTTGATATATTTAATAAATATTGAGTTTAATAAATTAAATTACGGTGAAAAAAGTGATTACCGCAAGCGGGACTCGAACTGTAATTTAATTTATTAAGTAAAAGCATAGCATGTCAGTTGCAAAATTAATAAATTACTTAAATATTGAGTTTGTTTGTTTGTTTGTTTGAACGCGCTAATCTCAGGAACTATTGGTACGGTTTGAAAAATTCTCTGAGTGTTGGAAAGTACATTTATCGAGAAAGGCAATAGGCTATATAACATCACGCTGCGACCAACAGGAGCGAAGTAAAATATTGTTAAATCGGGGATTTTTTTTCCACGGTTATGGATATGCTGGCACCGGCCCTATCATCCCTTTTTCACTAATATTTTCCTGTTACCCTTCTTCCAAGCTATAAATGAGAGGTAAACCGCGGGTGTAAATAGTATATATGCATCTTCTCCTTCTTCTTCTTTTCCAGCCCATTTACGTCCCACTGTTGGGCACGGGCCTCCTCCACTTTGGGAGAGATTATGGTCTACTGTGTCGCGCTAACCAGGCGTGTTGGCACAGGGTTTATTTTCGAGTTTTCCGTCTCTCACAGAAGATGTTATCTGTGTGAAATATCCCTTAGCTGACTTTTACAGCACCCTTTGAGAGGAGATGGGGTGGTGACACTTGTATTCTTAATCCGTCATCACACGGACAATATATGCATAATTAATATTAATTACTTGTGAATAGGTTGCGGCGGTGGCGAGGGTGTAGGCGAGCTGGATGTCGGTCTGTACAGCGGAGTGTTCAACTCATCGAAGTCAAGCGCGCCATCTATATTCAAAACTCTGAAATAACAATATTATTGTATAAAAGTATGTAAGAAAATATTACAGCGTGTTATAAAAAGTGCGAGTGACGGTATAATTAGAAAATTTTCTTAACAATGTTAATCCCAATGCTTCTCTGAAATGGCTTGACAGATTATTATTAAATTTGAGTATATTCAGCTGGAATGAGGATGAAAGGAACTAAGAGTAGAGGAAGACCGAAGAAAAAATGGATGAACTGCATGAGAATATGAAGAATTATGGATAGGAAAGAGCAAGAAGTAAGGGACATGTAGCAGCCTTTCTCATACAACTTTCACATAAAACGCTACAAGGCGCGGTCATGCGCTAACTGCGTCCGCTATTATTCTCCCATGTAGCATTGACCCCAAGAAATAGGAAAGGCGGGGCTAAGATAATTAAAGTCTTAATAAAATAAATTACGGTGGAAAAAGTGATTACTGCAAGCGAGACTCGAACCCACGACCACGGAGTACCGTTCCGTATCTCTGCCAACTGAGCTTATTGCGGTCGTGCTCGAAGTAATCAATTAGGCCACCGTAATCGTTACTCGATTGAGTTTATATCGTATTTCTACGTGCTACGAGTCCCGCTTGCGGTAATCACTTTTTTAAATCGTAATTTAATTTATTAAGAAAAAGCATAGCATGTCAATTGCAAAATTATTAATAACTTTAGTAATAAAAGTCTGCTACGATGACAACTATTTTTATACAAGAGGGAACCTTGCCAGTATCTAACCAATGGAAACTATGATGAATAGTTAATATACTGACCTATTTTGTGCTGAGAATCTATGTACTCGTTCTATCACGGAAGAAACATGTTCCACACCTTTCTGTACACCCCACACTAATATACCGATCTGAAAACAATACCTAATATAATTATATACCTACAGAGTTAATAAACCGTGAATGAGATTTGAACCCATCAATTTATCCATCAGCCTCTCTCCGTACACTGTTGGACATATGTAGGCCTCCCCCATAGAACGCCACAACGCACGGATTTCTTCCGCTAGCATCCAGTGACTCCCCGTGACCTTGGCCATATCATAGCTCCACCTTGTCGGGGACGGAGAGCTTTGAACCAACTACGTCTAAATACCGTTCTAATGATCCCACTAAATGAGCTATCGTAGGTATTACTTACTTGAATCTACTAACAGAATTTACATAAACGCCATCTATCGACATGTTTGACTCACTCCAGTTGATACTTAGAAAGATAACAGTTGCATCAAACTGAAGCAAAACTATTTGAAAATCTGATCCATAAAACATAATTTCACTCTACTTAAATTAGAGAAATAAATAAATATTCATGGACATTTCACATGTCCTATGGTCCCAAGCTAAGCAAATAAATAAATAAGATTTACAAATACAAAATCATCGAACCTTAACCCTGACATCGGGCTCTGATTGTTCAGTCTCTCCATACTCGTTAACAGCACCTGTTGGACAATTCCGACAAGTGATGGATATCCGGACAGTCCGGAGTACTACTTCTGGTACCTGCAAATGAATTCTTGTTTATTAATACATATGTACTTAGCCCTAACATTCCTTCAAAACTTTGTGAGATGTTTTAGTGGTTACATTTTTGTGATAATTTTTATAACACTACTAGCAGTTTGCCCGCGATTCCGTCCGCGTGGAATTTGGAAAAAATGGGTTGAGAGGTTTAAGCGGGAAAGCGTAACACACAGACAGACAGAGTTACTTTCGCATTTATAATATTAGTAAGGATTAGGTTTAGTAGTAATAGCAGTAATACAATAGAACTATATATTATAGGCCTACCCCTGACTATGTGATACAGGAGAATAAGGACGGCAACCAGTACATAAAAAAATATTGATTTTTAACTTACATCATAAGTCCCAGCCCAAACGATAAGTAAACTTTTCTTGAACCAGACTCCTTTCGGATACAAATCAACAGTCCACTCTGTTAGTTTGTCTTGTGGTGCAACATCAGCAACTGACGGTCTGGTTGAAAAGATGAAGGTCCAAGTGTGGTAGCAGGGTAATGAGTGGAAGTTGTCCACAGCCAGGACTGAACCCCAAGTATCTTCGGTGTACAACCGAGGGGTGAAAAGCATACGGCCAGCTTCTGTTTGTTGTACTTCTGATACACGTTCATATTGACCTGTTTAAATAAACAAACTAAAATAAAACATGGTGACAAAAGACTTACGAGTTTTAAAACGGTTGTCTCCCGCCAATTGCGTCCCACTGTTGGGCACGGGCCTCCTCCACTTTGGAGGGAATATGGTCTACTGTGCCGCGCTGACCAGGCGTGTTGGCATAGGGTTTACTTTCGAGTCTTCCGTCTCTCACAGAGGATGTTATCTGTGTACAATATCCCTTAGCTGACTTTTACAGCACCTTTGTGATGAGATGGGGTGGTGACACTTGTATTCTTAATCCGTCACCACACTTATTTTTCTAAACTCATTTAATCAAAATATATAAAACTGTCTGTTACCCGTGACGTCGTAAGTCTGCTATTTCAAATCATTACAAATATGTCTATTTATTAATATAGCCAGCAGCTACCTCGGAGACTAGCTTCCTGTCAGAGAAAAACCATAACCATTGTAGCCTCTAGAGTTTAGACGACGAGAGGAGAAGTAACAGTCTAGAGTCTAGACTGTTACTTCTGGAGATTACATCCCCTACATCTCTCTCCAGCCCATTAACGTCCCATTAGTGGGCGTGGGCCTCCTCCTCAGCGGATGGCTAGACACAGTGTCGCGCTATCCGCTGACCAGGCGTGTTGGCACAGGGTTTAGTTTCGAGTTTTCCATCTCTCATAGAGGATGTTATTAGCATTTCTTATTTTATACTTACTTATATGTAGAAAAGAAAGGATTGATGGATTAACTCACCAGACTGATAGCTCATAGCAATCGCCATCCGATCCATGAAGAAGTCTTTATGCTCCTGTGTTAGAGGACATAGCAGCAATTTTGCCAACTGGTTCGGACACATCATTGGAAACCTACCGAATTATTCATCAATATAGCACTTTATTTATTAACTCCAGTGAGGTCTATAATTTTATACTTTGTAAATATGTTCCAAGAAAATTACAAGAATTCTTCGAATAAAGTATCTCACTGTTTTGTTTGTCAAAGACACTGCCAGGTCGGTGGTGTCAGATAACACACACAAATTGCACAAGACCGCGCGTTGTGGCGTTCTATGAGGGATGCCCAACAGTGGACAGCGAAAGGCTGATAGATATCTATCTATTTGTATTGTTTATGTTTTTTATTGTCTATTGTTTATGTTTTTTAAAATGTGAACTATTCATCTGAATAGTTCACATTTTGAAAAACATAAACATGATAACGAATGGATAATCTCCTACCATTATATTCACAAGTTTTAATTACCTAACATGTGAGAAAACAGCAGCAACAAGTGTTTCCCAATGATTCTTGAACTCAGACTTCGTCAGATCGCTAGAACTTAACCTCTCTTTCTGTTGATTCAACCATCGCACTACAAACCTGAAAAACATACTCTGTAATCTATCGTTTATTAAAGTCCCATACTGAAAATTAAAACTGAGACTGCTGTCAGTACGTCCGTCTGTCAGCAAGATGTATCACATAAACGATCATAGACAGATAAAAAAATTTCACAGATGACATACTAAAAACTAAAACAATTTCATTTATATTTAATTATCTTTAACTACTTGTTAAATGAAATCAGATAATAATGAAAGAACATAGAACTTAAGCTCTCATAAACCAGCTTCATGTTTTACCGACTAAGCTATCGTGGCAGCCATGTATGCCTTTAAAGGCGACAGAACATACCTAGCGAGATTGGCAACAGTTGATTATCCGGTATATTATTAATCCTAAATAGTGATCAGTACATGTGGGAACCACGATAGCTCATTTGGAATTAGTGTTAGGACGGATTTCCTTGGCCATTGATTCAAATTCTAGATATGGTAGTCAGTTTTACAGCTATTTAATTAACCCTTTAGCGGCCAAAGTGTATGCATCTTTTTTTAAGGTCACCATATGACTAAAGAGATTTACAAAAATACATACCGATAAAGGCTCATTTCGTTATGTAGCACCAGATCACTCTGTTGTAGCAGTTGAACTAAAGTTTCACCTTCCAATTCACTGAGATCACTGTCTGACCATAACCACTCCAAGTTCCACTTGACAAAGTTTTGACAGGCCTGGTAAACAATCATGGATTACACTTTATAGCAAATAATATGACTGACTGACACAATACACAGCCAAAACTACTAAGGCTAAGATCATGAAAGTTTGAATACTAGTTTATTTTTAAACTTAATAGGTACAAAGCTCAACGTATAATGCCAGCAGGAGTAACTATGCATGATGTTTTCTATGAAACGTACGCGTACGTCCGCGGGTTGCTGAGGTAACGTACACAAACTCTTTAACATAATTTCATTGGTCGCTACACACGCCCCGCCCAAAATCGCCTCACGCGCACTAAGAGACGATAGCGTCCGTACACAATGAGTATGACAATTGGTCTCGTACTTTTTCAGCGTGGATGTTCGCCTTGAATCGTCACCTCCTGTTGGATTCACACTCTAAGGTACAAAACTAGAAAAATAAACGCCTATGGGAGCGAATTCCCGGGCAAAACACTATTCATATATTATAAGCTAACTAATAAATAAAACAATAGTCACGATCTAACTACGGGAAGCCAGTTACTTTGTCCGCTGACATTTGTATGGCAAAACAACGTTTGCCGATTCAGTTAGTTGAATTTATATAATTCAATTGTAAATTGTAAGTAAAAAAATAATTTCCGCTTACCCACATACCTTAGCAACATCATTATGTCCACATGCCATGGTGTATTGCATCCAGGCTATAAGTTGTCCACGCTTCGCTGCCTGCGCTATATGCTGTGCCATGTACCCAAGACATAGGCTGACTAGATCCTGTCCAATTATATTATAAGATATAACTATTTACATTACATTTTCTGGTCCTAAACTAACGGCTAACCATTGACATCATGGCTGCAAGATCGACTACCACTTTTGTACATTATATAAAGCGTTTATCAACATAGCTAAGGGAGGGTTTCTTTTTTTCTACATTTTTTTGACTACGCAGTTGCCTCATTTTGAAATAATTCAGTGCTCCTGCCTGCCAGGTGGGAGCTCAATCCTGGCTATATCCATGATAGCGCTTATCACATTTCACAGAGAAAGAACTGCACATGAAATTATGGTCAAAATGAAATGAAATTCCTGAAAACTTGTCAACATGACGACTATTACAATTAATATAATATATAGTTATAATATTCACATAGTTTACTTATAACAACAAAGTTAAGCATACCTTAACATTATATTTATCAGCTAATGACAGCAAAGGCAATACGCTATGGTAAGAGATCTTAATTTGTCCTGTGTAGAAATACCTGAAAAAAGAAATACGTAAAAATGTTACTTGTTAACTTGTGGGCTAATTGTTAAGCAAAACCATTATGGCGGAAATGTCTCGGAAAAGTGGCGAGACAGGGAAAGACACTTGAACGCTCTTATGTATGTAAACGAGTAGTACACTCCGCCCTCAGTTCATCTCACTCGCACTATTCACTGGTGTCTCGATCGCACAATTCAATCAACGTGCGCTATTTAGCGATTGTGTTTGAGTGGATTTCATTTAGCTATGCTTCAATAACCTGTTCTCATGGAGTCCAGTCAGTTGAACTTGTAATAAAATTTTTCGATTATTATTAAATCGCGAGCCCTACCATCGGCTACTCATAAGGACCGTTTCTATTCCGCAATGAATTCCACTCTTATAGATATATAAAGTACAACATAACATACTTGACAAATTGTGGAAACACTGAGGCTGCAGTTGGAGTCTCTTGCAAAACAATACGACTTTCCCGCCATTCACTCCACTCACGATTCATTAACATTACCTGGAATAAATAGTTCGATATCATTTATTTTATTAAGTTTGAAGACTACTAAATTACTTTTAGCTATACAAGAAATCACAAGATGTAATAGACGAAGAAGACGATAGCCGCGGAGACGAAGTTCGAGAGCGAGAAGACCGAGATGAAATCGAAATCAGAGTCAGAGACCGAGACGGATTCGGAGTCAGACCCCAAGACGGATTCGGAGTCAGAGACCGAGACGGAATCGGAATCAGAGACCGAGACGGAATCGGAATCAGAGACCGAGACGGAATCGCAATCAGATTACGAGACGGAATCGTAATCAGAGACCGAGAAGGAATCGGAATCAGAGACCGAGAGGGAATCGGAATCAGAGACCAAGTCGAAATTGGAGACCGAGACGGAATTAGAGTCAGAGACCGAGTAGGAATCAGGGTCAGAAACCGAGTAGGAATCAGGGTCAGAGACCGAGTAGGAATCAGGGTCAGAAACCGAGAATCAGAGTCAGAGACGGAATCGGAATCAGAGACCGAGACGGAATCAATGTCAGAGACCGAGACCGAATCAGAGACAGAAAAATATTCAGAGTTAAAGACGGAGAAATAATCAAAATAAGGACGTTTCAGAAATGGTGTGATGAATATTATTTCTCAATGCCTGACTACATGGATTAGTTTTTCTCACCACAGCTTAAGAATAATGCATAGAATTTTAATGATTATTTAAAACTGTGGCATTATAGAGATAAAAGTAAGTACCTGAAAAACTTCACTGCTAGCACATAGTATCAATCTGTGAGCTGGGTAACCTCTCCCTCCCACCTCCAGTGTCAAATCACTCATCAACTGCTCTGCATAAAGTGTGGCTATCTTCAGAAGTACACTCTTAGAATTGTCCACCTATAAACCCATCAATAATTTAACATTAATAAACTTGCTTTATAACAAAACAAACATACATTAATTCATAAATTATATACAACGTGAAACGGAAATACTATAGTATGCTTTCAATGCTACATTATTTAAGCCATGTATATTTGTACGATGACTATTAAATTTTAATAAATCAATTAGAAAAACCAATTAAAATTTCTTACAAAAAAAATATATTATTTTTAAATTTCTTTTCTTAGACAACCCTGATTATAAAGTAACGCCCAATTAGTGGGAGGAGTTACTGTATGAAAAGAACTTACCATCGATCTTATTTAAATCCTAGGCAGCACTGTCGATGTTTCACAAACTAAACACATCACATTTTGGTTTTGAGTTAGGTACTTAAGTAGAAAACTACACACGGTACGCGTTGAACTACAGGAATAGAAGTATTCTGTGAGAATACGTTAAGTAACCATACCACTAAAGGAATGGTTCAATGTGTCGTCCTTCCCTTTCAATACATAATTCGGCTCGGCGAGCCACAGACTGTGTAGCATTTCGCAGCATTTGTGGGGAGACCATACAACAAGCAGAGACAATATTGTCTCGCATTTCTAGAGCAGTTTCACAGCTTGAGGCATAAACTATTCCCTTAAGATAGCCCCATAGAAAGAAGTCCAGCGGCGTTAAGTCAAGAGATCGTGCTGGCCAAGCCACTGTTCCGCCGCGGCCGATCCACCTCGTAAAGCGGCTATTGAGATATTCTCGGACAGTACGAGTGTAATGAGCCGGTGCGCCGTCTTGTTGTAACATCATATCTCGATATGAAGCTAGTGGAAATTCTTCCAGTTGCTCCTCCAGGGATCCCATTAAAAAATTGAGATAATTCTCCCCATTTAAACAATCCGGAAGAAATATTGGGCCAATTAGTTTATCGCCAATGATACCGGCCCACACGTTAGCCCGCCAACGATGCTGAAAGCTGGACTGACGAGACGCGTGTGGATTCTCGTGCGACCACACGTGTTCGTTATGTTGATTGAACAGTCCATGTCGCGTAAAGGTTGCCTCGTCCGTCCATAAAATGTTGGCACCAAAATTCTGGTCAGTACTTGGTCACGGTACCATGCACAGAAGTTTTACGAGGTGTGTAGTCTGCATTCGTTAGCTCCTGTGTGCGTCGATAGTGATAAGGGTGTTGCCTATCTCTCTTTAAAGCACGCCACGCGCTGATTTGTGAAACACCTTTTACCCAATTTACTCGAAGATGTGCCCCTGAATATTTTGAGAGATATGTGGTTTCAACGAGATGGCTGCCCAGCGCACTATAGCCGCTCAGTTAGAGAACATCTAAATGAAGAATATCCGGGCAGATGGATAGGGCGATCTGGTACGATCTCGTGGCCAGCCCGCTCACCTGATTTGAATCCATTGGATTTTTTTTATTGGGGAGCAGTAAAAGAAAAGATTTACTCAAAATCAATCGAAAATGAAGCTGAGCTCCGAGATATTGGCGATATATCCGAATTTGTCAATAATGGAAGATTCACCCGTCTGATATCAAGATCTTTTTAAGGAGATGTCGTGCTTGTATTGCAACTGAAGGAAAACAGTTTGAACATCTTTTGTAATAAATGTTGCGATTGAAACGGAACTGTTTTTTTATTATTTTTTACTACTAGGATCCTTATTTGCTTCTGTGACTCATAAGCGTCTCTATCTTTCTCTCTTACCCTCTATGGAATGACTCGTTCGAACAAGAATTTGAACTTTGAGGTCTTAAGGAACGCTTTGAGTTCACTAGAATCACTTTTAGTAAAGTCAAAGAAATTATTCAAAACCGACTTTCCTTGAAAAAATATTTTTTGTACCCGATCTAAGAAATAATTTAATAAGTGTTATACCACTTTAGAATCCTTATTAAATGCGCAAATTTTTAAAGTTACTTGCCAGACTTGCGTGGTATATTTTTTTTTCAGGACCGTCAGTTTAAGTAGAGCGAAAAACTGATTTTCAAAACGTGGTTGTGCAAAACATGACAGATGTCATGTTTTGCTGAAAATCTGAGCTATCTGGTCCAGCTTGAAAGAAGATTCTTTCAAGCTGGACCAGATAGCTCAGATTTTAAGGTTACAAATTACAGAAGCACTATTCAGGATGAAATAAGTAAAAAAAAAATGGCAAAAAGTAAAGATTTGTAAAAAAAAAGTGTTTGTGAAAAAGCCGACGAATTAGCGCAGGCAGGAGCTAAAGGTGTTCAGTTTGGTCCTGAACCTTTTTGTGGAATACCCAAAAGCCTGGCCAGACTGACCATGAAGGCTCAACAATTCATCTCTGGAGAACAAATCCCGGATTGAGACAGTCCAAGGCTTCTGAAGCTCTAGCATTAAGTAGGAACAATCTGCGAATGCTAGTAAGAATACTTACTGGGCATTGCTGCCTTAATAAGCATGCGCAGACAATAGGGCTGATTGACAATGGGACGTGTAGACTCTGTCATTTGGCGGAGGAAACGCCCATTCACATTCTCACTGATTGCCCTTCAGTGATGCACATGCGATGTTCCTCTCTGGGCAATTACACCATGCACCCAGAAGAGACTAAACTTCTCGGAGCCAAAAAGATCCTGGAGTTCTTTATGGCAACAGGCTTGGACCGAGAACTGTAAAAAGTGGCGATCACAATAGATCAATCTGGTCGCAGTGATACTAGGCGTAATATAGCCTGAATAGCCACTACTCAATAAAAAAAATAAAGATTTGTAGCAACAGGAAGGTAAAAACTGTTACATTTTCCCGAATAAAATGTTTTTTGCTATAATTTTAAATATACTAGACATAAATTTTTTTTTATATTTTTCTGATTACTGTTATGACCATAATTATAATATTATATTATTTATAACCATCATGCGATTTCGGCTTGACGTCGACTTTTGGGACACCCTGTATATTTAGGCCAAACTATTGCTTTCAATGACCAAATGGATTCAGAAATAGAAAGGCGCATAACTAATGCTTGGAAAAAATAAAAAAAATTAAAAGAAAAATATACAACACAGGCATACTACCAATCATAACATAAGGATGTCAGACCTGGAAAATACACTAAAACAAAACCAAAAACTCAGAATAGTAAAGTAGTCCAAAGTTTTACAGATTGTGGGTCCAAGTCCCACTCGTGATAATCACTTTTATCTGCATTGATTTGCTAATATTAAATAAGATTTGTGGTTTATCCACCAAATCAAGATATAATTCACAACCAAGTATCTTCATATATATAAATCTCCTGTCACAATGTTTGTCCGCGATGGACTCCTAAGCTACTGAACAGATTTTAAATTTGATTTGCACACCATGTGCAATTTGACCCAACTTGAAAGATAGGATAGCTTACATTCAAATTTATAGTCGCAATATTATTTTATTGCAAATTATTTGTCTACCCCTAACATTTTTATGGCAAAACAATGTTTGCCGAGTCAGCTAGACTTATCATAGAAACTTCCACATGGACAAATACTCGACTAAAATGACATAACATTTTGACACTGGGGCAAGATTAAGGCACTATTAATAAGAATATAATAGGCATTCTGTCTACAGAAAATGTTTAACTATGTTAAATGTGTAATATCTAGTTAAGTAAGATGGCAAATATGCAATATAAATTATGGCATTTTTCTTTGAATGGGTATATATATATATACTTAACGCTTTATTAAAAGATATTTGCAAAACAGTAACAAGTTGGCCACAAAAACTATTCAAGGATGAGATTTTAACAAATAAAAACAGCTTAATAATAAGTAAATCAATTAAATTCAGGGTCATCTATAAGTATGGTAGCTTTAAGAGGTAAATGTTAGCATTGATCATATAAAAATGTACGCAAAGACAATTAAAATGATAATGTTTACCTCGAGATCTTCATTTTGATCAGATTCCTCAGCTTTCTTCTCTGGAGCCAAGGATGTATTTTGACGGTTAACCGTCAGAAAATCCATTATGATTTTCTTTAATGACTCACTTAGAAAATAAGTAGTGCAATTATATTAAAACATTATTTAAAACACCAATATATTAAATTAATTTTACGAAAACCCCAGAAGAAAATTTAGAGAAAAACAAACAGTGTTGCCAACTGTTTGAAAACTTTCCCCCTAAAGTAATTTCAAAAACCACTAATAAAATTGGTCAAGTGCGAGTCGGACTCGCGCACGAAGGGTTCCGTACCATTATCTATGCAACATAAGGCAACGTTATTAGTATCGAGCAAGAAACGGTAAAAAAATCATGTTTGTTGTATGGGAGCCCCCCTTAAATATTTATTTTATTTTATTTTTAGTATTTGTTGTTATAGCGGCAACAGAAATACATCATCTGTGAAAATTTCAACTCTCTAGCTATCATCGTTCTTGAGATACAGCCTGGTGACAGACGGACGGACGGACGGACGGATGGACGGACGGACGGACGGACGGATGGACGGACGGACAGCGAAGTCTCAGTAATAGGGTCCCGTTTTTACCCTTTGGGTACGGAACCCTAAAAACCACTAAATTCAAAACAAAACTCCCCAAACGACGACGGATCAAAGTTAAGAAAATTTAAAAATTTCAGCCCCTAAAAAATCCCTGTATAGACTTTTTCCCCCTAAATTTGGAGGGAAAACCCCGGAGTTGGCATCACTGATAAACAAACCACAGACTAATCAAAAAATTTGCAATTTGCCCACAGATTACTCCACGAAGTATAAATACAAGGAGTCCGAACGTAATCTTGAACGAATGGTCTCAATTTATGGGACAGATTTTTGCCGGTAGAGCGCGCCATTTTTCAAGAAGTACTCGTTTGAACTATTGACACTTGTGGAAAAAAATATTCTGAGAAACGTGGATATAAATATAAGTTTTAGGAAATTTTTCGAGTGCTTTAAACCCAACAATACAGAGAAGGTCAAGAGATATTCTGATATTCTATACTAGCATCGGTACGTCCTGGGCCCTGAGTCGGGTATTTCAACGGTGTCACAACTGTACCATTATTGTACCATTATGGTGCAATAGTAAAGTTTTTGGTAGTCTACTATTAATGTGTCGTCATAACGACTTCATCATTGTCTTACAATTGTCAAAGTGACATAAATTGCTAGTCTCGTACACAACTGCTTCACAATTGCAATTCAATGAGTGAAATGTTTCGGTAGTCTGCTATTTTGAATTTGACAGTAATATTTTTAAATTGTCCTGTGTCGACAGATTGCCATAAATAAAAAATAGATAGATAGAAATATTAGAAATTGTTCTTTGTAATTTATTGCAATTTACTAATCTTCTAAACTTCACATTGCTTTTTATACTAATAAATAGTATGTACAAATATATTTAAACGAAGTCTAGCATGATTAAATGTTTAAATTTATTAGTAGTTTTTCGAAAATCACTTCAACTAACGCATTTTTTAAAAACGGCAACACATACATACCATTCTAACACAATCCATAGATAAAAGAGATCGACAATTCTATTACCATTGAAAGACCGTTATGACGGCATATAGCAGACTACGGATATTTGACTTCAATTGCAACGGTATCGTGCCGGTATTGTGCCGGTATGACAATTGTTCCAAAATAGTGGACTTGAGCACCTGAATACTTGCGCAGCCAGTGGCAGAAAATAGAACTATGATCTGGGTTGATTATTGTGTACATGAAATATTATGGAAAAGCCTATACCGTTCGGACTCCTTGCATCTTTTTATGGGTAATATGGGTTTATTTACCGTATATTTAATATACGGTAAATAAACCCTTATTACCCATAAACTTTGTGCATAGTATGCTTTTCCCTTTGGCTTTTCCTTTTTTATGGCAATTTTATGTTTGTTTACTATTACTCTGTGATAATTGGCATTGTATGATTTACTAGCTGTAGCCCGCGACTCCGTACGCATGTATTTTTTCCCGTTTTTTCAACATCTTTCTCGACTGCTTCGCTCCTATTGGCCGCAGCATGATGTTATATACCATAAAGCCTTCCTCGATAAATTGAACTGAAAGATTTTATTAAAGCGGACCAGCTGTTCTTGAGACTAGCGTGTTCAAACAAACAAATCTTTTGCTTTATAAAGTTAGTTAGTTTATATATAGTATCGTATCGATGTCATTTGACATTGACACATCCGTATTAAAATTTTTAGGTTATGAAAATATTAGTGTTTTATCAGATTTATGGATATTGCTTTAAAACATATCTTATTATGGTTAACAAAACTGCTCGATAAACAAATAATACAGATAACGTAAGACGTGGCACAATCAAAGACTATGATGGGGTTGAAAAAGAAGAAAAATATCATATTAATCACAATTTTTATGGTCGTGTGTTTTATATTATATCAACTGTATTTTTTCTTGAGGATAACGTCGGAAGCCGGACTTAGCGACAGAATCATTCCAATAGTAGACCACCGAGAAATACATGAGTTAAAGGAGAGTCCAAAACGTGTTATTCTGAGGTCTGATACTGATAAGTTTATTGATAACAATGGTGTGATACGTGGTATTATGCAGTTTCAAATTTCGAATTATAGACCAGATAGTAATAATGAGTTTACGTGTTTAAAAACGAAGCAGAAGATTCCTTTTGAAAGTGTGAACAATGATTATTGTGATTGTGACGATGCTACCGATGAGCCTAGTACAAATGCGTGTGTTAATGGAACATTTTATTGTGGAACACAACACAGCACAAAGCCTATAGCGTTAATATCTATACCCTCTGGTCAAGTTAATGATGGTATTTGTGACTGTTGTGATGGTTCAGATGAATGGTTACATGATTCCAAGAAAAAACTTTTATCCCAAATTAATTCTTATCTAGCTAGACATCTTGTAAATGAATGCCCTAATAAATGCAACTAATAAACTCTATAGTCTTAATTTTTATGATAAGACAATTAAAAGCACTTAGAAGTTATTGACTGTACAAAATTTAGGTAATATAAGAAATTTATTTGTGCAGTTGTTTTGAGATTTTGAAACTTGGGTTTATTTTTTTTTATTCGTAAGTAAGTGTTGGTTGTATAATCAGGTGTACATAATTTGATAAAAATAATAAGAACTAGCTGCCCCGGCAAACGTTGTTTTGCCATACAATTCTGTATAAAATAAAATTTCATCAAAATCGGTCCAGCCAATTTGTAGCCTATGTGTTATTCTGATGTATAAGCTATATTGTGGTAAAGTTTCATTCAAATCCATTCAGTAGTTTTTACGTGAAAGAGTAACAAACATCCATACATACATCCATACTTACAAACTTTCGCCTTTATAATATTAGTAGGATTTTGCTGTCTTGTAATATTTATACAGTAAGTTACAATAGTTTCCAGTTATGTATTTAAAAAAATGTTTTGTCAGATTGCAACTTGTGAAGACTGAATGATTAAATTATCACTATAAAATAGTAGTAGTGATTTAATTCTCCCTGTCCTATGCCATTTTCATACAACAGTATGAGTAAGAAAATAAAAAAAATGGTCAAGTGCGAGTCGGACTCGCGCACGAAGGGTTTCGTACCATTATCTATGCAACATAAGGCACGTTATTAATAAATGAGCAAACAACACACACAATACTTAATTAATCATATTTGTTGTATGAGAGCAAGAAACTGTAAAAAAATCATGTTTGTTGTATGGGAGCCCCCCTTAAATATTTATTTTATTTTTTTTTTAGTATTTTTTGTTATAGCGGCAATAGAAATACATCATCTGTGAAAATTTCAACTCTCTAGCTATCACCGTTCTTGAGATACAGCCTGGTGACAGACGCACGGACGGACGGACAGCGAAGTCTCAGTAATAGGGTCCCGTTTTTACCCTTTGGGTACGGAACCCTAAAAAATTAACAATATGTGGAAAATCTGTCATAAATTTTACAAGCAACTCTGGTCAGTTTTGCCAGGTTCACTAAAATTCCATATTCAACTTCTGCAATGAATTAGTGAAGTATTAACGACTGTCCTAATATGGTCGTGTCAAGAGAGGAGAGGCAAGTAAAATTGTTAGAAGTGTCCTGTTCTGAGAATGAATGTAAAAGGCACGAAGTATAGATACAAGGAGTCCGAACGGTATAGCACAGGTGTCAATATTTCAAACGAGTACTTCTTGAAAAATGGCGCGCTCTACCGGCAAAAAATCTGTCCCTTAAATTGAGACCATTCGTTCAACATTACGTTCAGACTCCTTGTATCTATACTTCGTGGTAAAAGGAATTAAACCTAGAGGAAAAAAGATAACAGAAATTAAGGATGTATTTCTTGAAAGAGAAAGCAAAGACAAGTTGACACCCCAATATGACTAAGTAATGGGAAAACGGCAGGAGGGTAATATGACGGGGCTGGCAAGCAAATGTTAACTTTTCGTATAATTTTTCTACTCTCTGGTGGCAGCCTATAGTGACAACTGGCAACACCGATTTTTGCACCGATTATTTTAGGGATGTCAGAAACGAAAAAAAAATATCGATATATCGGCAAAATAATGTTACTACCTATATAGAAAGTAGGTACTTGGTATTCAGTCTGAAAAAAATATAGATATTTATACCATTTGGAAACTCTAAATTTTATATCGATACATCAATAGATCGAAATATTAAATATCGCCGATAAATATCGATGTATCGATATTTTTTCAACAAGCCTAGTCTCCTCTCCTAGATTGTTTGACAAGCTCTGCGGCGGCGTGCTAGTGTGCTACTGGTTTCATTTTCCGGCATTCGAGTATTTTCGAGAAAATTATAATAACCTTAAAAGTATCTAAAGTGGACGAGCATTACGCGATAGAAATTAATTTTACTAATAAATACTTCTGAAAACATGACTGTTGACGAAGGAGTTGATATTTCTAAGGCAGGAGACCGCGGCGTGTTGAAAAGAATTATTAAAGAAGGAACTGGGACTGCTACTCCTAGTGTAGGCTGTACGGTGACTGTCCACTATACAGGAACACTTTTAGATGGCACTAAGTTTGACTCCAGCAAAGACAGAGATGATCCTTTCGAATTCGGATTGGGCAAAGGTCAGTAAATATTTTTTTTCTATTTATTCCGATTAAAAAAATTTAAACTAGCTGAAGCAAGACATCTCATTATTTTAGTTTACCTGTATGTTTGTTTTGTCACTACAAAATAATCTCCTTTAACATAAAAAAGTTGAAACAATTATTGCAAGTCACTGAAAATGTTATGGATTTTTCCAATGTGGTTCATATAACATATACATGATGTTTGTCACTATAATTATGAAAATTCTTATTAAAATACGATTATTTACTTAATCCAATTATTTTCCACACTTATCCATCATTTTTATATCTAAGTAAATCAAATTAGTGTTTTATGTCTGTAATCTGGTACCCCTATGCCCCATACCACAAAATATGTGAATAAAAAATTTTTTGGGAAATCCTCGCCGTGGTGTCCATGGTTTAAAAAATCTGAAACCTTAAAATTTCGTTGATTTTTGATTTCAGAAAAATTAAGTTTTTAGTTATTTTCTCTAATTTTGGCTTAGGGCATTCTGGGACACATTTTGTCTGCTGTCTGCTAAATTCAGGGTCATATATGTGAATGCAATTATTCAATATCTTTTATTGTTCCTTATAATTATATAAATAAAAAATTATAGGGTACTAGCTGTTGCCCGTGACATTTAGAAAACTTGTCATCTCTTGTTTTCGCAATAAAAGGTAGCCTATGTCCTTTCTCAGGGTCTAAAGATTGTCTGTGCCAAATTTCATCAAAATCGGTTGAGAGGTTTAAGCGGGAAAGCGTAACAGACAGACAGAGTTACATTCGCATTTATAATATTAGTAGGGATTACAGCTTGCTCAAATTTTATATTATTGTTTATGTAAAAACTTCAGTTAAATTGCTTAAAATAGATTTATTTACAAATGTTATAGATTCTCCCACAAACTTTAAGGATCATAACAGTAATTTTAACTGACTTGCAAAAAAAGCAGGATGTTCTTAGTTTGGCTGATTATTTTTTACTGTGGCCTTTACTTTGACTCAATTTTAAATGCTGAGTGGATTTCTTTGTTCCCAGGCACTGTGATCAAAGCATGGGATATTGGTGTAGCAACTATGAAGAAGGGTGAGGTGTGTATCTTGACATGTGCACCGGAATATGCATACGGAGCTGCAGGCAGCCCTCCTAAGATACCACCTAATTCTATTCTGCAGTTTGAGGTAGGTACAAGTTCTTTTTTTAAATGTCAGTAGCCAGGTGTCTGTTCCAAAATGAATGTTACAATGAAGAATAGACAAGAAACTTGTTGGAAATATTTTTTATTTTTTTGTCTAATGCAGTGGGGTGTGAGAATGATGCAACAATATGAAAGTTATTATTAATATTATGTACACACATAAGTTTATTTATTTGTTTATCCTCCATATTATCCTATGTTTGTAAGCAATTTTTTTTTGTGACCGTGTGAACCCCTCTTGACTAGTGTGTGTTACCAGCGATGTCTTAAAGAAGAGAAACATGGTCTTTGAATATCAACCTCGTATCTTAGCTCAAGGTTGCACAGAGGGTCGGTATTTTCCTACGGGATAAAATTAAATACGGAGATCCGTAGGAGAACGAGCGTATCCGACATAGCCAAAAAGGTTAGCAAGCTAGAGTGGCAATGGGCAGGCCACATCGCTCGTAGGGCTTACGATCGTTTGGAAAGAAAAGTCCTAGAGTGGCGACCACGTACTGGACGACGACGCAGCATTGGATGGACTCCGACAGGTGGAGCGACGACATCCTCAAGGTTGCGGGGAGACATTGGATGCAAGCCACAACTTCGCGCGTTGTAGCATTCTATGGGGCAGGTCTATGTCCAACAGTGAATGGAGAGAGGTTGATGGATGGATAGATGGAACCCCTCTTAAAAATCTACTCTCATAATTTTTTCCTCACATGAAATGTCACTTCAAAATTATGATTTACTTGGAACCTAAACATAAGACTTATTTAGGGACAAACTTTATAAAGACAGTGAAACACAATTTGTTGTAACTATAAAATTAGGTATTTTTATTTATCTTTATTACTTATTATAAAACAAAGTCAGTATTTTTGTATGTATATCCCTATGTGAGCTTATATCTTCAAAACGATGCTTTGGATTTTGATGCGGCTTTTTTTAATACATAGAGTGGTTCAAAAGCATGGCTTTTTTGTACAATTTGTTAAAATTGGTATATTTATCGAGCTAGGCTATATTACATCACGCTACTGCCAATAGGAGCGAAGCACCAGTGAAAAATGTGGCAAAAACGGGGAGAATTTACTAAATTCAACGCGTACGAAGTTGTGGGCAACAGCTAGTTAATAAATATACCTATGTTTTTGTTATCATTGACACTGACCACAAGTTATCAATGGGTTACCACAGTTTCCTTACAAACTTACCACCTTATTCATAATGACTTATCGGAGGTTTAAAAGTTCGCTAATATAGGTACGCGAAAATTGTCAAAACTTGTTATTCATAATGGTCTTCTTAAGCTAAAACGTTTATAATCTCTCCGATAAAATCTCCGTATAAACCTCCAAGAAGTCATTATGAATAAGACCATTAGTGTATAACCAGCAGCAGTGATTCACTTACTGGAACAATTTTAATAAAAGCTAGGGGTAGAAAAATATATATTGACCAAGCCCCCTCTTTTCCACTGGGCACAATGGACACAATCATGTCCAGGGCCTCACAGTTATTAAGGCCCCCTAGTCTCTACTTCGGTAAAAAATTTTTACCTCCTTATATCGAATAGGCCATTGCGGGGCGGGTATCCTAAAGCGCCCAGGGCCTCTAATAGGTAAAGGACGGCCCAGATATTGACCGATTATAATACTTACATGCAAAATGCACATAAAAGTTTATTAAAATAAGCCGAGATGTTTTGGACTAGTTAGTGTACCTACTAACGCCGAACACGACAATTTTATCGTCATACCATCACGTCTCTTTTCCGTGGGCTAGACAGACACTAGAGCGCATCCTACTAATATTATAAAGGCGAAAGTTTGTAAGTATGGATGTATGTATGGATGTTTGTTACTCTTTCACGTAAAAACTACTGAATGGATTTGAATGAAACTTTACCACAATATAGCTTATACATCAGAATAACACATAGGCTACAAATTGGCTGGACCGATTTTGATGAAATTTTATTTTATACAGAATTGTATGGCAAAACAACGTTTGCCGGGGCAGCTAAATATTCACGGACATTTCACACAACTTTCTCTGGTCCCAAGCTAAGCTTATATGCTTGTGTTAAGGGTACCAGAATACGGATAGAATACATACACTTCTTTTCTTTTGTAAATACATACTTATAATACATAGAAAACACCCAGACGCAGTACAAACATTTGTATGGCATTTATAAACATCACACAAATGATTGTTCCGGGCGGGAATCGAACCCGCGACCTCGTCAACGACAGTCCGTTACGTGAACCACTTGACCACGAAGCCCGTCTGATCTAAAGGCTACAAATCCGTGTGGTCCCGAGATAGCGTGATAAAGCAACAGACATCCTTACGTCGATCCATTTAGTCTTTTACAAACCTTTGCGTTTATAATCAAAGTTGGTTTCTGTACATACATATTCACATTATATTACGCATGTCTAATACTTTTATTGTTTTTAATTTGTAGATTGAAATGATAGATTGGCAAGTGGAAGATCTGAGTCCAGGTAAAAACAAAGGCATCCTACGTCAAACCCTGGAGCTAGGAACTGGCAAGGAGAGCCCTAATGATGGCGCACTCGTCACAGGTAATAAATATAATAATTAAGTATTGTTAAAAAAAGATCAACCGACTTCTTGTGCCTTTGAAATTTATGGGTTTTCCTCGATTTCTCGGGAGATAAACATCCGATCCTGACCTGGTGCCAATGGGCCACCACGGGAACTACCAGCTTTCAAATAAAAAAATCATTAAAATCGCTTCGCCCAGTTAAAAGTTATGAGATAACAAACATAGAATAAAAAACATACAGACGAATTGAGAACCTCCGCCTTTTTGGAAGTCGGTTAGAAATATCTCTTAATATGAAATAAAATCAATCTCTGTATGTGTGTATGTGAGCTTATATCTTCAAAAATACGCAACGAATATTGATGCAGTTTTTTTTAAAAGATAGAGTGGTTCAAGAGGATGGCCTAAACACAAATGTGTTATTTGTCAAAGTTTAGTTAGTTCATACTGAAGAAGCTTTTCACTGTTATCTGAGGTAACTTTATATTTGCATTGTGTTTTAAATAATAGACATTTTCAATACAATTGAACAATGGTAATATGAAACTGTCATAATATCTGTTTGTATGTATCTATTCCTTGTGTTGAGATAGGAAAGTGATGAAAAAAAGATAACTGTTATTCACAAACAATATGTAAGTTGAGATGCACAGATGTACCTGATGTTGTTAGGTTTATGTAAAAAATTGAGAACAAGTAACTTAGCCTGGCTAAAGTTACATGTCTTCAAGATTGAACGCCCTTGCACTCTCTGTAACCAACGCATACTAAAATTTATTTTTGTCAACAGTTGAACTTGAAGGGAAATTGGTCGCAGATGGTAAAGTATTTGACACAAGAACAGTGACATTCCCATTGGGAGAAGGTAGCGAACATCAAATCTGCGAAGGCATTGAAAAAGCTTTGGAGAAATTTGTGCAGGATGAGAAATCTATATTGACTATTCAGCCAAAATATGCATTTAAATCTGAGGGCAATACGGAGCTCGGTGTGCCTCCCAATGCAGTTGTGGAGTATACGGTGAAACTGACGAATTTGGAGAAGATTAAAGAACAGTGGCTCCTGGATGGTTCAGAGAAGTTAGAACAGTCCAAAATGTTTAAAGAGAGAGGTACTAATTACTTCAAGGCCAGCAAGTTCCAGCTTGCTATCAAAATGTACAAAAGGGTCGTCACTTTACTCGAAGGTAAGTGAATTTTAAAACTTTTACTTGTTTCAGCAAATTAGGGGAATATGTTAAGGGAAAATGTCCGTGTGGTGACGGACTAAGAATACAAGTGTCACCACCCCATCTCCTCCCCAGGGTGCTGTAAAAGTCAGCTAAAGGATATTTTACACAGATGAATATCCTCTGTGAGAGATGGAAAACTCGAAAATAAACCCTGTGCCAATACGCCTGGTCAGCGCGGCACAGTAGACCATAATCCCTCCCAAAGTGGTTGAGGCCCGTGCCCAACAGTGGGACGTAAATGGGCTGGAAAGAATGTTAAGGGAAAAATTTCAAGACTGAAAAAAGACATCATGAAGATATGCGCATTATTTAAAAAAAATTGAACCAACTTTATGAGACCAGCTCTGTCTACTTTTTGATTATTTAGATACATCATATGTGAAAACAATGTGTGTGCCTTTGTAGTTTGGGGGTTTTCCTCGATTTCTTGGGAGATAACCATCAGATCCTGACCTGGTTTCAACGGAAATGCATAGGAATCATCAGGTTTTAAATAATAAAATCGCTTCTCCTAGTTAAAAGTTATGAGGTTACAAACATAAAAAAGACATACAGACGAATTGAGAATCTCTTCCTTTTTTGCAGTCGGTTAAAAACAAAGAAGAATGGATTGGAATTTAACGTCAACGTTTAATTTATTTCACTAGGTACATATTTATATAAATTGTTATTGTGTGAAAATGTAAATGTATTCATTTTTAGAACTTTGAGGTTATGTTGCTACACATTGGCTTAGTCGAACTGAAATCCAGTATAATAAAATACTGAAATCCAATAATTCAATAGTTCACCTTGAAATGTTGAATTATTTGGAGAAGGTCAAGTGCACACGTTGCCTAGGAACTAGGTACTCAAATTCAGTTTTGAACCCTGAAAATATTTAAAAAATATTAACTTTTCAATAAAATCTTTTCTATCACGGGACTGCAGTCTTCAAAAATAGAAAAAAAAAGGTGCCCTTTCAGAAACTTTTTTCTTTTCATCATAATCCTCCTGCCCTTATCCCATTATTTGGGATAGGTGCAACATGTCTTTTTCTTCCATAGTCTTCTATCAGCCGTCATGTCTGTGGTAACTCCCCTTTCTTTCATGTCCTTTTCTTTTCCAAACAATAATGAAGCAGGTAAAATTACCCTAGATAAAAAACAGTTTTCTTCGTGATAAGCATTCTAAGGTTCTATTTCTCGATTCTTGAACATGTCGACAAATTGCGCGTTCACAGCTCTGTTTATTTATATTTACAGACATGTTAGAAGATGCTTCAGAAACAGAAGAAAATAAAACTGAAGCCAAGGAGTTGATTCTATCAGCATACTTGAATCTCTCCCTGGTTTACTTGAAAGTGACGCCGGTACATCACTTTGAGGCTAAGGACTATGCTGTTAAGGCACTTAACATTGATGAGAAAAACGTCAAGGGATTGTTCAGAAAAGGGCAGGCTTCCTTAGCACTTGGTGATGCCGATGAAGCATTGAAAGATTTTGAAAAGTTGTTGGAAATTGAACCACAGAATAAAGTAAGTAACTTGCTTAATAAACTAAATTATAGTGGAAAAAATGGTAACCATGAGCGGGACTTGAACCCACGACCTCGGAATACCGTTCCGTTGCTCTCAAATCTGAGCAGGGTTGGGCAAAAAAAATCAAAAACCATTGATTTTAAAAAAAAAATTTTTTGATTTGATATTTTAAATTTGAACATTTTGATTCTTTGAAATTATTGTTAATTATTTTAATGTATAAGTCTAAAAATTATAATACAATTTGCGCCTCAAAAACTTGTGACAACGCATTTGTCGCGCTTCTTGCTTCTTGCAAGAAAATTCTTGTCGCGATTTGTTTTCCTTCTGTCCTATACACTCACTCACTCACTATACAGTGCCGAGTGAGGCACGAACGCGTTTGTTGTGCTTTTTGCAAGAATATTGCTGTTGTGTCGTGTCGAGGCTTGTTTTCCTTTTCAACCTATAAATTGACGATCGCGCATTTCGCTACGCTAGTTTAGTTAAGTTAGTTAAAGGAAGTGAAAACATATAAATAAAGTAAAATGAGTGGAAGAAAAGAGGACCCAATATGGCAGTTCTGTAATAAGACAACAATTCCAAATCCAAATAAATTGGGGTGTAGGGCTATTTATTTTGTAGAAAGTGCAAGAAAGATATTCAAGGGTTAGTCCAAATACTGAAAGCACACCACGATGTTTGTATTATGCTCCATTTAAGCAAGTTATGTTTTCGGACGAAGTAATAAAAAATGTAAACGGACTACAATGGTGGTTATCACAAAATGATGAGCCGGAAATCTTCAAACAGTTGCCAATAATAAAACAGTTCCTGTGTGCAACTGCTTCTTCAGCTTCAGTAGAACGCGTATTTAGCTCTATTGGTCTTGTACACTCGGATATTAGAAACAGATTAGGCATAGAAAAAGGAGGAAAACTCATGTTTTTTTTTAAATTGTTTAACGAAAATGAATAGACTGAAAATATACGGTAATAAAATTTAGGGTGTTACGATTAGTTTAACAATTTGGAATTATGAACTTCTTTTTTGTTGTTTTTGCTAAAAGCAGATACTTCTTTTGATTTTTGAGAAAACTTTTATGTTATGTTGTTATCTGGTTCTGAATAAAAAGGAAAAAAATGATTTAAATCATGATTTTAATTTTAAAAATCAAGCGATTTAAATCATGATTTTAATCGTGATTTTAATCAGCCCAATCCTGCATCTGAGCTATCATGGTTCCCGCATATGTTTACCAAATCTTCCACTACATTCTTCTCAATGTGAGTTAAACATCGTGCGATGTTTTGTGTATAACGCCATCTATTGAGCGGTTTGCACCAACTCGATCAATTGGAGTGGAGGATCGAGTTGGTACAAACCGCTCAATTATTATTCGTTATTTTTAGGGTTCCGTATCCAAAGGGTAAAAACGGGACCCTATTACTGAGACTTCGCTGTCCGTCCGTCCGTCTGTCACCAGGCTGTATCTCAAGAACGGTGATAGCTAGACAGTTGAAATTTTCACAGATGATGTATTTCTATTGCCGCTATAACAACAAATACTAAAAATAATTTAAAATAAATATTTAAGGGGGGCTCCCATACAACAAACATGATTTTTTTACCGTTTCTTGCTCGATACTAATAACGTTGCCTTATGTTGCATAGATAATGGTACGGAACCTTTCGTGCGCGAGTCCAACTCGCACTTGATTTTTTTATTTATTAGTTATGTTTTTATTATCGTTATTTTTGTATGTGACATACATACAAAAATAACGACTTTTTATAATAAGTAACGATACGTTGTGATCAAATTTTTAATATAAGTTCGGAACGTATCTATCAATGTATTAATCTATGTAACGGAATATTTGAAAGTGATTTTCATCCACTTACAGTAGTCGGATTGTTCTGAAATTATACACACGTGTTAAGGGTCTGCATCAATATTATCGTCGACATGTACCTATTAACACAGCTAGTAGGTATAGAAAATGAAGAATTAGGGATATTTATTTTGTTTACTCAAAATCTACTAAATATATTTTAATTCCGGCTTACGTGTTTCTATATATTACTAGCTGACCCGGCAAACGTTGTTTTGCCATACTAAAATTTCTTTTAGATTCTCAGACCTACTGAATATGTATGTAAAATTTGAGAAGAATCGGTCAAGCCGTTTCGGAGGAGTACGGTAACTAACACTGTGACACGTGAATTTTATATATTAGATAATAGTTACTTATGTTTTGAAAGTTATTTCATTAGTTAATACGCAATAATAGACTGACAAATGAAAAAAATAAAAAATTAAAGAGGTTGTTTCTGAGTTTATGCGTTCCTAGATTATTTATTGAAATAATTGGTCAAGTGCGAGTCGGACTCGCGCACGAAGGGTTCCGTACCATTATCTATGCAACATAAGGCAACGTTATTAATATCGAGCAAGAAACGGTAAAAAAATCATGTTTGTTGTATGGGAGCCCCCCTTAAATATTTATTTTATTTTATTTTTAGTATTTGTTGTTATAGCGGCAATAGAAATACATCATCTGTGAAAATTTCAACTGTCTAGCTATCACCGTTCTTGAGATACTGGGTACGGAACCCTAAAAATCATGTTTGTTGTATGGGAGCCCCCCTTAAATATTTATTTTATTTTATTTTTAGTATTTGTTGTTATAGCGGCAATAGAAATACATCATCTGTGAAAATTTCAACTCTCTAGCTATCACCGTTCTTGAGATACAGCCTGGTGACAGATGGACGGACGGACGGACGGACGGACAGCGAAGTCTCAGTAATAGGGTCCCGTTTTTACCCTTTGGGTACGGAACCCTAAAAACATATACTTAAAAATTAAATTATCTAAATAAAGAAAAAATGAAAACTTCGTACGTAGAAAAATGCACGAATTTGGTATCTTCATAAGTACCGATGACAATGCAATAATTTAAAAAAAATTAAATATTCAGGATTTTCCGGCGTGTTTTTTAGTTTTTGAACGAAGTAGATTATTATTTTATGGTGAGAAACTAAAATTTATTTTTTCAATGTTTAGGCGGCGGCGAACCAAGTAATAGTATGCAAGGCAACCATCCGTAAACAGAAACAGAAAGAGAAGCAGATGTACGCGAACATGTTCGACAAGTTCGCCAAACACGACACGGAGGTAACAGGTTCGAAAATGTGTTTATGCAAACAAAACATTCATATCATTCATGACTAATAAGAAATTAACCCATTCATGTAGAATATAAGAAATTAATAATTGAGGTTTAGTTGTAGGCACCTCCTGGTGAATTTTTATTTTAACCCAGTCCGGTAAACTTTCTCCGTGTGGTGACGGATTAAGAATACAAGTGTCACCACCCCATCTCCTCCCAAGGGTGCTGTAAAAGTCAGCTAAGGGATATTGCACACAGATAACATCCTCTGTGAGACACGGAAATCTCGAAAATAAACCCTGTGCCAACACGCCTGGTCAGCGCGGCACAGTAGACCATAATCCCTCTCAAAGTGGAGGAGACCCGTGCCCAAAAGTGGGACGTAAATGGACCGGAGAAAGGGTAAACATTCACGAGGTTGCGGGAATGGCCATATATCTTTGCAAACCGGTTTCCACTGATTTGTTGATCATATAAAAGTCATTCAATCATTAGAAAAGGTTGATTTATCTGCAAAAAAGATAAATTGCTACGATATAGCGAGTTACATACAGAACAGAAATTTAACTTCATGGATTTTCTAGATATCTATTGCATTGCAAAAAAAAGTTTAATAATATTTTTAAAAAGTAGCTGTTGTTAACAACTTTATTCGCATGGAATTTAGAGATAAAACCCTGACAAATTATACGGTATTCTGTTACTTATAAAACAAACAAACTTAGCTTGAGACGAGGGGGCTAAGTCTGCTATTCAATGTTGTCAGATAGTTCAATGACACCATATTGGCATCATTTGTGACAAAAAATTAACAATCGACTACCAAACTTGATAAAATTCGCCATTATGCAATCAGTTATTGCATTTGTTGATTGCATAATAGCTAATTTTATCAAGTTTGGTAGTCTACTGTTAATTTTTTGTCACAAATGATGCCATTATGGTGTCATTGAACTATCATTATGACAACATTGAATAGCAGACTTGAGCCCCAGAAGACGTATGAAACATCCAATAATTTTTATTTATTATCTAATATGCAATCTTTTATCTTCAGGTGGAGAAGATAAGAGCTAAGAATGAAATTGATGTGATAGGAGAGAAGGTAGGAGAATGGGGAGCAGGGGAAGGAGAGTGGACCGACCAGCAGAGAGCCAGGGAACCCACAGAGTTTGAGAAGGAGAACCCTAACATTCTCCTGTTGGATAAAGAGGGACAGTTCAAAAATATGTAAATATTATAGTTTGATGCTTATATAATAATGTTTAAGACGATTTAAATAAAACTAGCTGTAATTAAATTAAAATTTTCCTTGTTTTTGCAACATTTTTCACTGATACTGCGCTTCTATTGATCGCAGCGTGATGATATATAGCCTTCCTAGATAAATGTACTATCCAACACAAAGAATTTTTCAAATCGGATTAGTGGTTCCTAAGATTAAAACATTCAAACAAACAAACTCTTCAGCTTTTATTTTATTAGTATAGATTAAATAATAAAAATACTACTAAGTTTGGAATTCACACATCATGTTGACATTATCTGTGTGCAATATCACTTAGCTGACTTTTACAGCACCCTTGGGAGGAGATGGGGTGATGACACTTGTATTCTTAATCCGTCACCACACGGAATTTACCCGACTGAGTTATTTGCTACTGTTATATTGCACACAGATAACATCCTCTGTGAGAGACGGAAAACTCGAAAGGAAACCCTGTGCCAACACGCCTGGTCAGCGCGGCACAGTAGACCATAATCCCTCCAAAGTGGAGGAGGCCCGTGCCCAACAGTGGGACGTAAATGGGCTGGAAAGAGAGAGAGAGAGGTTCACATTAATAAATACTTTCTAGATTATCTACTTACCAAATTTCACTAACTTTAGTAGTTTTGCAGTGAAGCACGAGTTAGTTTCGCATTTATTATCTTAGTAAGGATTAGTAGAAAATTTATATTGTAATTTTCAGAATATTTTACACAAAGTGAATTATTAATTATTGGCATTTTTTTTCTTTTTTTGCAATATTTTATTATTTATTTATTTTTGGCATTTTTTTTTTACTGAAAATAAATGGTTGTTCATAATTAATAATATGTAGATCTATTAAATTAACTATCTCTAATTATCTCCATCATCATGGAAAAAAAAGCATAAATTTTTTCGCTTATTACGAATGTAATCACTTTTTTTTTTGTGGGAATATTATTTATTAGGTTCTGTAATTTTTTATATAAGCATCAACTATAAAATCATACAATTGTGTCATTAATATAAAACTCCGCCGTGATCTCGTTTAAACGATTTGTTTTTGATTTTTTGGTTATATAATTCATATGCGTGTATTATATGTATAAGTACATAATTATATACATACATAAATAGATTATACATTATCTATTTAATCAGTCTCTCTAGTAAACCTTGTGTTTTATATATAATCATCTACTTAATAATCATTCCTTAAATTGGACGTAATTTAATAATGAAACCACAGTATGAATTAACTAAAGCGGTAGTGAAACTAGCATTTTCAAAATAAATACTTTGCCGACATTCTAAGTCAATGAATGCGCCTGTAAAGATGGCATTCCTCTCCTAGCCATACCAGACGACTTGCAATGATTTTATATTGAAAATACCCTTCGCTTCGCCCTGTTTTTTTAGCCGTGGCTAAACGCAACAGTTGCTTGGGTTGTTGCAAAAGCAGCGCGACTATTATAAATACAATCTATCTTCAACGTCTTTTGGCAACGTGAAAATTAAATTCTAACTTCTGGTTGCGAGGAACTGACAACGGTTAATGTATCTCGTCTCGTGCGCCTTGTTCTCAGTTTCTCTACTGCTTATATTATTTGCTGTGGCTACACTTATATTTAAAAAAAAAATGTGTCCATATATTATGATATAATACCTTTGGCTGTGTGTCCACTCGTTTGTGTAGCTTTTAATGTAATAAATAATAATTTTGTTTGTAAAACTTTTTAAATTTAAATTTTTAAATTTTGTGAAGGTGTAAGATTTATGTGGAACGTTTTAGTATTTGTTTAACGGATAATTTGTGTTAGATACATAATAATATGTTCAATTAAGATGAATTACTTGTACTATAATAAACATTATTTTCAATGCGATAAAGACAAAATATAGTTAACATTATACAACGTGTTGCAGAAAGGTGTAGTCATAATTTAAAGTTGCATTAGATATAGCCTTAAATATATTACAGTTACACATAGAAAAATACAGTTGGTAAGTTTTTTTTTGTTTATTGCCTACTATTAAATAACTACCAGAAACGCATCAATTATGAGATGTTTACGGTTTATTGAATGCGATTGAACCTTATCATAAAAGATGACCTCATAGTTGTGTTGTATTTAAAGAAGATCGATTAATTTTATAAATTAATTAAACTTTTATGAACACATAAAAGTCATAATATAACTAGTATTTGTAATTTCATCCATGCCTAGTGCCTAGTCACCGGCCATGTGTAACGATGGTCAAATATGACTACACCTTTCTGAAACACGTATATTAGAGCGACATAGGTAGATAGTTCCAATATGGATTAATTTCATTCACTGGTAGTTGCAATATACATGTAAGTTTTGCATCTTTTTGTAACATAACATTCATTTGAATAAAATTATTAATGAATAATTTACACATTAGTGACTTATATTTTGTGAATTTAATACTAATCTATATTCTCATACATACTGAGAAAATAAATTAAGAAAACCTAATGAACGAATAAGAACGTTCTTTATGACCTTATTGCGAGCTATTCAAATTGTGTAAATCAAGGTGAAAGCATCAAGCTAAACGCGTTCAATGCTGAATAATTTGCGAATTTATAGCCAATGCTAATAAAAGAGTCATTCGCCCAGTGCTGAAAACGCGCATGTGCGTTCAAAAAATTTTTCGCGTAGTGCTAAGAACGCTTATATGCGTTCATAGAAAACTCGCGTAGTGCGGCTGGACGCTATAGCGCGTTGTCTTTTACCTTCCCGCAGTGCGGCCGACGCTTATGTGCGTTCGGTAACTTTCGAGTTTTATGACTGTCATATAACAATTACGGGTCATATAAAGGTGTTGGATGGATAAAGGTGCTTCCACACTAGTGTTTATTTGTAAGAGACTTTGTGAAGTTTACGCCATAATATATCTTCGTTCGGTTTTGTTAAAATAGTAAGTTATACCTTAATAAAACAGTAATAGTAAAGGTACCTTCTCCCGAAAGCCCTTTTATTCTTAATTTTTTTTAATTTACGACTCTTCGCCCGCCTCGTAATAGACACCATTTATAAATAGACTAAAACTGCCTATTACTTTAGTTAAAAGAGCGAGTCATAATAAAATTATTTCAATAATCTATTGTACTAAATTAGGTTATTATTATTATTATTAGGACGGGCATCGTGGTCTAGTGGTTCATATAACGGACTGCCGTTCACGAGGTCTCGGGTTCGATTCCCGGTCAGGACAATCATTTGTGTGATGTTTTTAATTGTCATACAAATGTTTGTACTGCGTCTGGGTGTTTACTATGTATTATAAGTATGTATTTACAAAAGAAAAGTAGTTTATGTATTATATCCGTATTCTGGTACCCATAACACAAGCATATAAGCTTAGCTTGGGACCAGAAGACGTTGTGTGAAATGTCCATGAATATTTATTTATTTATTTATTGTTGTCGTCGCCGCCGCCGTCCCCCCCCCCCCTGCAATATTCGTAGCAGAAACCTGACTAGTGTGTAGTCTCCTTTACAATTCCACATTTTACGACCGCTTCGAAACAATAGACACCCAGAATACACGGTATAAACACACAGGTGCGGCGCACCCTGCTTGCCTACAAATTTTTTTTTTGTATGGACGCGTATACGCGTCGGCCCGCACTTGGTGAAGATCAGAAAAACGCGCATAAGCGTTAGCCGCACTGAACGTATTAACGCGAAATTCTATGAAATTGAAACAGCGCCATTGAGCGATACTGTTTATTTCCATACAATTTCGCGTTAACTTTAACGCGCTCACGGATGTTTACGTAATGCAAAATTTTAGCAATAAGGCCCTTTGTTGTACGTCTATATGACATTCATACCTTAATTATGTTGCAGAGTGGGTAAGTAATATAAAATTATTACTAGGTACTTGACAACAGTAAAGTGAGCGTCCTCAATCATTCGATAATAATTACTTATAACTTATGTTTGACGGGTTAATTTGTACATTGGTAATAATATGTTCAGTTGTATGTACTGTTCTTACTTAATAAATTGTTAAACAACTGTTTTGTTTTATTTGTATGTTTGACGAGCCTCGTAGTCGAGTGGTATGTAACGGACTGCCGATCAAGAGGTTGCGGGTTCGATCCCGCTCGGGACATTCGTGTGATTTTTCCAATTGTCATACAAATGTTTGTACTGCGTCTGGGTGTTTCTACGTATTCAGAAAAGTAGTATATGTATTATATCCGTATTCTGGTACCCATAACACAAGCATATAAGCTTAGCTTGGGACTAGAGGACGTTGTGTGAAATGACCATCAATATTTATTTATTTATGTTTAACCAAAGAACTATTCTACAGAGAGAATGAAATGAAAGTGACCACTATCCAACTATCGCGTCGGTAGACCGATGTTTTGAGGAGGGTAGACGAAATAAAACATCAATAGAACTAGTCAGATTGTATTATGTAATGTGTAAGAATCAATAGTTTCCATTCACAAATGAGTAGCGTTTCTACATTAAAACGGAAAAAATTTATATATGACACACATCAACTTGTACATTTAGCGATAATATATAACTGTAAAACCTATGTCCCTTAATTATATGTTTTTAATATAACATACAAAATATATTCGTATAAAGTTATTGTAACAAAAAGTATATATAATTACTGTTAACCGTGGAGGCATGCAGAGGTAGTTCGGTACAATAATTGTATTAGACAAAGCTACGGTAGAAGTATGTCAAAACAGCCAGGACCGCCTAACGTTATGTTGCCATACCAAGTTTTACACATTTCTACCATAGATTTCTGCGCTAAATAATTAATATTTGTATAAAGCTTATGTCTTATTTTCCGTATAGCTATCGAATATGAGAAAAAAATAATGTAACAGCAATGTTTTATATTTACAATTAGAAGCTTTACGCACAAAAAAACAAGTATAAAAAAAGTGTAATACCTTACAAAACCGTTTAAAAAACAAAGCAATATTAAGCTTAGAATGTATCCTTGCCACCTAAGAAGCGTACTAGAAGAACAGTTCGATTCACGTCAATGACGACTAAACAGCCACGACCGTCATTTTAATACGCACACTATGTACATATTTGGTCTAGGCTTTTTTTCTTACATGTATTTTACAAAGTTTCCAAGTCATTATATAAATATAGACATAGTTTTTTTTTTATAAAATTAATTTAATTTTTGAATTGACAGAAAAAATGATAAAAAAAACTACAATATTAACTACCTAACATGTTAGTGAAGCTAATCAAACAAAAATCAAGAAATTTTAAAATATGTTACAATCGACCGTAAAATACATAATAATACTAGCTGACACGGCAAACGTTGTATTGCCATACAAAAAAAAAGTTTTGAAAAATAGATGTTGGCCGATTCTCAGACTTACTGAATACGCATGTAAAATTTCATAAAAATCGGTCAAGGCGTTTCGGAGGAGTACGGTAACTAACACTGTGACACGTGAATTTTATACATAAGAATAAGTTACAATCGTACTTTTTTCTAGATACCTACATCTATAAAAAAGTATGATATAAAGATACAACTGTCTCGGTTAATTTTGTAAGCCTTTGTCAATCATCTAAAATTTATAAAATTTTTGTCAAGCGAGGCTAAGAATCTGAAAAAAGCCTTACCAATATGAGTGCTAGCTAATATTGTTCAACTAATACAACAAGGTGTCAAGGATAATTTGATTATAGAATTATGTTCTAAACAGCACAGATATGCAATGCCAAAACGAAAAAAAAAAACAGTACGTAACACTATGTATACTTATTATGCACTTTCATATTGTTATTCTTTTAAAACGAATAGAAATTTCTTAATGAAAAACATATTAAATTACTATCAGAAGTGTTGACCGGGTTTTGATAAACTTCACAATTTCCTTACTATAATATTACATATTCCACGCCTTAATATTACCAAACGATATACTGAAATTACTTAGCAATCAATGTGGGATTACGTTCATATCAATATGGCTGCCATTTTTCCATTGAGATGGCCCAATACTAGTCGATTATTTAAATTTATTCATGGCTGGATTTACCCCTTTGTCTAATGACAAAGGCTAACCCCGACAAACGCAGGTTAGTGACGATAAATATAACTTTTGGGTTTCTGTGGACCAGACAAACATTTCGTACAATTTTATAAATTCACACGTTTCCTCTTACGATCGAAAGCGTCGTTAGTTTGAATTTATTCATTACGTAAAAGACCGTGAGACCGTCAATATTAACGCGGCATTGTATGACGATAGTGTAGTACCGCTCGATACCGCTAGGTAGCCCTGTTTAAATTCATTTAATTCGTGTTAATTTTGACGCACTAACCATCGTCTACTCAATGAACTAAACTAAAACTTCAGGTCTCCTTTACAAAGTTACTAATCAAGTAAATCTAGCTATAAAAATTTGATTGTTCAGCCCTCCAATAAAAAGGGGAGAACTCCGACCTACAGTTCAATACATTACTGATTTAGTCCTAAGATGACTAGTCCAGATAATTCTTTACACGGAACTATCGTGTACGTTTTGTACACGATAGTTCCGTGTTACATCGTACCAAATTTGACATGAACGCAACCAAAATGCAACGATATCATTGCAAAACGTTTCAAGAAATTCGTTCCATATTTCTTTTACAATTGTTCAACACATCTAATACAACGGATTCCTTACAACTCGTATATAAATCCCTGTAAGTATATATCGTAACCCGGCCTGCAAACCTTATATTATAAAGACAGATTTAGAACGGGTACCTTAATAGTACACATATTGGGTATTGGGGTAGTATTACATAGCCATCGAGTAGCGGGTGAGAATATTCGCTTAGTAATCGTTTTATAAACACATCCGTTAAAATAGAACCACAATACCCTGTGATCGACTATAACTAACACCTAAAAGCTAGGGACAGATACGGTCGCAAAGGGAACAATGAGATTAGTTTTAAACAGAGCTTCGATCGTACTTATGTGGAGTTATTAGGGCCTAGTAACTGATCTGAGTGCTACGCATGCTTTAGCACATATCGATAAATGCAATCTTCGTTTACCGATTTTTGGTATTCAACAGCCATTTACTGCCGCACTCAGAGACATTTAATGGTTACTTAAGGAAAGTTAAGGAGCTCTTTAGTATTGATTTAAAAAAGTAAAAGTTAAGTTAAACCTTTTTTAAATCAATACTAAAGAGCTCCCTAAGTAACCATTAACATTTAATGGTTACTTAGGGAGCTCTTTAGTATTGATTTAAAAAAGGTTTAACTTAACTTTTACTTTTTTAAATCAATACTAAAGAGCTCCTTAACTTTCCTTAAGTAACCATTAAATGTCTCTGAGTGCGGCAGTTAGACTTTAAGCGCATTAAGAAGACTTCGTAATTTTCTACTATAGGTAGGACTTTAAAATTATTCGCATAAAGTGATTCAAATCGGAATAATATTAAGAACTGTAGTAACTCAGCATACTGTGAAATTAGGTTCCAAATTAATTACAATTGTCCATATCATTTTATAGGAACATTAACACATTGCATTTTGGAAACTCCTTTCTTTCTGATATAAAGTAGAATGTCCATTGGAAATTTCAGAGTTCCGAGTCCATTCCTATATTCCTGGTGTCGCAGAAATAGACGCGACTTTCCTTGTTACTAGACCCTAATATAATTTTAAATCTAACAAACCCTTATTTTAATAACATGACGCAATATTCCCTTACAATTTATTTGTGAAAAACATAATTGTCCCCTTTGCAACAAAAATTTTAAACATCAAAATGGTATTTCATGATTACAGAAGTTTTGAAATAAGTACTATTTATATTGAATAATGAAAGCCTCAGACGAGGGTTAAGACATCCTTATATTGTATGCGATTTAATGCTATGTATATTATTATAACTGTCGCAAGCTCGCGAAGAACTGACAGTATTGGCGATGCACCGGTAGGAGACTCACATTTTTTCATATTACATTTATATAATTTAGACAATACAGTTTTACAAACACCGACCACGACAAAAATACATAGAATATGCTATCTGCTATTTTGCGAAAATACATTTTAACGCCACATGAATTTTTTTTTATTTTTTTTTAGTCACCTACCGCGCTATCGCCGAGAATGGGGAACCAATCTAGCGTGGTTTAATTTCACGCTAACTTTGCTGTTAACGTGAATACAAAGTGTGATTTCCAAAGCACGGCACAGCCGGCTTGTGCTCACTCGACCTATCGAGTGTACAAAATGGCCACCAACGTACCGATCTTAACCGGTTCATGGCGACAAAATGACTTGCTTCATTATTAATTTAGTCGTTATCTTGTCAAAGCCTATGATTGTTCGATAGCTACGCCCTTGTCTATTAATTATTTTTTTTGCTGTCGTGTCATCTTTGCATCTGACTTTGTTCCGCATAAATCCCTGACTTATAAGCCAAAAGTTCAAAGAACTCATAATACCTAACAGTCTTTGGATATCTATATCACTAAGACCCCTCTCCTCAAACTTGTAAATAATTCTCTCCAAAATATATTTCGGAGTTAAATATTTTTTCTCTTTTTTTTTTAAACATTTACATCAACATTTTTAAGTTGCAGCCTGTATCTGCTTAAGTAAACATTGTCAAAGTATTTTTTTTGGTGTGATAACACCGGTACCGATCGTTATCTATATGATAGCTTGCGCCTATCTATGTTTTGTACCAAACATCATTTTGTCTATTTCCGAATATACTAGGTGTAGGTCCCGGCCGAGGTGTCGCCAACATGGCGGCCGGGTCGCTTGTATCCTGTCTCTGCCTGCAAGTCGCCCGTAGTCGCGACATCTAACATTATCTTTGTACTCGTTACACTCTCTAATCTTAACTCTAAATATACATAAAAAATATCACAGCACTATCGATTCACTTACACTAAAATCACGACGCTTTGCATCGCAACTTTCCAATTAAAAATATAACAATAATAATAAAGGAATCGAAATAGTAATGCATCAGCATTCCGCCGTCGGTCTAGGAACTAACACTCTCCATATATTTATATAAAAATTAGTTTACACAAACAATTGTTTACAGTAAATAGTAATAAAGTACATAAATATGTTGTTGTAATACATGTTGTATCTTTTAATTACATATTTACTTTAATTTTAACTTCAATCAAGACATTATACATCTCGATAACAATTTTAGTGTACACGAGTTATTTTTATAACTAAATCTTAGTAGTTGTTGTTCTGATTAAATAGAATTAATTCTTTTTTAACACCCTTGCTCGTAAAGCTGATGTAATTCCACCGGTTTTAAATGTGTGAAGCGGGTCATAAAAAACGCGTGTGTTACCAAAGCAAATAGTTAAGTTATAGTCCATACAAATTTCATAACAGTATTATTTGCCATTTCAAATATGGAACTAATCGCCGCCGCACGACTCGAGCAGCGCGCTGTTGCTATTCAAATTTCAAACTAATCGCCGCGCGGCGCCAGTCAGTAGGCAGCGCTAGCGCGCTGTTAAAATGGCGGGAAAGCAACAGTGTGCATTCACAGATTGAGTTTATTTAAATGTTTTTTTTTCTGTTTCCTCGCAAATGTGTTAAAAAACGTCGTACGATATACGTGCGTATTGGTTATAACATGCTCGGCTCAATTACGCCATCGCCTTCGGCTCGGGCTGAAATTCCGCCTCGCATGTTATAACCATCTTATCGCACTAATATCGTAATGTACTATTACAAGAAAATATAAAAACTTGTCTCAAAAGTTAAAATGCTATGGAGCAGTTTACATTTCTACTTTTTATCATTAACACACGAATCGAGACGTAGTAAGTATACATCTTTATTTAACAATACGACAAAATTCCTGTAGTTAATCAGACCAACGACGGCATCACTACACATTGAAATGCAATCAGGAGTGCCGCTAGTACCACAAAGGAATTATATTTACAAAATGCTTTGTTCACCAAATTCTTAAACTAAAACTGATCGAAACTATTGAATATAAATTATACATAAAATATATAAAAAATTGATTATTTTAAAAAAGCAATTTGAATATTTACTGGCGCCTACGCAATTGGTGATGAGAGAATAAGATTAGCAAAGTAGTAAAAAATATCAAACGCGTCCGGTAGTATATTTTGTATCTAAATAGCAAAACACAATTAAAAAACTCTGAGATTATAGATGCCCTAATATCTTATAGAGACTTCAAAAATGTCAACGTATAATTCATAGACCATCATAATAGTTGTTTGCATTTGGACTTCTCAGTTAGATCGAAATATATGATAATTATTTATGTATTTAGATATTATTTCATTGGGCTTATCGTTATTTTAATAAAATAATTATATGCAAAAGGATCAACTTCAAATTTAATGAAAATGATCAAGCTGCCACAATTTATCTCAAAGGTCCAAAGTATAAAATTTCGGTATAACGACATTTTAATTATGTATACTAAATAAGTCATTTACAAACGTTTTAATATCAAAGTTTTTTATTTATTTTATAGCTGTATATTCAAACAAATATGGTGGTTTTTAAAATATTTCTTTTTTTTTAGCATTATACAAAATCATCTAATTATTTTTGTATATTAACAAATAAATGAAAAATGTAAATTGTATAATCAGAAATTTTAATATCAAAATCGGAATCCTGTTTCTATTTTTAAAGTCATCAAAAGAGCTACAAAAGTCTACCATTTTTGCTACCTAGGTAGAAATCTCGTTATATTTAATTTCAAATAATGATGTATAAAATACTGTATATTTAGGTTCCCATTCCTTATCAAGATTTTTATGATAAATATTCAAAAATGCTACTTTAGACCACATAAACTATTTTATTATTGAGCTGATTTTTAATATGAGCAAATTTTATATTATACCGAAATTATACAATTTCACCTCATACATATCCAAATTATACAACTTCACCTATACCTACTTCACTTTTGGGAGTAAATTGTTCCAGAGCAACACATGTCATATTATAATTGTAATTTATTTATATTGTAAGGACTATTGTATTAATTATTAAAAAAAAGTAATATGACTAAAGATAACAATATCTGCTGAGTTTCTTACGGCGGTTCTTTTCAGCGGATTGAAAGTCCTGAACCGGTGGTAGGGAAAAAAATTTGGCCATATCATAATAAACATAAATAAATATTCATGGACATTTCACACAACGTCCTCTGGTCCCAAGCTAAGCTTTATATGCTTGTGTTATGGGTACCAGACTACGGATAGAATACATATACTACTTTTCTTTTGTAAATACATACTTATAATACATAGTAAACACCCAGACACAGTACAAACATTTGTATGACAATTAAAAACATCACACAAATATTTGTCCTGACCGAGAACCCGAGACCTCGTGAACGGCAGTCCGTTATATGAACCACTAGACCACGAGGCCCATAAGAGCCCATATTTTTGGGAAAAAATTTGTGCCTACATGAATAAATGAAATTTTTAAAATTTTAAACTCTCATCACCAACTCAATACAATTAATGGCACATAACACTACATTCTGTTGTTGATACACAACTTGCACATCAAAGCGGTAACTTAACAACTAAATGAGGTAGGATTATTATGAAATATGAATAAACAATTAACCAACTAAAGTTTGGTGGGATCTAATATTAATATAATCAACAGTTTATATTTATAATATTTCCTATGTATTACTGAGGTATATAGTTGTTGCCGGCTGAGGTAGCTGTGCAGGTAGACCGAATAATTTTAGCCTTCACCCAGTTATAATTCAAGGCGCAAAATCATTCGGTCTCAACAAATACTATTTTAACTATTAACAATTATTATCAATATGAATAATATGTGGAGTATATAAAAGTGTATTAGTTATTTATGTATTAAAAACTGTAGATATTGTAAATATGTAAATATTGCCAGTATTAAAAATTGTTATATGTATTTTACATCTGGTAACACTCGGTACAGACTAACCATTTAGGTGTTGATTAAACTGTCTTTATTTTGTCTATTTTAGTAACCAGTAACGGATTGAATCTAGTATCATCATCATCATAACATCACGCCTTTTTCCCATCGGGGTAGGCAGAGATTTGAATCTAGTACTCTAAAATAATCTCAGCAATGTCCAGATAACTCTTCGATTTTTTACGTTCCTCTAATTCAAAATGGACTTCTTATAGTGATTATCACATCTAATTATTTTAGTAACTAAATTAAGTATATTGAGAATTAATATTAATTCTCAATATACTTAATTAAAATTAATAGTTTATCAAAATTTTTTGCGCGTTAGGCACCCTCCATCTTGCTGTACGTCCCAGTAAGATCATGCATGACGCCAAAGTGCTATGAGTAAGATTGATGGCGATAATAATTCGTGGTATATATATTAATAGGTCGTGTTTTTTTAGAAATTGATGAGCATAAAAACATTAAACCAACACCTAATTATACAAACACTTAAAAATGATATATTCACATTTTGAATACTATTAAACAAATTATCACATTTTGAATACTATTAATCAAAGTAGACACCTTAGATGCATTCAAACATTTGTAAGTATCTTTACTATTTTTTAAATACAATGATGAAAAGTATATGGTTTGCTTGATGGCAAGCTATTACCGTAGTCTATGGACGGTTGCAAGCGTTGTTGAGGTCCATGCCATAATCTTTTAACGCCGTTTTAATATACTCACATTAACAGTAATCAACATCGACATCTTATTTTTTATGGGATGATTTATATAAAGGCGACAAATTCCCGATTTTCGAAAGTCCTGCGATCCGATCGCGCGAACAAAAGACCGTCCGAGTCTTATATCAAAAAGCGACCAAAATTGTATTAGAAATGGGCGTGGCTAAACACAAAAGTGACCTCAGAATTGGCACAACTCACGGCGCAACCCACATTTGACATTGTAAGAGCGATGCGATATGAATGTAAACTTGAGTAATTTATTGATTTTGCAATTGACATGCTATGCTTTACTTAATCAATTAAATTATGGTGGAAAAAGAGATTGCCGCAAGCGGGACTTAAACCGTAGTACGTAGAAATACGATATAAACTCAATAGAGTAACGATTGTGGTGGTTAATTTGAATGCTACAAGCACGACCGCAATAAGCTCAGTTGGAAGAGCTTCGAAACGGTATTCCGAGGTCGTGGGTTCAAGTCCCGCTTGCGGCAATCACTTTTTCCACCATAATTTAATTTATTAATGTAAACTTGTTTATTTCTGGCAATGAGCAAAATTTACACTAATTTAATGGGTCACTCGTGGCAGTCGCACGTCGCGATCGTGGACTTCCAAATGCCATCTTAAGGTTAATGCATGACTTCTCCAATTACGATTGGACGTTAAAAGTACATATTATGGTATGTGATCGATGTTACGTTAATATGATCAGTGCTCTTATATAACAGTAATCAAAAATGAATAAAAATAAAGGCATACATACACTCTTATATACTCATAGTATATAAACATTTAGTAAATATCTGCATTTATAAATGAGAGTAAAGTGCTTACGTCTTGTGTGTCATAGTCATTGTATACCTTGTTTATATAGGGCTCCCATGGCTGTTGGGCCGGGATATCCTCGGTTGGCTTGATGGTAAGCAGCGGGTCAATATGCGGTAGGTACTGGTCCTCACTGATAAGTTCGGGACCATATTCTGGCTGTGGGACATATTCTGGGAGTACAGCAGGTTGTGGTACTGTTGAATACTGTTCCATCGGAGTTATTGTTACTTCTGTTTGCATGTAATCATCATTCTCTGTACCTGTAAACATTTGTAAAATTTTTACTTAATTCGCGACTTCCTTACGGTTAAACGGCTGGACTAATTGTGATAAAATTCAGTATTATTATAGTAACAACCGAAATTGACGTTTTATTACTTTTTATTTATTAAAAATGAAATTCTAACCACAAAAAATCCTAAAAGATGGTGGGGCTCAGGGAAGCCTGCACTCATCTGCACTAGGAGGACCCACCTGGCAAATGCCATTTTAAGAGCCATTTCACAAAATGATTACGCTCGAGTTTAGGTAAAATACTGCAGCACTGTTTATGTGTGCGTAGCTACGCACTCAAACGTAACACAAACAGTGTAACACGAGAGCCGAGGCGGACGAAACAATCTTGAGCCGTAATGTGATTTTATATGAGATTAACAAAAAGTTATACATTTTATTTAGTCTAATGAAATTATTAAACTAGGTAAACAGAAAATTGTTAACTGACAATAATATGTGATTATTTTTATTAACATAAAAACAATCACATATTATTGTCGGTTAACAAAATAAATGCTTACGTTATATGAATTTTTGGCGTAACGGCATTGAATTTGCCTTTCTATCTATGATAATTATCACGTTTCCTTTTTTTTTTGACAATAATATACATACACGATCCTTGCAATTTGAGGCCCCATTGCTAGAACTAATAAAACAAAAATATATATTTATTCTACAAATTTATACATTTTACTTGATTAAAAACCAAACTTTACCTCATGAAAAATTGTCATGAGACGACAGGAAAGTTATGCCTTTAGGAGAGTTCTGAGTATAAATGTGGAAGGAAAAAAGTCCAGAGGAAGACCTAAGAAAAGATGGACTGTGTGAAAGAGGACATTAAAGAAAGAGCAGTTAACACCGACATGACGGCTGATAGAAGACTATGGAAGAAAAAGACATGTTGCGCCGACCCCAAATAATGGGATAAGGGCAGGAGGAACCTTATGAAAAAAATACAAAGTGAATCAATACTATGTGGTCGCAGTACATTACCTTTACTGTACAACGCGCGACGCGGGAAAAAGAGACACAGGTCTTTCGTCGACGGGCGTTCGCGCCATAGTAAGCGATAGCCACTTGTGTATCGTAATTTATTGGAATTACGATTGAAGTTTTATCAATATTTGACAAAAAAATGCAAGCATTTCCAGTATTACTGTAGAAATGGGTTCTCTAATGAACATAGTTTATTTTGGAATAATTTTATTTCCATAATTACTGTGTATTTAAACCAAAAATCACTATAAAATTGCAACGTTAACCTCAAAAATTGGCCTATTGGTTTATTTTTTTACTAAATAATGGTAATACTATTCAATAATCTGTTACATTAAAGGACAATTAAAATAAATAAATAAAATATTCATGGACATTTTCACACAACATTCTCTGGTCCCAAGCTAAGCTTATATGCTTGTGTACCCATAGTACCAGAATACGGATATACTACATAATACTACTTTTCTTTTGTTAATACATACTTATAATACATAGTAAACACCCAGACGTAGTACAAACATTTGTATGACATTTATAAATATCACACAAATGATTGTCCAAAGCGGGAATCGAACCCGCGACCTCGTGATCGGCAGTCCGTTACATGAACCACTCCACCACGAAGCCCGTCAATAAATATAAGTCCAATGCGTTATGTATTTTTTGATACTTAATTTATAAGTATTTTTGATTGAAATACGTCTCTGAAATCATCTCTGCGGTGGTTTTTCAATAAAATGGTTGTGGGAAATTGATTTCTATAGATCAAACAAGTCATTTTTAGTAAATGTGTTTCATTAAACTTCAACACGAAACCTTTACTCATTTTTTGTGCATATTCAATAACTTCTAGGTGTTACAGACTATGGTGATTTAGGAGCCCAAAATATTAGAAATTCGTGCGAAAACATGTAATGGCTCTTAAATGCATAAGCAGTTCAATTTTTTTTGTAAATAGATATTAATGGTTCGATTCCCATACGGGACAATCATTTGTGTGGTGTTTATAAATGTTATACAAATGTTTGTACTGCGTCTGGGTGTCTCTATGTATCATAAGTATGTATTTACAAAAGGAAAGTAGTATATCCGTACTCTACGTATCTAGTGCCCATAACACAAGCATAATTATGAGCTTAGCTTGGGACCAGAGAATATCTAATGTCCATGAATATTTATTACTTTATTTATTTAATTTATTAAATAAAACTATGAACTTACCAGAATCAAATGTAACATTGTCAACTGGGAGCATATCTGTATACTGCATAGCATTCTCAACAAAAGAGTTTTCATTCAAGCTGCACCAATCTTTCAAAATAACTGCTGGATCAATGCTATCAACAGTACTGTCATCAGATTCACCAAATATATATGTATCTAGAGACATGTCAGGACTCATGGATCCTACTTCTGATTCGCACCTGCCATCACTATCGATTCTTTCAATATTTGTATTAATATCAACAGCGGGAAGATTATTTTTGGACATTGCTCTACTTTCTTCAGAAAGTTTTTTCAATGTAGGTTTGTCTAAATTATGTATTTTATGTAAATGCTTCATCCAATTCGGGTAGCTAGCAAAAGTTTTGGGGCACACCGAACATTTGTATGGCTTAGAGCCGGTATGAATATTGAGATGTTGTTCTAAGAGAAACGGTTTAAGAAATCCTTTGCCGCAATAATTACAAATATGTTGTTTTTTTACTTCCAAATGCGTTTTGTTATGTTGAACTAATCTGCTTCTAGCATTAAATACTTTTCCACATATTTTGCACACATGCAACACTGATTCGAAATGTGTCGTTATATGTTTCATTATGAAATATTTTTCGCGATATTGTCTGTTGCAAACTGGGCAGGAGTAGTGTTTCTTGCGATGGAAATCAAGATGTAGATGACATGAGGAGAGTGTGCTGAAATGCAGGCCACATTGACGACAACTATTTTCACGGCATTCTTTGTGTTTGCGTTGATGGAGTATCAGCTCTCTAGGGGTATCAAACCTGTTAAAAGACATAGTAATAAATATGTAGATTTGAGGGTTTAATGCGCCTGGTATGAGGGCCGATTCCGTTCAGAGCTAACTGCCTGTTTAGGTGGAATCTTATTAGAATATTTTAAAGTCGATTTTTTTGGAGAAACCAGCTCTCATTACTTATAAATTTGTTATCTACTAATGTATTACCTAGCTATCACTCACAGTTTAAGGACTACAGATGTCAGGCCATACATTAATGTATAAAATGACTCAAATGCAAGAAAAAATATTATTCATTTAATTATTTGTCTACTATAGGATGTTGACTCATGTAACAAATTCATGTCAAGGTATGTTTTATAGATTGAAGACAGTATTTTGATACCTAAAATATAGTTTTGAGAGTTTAATATCTTGTTAAAATTAAATAAAAATGAATTTAAATTGCATTATTTTGTACACATTATCAAGTGACTGAAAATACCAATCGGGCGCAGTGAAATCTCGAATGTATCGAGGAAAAGTATCGATATGTGGATATATCGGTCAAATTTTCAACTAAATTGTAACCAACTTAAGAAAAAGCTAGAAGCTCTCGAAACGTCGTAACCTTTTGTTTATAATGTATGTTCCACGATTTCTTGAACACACTTAGACCAATTTGGGAAGTTCATCAAATTTCTGTCTATTTTATAATAATTTATCAATGGAAATTGGATTATATTTTACACAACGCACTTTGGTCCCAAATTAAGCTATTCTTCCTTGCTTTTGTTATGGGTAGGTACCAGAATACGGTTATATTATGTTCGAAAGTATATGTATACTTTTTTGAAGACAGTGCAAATATTTTTATAACAATTAGTATTGAATACTGATTATAAAAGAAGTTAGATCTATTAATTTTTAAAAGAATAAAATCTAAATTAATCGATAAAAACATCGATCTTTTTTCTAAGTGGACACCCCTACTATCAGGCTTCTGACGTAATCGCCGTCACTTGACAGCTTGGAGCGTTTTTGCGGGAATTTTTAAAATAATTTTTATTTTCTATTTTTTATACTGAAAAGATGTATTTCAAAAAAAAAAATAATGTCATGGTGTTCAAGTAAGAGCTATCTACAAAATAAAAGCAATTCCAAAAAATAGTCAACATCCCTATTGTAAATATAACCGGACTTTAAAGCAATACTTAATTGGTATAAATAGTGTTTAGATTAAAACCAATTTGTCCCTTTTATTTGGCTTTTTTTACTTGGCTCTTTTTTGGACGGCTAATAGAAGACAGTGTAAGAAAAAGACATGTTGCGCCGACCCCAAATAATAGGATAAGGGCAGGAGGATGATGTAACTTTTTTTTGGGATTTTTATACATAAACTCGCTGATCCGGCAAACGTTGTTTTGCCATAAAAATGTAAGAGGGGGGGGTTAGGTGTTTGAAAAATAGATGTTGTCCGATTCTCAGACCTACTGAATAAGTATGTAAAATTTCATAAAAATCGGTCAAGCCATTTCGGAGGAGTACGGTAACTAACACTGTGACACGTGAATTTTATATATAAGAAGAAGAAGACAAACACTTACATCAAATCACATCCATTGACTGAACATGTGAATGCATTAACATTGTGTACAACACGTAGATGTTCCCTTAGCCTTGATTCAGAACCAAATGCATGTCCACATTCCATGCAACCAAATGGTTTGTTGTCACCTACGCCAGTGGTGTGAAATGCTTCAGTGTGGAGTACGAGCAGTGACAGACGTGGAAAGAATTTGCCGCATTCTATACATCTGAAAGGTACAATAGTATTTGTGTGAAATTCATAACTTGTCCCAGAGTTCCTAATGTTATTTGACGTTTACTGTGTTGCTAGGTAATTGTACTTTTAAAATAGTTATGTCCTCCAACCGTAATTAAACGAAAAATTATACGTAAGTCTTTAGCAGATTTATATAATTGTGTAAATTAATTAAAGTTAACTATTATAAATAATTTTAAATTGCTATTATTCATTTCTGTGTAATTTTTAGTCTACTTATTTATATTTTTATTACCTATATTAAAGCAAAACTAAATATTTTCCTAGAATGCAGCATGGTGTTATGCTCGCCAGAATCATAACCGGTGCATCAAGAAACAATGACCATCCGCAAAAAGGCGAATTTTTATTTTGTTTGTTTTGAGAGACATGTTTATTTTACTCGTTATTATAATTAACAACCCAGTGATTCCCAATTCCATGCGTACGACTTCACAGGCTAGGCCACTAGCCATATATTGCCGCGTCGATGGGGTGCTTAGGTAACGCACACAAATACTATAACCTAATTTTACTGGTTGCTACGAACGCCCTATCCAAAATCCCCTCAAGCACATTAAGAACAGAACAGTGCCCTCAATGAGTATGAGCAATGCTCTCATACTCATTGTGTACTGACATTCAGCGGAGGTCGCCTTATGATGTCAACTCTCATTGGATTAATGCTCTAGAGAAAAGGAAGAATGAGAAAACAATAGGAGGGAAACCAACAAAATGTTGTGTATTTCCTTTATAAAATAGTTATGGAGCTTTCGAGACATTAATTCGATATTTTAGAGTCCACAATCACTATTATTTATTAGAACAACTAGATACCATTAACTAGCTGTTCCTCGTAGCTTCATACGCGTTTGTGGTACACATGGAATTTAGAAAATAAAAATACTGTTGCGTCCAACCTGGTGTTTATATTTTATAGGTTAAGTGGAAGCGTGATATTTCTCCAGGTCCAACAACGAACAAACATGAGCTGCGATTCACAGCGTTAACAAGAATTCTAGTATTATAGACTTACCCCGTCTTCGCCTTCAATACAATCTTCACCGTGTCAACCCTAGCTATAGCTTAACTAACTAACCACGAAAAATTTGGCCAAAAATTACGCAGGAAGGTTAATTATACTGTACCAGCCTTTTCAGGGAGAACACGAGCTCTTGGAGTCCTCAAATGGCCACGCTGGCTTGACTCAAGCGGTGAACTTTCATCAATCGTCCCAATACAATTACGCTATCACAACTATCAACTCGTCAAATAGTTCAATTTGTATTAAATATAGGCACACAAAATTAACTAGGTTTTATGGTACACTTATGCCGTACAACAGGCGAAACTTCGCGACGGCTAATTTACAGTTTTGATTTCACGGTAATTATCGATTCACACAACAAGGATAATTAGTTTTATCAACAATCAATTTACTGGTAACAATTTTAACACTTAAAACCGACGCTGATCACGTGACAAAAACGACCCGGCCGCACATGAATTCGCTTACGAAGCGGTTTTACAACTGAAGGACACGCCGGTCACCGCCGTGAACCCGGCGCGGGCGCGCTAGTTGGCCGCGGCGTACTTTGCTTACCAGGTATGTTTTACGACTATATGCGCGCGGGGTACGAACGCGCGTCGGCGGCGACCCGAGCCACGAGGACAGATGCACCGGTCATTTCTCAACGTCATCGATAGTGAAGTTACAATTTCTTAGAGATGTGCGCGCGCATACTTAATACAATAGTCTACAAGTTTGATTCATAACAAATACCTTAACAAATTTACAAAAAAGCCATACTCTTGAAGCCCTCAATCAATAAAAAAAACCCATTAAAATCTGTTGCATAATTTTGAAGATATACAGGAACTACATACAAAAATAATGACTTTTTTTTATAATAAGTAAAGATTTTCAAGACAGAAAGTAAAATGACTACTTTCCTAGACTCAATACTCACTCGAACTTATTCTTGGATACATGAAAGCGACAATGATTAGTAAACAAACTATATTTGTCAAATTGTTTCCCGCAGATGTTGCATGAGTATACAATTTCTTTGTCAGAGTGTTCATTGATGAAATGTAGATCAAAGTCTAGTCGATCTTTGAACAGTTCATTGCAATAAGAGCAGAGAACTCCTCCTAGCATATCTACGGCGCATTCTTCGTTAGTTTCGGTCGTAATCATTTCATCTGTCAGTACTTCGTTAAAATGCATGGAGAGATGTTTGGCAGTTTCTATCTTACTGTTGGTAGTCTCATCACAAATCGGGCAAGGGTAGAATGTTGTACAATGTTCATTGATATGTACTTCACACATCTCTGCAGTATGAATAGTCTTCGAGCAATGAATGCATGGATATGGGGGCTTATCTTTCTCTTTTTTATGGATGCTTTGATGTGTATGTAATTCAGTTTTTGAGGGAAATCTGAAATCAATGTTATATTTTAAAAGATAACTATTTTAAATTACAAGATATTAAATGTTAATTCAATGAAATGTATTTAACTGTAACTGAGCACATAAAAGTTTGTATAAATTTAATGTTACTGTAGAAATCAAAAGTCTGTGTGGTGACGTATTAAGAATATAAGTGTCACCACACCTTTTCCTTTTCAGGATGCTGTAAAAGCCAGCTAAGTATTATTGAACACAGATAACATCAATTGTGAGAGATAGGAAACCCTGTGCAGTACAGCACAGTAGACCATGATCTGTCCTAAAGCGGTGAAGGCATGTGGCCAACAGTAGAACTTTAAGGGCTGGAGAGAGAGAGGGAGTAGAAATCAAAACATAACATACAAATACATACATTTGCTGGCATGTAGAGCATCTGAAGATATGCACAGCATCAATATGATTAGTCAGAAGTGATTGTTTTGAAAATTGTTTGTTGCAATGTTGACATCTGAAATAGATTAAAATTTTACATGTCATAATCATAAAATATTAGTCTAGTATATCACATATTAAATAAAAATATGTAGTTAAGAGAAAATAAATGTATCACTCCCATATTCATCCACCCTAGTAACCCCGTGACACAAATAAAATCATTTATGATTGACCTTATTCACTCAAACAAGTCAGAATAGTGTCTCTGATTAAAATAAGAACTTAGAATAGTTAGTTATCACCAATGATCGGAGTAGGTAGAGCTATTTAGGTTCATTGACCACAAACATTGATGTTATTATGGACATTCCATGGGATAAAACTACCTTTAACGGATTTTATTGCAGTTTATTTGGTATTATTTACTTAAAAAATGGTTTATGTACGCCAAATAAGCCAAAGAGCGCACGAGAGACGTTGTAAATTTTACACGTTGTCAAACGGTTGCAACGTTGCCGTACTTGTGATATCGCCACACTTAGGAAACAAAAGAAAACAATAGCGGGGTGTCTCTGTTGCTACAGGGTGTGGGGTGCGCACCTGTTTCTTCTCTTTCTTACTAAAATTCAACTCTTACGCACCTGTCTTTGTCTCTTTCTTACTAAAATTCAACTATTTGCCGACTATTAACTTGTTGTCCATGTCCAATACAGACTCACTCGGTTACTTCGGTTCGTAGAGTGCGCTTGCTTACTTGCTGTTGTTTATTCTGTCGTTACTCCTTAATCCGTATTAGGTAAATAGCTTTTTATTAATTTACTACTCCAAAAGTAAATCCCTGGATTTTGGGCATATCCATATTATTGTAAAATACGACTAGTACATAAAATAACTCTACCTATTCTGATCACTAGTTATCACCTATGAACTCGCACAGCAAAAATACAGCAACAGAAATACATTATATTGTAATTAACATGTATACTTACTTGAACCTGTTTTTAACATGCGCCTGGTAGCAATGGTTACGGAAATTTGGATAAGGAGCTATTTCCTTGTAACATACTACACAAGTGTACACTATATCTCCAACAATATTATGCTGCTCAGTGTAGTGGCAATCAAACACCTTCTTGTTATTGAATGTCAAGTGGCACAGGTTGCAGAATATTCCGCCAATCACATCAATTGCAGTCAGTTTATGACTTTTCGCGGTATTATCTTCTAGATCTAACTGCAACCCCGCACTGCTTTCGTATGATTGTATATGTGATTCCATGGCTAGGTATATGCTATGTATGGTCCATCTATTGAGTTAATGAAGTTTACATCTGTGTCAAATGACTGTTATGAACGCGGCTATTGCAAACATCTTATTGTAATTAAATTGCGGCTACATGTTTATTGTAATGCCTGTAAAAAAATCGGCGTTAACCAGTCATGACCTTGACATTTTTTACGGCAACTTAGGTACATAAGATATAAATCGATATATGTAAAGATGACAAGGAAAAGAAACTGTTAATTTTATTATTAACAAACTCACGTACTTTTGGCTCGGCGTTACTGGTCACTGGTGACAAATTCTAGGTTGTTCAGCCATTAGCAGGTTGTAATCGAGCATAACTTCTTAGCTATGAAAATAACATATGTTACCTACTAATAGTTACAAAAATTAACAAATATGTATCGGACAAAAGCCCCGCACTACATTTTACAACAGAACAGCGGTTTTAAACTATAAATATTGATAAAAGTAACGCCGGATATCAAACAACGCCAAGAAAACGTGTATGGTTTTTTATCTTTTTTATCCTGGAACATTTCTATTCGTCAGATATTGTACAATTTTATAATAAAAAGAGATAGCGATATATAATCTCGTACGCGATGAAGAGTGAAACAATAATAATTTAAGATAAAGATAAACTTTTATAAGTTCATTAGAGATGGAACAAAACTATCTATAACAAAACAGAGTAGGTACATATATAAACAAAAATCAATGAAAATTATGAGCTACATGTAGGTAGGTAGCAATCATGTTCCTACATGTCGGACGACTCATCGCGAGAATCACATTACTCTACGGCAAACCTCCATAGAAATTATATTAAATTTCTTTGCCCGGCACAACCATGAAGGTATAGATAAAAAAAAGGAGGCCATACTTGGAACATCGGTTTGAGGCAAATACCTACGTATCTCTATCTCACTCTCTGTGGTCTGACCTCTCTTTTTAGTGTGGCCTTAGTACTGCTATCTCCTTATTAAAATCTCCTAGTAAATTCTTAAAAAGAGTCACCACACATATCAAATCACAAGTTAAACACTGTCATTTGATAGTGTTTAATCGTAACTATAAATAACTAGTTGAAATACGATGAATGAAATTAAAAATAATAAAATAGTAGATCACGGATGCTTTTCATGGTTGACGAATCAGTGAATTATTTTCCCCATTTCCTAAGGATTTCGTAATTTGGCAACATTGGTCACCATATGTCAAGTTGTCGACAAAATTGTGCCAATATGTCGGTTGTTTACTTTACGGTTCACAGCTTCGTTTCAAATTTTCGACTCTAATTATTTTTATAATTAAAGAAATGGTGCAAACTTGTGTAGTGCGTGGTTGTGGTAGTACGTGGTGTCCAGGAGGTGATATACAATTTCACGCGTAAGTGTTTAGATCGTGATTTCTGGCATTGAATAACTGCAAACATATTTCTTTGTATTTTCAATTAAATACTTCATAAAATGATTAAACAATGTTTTCAGCATACTTCTAACTAACTATACTGATAACGATGTAAAGATCTAATAGTCTTACATTGAATTTCATGGACTTAGTGCAATTTTATCTTTCTTGTTTACAAGAAGTAATTTTGAAATAGTGTGACCATACTGAGGACATATCTAGGACTTTCTGTGGGACCTGAACTAAATTATACATGTTTGCTTAGTCATTTAATTTTTATTTCACATTATTTACAACATTAATATACTTACCTGCAATATTATTTTTTTAGATTTCCTAAAAATAGTACCCAGAGGAAATTATGGTTATCCATTGTACCATTGAAAATGAAATTTTATGAAAGTGCAAGGATTTTTTAAAACAAACAGCAGTTCCTACTATAATTACAAATCAAGAAGCAGTATCACCTTGCAAGGTAAAATTTCAAGTATCTATTTACAAACTCCTTTAATTGTCTCACATGTTATACAATGTTAAATATTTGAATTTATAAGGAATATAAAAACTAGTATGAAAAAAAATACCCCACCAGTATCAGGAACATTTTCCAAACTACCGGCGCTCAAGGCTCCAGAGATAATTGCTGCTTTCTGAACCAGCCCCCCCCCCCGATCCGACTGCCTAATGAGAGCCTTACATTATTATTATGTTTCAGAAATGTAGTAGTTCGAATATATGGCAAAAGGCTATATTTTGTAAAATATATTATAATTTTCAGATAGACAGTTCATCACAGGAAGAGTCTATGGGGCAAGTAGCTACTCTGGGTGTACCAAATCCTAGCTCTGGCATTTATGAAAGTAATCCTTCCTGATGGGCCAACTCAGAGAAAACAATATAGAAAACAAATTAATTAATGTTGTATCACAACATTTTACTCCTCTGTTGCAAGAAATGTTTAAGCATCCCATCACGGACTCAATTTATTGCAATGATTTGCATGAAAGCGTATTAATTAAGAAAATTGCAAATTCATTTTTTAACACTTAAAGAGTCACACAGAAAATATACTTAGTGATTTACGTGGTAAGAGACAGAAATTACACAAAACAATAATATTTAGTCATGTATAAAAGAAAAGTTATTAAATGATTTTAATTTGGAAAGTGCTGTTGTTTCTTTTTTGCCCTTTTTTTGTAACTTTATTATCGTTCCTATTATAGCCCCCTATGATATATGTCACAGTCAAAACTTATAACCACTCAATAGACTATAAGCTCTCGACAGTAGTACTTTTGACTGAAATTATTCAAAACTAATTTTACCCAATATAGCTGTTTAAATGTAATTTTAACTGACTTGCCTAGCGCCAAGTAGTGGAACACAAGGCACAGGGAGCCAAGGGCAACCCGACAAGGGTGGGTTAGGTTTTTAGCTCCCATCATGCCATTCATGATAGGTTCCTTTAAACGCTGTAGACAGAAATATACGTAAAAATTGATTTTGACTGATTCTCCGTTCTTCCGTCAGCCACTTTTAACCACATTCATATTGTCAGTTAAAATGACTATTAACTACAGATTTTCCGACAAACTAATTTTAATCAACGTAACGTATTTTTTTTTTCAGAAGTATTATTGACCGAATTTGCCCTTTAACTGACATTAATAAATAGAAATACATTGGCTAACCCAGAAATCTAGGAAAAACTATTGTCCAGTATGTATTCATAATGTTTAATTAATCTGCAAAATTAATGAAACATATATCTTTTGCGATTTCATGGTTGGTCCCTTAATAACAGTACATGTTTAAAAATATGAGTACAATAACCCTTTTTCGTTTTTACGCTACCTACACAAAAAGTTATGTTTCCACTTAGGTATGCCAAATAGATTTTATTGTGTAACTTGTTTTGTTTACTAAGAAATTACTAACACCTTGTTATTTTTAACCGGCTTCAAAAAAGGAGGTTCTCAATTCGTTGGAATCATTTTTCTGTATCTTTGTAACATGTATTAGGTCTGAAATAAAGGTAAATTATTATTATTTTATCTCAAGCAGATCTCACAATCATTCATTAATTTCGTATTGCCGTAGGAACTACACCTTTGTTCTAGTAATTATCTATTTCCCACCAATATTCTATAGGTACATCGTACATACGAACTAGGAAATTTTACGTGTTTAAAAATGTAAAAAGAATAATAAATTTAACAACCGAACCTCCAGTTACTGTTAAAAAACTAGAATTATCCAAATTTTCACGCGATAACAAACAGTTTGTTTTTTGAGTATTTTTTTTACGCACAGTACATAAAGTATCTCGACATATAAAATCTATACGGGCTAGGTCTTAGAAGTGAACATTTTGTTGACACTATATGGAACACAACTACTTGAAGTTTTGTCCTGGAAGAAATACAATAAAGGTTACCCTACTTAGAAATAAAGGGTTTGACCACAGTGAGCGAGATAGCCATACATCATTTTTGCTTCAAGTAGGTATTCAGAGTCTGGACTCCATTTTTATCTATACCTTCATGGGCACAACACGACCATGACAATGACACAAGCTGGTGGTCAAGTCTGTCAGCTGTTCAATGTTTAGTGAAAGTTCAATTTAATGGTATCATTTGTAACAAAAAATTAACAATAGACCACCAAACTTGACAAAATTCGCCACTATGCAATCAACAAATGCAATATTATAATACTTGAAATCATTCTTCCAATATAATTTCTTTGATCACAGATTAATGTTTCATAATTTCTTTGTTTTGTTCCTAGTCTGTGATTTCTATTCATGTATTTCGGAATTCGGATTCGGTTCGGAGTTAAATATTATCAGGGCCCTGAGTCGGGTATTTCAACGGTGTCACAACTGTACCATTATTGTACCATTATGGTGCAATAGTAAAGTTTTTGGTAGTCTACTATTAATGTGTCGTCATAACGACTTCATCATTGTCTTACAATTGTCAAAGTGACATAAATTGCTAGTCTCGTACACAACTGCTTCACAATTGCAATTCAATGACTGAAATGTTTCGGTAGTCTGCTATTTTGAATTTGACAGTAATATTTTTAAATTGTCCTGTGTCGACAGATTGCCATAAATAAAAAATAGATAGATAGAAATATTAGAAATTGTTCTTTGTAATTTATTGCAATTTACTAATCTCCTAAACTTCACATTGCTTTTTATACTAATAAATAGTATGTACAAATATATTTAAACGAAGTCTAGCATGATTAAATGTTTAAATTTATTAGTAGTTTTTCGAAAATCACTTCAACTAACGCATTTTTTAAAAACGGCAACACATACATACCATTCTAACACAATCCATAGATAAAAGAGACCGAAAATTCAATGCATAGATAAAAGAGATCGACAATTCTATTACCATTGAAAGACCGTTATGACGGCATATAGCAGACTACGGATATTTGACTTCAATTGCAACGGTATCGTGCCGGTATTGTGCCGGTATGACAATTGTTCCAAAATAGTGGACTTGAGCACCAGTACAGTTTATTTTGTACATGTATCTTCTATTTAATCTGTGAATATTATTTTGTACTAGATTTTATTTTATTTCATTGATATCTACATCTATGCTGATAGCGTAATCTAAAATATGAAAAATAGTATTGATGATTATATATCAGTAAGAATCCATTTAAGAGAAGTAAAGTAATTTTATCAGAGTTAAAATTGGATTTCAGATACAAACAATCCAGGTATGGTCACTTTACTGCTGTATTTAATTTATTTATTTTAATATCGCTGTCTTTACATAACCCGAGGGGTTTGTAAGTTTTTATTTTTTAATTTACTTACGATTATTTGTGAAACAACGATTATTTGTGGTTTTTTTTTACATACGTACATAACTTCTCTCTCATCTTCTACTCTTCTTTAATATGTTTTCATACGAAAAACGAGTTATTACAAAATAATTTGCCGGTGTATTTGTTTATTAAATATCTATAGCATTGATATATCGTATCATATCCAATGTTTTGTAATCAATGTGAAACAAGTCTTGGCGTTTCGCCAACACTATTCTCGAAATAGTTCACGCCAACGGGCCGATATTTTTCATTTACTCCACTCGCAATTCCATGAAAACTTTGAAAAGCTATTATGGACCGACAGCACCCCATGAGTGCTAGTTTTCACGGCTCCTATAGAAGCAGGGACTCCTCATCCACCTTAGGCAGCGATCCAAGAGAAAAAATAAAAGATTGTTGCAGAAAATTCATTGCATTTATGTTTACACAAGTGGGAGTAGGTGCTCTGGTTGTGTGCTATGCTATACTGGGTGCTGCTGGCTTCATGCATATTGAAAAAGACAGCCCTGATGAACAGCTTTATGAAGTTAGAAGGTTGCGACAGAACTGTGCAGAATCACTTTGGAATATTACTGTAAATGTTAATGTCTTTAATGAAACTGTTTGGGTGCATAAAGTGAATGAGGTTTTGAAAGTGTTCCAAGATAATTTAACATCTACTATACATACCGGGTACAATGGTAGGGCAGCTGAAGACATCTGGTCATTTCCAGCGGCACTGATGTACTCGTTATCTGTGTTTACTATGATAGGGTATGGTAATGTTGTACCTAAGACTGTTTGGGGCAAAATTGTTACAATAGCTTACGCTTGCTTTGGTATACCTATTTATGTATTGTATTTCTGTAACATGGGGAAAGTTTTGGCTAAAACCTTTAAGTGGTTGTATATTACTGCTCATGAATGTAGCAGAAGAGATGATGCATTGTTTGAAGATGGTGAACAGCCAGTAAAAAGAAAGATTACTGTACCATCCACAGCTTGTCTATGGGTTATATCATTCTATATATTGTCTGGCACTATTATGTTTGGAGCATGGGAGAAATGGAACTATTTGGACTCTACATATTTTTGTGTGATTAGTTTGTGTAAGATTGGATTTGGTGATTTTGTACCGGGAGCAAATATTGCAGATTCTGCTGGCGGTTCTCATTTGAAGCTTGTTATCAACTTTATCTATGTGTTGTTGGGTATGGGGCTGGTGGCAATGTGCTATAATCTAATGTGTGAAGACGTGCGTGTTAAGGTGAGAGAGTTACGTGAAGATCTGAAGAACTGCCTCGATGATATAACATTAAAGATCACAGTGTGTATGAATGATACTAAATATTACCATCAGAAACAGAGCAGGAATATAAAATGACATGGTAATAAATAAAAATAAATTTATATTATATAGTTAATGTGTAATATTTATCATAGACATGTTGTAATACTATTATTCTAAATAAATAAATTTGGATTTTTAAATATTGTTTTATTGTTTAACTAGCCTTTTACCAGTGACTTCATGTACCACAATTTACAATTTAGAAAAAAGGGTACAAGATAGCAAGTAAATCTCCTATGCACTGAACTGGCCAATTAAAATGCTTAGTGCAACTTGATATGACTGTGGCTGCTCTAGGCAGTCTGCCAAAACCAAGAAAAGTGGGGGCAAATCGTTTTTCCATTTCTGACGTGGCGGCTTCGACGCGATCTTGGCTGTTCAGGCAAAATGGAAACGATGGAGAAAAAGAAATTTCATCATCCCTTTCTTCTCTCACAAAGTCGAATTTTCAAATATCCTTGTAAGGACTTCGACTACGTATTTTTTGTTTGAGTTCATATCTTATTTGTCTTATTGAACAGTGAAGAAGTAAAAATAGGTGGCTTCTCCCGCATCATGCTGCCGCTACGTCTGCGACGCGTAGCGGGCCATGAAGGACGTCTCAATGACACTCTATTCCAACCAGCTACTCGGAGCACGCCATTGGGACCTCAGACTCTTGTCTTCTTTGGGGGAGATATTCAGGTAATTATGCGATTCTTGTTATATTAAGAAATAATATTGGAGCCAATTCTTCGTGCACAACTAAAAATACGCTTAGTGCTGCTAACGCTTATGCGTGTTTTTCTGATATTCACCAAGTGCTGGCCAGCGCGTATATGCGTCCATAAAAAAAATCTTTATTCGAGCCCAGTGCGCCGCACGTGTGCGTTTATAGCCTGTATTCTGGGTGTCTATTGTTTCGAAGAAATCGTAAAATATGAATTTGTAAAGGAGACTACACACTTGTCAGGTTTCTGCCACGAATCTTGCGGGAATATTGTTGGGGGCCGGCGGCGGCGTCGGCGACAACAATAACCTAATTGTGTCTATTGTTTCGAAGAAATCGTAAAATATGGATTTGTAAAGGAGACTACAGTACACACTTGTCAGGTTTCTGCCACGAGTCTTGCGGGAGGGGTGGCGGCGGCGGCGACAACAATAACCTAATTTAGTACAATAGATTATTGAAATGTTTTCATCGTGACACGCAGTTTTAACTAAAGTAGTAGGTAGTTTTAGTTTATTTATAAATGGTGTCTATTATGACGCGAGCTATAGGTTGTAAATTAAAAAAAATAAGAGTAAAAGCATTCGAGAGAAGGTACCTGTACTATTACTGTTTTTTTAGGTATAACTTACTATTTTAACAATAACTGAAAGTAAATATATTATGGCGTAATCTTCACAAAATCTCTTACAAATAAACAACTAGTGTGGAAACACCTTTATCCGTCCAACACCTTTATAAGACCTGTAATTGTTATATGACAGTCATAAAACTCTAAAGTTTCCGAACGCACATAAGCGTCGACCGCACTTTATCAAGGTAAAAGACGACGCGTTAATGCGTCCAGTCGCACTACGTGAGTTTTCTATGAACGCACGTACGCATCCTTAGCACCACGCGAAAAATTTTCTGGACGCGCATAAGTGTTTACCGCACTGGACTTTTGTTAGCATTGGGTATAAATTTGCAAATTTCTCAGCATTGAATGCGTTAACTAAAAAATGAAAACAACCATTGCTGTATTTTGATAGAAATCGTTAGTCTATTCTATAATATACAGATTTTCTAATAAAAATGCTCTGTTAACATTGCCGAATTGTGTTATTAACACTATCAATTTTCATTTTATAGTTAAGTTTAGTTACGCACGTAGAATTGGTACCATTATCTGGTATACATCTAAAGTCCATTAAGCTTTTTTTTACATCACCCTATCACCCTATCTAACCTATCTAAAATTCGCTGTAGAATAAGACTGGATGAAAAGCGGAGGACCGTGTATTGTGAGGTGAATTGAAATTTTGTCCTGAAATAGGAACGCTAATTACCTACTTATTAGTAGCTAAATCTTTTTTTTACAATTATGTTGTGGTTGCAAAGAGATACAAAATTATACTATATTATGACAGAATCAATTGTTTCGCCTCCAGGCGGTTATTGGAAGATAGACGCGAGCTGTGCTCAAGAAAATACGAGTGGTTTTTGTTGTTTTTTCGTGGGGAATGCTTTTGCCTTTCTGGTTGCGGGGGCAATTTCAGGCTTTGTGTGGGACTCCCGGACTATAGCTGCCGGACTACCCACTAAACCCCACGGTGTTCCTCCTCGCCCTTAGCTGAGCCACGCTAATCACTCAGGTATTACCATGACAAAAATGCGAGTGATGACAAATTACGCATGTTCCCTGTTTTATTATGTAGTTGCGTTAAGTCTTCTTAAAAGAATATTGAAGCAGATAAAATTTATTTTGCGAGTGATGTAAAACTTAAAACTAAACTATAGTCTATAGTTAGGTACCTATATCAAAACACTTGGTCAGAGTGGTATCGTAGACCAAATAAACAGTTTGCTTCGTTAGTGCCCGATGTTTGTTTACCATTTAGTTTTGCTATTAAATTGTAGCGACCTCTTTGACCCAGGACTATCCAGAAGTGATGCAAGCACATAGTGACCATAGGAACTATTTGAAATGGAATCTGGAGAATACAGCGCGTATGCTCGGACATAGTTTCCCCACTAAACATATTTTAGTCGTGAAACCTGCTAGGTGAGTACTCCTCCACTCCAGCCCATTTACGTCCCACTGTTGGGAATGGGCCTCCTCCATTTTGGAGGGTCTACTGTGCCGCGCTGACTAGGCGTGTTGGCACAGGGCTTATTTTCGAGTTTTCCGTCTCTCACAGAGGATGTTATCTGTGTGCAATATCCCTTAGCTGACTTTTACAGCACTCTTGGGAGGAGATGGGGTGGTGACACTTGTTTTCTTAATCCGTCACCACACCGAGGTGAGTACTAATTACAATGAATCTGCCGCATTATCTTTACAGCTTGTAAATTTTTCTATTTTCAGATATTCCTATTGTCTTCCCTGACTTTAAGCTATACTTCTTCTAGATTATTCTGATTTGGTGGAATTCGTAGACGCTTTGAGAGTATGGCGTAGGACCTTTCTTTAATTAAAATTCTATATTATTTATTACACTGTTAGAATGATAGATTATGTTGTAAATTAGTTCTTTAAGGACAAACGGCATATTACGATATATTAATATAGCGAGAAAGATATAGATGTATATTAACGTCCGTGTGGTGACGGATTAAGAATACAAGTATCACCACCCCTTTTCCTCCCCAGGGTGCTGTAAAAGCCAGCTAAGGAATATTATACACAGATAACATCCTCTGTGAGAGACGGAAAACTTGAAACAAACCCTATGCCAACTCTCCTTGTCAGCGCGGTACAGTAGACCATAATCCCTTCCAAAGCGGAGTAGGCCCATGCCCGATAGTGGGACGTTAATGGGCTGGAGAAAGAGAGAGAATATACCGAGATGTATCAATACCTATTATGACGTCACCAACAGATATATCTATATCTTTCTCGCCTCGATTTTTTTCTATATAAATCTGTCTTTTTCTCGCTATATTAATTTATCTAACGGACTGCCGTTCACGAGGTCTCGGGTTAGACACCCGGTCAGGACAAATATTTGTGTGATGTTTTTAATTGTCATACAAATGTTTGTACTGTGTCTGGGTGTTTACTATGTATTATAAGTATGTATTTACAAAAGAAAAGTAGTATATGTATTCTATCCGTATTCTGGTACCCATAACACAAGCATATAAAGCTTAGCTTGGGATCAGAGGACGTTGTGTGAAATGTCCATGAATATTTATTTTATTATTTATCTTAATATGCTGTTTGTGGCGCCCTTTAAGAATTATCACTTTAATCTGTCTACACAATTTATGATGGTCCTGTGTTGCCATATACAATTATTATTGTTTATTTTGTAGGGTAGAATACAAAAGCTTCAGTTGTTACGATAACTTCGTGCCGAGTAACAATGCGGGCGTACCTGAACATACACCCACACATAGTGCACTACATCACTTGGAGAAGTAATTATATTTTAATGTTGTACTAGCTGACCCGGCAAACATTCTTTTGCCATATAATTCTTAGGGGTGGACAACCCTTATCACTTAGGGGTATGAAAAATAGATAGTAGCCGATTCTAGTACTGAATATGCATATAAAATTTCATAAAAATTGTTCAAGCCGTTTCAGAGGAGTGTGGTAACTTACCACTGTGACGCGAGAATTTTATATATTAGGTAGATAATACACACATGTATGAGTTTATTGTGTAAAAACAAAGAAGTATATTTAGCCAGTATCAGATGGAGCTCTAGAATCTACTTACCTCCATGAGAAGAAGGCTTCAAGGTTTTGTGATGGAATCTATTTTTAATTCAGTTCAGTTCATTTATATGCAGAAATATGGTATACAAAAGATAACATGAATTAGTATTACTTTTCGATATACTATCTACTATTGACGGGCCTCATGTGCCTCAAGTCCCGTATTTCAATGATCTCACAATGGCATCACAATGACACATTAAAATCTCAAAAAATTTACAATATACTACCAAACTTGATAAAATTCGCCACTAAGCAATCAGTTATTGCATTTTTTTGCAATAACAATAAATAACTAATTGTTTAGTGGCGAATTTTATCAAGTTTGGTAGTCTATTGTTAAATTTTAGGGTTTCGTACAAACCCTTATAGGATCACTCCGGTGTCTGTCTGTCTGTCTGCCCGTCTGTCAAACCTTTTGTTACTCAGCAACGGCTGAAGGTATCAACTTGAAACTCATACGATATGTAGATCGATGCGGTCCCTTGCTGCAAAAAATACAGTCAACCTTTTACCTCTACGCATTTAAAAGATATAACCGAATTACGACCATTTTTAAGAATTTTTCGACTTATGCTAGGGAATCAAAATTCACAGGTTCAACTTCCCGTTGCCCAAGAGGCTTGAAATTCGGCATAGATCAAGTGTATATAGTGCTGATATAGGGAAAAATCCAAAAACTTATAATTTGTCACCACATCAAAAGTAAAAAAGTGTTTATACTAATACGAACTTATGAAGTAGCTAAAATGTAGGCGATTCCCTATATTTCAACTACAAAATTAAGTTGGTGAGTTGTTTTGAGTTTAATTAAATTATTATTTGAATGCAGTTACTTATGTTTATATGTCTAGTAGGTACGAACTTGAGGCACTGGTCTAGTGGTTAATGTAACGGACTACCTTTCACGAGGTCGCAGGTTCGATTTCCGCTCGGGACAATTTGTGTGCAATTTATAATTGTCATTCAAATGTTTGTACTGCGTCTGTGTGTGTTTTCTATGTATTATATGATGTGTATGTACTTACAAAAGCAAAGTAGTATATTTATTCTATCCGTGTTCTGGTACCCATAACACAAGCATATAAGCTTAGTTTGGAACCAGAGGACGTTGTGTGTTTCACGTCACTCACTAGACTAGATGTAGTCCATGAAAAATTATTTTATTTATTTATATTTCCACAGATTACTGCAAGGTGTTACCAGTAGAATAAAATCTCTACCAACATCAGAACTGCTTGAGGCTGTGTCTTCAGTGTCTTTGCCTGAAGAAATTGATATAGAAGACCTCCATGTAAGTATTTTTTATGCTTTAAAGACAATCACAGTGTTTTATTATTATACTGTCGTATTTTCGTATGTCTCTGATGCGTGTTTTAGAATAGATAGTTCAAGGGACGGGTGGCTTATTTTTATAATTTACTAACTGTTGCCCGCAACTCCGTACGCGTGGAATTTTGGAATTTTTCCAATTTTTGCAAAATGTCTTTACGTGAAAGAACAACAAACATCCTTACATTCATACAATATCCAAACATTGCCATTGGTTGGAGTATAGATAGAAGACCGAGGAAACGTGCGTGTTGCTGGGCCAACAGTTTTAAGTTTCTTTTGTCGTGCGTAATTCTTTTTATGTCATATCTTCTAAGATATTCATTTAAATTGCATGCTGTGAAAAGCAGTTATAATCTATATTAAATGCCTTAGCTATATAAGTTATTAAAATATATAATATAATATATAATATAATAAACATAATAAAAAATATATATAATAATTGCACTAGTAGAGTCAGGCTGGACAGAGTGGGCACGAGGATCAGCATTAACCGAGGAGTCCGACAATGCGACCCAATCTCGCCAAAATTATTTATAGCGGTCCTACAAAACGTAATAGAAGACTTACCATGGTTAAAACAAGGAATAAATGTGAATGGTAGATACTTAAGCCATCTGCGTTTTGCGGACGACATCGTCTTGTTCTCTGAAAGTCCACGGATGCTCAACACTATGATCAGTGAACTTCAAATTGCTAGTGCTCGCGTAGGACTGGAAATGAACTTAGAAAAAACTAAAGTCATGACAAATAGCGTGTTGACGCCAGTTCTGGTTAACCACATGCCACTAGAGTACGTAGAGAGCTACATTTATCTGGGAAAACAAATTTCATTTAAGAAGGACCGAAATATAGAAGAAATAAATAGGAGAGTAGCTATCTCATGGAAAAAGTACTGGGCTCAAAAGGAGATTTTTAAATCTAAACTTCCAATTAAATTGAAAAAAATAATTTTAGACACGATAATTTTACCCTGTCTCACCTACAGCTGCCAAACTTGGACCTACGATCATAAAGCAAGACATACAATCCAAACAACTCAGAGGGCAATGGAAAGGAGCTGTTTAAATATAAAATTAAAAGATAGAGTAAGAAACACAGAAATTCGAAAATTAACCAAAGTATGTGATGCTCTATATTTCGCTCAAAGTCAAAAGTGGAGGTGGGCAGGACATGTTGCTAGATACAAGGATAACCGTTGGACAATCAATACCACGAAATGGAAAGGACCGCATGGCGTGAGGAAGAGAGGTCGCCCCCGCGCCCGATGGCAGGACGAGATTGTGGCCAAGGCAGGAAGTGATTGGATGACAATAGCTAAGGATAGGGATAAATGGAATTCTTTGGAGGAGGCTATTACCCTGAGGGGGTCCACATTAAAAGAAAATTAATTAATTAGAAATATATAAATTTATTTGCATGAATTCGCTATTAATATTCTTTTTATTATTGACTTATTTTGCATTGTTAATATTAATCTACATATTTTGTTTTTGAATATAGTACTTTAATTTATTAATCCAAATCAATTGTTTTAAATGTATCTATATTGTACTATTATGTAATTTATAATTTTGTGATCAAAAATTTATTAATGTGGTACTAATAAAGCTTTATTATTATTATATAAGTTATTTAACTTGATAAAAAATATTACTATATACACATAAATAGCTTTTGAAAATACCGTATTGAATTAGATAATTTTTTTGACAGTATTATGGATATAGCGGGTTTTCCTTAAAAGATATATCGCGGACTTTTTTTGGAGAACTATAGGTAATTAACAATTCCTCCATACATTACATTGTTGTAGCTCACATAGATAAGGCAGCGTTTTCATTTAAAGCTCGCGTGCGTCCGAACTTCTCAGCACATGTAATCATATCTCATCCAATATACAGCAAACCCCAACAAATTATGCAAAAAAGCCAGCCTCTTGAACCATTGTATCTATTAAAAAAAACCGCATCACGATCCGTAGCGTATTTTTCAAGCTATAAGCTCACATAGGGACATACATACAAAAATTACGACTTTGTTTTATAATTAGTAAAGATTAAGACGGCACGATACCAAATTATGCTCCATACAAAAGTATGGGCATCGTACTTCCGTTTTTTCTTCGCGAAAGTTAAACAGATTTTAATAGTTTTTGCGTTATATTATAGATAAAGAGTATATCTCTATGCTTCTATCACTTTCTTTTTTTTTCAAAACATAATAACTAAAAGAAATATGACGATCCGAAAAACCCACTTTTTTCGGGGTTTTTTTAGGCAAAGTTGCAGCGTCTATCACACAAATTTGGTAAAGTTTTACCACAAAAGAAAGTGATAGAAGCATTGATATACTCTTTATCTATAATATAACGCAAAAACTATTAAAATCGATTTAACTTTCGCGAAAAAAATACGGAAGTACGAAACGTCTTTTTTCAAAGAATTTGTAGGTAAATCTGCTTCATCTAGATTTGTCCCTTTCAGCGCGGCGCTCGGAAATAGGGATAGCAATACCTAAGGCAAATACCTAAATGAGGAGTACAGTACCCTCTTAAGGTTTACATTTTAATTCCAATCTCTAACTCTGTTTTACCTTCTTTGAATTTTGCTTAGATTTGATATTTAGTGCTTAGTCTTATTGGCTTTATGCTTAGTCCTACTAGTTCGTAGCCCGTGACTTTGCGCGTGTGGAATAACTTAATGTTTGTATAGAACGCTGCAATCCACGCGGCAGAGCAAGCCAAGTCCAACGGAGCGGGCGTCTCCGGCGTGGCGACCTCGTGTGACCCTGAGCCGTGAGTAGGTTTAGTTCCAATGGATGTTGTATGTACATATTTGTTTACTATATTTATTACTGACTGTGTTGTCCGCGTACAATTTAGAAGATTTTCCCCGTTTTGGCAAGATTTAGCACTGAAACTTCGCTCCTATTGGGCACAGCGTGATGTTATAGAGCCTTTCTCGATAAATGTATGTAGTAGGTATATATCACAAAAAATAATTTTTCAAATCGGACCACTGGTTACCGAGATTAGTGCGTTTAAACAAACAAACAAACTCTTCAACTTCAAACTTAGTAATGAAACGTTCAGAATAAGTTTAGCTGGATCTTGTGTAATGTGTTCTGGAGTTATAGATTACTGTAATATTTAACAATAACTAGCTCTCTCTCTCCCCAGCCCATTTACGTCCCACTGTTGGGCACGGGCCTCCTCCGCAGGAAGGGATTATGATCTACTGTGCCGCGCTGACCAGGCGCAGGGTTTATTTTCGAGTTTTCCATCTCTCACAAAGGATGTTGTCTGTGTGCAATATCCCTTAGCTGACTTTTACAGCACCCTTGGGAGGAGATGGGGTGATGCCACATGTATTCTTAACCCGTCACCACACGAAGATATACATACAACTAGCTACACCCGTTAATTGTCCGTGATTCCCGGAACCAAAACAATCCCTTATCCCTGCGAAAAGCTATTTATTTTTGAAGGAAAAATTAATTTATCTTATGCTATGTTATCTAACTTTATAAAGGTTGGGTCATTCGCTAGAGCTCGAAGGAGTAACAAACATAAGTTTAGTATGTATATTAATATAGAGGGAGAGATATATATAAGTAGTTGCTTGAACTCAATTTCATCTTGAAAATGTCGTATTTAACGATCATTTTGGTCCTTCGAGCCGGACAACAACAATACACGTCTAGTTTAATATATTAATATGTATAAGCCATTTTAAGCACTTACAATCGTCACGTCGGCCATGTATGTCTAGATGTATGAGTGTGGATGAAGTCAAGGAAGTATGTTTGGATCGTAGCAGAGGGCTCTATAGTGTCTACCTACCCCCATGGGGAAAAGGCATGATGTTATGATTATGATGATGTAGCCATTTTAGGTTAAAGAATCTAAAAATTGAATTTGTTTTACAGTGTGATGGACCCGTTATGGTGGCGACACAAATTATGTTTGGATGAGAGTCCTCTAACTTTGATCGGATTCAGTAAGGGCTGTGTGGTCCTCAATCAGCTCATTTATGAATTTCACTACACAAAGACATTAACGCCAGGAGATATGCATATGATGAGGTAAGAATTTAATCTTTTTGAGACTGTTATCATGGACATGTATGACCAGATGTGTGATGAGGGATGTGTGTATGAAGCCAAAGAAGTGTGGTTGGATTGTAGCAGATGGCGCTCTATAGACTCTACCTGCTCCCATGGAAAAAAGGCGTGATGATGATGACTGTCATCACATTTATTTATGTAGAAGACAAACCTACTTCTATTATATTTTAACAAATAAATTTCACTTATCCACGTGGTGACGGATTAAAAATATAAGTGTCACCACACCATTTCTTTCCAAAGGTACTGTAAAAGCCATTAAACATTTAACATCGACTGTGAAAGACGGAAAACTCGAAAGTAAATCCTATGCCAGCCAACGACTTATTAGATAACAAATCCCGAATATGATGAGGATCGTGCCCAACAGTAGGTAGTTAATGGGCTGGGAACTATGCAAAATATCAGTTGCAGCAAATATTTACTTAATAAATTAAATTGTAGTGGAAAAAGTGATCACCGCAAGCATAGCAAGTCAACTGCAAAATTAAGAAATTACTTTAGTAATAAAAGTCGCGTCATTATTTCAGCCCAATTGTATTCTGTAAAGAATACTAGGTGGCTGGTCGAGATTGTTGCAAAACATTCTCGATAGATGGCGTTGTACATTATAAACAAAGCCGTTATTTTTGTGTGTATGTCCTTATGTGAGCTTATATCTTCAAAACTACGCAACGGATTTTACTGCGGTCTTTTTTAATAGATAGAATGGTTCAAGAAGATGGCTTTTTTGCATAATTTGTTGGTGTTTATTTTATTTTGGATGAGATATGATTAAATTTGCTTGATGATTATGATCCGGGAGCCAGGTACATTTTTGGTCAATGATTTCTTCTCGAGTGAAACTTTGTAAAATGCATAAGGGACTTATACTATGAATACTCGCGACCGTCAGCTGCGACTCCGTGGGTGGGTTGGGCAGTGGCAGCATCCCAAACATGGAGAAAGAGAAATTTTTTTCAGTCATTTGCTCTCATTTGAAAATTTGTCAGATTATAGTTTATCGAGTGCTTTGATAGAAAAACAAAGTCAGCTGACCATAACACGTTGGATTATACATCAGCTGGCTACTTGAACAAGAAAAAATATATTATATTTTCAATGATTTCCTCTCAATAAAAAATTTACCTGGTGATTGTTTATATACTACTATGAATGAAAATTAATGTCAGCTTGCTGTATCTCAGTGGGAAATTTGTCAGCTGGTACCTTGAAAGGTGTAACGCAACAGCTTTAGATTGAGAAATTTACACGTAGGTACATACATATATGTAAATTGCTCTTTCATTTATTCTATCTATTCTGATCGGACTTTCCGTTTAATATCACGGTCTGATTAAATAGCAAAACTATGATTTGCTATTTAATCCGACCGAATCAACAATTTTACCTGTAATAATTCTAGGGATCCTCTCTTCCAGAAAAATATAATAATGAACACAGCTAATGCCATTTGCAATCAAAATAAAGCAATTTCTTGCAATTTGTGGTTTTATTTATTATTATTTATGAATATCAAATAATGTTATGTGGGTGAGTACTACTGGGTACCTAGTACCTACTATGACTATTGAGGAGTTATTTATTTTTTTATTATTTTAATTATGAGCCCTCTTAAGTACTACTAAGCGAGTATGACAGTTCTTGTCCATAGGCTACTAGATAAATTGTTTTAAAATAAATAATTCCTCATTAGTCATAGTAGGTTTTTTTCTCCATGTTTGGGAGGCTGCCACTGCCCAACCCACACCGTCAGCTGCGACTCCGTGGAGTCGCAGCTGACGGTCACGAGTGTTCATAGTATTAGTTTCTCATGCATTTCTCGAATTTTTGATTGGGAGGGACTTGGTCATGAAAATCTGTCACTGGCTCCCGGACCATTAAATTTGATTTATTTTATTAGATAGAGTGGTTCAAGAGTATGTTTTTTTTTGTATAATTTGTTACGATTTAGTGTATATTTGGGGAGGGGGAGCTCAATAACAATAATTGCCGGTGAAATCGCGGTGATCGTCGCTAGTGATTGGATGAATATGAATTATAGCTCGAATATAGATTATATTAATTAGACAATTTTAATAAATTACATATTGTAATGTTGGTATCAGGTTGATGGAGCGTATAGTGGACATGTACTGGCTAGATGGTGGCCACGCTGGAGGCAAGAACACCTGGATCACGTCGCGTAGTCTACTTGAGACACTCACTAGACTTAGTAAGTGTCATACTTGCTTATGTATCCCACTTCTGATTAATTCAGAAGTGGGATTAATTATTAGTGAATTTACTAAGCCCATGTCTGGATAAAAGTTGTTCTAAATATAAATTTAGTTTTATTTTGACGTCACGCCCATTTCCCATAGGGGTAGAAAGAGACAAATAAATAGGCAAACTGAATTGTCTATTTCTAATGTCCAAATAACACAATTTTACTAATCTATGCTCCTGCTCCATACACAGATGAATGTATTTTTTTAGGCCTTCGAATTTAATTTTTTTATATAGAAATATTCATGTACATTTCACACAACGTCCTCTGGTCCCAAGCTAAGCCTATACGCTAGTGTTTTGAGTACCAGAATACGGATAGACTACATAAACAACTTTTCTTTGGTAAATACATACTTATAATACATAGAAACACCCAGACGCAGGACAAACATTTGTATGATATTTATAAATATCACACAAATGAGTGTCCCAAGCGGGAATCGAACGCGCGACATCGTGATAGACAGTCCGTTACATTAACCACTCGACTACGAGGCTCCTCGCTTTAGTACTTTTTTAGTTAAGTTTGTTGTGCACATAGAATTGGTCCCCTGTCATACGTCTCGCCCTGCCCTGTCATTATAATAATGTTTGCATTATTCTAGACGTGAACGTGTATATCCACGTAAGTCCTTACCAAGTACAAGATGAGGGTAGACCCTGGATCGGTAGAGAGGAGAAGACTTTCACCAGCCTGCTCAAGAAACTTGGCGCTAAGGTAAACTAATAATTAATAACAGAATATTCATATAATGTCACCTAGTCCTAAATTAGGCGGAGAGGTATATAAACGCATAGTTGTATTAACATGTCTGGTCAATGCGGCAAAAAAATTAAAATAAACATAAAGTACTCTGTTCCCAACCTAAGCTTGTTTTCTTATAGATACCAGAATAGTAGAAAAATTACCAATCCGTTTTAGGATATATCATACAAATGACTATAGCGCGTGGGAATCGAAAACGCGACCTCATGAACGGCTGTCTGTTAAATAAACCACGAGCTAGACGACTACGTACGCGTGGAATTTAGAAAATTTCCCCGTTTTTGTGGTTTTTTTCACTGATGTTACGCTCTTACGACCATCCTCGAGCTCACGAAATAATAGAAGTGCTAAATAGGAGAATTCATATGGCTAACAGTCTAAGTGACTATGTTATCGAAAATAATATAAATCGACAGCGAGCTTCTTTTGTACTATCACCGCAGATGACAATCAATTATTGCAATTTCCAATATTAGCAGAAGAAGAGCTATTCCAAGCCTTGTGCGATACAATATAAACATTTTAGATGGTATTCTTTTGAAGGGGCGGATAAAATCGGGACACGTATCTGGTAGAATTTATTATTCGTACATTTTGAATAACAATAGAGCAGAAACACCGAGAGAATCAATTGCTCATTATTATTGCTCTTGTTTGACTGGGAAGAGAACAGTAGGTACTTGCGCTCACATAATGAGTATCATTTGGTACCTTGGCTGGGCAAGACACCAGCCAAGCATATTGTTACCGGCGATTTTTTTGGACGACATTGTTGTAGATAATGTCCATTATTAAAGGATAGGTACAACTAATATAAATAAATATAAATACTGTAATACGATAAAGAAACTGATTGTTGTATCACAAGTACCAGTGTATAAAGTGCATTGTTTAAGTTATTGAGAATTATTCAGCCATAATTGTACCATTTTCAACTGTGTGTTTATTAATAACTGTCTAAAATAACGATTACTGACTGTGATTACTGTACAATTATTATGAACTTAATAAGTACCTATGTGAGTATGTAACACAAAATGTAAAAAAGTCTGTAAAGCATTATTTAATACAAAACTGTTTTTTTCATTTACACCCCAGAACTTTTAACCTGCACACAATTATAATTAAAACTTGTATTATTCATAAAAAAAAACTACTATTTTAAATATGTTCACTTAGAACATGTTTAAACTAGTCGCAACATGTTACAAGGGTTGGGACGCAACCCATACAATAATGCCCATTGTTCTTTCACGCGTACGAAGTCGCGGGCAACAGCTAGTACAATAGACATATCTATAGCTTTTCTGGATAAAGATATTAACCAATACTGAAATAATTCTTCAAATCAGACCAGTAGTTCCTGAGATTAGCGCGTTCAAACAAACAAACTGTTCAGCTTTATAATATTGGTATGACGGGCCTCGTGGTCTAGTGGTTCATGTAACTGACTGCCGTTCACGAGGTCTAGGGTTCGATTCCCGCTCGGGATAATCATTTGTGTTGTGTTGTTTATAAATATACAAATGTTTGTTCTGCGTCTGGGTGTTTACTATGTATGACCCTGGCTTATCCGGCGCACCCTGTAATCCGACATGGTCTATTATTTATTACTGAATATATATTTTGTAATAAAACGTAAGCTCTCTATTTTGTTCTTTAATTTAATAAATTTGACATACTTACCTAGTTTTCCAATTGCAGAGCGACTCAGTGCCGCACAATGCTGAACTATGCTGACGCTTAATTGGAACATGAATTAGTTTTCAAATGCACCAGCAGAGTGCGCTAAGTTCAGTGTTGAAAAAAAAAAAAATTATTATTTTTTACTCTAAACATACATTTTTAAATATAAAATTATAAAATAAAAATACATTTAAAAATATAAAAAATAAAAATCACCGACCGGCAGCGGGCATAGGTGCCAAGCAAACCGGTGGTTAAGGTTCCAGAGAGAGGAACCTCCTCACAATACGGGCCGTGTCCAGTATTACGGCCTTCTGTATTATTTTGTTTTTATTATACAGGTTAACAGATATCTACACAACAACCCGGCTTTGTTGCATTCATTATTGATGCACTTCGAGGTTTTAGCAGACTTCAAACGATTGCAGGATAATGTACCTCTGAGCATTCCTGACAGCTCCGACGATGAGTAAAACCGGGTGTTTATCTATGTATGTTAGGTACTCGTATGAATATAGTCATGGTTGTTATATTGTAAATTTTCAAAAGTTGATGCTCACGATTTGAGGAGCGTGGTATTATTTCCCTTTCTTTTAATTAAAATTTATGTCCGACCGAAAGTTCGGTTTCGGGTTTCGGCCAAAATCGGCCGAAACTTTTGCCGAAACCGAAACTTGTGTCGCAGTTCACGGTCGTCGGCCCTGTTTGGGAATTATAAGAACACTAGCCCGCGGCTTTGCACGCGTTAGTGGCCGAAGCGAATTTAAAATCGAACCTAAAATAATAACAGAAATGAAACTTAACCGAACTGAACTTAACCGAACTTAACTTTACTTAACCGAACTGAACTTAACCGAAATTAAGTTAATCAAACTTAACCGAACTTAATGGAACTCAACCGAAGTAACCGAACTTAACTTAACCGAACTTAACCGAATAACCAAAATTACCCGTAAATAACCGAAATTAACCGAAATAACCGAAAATTACTGAAATTAACCAAACTTAACCGAACATAACCGAAATTAACTTAACCGAACTTAACCGAAATAACCGGAACTTAACCGAAATAACCGGAACTTAACCGAAATTAACCAAAATAACCGAAACTTAACAGAAATAACCGGAACTTAACCGAAATTAACCAAACTTAACAAATTAACCGAAATAAACGGAACTTAACCGAAATAACCGAAACATAACCGAAATTAACCGAACTTAAGTTAACTTTAATTTATAATTCTTATTAAAAGTGTAAGAAATTATTAATTCAATATTGAAAAAAAAAACATCGTAGTAGGTTTAGAATATAAATACTTAACTATTCCAACCTCTTTAAATAGCATTTCAATAAAAAAAAGAAAATGGAACTAAGTACCAACAAGGAGTTTTTATTCCGAACAACCGCGTAAATCGCATGTGTCAGTCTGGGATCAAAACCATCGTGACCAAATAAAAAAAAAATTATAAGTTGACGGCTTCTAAGAGTTGCTATGACAACTGTAAAATAACAAAATGGCTGAACTATTATTTCATTACCGTATTTCACAAATATTTGCTTTTATTATCTCGTACAGAGTTTGTAGCGTAAAAATATATTGCCTATTTTACTTCCAGGACTATAAATTATCTGTATACCAATTTTCGTGCAATTTCATTCGGTAGATTTTGCGTGAAAGCGTCACAAACGAACCAACAAACAAACAAACAAACTCACTTTCACCTTTATATATAAGTAAGGATGATTTCAACAAACTTAATATACTGTGTCTCCATTTCATGCCCTAATTAATTACAACACAACTAAACTTAACTAAAAAATGAAAACAACTATGGCGTATTTTACTTAATTGTCTATTTTGTTGTGTATATTTATATTAATTAAAATTGTACACAACATTTAGAAAGTTCAGTAAATATTGGCGATCATGATATTTACACTATCAATTTTAATTTTTTAGTTTAGTTGTTTACGTGGAATTGGTACCATTAACTAGATAATTATATTTTAGGCATATTAAGAACTCTCCCTGACTATATTCATACGATTGGGGTTTAAATTAAGTAATGATATGGACTGATTGTGCTAGGAGCATGCGTAGTCGATAAATAATTATTGCATGGTTTTACTTGTTTATAACACAGATCTATCCAGATAGTGATATATAGATGGCGGGTCTATAGGCAGAGATTTCTTTGAGAAATATGTGGACCCCCTACACCAATGCTCTCGTAAATGTATCTACTAATATTAACACGCTGAAGCGTTTGCCTAGGATAGAGGTAGGCTAGGTTCTTTAGATCTGACGTCTCAGTGCTGCTGCCTAAAGGCTAAGACATTTAAAAAAAAAGCCCTCAATGATAATTATATGTAGCACTTTGTGTTATTTCAGTATTTTTAAAGTTGTTAAAGATATAGCTTGATAAATAGTTTTTGGGAAGTGGCAATTAATAATGTGTTTTGAAACTTCTTTTGATGTCAATGTTTGCCAACATTTTAGAGCTTCCAGCTACAAATAATGATAACTATGTATATGTAGTTTATGTGTACTGTTCAATACATGAAAAAACGCTAATAACTACCCAACGATTTCATCAAAACAGGAAAATATTTTTACGATTACTCTTTATAAAATTTTCTAAAATGCGGGTAGTTATTAAGGATAAAATGGAAAATGTAAATAAGTAGGAGATAATTGTATTAATTCGTCTTGACATAAAACATAAATTGTACGATAATAGCGTAAGGCTGTAGGGCGTAGGACACAATATTCCTTAATTATGACGGTTATCTATTTGGCCTATTACACAACGATTTAAAAAAAATGGTCAAGTGCGAGTGGGACTCGCGCACGAAGGGTTCCGTACCATTATCTATGCAACAAAAGGCAACGTTATTAGTATCGAGCAAGAAACGGTAAAAAAATCAGTTTTTTGTATGGGAGCCCCCCTTAAATATTTATTTTATTTTATTTTTAGTATTTGTTGTTATAGCGGCAATAGAAATACATCATCTGTGAAAATTTCAACTGTCTAGCTATCACCGGTCTTGAGATACAGCCTGGTGACAGACGGACGGACGGACGGACAGCGAAGTCTCAGTAATAGGGTTCCGTTTTTACCCTTTGGGTACGGAACCCTAAAAAAACACGTAGTTTAATCCACATAATATGATATTATTTTCCATACCTTATTCCATTACATGGACACATCCCCGTTCCTTTGCAACCCATTTCTCCAACCCATACACCTTTCTTTCTAGATACAAATTAGTAAAATGTATTATATTCTCAGGGACGGGCCTCGTGGTTCATGTAACGGACTGCCGTCCACGAGATTCGATTCCCGCACGGTACAATCATTTGTGTGCTATTTATAATTGTCATACAAATGTTTGTAGTGCGTCTGGGTGTTTACTATGTATTATAAGTATGTATTTACAAAATAAAAGTAGTCTTAAGTATTCTATCCGTATTCTGGTACCCATAACCCAAGCATATAAGCTTAGCTTGGGACTAGAGGACGTTGTGTGAAATGTCCATGAATATTTATTTAGGTACTGGAGTAAATATTTAGTGGTATTTTTTAATAAAATATTTTTTTTAAACTTTAAAATATGTATTTCTTTAATTTTAAGTGTTTCTTCTATGGGCTCTTATAATATGCATAATCCTTGTGGTCTCCGTAGTTATATGTAATTTTGCATTGGATAAGTAAATTATTGAATGTGGTTAGTGTATGGTGTAAATAAATAGTTTTATTATCGTATTTGATTATGTGAAACTGATCTCAATTCGATAAATATATTATTAACAAAAATATTATGTAATTTCATTTCTCGTGCTACACTATTTGTTTGGTACCGATTCTACGTGCAAAACTAAACTTAACTAAAAAATTAAAATTTATAGTGTCATTATCACAATTCGGCAATGTTATCAGAACTTTTTTATTAGAAAATCTGTATATTATAAACTAACAATTTTAATTACAATAAATTAGCACAACAAAATAGCCATATAATAAAAATACAGCAATATGTAGTTGGTTTCATTTTTTAGTTTAGTTCTGCACGTAGAATTGGCACCACTATGTAACCTACTTACTTGCTTCTTGTATTTGCAGTTACCAAATATTACTATGTATCTCTCTCTCTCCAGCCCATTAACGTCCCTGTAACTAACTGTGCGCTGACCAGGTGTCCATGCAGTGTTTAATTTCGCGTTTTCTATCTGTCACAGACTATGTTATCTGTGTACAATATACCTCAGCCGACTTTTACAGAACCTTTGGAGGTAAAAGGAATTGGGATTGTTCATAATTTTTGAACTGCTGTTTATTTATTTATTTTAGAGAATATAGACTATATTAAACAACTAATTTCAATATTATTGAAATGGTCACTATATAGGATTTTTAAAAAAATACTTAATGATATTATTTTAAATGTTGTGACAGCATCGTTGTACGCAATCTGTGTATTGACTTTTCCTGATAGACATAAGACCTTTGATTAGGGAGTATAGCATAAGACAGATTGCAATATATCTTCAAAGCCAAGTTGATATAATAGACCAATTTCCTTTGATATGGGAATAATAAGTCCACCACAGAGTATCCCTTAGAACGCCTTAAGGGCCTACATCAATATTATCGTATATCATCGTCGACACATACATATTAACACAGCCAGTAGGCACAGAAAATGAAGAATTAGGGATACTTTTCCTATTTACTCAAAATCTACTAAATATATTTTAATTCTGATTTACGTGTTTCTATATATAAAAGTTACTTATGTTTATAAAGTTATTTCACTAGTTAATACGCGATAATAGACCGACAAATGAAAAAAATAAAAAATTAGAGAGGTTGTTTCGCTAAGATTTTCTATCGAGAAAACTTTTTTCAATCGCGTTTCTGAGTTTATGCGATCCTAGATCATATATTGAAAAAACATATACTTAAAAATTAGAGCTTTAGCCATTCAATCTAAAGAAACAATGAAAACTTCGTACGTAGAAAAATGCACGAAGCTATTTTGGTATCCTCTTAATATTTTAAGTCCTTCGTTTCAAGGGCAAATAGATATCATTTGCTTTTTTGGAAAAATAATCGTTAATATAGCAAATTTTCCGAAAAAATCTAATGTATCGTGATCAGAAACTCTATTCCCCGAAATGGTTTTCGAATTAAGAGTTTAAAAAAAATATGAACAATGCTAATTGTGACAATTGCATTTTAAATCCGTCACCACACGGAACTTAAACTATGTATATCTAATGGGCTTTATATAACCAAATATTTGGACTTTCTATTTGCAATATGATGCACTAGTCTTTTGCACGTGAATTCGTTTGCTTGAATACCAATTTTTAAAATAAAATTCTCTTAATGTTTGTTTATTAAGTGTAAACAGAACCAACACGCAACTTTCAGTAGTTACGCATTGCTGTAAGCCAGTCAGACTCTTTGATAAATGCTTTAAATGTAAAGGAATTTCTCAAATAAATACAAAATATTTCGGTAAGTATCCTTTATTTACCATCAAATTACGCATCTTACAACTATTATATTTAACTATAAACCTGGCTTATTTAATGAACGTGGTGGCGTTCTCTACATATGACATAAACAAAATTAACTATGCGTTTACATTATATAAAATAGAGGAATCAGTACTAATCATGACAAATAAAAACATGATTATAATATAGAGGTTAACTACTGGTTCGCGTTTCCATTCTGCCCGGGTAGCGTATAATATGATAATGGAAACGTGCCCTAAGTTTAAAAAACAAAACAGCACTAGGTTTTCGAGATTACTACGGTAACAATCGATTTTTCACAGAAAATCCACATTTTCTGCAACAAAATCATAAAAGAAGCCAGTTAAATTAAACCTATGATACTGTTATCGTTACGATCCATTTTTCACTTGTATAAAACAGGTTCCTTAACTCCAAAATTATCCCGCTTAACTAACATTAAAACTTGACTAGACGAAAATATGTGAGACGGTTAAAACCATCGATCGAACACCAACCGCCTTACAATGTTTACCAAAAGCTAACATTCTTTGTAGATTTTATGAAAAAATATACAAATCGCATTACGGTAACCTTAACTATAATTTAGCGGGTGATATATGTACAATAACTATGATTTATAGCGTGAAAAACTTATGTTTCTACCATAAATTACAATGTTTTGGTTAAAATTTTGCGAAAGAAATTAAGCATTCGGGCAGTAAGGATGCGACTTATTAATACTAATTATTTATTTATCATCTAAATGCGATTATAAAGAAAATGTAATAGCTTTGTACGAAGTCTTATTTATAAATATTTCTGGACACAAATCGCGAGACATTAGTTGAAATTACTCACCTACCCACTTAAAGAAAATTCTACGAAAAATTAATGAAAAATAGCAGCGATTTTACTGTTACATAAAGAAATCGTAGAAATCATTAAACACAAAGTCAATACAAAAAAAAGTGTCAGTTTTTACAAATTCCTTAAAATATTTGACTGCGACGGTATTTTATAGGTTTATACAAACTTAATTAGCTGTATTTGATTTGAAATTTCGTGACAAGAATGAAATTTTAACTAAATGTCTCGCGACGGATTGATCTATTTCATGGATTTACTTCATATAAATATTATGCCGGTTTTATGTTTGTTTCATTGTGACTATATTATTTAAAATAATCTTATTAAACTAAAATTGCAGTCGAAAAAAAATGTATTACTCATATATTTTCTAAAATATGAATAAATGCAACAAATATACATAAAATGTAAAGAAATAATGAAAATAGATAGCTAAAAGATTTTTTTCTCTATGTTTAAATAGTCTATAGTCATGGAAAAATATATACTGCGCAATAATTTACTTTTAACGGACATGCACGCTAACTAAATCATGTGGACATTATTTTTCTTAAATCGGTATACCATATTATTTATTATAGGAAGTCATAACGTCCAATTATTAGCATTTTTAATTGTCTTTAATATTTTAATTAGAATCACAAAATCATAATTAATTTGTTCTAATGATTGCTTATAGTTCATGAAAAGAAACTTGAACAAACGTTTTGCAACAAAAATGTGTCTTATTTTTTTTTATACTGCCTAGTTAGTTATAGACCAACTTAAATAAAATAGTCTTTCTCGCTCACACGTATGCTACTTTGCTTGTGTAAGTGAATAGGCAATAGTAATTAGAACAGCATTTCTTTTTATTATTTCTATGTCTTTAGGACTTTAATATTGCAAAGAGAAAAGAAAATATGACCTTTTATACTCTCGGTTAATTTAAAATTCATTTTAATTGACGGTAATCATTATCTGTTAATTGTAATCACTTAGGTATATGCTGTCTAATAGTTCATAATGAATTCATGAGATCTTATAAAGAAAGATTGATTATTTTCAAGTTAAAATACCTAATCTTGATAGAGGATAAACTGCTAATAAGAATAATCTATACAAAATCGATTAAAATTTAGAAATAGAAATATTGAGTCGAAATTTCGAGAAATCAGGTCTAACGACTAAGTTATAGAATCCACGCCAGCTATCCAGTCACAAATATGATATTCGATAAATGCTTTGATAGATAGAAATTGATGCGAGGATTGCAATTACACATCGCCATTTTATTTCCCCTAGTGTGACGAGACACGGGCAAGATAATTATGTCACTGATGACTATGTCGTGGGTAAAAAAGAATATTTTTAGTTGATTAAATCACTTTATACGAACAATATCGACAGAAGCTAACATTGCTTCTATAATTTACGACCTGATTCCTCAAAGAAAATATTTTTTTCCTATTCCAAAAATTTCAATCAATAGCCAGCACAGCTATAGCCATTAAATTAATAATACATCGATTATTTGCATAGCATGTAACATTGATAAAGTATAAGTTTACTATGCATATTATAAACATCTTAATTCGGATCCCACATTAAGTCTTATTTATATTCAAGACCCAGACTGTCCAGTTAACGGTTTTCTACCCAAAAATCTCGTAATTGGTTTTTTTGAAGTATTAGCTTGGTTAGTTGTTTTGGTGGGTGAACCCTTAGGTTTTAAACTTGGTATCTGAGATACTCTTATTCCTATAGTAGTTTTTTGCTTAGGCGCTGAAGAGACCTGGGCCTTCGGTTGTCCTTCGAAAGTGGAGCTCCTAATTAATTTAGGTGCCACCTTTTCAGGCTCAATCCAAACTTTCTTATCAGCTTTAGCTGGTAATTTCTTCGCCTGTTCTACTTTTTTCCATAAACTTGCTATTTTACTTTCTATGTCCTTAGAGTTCGTTCTAGAACCTTGGATGGAGTTAACGCTAGAGGTGCTACCTTGTCTAGAACTTCTCGACGCTATTGTAATAGTTTTTCCACTTTCGTTGCTTTGTAAACTATGGTTTGAAGGAGAATTCTTCATGACTGGCTCGATTTTCTTAGTTGGTCGGGACGTAGAAGGTTTTGGTTGGTTAATTTTCGCAGTTGCAGGCCTACTACGATTAAATTGTGGCAATCGCGAAGGAGATATATTAACTTTAGTAGGCGTCGCTGCCTTTGTAACCTTTGGAACCGAAGGCTTTCTATCAGGAACTGGCAAATTCTTTGCTGGTACTGAACTTTCTTCTTTCGTGAAGGTTCCTTGCCGTTCTAAAGGTAAAGGTTTTGTGGCAACCGGAGGTATGGAAATAGGTTTCTGTTGAATTTTGGTGGGAGATCTTGGTAGAGATTTTTTTGGGGAAGTGTTTGCACTCTGGGTTTTTGTTATTGGAGCTTTGGTAGTTTTGGCACTTGTGTGAGTTTTGACTGGGTTCAAGGTTTTTACGGGAGCGCTTTTAGGTGGTGATGTCTTTGTTGGAGGAGTGCTAGGTTTCTTTGCAGCTGGAACGTTTCTTCTGTAAGGTGACACATACATTGCCTTTTTTCGCCCGCGAATGGCTTTAGGTGCTTCTTGTTCTTTATCAATTGATTCATTAGAATCTAAACTCTCATCTCGTTTCGTTGGTTTGATAATTTTAGGTTTTGGACGAGGCACTTCTGTATCTGATTCCGAATGTGCTTTATCTTCAGAATTACTGTCACCTTCGTAGCTTGCAAAGTCGCTACTGCTCGGGTTATGATTCTTTTCACTTTGCATTTGTATCGATTGTTTGAAAGACGCAGTCATTTCTATATTTTTTAAATTATTTACTACACACATATCTACAGCAGCAGGACTTTCAATAACAGGTAGGTAGTTTCTGAAACTCTTAGTGTAAGTTTGCATTTGAGTTGAATTTAATTCAAAGTCATCTTCATTGTGTCCACTGTCTGCCTCCCTTGAAGAATCATCGTCATGCCTGTCATCTGATATCTGTTGATGATTTAATTCATTAGAAGATAAGCTGTCGTAACCAGTAGTGGTTTCAACATTCTCAAAATTCGCGTCTTTTGTAACAAATGTAGGTGAAGGAGGAATATCTTCGCTTAATGTTCTTGTTCGGAAACGTTCGGCATCTTCCATTCGCCTCTGTTTCATGGTTTTCTTTGACGCTAGCCTTTGTTTGAGGCTTTCAATGTGTGGGTCTACAACTTTCTGCGAACTCTGTGGTAAAATTGTATTGATATCGACAGTTTGTGTTTGGTACCTAGCTCTGTCCTCCATCCTTCTCTGTTTGGCACTCATTTTCCTTTTAGATTTTACCTCAGAGGTTGCCGTTACGTATTCTTCAGATCTATCGCTTTCAGACTTCGTCCATGTTATGAATTCGTCCTCCACTTCTAACACGACTTCACTTTCTGTTACAGTATCTGTTATGGTATAAGTTTGGTATCTATCTTTAGATACAAGTCTCTTTTCTTTAGGCGTCAAATAGTTAGGATCCCTAAGTTTTTTAGGCGTGGATTCTACACTACTAACATCAGACGGAATTGGTGTACAATTTTCGGATCCAGATGGAATATCTGTTACCACATTCAAAGTATTAGACGTACAATCGTCATAGACTTGCTGTGCTGTTAGTGGCTCTACTTCAGTAGTAGATTCTGCTATTTCGTCAAACAAGGACGGTGGGTTGACCTTGTCTAAATCATGGAAGATATTTGTGAATGTGCTACAAAGAGGAAAGTCTTGGACTGGCTGCTTGAAGTCAAAAACAATTGGCGTTCTTTCTCTTGTTTCGACGACTTCCGACACGATACTTGATACGGATATCATACTGCTTTCCATATCAATATTTTCCATTTCAGAAGGAGGCTTAACGTTGTCCAGAAAACTTACAGGATTACTGTCTAAATATTCTGAACTGCCTTGGTTCATCGAATTACTTAGCGCACGTTTTACCATTAATGCTACAGGAAGAGACTTCTTTCTACTTCTATGGGGCTTCTTCGACACTGATGTATCATCCCAATGTCCCGATGCACTTAAAGATAGCAAACTACCAAGATCGGAAGGTGGTTTGACATGATCAAGGTCTAAGGAGGTTAAAGAAGTAACACTTACTTCCATCCCGTATTGGGAGTTTTTTAATTGAGCGGCTAATCTGGCTGCCTCTTTCTCTATGGCATCAGAAATAATCGAGTCAAACTTATGCTCGCTGTCATCGACAAGAGAGGCAAAACTTGGCTCTGGAATGCTATCAAGCATGACGTTAGGCTCACTATCAATTATACTATCTTCAATAGTGGTGATCTGCAAATGTGGTGAATGCGGTGCTTTGGCATCCAGTTTATTTGTGAGGTCTGGTCTTGAAAACAACATGTTGGCTGCCTCGCTTTTTTCTAGTAGATCTGGCAAGGTCATACCCATTTCAACAACTTCACTTTTGATCGACGACACCATGTGTACGGAACCGCTGATAGTGGGGAAGGTAACATCATCAGGACACGTGTTGTCGTTCCAGGTATCAATATCTTTTCTTGATACGTCTTCGTTTGGTATGAGGTTTTCGGGTTTAGTAGCCGTGTATTTGATATCCGTCCACTCTAATTTGTTTTTAGTGGATCTCGTAAGAGTGCCGGAATTAATAGGAGGATGACCGGCCTCGCCATCACTCCAGGAGCCGTCTAAGATGTCGGCGTAGGATTCATTCGAACGGTTTAACTCATCCTGGGGCTCCGATTCGAGGGTGGTGTTGGCGGATAAGGGGGCGAGGCACTCGTTCGAGCGGGTGAGGGTAGAGGATTCGAGGGGGGAAGACGTTTCTTGAGGCTCTTGCATATCATTGTGAATTTTTATGTCATCGACGTGATTGTGGATCGGTTTTAATACGAGATCCGCCTGTGTGTGACGGAGGTCCAGGTGTCCCTGGGTGTGCGGTAGGTCAGAGCCAGTGCTGGGTGTGCGCGGAATGTCCCCGCCGGCGGGCGCGCGCCCCGCTGGCGGCGCGGGCACGTTTTTTGTCCTGCGCTTGGCGCCGCGCGCTATCACCTCCTCGAGCAGGGCGCGCGCACGGCCGCACCGCGCTAGCGCTCCCCCCGAACTGCCCGAGTTATTTTTCCTCCTCGACTCCAACCTGTCGTCCGACCGAGGTCGGCGACGAACTCTAGACATTCCTATTCTCACCGACCTTTCGAACACTTCCCTATCGGTGGACCCGAAGGATTCGTTACTGAGGGAGGAAAGTGAGGTGCTCCTCTCCAACGTACGGGGAGATAGGGTCGATCTGGACGCTCTCGCCCCGTCGGCGGACCGTCGTCTACGAGATCTACCTACTCGACCGTGCGATACTTCCTCTATCTCTCGTGGTCTCACGGGAGCTCGATCTAGAGATCTTGGTACTCGATTCTGTCGAGCCGGCTCGGTCATACGTTCGGCAGACTGCGCTCTTATCCTATCGTCCAGGGCGGGCCTCCCGCGAGGAACGATGGAAAGACCGGCCTTCACCGTCTCCTCGAAGATTTCCCGATCGGTTGAGCCGAACGAGTCGAGGCTCAACGACGATAGTGAGTCGTTTCGCGCTAATTGAACGGTGTTAGGCAGTTGCGGCCGTTCCTGGACTTGTGATTTTGTGGATAATCGATTTTCATATTTCCGTCCTGTAAAAGCGACATATAAATATTAGTTGCAATATGAGTGTAACTCCACGATATAACTCCACGCTATATATACTGACCACGTGCGTGTGCGGCAGGGCGCGGGGGCGGCAAGGGGGCGGCGCACGGCTTGGGGGGCAGGGGCGGGGGGCTGCTCGTCGACCTGTACATATATATACTGTAAACTAATATTGTGCACGATATATTGTAAACTATAAAATGACAGGGGGTTAGGTACTGTATCCTAAACACAGGCTAAACCCTTAGCCTAGTTAGGCAATACAGGGTCAACCCCGGAAATTCGTCAAAGATTCTTGTAATCTCTGGTCACCAACTTTGTACTACTGTAATACTTACACCTACATACTTTTTGTGACATCTTGTGTTTGTGAAATAAAGCTTATTTTATTTTATTTTTATTTTATACTAGACTGAGGCTAAATCTACAACTTATAATATAGGTAATCAGTATGAATAAATGACTTATGACAGTAATAAATGACTTTTAAATACTAAACAAATCAAAACTATTTCATACAATCAATGTATGCATTATACTATTGTATTTTAAAATATTTAATTAGAGTCAAACATTATCAACAACTTACCTGTCGCAAACATTTCTTGAATACTCATGCGATAACCGCACGGTTTCTGTCGAAGAACGCAAGTACGGCGGCAATGAGCGCTGTTAGGAAAAAAAGGGTAAATAATTAATAACACCCAAACTAAACATTTGAAAAAAGGGACATAAATGCCTATAATTTACAGATTATAAAGATTACTTTCTAGATTATATATTATACAGGCTTATTTTGAAAGAAAGGCTATGGCAGGATACTTATCTGGTTATCAAATAACTAGCTAACGACAATGTTTGAGTGGAATTTAGTCAATTTTCCCTGTTTTTGCAATATTTTTCACTGATGCTTCGCTTCTATTGGTTGCAGCGTGATGTTATATAACCTATAGCCTTCCTCGCTAATTATACTATTCAACACTGAAAGAATTTTTCAAATAGTACCAGTGGTTCCTGAGATTAGAGCGTCCAAACATACAAACTCTTCAGCTTTATAATCTTTTAAATAAAATTCAAGTGTCATAGTGTTAGTTACCGTACTCCTCCGAAAAGGCTTGACCGATTTTTATGAAATTTTACATGCATATTCAGTAGGTCTGGGAATCAGCCAACATCTATTTTTCAAACAAATTTTTTTTTAGTATGGCAAAACAACGTTGGCGGGGCAGCTAGTATTAGTATAGAAGTATAGATACTTACATAGACTTCGTCCCTGTAAGGGTTGATTGAGGACACATCTGATGGCGGACCTTTGTTCTTCACCACCTGACGACAAATTAAAACATTCATAAAATATGTCACAAAACTTTTACACATCCCTCTAGTATCAATCTAGAAAGAAAGAAAGAAAGAAAAATAGTTTTGTTTACAAGAAGATCTAAGATTATTTAATTATATTATGGGCAAAAAATTCCATATACAATACAATATGATATTACTTCTTTTGTGTAGGTAGCGTCATCTCATCTAGGTGACGGATTAAGAATACAAGTCTTACGCCCGGTTTCTGAAAGGCTGATCAACAGTTAAATTAACTAATCAGTCGTCAAATCTCTTGTTAAGTCACATTTGGGTTTCTAGAAGCATAATTAACGATTTTATTTGATTGTCTGGTCAGTTGACAGGACTGTCAAATTAAGCGCCGTAATCGTTTGTCAAGCGCCATTTTGAGTTTCTGAAACGCTTGTCACGCCTTAATCATAGATTTATCTAATGTCAAAAGCTTGGTCAAGTAATCGGTGCCTGTGGACGAATTAAAGTGTAATCAAAATTGTTTATTTACGTAAAACTTCAAGTTTTTTTTAATTTTTACTTAGACGGTATGTATACCTACTATGTATAGCATAATTACAATGAAAACAGAATATTTTTGAAACGTATTTGTGATATAAAGTTAATTTGTTTTTGTAGAAAGCATCATCTCTGTCGGATCTAAGCATCAGCATGAGCACTTCTAGCAGTGAGGAAGATCAGGCAAGGCCGCGAGTATTTAAAGCAAGAATGAATCCTTTAGAATTCTACAATGACGAAGAGTTTAAGAATCGATATAGGATGACAAAATCTGTGATAATGCTGCTGGTTAACATGATAGCAGATAAAATTAAACCATTTACACTAAGGAACAAGCACAAAGAACTCCCAAGCTTCATTTTTCTTTGAAGTTGAAATCGCATTTGTACTTTTATTTTCAATTATATTTTTATACCTAAAAATACAACATTGGATGATATATATTCACAATATAGCTCATTGTTTGTCAATGTGTAATGTAAACATAACTATATTTTATCATCGATAACAAGGCAAAATTTCTGCATAACTAAATACTTACTTCTGCACTAGTTCCATTAATTTACACCTTTCTCTTTCTGTAAAATTCTTTCCGCGTGAAGTCATTATAACACTATTAATTAATTATTTTATGTATAGGGACAACGGTGTGCACAAAGACGTGGTTATAGTCGATTCGGGTCTCGCCCACTATTTATATTGGAGCACAGAGCACAAAGTTTATTCAAGTTAATATAAACAATTTGAATTTCGCAGAATTTTACATTGGAACTGACAGCAGTTTGTTTATTTTAAGGTACCTTTTGACATCGAGTTACCAATGTGACCAGCACTAATAAAAATCTCTATGTCAAATCAAATTGATCATTGATTAGTAAATTTTTCTCTGAACAACGTTTCAGAAACCGAAATTGATTTGACAGCGCTGTTAAGTTAACAGAGCTGTCAGTTGATTTACAGTTTGATCAGCCTTTCAGAAACCGGGCGTTAGTGTCACCACGCCATCTCCTCCCCAGGGTGCAGTAGAAGTCAGCTAAGGGATATTGCACACAGATAATCCTCTGTGCGAGACGGAAAACTCGAAAATAAACGCTGCACCAACACGCCTGGTCAGCGCGGTACAGTAAACCTTAAGTAAGTTAACCAAAGTGGAGGAGGCCCGTGCCCAATATTGGGACGTAAACGGGCTGGAGAGAGGTATTACTTCTTTTTAACCGACTTCAAAAAACAGGAGGCGGATACATGTTCGGTTGCATAAATATTTTTTGACATACAAATTTGTACAACATAGAAAACAACCAGACACAGCGCAAACGTGCGTGTGATGAATAGTAAAAAATATCATACATATAATTGTCCTGTGCGAGAATTGAACGCACGACAAATCCGCAACTCAGATCATGAAAGGCATTCCGTAACATGCACCACTAGACCACGACAGTCGGCATTTTCATATTCGTATTGCAATGCATTTCAGAAGCATTAAATACAGCTTGATTTAGGACCAGAGTATTTGTGTGAAATATTTGAGTATATTTATAACTAGCTGTTACCCGCAACTTCGTACGCGTGGAATTTATAAATAAAACCTTATCAAATTATACAAATAATCTACTTAGTTCTAAAACTAAAAAACACGCTTTAAAATCCCGAATATGTTTTTAAATAATTGCATTGTCATCGGCCCTTGTTAAATGTGCAAAATTTCAAATCTATCCGACTACCGCAAGTGGATGAAAATCGTGTTCAAAGAATCCGTTACATAGATTAATACATTGATAGATACATACCGAACTAATATAAGCGTGTTAAAAAGCCATCTTCTTGAACCACTCTATCTATTAAAAACGACCGCATCAAAATCCGTTGCGTAGTTTTGAAGATATAAGCTCACACAGGGACATATATGTATACAAAAATAACGACTGTTTTATAATAAGTAAAGATAATTTACCTTAGCAATACCCTTCTGTATACACTCTTCAAGTAAATCGCCTGCATCACTTAAATTTGAGCTATCTGAGGAGTCGTGACCGTCCAACAAGTTGGCTGACCGGTTGGCCGACGAGTCGTGTGGTTCCAACAAGTCGTTGGACTGGACGGCCGAGGAATCGATCGATAGCACCGACAAGTTGGAGTTGCTACCAGCTTTTGACAATATGGCGGGCGTATCTTCTGTAAAGTATACTTTACATACTTCACCTGGAGTTTGGGTACCTGTAATAAATTATTAAATAATAATTCTGTGTGGTTACGGATTAAGAATACAAGTGTCACCACCCCATCTCCTCCTAAGGGTGCTGTAAAAGTCAGCTAAGGGATATTGCACACAGATAACATCTTCTGTGACAGACGGAAAACTCGAAAAGAAACCCTGTTCCAACACGCCTGATACTCGTGGCACAGTAGACCATAATCCCTCCCATTGGAAAGTGTGTGACGTTATTGGCCTGGAGATAGATAAATAGACCAAATTACCTTTAAGATGTTCATTAGTTGCAACATTTCCTGATGATGAGCATCCCACATGTATTCTGGTTCTGTTCCTATGAGATGTCTCCGCATGGCTGGGTGGTGAATCATCACTGCCTACTTCACGTTCAGGGATTTGTTTCAGGGACTAAGAAATATAAATTAATAAGAGTTACTGATACAGTTAGGTTAATAATTGAAAAATAAAATAACAACTCATAATACATCGACAGTCCAATAAGTAAGAGGTATGATAAGACTAGACATACATCCTTCTAAATGAGTTTGAAGTTTTATTGTTAACTAGTGTGGCTTATAGTACGGGATCCGCAGTACATTTTTTTCACTTGATTACTATCAAGCTGATTTTCCGTGAGTAGCTTCATTATGACGAGACGCCCAATAATCTTCTATTCCAAAATATCGTACTATTACTGGAAGAAAGCAGTAAGTGATTTTTTTTAAATTTTTGTTTGAAATTTTTGACACAAGTTCACTTACGTCTTTTTTTTACGGGTAGTACGATATTTTATCCTTGTTACCTCTGTTAGCTACCACAATCGAGATTTTGGAATAGAAAATTATTGGGCGTCTCGTCATAATAAAGCTACTCACAGAAAATCAGCTTGATAGTAATCAAGTGAAAAAAATGTACTACGGATCCCGTACTATTATACTACCCATGAAAACTGTAACTTCTGAATAGTGAAAAGAATTTTAGGATCATTATTAACCAAGACTAACTGATGTCCTACACTGTACGCATGGAATTTGAGATCCAAATATATTTCATGAATATTTCAAGACCAAAATCATTAAAATCGGCCCAGCCTTTCTAGAGTTTTAGCGAGACTAACGAACAGTAATAGATTTTTATATATAAGAAGATTATACCCCATATGCATACTTTACACACGCATTTTGAATGCGTAAGGACTTTACAAAGATTTTATAGATAGATTGGCTTTGGTCCGTGTGGTGACGGATTAAGAATAAAGTGTCACAATTCCATTTCCTCCTCAGACTGCTGTAAGAGCTAACTAACAAAAAAAAAGCGACCACCATAATGTTAATACAAGGCATAAACACAATCTTGTAATGCTACATGCATTACATACATCACCCGTCTCCACAAAATATGTAACTCTTTCATGGGTCATTGTATACGATTTTATAATAAACTCCCTATTGATGTAAGAGAATTAAATAATTCTAAATTTAAAAAATTCATTAAAACTAAATTATGTAAAAAGGCGTATTATAAAATTTCTGATTATATTAAAGATGATAAAGCTTGGGAGTAAGTTGCTCTGGAGCAATACTTATTCTATAAGTTTTATTAGCATTGTAAGTATAATTGACATTTAATTAAAAAAATATTGGTTTGATTAAAAGCTCTGCTGAGTTTCTTACGCCGGTTCTTCTCAGCAGATTGCGTCCTGAACCGGTGGTAGGGAAAAAAAAATTTGGACATGTCATAAGCACATAATTTTTCTGAAAAATTATGTCTACTTGATTAAATGATTTTTCATTTCATTTCATTTCATAAGGAATAACATAAGCAGTTGACGTCCACTATAAAATAATATTAAAAACTAGAAACTAAGCCCTGTGCCAACACGCCGGGTCAGCATGGCACAGTAGACCATTATCCTTCCCAAAGTGGAGGCTGCCTTGTAATGTATAAAAGTCGATATTACCTTGGTGACATTAGGTTCATCATCGATGGTGAGACTACTAAGACTTGTTGCTGTAGAGAATTGTGCCGGAGTATGTTCCACCATGAACCTTGATACGCGCTCCTCGAATACTGAACCTGGACATGCTGCTTCTGAAATATACATTATTATTTTTTGTATAGATACAAAAGTGACAGAAATAAATCTTCTGTGAAAATACCAACTGAGTAGCTATCACAGTTCATGAGATACGGCCTGGTGACAGACAAAGTCACAGTCCTGTTTTACCTGTTTTCCTGTTTTACAGAACTCCCAATATCAAACACAACTATAGAAAACACCATGAACTCAATCCAATAGTTACCTTGAGGTGGTGTGGATAATGTTGTTAGTGATTCTGGTGGTGGAGCAGTCCTAGTTCTTGGAGACAGGGGAACACTGGCGCCTGGGGAGTCCGGAATCTCACTTGGAGATATGCACCCTGAGGTTAAGCGACTGGAAAAATAATACATTTAATTAAAAACCTAAAAATCACGCTTCAATATTAGTTTATATAGGATATATAGGATCTCTGATATATAAAACTTAAGACTCACCTAAAAATGCTATTACATAAATATGAACGAAGCTAATAAAAGCGAGTATCCTTACAGACAAATTTATAAAAGAAAATTATTCTAAAATTTTGAATGTTTTTTATTAACTATTTTGCAGATTTTTATCTTATCTCTCTTTAAGTAAAAGTGGTAATACACTTACCTAACTTCCGAAATTACGGAACCATGGTCGTCTTGTTGCGAGCATTCGGGAAGGGAACCAAGCGAGCTGGATCTGGAGAACATTAGAGGAGTATCCTCTACGAACCGTTGAGTGGGGGGCGAAGCGCGGCCTGATGCTGCCCCCGAACCAGAGCACACCGAGATCGGCTCTGTTGCGAATGTCACAGCTTTGGATCCTGGAAAAGAAGAAGCGTGAGTAATGTATTTATTAACCATGCTCAAAAATACTCAAGTATTTTTTTGCAGATCATCATAGTAGCAAGAAAAATAGGATAAAAATATTTAGGCAAGTCATTAAAATAATATAATATGGACCATACAGTACAGACAAAGGCACGTGTTCAGTAGTCGGAAGTATATAAGCTAAGAAATAACTAATTTTATAATTTACCTTCTTTATCCTTTGCAGAACTGCTGGTGTTCGGTTCTGGAGGACTTGGTTCTACGTTTATAGTTGCCATGGCGTTTCTCTTAGCCAGTGAGTCTTCCTCTGTGGCTTCACCCAGACTACTCAAAGAACTCACTCTTGAGAAGTATCCAGGCGTACCCTCATCACAATAGTTGACTGGCTTTTCCGGACTAATCATACCTGAACTGAACTTGGTATCAAATACTCCTCGTTTTTCTACAATAGGTTCCACTGCTGATGCATTCTGTGGTGTCGATACAGCTCTGTTATTGTCATGATTTGGAGGATCCTCTATTGAACAAGTGTCCTTTTCATCAGAATGTGACATCGCCTCAGGATTTGGCTTCACAGTTGTAGGTGCTTTTTTAATGTCTTTACCAATCATTTGAAGATCCGACATAGAAGTTGCTGTTGAGAAGATTGCTGGCGTTTCGTAGGGCGTACCTTCTGTGGCGAAGTGTTTTATAGTGTCCTCATGGACCGAGGGATCTGGAGGTTCAGACCTATCAGAACCAGTTTCTGATTGATGTTCTGCATAGCGTAAAGAATAATCTGTAGGTTGGTCTAAATCCGTCTCCTGGTAATCACCATATGAATTTGGACTATCCTTTGAATACTTCTTTTCATTTTTCTGTTTCTCAACCTCAGGATCACTCGATTTAGTCTCAGAATATTTCCTGCTGTAGTCTATAGGTTGGTCACAAGAGTCATGGTCAACGTCAAAACCAGATTCTGTATAATTAGATCGCAATTCTGTGGAACTTCTAGGAGGAGGTATAGGTGGCTGAGTTGGATACCCTAGGTAATTACTATCTTTTTTGGATTTAGAAGATTTAAACGAGTCACCAGCACTCTCACTTTTCATAAGATCTTTATTCCTAGGTGTAGGAACAGGCACTTTCCCGGTGCGCATGACTCTTTCAAATACAGAGTCAGAATGAGTACTCGTTACGGAATCTTTACTGTCCGAGCGGTTGACGTTCCCAGCGCTACCAGTATTGGAACGAGACACTAAAGCTCCTTTCAAAAGTGTATTACTGCAACTCAAATAGCTCGCTAAATGTGCGCTATGACTTAGAGATATCTGTGAAGTTAAAGTCCCCATCAGTGGTGAACTAGAGGTCATTCTATGTCGTTCTAAATTCATTGCAATTTGTCTTTCTGTTGCCGTAAAAAGATTTTTCTCTTCTCTATTACTTGTGCTTGGGGATGTGGCTGGTTCAATGTTGTCACAAGTTTCAGCCAAGTTTTGATCTAATTCTTGTTCCAATGCCTTCTGTTTTCGAGCTCCTAATGTAGGTAGGGCAGGTAAGTTCATATGCCTTGCTGTCGTATCTAAGGAGATGATGTGTGTTTTTCCTGGTTTCGAGTTAAGTAAATTCTTAAGGGCAGCGCTAGAACCCATAGCAATCATTTTATGCTTAGAGTGAATGAGACTCCTTAACATAGGCACTGCACCATGGTCCCAAAGGAATTGCTGGTCTTGCGGACATCTCGCGGAAAGATTCCAAAGTGTACCGCACGAGTTACTGACCACTGTGAGACTTGGAGACTTAAGGTGCTGCAGTAAGACACTCAAACAATTTCTCTCACGGAGAATTTGCCTGTAATCTTCTCGAACGGCAATGTGACTCGATACATTTCTCATAATACCGCCTGCATTTTCTACTATCGCTAATGTCTTTGTCGGTGAATTATAACTCAGCATGTCGACAAGAAAGCCTAAAGCTCCCTCTACAGAACATAAGGCTACTTTGTTCATTGAGCAATGGGCTGTTAGGTTCCAGAGGGCCGATAGTACAGACTTGAGAGTGGCTTCTTTCTGACATGTCATTGCAGCTTTTGTTAAACCTTTGACAGCTCCCACTTCTCGTAATACTTGTTTACTATTGGTGTCCGCCCTCCAGGATAAATTTCTAAGTACTGCAGCCGTTACCTGAAACATGACATTTGATTGAAAATGATAATACAATCTTTTATATTGTAGTATTTTAAAATATAATCATATCCTCAACACTATTATGTTTTTAAATATCAATTTATGTAATTCTACTATTCAAAATATTATAATGTGTAAATTTACATACCTGTCGCATATCATCATTCGGTGATTCTAATTGTTCAACAAGGGCCAACATAAAGTCTTTGAAGGAGCACAAGAGTGACTTGTTGTTTCCGTCTCCGAACGTCAAGTTCGTCAACGTCATTCCAGCGTACTTTCTCATGGTCAAACATGTATTATCATCAGCTCTGCTTCCGTGTGCGGCTTGATCCCCACTTACTAATGCAGCCAGTGCCTGCAGGCCTCCTAATTGACAAACAACGTGTCTATGCTCCTCGTCAAAAGATAGTTTCATCAGAGCCGCTACGCTTTGACTCGGATGCTTAGTAGCGTCATCTTCCATAAGTTCCTTGCCTTCTTTTCTAATTTCAACAAGGTCTTCTAAAACATAACAATATTCCCTAACCTGTTCTAACAACCTCCAGACCCTTGCTTCTCTTCTACCCGCTTTATCGTCAGTTTGAGTGTGTATTATGTTACGTAAAGCTTTAGCAGCTCGGTCTCTAGTTTCTCTTGGCACCTTAGAGTGTATTAATTGTACTAATAACGGAATACAACCAGCTTGTCGCATTGCAATACAGCTTTCAACAGACCGACTCATTTCCAGTAAAGGTCCGCTTAAGTCTGCATTGTTTTCTGGTGATAAGCTTAGAAGTGAGATTAAAGAGCATACGCACTCCATTTTATTTTCTAAATTTGATGAAGGTCTAGGTCCCTCCACGGAACCATTGCTAGAGAAACTACGAACACTAGAGGAATCATGACCTGTCCAAACATCACGTTCTCCCGGCCAGGTCCCTCTATACAGTTGGGAAGCCCTTTTGTCGCGTTCGCTAGATCTTGCCGCACTTTCTAAACCATAATGTAACGTACTTCGGTAACTGGTCCGATGCGGTCGATCTTCTGGAGTTGAATAGGTAGAAGATGGAGTTCGTTCTGGTTTTTTAGGCAGGGCTCCAGCTTTCTTTTGTGCTAGACTATCGTCACCATCGACATCATCGTCTAAAAAATTTGGGTTTGTAATGTCGCTACGTTCGTCAAATTCATCAGGCGACGGTGAATGGTCAAGGAAATGTGGTTTTAGTATTCGGCATTCGATGTTTGATTTGGACGGCGGTTGGTAGTCTTCGTCAAGAAAATGTGGCCGACGTGGGAGAGGTTTGTGCTCTAAGGTCTCTAGTTCAAGAGTAAGATCTCGTGACCGCGCTTTTTCTGATTTCGGAGGAATGTTTTTAGTTACTATTTTGGGTTTGACATCTTTTGTGTCAGGTAAACGGCGCGGGTCAGGTGAAGGTGAAAGAGGTGACGCCGCATCTAAAAGACCGCGTGGAGGCTCGCTTGAAGTAGAAGGAGTACATTCTTCACTTGCCGATGGACCAGAATCTGTTAACGGTGAATTCGAGGAGTCCATGCTGCTCCAGGGATCTACCATAACTTCGTTCTCCAACTGTAACAAAAGGAGAAATTGCATATAAAATGTTATGCCATTTAAGGTTAAAGAGATCAAGGTTGAGGTCACCAGGTGGCGCGAGGTAATCGGCTTAAGACAAATAGCCGAAACATATGGTCAAGGGTAGATCATTGTAAATTAAGATTGTTTATTTACGCACCGTGACATTGTAATAAGCTTGTTGTTATAATAATAAATTCATTTATTTCGGACTAAGATCCATAGCGTTAGTAATTACAATTCTTACAAACTTGTGTTACTAACATTAAAAGTAATGTGTTATGCAAAGCAATAAAAGTAATATACTATGTGAGAAATGCAATAACAATTTGAACATAAACAACTTTCTAGGGATCACACTGGTAGTTCTGGTACCTTGTACAACTTCTTGCCCAATTTACTCCATCACATTATGAAAAATCTGGCCAAAAGTTTTACTTAGCTCTAGGGCTACCTGACGTTACCGAATGAGACTACAGTAAGACTTGTATAGAGATAAAAGGTCTTGTAGTGTGAACTACATAAAGGTATTAATTAAATGCATACAACGAGTTATTAAAGGTTATAGTTGTGAAAAACAGCAAGTCATAACGGTATTGGCTAACCGCATTTCAATAAAAAGAAAATAACGGCAATACCTAAAAAATATTAACAAAATTAAAATGCTTGAGACTTTTTTTCATATACGAATACACAGACACGCGCTATCGTCAATATACTATAAAATATAATAACCTATATAAAATTAGTACCTTTCTCATGAACTATACTTGAGGGAACCGGGGAAGACTCCTAAATGTGTGGTCAAAATCGATTATGAAAATAAAAGCTATTTAATTAAACAATGTGATTGGCAACGTAATTGAGATAACTACTTGAATGCCATAAATATGTGTATTTATTATGTGAATCAAGTATGGAATATGGTGGTCAGCTTTGTTTCTGTGTCACGTTTGGTACCGACCACACGTGCCTCGTTACTTAGACTTAGGGTTACCATAATTTAAAAAAGAAAACAAATATTTCAAAGCACTATACGACTAGGCACGGGTGGATTTATATCAACCATTACACATTACATTGTTATAAATACGATCTACACAGTGCAAATACAGAATTTCTAAATTCAACGTTGGTTTCGTTCAGAACCTTGCTTCTCTTCTACCAGTCCCTTCTCTTGCAATAGATTATCTTGACGAATCAATTGTCTTACTCATAGTTTCATTTCAAACATTGATTTAAAATTAATAGTTTTATTTTCGCAAATTATCAAGTTAACATTTTCATGTTACCTATTCATATAAAACGTAAGTCAATCTGAACATAATTTGAATAACTTAAAGATTAACAGTTTGTATTGTAAAAGTAAAAATTAAAATAACTTCTAACACTCAATTTGGGAGCATGCTTATAAAATTAAAAAGGCCCGATACATTTCTGAACATTGTGGACAACCTACGGGTAGGCTTATGCGTATGACACTACAATGAGTCATAATACACCGTAACAGTATTAGGGGACCGCTTACGTAATACAAGCCCCAATTAATTCCTATAAGAACGAAATGTGAACGAAATTCATCTATGAATTAAGCTCGCCTCTGTACATATATTAACCAAAATGTAACTTTCTTATATGTAATTTCTGTGTGCAATAAAGAATACAAAGAACGAAATGTGAGATGTGCATATTGACGGAGTTACAGAATTAGGTCACATTAAATAGGGGAACGACAGATTGAAATGGACAGCGAGTTTAATAGCAAGAATATTAATTGTTATATGCATATTCGCTAATAATTAATATTAATTTCGTAATTGTCAAGTATGTAGACTACATTAACAATATTGGTGTAAAATTTGGCCACAGGAATTTCCTTTAGGCCAAATTTTATTGAATTGGACACTATTTCATAGATTCCTAACGAGTAAGGCAAAAATATATATGCAGAATGCGTGCCTGATTTAACATGATAAAAAAACAATTATTTTTCACCTAATTACCTATTCAACCCTCACAGGCTTGGAGAATAAACGCTACAGAATACAGAGTAGTGTTGCAATCAGTGATTGCTTCATTATCTTCCTATCAAGTTACGGATGGAGACGAACAATGTTGGCACGAGCATCCGTCCATTTGAACAATACGGCGCCAGCAACTGACATGCAAACATTTATTGCTATTGTATTTTAAGACAAATTATATTATCCAATAACTTAACGCACTGTGTGAAAGTACACTTATGATTACAATTATGGTTTGTCTTCTGGTATTAACAAAATCAAAGTATTCGACCAAAGTCATTCTTCATTAACATATCTGGCACTAATAGACAATATCTATATGAATTTTATGCAAGGGAGCTCCAGTAGGATTAAATATAGTACATATAATTTGTGGTAGTCACCTACAACTTACCAAATCACTATCATTAGATGTGGTCAAATCATCAAGAGGATTCCCATTCTCCATATCAACACCAGAATCATTGGGATCACAGCGTCGCCTGGCCAAATCTGTTCTGGTAAGATCGTGGAAGTTTCTAGTAATAGGATTGAACGCCATCCTGAGATCCGTTGTGAAGTCATCGTATAGTTTGAACTGGTTCGCGTTGAATCCCGTGTCGTTGTCCAGAATTTCGTTATCCAAGGAGATAGTGGACCCATCACTCTCCTTGCTAATGTATGACACTTTGTAATAGTCACGTGAACTCATTTTTGTTGCACTTTTGTTTTGTTCAATATATCATACTATAGGCCCTGTTTAATATTTTTAAATTAATGTGGCTTTTAAATCGTGTTTTGGTATTCGGTGATGAAGATGAAGAATATAACTATAATTTAGTTTAGGATTCAATTCTGGCCTGTGTTATTGTAACAAGAAATGAGTATTTATCGTCACCCACTTTCGATTTTTCAGATCATATTTTCCTACTAATATTATTAAAAGCTATTTCAATATTAAAGCACTCTGTACAACACGATATAAATTCATAACTATGATGAAGTCGTTACGTCGGCAGTCAGAAATATAACGTATTGGATACCACTATATGTCTACTTATCGCCTGCCTATCATAGTAGCGAACACTAAAATCCCAAAACGTATTTTGCAATAAAATAAATAACGGTTGTTCTAAATCAAATTTATAAACAGGTCAACTGTACCAATTCTGTTGTTACAAACTAAATTCATTGTAGTCTCTAAACTTTTGCCATTTACTAATCTTTTGCCCAAAGATCAGTGTTGCTGCAAGCAGTGGTTTGTGTGTGCCGAGTAACAATTTTATTCATTAGTCTAGTGATTCAACTAACTTGCCACGTTTAAAGTCTAAGACCTGGAAATAGGTCCTAGTGCGATAATATCTAAACAAAAAATTTCGATGATAAACGTACTCTTTATAACTGACGCAAATACTGTTATTCTGCATGTAATTATTTTTCTCCATTTAAATTGAGAAATTAAAATGAGACGATATGAAATGTAATGTGTTGTGCAACAGAATAGCTATAACCTAGTATGTGTAGTAAATATAGAAGGGCTCTTTCGGGAGGTACAAGTTTAAATTTTATTATAGTTATCTTACGTTTAACGTACTTTAGTTTGGAAGTGTGCCAGGGGACTATGAGATATGATAGGGTTGACAATTTTGTAACAACACAATAATGGATATGGTATTTATTGCTTCTTATGACAGCGGCAGATAAAAATATGCCTGTGCCAAAAACAATATTGCATAAACATGTAACTAAGTTATGTGGAATTTGATTGCAATTCGTCAAACATTAGCCACATAGATGGCTATAGAAACCTATTTTAAATAGCCCGGGATCAACAAAATTAAGGTATTTACCTAAATTATATTTCCTTAAAATAAAATCTAATCTAGCTCTAGTGTTTAATATAGGTATTTTTAAATATGTAACAACCCTAAATCTCGTCTAAATAAAGTTATGAATGAAAGAATGTTTACAGAATTTACTAAACTTACAAACACGTGAAACTCGGTCACGGTTGATTATATACGTGTGCTAATAATTATATTTACGTAATGTATATACGAATAAAATGTATATAGTGAATGAAATTCAGGCATGCGTTCGGAAATCGTAAATTTAGGAAAAAACATGATTTATGTTTATTTATTAGCAATAGTCAAGGTTACTAACATTTTCTAAACTTTACCGCTGTTTATACGTCTTTTACGAGAAAACACTGAAATAACATCGATAATGGTACCAATTCTACGTGCACAACTACAATTAACTAAAAAGTGAAACAACTATTTTGTGTATTTGCATTAATTGGCTATTGTGTTATGCACATTTACATTTATTAAAATCTCTAGTCTATAATTATAATAAACAGATTTTTTATCAAGAAAGTTTAGATAACATTGCCGGATTGTGTTATTGACACTATCAAAATTCATTTTTATTAAGTTTAGTTTAGTTGTGCGCGTAGCGTAGTATTGGTACCAATTTATGGTTTATGAAATCAAAATGTTATACTAAAATAACCTGGTAGGTCGGCAATGTCAGGTTCTGTTTGAATCTATCTAACCTGGGTTATGAATCACACTTAATGGTAGTCACAGTCTATTTTAGTAATGTGTAAATACATAAAATATAAGATCACGTCCTGCTAAAACCAAAATGATGTACGCTACAGAATATTATGACTTTTAAAATGTTGTTTTAACAGAAAAAGTTAAAAAGAAAAGACTATCTAAAGACTGAAAAGGAGCAACTATGTATAATGGTTCGTTTACTTCCATAAAAATAAAAAAAACATAAAATCCAATAACAATCCTATGCATGTACATACGTATGAGAAGAATTACTCCCATAAGAATGAAAAATACTAATAATCTTTCATTCAGGAGACCGTTAAAGAGTGGCAATTGTCGTGTTTTTGACAAATTTTAAAACCGTCAATATTCTTGAGCATTGTTGTTACTAGCATAGCCAGACATTTCTATAATCTAAAGCTTATATGAATGATATCAAAAGCATAGTAGCTGTCAGTATCATCTAGTAAATTAATCTAGTACTACTGATAGATGGTACGCTCAACACTAAAATTAGATTGCTGTCAAAATAGATGTAACTAATAACCTTGAGTATCATGTACTTCGTGTTATTTCTGAGATAATCATATCTTTGTTTCAAATTAATCACGAACAAAGTAAATTATTTACGTGTACAAGCGTACTAGTCATAAATTAAAACCATTGTTTTTGCTAATAAAGTAATAACACATTTTAGTATAATTAGCAGACATCATTGATACCTACTGATACTAGATGTATGAGTATAAATGAAGATCTTGGCTTCATTTATAGTAATAGGTGGCTCTTTTTTACTATAATTTACTGGAAAAGGATGTAAAAATAACAACTTTACTTTAAAAATAATGTTACATAGGCTAGAACAGAGATTTATCAGACAGTGGATAGGCGTTCAATCTTTAAGACACATAACTTTAGCCTGACTAAATCATATCTCAGGGTGTAATAAAATATGTATGGTATTCATACGACATATATTTATCGCTAGAAGGATATAATCTTAAAGAAGTGCTATTATGAATGGTAATAAAAATACCAAGCGGTATGGCATCCAATACAGAGAGGTTTGAAGTAGAACTAAAGAAAGACAGTCTCACCCGTGACCATGGTGAATATGGTGATATAGAACTAAAGAATCGATACATTTAAATAAAACTACTTTTTACGGATTTAGACGCGTATATTTGTTTTAATTTTGGCCCGACGTTTCGGAGACTTTGCAGTCACCATGGACACGGGTGAGACTATTTTTAGTTTTATTTAAACAAATGAGTAGCGCAAGTGTTAGAAAATATTATGAATCAATACATTTTAATTTTCGCAACAGCTCATGGTAAGCTGAACTCTGTGCTACATTAGCTGTTCACCAAGAGTTACACGAAGTAGAGGGCTTTTAGTTATTTCAACAAACCCTCGACCCAGTTGGCGAGCTTTGACGATATTTGATGGCACTCGACTTCCAGCGACAAGCCCTTTACAAAATCAATGACGTTGTAAAACAGGCCTGAAAATGTAACTACATACATACCACTAGGCTTTTTTCAATAGTAGTATTAAGACGGCACGATACCAAATTATGCTCCATACAAAAGTATGGGTATCGTACTTCCGTTTTTTTCTGCGCGAAAGTTAAACCGATTTTAATAGTTTTTGCGTTATATTATAGATAAAGAGTATATCTATGCTTCTATCACTTTCTTTTTTTCATAACATAATAACTAAAAGAAATACAACGATCCGAAAAACCCACTTTTCTCGGTTTTCTTTAGATATAGTTGCATCGTCTATCACACAAATTTGGTAACGTTTTACCACAAAAGAAAGTGATAGAAGCATAGATATACTCTTTATCTATAATATAACGCAAAAACTATTAAAATCGGTTTATCTTTCGCGAAAAAAAACGGAAGTACGAAACGTCTTTTTTCAAAGAATTTGTAGGTAAAATCCGCTTCATCTATATCTGTCCCTTTCAGCGCGGCGCTCGGAAATAGGGATAGCAATACCTAAGGCAAATACCTAAATAAGGAGTACAGTACCCTCTTAACATAACCTAGGATTTTTCTGTTCAACATGTTAGCGTTCTAGGTCGTGAATAAATCGTGTGATTAATGCGTTATTGAATGAAAAAGATCAAAGTAGCACGTTAGTGGTCCTCTAGCTTCATAAGCGGCCCACAATAAAACTCATTTTTATAAATAGAAGCGAAAATAATTTTCTAGAAAGCTCTTCTTCCACTATAAACAAAATGGGGTCAAATTCCCACATTTTCGAATCCGTATTCGCTCCATAATAATAAATATAAGGCCTTTAAAGGAATATCGTATACTAATACAGTTGTTCTATATCTGGGAGTTCTTACGCAAAGCTACGCAACCATTTCCGTTACCAATATATTCTTTCATCTCGGGAACTTTTGCAGCTTTTATCGATATATCGAGAGATTTACGTGCTGTTATTAATATGATTTATTCGCTTTTAGCAGGGTTTTAATAAATATGTAGAGTCGTGGACGTAGGACTCAACCTAATCTTGTCTCAAAAAAATTGCCTATAGACAACTTTTGCATTAAATGAGGCTAGCTTTATCTGTATTATTAATGAGTTACCGCCACGTACTGTTCGTTTAAATATTCTATGAAAAGAAAAGTTTACAAGTATAGTTAGTTATTTCAACACCACCGGACTACAACAACAGTAATTTAATCAACTCGTAAAAACACATAACAATACAATTTACGTATGTCAGTGAGAGACACTTAATTATTTAATTTACGAAAATTTACAGACTCTATTGGTCGCTAATAAATTGTTCCAAACAAGGAAAAAGAACATTATCAAGCTGATAGACTGGGCCATTACAAAGTGTTATTATATTCTCTGTTTTCGTCAAATGCCATTTAGTACGGTTTTGGATGTTTCGAAAGGGTTTGATTCCCCAAGGCATCTATCTGATAGCGACGCTTCTGACATGGAATATTTATTCCTAAACGTATCTTTTGCTTAGGTATAATCACAATTACTTTTATAATGGCACAATCCAAAATTCAATTACTTTTGCATTTTTAATCAGATAGTCTCATTTTATTTGACAATGATGCATTAGGTCCGAATCCATTGAATATTCCTTTTGCAGCCTTCCATCAACAACCTCTTTCCAACGTTTATTTATTTAACAAAATAACCAGCATTATTGTTATGAAAGGTCCAAACTAGGCAAGCAACATGTAGCTGTTTCCTTTCTTAGGCAACAACTAATACCAATGTTCTAAGGAAACAACGTGAATCTCAAGGTTAGTCTAGGTGATAAAAACAGTAAACAAACTCGTAGCATAGTTGTTAGCAGTCATTGAACTCGTTGCGTAAGTGATACATTAGTAAAAGGCCGTACCGTTTCATTACGTGAGGTTAGCACGCACCTACGTTTACTTAATAGTGACCATAACAATGAGTGATCATTACTAGTTCTTTCATCTTCACACCTATACTGTGAAAGTAGGTTTATCAGTATTTACATCATGAATATATCTAATAATATATTATATAATATAATACTATATAATATACTATCACACCAGATCACTAACATGTAGACAAAAGGACAGAGAGCTAAGATATTCAACTTTTTATTTCACTCCCCTTCAACAAATTCATAATTCTCTTCATACACTTCATTATTAGTAATATACTATTACATAAAAAGTTTCTAATAATAGTTGAAATCTTACTGTAACGTCGCGTCGTCAGAAAGAAAACCTTAAAAATACTAACTGCATTTTTACCGCGACTCTAGAGTCTTAAAAGTTAAAATGAATTTCTTTATAAACCTTTTAGGAAATAAAGCTATAGTTGAATGAATGGCTCAATAAAACGCCAATAAAAGAAACACATCCCACAATATATTTATAAAAAGGGAAATAGCAAAATTGAGGCCATAACATATCCAAATCAAGACAAGAAACACAAACGATTCCCCAGTGACATAAATAAACAAGGATTAAAATTAATGATCCACGTCTTTTAAATTCCAAGGTTCAACAAACATTCGTAGAAAAAAGATCTAGCTCATTGAAAAACAATACGAGAAAAACAAACGCGAACAAATGACAGTCTGGGATCTGTGACAAGCGTCACAGGAAGAGGGAGACGCTGAAAATAGTATAGTTGACGATGCAATGTAAACTGCTGACGGTTTTAACGATGCAACAATAGTTCAACAGAATTATTAGTAAGATAATTGAGTGAATGGTATTCATCAAGGCTCTCTCTAAAGATTACTTTAACGACTACTTATAGCTACCGAAGTACCGATACGACCACATATATGCATTGCTAGGTGAAATTGATGTTATAAACGATAAAACAGTGTTATCAACAATTATATCTTATTCTATTATTGATCCTGAAATAATTGAGTTAATTGACTGATAGGAAATATTAAAACCATACGCTAATCTATATATATAAAAATCAATTGCTGTTCGTTAGTCTCGCTAAAACTCGAGAACCGCTCTGCCGATTTTGATGATTTTGGTCTTGAAATATTCGTGAAAGTCCAGGGAAGGTTTAAACGGTGACAAAATATATGGGGATCTAAAATTCAACGCGTACGGAGTAGCGGGCATCAGCTAGTGGAAAATAAAACACAACGAGATCGCTTCTGTACCTATGCATCGGTTCTACGTTCATTTTCCGTCGTCACCAAGGCGAACGAGTGTTCTAATATTCGTGACAATATTGTCAACGCTTATTAGATTTACTAACATATCCACAGTATTAGCGGAGCGGATTTTAGAAGCCTGAGTTGACATGATCCAGTAAAATATACGTCAGTAATGTCACTTTTCTATTTCGGCAACTAACTACCTACTTTACAAAAACATGATAAAAGTTAAACAGTAAATTAGATTATGTTACAGAACGATATGCGGTTACATAATGTGTAATCCATCAAGCGAAGAGCGCAACACCATCAAAAATCGAGTGCAGGATAAGGCAAACATTAATCATGGGCTTTGATAGAGCAAAACGAAGCAGAGGTACTCTCTAGCCATTAGAAACATGAAAGCAAAGCTACTTACTTCAAGTGAAAGTGTTATGGAATTTCGCGATGCACCCGGCCATTATTGTAATTGGAGTGAGACGGTGAGTCTAGACCAGCATAGTAGTTGCTTGTGGTTCAGAGATGGATGGGGTGCAATGTTCGCAGGCCATTCACCGCAATCATTGTAGCCACTTAGAAATTAATGCGTTCGTTATTACGTCTCTGCTCTCTTTTATAATTATTATATTCTTTATGATCTTTATATAATGTGTCATTATATCATTTCATTCGCAAACAAAATATTTGTCTTATTTATTTATTTAATAGGTATACTACTGCTTACTCCACTTACAGTTACCCAACGCGTGCAGTAAGCTAAATATGACTATGACTGTTCATTTCTGATATCCCACATAGCATTAATTGAATTTCCCACTTGTTTTAACGTTTTACATACAGCAACAACAACAACATACAACTGCGTCATAAAAGAGTCCACTTCTGTCGTCTATTCCCGAAAATCCCAATAGAAGTATGCAGAATTTCATTAATTACTATTCGCTTCTATTTTGTATTGCCTTTATAGCGCATCTTTGAATGTTAATAATAAGATACCAAGCATATATTATCTCAGTCAATTACACCTCTTATCTTTAACATTATCCCTACAATGTCAGCGTTGTTGACAAGATACGTGACACCAATGTCACCTATATAGATAACATTCTGGACCGTATAAAATGATCCACTCCGTTCGAAATACTTGCACACATCTTGCAAATAATACAGTATCAAAATGCTATGTTGCACTTACAATTTAATGGAAATTAGACTTATTCTGCAAAAAAATTCAATTGCAACGTAATAGGACTGCAAGACTGCCTTTGTTGGTATTAGGCATGCGTAATAAGAACCAACATAAAAAGCGAAAGAATCTACAGAAATGCAACAGTTGTACCAAATTCGACCAGCACAACCTAAACCGCAGTACCGATTAGTTTACTACATTAATAGAGATAATGAGACGTTTACTTTTACTTTTTGGCTACATCATAACTATTAACAAATAATAGGTGGAAAAATAAGATGTTTTATCACGCTAATTAAACACAACGTCAAACCGAGAAAGTGAAAGTGGCGCACATTTTAACTGTAAGAATGTTTGACAGTAGCATTCATCTCTACAGCTCCACAGTATGCGGTCAGAAAAATCGGGGGTCATATTTCAACTGCATTCTAATCTTATTTGATGTAAAACATGGGTAATAAATATCGGCCTGTTGCCATAGTGAGAAGGCGTTTTTCAATTATTCTCCACCTGATGTTATGTGAATCCAAGCGTTGCGTTTTTTAAGGGAGATATTAGGTATTGTCGAGAATTCTAGAATATTCCTTAGTTAACACAGCAGTCATACGAGAAAATGAGTTTGTGTCTCATCCAAAGTTTATGTGTAGTTTAGATGACACGCGTTCTTCTTTTTTAGAAACTTAAACAGGACCATAGAGTGTTTGGAAGAAAAAGTTATCGTAATTAATTTGTGATTTATAAATTTTTTAACAGTAGCTGAAGGCAAATACAAGTTAAAATTTAAAATAATAATAATTTGTGACAGTATAAAACTGTGAAAGCTGTCGCTCATACAGAGTTACGCTATGCTAAATATAATATCAAGTTATATTCGGCAGTAAAACTTCGACTTTGGACGTTAATGACTTTCCGGTTAGAATATATTAATAACATTTCACTGAAATAAACTGTAGTTTCTATGAAAATAATCTAAATACATCTTTCAGTATTACGTAACATGTAATATGCAAATTACATATCGGTCACGTATTAACAGGCAAAACATCATTCATAGTTGAACGCGATTGATTTGTGATTCTTACTATAATACTCCTTAGGTATAACTTCATCTGTACTAGCACTACTAGCTGTGCCCGCTACTCTATACGCGTGGAATTTTAGATTCCCCATATTCTGGTAACAGGTGACATTTATGAAAGTCCACATTTTCATGAATATTTCAAGACCAAAATCACCAAACTCGGCCCACCCGTTCTCGAGTTTTAGCGAGACTAACGAACAGAAATAGATTTTTATATACAAGAAGAAGACACGATAATATTTACTTCGTGTCTACCAGAACATTTGTATTCTTGAACTATTTCTCTTTTATGGAAGGTAAGATGTTCTAGGCAACTAAGCAATTTATTTAGCATGTTATTAAACATAATGTTGCCAACGTTAGATGCAGTTAACCTACATAGAATTTCTAGGAAACATCGAGGTAGTATTGGGCTGCAAGCTGCAATGCGCCAGTTGTATTCTTAGCTCTCAGCTCGACCTCTTACGATTAATCTCATATTTTAAAATTTAATATTAGTTTCTGATAATAGCTACAATATAGGTAGGTAAAAATTACATGTTTATTTTTAGCTATGCTTTTAGTTTTATTTTACAATCTATAAATGGAGCAGATAAAACAAATCTAATCTCTTAGTTTGTAGATTTTTGGGATAAATATACGGTAAATTAAAACAATCCCGATTTCGAAGACTTAGGACATGGGTAAGTTTGATTTGTAAGATTTCCTTGTGGACAGATAATAATCAAACTAAAAATATATTTCATAGCTTTATTATCAAGTATTAGTGAAACTCCAGTCAGAAATCGATTTCTTTCTTTAAACAAGCACTTTTAGAACGCTGACCATCACGTAAAACATCCAACATCCTTGAAAGTTTTATGCTTAATTTAACGATTTTCATTCACACGTCATTGATATCTTAAAACATTGGCCAAGAAACAGGAAAGATAACCTATAATTATTTTACGAGTTCCGTAAAGCTTGTATTTTGTAATTTACGATAAATGAACGATCACGTACCGAATGAGATTGACCTTTGTAAGTCAAATCAAGGGCTTCAAGTGCAGTAAGTCAGGGTCGAGTTAAGTTTGGCCTAGAATATTTTGGATTACTCGATTGTCAAGTCTTATAATATTATCTGTGTCTAAGGTGTAGTACTCGTAATTACCTGTACCACAAAATTTTACGATTAAGTAAAACAAGTTTTACATTAAAGGCTGGCTCTATGGTCCTGGTTTTTTTTAGCAGGAAAGACTTGCAATATATTATATTAGCTTTCACTAATTTCAGTGCTAAAATAAGGAGTCTAAAAGAAAATCCATGCTTTCTACGTCATCGAATTATTGTCTTAACTGGTAGTCAGTGAAACATCATCCTCAATTTAATTCTATCAAGGCTGCAATTAAAACTGTACGCAAATTAGACACGCACGTATATCTAGGATGCATAACAAAGCACATTAAAGAAACTAAAGCCTTAGAAGACTCCACAAAGGTCACATCAAACATAACCACGCGAACCAAACATTAGTATAAACCAGTACCAAGCATGTTAATTATCGAATTAATCGCAATTAATTATTTAAGTTGTTACTTTTAACTAGCTTATTTGTTAAACTTCAAAACGTTTAGGAGAAATAGTTGGACTTCTATTAAGATAAAATTAATTGTAACATGCCATTAAGTATGGTATGAAGAAATAGCGTACAAATACAATGCACAGGAGATTAACATAACAAATAGAATACAATTTTTGTCACTAATTTTGACACTTGTATTAGCTAAACTTAAATTAATATAGTTTAGCTGTCTACCAGCATGTGACGCTAAGAACGTAAAAAAAGAGCTGAAAAGAAACAGAGCTTTAAGTAAAATACGACGAAAAATTATTTAAATTTGTACTAGGAGCACAATTAAATGATGCAACCACGAGTAGAGGATAACATAACATGACAAAACAAAAAAGAAATTATATCAGAGACAAAAAAAGTGAAAACAATGCGTTAGTTAACAAGAAGAATGATATTACGACACAATATAGGAACTGTTTGTGACAATATAAGAAGTGTTACAATTTCATATCTATGTAAACCATGTGAACGTCTTGTTCCGTTGCATCTTGCGTAAATATAGTAGCTCAATAGGAAATGTTTGCATTTCGCGCTAAATTCAGCAAAAACCATTAAAACCTCTCTCTCTCTCCAGCCCATTTACGTCCCACTGTTGAGCACGGGCTTCCTCCACTTTGGGAGGAATTATGGTCTACTGTGACGCGCTGGCCAGGCGTATTGGCGCAGGGTTTATTTTCGAGTTTTCCGTCTATCACAGAGGGTGTTATCTGTGTGCAATATCCCTTAGCTGACGTTTGCAGCACCCTTGGGAGGGGATGGGGTGGTGACACTTGTATTCTTAATCCGTCACCACACGGAGATATTATTAATAAAACCTAATAATGCTAAATTGAGAAGACAATAAACAGCTATGGGAAAACAAAGGACTTATTACATTGGATCGAAAAGACGAATTCCGAAATAAATGAAAATGTTGTTAATATCACCAAATATTCCGCAGAAAATACAAATGGTATGGGATGAATAGCACAAATCAATCAATCAGTATTGTTCAGAGGCACTTGCCGCCGATTTCCTTTGTTCCGTCGGACAATAGACCTGACAGTTTAATAGAGAACTGAGGTCAACATCACTATTCATTGTTACATTCTTATATATTTTCTCAAATTGAACATCATGATCAAAACATGATTTATTACCAACAACACAACTATTAACAAACAAAATTCATATGGATGCAAGGTCAACTGAAACGATATGAATGTAGTTTTAAAACTTTAAGGACTAAACAATGTAAGAAAGTATTAAATAGTCTTTAAAAATAGAAATTTTCTTTAATCATTTAATAAACATTCTTTATTTCACAATTTTCAATAGAATAATGAACATAAAAAAGAAATGCTGATAGTTACGAATTAAGATAATCAAAAAGTAAGAGTAGTAGGAACAATACGAGCTGCACAGAGCTTTGTTATAGTAGCAATTATTCTTGTAAAAGATAAATCTTCCATTATAATCGGTTTCTAAAACATCAATCAAATTACATCATTGTGTTCAAGCATTCGGTTATAACAGTTAATATAACATAACAGTTATTATAAATTTGAATGGAAACTGTAACAAAATGAATTGAATTCATGATTCAGTTTAAGTTGTGATGTGATATCATACTTCTTAGTCCGCATAATCTTTGTAAGAGGTAATATAATAACTTGCATTGCTTGATAGAAATATTTGCTATCATATCAGTCCATGTATTTGGGTAAAATGGTAATCTACAAATAGTTTCCAGTTTGCTAGATAGAGCATATTATACTTCGATGCCATAGAAATATTTTAAAGTATTGACAGCTCTTTCCTGAAAATATACTAATATGGCCTCTAAATTCACCAGCCTTCCGAAAATCGTTAATATTTATAATGGATTGTTGTTCCCATGAAAGTGTTGGCAATTTCCTGACAGGATGAGGTCAAGTACTGTCGACACAATCACGGTGATGGCGTGCAAATATAGGAAGGAAATCACGCCCTGAATTTTAGGTTCAGACGGCGGCTACGGACGGAATGTTATTTGGTAGTAATTGTCCTTGTATCATTATCATGTACAATCCTCTCAGTGCAGCAGTAATTAGCTACAGAAGCAGGGAATTAGGTATATTGTATCTATAGTTGATTAAAAATTTTCAGCAAACTGATTTCTGTCCTTGAGTGTTTAGAAGTCAGCTAAAAGTAAAATTTATTATGGAGGTGATACTTTAACTTTGTTAATATCACGCACAAGTCACGGAAGTTTTTCATTACAGTCATATTATAGTCTAAAACCAGCACGTGTATCAAAGAACCCATCCAATCTAAGTTTGTATTGGTAACTCATTCTAATTCATAGATGTATTCACTAGTTTCTGGTATCAAAAATAATACAAAGAGAAATAAATATGCCATTAGTATGCAAAAATGATATTGGTGACCGCACGCCTTCTATCTTTCTGTAAAAGGTATGTGTTTGATACTTGCATACAAATCATTGAGTGGGCTAACCGGCATAGGCAGACTAATGATAGTATGAACATGTGGGCGAGGCTTAAGGAATAAATGCTAGTAATGGAAGAAAGATTTACGTTCTTTGTTACAAACATGCACCAAAGTGTTTATACTTAGGTTTCATAAGACTTACAAGTGTTAGTTTTAACACATGAAGCCTATGTGAAATTAAAAGGGGATAAGAAAGCGTAAATTATTATTGTATTTAGACATGTTATTAATAACAAATTTGTATTACACGAGTTCTTAAACATTGTGTGCTCCACGAATACAATATTTTAAATCCCGAACGAAATCTGTTATTGGCTATGTAGGCGCAGCACGAAGTGGAATACGAAAATATATCAGTTCATATGTTCAGTACCTTATTAGGCTTGAAAAACTAACTATAATCGTATTGTAGAAAACACCTGATCAATTACGAGTGTATTAAAAAAAAAATGTACATGTTTGTTTAATTGATATTCAAAGAAATCCAAATACTAATTCCGTTGTATAAAGGACACAAATGCGTAAAGAAAATATTTAATAACGTTATGTCAATTGCATATTCAAAGATAATAGACGCGAAGATAATAGAAAAAAATTCAAATTGCATTCATAAATTCAACAAACAGGTGTTTCGTATTGTATTAAAATTTACAGGTTTATTTCACAATATAATATTATAAAAAGATAGTTTAGTGCAAACTAGACTCGCTTTTGGAGGGTTCCGTTCTGACAAGACAGAAGAATTTTTGTTGTATTTAGTCCTAACATAGTCCTAAATTAATTTACAAAAAAATATGTACACCTAGTTGAAATGTACCGCCTATATTTCGTTCAGCTGCATAGGTATATTACAGATCATATGATTCAGCTCAGTAATAGACAAGACGGATAGGACAAACGGAGCTTAGTTACACTTTGTATAGGGAGCTCCAAAACCTTTTATTTTCACCCCACTTGTTCAAATTACACAAACCACGTATTTTGATAGTAATAAATGTCCATGTAACTATAATTTAAAAGAAACATTGGTGTCAATAATATGCGAAGTAAGTTTTAAATTGCGTACATAATTGATGGCTGCAGTAGAAATATTATCCAGGTCAATTGGTGTATTATTTAATTTATCGCTTATTATATCATAGCAGCAATCTGTGCGTAAGGAAACGTCGGGAAGTCCTCTTACAGCGGCAAAAGAAAGTCGTTTAAGGAATATATTGAACGAAGTGAACTAGATTCGAATCTAAGCTATACGTAATTTTAACTTAAAAGAGTATCATGTTTAACAACATATTATATCTAACTTTGGCAGCAACTTCAAATACCAGTACACTAAGCTCTAGTATTAGAAATTTCCAAAATACACTACGTTAAAGAATTTTATTAAATAATTAATGTTGCATGCAAGTCCTGATAAAACGTTCCTTTGAATACGGGCTTATTAGGCATGCATAACAGAAATTCCCAGTACCCAGCAAGTCCTACTGAATATCGAAAATGATGCTCATATGCGGGAAAATTATAGTTTGAAAAAGCCACATGAGGGCTCTATCACCAATGAAAGTGACATTAAACCTAATAACACAGGAGATAATTAGCTAGGATCTTTGCTTTAGAAAGAAAGAAAATAAATTTATTCTTTCTTTCTTTAAGAAACACCTGTAGGTGTTTTTTAACAGTAAAAAATTATGCAATAGTAATTGAACCCATTTATTCTATTAGCTTGGTAAAACATAATTCATTCAAGCTAAATAAAAAGCCTACAAAATTCAACATTGATCCAAAAATAAAACTAAGATACTAGTATAAAAAATAGACTTCATAAATACTGCTTTTAGATTCCGGCAAATGGTTACGCGTTTTTGCTACATAATTGATTTGAAAGTAGATTGTAGCTCCACTAAGTGTAAACGAAATGGAAATAATAAATATAATCAATGACAAGCCGAGAGACAATACTGCATTTATTTGTATAAAGCACAAAGTATAAAGCATTGCATAATCTGATTGTGATAACGGAATATGACAGGCAGCTATCAATATTGTAGAAGATAAGTTATATTGATACGATAATGGAAGGTGTAATGAGAATATGAATACATGCTACTGATGGTGCTAAGACGAAAGTTTCTGGCATATGTGTACGGCAAAAAATACGTAAAAGCTACTTAAAGAATTTTGATGAAGACAGCAATATTCATTTAAAATATTGAGATACATAGAAACTCCTTACAGCTGACGTATGCGGAAATATCCTGTAATATATGCAAGGTAGTGCTTAAGCACCTGACTTTTTGGATGGATGCCTATCGCTAATCGGCCAACCACCTCCATATATTTGACCTTTTGCCAAATTACGTTACCTAGGTTAAGCTGCAGCCTGTCTAAGTACCATCAGGATGCAATTGGTTTGTAGTTTTATCACTGGCGTACTAACTGCAGTTCGTATAAAATTTGTTCGTCTAAAACCGAAGCCATACATATGTTAAGCCGAAAAACACCTACTTTAACTTGGATCGCCAAAGCATTGGTACAAATACCTTCATAGATACAACCTAATCACATAATTACTCAAGCTTCTGTTAAGGAATACGCCACATACGTAAATATATTTGTGTATACCAAATAGGATCGAGATTCACAAACTGGCCTTATACAGAAACGAGTGTCTGGCGTCCAGTCGCGCCCACAAGGTGACTCATGCTGTGATGCAACAAGATGCTTTTGCAAGTGGGATGTTACATGTAATTGGAATTTATATTGTTGATATGGGTAAGTTATTACCGGTATGTATCCAGTTCAATCTCGACATAATTTATAATATAAGTTGTAGTAACACTCACAAACAACAAAATGCGAAAAGCTAAGATTATAAAGCGTGTAGAACTAAGCTATACACTCGAAGGGGCTTTTTGATAAAATTCTATATAAAGTGAGAAAAGGCTAAAGATAAACTTTAATTTTATAATTAAGGATTAAATGTGCCGGAACTTAAAAATGCTAATCATAGTTAAATAATATTTTATTCAAGTATCCGGAAGAATGGGGACAAATGGCGTGAAATAAGTAGGTGTAAAAATAGGTCATTGAGCGGTGCTATAAGGTTTCCTATAAACAAGCGGTCGCATGTGGTCAATACCTACGTGTAGGTTAGCTATTATATTATTATATTAGAGTAGGTAGCGCAGTAAATAAATATACACTTAGAAATATTAATTGCCGATTGTAATCTTAACAAACGGAGCCTATCTTATGAAACTATGTTCCCTGTAATCTTCCGATTTGCAAAATCTCGTAACTGTTTTAAGACTAATAATTCCAGATAAAAAATAAGGTAAATCTATGTCGAACTATAATAACAGAGTGCGATTGCGGTTATAAACAGTCACCTCAATAAAAACTCATCTAGATTGCTTATTGAACAAGCCAATAGAAAAAAGGTAGTCTAGAAACCAGGTATCAAGTTTAGCTATGCGTGACTGGTCGATTGGCTCAAATTACTATCTTCTATCAATCAGAACGATATGTCACCGATACTGGTTACAGTTACGATATAACATACCAGTATCGAATTTTGTTATTAACTTGAAATACGACGTAGATCATGACTAGTTTTTATCTAATTCATGCAACTCACTTGTTAATAGCTAAAAGAATCATGTGAAATTACATTGGTTAGATATTTATTGAACATCTTTATTAATTCAATAATTTTAGCTAAATCTAAAATCATCTTGAATAAAGGCAAAATTGTGGTTAAAATGTAAGCGTACAGAAATCTTATACTTTACTATGACGTAAGTCTGACCACCGCTGACTGTTAGTGCATTTATAGGTTTCTCTTGAGTTTAAAATGTATTAACTTTCACACAGTTTAAAATTCTTATTAGTCATGCCTGCCTGCAAGTTATTAACACCTAATAAATGAAACTGATGATAAAATCAGTAATATCGAAAGTTTTTTGCAAATGAATTTGATCGTGACACAATTCGAATAGATTTAAATCTTATCTTAGAATCAGACAATTCATCCAAATTGACAAATTGAGTCCGTTCAGATGATTCAGATGGAGAACTATTGTTAACATGTTTTACTTAGCCTAAACCACCAGCATTTAGTTATTTGAAAAAAATATGAACGAAGGGTATAATAATCATTCTTATTCCAGTCAACTTAATTAAGACGCTAATATTATCATGCCATCGTGAATTAACATCCTTATTATGAAATTAATATCACATGTTATTAAAACGTTGTCGGTGGAAATTAAATACAATGTCACTCAATGTCTTGAACATTTTCGACATATTGCGTCAACATTCGCATCATGTATTGACGAGTCGAATCTAAGCGATGGTTTCTTCAGCATAGGAAGACAATACGACTGTAAAATATGTAATTAGGAAACAAGCTGTGCAAATAATACAGTAGATATTAGACCTAAAAAATGACCACCGAGACCGATCACAATCTTTATACCAACATCAGCAATAACATCTTGTACAGAAAAATGTCTAGTCATTAACTTCAATATATTCATCAGCAGTATTCCCCTCTAAAGTAAAATATAAGACTCACCCAGAAACACAAATACCAGTCATACCAGAATGAATTACGATCACACCATAGTTCTCCGTAAAACATACCGAACGCTCCTCTATCTATTGACAACGCCAAGAATGATTGTACCGCACAGGTATGCTAATAGCATCACACATTGTGTTAGCCAAGTTTATTTGACAAACTATGCGGGATGAGATGATGTAATTAAAATTAATATATTCATGAAACGACTTTATTACTTGTCACGCTACATCTATCCATTCAGCCTGTAAACATATCAATTTAGGAATTTTCTTCATAAAAGAAAGGTATTTTGGCTACTGTACCTACTACGATGACCAGAATTAGCAAGAACTATATTTTCGTTATGGTTTAAAACATGACATTTATTTTAAACATCAAAGGCATATTTAGGGTTTTGAACAAAAAAGAAATAAGATACATTCATAGGATCACTTGTCTTTTGGTGTCCGTCTGTCTGTCAAGTTTTTTTTAAATAACTACTGATTTAGGAGTAGAAGTGACAGCTTGTGATATGAAGACCGCTGTAGAAAGACCGCTACAGCTGTATATAGATGTAAAAGTAAAGCGAATACAACGTAACACAAAAGTTCGTTGACACAAACGGTGAGATACGTATCATAAGTGCGTAGACGCACTGACGCCAACCACACTATTTGGAGTACACATATTGGTGACAAAATTTTTATTTCAATTTATTCGTAAAATACATTTGGCCTAAACGAAAAAGAGGTCTTCAAAAACCGAATTTTAAGATATATAAAAAATAAGAGGCAAGCTATGTGATTCATCGCTGATTTGAGTTTTCATGGGTGTAATAATATCTAGCAGAACCTAAAATCCTGCATCCTCGTCGATTTTGAGTTCTATTCAGAGCTCTGATCTGATCGGTCCAGGAAACTAGTCACAAACTATGGAAGATTTTTAAATATCTTTTGAGCACCAAAGACTTGAAGAGGTATTTAAAGAGCGCTTTTGCACGAAAGCGAAACTAATATTATATGTCATACAAATGTTTGTACTGCGCCTGCGTCTGGGTGTTTCTATGTATTATAAGTATGTATTTACAAAAGAAAAGTAGTATATGTAGTCTATCCGTATCTGGTACCATAATACAAGCATAGAAATATAGCTTACTTTGGGACCAGAGGACGTTGTGTGAAATGTCCTGAATATTTATTTATTTATTATTTATAATATTCGTATTTATAATTTAGGTACTCAAATATTAATTTTAATGCGTTATTATTCTGTCATAATTAATGTCTCATCAGTATGCAAGCGCACCGACTCTGAAACGTTAACAATCACCTGCATATGAGTCACTGACTACAGGTTTTCTGCATTTGTTATATTGTGCTACAATGTTGAGGACGAATTGTCTGTTTATGGATAAATTTGACAGAACCGGTAATTTACTGACTCAATAGTATAAAATGAGTTTCTTTTGGCAGGTCATTGACGAAGCAATTAAAGATAAATGGATTTACTTTAAGCGGGTAGGTATTACTAGCTTCTTTACAAGATGGAATTCAATTTTAAGCTAACAGATATTCAAAATTGTTGCTATGTGACAATTCATTAGTCTAATCACACCATGGCTTTTGTGATGATGATAAGTCTAGTTAACTATGTGTTATTCTTATGTATAATTAGCTATAAAGTCTGTCTAACCAGCTGTTTGAGCGCAAAGAAATAAAAGACATACAAATTCAATCAGTAGGATGTTAATATTTTATACCCATTGAGACTGATTTCTTTCTGTGTTTAGGACGGACTGTAAGGTTCCAAATAAATGCATTTTTTTTAATGTCATGTTTTATAATTTTTGCTTTTCTTCAAACTCATTAAAATAATTTGATAACAAATCTTTTACGTTAAAGAACCACAAAACCACGGTATTTCCAAGAAGACTAATTTAAATCAAACGCAGTGTTTCGTTTGCGGAAGCATTTGATAGAAGTCTCCAATGATGGATAGGCAAGCTTTATATAGATCACACGCTCAATGAAAAATGGAACCAGATGAGTGTTTGAGATTGTTCAGCGTGGCGCCTAATGACCAGGGGCGTGCGCTCCATTAAGGCAGAAAAGCACTGCTTTACTTGCCATTCACAGATATTTTAATAAAACGTTCGTATGTTTTAGATGACTTTATTCATTTATTTACTATTAATTAAACAAAATATTATAACTTAAAAACGCCTAATAATTCATAAATAGCACCAATATGTGCTTGCAAATTGCTTTTTGCCAGGCGTTTGGCGAAGGAATAATATTGGTCAGACGTAGCGTAGGACAAGCTCGACACCTGCCTGCCATGAGTTCATATGTGTGTAGAAATTTTGGTGTCCGTGCACAGTTTACAAACGCACACAGGCTTGCATATTGAAGACGCCTTGTACTGCATGTCATGCGGCATGCTTTGACGATCGGATGTTTCCGCGAGTATTCGGCGTTCGTTCGTTACTTATAATCCGAATAAATATAATAGTCGGAAGTCTAATAAATCACGTATGCATTTTTGTTTAGTAAGGTTTTATCTATTTAAATAGCAGAAATATTTTGGTTCGACGGAGGCCATTTTATTTTATCGTGTGATTCATTGAACTGTTTAATATTGAGTTTCTATAATTTAATAATTGTATGGATTTTCGTTTGTTGATTTTAAAATGTTATTTGATTGTGAAATGTGGGTTGATAGTGTGGGTTTGTTAAAAATTAAAAATAACAAGTTCTCACAAATGTCATTCAGTGAAAAGATTCTGTGTACCCGAGTAACGACAACTAAGCCAGCAAAAAGGTATTGTAACTCGAAAACTTCATGTTAAAAGTTATGAAACGTATGTACATACGTACATGTACGTATGTATGTACGTACGTAGTTATTGTTTAGTAATTCTAGTACAGTGTGGACTGATTCAGGATATTCAGATTTAAATTTGTTCTGTTGGCATGGTTTCCGACTTAGAGATCCGTCGCGTGGCTATGCTAAAAATCTATAAAAAAAAGTTTTTATGACTGAGTACAGCACCGCATACCCTGAGTCATATTCCTGTGCACGCCACTGCTAATGACGTAGATAAAGAGCGCTTAGCGCACTCTAGTTATTTTACAAAAGGAAACATTATTTGTTATAGTTTCTGACGAATAGCTTTAATAAATTTTATTTTGTAATAGCATAGCAAGTCAATTTCAAAAAATAATAAATTAATGTAGAAATACATGTACAGTCATTATTTCGGTCCAATTGTGTTCTGTAAAGAACACTAAGTGATCGATTGATCGAGTTGGTGCAAACCGTTCAATAGATGGCGTTGTACACAAAACATCGCACGATGTTTAACTCACATTGAGAAGATTGTAGTGGAAGATTTGGTAAACTTTATGCGGGAACCATGATAGCTCAGATGGGAGAGCAACGGAACGGTATTCCGGGGTCGTGGGTTAAAGTCCCGCTCATGGTTATCATTTTTTCCACTATAATTTAGTTTATTTAGGTTTAATAAAGTTAAAATTGTAGTGTTTTGCATGGACTACAATTATCCAGTGAGCTGGTAAAAGTACCATGAAATTAGAATGGATAAAAAAAGAATCACCAAGATAGATGGTCGCCTGATGGTCTGGTGGCAACTAGACAGGTCAACCACAAAAACAGAGTCGTAAAGCTATTTAAATACTCTATGACTTATATAATACAGCATAACAAAACGTTATAATTAATGTATGAGAATATTTTCTTAATTGAATGCATATTGTGTGTGAGTTTATATTGATATAACTTGTGTTTTATTTGACTAATGAAACAATTTTTTTACATGCAATTACCGTATAAGGAAGTAACTGTGTGACTGAGACTTTGCTTATTGCTGGATTCATGTTCTTGCGAGTGACTATTTTATTTATTTTTAATGTAAAATCTACATATTTATGAATGATGAATACCCTTGATGTTTGCCCATGTCCTCTCCCTTCAGAAATTTATGATTATGCTCAACAGCGTTATATATAACAAATATCCAGCCCAAATGAGCTAAAATACAGCTGAAATACGAAATTAAATTTATGTTTTTCTAAGACCCATCAAAATAACCATTGGCTGACGATTCTTCCTGTGGACGAACTATCCCATTATAATCACTGTTGTTTAAGCGCCGGGTCAAAAATAGAATCTTTATAAAGAACTAAAGGTAAGCAATATTTCCTATAAGCGAAAAGAAAAGTTGGCACCGTGTAACGTGATGAGACCATTATCCAAGGGAACTTACTTTCTAACTACTGTCATCTGTCATTCAAAGTGGCTGATTCATACTCTCTCTTTGTAAACAACACTTTTATAGATCAAGAGTACGTGATTGATAGACTTACATCATAATAGGTATATGACCTTGGTCTTTATCTACAAAAGCCATTCTTAAATACCGGTGTATGGTTTATATAGATCGCTTTTGAACCTTTGCATCTGCTATGCTATAGGTACCTATATGTTACGCCAAAGACTGATATACTAGTAACATAATATCTTTAATGTAAAGTTGTGTAAAAATTTCGAAAGTCCAACTCCCGTTTCAAATGTCGCCAAAATTTCACTCTGTTGGATCAAAAACCAAAAACTACGCAGTATTCGACATTTATTTTGTTAATGGTGCGAAAATTATATTATTTACTTATATAGGATTCTATTACGTTCATAAAGTTGTTTTATCTAAATAAATAAGTTGCACAAGAGGCTAATTATTGCTATAAATTGCATTAAAATTGAAATCTATATGATAAAACCCTGGTAAGACATTATTTGAGACGACCAATTGTCGGCCAGATGTTAAGTGAGCCACTTTTCTCTGTGTGTGACGATCACAGCACGTTTGAGTCTATTCCAGTGTATGACTCATATCTGGGTAGCGATTATAAATAATATAATAGGCGGTCGTTCACTCGCCGGATTACGGTCGAGTAACATGTTAAGTAATTACCTATTTGTAGAACGTAGGTCAAGAATATAATGACTTTAATGTTTGTCTAAGTCGCAGGCTATAAATTTTATCAATAGGCATTTCTATCGATTAGTTAAGAGAGGAGGAAGATTGGTATATGGAGCACAGTTAAAGTAAAAACTGCTTTTTAGGGTTTCGTAAAACCCTTATAGGATCACTCCGGTGTCTGAGTCTGTCTGTCAAACTTTTTTTACTCATCAACGGCTGAAGGTATCAACTTGAAACTCATATCAAATGTAGATCTACGCGGTCCCTTACTTCAAAAAATATAATCAACCTGATTTCTCTAAGCAATTTTTCCAAAGGTCATATTTTTCCAGGATCATAACATGAAGTTTGTAAAAGCGCCATCTAACACGTAACAATCACAGCATAGCGCTTGCATTTCCGATACTTATTCTAACGATATTGCATTAGATTAGCTGTTTTATAAAAATAAAAGATAGAGGAGAGTACTAAAAATTTATAAAACCAATTTAAATTTGTTTTAGGTTTTAATTATAACATTTAAACATGAATGTTATTAATAAGATGGTCTAGACGTCGTATGCCCATTTTCCACTTTTGTTTACTAAAATCTTATTAATCATAGGATTTTGGAACTGAAGTGCTATTAAATTGTTAATGAATTAATAGTTCTTATTGACATAGAAAATACATTTACATAGTATGGAATTTCATGTTCAAAGAATTACATTTTTTCGTCTGTAATGTGACGTCACTTCAAGTAAAGTCAAAATCTGTATATCGTATGTAGGTGGCGCTAATTGATTTAAATTCTCGCTATTAAAATGTTCATTGTGTAATTAGTAGGTAATTGTACTGCGTTTTAAGTTTTGTGTAAGTTTTATGACACTTGTACACTACTACTAAAGGATTTTATTTTGTACTAATTAACTGTAGCGTATAATTTATCTATCTATACATATCTATGCTTTTCAATCTACATATTCATAATAACTTATCGGAGGTTTAACCGGAGACTTTATCGGAGAGATAATATACGTTTTAGCGTAAAAAAAGTTTTGACAATTTTCGCGAACCGATTTTAGCGAACTTTTAAACCTAACCTGATAAGTAAATAAATATGAATAAGACCAATAGTAGATACGAAACCCTCGGTGTGCGAGTCCAACTCGTACTTGACCGGTTTTTTTTTTGAAGACTTAAGTTCTAATAGGACTTTTCTGTCCAAACCATGGCGATGCAAACTAAAAAGCAGAATAAACACACCTACTTATAAGTTTTTAATAAACCTTTTAAATCAGGATTTTTATTTAGATATTAATCTTTAATCCATAGTAAAGTGATTATTTTTGGCTATAGGTAAAGTATTTCAGTTAGGGTTAGGACAACTTACTAATCACCTAGAGTGTAGTGACGTAGTGAATCTATCTCTTCCCTAAGTATAATCTTAGGATAAGCGTTTTGTTTGCCAACCCGTAGGACAAGATTGGTCTACTAGGGTCAACCAATTTAAAAACTGACAAAGAGGTTTTTGACACGCTTTTAAGATTGATATTCAACGAAGAAAACTGTTAGAAAGTTTTAATAATTTTCATTTGCATAAATGCCTTGATTTATTTTAACATAAAAATGTATTTACTGAAAGAAATTTACATACTTGAATTCTTCGTTGCATCCGTCTGAATTGTAGTTAAAATTTTATATTTTCACTAATTATGTGGCAAGTACAAAGTAGTAAGAAATACAATGACATCATCCCAGAATATGGTCGAGATAATTGGACAATGAAACAAATGATGTCCGTCTCTCTGAAGATATTATTATTGCAAATAAATTAATAATAATCAGTCAAATCAGTCATCAAGACGTCGCACGTACAGATAATGGTGCCGATTCTACATGCACAACTAAACTTAACTTGACTAAAAAATGAAAACAACTATTGCTGTATTTTGATTATTTGGCTATTTTATTGTGCACTATTATAATTATTATAATCCTTAGTCTATAATAAACAGATTTGCTAACAAAAAAATTTCGTTAACATTACGGAATTGGGTTATTGACACAATCAATTTTCATTTTTTAGTTAAGTTTAGTTGTGCACGTAGAATTGGTACCAATGTCACACGCTAATAACCATCCGTCTCGATATATTTTCATACACGAACAATTAATATACGAATTTAAGATTGTTAATTTCATGAAGCCGTCAGTAATTGGTGATATGAATCACATTGTTCCTCAGACATTATTTGTGCTAACACTAACACAAGTATGAAGCGACGATCTAGTTAAGATCGCAGTGAGCCACTGTATTTAAACAATGTAGGACCGTGTGTTGTGTTCTATAAGGAAGAACCTAGAGCGGAAGTGGACGAAGAAGGATGGAAAAGAAACCAATTACAAAAAGATCCCTTCGAACAACAGACCTTAAGATATCATATAACGTAGTATAATATCTCCTTCAGAAGCGAATGTAAGTCACACCAATCTAAAACCTAGTTAATGCGTATGTGTAACTTCGTAGAACTATTCCTCTAAGCCCAACAATGCATTATGACGTATGCAACGCACTAATGGTAGTGGAAAGTATTACCTGGAATGACCACGTCAGAAACCAAGTGATTATGATGTAAAAAGTGTTACGCTCTAATTGATTCAAATATGTAGATGGCAATTCAATAATTAAAAACGTCTTCAAGCATTCATGGTGAAAGAATATCCATATAATAAGGGAACAATCATTTCTCATATACGTATTGATGAAATATTACCTGACAATTGCGCTAGTCACTTACATAACTAAATTAACTTTAATCCAGATGCGATTAATTGAGTTAAACAAACAACATCAAACAATTTTGTCGTGACCACGCTGGCAGCAAAGACTCCGAATAGTTGAGAGAAAACTTAAAATAAATAAGCTCAAATGCATAAGAGTTATCTCAGTCAATGTGGAAATAAAGTCAAATTCATTACTTCCTATTAGAGGTTTTATTTTATACCAGTCAAAATTCCACTGTGTAAAGATTTAGATTTTCGCCTATGCTTAAAGATGAAGGTCTACGCTGATGAAACTTTATATTCTATTTCAATTACACATAATAACATTTTCAATACGATGCTTTATTTCGCAAGTCGGTTGAAGCGAAGATTTATTCCTCTCCCTTGTATAACAACTGTAGAAATCACTCTACAAATATATTTCTGTTGTAGTAATAACAGTTATACATTCTAGTTTATTAATCAAAATGTTCTGAACTATTATGTTAGTGAACGGCAACCTTAATAGCTTCACATGATTTATGAACTGCTTTCATTATATACCGGCTTTCTATATAAAAGGTCAGAATAGCGAAGATGCCATTAATTAATAGCGAATTTTAAAAAATAAAATTTATTACTTAATAGTAATAGGGAATAATATTTTCTAACACTTGCGCGACTCATCTGTTTAAAATAAAACTACTTTTTACGGATTTAGACGCGTATAGATTATATATATATATGTTTAGTATAGGTATAGTAAAAGTCTATCTTTATGGTCAATGTAAAATTAAAATCGAATGTGGGTAAACCCTGTAATAACTGATCGTAGAAGACACATTACAGCTCAGTCTCACCCGTGACCATGGTGACTGCAAAGGCTCCGAAACGGCGGGCCAAAATTTAAAACAAATATACGCGTCTAAATCCGTAAAAAGTAGTTTTATTTTAAAGTAATAGGGAATTTGGAGTAATTTTCTGGTAGCCTCGGACCATGTTGAAAAAAAAATAAAAAATAATATGATAATATGATATAAAAAATATGATGATGATGATGTTTATTTGTCGCATCAAGCGGCTTGATTATCTCGCTATCATTATCATACATAATGGGACTGTACTAAGCGTATCTACTTTAAAATCGTTCACTGCACAAACTAGGGAAATCTTGAAGCTAAATCTCGTGTTAACATAATAATTGAATTCTTATGACTTAAAGCATCTTTAATATTATGTTAAATATTTGTAGATTTATTACTTTATAGGTCATGATCACTATTAGCAGCTGCTTATTGGTATTGCACCTACAAGAATCATCACAACTCATAGTGCAGGCGGATAAGCAAATTCTGCAAAAACTAGTTGTAGGAGTAACGCAAGGCTTGTTTTAAAATACTTGAGAATACTATATACCTATCTATAAGGAATGCAATGAATATAAAGTTTAAGAATAAGTCTTAATACAGTAGTAATACATTATATGAAAAATAAAAAAAAACAACAAACTTCGAGGGTTTCGGTCATATGATCTTTTTAGATTAAATTACTCCCCCCAGCTGTAAACGTGTAGTTAAATAATTAACGTAGCTTCTGTTAGAAGAAATTAATCAATGAATTATTGCTAAGTGTTTACATCCTGTGTAATGGTTTATCGGTAAATATGTCATCATTGACAGTAAGATTGTTAAGATGCCACCCACACACTCACAAACAAAATACTCATTAAGTAGCACAACGGAACACCACTATTTGTATCCTAAATCTCCATAATCTGAAAATACGAATGGAAATGAGAGGTGCAAGTGTGCAACACTAATAAACCAATTGCTGTTAAATTTCAACCCATATTGTTAGACAGTTAAGGTTGATGTTAAGTGAACATAGGGATGGTGCGTCAAAATACACCCCCGTTGTAAACATCCGGTATTTAAATCGTGAACAAAAAGTCTTCATTTTACAAAGTGCTTTTTCTTGTTAGAACAATCTGGTGAGTTTCAGTACTGGATCCTATCTAGGGATTAGTGTTCGCTACCAATCGTAAATATTAAAAAATATTTAGAAAAGTAACTGTGGTGGATTGAAAATTATCTGTTAGTAACCAGTGCATTGAAATTCAGAATACTACTAACTGCCGACGCATCAGCTGTGATAGAGCTGCTGTCTGAAATCGATTGCGATTTTAGTTCACAATCCAGCAGTTACCTCCATGATAGGTCTTCGTCAATCATTCATGCGTAACGATTTCTACGCATTCCGCCAATAACATTGCACGTTAAATTATACGAAAAACCATTTACCAAAACGCAAAAATTTTTATCACATAGCACTGGTTTTATACACTTTCCATGTTCACAAGATAAAAAAATACAAAAAGAAAAATATTAGTTGCAGTTTTCGAATTCGAAAACGGTGTTCGAAATTCAAATTTAGGAATTAAATAGCGGGTCGTCTGTGCCGTAGCCGCGTGTACCGGTGACTGAACAAACCTCCAAGTCAGCTGCCGCATGCTAGCTGCATACGCGTACACGCTTCGCGTGTTGATATGGTGGGATATTGTTTCAGCCGATATAATTATGTTTACCGAGTTCGTTTACCAGTGCGTCTGTGTAGTGTTACATGAAAATAGAAACGAGATTAGGTTGAGAATGCTTTGAAAGCCATATTGTGGCACTATTTACCGGATGTACCTTTTTAGGCTGAATTTCGAAGAAGTACGAATTTACTGTTGTCTAAATGTATTAACTGTAAAAAGCCCTGCCTCTATAGGAGGAAGGTAGTGCCAGTCCAAGATAGTGGATTAAAGCTGTCTTCTGCGATATAATATACAACCTGTACATTTTTTATGTCGCTGCTTAGACGTTGTTAGAAGACAATTAAGTACTTACTGCCGTGCAAAGTGCAAATTGTTTTGGATCACTGGAGGTGTCTACAAAAAAGTGAGCAGTGGCATTCTTTGGGAAATGCTGCTTTGGAAGCAAGCGGCTCATGATCATGAGTGTTGTTCTATCTTTTAGAGACATTTGTCCAACACTGTCCAACATTGGACGAAAAGACTGGTAAATAAATTGTAAAAGTGAATTAGATAGTGACACCGTAACAACCTCATTTACGACTGCTTTCTACTTTAATATTTCCTATCCTGGACGAATAGGTGACCAAAAGGGTAACTGTGAATATAAAGTACAGTGGCGTGCACTCCATACAAGCTGATAGGCTCTGCTTTACTTGCCATTCACAGATATTTTAATAAAACGTTCGTATGATTTAGATGACTTTATTCATGTATTTACTATTAATTAAACAAAATATTATAACTTAAAAACGCCTACCTAATAATTCATAAATAGCACCAATATGTGCTTGCAAATTGTTTTTTGCCAGGCGTTTGGCGAAGGAATAATATTGGTCGGACGAACGCGTCGGACAAGCTCCACGCCGCTCGCCTGCCATGAGTTCATATGTGTGTAGAAATTTTGGTGTCCGTGCACAGTTCCCAAACGCACACAGGCTTACATATCCAAGACGATTTATACTGAAAATCCTGCCGTCTGCTTTCGCGATCGGATGTTATCGCGAGTATTCGGCAATGTTCGTTCGTTACTTATAATCCGATTAAATATAGTCGGAAGCAGTGTTGCCAGAAGGTTACATTTTTTACATTTTACGTAACTTTTGATCAGTTCATGTAACATGTATGTAAGAAACAATTTTAGTTAGATTTAAGTAACTTCTCAAGAATTACAAAAGAGGTAAAAATGAAAAAAAAATCTTGAAAAATTAAAATATTCTTATCTAAATTTATTTAATGAAAACAAAAACTACCGCAAAAAATTAAAAAGGTTATAATTATATTGATAAATATAATTTTTTTTAAATTATTGTGTACAAGAAAAAATAAAATAATAATAATTTTTGATCTGCGAGCTGAAAATTACATGAGCGTGAATGTAGCAGACATCAGAAAAATTTAAAACTACTAATAAATAGAGTAAATAATTTAAAAAATAATATTTATAAAAAATGCATTTATTAATTTGAAAATTTTTTAAATGCGCATTTAAAAAAAATCTTTTATTAATTATTTACTCTATTTGTAAATAATTATAAATTTGGCTGATGGCTGTTACATTCACACTCATAAAATTACCACTACGTAAGTTTTAGTTTAAAAATGTAACTTTTCATGGATGCCAACGTAACTTTCGACCAAATCACTCTGGCAACACTGGTCGGAAGTCTAATAAATCACGTATGCATTTTTGTTTAGTAAGGTTTTATTTATTTTAAATAGCAGAAATATTTTGGTTCGACGGAGGCCATTTTATTTTAGCGTGTGATTCATTGAACTGTTTAATATTGAGTTTCTTTAATTTAATAATTGTATGGATTTTCGTTTGTTGATTTTAAAATGTTATTTGATTGTGAAATGTGTGTTGATAGTGTGTGTTTGTTAAAAATTAAAAATAACAAGTTCTCACAATTGTCGTTCGGTGAAAAAATTCAAATTGTGTCTATAGGTAGATGTATACCCGAGTTACAACTTAATCAACAAAAGGGTAACGTAACTAGAAAATTTCATGTTAAAAGTTATGAAACGTATAACTGGCTATGTGGTTGTGTACACACGAATAAATTATTTTGTTTCCCTTGCATATTGTTTAGTAATTCTAGTACAGTGTGGACTGATTCGGGATATTCAGATTTAAATAATTTCCATTCCGCGACAAAGAAGCATGACCATACAGAAAAACATCTGGAGGCCTGCTTAAAATTAAATACTTTTGGTAAATCTCGTATCGCAACGAGTATCAACAGTCAGTTACGATTAGATATTGAGAGGCATAATTCTAAAGTCGATCGCAATAGAAACATTTTTCAAAGGCTGATCGATGTTGTTTGCTTTCTGGGAAAACAAGAATTAGCTTTTCGCGGTCACGATGAGTCAGTATCATCGGTGAATAGAGGTAATTATTTAGAAATAGTAGATTTATTAGCCAAGTATGATGGAGTTTTAGAAACCCATTTACAGAATGCAAGTACCTCATTCACGGGCATGTCGAACCGTACGCAGAATGATTTGATCTCGAGCGTTGCATCTGTGAATGGCCCATTACAACAACTTTGCCAATATGAAAAAGCTGCCTCGTGTCGCGGAAACAAGGTGGACATATCACTCGCGCACGCTTAATGTAATTAATAATGCGTCCACCCACCTCCTGGAATTGTTTGAAAATATGAACGAAAATACACAGGACTGGGACGGTGAAACACTGACACAGGTCAGTACATTTTTATTTATTATGAAAGATTTTGAATTTAATTTTCTTTTGAAATCTTTCGCAGATATTTTTGCAGAAACGGATATTCTGTACGATATTTTGCAAAAAAAAACTAGTGACATCGCGTATTGTGTAAGAAAGATAAAAGAGTTGGAGTCATTTTTAGAACGTTTCAGAGAGAAGTTCGAGATCTATTATGATGCCGCCGTTCACATTACCGGACCACCTAAAAGAAAGCGCAATGTCGATGATGTAAAAATACATTATCGGCGAATTTTTGTTGAAATAATTGATAATGTAGTCAGTGAATTAAGAAATCGCTATAAAAACATTAAAGATTTAAAGTTTATTGAGCTACTTTCTTGTGAGAATTTTAAAAAATATAGTGAACGTTTCCCTGAAAATGAAATCAGGGAGTTCACTAATAATTATCAAGCAAATTTTAATTTTGATAAATTGAAAAATGAATTGCGCTGTATTTACAGATCACCTCAATTTACAAATAGTTGTGTATTTAGTATTATTCAAAATTTGTATAAGGACAATTTAAATACAGTTTTTTCTGAAGTGTTACGATTAGCGAAATTCATTGTGACTATCCCAGCAAGCAGCGCATCGACAGAGCGTTCATTTTCGTGTTTAAAACGTATCCACACTTATTTGAGAAACACACAAAATCAACAACGACTCACAGAGCTTTCCATGATTTCTATAGAAAAGGCATTAATGATGGAATTAAAACGCAATCCAACTTTCTATGACGATATCCTAAAATCATATTTAAAAAAGGATAGGCGCATAGATTTAATCTATAAATGAATGAGTAGTTTGTTTTTTTTTTACTAACCCGTAGTTTTATTTTTAAGTTTATTTATATATTTTGCGAATCACATGAAAATCGGCCTTTTCAAAGGCCACATCGGATATCTTGCAAGGGACGTGTTCTGTAACTATCACTCACTTGGATAAGATATTTGAGGTGGCCGAAATCTTACATCGGGATATAGTAATCTTCAGTAACCAGAACTTTGTGAATGTGAACCAGAACGTTTAAAATAAATTGAAGCTGACTAGGTGAGTAAGTTTTACGTATTAATTATCTGCGTTGCCGTAGAATATGTACATAAATAGTAGTACATCTAAGACTTGTTCTGTTGGAATGGTTTCCGACTTAGAGATCCGTCGCGTGGCTATGCTAAAAATCTATAAACGAAAAAGTTTTTGTGACTGAGTACTGCCCCGCATACCCAGTGTCATAATCCTGTGCACGCCACTGATAAAGTATATATCAATGACTATTCATGAATCGTTGTCAGTGATTCAATTAGGCAGGCAGTAATTTACAATCTCATGAAGAACACATTAATACAGTTTTCTCTTTTAAATGCATGGCACTTGACCATAGATTGGCAACGTTGTGTAAGTTTGTAGATATAAATTACGGTGTAATACAAAATAGAATGAACATTTACATAATAAAGACATATAATTACGCAGTCACGACTGAATGTAAGAATTCTCTTAGTACGTGTGATGACTTAGTATTATGTAGACAGGCTAATGAACTTAATGATCAGTATTAAGTAACAAGTGATGAGCATCGCACATTCCTGAAATGTTGAATTTAAAAATATTTTAAAAGAGAGAACTAAATAAAGTCAGCCGACCAGCAACGAGGCGAATACGGAGTTTTGTCATGGGGAGACACGTTACGTAGGTACTTCGAGAATATAGGGGTCCATTTTTTAGGAAATATATTACTCCTTATAATATGTTTCTTTTACGTTCTAATTCTTTTAAACACAATGAATGCAGTCGACATAATAAGACAGGTGTTATTCTACAAGTGGATTGAGTATCTGGGTGACACGACAAAGTCACGCTCTAATACAGGCTAATCAGAAACACGATCATAATTACATTTACCAAATTAAACTGATTTAAACAAGAAACACCACAATCAAAAAGTGACCACATTATCCTGCAAATACCATATCATATCATGTAAAGGAACATTCTGGTATAATTACGAACAAACATTTGGCCCAGTTAGCCCCTGGCCTCCCGGAATCAGAAATGTTGGCTATTCCGTCGCAGCACATAGAGTAGGGGGACTTACGTTGCTAAAATCAATATTGTATTTCCAGCCAGAAGCAAATTAACCGAAACATTTTATAACATCAAAAAAGGACCGGGACGAGAATTGAAATTGGAGCGGATTGTGCGCATAAATAATGACCTTTTTGAATTTCATGCAATCAGCCGAGCGCAAAATGAAATAAATGAAATACTTGTAATAGAATTTTCATCTCAGCAATTGAAATCCTGGAACTTTATACATATACAAAAAGGATAACTGTTCGAGCATGATATTCGGTATGAAGAAGTTGTTTAGCAACAACTTTTCACATTTATTCAGCTACTGTTAAGTGCTGGTTTTCGTGTGTACAAAATTAGCTGTTTGAATATTAATAGCATTTAAATATCCACACAGAATAGGGCGATCCCATTAAAGGCATTTTTAATTACCAGGGCGCACCCAACAGGGTCAATGAACTGGAGGGTATTAAACATTACTTGTAGTAAGTCAATCTGTTAAATAGTACGTTTTATTATAGGGTAATCTATTTATATTTTTAGAATATGGACGAAATATTAGGTAGTGGTATTTTAAAGATTGCGTCTCACACAAGAGTCTCTAAAATTTTACAAGTTACATGGTAGACAAGTCTTGTACGTGGCTGGCGGTTTTGAGATTGGTTGGAAAATTAATAATAACAGCACGGGTTCCAGTAATAAGCGCGAAGTAAGGCAGTGCATCTTTCATTATGTAGGGCATAAAATAACAAAGCACTTGCACACTTGGAGTTCCGTACCTATACAATGAAGCATAAAAAGCCATCCCTGACTCACGAAGGAAAAATGTAAGTGATAACAATTTTCTTTCTTAGCGTGGTATCCAAAAGCTATACTTTTTGAAATAGCTGCGGAAGTCTCGCTGGAAATGCAGTGTCTTATCTATGCTCACGCTTGTTGAGCATCGCACATCTAGTTTGTCAATACGCCGTATGTTTACAGGCGCAATGCGCAAGTCTACCCCGACCCTGGCGCGCGGCCATATTATCAGCTGGTTTAGCCGCAACCGTACGATTGATACGGCCGGTATTTTAATTGATACAACATTGAACTAGACGATAACCCTAAATATTAATTTGAAGATACAAACCGATCACATAAAAGAACCAAACTGCTGTAAATCATAAACTAATCCTGCTAAATAAATATAAATAAATATTCAGGACATTTCACACAACGTCCTCTGGTCCCAAAGTAAGCTATATTTCTATGCTTGTATTATGGGTAACAGATACGGATAGACTACATATACTACTTTTCTTTTGTAAATACATAGGTACTTATATACATAGTAAATGTTAATTCATTAAATTAATTGCTTTAACAATTACTCAAATCTGTTGTACTCCAATGGCCACAGAAAACAACTATTAATATAAGAGTTGTTATGGGTTTTCAGGAAGTACACAGCGAAATGTATTAAACTATATAAGTTTATTGAAATGTCTTATCCGCAACATTACTAGGTTAAAAATACCAGTGGATGCCTATGACAATCGTCTGCAATAATCGTACGTATTGACATAACCGTACCATTCGCCGCTCCACAAAATTACAAAGCCTTGACGTCACCGTTTAATTTTATCACAACTATATAATAACGAAAGCTTGAATACATCAATCCCTTTACCAACGATGAAGATCCGATCAAACCAAATACGACCTCCCCGTTGCTGAAGATCTTTTCAAGATGGGTGAGACCACTGATGAGCATTTTATTTGATATTATTGGGGATATAATTAGTGTTGCTCCACGAAATGTTTTCTAAGCTAGTAGATCCGAAATAAAGGCAAGTTTAGGCTACAGCGATTGATTACGTTGACCATCTTCATCCCCAGCTCACGAGTTCTCTACTGGGCACGAGTCTCTAGTACTTAATGCGATGATGACTCCCAAGTGCAGGATCAAACCCACCACTATAATTCGTGTCAATGCTAAATATTTGAGTTAACGAGACAAAGCACATTATTCATTCACCGTACAACTAAATTGCTGGCCCTTGCGTCATACATAGATAACATGTCAACAATTTCAACGAAGTAATTAATCATCGTCTCAAATATTTCACACACATGACATGCTACATAGCTACTAGTCGAACCTGACATTGTCAGGTTCGACTAGTAGCTAATAGAATTTTTCCTAAGTTCTAGTCTTAACAAGGTGAAGTATGAATACCATAAACGTATTTTTTGTAAAAGTACGGAATGGAATATTAAGATCAGGTTATATTTCTCAATTCGCTGAAAGGTATATTAAATACATAATAGCTGTAATGTTTATAATATTATTGGTATGTTTGGCAAAAATGATAGTAAGTTATTGTGTAGTAGACATTTTCCAATTTTATTCACACATAGTAAATTTATTAATATTTTACGTAACGAGAGTACTCATAAATAAAGATCGCATAGATATTAGGAGACTGGATATATCACAAAGTGAAGCGATAAATTTATTTCAATTTCATATCATGCTTGAATTCCCTTTTCTCCTAGTAGTAAAATTTCTCGTAGCAGTACCCAAGCATTCCCCGACACTGACAAATAAGCACTTTTATAAAACGCGTACCTAACTACAAAGCGCACACAGGACGATATCCAATACATCAAAATCACGACTGTACCTCTGTAAAAGACTCCTCAAAATATAATACTGATTTTCCTAAAACTAAGCCTGTATAAACTAAGCTCTAATGTATAGCAGAAAAATCGCGAACAATCAATACAAATCACTTATATGTAATTATTTTTCACATCACACCTCCCCAGGAATTCCACTTACACCAATCACAAGCACAATTTGTCTCTACCTTTATAAAAATTGTAATAAAAATATCAACGAAATTAACCACACAAGTTAAAAACGAGAAATTATTATTTTTGTTTTATTATCCAACATTTTTCCTTACACGGGGAAGGAAAATGTGGATTTGTTTTGTAATGTTTTCTTTGTGGAGGAAAATAAAATCGTTTCTGTGCCGGGAACACGTCCGGACAACGCCGGCGAGGCGACTGGTAAGATCGACCGGTGTCAACCCTAGGGCAGGCTGCGTAAGTGCGCGACACCACCGTTCAATACTCACACTAAACCCGGCACATATAAGGTCTTATTTACTGCAGAATATATTTATTGTACAAATGTGTGACGTACGTTTTTAAAACATCACTAAAAGATAATACTCATACTGTATACATAAACTTACGTTGGGGACATAAAGTGGAATTTACATTGGCAATAAATTCTGGTAAAACTAGGGATGGGGAATAGTCGCAATGAGCTTGAATGGGGGTTTAAAGGCAGGGTGGGCGTTGTTTCGTACAGAGGGCTGTTACTGGGCGCTTTTCATTAAACTCAGCTTGTTATCGCTTTGTGGAAGAACATGATGTATCGCATAGTTTTGGGATGAAATATTATCAGCATCAACTAACAACATTTCTTACGTACAATAATTTTTTTTTTTACTCAATAGACTAATAAATCATGTAGCCTGATTCTAGTTATATTGAATAAATCAGTCTAGTTAAGAAGTACACTTATTCTTCAGGGCATTAGGCAGACATAATTAAATACATTAACCGTGCCATAAAAATAATAATAATAATAAATATTCATGGACATTTCACACAACGTCCTCTGGGCCCAAGCTAAGCTTATATGCTTGTGTTATGGGTACCAGAATACGGATAGAATACATATACTAATTTTCTTTTGTAAATACATACTTTTAATACATAGAAACACCCAGACGCAGTACAAACATTTGTATGATAATTAGAAAAATCACACAAATGATTGTCCCGAGCGGGAATCGAACCCGCGACCCCTTGATCGGTAGTCCGTTACATAAAACACTTAACCACGAGGCTCGTCAAATAATAAAATATAATAATTGCGGACAAAACCTACTAAACACAGTGTGGAAATAAAATCCGGTATATTTTCTCGACTGTACCTACCTTAGTAAACTGCTAACCAACACCTTTACCCTAACAGAGCTATATATATTTCACTCATTAACCTTTGACCCAGTCGCAGAACGCAGAGGTGCCTAATTTGTGTTCTGCTCATTATTTCTTTTATAGCTTGGGTTGACAAATGAGTACAATCCACCTGATGTTAAGCGAAAGTGTGTATATTATACTATAACTAAAATCTGTCAAATACAAAAGAAGCATACAACGTGATTAATCAGAATAGTCAGATGCAGACTCCACGTGGGCGTTGTATTGTTTGTCAATCAATAAGCACAAGGTAAACTGGATGTACTCGTATACATGCGTTTCAATTACAATAGAGGATGAATTGATACTGTCTAAATTAATTCGATAAGATATTCACTGAATATTTTGAATACTGTTTAAGTTTTTTTGAGTAGCATAGTAATTTCTAAAGCTTCGACGAGGTGTAGACAGTTAGATGATTTTAAGGGACCAGCATCAAAATAAAACAGAACCAGGGATACATCTAATGTTGCATCGATAACACAGGGCCTGTAGGCCAGAAGGGCCCCGAAAGTATGTAACAAAGATTTGCTAAAAAATCTGTCTTTTGCACCTCAACACATTTTGATATAGGATCTTATGCAAGCTACACTTAATTTCTAGTATCAAAATAGTACCTTCCCAAAACAGTAATTAGAAAGAAAATAATATTAAATTGCTAAAAGTAAACAATACATTAAAGCCACATAACAAATCTACTCTAAATCCGGTTCAAAATTTTAGAATTCCCAACATGGTCAAATATGATGCAAATATACAACATGGATAAAGCTAGTTACATGGATATAGCAGATTACACGTAACAGTATTAAATATATTATTATTCTAGTCATGAATAAACGAAGGAAACATCAACCGGTGATACATACTGAGTAGCAACAAAATATTGCGAACGGAAATTAAGAAACACAGTTTCGTACTTCTATGTTGCGAATTTGTATTACGAATGCATGCAGTAAAAATGAGTGAAGGAGCTAATATCTAAGAAACTCTAACTCAAGCTAAATAAAAATTCCAACTCAGAGAGGCCTGTTGATCACATAATAGGTACTTTCTCATAGATATCGTAAAGTGAATTTGTGGCATGCATTTTTTTTGGTAGAAGCTGTAGAAGAATAAACAATCATTAACAATTAACAACTCTATTCCACGAATAATTAACCAGAGCTACAGGGTTCAATCTAATCAAACTTTGCAGGTGAAATATAATTTACAGGAACCCATTAGCAAGTACAAAGGCGCACGTGGAAGCCGCATCTTGCACCTAGCACGTGTCACGTGGCTTATTGATTAGTTACGACCTACAGAACAACTGACAAGGGGTAAAGTTGATAACATATACGAGTGTAATATTACATAGAAATAAATGTGAGAAGCACTTTTGTATGGAAATTTTGTTAATTATTATGTTTAGCAATATAACTTACGAAACAGGGGACTATCTATTCTAAAGGTAGTCTATTTCTAGGTTTCAAGAGCCCCATACTGATGTAACAAAGCTTTATTAAAAAGTCTCTTTTGTTTGGACCTTTCCTCCTCTAAAGAAAACTTCACTTACTAAATAACACCGAGGCATAACACGACAGCCAAGAAGCAGTAATTATAAAGCCGCATAGATCTTTTACTATCATCGAGGCTAGTGTCGTTGAGTAACACCCTATTCAGTATAGCCCTTCATCACATTATTGTGTTGCGTATCCTAATGATTATGAACATCTCGATAATATACAGAGCAAGATAGACTTCCACGTTCAATGTATTAAGAGAGGGTCCACAACGCTCCCTCAGGACAGTATTCAGGATGGGAAGAATTACAACTTATTGCTCGGAGATTAGATTTACTCCCAACGCATTGCAATTTCGTGCCCCCGAACTTTTATGATAACTTCGTTACAGATTGGCGCTTGTGGAATGTATGAAATATGTGACTAATGCTGTGGATTTAAGTAGTTTATGAGGATAATCGCCTGATGGATTAAATAATAGCCTTTCACACACGGCTTTACTTCTGTGCCGAGAATCAAACATTACATAATTGTCTAATATTATTAACATTTGAGATGGTTATTTACATTATAATCACTGCCAATTTCGTTCAGGATTTTGATTTTGTTTAAACAATAGAACAATACTTTAACTTCTAGTATTCTGTATTCCTAAAAGTTGCAAACTTTCTGACACAGGCAGACATTAATAACATCATAAATTCAAGTCAATCACAATAGCTTCATGCTTCGTATCCTGCGGGGGGAAAGTTTACCAAAGTGTGTGTTAGGTCGGGAATCAAAGCGACGAACTATCGATCCGGTCGAGAATAAAATGTAGGGTTACCACTTGCAACTGATATTTAATACGACATAATATGGAGTATGTAAGATTCTAAATAAGTAGTAAACTTAATTTTTGTTTGTTGTGGCCGTAAAGTTTCCATCCATCAACCCTTCTCCGTCCTCTGCTGGACATAGGGCTCCCCATAGAACGTAAAGGTTAACTCTTATAAAAAGGCACAATATTAAAGTGTCTGGCTGTCTCAAAAATTAAAACTACAGCAAGGAAACGACAACTTCCTAAATATCTATTTATATTAATTTGTAACACAAAAATTAAGTGGTTATTTTACATACAACATAGGGTGTCGATTTATGAGGAGACAGATTAATAAAAAAAAAACCTGTCAAGAACGAGGTAAACTCGCACACTTAGGGTTTCGTACCTACTAGACATATAAACATAAGTAACTGCATTCAAATAATCATTTAATTAAACTCAAAACAACTCACTAACTTAATTTTGTAGTTGAAATATAGGGAATCGCCTACATTTCAGCTACTTCTTATGTTGGTATTACTATAAACACTTTTTTACTTGTAATGTGATGACAAATTGTAAGTTTTTGGATTTTTCCCTATATCAGCAGTATAGGGTTTGTACGAAACCCTAATAAGAAAAAAATCTGCTCATTACCATGCAATGCTCTTTATGTCTTTGAAGATCCGGTGTAAATACTGTTGTATATCTTGAAAAACTTTTTAAATAAAACTACTTTTTACGGATTTAGACGCGTATATTTGTTTTAATTTTTTTTTTTTAATCCGTAAAAAGTAGTTTTATTTAAACAGATGAGTCGCGCAAGTGTTAGAAAATATTTGAAAAACTTTTTTATATAGATGTGTTTCGACAACCCTAGCGAGTAGGGAGGCTATAACGGTGGTGGTTTCTTTTGGCGCAGACAGCGGACCGCTATTGTACGGTATTTGGGTGTAGCGTGTCAGACACTAACGCAATTAGTATTCGTTTTAGATTCGCAAACAATCTAAAAAAGTTCTATAGCTAGTGTATAATTCTCTGTTTTAACGTCACAATAGTTGATTGATACTTAAATATTACGTCATAATTATGCGATTAATCTGCAAGTAGATCGAACGTTTCTAGTGACAATACATACCATCGATATGTCTGTGGAAATCGGCTTACATAGATATCGCCATAAGAAATATCGTATGAATCTGATAATAGATACGTGGTGGAATCGGAAACAGTCCTTTTAGCTTAAGTAGGTAGTATAGCTGGTTTGGGTTCCTTGTGGTGGAACCTTTGTTTCTTTCATTAGTTTTCCATATGGTATGGTAACAGTTTAAGAGGGTACTGTACTCCGAATTTAGGTATTTGGCTTAGATATTGCTATCCCTATTCCCGAGAGTCGCGCTGAAAGGGACAAATACAGCTGAAGCAGATTTTACCTACAAATTCTTTGAAAAAAAGACTTTTCGTAGTCCCCTTTTTTCTTCGCGAATATTAAACCAATTTTAATTGTTTTTACTCTATATTATAGATGAAGAGTATATAGAGAGCTTCTGTCACTTTCTTTTTTGGTGAAACTTTACCAAATTTATGTGATAGACGCTGCAACTTCATCTAAAGAAAATCGAAAAAAAAACGTGATTTTCGGATGGTCATATTTTTTTTGTTATTATGTTTTGAAAAAAAAAGAAAGTGATAGAAGCATAGATATATCTTTTCATCTATAATATAACGCAAAAACCATTAAAATCCGTTTAACTTTCGCGAAGAAAAAGGGGGACTACGATGTCCCTATTTTTGTATGGAGCATAATTTGGTATCGTGCCCTCTTAAGAATAACTACGTCCAGGCCCTATAAATGTACTTCCTATCCTAAATATTATAAAGGTGAAGAGTTTGTTAGTTTGATTAAACGTGCTAATCCCAGGAACCACTGATTCCATTTATTTTTTTATAACACTTTTTAAATTAATTATCGCAACTAAACTGTTATTAGTAATTAATTAGTATAATTAACATTAATACCATCTCACAGATGTAAAACTTTTACTTCACACTTGGTAACAGTACAAACGTTATATAATAAAAAAAAAATTGTATGTACAAAAGATTTTTTTTTCAGAAAGTTTATGACAAAGTTAAGACTATAATATAATGTCACCTTCATCCAAATATTATAAGTTAACTTGTAGAGACCTTCTCTCTCTTTCCAGCCCGTCCCACTGTTGGGTAAGGGCCTCTTCCACTTTGGGAAGATTATGATCTACTATGCGGTTTCTGGATTTTTCCATATATCACCCATATGGAACCCATGTAGCAGTGGCGGATTTACCCTAAGGCCCGGTAGGCCCTGGTCTAGGGCGGCCAGTGGTAGATGCTGAGAAAGGGGCGGCTAATGGCTTGGGGCCTAGGGCGGCCGAGGCTGCAAATCCGCCACTGCCATGTAGGCTTGGTCTACATCAAATTTTAAGTCTCTAGGGCAAAGGGAAGTAACCTATAGGTTTCGATTCCTTAGCGTAAGTAGAAAATGCTTAAACATCGCCATAATTCAGTTATATCTTCCCAAATACTTGGATCTAAAATATGGATTGATTTTTTTCAGCAAGGCATCACATACATCTATCTACATTTGGCACTAGTTTCGTGTTCATATTTCAGTCGTTACTGAATAACAAAACAGTAGACGGACGGACGGACAGACAGACACCATAGTGAGACTATAAGGGTTTCTTTTTTGTAGGAAACCTTAAAAATTAATCATTTTGGTACTATTCTTTATGTATATTTTCTTTATGTATATAGTTATTTTAATTAAAGAAACAAAATTATATATTCACTTACCAATAAACACGAGCCGTATGGTGATCCATCGGTATAACTTGGCGAGTTATTAAGCACTAACAACACTCCCTTTAGAGAGGAATCTGTTGGAATATAAAAATCATTATGTTAAAAACATCAAAATCTGTTGCGTAGTTTTCAAGATATAAGTTCACATAGGGACATTATAAATAAATAAATATTCATGGACATTTCACACAACTTCCTCTGGTCCCAAGCTAAGCTTATATGCTTCTGTTATGGGTACCAGAACACATATACTACTTTTTTTTTGTAAATACATACTTATAATACATAGAAACACCCAGACGCAGTACAAACATTTGTATGACAATTAGAAAAACCAATTATAGTGAAAAAAATGATCACCATGAGCGGGACTTCAACCCACGATCTCAGAATACCGTTCCGTTGCTCTCTCAACTGAGCTACCATGGGACCAGCAGATGATAACGAGATTTTCTACTACAATATTTCTTAATGTGAGTAAGTTTTCAAACAACTAAACAGCTAGTTTTCATGATATGGCTTGCAGCACTTAGAAAGACTAGTGTTAGATAAAATAAAACTTACCTAAAGCGGTGTTGTTAACGGGAGGGGGCGCGGAGCGAGGCGCGCTCAGCGAGACGCACCGACGCCTTCAGCCCCCGCCTGGAATATTTTACCCAATTGATAATTAACTACAACTATGTCAGAAGCATGTTAGTGACATAATAGGTACATGTATACAGGCAGGCTCAATAAAACTAAGGAGTTTGTTTGTTAGAATGTGCTAACCTTAGGAAACACTGGTCCGATTTGAAAAGTTCTTTCATTGTTGGATAGTTAATTTATCAAGGTTATACATATAACATCACACTGTGCATAATAGGAATTAAACTCTATATTAACACATTTAGTCAGCCAAAGTGGAGAACAGTGAAGATAGGGAAGAATATAACTTCATTTTTCAATTAACCGTACTATTTAATTCATAACATAGCATAAAACACATAATTTAAATACCTACAAACAGATATCTACTGAATATAGTTACTCTCGTAGCATTTATGATACTGAAAAAGGTTATTTGAAATGTAGGTAGGTATTTAAAAAAGAAATAAACCTTACCTATTTTAATTAAAATAATTAAAAGAATCAATGACAGTTTACAGTTTATTTTTAATTTAATGTAAAGAAAAAATAAAATAAAAAAATGTAAAATGAAACGCCGGTCTAATCAATTATTCAATGCAATGCAGGTAGGCAAAATAACAATTTCAGCTACATTTGCAAGCTTAGTAAAAGTAACTTTTAGAGAAATGTTAACGAATTTTAATAAATGTAACAGTGTAAAGAAGTAAAAAAAATACAAATATCCCGTTAATAAGCCGTTATAGCCAGAAATAAAGATAAATCCGAGGTTACTAATTCAAATAAGTTTCATTACATTTCTTGATAAAATTAAAAACTATTTGTATCTAGAATATTGTTTTAGCGTTTACTTACCATTTTCATGATTTTCAATAGTCGTTTCACAGTTTTTACTTAAACAATAACAAAAATATAACAACAAAACTACCTCCCACGACCGCCGTTTGCAATTTTTATTTTAGTGATGTACGAGATGTGACTTATTTTATCGATATATACGGTATATGACATCGTATCACAAAAGGCGAATAAGAGCGTTTGAAGTGTACTGACCTTTTATAACTTCTTCACTTTCAGATAGTTCCGATAGATACACACATACACAGACGCTTAGATGCGTAGACACACATTTAACATATTGTCACTGACACATCAGTTAAATTATAGTTTTGATTCGAATTTTTTTTGTGTTAGCTATTTTTCTTCTTAATTAATTTTGTTATGCGGGGTAGCACGACGCATGTACAAATTGCTAAATGTTTGTGAGGGCTCTGGTACCCATAACACAAGTTAGATCTTAAATTGGGTACCAGTGTTCAACTTTGTGATCTAGTACCTTGTGAGTGTATGATTGTGGTGTAAACCTGTATATGATTTTAAGGATAAATAAATATATATATATAAAATAAATATATATGTATATATATATATATATAGTACTACTAAGGATCTTGTATTTTTGAGAAATAAAGAATTTGAGTTCCATTCCTATACTCCACGGGCTGATGAAAAAAAAAAATTCAAGCATCACCTCACACAAGTCTTGCCCGCGAGCATGTTGTTGTATGGTGAGTCAACCGATAGAAACAAGTCGCATGATACCTGCATATAGACCCGATGAGGGTTAATCTGATTGAATCCACTAAAACCTACTATATCATGAAAAAATGTTGCACCAACTTCAAATTACGCGACATAATACTCACTCGACAAGCGGGTTCGGTGGATGCTTTTATTTCATTCTTCAAAACTCAAAGTAGTTATGTGAATGTTATTTATATTTTGTAGAACAAACAACGAAAGTAGTTTTATTGTTGGAGTCTGCGTAATTTGGCGTAATTGTGGTATATCGATTATGATTAATTTTGTGATTCATGTACATCACTAGTGACAAAGACAATAACATAGGGTATTCGTTTTGAAGGGAAACCAGAGATAATAACACAGAGTAATGATTTTCATGTAAGCCATTCACTACCTACTTGCGCTTATTTTTTTAATTTTTTTTTTGGCGCCAGTGTAAACTTTTGCCATATTCAAAAAATTAGGGAAATCAATATTACAAAAATACGTAAAATTTGGAAAGGAATCAGATCAGGAGAGTAGGTAGGAAATAAAATTTAATAACAGATATATATAAAATATATATATTTTATTTTGTTTTTTTTTTTAAATACAATGTAAATTTATTATACTATAAAATAAAAATAAATAAATTTATACAAAGTAGTTACTATATTATAATATTATAGTTGAATATTATTATTTACAATAAAAGTAGCTAGGCTTGAATAAATAGAAGGATCTAAAGAAGAGAGAAGAATATTAATGTGAGTAGGAAGAGGAACATTAAGGGCAATGAGGCTATTTAGAAGAGAGATATGATCATGAAGGTCACGAGAGAAAAATACATGGTTCAAGTCTCCAAACTCGCCGCAAGTACAGTATGGGTCCGGTCGAACTTTTATTCTGGTCAAATGTGATGGTACTAAAAATATAACAAAATGGTAAATGGTATAAAAAATATAACAAATTAATTAAATGTGTTTTAAATTATTATTATAAACTAGCTGATGCCCGCTACTCCGTACGCGTGAAATTTTAGATCCTCATATATTTTGTCACCGTTTAAACCTTCCCTGGACTTTTACAAATATATTAAGACCAAAATTATCGAAATCAGCCCAGCCATTCTCGAGTTTTAGCGAGACTAACGAACAGCAATTGATTTTTATATATAAGACTAGCTGATGCCCGCTACTCCGTACGCGTAGAATTTTAGATTCCCGTATATTTTGTCACCGTTTAAACCTTCCCTGGACTTTCATGAATATTTCAAAATCAAAATCACCATAATCGGCCCAGCCGTTCTCGAGTTTTAGCGAGACTAACGAACAGCAATTGATTTTTATATATAAGATTAATGTAAAGAAGAAGCTTTACAGTACACAGCAATGCCCGAGACGCATTCTAATGAGGACTGTGGTCGCCCTTTTATCAAGCCTTAGATTTCTAAAAGCACGACCACAGAACCAAGGTTTTATAGCGATTATAGGTTGCAGGGTTTTATAATATTTCCCTTTGACTTTGGTGGAGATTTCCCAGAGTTTAGCCCAAGAGTCCTTGAGATCAATTCCGGGAAATGCCAACAAGTCTTGGGGAATGATGTAAAATGGAAATTGATCGCCACATTCCACCGCTTCACTTGCCAGCGCTTATTTTATTCATTCTGTTGTATAAGCCACGCAAATTGGTAATGTGCTGGAACCTTGTCAAATTAACGCCTTTGTGACGTCATCAGCAAAGAAAAAGTACAGCTAACAAAATGTAATATTCTCATCTATTAATTAAAGTTTATAAAGGTAATTTGATGTTTTTTTAATTAAAACTAAATGTTTGAATAATGTTTAACTTTTAATCATCATCATCATCATTCATCACATTTTTGAAAATCTTAACTCTTCAACACCACTCATATAATCTACATCAGACTCAGAATTGGTATCCGACTCTGATGTCTCGTCAGAATCAGTATCATTTCCCGTGTTAGTAACAAATAACTCGTCAACCGTGTCAACGTTGCTAACGGTACTGACGTCACCGACATGGCCGCCAGGCGCATTACCAATTTGTGTGGCTTATATAGGGTTGCTACTAAAGTGTCAGCTTTTTTATTTCTTTTCAAACCTCTAGTTTATTTGAGCTTAACACACTTTCATACCTTTAGCATGGCGTGTCCTGAGGCATCCAATATGAGGTTTCTGAAAAAAATATAAAGTTCTTGTCGGCTTACCGTGAATGTGAAAAAACGCAAGTAAAAATATATTTTTTCAAAATCTCTGGTTTCCCTTCAAAACGTAATTAAACGTATATATTTTTTCAAGTTTATTCTGTGCCGCCTGTACTTAACCTATGTTTAGTGGCTCTGTAATCTGTCAAAGTTGTCAAATTCGAAAAGATAAATATCTTTTTTGAATGTTTTAAAATTAATAAATTTCCCTTTTTCAGTGATTTTCAGACTCTGCTAAGGTACAAATATCATACTTGTAAATATATATTGTCATATAAATTTTATTGTCAAAAACTAGATTACTATTTGGAGTCGTGATGTAAGAAGCTGTATTTTAGCCTATATTCTTATATTTGTCTGTTTCTGTTATATTTTAAATAATTAATTGTATAACTAAAGGTAATATTGACCGGAAACCGATAGTTTTTATTGTTATCTGGGTTTTAGATGTTTAAATTAAGCGGGTTGGTGATTTGGAGGTTAAGTATGAGGTCAGCCGTAAGGAAATTCTCAAGTCCTAGCGCCACAATATTCAAAACCGAAAAGCTAGACGTATCTACAAACTTATCTGACACAGTACCTAAGGATACAGCTGTGGAAAGCAATGAAAATGCAGGTAATACTAAATGTAAATACTGGGAACTATAGTAACTTTGTTTTAAAAGTTAATGATTAAAATTTAGGAATTATTATTACATGTTGTTAAACTGAAAGATATTTTAATTGCCATGGTTCTGTCTTAATATTTGTATGACGAAAAAGTGTTTACAATTTATGATTCAGGTATGAATTAGCACACCTGAATTTACAATCTGTGATGTGGACATACCTTAATTATATTACAATGCATGTATAGATCATATCCAGTGTATTTATTTTGTAAAATGTTGACCAAGTTATGTATAGTATTTTACATTGACACGGCTAAAACTGCCATACTACTACACTTTACAATACTCTTATGACACATAAATGTATTTAATTGTATAATTCGCCCTGTCCAGAACAATTATCATTAGTGTGAAGAGCACAGATATTTAAATAACATAATTATTAACCTGCCTACTCTCATGGGTAAGAGATGTGATGGTATGATGATGTTAAATTATAAACCTGCTAACTCAATTTGTTAAATAGTTACATCACAGTACACAGTCCTCCACTTTAGGAGGGATTATGGTCTACTGTTGCGCGCAGATCAGACGTGTTGGTACTGGGTTTATTTTCGAGTTTTCCGTCTCTCACAGAGTATGTTATCTGTGTGTAATATCCATTAGCTGACTTTTACAGCACCTTTGGGAGGACATGGGGTGGTGACACTTGTGTAATTGATTAATCCGTCACCACACGGAGAGGCGGTATGTGTATGCGGCTGTAATACATAGATCTACTTTTCTTTTGTAAACACATACTTGTAATACATAGATATAAATAGGTGAATAATGGAGATATAAATAGTTGAATAATGGAGATATAAATAGTTGAATAATGGAGATATAAATAGTTGAATAATGGAGATATAAATAGTTGAAAAGACTTTTGTAATTTCACTTATAATTTTTTAGCATTTCTTTTTATTGTGGGTGTTATTTACTTGCTTATTTAAATGTTGAAAAGTTTATTTCCTAATTAAACCAACCTGTCCTTATTTGTTACGTAAACAGTTTTTTAATATTTGTAATTTTTTTATTTTGTGTGTGAGAGGGAGCTTACACTAATAAATGATTCTAAACAATAAATGATCACTCTCTCGTCCCAAATTAGGCTATATGTCTTGTATTATAGGTACCAAAATACAGATAATGTCATCAGTATATTAAAAAAAGTATAATTTCAGGTTTAGTAGCTGCTGCATTCGCTTCACTGACCACTGAAGACACAGACATTGACAAAAGGAAACCAAGTGCTAAATCAGTGAAATACAGTAAATTACAACAGATTGATGGACAAATACAGAAAGCTAGTGATGTTAATAGTTTATTGTCTGTGGCTGAGAACCCTGTTGTGTCTAGAAGGCATGCTCTTAAGGTATTTGAAAACAGGCTTTTTACTTATAAATAAGTTACTAGTTCATATCACTTTAATTGTCATAAAAACAGTCAATTTATCTTACTCTCATACACACATATAGGCATGGTATACGTTTTTATAACAAACTCCCTAATGATGTGAAAAATGATTAAATAAATCTAAGTTTAAAAAATTTGTAAAATCTAAACTATGTAAAAAGGCGTATTATAAAATTTCAGACTATGTTAATGACAATAAAGCTTGGGAGTAAATTGTTCCAGAGCAACACATATTATTATAATTGTAATTTATATAAATTGTAAGAACCATTGTAATGGTTATTTAAAAAAGAAGATTAATATGACAAAAGATAACGATATCTGCTGAGTTTCTTACGCCGGTTCTTCTCAGCGGATTGAAAGTCCTGAACCGGTGGTGGGGAAAAGAATTTTTGGACATATCATAGGAGCTTATTTTTTTTTTTGGCAAAAATTGAATATGCCTACTAATATGATTTTTGATTTTGATTTTGATTTTTGACATATGTGGACGTGCTTGCATGTTTCTGTATAAACTTGCATGTTTGCAAGCTAAAAGGAAACGGACGAATCCATGAAAGCATTTGTTATCGCACATACGCTTGTATAACTGAATGCATCTAAGCATTCACACAGGCATGTATGTTAGCAACAACGCACATGATCCTTACTATTGCAAGCACAGTCGTAAGCCTTATTTTCGCACACACGCACGTAAGCCTTACTATCGCAGGTAGGCACGTAAACCTTACTTTCGCAAGCACACACGTAAGCACCTACGTTCGCAGTCATGCCAGTTCGCAATTACGCATGTAAACACTACATTTGCTTGCACACATCAGATATTCTCATATGATAAATTTAATGTCCAAGCAGGTGTTGTCCGTGTGGTGACGGAATAAGAATAAAAGTAGCACCATACCTTTTCTTTCCCAGGGTGCTGTGAAAGTCAGGAAAAGATATTATACATACACTCATAACATCCTCTATGAAAGGCAGGAAACAAACCTTGTGCCAACAAGTCTGGTCAGTGCGGAGGCACGGGCTGAACAGTAGGACATTAATAGGCTGGAGATAGGGAGAGAATTTTAAAGACTTTATAATAATAGCAATGTAAATCGTTATAACTTCTTTCAGATGGTATCAATATTATCAGATTGGTCAAGCACTAATAAGGTGAATATTGGTGACTTTGAAAAGGATCCTCGTTTTCTAAAGATTTGTCGTATTCTCGCTCGGTCTACCACAAATCAGGCCATAACATCTCTGACCATGGCTGAGGATCTGAGCACCGTGTTGGGTATCACTGGAGATGATGAAGCTGCCAGATTGATAACAAATTTAACTTTGCCACAAATGATTAAGGTGGGTTTACGATCTTATTCATAATTTTAAATTTGTACTATTTTTAAGAAGCAACATAATCAAAATACTGGCTAAGCTCCTTAAATAAAGATAATAAAAAAAAATCTTATGTTTTGTGGCTGCAACATCGCACATGTGGAGTTTCGAAAGGAAACCTTTAGAAGTTAAATAATAAATAAAAAAATAAATATTCATGGACATTTCACACAACGTCCTCTGGTCCCAAGCTAAGCTTACATGCTGTTATGGGTAGCAGAATGCGGATATAATACATATACTACTTTTCTTTTGTAAATACATACTTATAATACATAGAAACACCCAGACGCAGTACAAACATTTGTATGACAATTAGAAAAATCCCGAGCGGGAATCGAACCCGCAACCTCTTGATCGGCAGTACGCTACGTAAACCATTCAACCACGCGGCTCGTCGTTATAATATAGATAGTATTATTAAAAAGTACCGACAATATACAATATACGTAATGCAAAAATATTCTCTAAAAAATCTAACAATGTCATAAAATTGCGTCTGTTGTATACATATGTGTGAACACTCAAAACACATTCGGGCTGCTGTTACCTAGAGACTGAAGAAATTTAGTTATTCCTTTTCTTTCCCCCATTATCCTGTATTATTTTGAGTTGGTGCAACACGGTTTTCCTCTAAGCTCCTGTAAACAGTCACAATAGATCATTCATTCATTAATTCATTCACTCTCATTAACTTCCTTTTCTATTTATCAGGTAATGAAAGCACTCCAACAGAAAGGTCGTCGTAGTACACCACTTTTGAGAGCTTTGTCTCACAGCATCACAAGTCAATCAGAGGTTATTGACCTTAAGAAATCAGCTGATCTATTGTTTGCGATGGCGTCACTAAATTTTCCTGATCCAGTACTTTTAGATCGAATATGCAAGTAAGTTTAAAATAGTTTTCTTTTTTATGTAACCTTAGAATTAGAGAAAAATGAAAGGGTCTGTGTGATAATTTGAAATCTTATTAAATTTTATATGTTTAAAAAAAGTCTTGACATCTGTGTAAATTGTAATGTTTGGTCTGTATATCTTTGACATAAATATATTCAATCAATATTATGAACTTAGCTATTTATCAATGTAAAATTAAAACTGTTTTTGTGTGCCATTTAAAGGTAAAATGTGGAGGATTTAAGATAATTATGTCTGTCATCTTCATGTACTCATGTTTTGTGCGAATAAATCATTCATTCATTAGTTCATTCATGTTAGTAACGTAACTGTTATGTAGATACTATAATAATATGTGTAATATCATAATTTACAATCAATTTTCCCTATTACTAAAATTGTGCGCTCATAACTTGTGGCGCCACGTATACCCGTAATTCTCTCCCCTGACTAGGTCAATATAATATGTGTTTTAACAATTTGTTGCAGCGATGTAATAGAATGTCTACCGGGCAATAAAGACAAATCATCTGTTGTCAATTCTATCACAGTCTCTCTTGGTCTAATGAAGTATAGACATGAGCCTTTATTGGGTGCTATAGCTGAATGGATGCTGTCTAATAAGGATACATGCAGAGCCAGTGATGTTGCATCTGCTATTGTAACATTTGCTACTGTTGATTATTTACCACCGACTGCCGAGGGTCTTGTACAGGTTAGTTCAATGAAAAAAAAACATAACTCCCTAGAAATGGTTTCTGTATTTTTCGAGACATTTTTTTATAGAAAATACTTTTTTGATATCTTTTGCACTCTGTTATGGGCCCTGGCTTCCCTTGACGAGGTGTGTACAACAAAATAGCCAATACACCATTGTTATTTATTTATTTTTATTTTAGTTAAGTTAGATTTTTGACGCAATGGAATTGACTACATAGGGTTTCTCAATAGATACATTGACTGAATTTGCTAGAATTCTGTTAGACTGGCGACTGAAAACATGTTTGATTACGACTGATCTAGTCTATTGCAGTATACGAAAAGATAGAAGATACATAAGAAAAGATATTTAATAATAATAATAATAATAAATATTCATGGACATTTCACACAACGTCCTCTGGTCCCAAGCTAAGCTTATATGCTTGTGTTATGGGTACCAGAATACGGATATAATACATATACTACTTTTCTTTTGTAAATACATACTTATAATACATAGAAACACCCAGACGCAGTACAAACATTTGTATGACAATTAAAAACATCACACAAATATTTGTCCTGACCGGGAATCGAACCCGAGACCTCGTGAACGGCAGTCCGTTATATGAACCACTAGACCACGAGGCCCGTCATCATTTTACATTTCAATAATGTTTAATAAATATACAGCACTTCTCTATTATATAGTTTCCATATTTCTTACGTATACGTTACGGCTAAAAGCCGAAGTGCGACTGGACCTTTGAACTCGATATTTGACTTTTTCAGTGGGCGGAAAAGGGCCGCAACCAACTTTAGCCACTGCCATTTGGCTACATCTAGTTTTAGCCGATATGATAACGGATAAAACTTGGTGTAGCCGAAATAAACCAACCACCCTTGGCGGCACCTTGTTTTAGCCGGGTAAACCTTGGTCCAGCCGCAATTCGGCTTTAAGCCGTGATATATATAGTTATTTATATACATATTGTATATATTATTCCAGTCAGCATTATCTTTAAAAGAGGAAGAGATGGCCAAGTCCTCATCATGGTTGGACCTGGTATTTTCACTACTGACATTAGATAAAGCTACACAACAACATTTAGAGTCTACATTACGACCTGAGTTTATAGACAAACTGTTATCGGCTGGTGGTGAGTTTAATATTTATTTTAAGGTTTGATTCTCAGAGTATTTAGTAATGCATTCATGTTTTATCGATGCAAGAGTAGTTTAACATATCGGTTTTCAAATTTTATATAAAAACTAGCTGACCCGGCAAACGTTGTTTTGCCATATTAAAAAAAAAAATTTTGAAAAATAGATGTTGGCTGATTCTCAGACCTACTGAATGTGCATGTAAAATTTCATAAAAATCGGTCAAGCCGTTTCGGAGGAGTACGGTAACTAACAATGTGACACGTAAATTTTATATATTAGATTAATTTTAATGGATTCTAAACCATATAAAAGTTCAAGAGCAAACGCTAAGAACAATCCCTATCGTGTTGATTTAGAGGCGTATTTACCCCAGGACCATAAGGGCCATGGCCCTTATGGTCCTGGGAAAGGTGACGAAAGCCTTCAAGTTTAAAATTTTGCTCTATCTCTTTTAATTTATAGGGCGGTTAATTAAAGAGGCCCGGGACGTCGGATCAAATGGCCCGGGGCGCTAATTTTCAAAATACACCTCTGTGTGGATTGGGAATCAAACCAATGACTTTGTAGGTCGTACGTAATCGCTGTGCAAGTTTCAAAGTTCAATTCACAAAATTGCAGCACAGAATCATGAGTGAGCTTCCTATTTATGTAACAAATACAAATATTTTATTCTGTCCAGGAATGCTGAACCTCGCGAATTGATGCATAAACCACAGCACCACAATTCATTTTGATCATCAATTTTTCTTTCAGAAATCCCCATACCATCACGTCGCAAGTTAATGATGATAGATGCATATGTTCAATTAACTTGTCCTGGTTCCATCAGTCTACCAGAAGATATATCAGTTGGTGTACCCGTCATGTATACTAAAGAGAAGGCATTATATGTACAGAGTATTATGGATACATTCAAAAGTTTAGTCAGCGCTGATTCATTTTTGAAGAAAGAATGTAATTCTGGCATGGGATTCTTGTTTGGTGAGTTTACTTCTTTTATACCCTTATTAGCATTTTTTTTTAATATTTATGGATATATCACAGAACGTCCTCTGGTCCCAAGCTAAGTTATATGCTTGTGTATCTATTCTATTTCATTATTTTCTCGATCACAGCACCTATTTTCCTTGAATAAGTATCTTTTTTACTTTATGAATGTCTCATTTTGAATGTTGATGGCCGGAGAAAGAGAGGAATACCAAAGAAAAGATGGATGGACTGTGTGAAAGACGATATTATGGAAGATAACCTTAAAAAAGAATTGATGAGAATATGACGGCTGATAGATGATTGTACTGCGTCTGGGTGTTTACTATGTATTATAAGTACGTATTTACAAAAGGAAAGTAGTTTATATATTATATCCGTATTCTGCTACCCATAACAGAAGCATATAGGCTTAGTTTGGGTCCAGAACACGTTGTGTAAAATGTCCATGAATATTTATTTATTTATTATACATATAATGTTTTTATTTACAGACGCTGAATTCGCAATAGATTCTAAATGTCATCCAGTTCCGTTAAAGAACGCCGTTAACAATAATAGGTAAGATTTATCATGAAACTAGCTGTTTCCCGCAAGTTTGTACGCGTCAAATTTAAAATCTAAGCCCTCACAAATTATACAAAAAAGCCATCTTCTTGAACCACTCAATCTATTAAAAAACCCGCATCATAATCCGTTGCGTAATTTTGAAGATATAAGCTTACATAAGGTTGTCCTTATGTAAGCTTATTAGGACGAATATTAGGACTACCCCCTGGTTTGTACCAGGGGGTAGTCCTAATATTCGTCATATTATACTGGTTCACATTGCACTACCCTGCAAAATATAAATTTGCCTGTAAATTATAAATTTAATTGAAAAAGAAAAACACTGAACAAAAAATTCATGTAGTTTCTTGTCTGTTCTTCTCCATAGGATTTACTTTTGAAACAGACGTCTAGCTTCTTACTTTTCAAAAAAGCATGTTAATTTGCCTATTTCTGACTTTTTAAAAGAGCATTTTTCTCTTGTCTATTTCTGACTCTTAAAAGAGTATGTATATCTTGCCTATTTCTGACTCTTAAAAGAGCATGTTTATCTTGCATATTATTTCTGACTTTTTTAAAGAGCATGTTTATTTTGCCTATTTCTGACTCTTAAAAGAGCATGTTTACTTGCCTATTTCTGACTCTTATAAGAGCGTGTTTATCTTGCATATTTCTGACTTTTTTAAAGAGCATGTTTATTTTGCCTATTTCTGACTCTTAAAAGAGCATGTTTATCTTGCCTATTTCTGACTCTTAAAAGAGCATGTTTATCTTGCATATTTCTGACTTTTTTAAAAAGCATGCTTATTTTGCCTATTTCTGACTGTTAAAAGAGCATGTTTATCTTGCATATTTCTGACTTTTTTAAAGAGCATGTTTATTTTGCCTATTTCTGACTCTTAAAATAGCATGTTTATCTTGCCTATTTCTGACTCTTAAAAGAGCATGTTTATCTTGCATATTTCTGACTTTTTTAAAGAGCATGTTTATTCTGCCTATTTCTGACTGTTAAAAGAGCATGTTTTTCTGGCATATTTCTGACTTTTTTAAAGAGCATGTTTATTTTGCCTATTTCTGATTCTTAAAAGAGCATGTTTATCTTGCCTATTTCTGACTCTTAAAAGAGCATGTTTATTTTGCATATTTCTGACTTTTTTAAAGATCATGTTTATTTTGCCTATTTCTGACTGTTTTTTTATTTTTTTATTAATCAAATATGTAAATGACTAATTAGAATGTTATTTGCAACAGTGTATACAGGATAGCAGTATTGGGATTAGATTATCACGACATGACTAGAAAGAGTCTAGCACCGCTCGGCATTAACCAATTATATACAAGATTATTACAATTAAAGGTATGTTATCATTATAACATTTTATTATTAGCCTATAAATACCTATGTTTATTCTATTTAATACCTACTCTAGCTGTAACTATAGGTATCGGTGTGGCTTATCCGCAAACTTATTTGTTTCATGCGTAAACAGGTTATGGGTTTGGTTGTTATGGTGATTTATCATTCGTCTTAAAAATGCTATGCCTATTTATTTATTTATTTAACACTTTAATGCATACATGCATAGGCGGGCTTAATGCCTAAGGCATTTTCTACCAGCCAACCATAGGGTGGTGCAGAATTAAAGGAGGCAGGTGTGAATACAGAGCTGAAGAGAAAAAAAAATTACAATAATTATTAGGAAAATGAAAGTTACAGTTTTTATTTATTATAAAATGGATAGGGGTATAGACATAGATATATTGAAGTAATGATTTACATGATACATACATACAAATATACACATTACAATGTTACTTAATAAATACCACACGTACATAAACATACATAACACATTATTAAACCAAATATGACAATAACAAATGAAAAATTAACAAGTCAGTAGCCTCAAAGGATCAGTTATAGACGAAGTTATGCGTGAGAATGGGATGATAAACATATTTATTATTTTTCTTTTTTTTTGAGTAGCGGCTAGTGTAACGGCTAACGTAGCCTTTAAGCCTAGTGTATCGCAGCGACCAGCGGCCGTATTATGAGCTTTTATTTACAGGCAGTTTACGCCCTGAATTGAACTGTCTGGCAAATTCGTATTATGAACAAATTATTAGTCAGTCATTTCGCTAAACCAGTCATACATTAATATGTTTAAGGAGAAGGTACAACTAAAAGTTAAAGTACAAAGTAAAAATTTTCAACTAAAAGTTTTATTTTTGCCATAATACCTAATTTAGCCATGCAGTTTACGGCCTGCCTGGAACTTGAATGATTTTAAAAAGCTCATAATACGCCGGCAGATTTATCTATTGAGATCGCCACTTTCTACAGTTCACGTTTCAAACCTGTTGCCATGAAGAACTTCCAGGATCTTTTTGGCTCCAAGAAGTTTGATCGCTTCTGGGTGAACACTATAATTGCTCAGAGAGGATCATCGCATATGCATTACTGCTCATCACTACTCAAATTAGTACAAAAATTGATAGCAGTAGGAGATTAATGGGTTGAGTGGAGTAGAGTAGCCCTTAAAGCCCTATTACACCTTTAAATCTTCGGAAGTTCCCTGCATATTATGTACTAAATATCGTCATCATTTTCCAGCCTTTATCCCCTTATTCGGGGTCGGCGCAATATGACTACTTGTTCATGTTGCAATGGAATTTGGCTGAACGAACTATGTATTAAATATATAAAACTACTTTTTACGGATTTAGACGCTTGTATTTGTTTTATATTTTCCGTAAAAAGTAGTTTTATTTAAACAAATGGGTCGCGCAAGTGTTAGAGTATCTCTAATCTAATATATAAAATTCTCCTGTCACGGTGTTTGTAATTATACTCCTCCGAAATGGCTCAACCGATTTTGTGTACTATCCGTTAGGTCTGAGACTCGAACAATATCTATTTTTCATCCCCCTAAATGTTAAGGGTGGTCTGACCCCCGACATTTGTATGGCAAAACAATGTTTTATACTAAATCTATGTTTTTTTTATTTTGCAGGGTTACAAAGTACTACAAATTCCTTACACAGAGTTTAATTCCAAAGAGAAACTTGTCACGAGGGTTCAGTATATAGAGAAACGACTTAAAGAATTAGTTAGTGAATCATAAAATAAATGTATATATAAAATAAATGTGTATGTCTGTGATTTAGTAATATAAGCTTTGTTATAGCTTATATTGCTATTTACACTTTATTGCAACCAGAAAATGGCGGGTTATTTCAACATATTTAATAGATATTCATTAGCATTTCACACAACCTCCTCTGGTCCTAAGCTAAGCTTATTATTGGGTAGAATACGGATATAATAAATATTTTTTTTGTGAATACATACTTATAATACATAAAAATCAACCAGTTCAATTATTTATGTGAAAATCATATGTCACTCAAATACTTGTACTATGTGGGAATCGAACCTGCTACCTCGTGAACGGCAGTCCGTTACATGAGCAACTAGATCATGTAGTCAGTCGAATAATTTCACGATTTTTTGAAAAACCTAATTATGGTAAGTCTGGGATGAATGATGTAAGATTGTATGAGAGTTTATGATGACTGTCATACATGTTTTCGAAAATCAGTCTGATATTATGAATAGAAATTATCCCCGTATATTATTAGCGCGACTCCATACCCGTTGAATTTAGAATTTTTTTCCCGTTCTTGCAACATCACTATTGCTTTGCTGCTATTAGTCACAGCGTGATGTTATATAGCCTATAGGCTTCTTCGATAAATGTGCTATCTAATACTGAAATAATTTTTCAAATCGGACCTGTGGTTCCTGAGATTAGCGCGTTTAAACAAACAAACATACTCTTCAGCATTATAATATTAGTTTAGATATATTGGTACCAATTCTACATGCACAACTAACTAAAGTTAACTAAAAAATGTATCTATGTGTCAATATGATACAGGCTATACGTCATATAAAGCGTTAGCTATACTAGTATTATGAAGCTAAAGAGTTTGATTGTTAGTTTGTTTAAACGCGCTAATCTTAGGAACCACAAGTCAGATTTGAAAAGATCTTTCAGTGTTGGATAGTACATTTATTGAGGAAGGCTATAGGCTATAAAACATTACGCTGCGACCAATAGGGGCGAAGCAGTAATGAAAAATGTTGCAAGAACGGGGAAAATTTTCCTAATTCCACGCGTATGGAGTCGCGGGCAACAGCTAGTTATTGTATAAAGTACGATTTAGCCAGGCTAAAGTTACTTGTCCTCGATTTCCAATGTTAACCCACCATCTGTTATATCTGTGTTTCTATATAGATTTATGTCGGAAATTCAAATTAATTTGTGAATAGCGGATGTAAGATTGATTTGAAAGAATTTGTACATTGTGACATATTTGTTATGTTATTTATTTGTTTACTCATGATACTGACTCATACTGCAAAACCTGGCTCATGCCACCAGGCAAAGGCTCATGTTTAGCCAGTCTTTTGCTTTTGGCTTTCATATTTTAAAATTTGTCGGTATTAAAAAATATCTACAAATGAGATTATACTATTTTTTCCTATACTAGCTATTGCCTGCGACTCCGTCCGGGTGGAATTTAGAAAATTTTCCTCGATTGTGCTACATTTTTCACTACTGCTTCGCTTCTACTGGTCGTAGCGTGATGTTATATAGCCTAAAGCCTTTCTCGATAAATGCCCTATCTAACACAGAAAGAATTTTTCAAATCGGCTCAGTGGCTCCTGAGATTAGCGCGTTCAAACAAACAAACAAACAAACTCTTCAGATTTATAGTATTAGTTTCCTATATTTAGAGAATGAGAGCTTTTTAAACTCACAAAAGCGTTGTTTGCTATACATTAACTTGATTGTACAGAATTGTAAGCAGTTACAAAGTTGAAGAGATTTTTTATTTAAACGCGTTTATCTCAGGAACCACTGGTACGATTTGAAAAATTCTAACAGTGCTGGATAGTATATTTATCGAGGAAGGGTATAGGCTAAGACGAATGCACGTTGCGGAGATGCGAATGTTGAGATGGATGTGTGGCGTCACGCGAATGGATAAAATAAGGAATGAATATATTAGAGGAAGTCTGAAAGTGATGCCAGTGACTGAAAAATTGAAGAACGAGCGGATGTCCTGGTATGGGCATGTTATGAGACGAGAGGAAAGTAATGTCGTTAGGAGAGTTCTGAGTATAAATGTGGAAGGAAAAAAGTCTAGAGGAAGACCTAAGAAAAGATGGATGGACTGTGTGAAAGAGGACATGAAAGAAAGAGGAGTTGACACAGACATGACAGCTAATAGAAGATTGTGGAAGAAAAAGACATGTTGCGCCGACCCCAAATAATGGGATAAGGGCAGGAGGATGATGATGGTATAGGCTATAACATTACGCTGCGACTAATATGAGCGAAGCAATAGTGAAAAGTGTTGCAAAACAGGAAAATAATTTATAAATTGCAAGTGTCCGAAGACGCGGGCAGCAACTAGTTGATAATATTTGTTTACGAACTCTGTATAAATCCGTGTAATCTTAAATCTTTCTTTCTTTCTTTGTAAATCTAATGTAAAAATAAATGTATGTTTGTATGGGTAATGTAGTTATATTATAATAATTTTATTTAAATAAAGCAAGTTTAGATTTATGTTATTTTTTATTTTTGTTTCAAATATATAAATAAAGAAGTAATGACAACTTCTGCGCGTGACTTTTCTCAGTATTTAATACCAATTTTTCTGTCTGTGTGTCTGGTTAATTTAATTTCATTTGCTATCTCAACCTTTGAAATGAAAATAAATCCCCGAAATTAAATGCCGGCTACATCTATTAGTGCCATCTGCTACGATCTACACATACTTCCTTGGCTTTATAACTCAGATCGCCCCCGATAGGTTCCGCATTTGGGATTGGTCTGTGCTTCATATATGTATAATCCGTTTTGTAAAATTTACATTCGATTAACTGAAATCGCATATGGCTTACAAGGTCAAGGCATCGTAAAATTAAATCACCATGTTCAATAGACGCCACTATACTGAGTAACAGTATTTATCTCATTAAATACAAATAAAAATGTTGGTATCTAAATAATGCGTAGTTAATGTTTTTAAACTTTCGCGGCTTTCACACATATTAATATATAACGACCGGGTCTACTCCGCGTAATTCGTAGTGTCACCTGTTTCTTACGCTGCTTAATACTCTGAAAAAAATAATTATTTAGTACCACGAGGCTTATGATAGTCTGTAGTCCTTTATTAACGCAAAATCTCTTCTACGTAGGAAAAGCAGTTTTTAGCCATTGAGGGTTTTTATAGCTTGGTTTAGCAGGGAACGGTACCAATTCTACATGCCGACTAAACTAAAGATTGGCACCAATATCTACTCCTATAGACGGCGAATTCAAAATCCGATTTCCGCTCATGGCTATCGTTATCGCAAAACAATTGGAGAGGAGTAGTTGACTAGAAATCAAATCCACCTGCTCAAGTCGACCACCCCTCTCTAAATTGTTTAGTCTACCTTCAAACTAAATTACTTGATAACTGAAAAGACAGTGGTTAGAGTAATTAAAAACTCACGAGGTAATATTTCTGAAGAATCCAGTAAGTTTCCTGTACATGTCAGCGAAGAAGATGACAATCTGCGGTGCTTGTAGCTTACTCTCCGCCGGGGAAAATATCATGTGCCTGTTTAACTTCTGTAAGCTTCTAAAGTTGTGTCTGCCTACGCCTATCTTACCGAACATCTTGTACTAAAAAAATTACAATGAAATTGATTAGGAGTGCATGGTGAAAGGTCAGATGAAAAACTTGTTATCTAGGTGTTTTAACTCAAAATGTAGCCATTTGCATTTCCCTGAGATTTTGCAGTTCCCTGCGATCTTATGATATCGTCGCTGCATCTTGTCGCAGGCAGTTACATGGTTATCACTCAAGATCTGTTTCCCAGTGGTTGTTACTTCGTCGAGCGATCTGGCTTGCCCATTGATATTTCAGCAAGTTAAACCTTTGGACTGTCGGATAGACTCGTTCTACTATCTTCATATTTCGGATTTTATCGCTTAGGGAAATACCGACCAGATTCCTCTCCTTAGCATGCTGTATGTCGATGAGCTTATTTATGAGGCCAACGTCAGGGAAATAGTAGCCAGTATTTATTACTAGCTGACCCGGCAAACGTTGTTTAGCCATACATATGTCGGGGGTGGACAACCCTTATCACTTAAGGGTATGAAAAATAGATAGTAGCCGTTTCTCAGACCGACTGAATATGCATAAAAAAATTCATAAGATCGGTCAAGCCGTTATGGAGGACTATGGGAACGGACATTGTGAATCGAGAATTTTATATATTAGAAGATTATAGGAATATTATTACCTGTGCGTCACTTAGATATATCGGTGATTGGAAGATGATCCAAATGACAGCTTTATTGCACTCCGGCGTTGTTAATGATCCTTCGTAGGTATAATAATATTGAGGGTTTTTATTCAACAGTTTACTAAAAACGTTAAAATTGAATCAGCAACAACACAAAATGATGCAATATATCGTTTAAAACATGGCTTTATAGGAAATTAGCTGTTGCCCGCGACCTCGTAAGCGTGAAATTTAGAAAATTTTCTCCGTCTTTTGCAACAATTTTCCCTGACGCATCACTCCTATTAGTTGCAGCGTGATCTTATATAGCCTAAAGCCTTCTTCGATAAATCCATTAACCAATACCGAAACAATTTTTGTAATCGGACTAGTGTGCAGTAGTTCCTAAAATTAACGCGTTCAAACAAACAAACTCTTCAGCTTTATAATGTTAGTGTAGATTGGTATAGATGAGATTCTAAATAACGCGAGTCAGGTGCCTTGTTTTTTGATGTGGGAAACGTCCGTTTTCAGTCGTACTTGTTATGTTTTATGAAGTGATGGCATATACAGTCGGTGGCAGAATGGGAACAGCGGAAGACGAAGTTAATCAGAAAATTTAAAATGCCACGCTTCATTAATAGACGACATTTCATGACCAACGTATTTCTTATTGAAGAACATGGTCGAAATTAAGAAATTATAATAATGAGCAAGATTTCCGTTGGCTTCCTATTGATGTTGCTAATAACACAATCAAGCTAATTATTGGAGTTTCTGAATTACTCTTGTAAAATAACGACATGTACTAAGGTCTGTAAGTAAGTACATGTTCACATTTAGGCAATAACACTAAATGTTTGAAGATATTTAGCACACCGTCCTCTGATCCAAAACTAAGCTTAATGATAATGATATGTGTACCCGATTTCGTAGTTCCTGGGCAGCTGAGACCCACGATCTCGTCCACACTAGAAGTTTGTTAATATGACGAATAACGATGACCTTCAATAAATCAATGAACAAGATATGCTTACGCCATATCTATCAGTACTCCGCTGATCCTATCGCCGTTTTCCATCAGTTTTGGTACGTGCTGCATCACCTCGTCCAACACTTGCTGGTCGTCATCAATTTCTGCTTGGACCTGGCATATACATTTTTGTACTTAATTATAATTACTAACTTACAATAAAGTGTTCTTACAGACTAATGAAAAACTTAGTGGTTTTCTTTTTGTGCTGGTATGTGTATCTTTGTGCTGGTATGTGTATGTGTAGGTATATTACGCATTTCAAATATGAATCAAATAAATATAGGTACATACCTACCTCTGTTTCAAAATAATATTTAAATGGGATATAAAAATCAGTGTAGATTACGTCGCCATGGTCAATTCAGATTTGCAGTTGTTCTCTATATAAGTGTGTCACGGAGAAATGTGAATTGTTTTTAAGATAAGTAGATAAGGCTAGTGGGATTAAAGAGAAAAATTCTTATAATGTATGCGTACTAATACGCGTAGAAATACAATTAGGTACAGTTTCGTGCATGCATTTGGGTACTATAATGTCGGATGTCCATGTTGTGACGGATTAGGAATACAAGTGTCACCACACTGTTTCCTCCCCAGTGGGGTAATACAGATAAATTCTACTGTGAGATATGGCAATTTCGAAACTAACACTATGCCGACACGTCTGGTAAGCGCGGCGTCGTAGACCAAATTCCCTTTCATACTGGAGGAGGCCCGTGCCCAACAGTTGGACATTACGCGACAGGTGAGAGAGAATATTGGACAGATCATACTTACGCTACCAAACATTGCAACAATAGCGAATCCATCTCTTTTTCTGATAGCCTGCGCCATAGTCAAGTCGTTTCTCACGTGTACGAAATGGATTTCCATTGGATATCTGCAAAAGTATTGTAAAATTAGATCTAAATATCCCATAACTAAACGTTGAATGAATCAACAAGGTGGACTAACGATATCGTCAAATGTGCCGGGAATCGTTGGATGCGGTTAGCGCAGGACCTCGCGTTGTGGCATTCTATGGGGAGGGGGCCTACCTATGTCCAGAAGTCATAAACGAAGTGTAGATAGGGAGATGGCTTTTGATTTCACTTTTATTTTTTAAATCAGTTTTTTTTTATGATACCTGCATATAACCTGCGAAGAGTTTAATGTGACAAAATAAGTATTTTATAAATTATATTGATACGAATATTACGAATACTAACTTGACACCGTCAATGGAGTGTTCCGAGAGCCAGTGAAAGTGCAGTTGTTCCAGTCGATATAAATGTTTGAGAGGTCCTCCTCTTAACTTTGGGTGCATTTCTTCGTTACCCTCGGAACTAAACTGTACTGCAAAGATGAATTAATTTAATTATTTTCAATTATTTTGCAAAATTGTGTGGCAGTACTGTTAATTAGGTGCTGTTTGAATATCAACCACAACCCTATTTCCTCCTACAAGATATTAAGAGTCGCGGGCCGCAAGTTCTAACAAAAATTATGTCGCAAGTTAATGCTTAAGAGGATACCAAAATAGCTTCGTGCATTTTTCTATGTACGAAGTTTTCATTGTTTCTTTAGATTGAATGGCTAGAGCTCTAATTTTTAAGTATATGTTTTTTCAATATATGATCTAGGATCGCATAAACTCAGAAACGCGATTGAAAAAAGTTTTCTCGATAGAAAATCTTAGCGAAACAACCTCTCAAATGTTTTATTTTTTTCATTTGTCGGTCTATTATCGCGTATTAACTAATGAAATAACTTTAAAAACATAAGTAACTATTATATATAGAAACACGTAAATCAGAATTAAAATATATTTAGTAGATTTTGAGTAAATAGGAAAAGTATCCCTAATTCTTCATTTTCTGTGCCTACTGGCTGTGTTAATATGTACGTGTCGGCGATGATATACGATAATATTGATGTAGGCCCTTAACTTACTAGTATGTCCATTGTTGATACCAGAAACCAGTACTCTGTTATATCCAGTGAACTCAAGTGGCCCGTACTTGATGAACTGTTGGGCGTAGTCGATTATAACATCTTCTTTCTTAATGTCAATTGGTGATTGCCTGCGATTGCCAACACGACATTGAATACCAGGCCATGTTGACTCGTCTGAAAAATATATACCAAAATCTATAATTCTATACTAATATCATAAAAGTGAACAGTTTGTTTGGTTGAACGCGCTAATCTCAGGAAGTACTGGTCTGATTTGAACAATTCTTTCAGTGTTGTATAGTACATTTTTTTCATTGAGAGCCTCATGGTTGAGTGGTTCATGTAACGGACTGCCGATCAAGAGGTCGCGGGTTCGATTCCCGCTCGGGACAATCATTTGTGTGATTTTTCTATTTGCTATACAAATGTTTTGTACTGCGTCTGGGTGTTTCTATGTATTATAAGTTTGTATTTACAAAAGAAAAGTAGTATAATGTATTCTATCCGTATTCTGGTACCCATAACATTATAATATAAGCTTAGCTTGGGAGCAGAGGACGTTGTGTGAAATATCCATGAATATTTATTATTTATTTATTATTATTTATCGAGGAAGGCTATATAACATTACGCGTCAGTAATAATTTTTGAGAAGAGGAACTTTTTTTTAAATTATACGTATGGAGTCGCAATCAACAGCTAGTATTATGTATAAAAGGATATAGTCGGTGTATTTTTATCTGTCAGGTAAACTAAAATGTATCTACAAAACTTACTGTCATAATTCCAAACTGGTTCACTTTTGTCTACTCCAGTAGAACTTATAGGCGTAGTAATTTGGCAGTCACTACCTATACCTAAAAAGGATGTGATATATATATGACACAACTAAAATTACCGTGGCGTGGTGCCGATTCTGAGCGCACAACTAAACTTAACTAAAAAATTAAAATTGATAGCGTCATTATCACAATTTGGCTATGTTAACTGAACTTTCTTATTATTAAAACTGTGTATTATAGACTAACGATTTTAATCAATATAAATGTGTACAACGAAATACCATTAGTAATAGCTATATTGACACTACCGATTTTCATTTTTAGTTAAGTTAAGTTAGTTTTTTTTTAGTTAAGTTACATTATATTATTAATAAAAATGCTTATTTTCAATAATAAAATGTTATAAAGCTGAAGATTTTGTTTGTTTGAACACGCTAATCTCAGGAACCACTGGGCCGATTTGAAAAATTATTTCAGTGTTAGATAGTACATTTAGCGAGGAAGACCTTTCGGCTATATAAAAAAAGAAACACTACTATTTTTGAATTAAAGTCACATAAATTCTCAACATTAATTCATATTTACGTACTAAAGCAGATCACAGCGATAAGTGACAACATCCTTGCCATCACCGGTCACAATACAATCACGAGTGATCTAATATGTGCTGTCCATTATGAAATAATAATGATGGAATTTGTTTATATAATAAAGAGCTAAGAAAGTGACTACTGTTTTAATTCTTTTATATAAAAACAATAATCATTTCAGTGTAATGGTTCGTTATACATCCGTTGGCATTAGGGTTGCTAGACACCAGCGCGAATGTCAATCTATTGCAGTCCACTGATGGACGTTTAGGTGTATTATGTGTCGTCGGTTAGAGGATAAAATGAAATACGTCCGGACTTGTAAGGCGTTTATTTGCGAATCTATATATTTGATTATAATAATAACTTATATAGGCGGCGAGAACAACCGTCTTTATACATTCGTAGATCTGCTGACACGCCTCTTCTTGCACACAATGCAACCATACATACTGTCCCTACAGACGTAGGTCTCTTCCAATTTGCGCTACGATATACGCACCTCCGCCTTCCAAATCCAGTCCTTCCCTGCCACCTTCTGCAGGTCGTCGGTCTACCTGGCATCCTACATATGCATAGTAAGTAAGCTTATACTTTGTAATAATGTAGTTAGCTTGTAACTAACAGCTATCGCCCCGATAAGTACACGTTATTGACAATTATATAAATAAATAAATATTCATGGACATTTCACACAACGTCCTCTGGTCCCAAGCTAAGCTTATATACTTGTGTTATGGGTACCAGAATACGGATAGATTACATATACTACTTTTCTTTTGTAAATACATACTTATAATACATAGAAACACCCAGACGCAGTACAAACATTTGTATAACAATTAGAAAAATCACACAAATGATTGTCCCGAGCGGGAATCGAACCCGCGACCTCTTGATCGGCAGTCCGCTACATGAACCACTCGACCACGAGGCTCGTCAAATCATCATTTATATAATAAAATATATATATAAACTAACTGACCCGACAAACGTTGTTTTGCCATACCAAAAAAAAGGTTTGAAAAATAGATGTTGGCCGATTCTCAGACCTACTGAATGTGCATGTAAAATTTCATAAAAATCGGTCAAGCCGTTTCGGAGGAGTACGGTAACTAACACTGTGACACGTGAATTTTATATATTAGATATTGTCATATCTCTACACATTAAAGTATTTTAACTTGTACCAATCCCCGATACCACCGTAGTTAGGCCTCACATTGGTGACCCCGACGTAATTTGCTTGAGATAGCGAAATAGCTCTTATAATAGACCAAGCTAACATTCTATAGTCGAGCGAAGTTCGTAGCGGTTATCTAGCTTGATACACCTATAAAATAATCTATCGGAAGTACATATACATAGTAAATGAATATGAATGAGTTGAGACGTTATCATGAAATCTATGTACGTTTTAAAGACCTTCTCATACAATATATACATTTCCTGTGACGAACGGAACTATAACATATAGAGGGGACAAGATAGGATATTATCTATTTGAGATCTAGATACGACACGAGTTTCTACAGCCTTTGTGATGTGGATCTATACAATATATTCATAATTAACTTATAAACGAGCTCATAGGCATTGTATACTTCGAAGCTAGTAGCTTATTTACTTACATTTTTTATTTTGGGAAAACTATAGCTGTAGGGAAATCTTATTGCGTTGATCCAGTTGATTGGGAAAAGTTTACATATTATAAAACAAAGTCTTAGGGCCTCGTTCACCATCTTCAAGTAAAGCGTTGATTAGTTACTTATCGATTAGCGTTAATTGTCAAGTAATAGTTACGAGTATCTTCTGTCAATTTCAATTTTTAGGGTTCCGTTCCCAAAGGGTAAAAACGGAACCCCTATTACTGAGACTTGGCTGTCCGTCCGTCCGTCCGTCCGTCTGTCACCAGGCTGTATCTCAAGAACGGTGATAGCTAGACAATTGAAATTTTCACAGATGATGTATTTCTATTGCCGCTATAACAACAAATACTTCTTTAGTAGTTTTTTTCTTTAGAATCTACTGTCTATCATCAGTCATCTTACACTGATTTCATACAGCGAAAGAATAAAGTGGATATGCCTGAAATCCCGAGATTTATTTTAAAGAGCAGAAAAAACCCCCGATATTTTAAATAAAAAATTGATAGCGACTGATTCAGTAAGAAAAGTATTCGCTCGTATTTATAAAAAATTGGTCAAGTGCGAGTCGGACTCGCGCACGAAGGGTTCCGTACCATTATCTATGCAACATAAGGCAACGTTATTAGTATCGAGCAAGAAACGGTAAAAAAATCATTTTTGTTGTATGGGAGCCCCCCTTAAATATTTATTTTATTTTATTTTTAGTATTTGTTGTTATAGCGGCAATAGAAATACATCATCTGTGAAAATTTCAACTGTCTAGCTATCACCGTTCTTGAGATACTGCGTACGGAACCCTAAAAATCATGTTTGTTGTATGGGAGCCCCCCTTAAATATTTATTTTATTTTATTTTTAGTATTTGTTGTTATAGCGGCAATAGAAATACATCATCTGTGAAAATTTCAACTGTCTAGCTATCACCGTTCTTGAGATACTGCGTACGGAACCCTAAAAATCATGTTTGTTGTATGAGAGCCCCTCTTAAATATTTATTTTATTTTATTTTTAGTATTTGTTGTTATAGCGGCAATAGAAATACATCATCTGTGAAAATTTCAACTGTCTAGCTATCACCGTTCTTGAGATACTGGGTACGGAACCCTAAAAATCATGTTTGTTGTATGGGAGCCCCCCTTAAATATTTATTTTATTTTATTTTTAGTATTTGTTGTTATAGCGGCAATAGAAATACATCATCTGTGAAAATTTCAACTCTCTAGCTATCACCGTTCTTGAGATACAGCCTGGTGACAGACGGACGGACGGACGGACGGACGGACGGACGGACAGCGAAGTCTCAGTAATAGGGTCCCGTTTTTACCCTTTGGGTACGGAACCCTAAAAAGGTGAAATATGCGCATGAGAATTTGCTTACGACTATCAATAATTTGTATTGTGAATTAATGTAAACTAATAAAAATTGTATGTTAATTATCTTTGTTTTATTTGTCTATTTCTGAGGTTTTTATTATTATTTATTCGTAATACTGTTGGCCACACGGGATTGTCTATTAGAAATCCCGGGAAGGTCCACATTAATATCAACATTTCGATGCAAGTACATAAATAACTCTACCTAATTCCGACCTATGGTCATCACTCTAAATTCTATAGTAAAAGGGCGGGCGAAACAAAAAATGCAAGTTACAATTTTTTATTTGTAATGTCTAGACATTTTCACATTTTTAACCTAAAAACTGGTAAAAACGACTTTTTTAATACTTATTAGCAATATGATAAGATAGCATTGTATGTACATAATTATAGTACAACTATAAAACATATACTTACATATTTGAATACGTGAAATACCTTAAAAAATATATAAAAAAAACAGTTAACATACATGATGTTAACTGGTTTTTTTATATATTTTTTTTATTGCTTAGTTTGGTATTTATGGTTCCTAATTTTTAGGGATGGCAAGATACCTAACGGACAAAGGCTTGATTGGTATTAAAAATCTTAATATAAATATTTTCCTTTCTTTCTAGGCGATGTCCCACTCTTGAGCCTCCTCCTCCACTTCGGAAGAGTTTTCGGTTTACTATGTCGCACTGCCTAGGCTTGATGGCATAAGATTTACTCTCGCTGCTAAAAATATACCATAACTGGCTTTTTAGCGTATAGGGAAAGAAAGTGTTGTGACACTGGTATTCCGTTATTACACGGATTATTATTAGTTTTGCATTGTCAACCCCATTTCTTTCCCTAGGTTAGTTTAATTAAGAAAACACAGACAAATATTTCTCGATCATTTATTGTTACAATCCGCTATTTTTTTATTAATATCTTGTCCAATTCAAACCTACTGAAGCAGTTTGATTGCTGTTTTCTGGATTTTACGCGCACATACATTCATACACTCACACATATACATACACAAACACACATACTCCCATTTTATTGCATGTTTCATAGTATTTAAGTATTCCATTTTTCTTTTTATAATCCTCTTTATCAGTGACTTTTGAAATATTATGTTTTGTTTTGGGTGTTATGTTTGGTCCTGGTCAGTGGCGGATTTACCAGCAGGCTGAGTAGGCTGGAGCCTAGGGCGGAAAATTTTAAGCGGCGGCTTTTTTTTATTTTTTTATTTAATTATTAATTTAGTTTATAAATTAAATAGTAAAATTTTTTATTTTTCGTTTTACAAATTAAAAAAAAAATGATTATACACACACATTTCGAAAATTGGAGAGAAATTAAAATATTTAACAATAATCGAAATATTCTCATAAACAGTGCTAATTAATAAATATTTCAACATCTCTGCATGAACAGTTCCGAAACGCTTTACTAATTATACATTAATTATTATGAACTTTTAGAATATTGCAATAGCGATTATATTATTATTATCGAAATTTAGTAATTTATACATATTATTATATTCTTCACTGATAACTGCTATAATTTTTTCTCCGTGTACCTAATAATTATGAGATCTGCTTACCCAATTCAATCTTGATATAATATCGATGGTCTAATCATGATTGCTGCAGCAAGTTTGCAACTTGTCAAATTCAATTTCAGAAAGTAATTTCTTTATGCGTAAAAAATACTGAATTCACGAACGAGGAATTCACGTCTTCTATATAATTCAAAAACAAGAGAAAAGTCACTTTTGATGTTTGCGCCCTGCAATTTGTAACACTAATTTAAGGCAACTAGGGGGCAAAAATTGAATAGCCAACGGGCGGCAAATCTATAACGATGTGTCTAGTCGTCCGGTAAAAAATCGTCCGTCAATCGTGGATTTGACTATTTGTACGGCTTTTTTTTTTTGAATGAGTATATTCATTCGGATATTATTATTTTTTTATTATTAAATTTATAACTAAGAATTTTTTTCGTGAAAAAAGTGAAAATCTTTTTCGACACTGTCCACGGAGCTGAAGATTACACTAGGACTAAGGAGCAAAAAGAAAAAAATGCGGAGTTATTAGATCTCGAAGCTAACCGAGTGAAGGTTAGGTTAGGGTTTTTTTTTTTTTCGAAAACCTTCATTTTATTTAATTTCTAAAGTTATATGAAACGTAATTAGTACAAATAATAAAGTAAACGATTAAAATATTTTAATAATCTGATAACCAGACGATTAATATATTTTATTCATCCGATAACCGGACAAATATTGAATATTAGTCGTCCGTATAACCGTCCGGTTATACGGACGACTAGCAACAGCCAATCTATAAATCCGTCACTGAGTCCTGGTGATCTGTGACACAGGTTACGGGCGTTACGGCCTATTTCAGACACCAGCTTTTCACAATCAATTAGAAGTCATAGATGTTGTTAATAAAAAATATTTATACAAATGTAATAACAATTTATTTTAGATCGTTGAAAATGTTAACTGTTAAAATATATTTTTGTAAGGAGGAAAAACAAGATAAAGTTTAAAGTTGAATTTTTTTGCTTAGCATGCCCTTTGAAATGATATATTATAGGTAGTAAAGTTAATAAAGCTTTTAATTAGTTTATTAGACTTTAGATAAGAGCAAATTAATGGCTATCGTTATAGAATAGTGTTAATATCAGTTGATAAAATATGTACACTATAAATTATATAGTGTATTCAACTTGTTTATGAACTAATGAACAATAACCTATTTATTACTTTACAATAATATGCACATATTTATGATAAGAAATTGATGAAGATGACAGCAGAGTGACATAAAGCTTACGTTTGTTAATGTAACTCTTGGTTGTTTAGTGAGATGGGAGGAAAGTTAAAATAGATAAGAGTTACACAAATGTCCATGTGATGGTGAATAATTTTTTTTTTTTTTTTTCATTTATTCATGACCATAGAAACAAAGTCTTTCAGCCGGATACATTATTAAAAATGGTGGATTAAGAATACAAGTGTTGCCACTCCGTTTTATCCCCAGGGTGCTGTAAGAGTTAGCTAAGGGATATTTTAAACAGTACACAGCAACTGTGGGAGAAGGAAAACTGGAAATTAAAACTTATCCTTACATATCTGTTTAGCGCGATATAGTAGACAAAAAATTCTCGCGATGTGGAGCTATAATGAGCTGGGAAGATATGCAGATAAATAGAATTAGGTGTAGAGGAAGACAGCAAATAATAGAGCCTCAATCTATGAGTCTGTAGGAATGAGGTGTTCTAAAACGGTTTGATAGATTTTTATGAAACAGTATGTGCATATTCAGTAGGTCTGATAATAGGCTAATATCTATTTTTTATAGTCGTAAGTGGTAAATGGTAAAAACAACGTTTGCCGGGTCAGCTAGTAATATAAAATATTTTTTTTTCCAAAAATGGTTAAACTGCATAATGTAGTTCGCTATATTACGTAGTTTCACCATTTTTCGAAATAAATGGCTTTAGAATGCAGAAAGCAGTAAATTCGCTCTAGTAATTAACCTATACAAGCGTCTTTCACGCTCGAGACTGATGTATAAATATATAATATGAATGTCTAAAATCTGATAGAAATACAGGATAGTATAAATATCAATTTATACTATCCTGTATACAATAACAAGTTATATTTAGTAATATTCTATGAAGGATATAACACTTAGGTCCTGTTATGTAACATCCTTGCAGACAGCCCACTGCTCTCAAACAGTAGTTTGTACCAAGTTATATAAATAGAATAGGTGACCCAAATAGAATCTACTTTGTGCCGCTTCCAGCCAAATTCATGGTTTGCATACTCAATAAGGAATAGAATAAGATGGATGGGTAATTTCGTAATTAATATTTCGTTAAACGTTAATGTTTCTATATTAATCGCACCACCAGGTAACGCTACCAAAGAGAATGAACGCTACAAGTCGTCTCTACAAATTGCAGAATTGACGCCAGTTCCTATACTATATCTACAATATTCTCAACCTGATTTAATATTTATCTAGTTTAAAATAGTTTAGAAACTGTCTACATACGTTTCTATTCCCCTATCTGTTTAAAATTTCAGGACTTTTCATACGAAGCTTATCTCTTTAGAGGCGACTACAGTCCTAATTATGGTATTTGCCTTAGGTATTGCTATCCCTATTCCCGAGCGCCGCACTGAAAGTGACAAATATAGTAGTGCGACGGAACGGTATTCCGAGGTCGTGGGTTCAACTCCCGCTTGTGGTGATCACTTTTTCCACTTTAATTTAATTTATTAAGTAAGAGCATAGCAAGGCAATTGCAAAATTAATAAATTACTTTAGAGACAAATATAGTTGACGCTGATTTAACCTACAAATTCATTTCTTAAAAAATTCGACGAGACGTTTCGTAGTCTCCTTTTTTCTTCGCGAAAATTAAACAGATTTTAATTTTTATTTTTGCAATATTATAAGTTAAGAGTGTATTAATGCCTCTATTACTTTCTTTTTGGCCAAACCTTATTAGATTTGTGTGATACACGCTGCAACTTCACCTAAAGAAAACCGACATAAGCGGGATTTTTGGATGGTCGTATTTCTTTTAGTTATTACGTCTTGAAAAAAAAGGAAAGTGATAGAAGCATAGATATATATAAGACCGAGATACTGTGAAAAAAATTCGTTCCTCTGGAGGCAATATCCAATATCTACGATGCCCATATTTTTGTATGGAGCATAGTTTGGTGTCGTGTCCTCTTAAAGCTCAATTCAAACTTTGTTTAGTTAGCGTAACGCAATTCTATGGTAGTACAATATAATTAGGTACAATATAATTAACCAATTTAAATTAATGAACAAAGTCACAACAAACTATAAGCATAGTTGTGATTGAATTAAAAACAAGATATAAATTGAGATTGAGCTAGGTTATATTAAGGGCCTACATCAATATTAACGTCGACATGTACCTATTAACACAGCTAGTAGGTATAGAAAATGAAGAATTAGGGATATTTTTTTTGTTTACTCAAAATCTACTAAATATATTTTAATTCTGATTTACGTGTTTCTATATATAATAGTTACTTATGTTTTGAAAGTTATTTCATTAGTTAAACCGCGATAATAGACCGACAAATGACAAAAAATAAAAAATGAGAGAGGTTATTTCGCTAAGTTTTTCTATCAAGAAAACTTTTTTCAATCGCGTTTCTGAGTTTATGCGATCCTAGATTATATATTGAAAAAACATATACTTAAAAATTAGAGCTCTAGCCATACAATATAAAGAAAAATTGAAAACTTTGTACGTAGAAAAACGCACGATAATATTGATGCAGGCCCTTAACGGTATGAAAGGACGGGTGGGGCTGCTGTTTCAGTTGAGGGTTTATTCTGTTCTATTTTAGAATTTTGTACTAAAATGCACTAAAGTATGGAAAATACAGAAACAATTTGAGGTAGTTATTGATTTTACTACCCTCCGTGTGGTGGCGGATTAAGAATACAAGTGTCACCACCCCATCTCATCCCAAGGGTGCTGTAAAAGTCAGCTAAGGGATATTGAACACAGATAACATTCTCTGTGAGAGACTGAAACCTCGAAAATAAACCCTGTGCCAACACGCCTGGTCAGCGCGGCACAGTAGACCATAATCTCTCCAAAGTGGAGGAGGCCCATGCCCAACAGTGGGACGTAAATGGGCTAAAGAAGAAACTGCTTTTTACATTAACGCCAATGGAAGATGAATTGTGATCCTATTTAGTTATTTTTAACCCAGTTCAAAAAATGGAGGACGTTCTCAATTCGCCTGTCTTCTTTTTGTTACCTCATAACTTTTAACTGGGCAAAGTGATTTTAACGATTTTTTTTTTGTTTGAATGCTGTTGGTTTCCGTGTGGTCCCCGTGGCACCAGGTCAGGATCTGATGGTTATCTCCTAATAAATCGAGAAAAACCCTCAAATTTCAAAGGCGCATGAAGCCGGTTCAACTTAAAAAAAAAACCAATTATTCCTTATGTTAAGTTAGCAAAATACATCAATAGATGATTAGTGCATTAGAAATTGTCCTTTTGAGAAGTCCCCAACCAATTACATTAGAGCTACCATTCACTGCATGATCAGTACGCCAGTCTTTTATAAAACTCTAACTACATTTTGTTTAAGAACCGCCGGCATTACAATGAATGGCGTATTTAAGTGGTAATCTAATCGTATTCGAATACGGAATAAGAAGACCTATGTGATCACTTCCTCTATATATAGGCACAGGTAATCCACACACAGCCGGTAGAAGTTAATTTAAAAAAATATCGATAATACGGATGTAGGTCAGGCAAGTGCAAGCGATCCTGTCCGTGAAGGTCGCTGCACTATCTACTTCCTCTAGTGAGATTTTTATTAATAAATTAGGTGACCTGCGCAAGTGTCGCAGCGGTGTGATGTTTTGTGACACACAGTTGGAAAGGATTGAAAACATAAATAATTGTTTAGAACTCAAGTATTTACGAACTACAAGTGCAGCCAGGATATTTTTTTAAATATTATTTTCGATCGATCGTAACAGACCAAACAACGCTTAAATACTAATAGATTCTAAAACAATCTAATTTAAAAAAATAAATGAAAATAAAAAAAATATCTGTCCTCGAAAAGGTGTATTTGAGATGATTCCACTATTATAACTATTGGAAGGGTGTGGAAAATCACGTTCGCACATTCAACGAAGCTAATAAAAGCGCATTAATAACTTTTTTGTAAGGATAATAAAAATTAAATTGAGATTGATTGATTTATTGATTTTTCGCTATCTAAGATCAGAAGAATTGATTTTTAGAAATGTTTATTATCTTTTTTCTTCCTTTAAATAAAAATAAATTGCTGTTCGTTAGTCTCGCTAAAACTCGAGAACGATTGGGCTGATTTTTGTGATTTTAGTTTTAAAATATTCGTAAAAGCACAGGGAAAGTTTAAGCCGTGACAAAATACATGAGGATCTAAAATTCCACGCGTACGGAGTAGCGGGGATCAGCTCTAGTTGTAAATATATTTTGCACTTTTATCACCAATATTTTATTAATTAAAAGTATATAATCATTAAGGTGATTAGCTTATAATTATGTAAGATAATTATGATTGGTCAGCGTGTGCATTATCGATAATGGTCATCATGATTGATATAATGAATCACTGTCTACAAAACAATATATTGAATCGTTCATTAACATTTCAAAATTATGCCGATGAAATAATGGGGTTTTTGGGTACTAGCGGGTTGTTGTATATGCTGTTTTCTTTATCTGTAATACTGAGAAGTCAATGGCGTATCCAGATTAATGCTCGCAAAGACTAACATCCATCGGTCGCACAAAATCGGCACACATGCATTAAGAGCGAATTGTGTATGAGCAATACTATTGTACCTGTTTCAGAATTACCTGACAATGTTAATTCCTGTTCATTAATGACCTCAGGGTATTTTGACTGCCTCTACAACGTACTAAAACAGAGTACTACGGTCTAGTCTAAGTTTAAGGTTATCTGATTGACTCTTACAGCATCCAAAAGGCTTCAGTAATTAAATATCAGAATTCGGGATGGATTATTGGACACTATTACTGTGTAAGAAAAAACTATCAACATCTTCAAATACTTGTAAAATTGTTAGTGCTTAAATCGTACAAAATATGTTTATTTACAAAAGTAGGCAGAGTGCTAACTGCCTACTGTTAGAATGATACTAGGCACAATAGAATGGCCGACGTCATGTATCACACGAGTTTGTGATAGTGTAGTTAAAAATAGCATATTAGTCATTTAATGTTATTGTAATGATGAATCTATAAGTTATTTTTACCATTTTAATTCCCTTAAAAAAATCATAAGCTTGATTGATATTTTTAATTAGTAAGAAATGATAAGAGGTGACAACACCAAGATAAACTGTGCCTTTAGTTGACTTATAATTTACAATGAATATTACAGATCTGCACCATAAGGTAGCATCGGAAGTCCCGCGACCGCGATGTGCGACTGCGACGCTCGACCCATCAAATTATTTACAATATTCACGTTGCCGAAAAAAGACAAGAATTTATTTAAATCGGTCACACCACTATCAAAATGCCAATGTAGATTGCACGACCCAATGTGACCCTGTCGCGTTGTGAGCTTTGCTAATCCTGCGGTTAATTTTGCGTTTAGCTACGCCTACTTCTTAAACAAAGCAGTGACAAATTCGGTCGACCGAAAATAAGGATCAGATGGTATTTTCAATACAAAATCAGACAGAATCGCGCGATCGGGTCGCTGGTTTCTGAATACCACCTTAAGAGATTGTGAAAATATAATCAAAGATTATGCCGATCTTTCAATGAAATCTTAAAATTAAATGATTGTGATAAATTAAAGTGTGCCGTCTGTTTGTTTTTCCTGTTCATAATTTCTCAATGTTCCTTTCAGCTGCGATAAAGATAATGTTATTTGCTGTCAGAAAAATCAGTGATTAATTAAATACGTTTATCATATTGTTTTCTTTATTGATAAGATATACCAATTCTTTAAACTGCAGGTTTTTAAAAATGATGTAACTCTATTTTAAGTAGGTTTATTTTCAGATTTGGTTTCCTTCTCATCGCAGTATATACAGGCCTCGGTGTATATCGGGAGTGTATTTGATTAGTAGACCAAATCAATTAGTAGATTTATCATAGTCAATGTGTTAGCATCGGGGCTTAGTTTCGAGTTTTCTGTCTCTACCAAAAAAGGAACGCACAGTCAGCTACTCTGATGTTTCTTTGGTTATTGCATTCTCCTTCAGCGGTGTTTAACGATATATTATACAAAGACATACCAGATGGTGAGTTGACGTTTAAAATTGAGGACATGTAACTTTAGCCTGGCTAAATCGTACTTCATAGAATACTAACGTTTTATATGCCGTATAGCTATAGCCTGTATCTTAAACACACATTTTCACGCACATAATTATAGATATGTCACTTACATATCTATAAGTGCGTGTAAATGTGTATCTAGCTGTCTAAATGCTTCAAGCTGGTTGAGGGATGTAGCCATAGATGCTACATCTGTTATATCTGTGACATTATGTAACGAACTAGCTGTTGCCCACAATTGAAGGAATTAGGAAGAAGACGTCCTCGTTGCTGCGGAGAGTGCGGGACAGTCGCAACAGCATCCTAAACACCGTAGCATGGAGTTACAATTCTCCAATCTTAAGAAAAATTATTTTTAGAACACTAACCACTACTAACATTAAGACGATACCAAAATAGCTTCGTGCATTTTTCTATGTACGAAGTTTTCATTGTTTCTTTAGATTGAATGGCTAGAGCTCAAATTTTTAAGTATATGTTTTTTCAATATATGATCTAGGATCGCATCAACTCAGAAACGCGATTGAAAAAAGTTTTCTCGATAGAAAATCTTGGCGAAACAACCTCTCAAATTTTTTATTTTTTTTCATTTGTCGGTCTATTATCGCGTATTAACTAATGAAATAAATTTAAAAACATAAGTAACTATTATATATAGAAACACGTAAATCAGAATTAAAATATATTTAGTAGATTTGGAGTAAATAGGAAAAGTATCCCTAATTCTTCATTTTCTGTGCCTACTGGCTGTGTTAATATGTACGTGTCGGCGATGATATACGATAATATTGATGTAGGCCCTTAAGCAATAAGATACAAATAAATATATAAGATACTAACACATTTACTAACACATAATTGAATAATAACTGAATTTTGTAATGATATGGATTTTTTTGATGTCCGAAATAAAAGCTTTATTTATTTATTTATTATTATTATTTGCAACATTTTTCATATATTATTATTGAGGTCTCTGAATTCTATCACTTCTTTGTTCAAATTTTTCTATTGTGGAGCAAATAGTTAAATTACGTTGTTAAATGGATTACGCAACTATTAGTGCGGCAATTTCAATGTCAAATATTTCAATTTAATAATGTTTATGTAAATTTTTATACAGTTCCGTTTCCACTAGTAATTCATATAAAACAGTTTTAGGCCTACCATTTCAGCGTATTTTGAACTATTATATTGAATAGACGGAAAGTACAAATCATGGGGTTTTTTACATCGTTTACTTGTTTGAACCAACTAAGTGTTCTTTTAAACGTTGATAGACAATGGTACCAATTCTCCGTGTACAACTAGGTAAACTTAACTTAACTAAAAAATAAAAAAAAACAATGGCATATTTTGATTATTAGGCTTGTAATAATATTTCGTTGTGCACATTTTTATTAATTAAAATCGTTAGTCAATAATATACAGATTTTCTAATAAAAACATTCTGTTAACATTGCCGAATTGTGTAATTGACAAAATCAATTTTCATTTTTGGTTAAGTGAAGTTTAGTTGTGCACTTAGAATCAGTACTAAAGGCTGTAGATAAATATTTTTCAATAGGTTATTTGCCTTAATACTTAATTGCTCAAAAATTAAACCCGAAAACCATGCCAATATTCATATTTATATTTCATATTTCTGCCTACTACCATGGAAAAAAGGCGTGATGTTATGATGATGACGATTAAACCCGAACCATCCAGATCACAAGAACAAAATTAATTTTAAATTCAAGTTTCTTAACCATGTGTGAGAATAATATCTGCTGCAATATTTCCTGAGCCGTGTATCACACTCACACCTATTATCATATAAAAGTAAGTTAGAACGTCTGCGAGTGTAGGCCGAACGAGCGAATACAGGCACCGGGCCTGATAAAAAAATAATTAAACAAAAATGTATAAAAACTGTACATTTGTTGACATATGTATTAGTTTTGCGGAGTGTGTGTGATAGTGAGCTACTTACTGTTATAATTAAACAAATATTATTAAATACTATGCTTAAGTAATAAATTAGAAAGCATTAAATCGTAAACAAGTGACGTTAAAATTTGGCGGGAATTTTTTTTTCTAATATAAAAATGAAAACTTTAGTGGTCATAATTCTATTCAGTTTAACGGGTCAGTGTTCATTTTTACTATGATTTAGGAAAAAAATAAAATATTTTAAATATAAGTACTTACCTAATTATAATTATTAAACTTCACAGATTTATTTATTTTTATTAGTTAAAATTTTAGTGTAACTCATACTGATGTACTGTGGTGATTTGTGTCGCAGGAAGCTTTTTTAAAAAAGCTCCTTTAAAAAAATTCGATAGGTACTGCAAAAAAGGAAACAAAAAAATTTGTTAAAAACATTTACAAATTTTAAACAATATTGGATTATTATAATGTTGCTGAATTATTGTCCTATATCTTTATTTTATAAATAACTAGCTGACCCAGCAAACGTTATTTTGCCATACTACTAAAAAAAAGGTTTGAAAAATAGATGTTGGCCGATTCTCAGACCTACTGAATATGTATGTAAAATTTCATAAAAATCGGTCAAGCCGTTTCGGAGGAGTACGGTAACTAACACTGTGACACGTGAATTTTATATATAAGAAGAAGATTACAGAATTAACGTTTTGCTTTGAATATCCGTGTCCGAAATAAGAAATAAAATTGTAAGCTGCTGTCACTAACAATGATTGATTTTATATTGAGACATATTCCGATGTACATTAATATAAAATTACCATTAAAAAACATACAGATGAATTGAAAACCTCCTCCATTTTTAAAGTCGGTTAAAAAAACCATAACTTAAGAATTTAATTACTATTTAATACACAAATAATTGGGAGAAAACAAATAATTTCCCCACGAATTTTCCCAATTTACGATTTCCACGATTCTTCATAAGAACTATGAATATCTTATTTTTACACGCTTTATGTTAGCTTCACTTGTATGTTTGTTTGTATGTTTGTATGTTTGTAACCGACTCCTTTGGACGCTATTTTGACCCACTTTAAACGGTCAGATTCTATTCAAATTTTGCACACCTGTCAAAGACCGATGACAATGCAATAATTCGATTAAATAAAGCGTGTTTTTTAGTTTTTTTAAACTATTTTTGTTACAGATTTAAGTCAACAGGCAGATTGGTCCTATGATTGTAAGTATAAAAATCTATACAGATATAAAAATATTAGATACTTAATACTTTTTTGCTTTTGCTCAGCATCATACGTATTAATCTGTGTAACGGAATGTTTGAAAGTGATTTTCACCCACTTGCAGTAGCCGGATTGATCTGAAATTTTGTAATACATATTGAGGACCGATTAAGACAATGGAATAAATAATATACTTAGTTCAAAAACTAAAAAACACGCTTGAAAATCCTGATTATCTTTTAAATAATTGCATTGTCATCGGTTTTTTATATGTATGCAAAATTTCAAATCAATCCGACTATCGCAAGTGGGTGAAAAGCGCGTTGAAAGATTCCGTTCCATAGATTAATACATTGATAGATACATAGGCACCGAACTTATAAAAGCGTGTTAAAAAAATAAGCAAGATATTCAAGCGTGTTTTAAGTTTTTAAACTAACTAACAAGTATATGGTACGGATGGTCTCTTAGTCTAAGCTGATCTTTGCATAACAAATAGATCAATATTTAATTCATTAAAGACTAACTTGCGATTCCGTGTAGCTTCCCATTAGTATTTTTTTAGAATCGGACCATAACTGTCTTACTACACATATATATTACTACAAACTGTACCTGTTTATAATATAGAAACAAGTAGCTAAGGCATAAATTCATACTAAATTCAGTTCGATATCGGAAGTAACGAGATTCAAGCCGAATTTCATTTATCAATATATAGAGGAACTTTGCTACCTTCAAAAGCATTGATTTCTTTATATTATATTGCAATATTGTCTGAAAAATATCCGAGAATCTTTTGATGAAATGTATTTCAGCTTTTAACTTTAGCATTTCGAACCACTCCAGGTATTTATCATAGTATATGATTAAATGTATGAAGTAGAACTGTATGTGTCATATAGCAATAAAATTTTTATTTTATTTATCATCATCATCATAACATCACGCCTTTTTCGCATGGGGGTAGGCAGAGACTATAGAGACTATATTTTTTTTATAAAAGTACTTAATACAATCCATTTAGTTAGTTAGTTTTGAAGTGAAAACCAGCAAAAGAATTGAAATACAATTAATTTAAAATAATGAAAGTATTACAAACAGAGAAAAATTTTACTGAAACGTGCTCAGATAACATTTAGGACATATTCCAATCTTCTTAGATAGTTACCAATTTTTTGAATTGCTTTTAATAGAAACATACGTCACTGCTTAGCCTACCTGATTAATCCGATCATTAATCCTAATTCAGAGTTTCTGAAAGTATTACCTACATATATGTATAATAGTTTCACTTATTTTCACGAAGCCCCATAAATGACAATGCCCCATTCACTGTGGTTAATCTCTCTTTCATTCCGGTTGTATGCGGAATATTGCACAAAGTTAGTGAGAGGGTTGTCATGCTTCCTTCTACGCGTAAACCTACTATTCATTTCCGTTAAGTGTCACTAGTTGGTTGCTTGCACACGTGCTAATCTGTGCAATCTATAAATCTAAAGTTTCTAAATACACCTCTGATATAATCCGCAACTATTTCTTATACACATGATCGATAAATCTTTGCAAGCTGGTTTGCACAGATTATCGCTACGCTACGGTATATTGTCTACGAGACAGGCCTAGCTCATAGAAGTAGAATATTGTATACTTATTCAATCATCCTAGGCCTACCTTTGTGTAGAAACCAAAGAGTTTCGATGCAGATCTCATACAGTTATCATTACACCCTTGTTCTATTTTAAGCTGTGTTGTGTTACTTTGGAACTAAGGCAACTGATTTTATATAATTTGATGTTTGTTTTGATGTTAATTTGATGTTATAATTTGATGTAATGATGATGTTATAATGTGATTATTTCAAAAAAAGAAAAACTTAAATAAAAATTAACCATTAACTTACGAGGTCTTTAAAGACAAATTTGAGCAACTCAGATCCAATTAATTTACAAATAGGATTAAATGGACATCTGCACGGTTTCCGCCATTAAATTTGGCACTTGGAGCTAGACATTTTGAACAGCGATGACAAAAAAAAAAAATCTACAACAGTCGACAGATTGCCTTAAGTCATAAGAAGAGGAAAAAAAGTGGCGACAGTTTAAGAATACAAACGTCAGTCACACCACTCACAACCTCATAGCATTCTCTTTCATGGCTTCTACTGTATAAGAGTCAGTTAGTGGTTAATTTATATGTAAAAGTCAAAAGTCATAGTCATGTTACTTGTACGATATCAGAAAGCTAATAAATTATTGTCATATCTTGAACATGCTAGAGCTTATTCTCACATATAACTATGTATTTACGTAATACATAAAATCATCACATTTTTATATCTTAGAAATATGAAGTCAAGATGGTTATTAATTAATGTATTTGATAATCTAAATAGAAGCGCACGACTTTTTATCATTTGATAAAATACTAACATCCATAATAATTATTATTAAACTTGATTCAAATTGCAACTGATATAGATAAATAAATATGTTTAATATGTATAAATGTTGATAAAATAATGTTATCAATAAAGTTTGATTGATTGAGTCATATATAATCAATAAAATCAGTGCTTAATTAAAGATCATAGATTTGCAAGTTAAATGGAGATTATATAATAAAGACAGTCGTTATATTCACACGCTTGGTCTGCGTGGTGTACTTATTAGACCATAGATCTAACAACTTTGTCCATGAGTCCGCGTAATACAGCGTCCGTATTATGACGGATAAAGAATGTATGGTCTTCAGCGCCTTTCTTCCCAAAGAGTACTTATAAATGAATATCGAAATTAACCCCTACATTGTACGCCTGGTCAGCATACCACTCCGTTATATGGCATCCAATGACCAATAATATTTATGGGATGATTCTTAAGCGTCTTTCTTCCCAAAGATCGATCATAACTTATAAATGAATCTCAAAATTAAACACAACATCAAACGCCTGCCATTAGCATACCATTGCGTTAAATAGCAGTCCAATGGCCAATAAAAGGACATTTATGGGTTGAGAAAGAGTAGGGCGAACTATCTTTCTTTATGGCCTTATATAGGAATTTTGCTAACATTAATTATTGTAAGAACCAGGGATTACGATCGAAAAAGAAAGTTGTTAGCGGTATTATTATGCGCTAACAAATTTCTGTTTCGATCGTATTGTCATTCTGCTCTATTTTCGCTTTCGATCATTTCCGGGACAGCGTTTTCAACGTTAAATAAGCTCTATCATTTGGTAGAGCTCGTATATGTAACGCTGAAAATAAAAAAAGGGGTGAATAAAAGGCTTCTATGAGGGGTACTTGATAGAATTGGAATAAATAATATAACGGTATACAGGATAACTTAAAATGAGCACTAAAAACAAGCTGTCCTCCTAGCAGTCCTCCCGTGAATGATTGCTTTATTAAACATCAAAAAAGATAGTATTTTATTACGTGTTTTGTATTGTTTCAGACCAAACACAATGGCCAGGTATCTGCCGGACAGGTATGCAACAATCTCCAATCAACATCATGTCAAGTGCAGCTGTGGTAGACAAATCACAGTCTCATATACGAGGTCCACTTGTGTACCACGGATATGAGGATGTAAAGGTGCAAGGAGATAACAATGGACATACAAGTACCCAAATAATAATTAGTAGTAATATTTTTAGAATTAATACATCCACCCCATTTCTACCCCAGGGTGCTGTAATAGCCAGCAAAGGTATATTATAGGTAGTTAACATCTACGATGAGAGATGGGAAATTCGACGCTAAACCCTATGCCAGCACGTCTGAGGAGCGTAGCATAGTAGTCCATGAATACTCATAAAGTGGAACATGCCTATGGCCAACAGAGGGGTACTAATGGGCTGGGGAGAAGACACAGAGAAAGTTACAAACTAACAAAGGAATAGACCATTTTAATAAGGATACAAATACGCAATAAATGCTGAATACTCTCCCGTAGTTCGGAGTTAAACGAAATAAGATTTGATTACAGACAATCTTTACAGCAGTAGTAGGTAACATTATTTGTGAAATGCGGGTCGTTTTGTCTAGTGACAAAGTCTCGTTAAGACGTGATACACGTGTCGAATACATATCCTTAATCAATATGCTTTTATAAGTTCGTTATGTATCTATCAATGTATTAATCTATGTAACGGAATATTTGAAAGGAATTTTCATCCACTTCCATTAGTCGGATTGATCTAAAATTTTGCACACATGTTATGGACCGATGACAATGCAATAATGTTAAATAACAGTCAGGATTTTCAAGCGTGTTTTTTTAACTAAGTAAATTATTTTATTTTTTAATTGTTTTTACGGAATTTACCAATGACAAACTATTGACGTATTTTCAGTCGTAAATTAGATAGTATAAACAGCATTTTATTTTTATTTTTTTAAAATGGTACCGATTCTACGTGCACAACTTAACTAAACTTAACTAAAAATGAATTTTGATAGCGTCGATCACACAACTCGGCAATGTTAACTGAACTTTCTTGTTATAAATCTGTGTCTTATAGACTAAAGAATTTATTTCTTCTCCAGCCCATTATCGTCCCACTGTTGGGCACGGGCCTCCTCCACTTTGGAGGGATTATGGTCTACTGTGCCGCGTTGACCAGGCGTGTTGATACAAGGTTTATTTTCGAGTTTTCCGTCTCTCACAGAAGATGTTATCTGTGTGCAATATCCATTAGCTTACTTTTACAGCACCCTTGGGATGAGATGGTGTGGTGACACTTGTATTCTTAATCCGTCACCACACGGAGTGATGAAGACACGGAAGATATTATTTAATATATATAAATGTGCACAACAAGATATCTAAATAAACAAAATGCTATAGTTTTTTTTTCATTTTTAGTAAAGTTTAATTGTGTACCTATAGAATTGGCACTCAAACACATATTAAAGTTAGTTTAATTAACATTTATTAGATTGTTAATTGTTCGTTAATTTAATTTTGTGTGCATTTTTACTTATTAGGTATAAAACAAAGTCATTGTTTTTGTAGGGTTGAGTTTCCAAATTCCAAGTGCACGAAATTACGGGCACTGGGTACTGTACTCATTTAGGTATTTGCCTTAGGTATTGCTATCCCTATTTCCGAGCGCCGCGCTGAAAGGGACAAATATAGATGAAGCGGATTTTACCTACAAATTCTTTGAAAAAAGACGTTTCGTACTTCCGTTTTTTTTTCGCGAAAGTTAAACCGATTTTAATAGTTTTTGCGTTATATTATAGATAAAGAGTATATCTATGCTTCTATCACTTTCTTTTGTGGCAAAACTTTACACCAAATTTGTGTGATAGACGCTGCAACTTTATCTAAAGAAAACCGAAAAAGTGGGTTTTTCGGATCGTCATATTTCTTTTAGTTATTATGTTTTGAAAAAAAGAAAGTGATACAAGCATAGATATACTCTTTATCTATAATATAACGCAAAAACTATTAAAATCGGTTTAACTTTCGCGAAGTACAATACCCATACTTTTGTATGGAGCATAATTTGGTATTGTACCGTCTTAAAAAAAAAATAAAAAAAAACTGCAATACCCTATGAATTTTAGTGTTAAATAAAAAACGATTACGATATCATTCAACTTTTCACTTATTTTTTTCTCGTTGACAGTAAGATGGGATGGATATCCAGGAGGTAACGTCCCCCCCACCTTATCTGGTGGTCCTTTGGATGGTGACTATAAATTCCTGCAGTTTCATATTCATTGGCTTTCTGAGCACGCCGTCGATGGTATGAAGTAAGTATTCAGTTCGTTTTATTCTTATCCCATTGAACACGGCTATGCCCAATAGTGGATATTGGACATAGCCGTCCTTTACTTAGGCAGGATGTTTAGTCTAGGTATTATGACATTGTAATGAAATAAGTAGTCATAGGGCTTAGTTTTACGAGTTTTCAGACTTCCGTCCCTCACAGAATATGTTATTTTAATTAAGGTGCCTCAAGTCTTTCTCCTTTAACAGATTTTTACAGTACTCATGGTGGGTGACTCTTGTATTTTTAATCCTTCACTACACACACAATTGATTCAACATCAGCATCTTTTATCATTAGGTACCTGTGTAGTACCTGATATAGTAGGTTCGATTTCAACTTTAGTTCCGTAGCTTTTCATCTATTTTACTACTAAAACGTATCGTGAATAAGCATTTTTTTCATCAATAGTAGAGCCTGCAGAGCACTTTGCGTAGGATATAGCTACATGATTTGCAGTTTAATTTATATGAACTAACTAGCTACCCGTGACTCCATACGCGTGAAATTTACAAAATTAATCCCGTTTTTACAACATTTTTCACAACTCTTTAGCTTTATTCTCTCTCTCTCTCCAGCCCATTAACGTCCCACTGTTGGGCACGGGCCACCTTCACTTTGGGAAGGATAATAGTCTACTGTGCCACGCTGACCGTGTTGGCACAGGGTTTACTTTCGAGTCTTCCGTCTCTCACAGAGGATGTAATCTGTGTAAAATATCCCTTAGCTGACTTTTACAGCACCCTTGGGAGGAGATGAGGTGGTGACACTTGTATAGTATATTGCGTAGTCCGTCACTACACGGATTCTTAGCTTTATTAGTATGGAAATATTTACTAACACTTTCGCGACTCATTCTTTCAAATAAGAACACTTTATGGATTTAGACGGACACCTTACAGCTTACATACCCACAGCTCCCACCCGTGACCATGGTGACTGAAAAGTCTTCAAAATAGCAGGCCAAGATAGATACAAATATACGTGTATAAAGTGGTTTTATTTGTATACGCAATTTTACATGATCAGTTACATTCTTAAAATCACGATAAAATATATCTCCTAACTAAAATACACAACAAGAACATTTGAGATGCAAATCTGTGATAATGTCAAGTGTTACAGAATCTTATTTATATAATTTATTCACAATTTTTCCGCTACTGTATTATTATTATACGCAATATTTATCTAAATCCACAATACATACAATAATCTTTATACAAATGAAATCGTTTACACTAGTGTCGCTTTTTATCTCAATATTAACACTTCTGTGTATCTAAGTTAGATATTTGATTCTGCTTTTGTATGATCGAAATTGTTTTACATATTTAATACTAAATTAAATACCAAATGACAGACTTCTTTATATTTTCAAATTAAGCTTAAGAGAGTACTGTACTCCTAATTTAGATATTTGCCTTAGGTATTGCTATCCTTATTCCCGAGCGCCGTGCTGAAAGGGACAAATATAGCTGAAGCATATTTTCCCTACAAATTCTTTGAAAAAAACGATCGTAGTCCCCTTTTTCTTCGCGAAAGTTAAACTGATATTAATATTTTTATCGCTATATTATAGATGAAGAGTATATCTATGCTTCTATCACTTTCTTTTTTTGTAAAACCCTACCAATTTTGTGTGTGAGACGCTGCAACTTCATCTAAAGATAAATAATTGGTCAAGTGCGAGTCGGACTCGCGCACGAAGGGTTCCGTACCATTATCTATGCAACATAAGGCAACGTTATTAGTATCGAGCAAGAAACGGTAAAAAAATCATGTTTGTTGTATGGGAGCCCCCCTTAAATATTTATTTTATTTTATTTTTAGTATTTGTTGTTTTAGCGGCAATAGAAATACATCATCTGTGAAAATTTCAACTGTGTAGCTATCACCGTTCTTGAGATACTGCGTACGGAACCCTAAAAATCATGTTTGTTGTATGGGAGCCCCCCTTAAATATTTATTTTATTTTATTTGTAGTATTTGTTGTTATAGCGGCAATAGAAATACATCATCTGTGAAAATTTCAACTGTCTAGCTATCACCGTTCTTGAGATACTAGGTACGGAACCCTAAAAATCATGTTTGTTGTATGGGAGCCCCCCTTAAATATTTATTTTATTTTATTTTTAGTATTTGTTGTTATAGCGGCAATAGAAATACATCATCTGTGAAAATTTCAACTCTCTAGCTATCACCGTTCTTGAGATACAGCCTGGTGACAGACGGACGGACGGACGGACGGACGGACGGACGGACGGACAGCGAAGTCTCAGTAATAGGGTCCCGTTTTTACCCTTTGGGTACGGAACCCTAAAAACCGAAAAAATCGGGCTTTTATGTTTTGAAAAAAAAAAAGAATGTGATAGAGGCATAGATACTCTTCATCTATAATATAGCGTAAAAACCATTAATATCGATTTAACTTTCGCAAAGAAAAAAGGGGACTGCGATGCCCATATTTTACATGGAGCATAATTTGGTATCGTGCCCTCTTAAAATTTGTAAGAAGTGTTTAAGTTTAAGTAAGTAAGTTTAAGTATTAATTCGGTCAGTGAAAATCCCAAAGCCTTTATGCTATTTATCCAGTAGTTGCTCTAGAATGGAATCTTAATCTATACTTAATATTACAAAGCTGAAGAGTTTTGTTTGTTTGATCGCTATAATCTCAGGAACCATTGGTCCGGTTTAAAAAATTCGTTTAGTGTTGGATAGTACATTTATCAAGGAAGGCTATAGGTTATATAAAATCAGGCTGCGACCAATAGAAGTGAAGTATCAGTGAAAAATGTTGCAAAAACGGTATTTTTATTCTATATTCCACGCGTACGAAGTCGCGGGCAATAGCTAGTTTGAAATATAAAAAATATATCTAAATAGCCTTTTTGGTAAATAACTTAGTATTAAACCTACATCATATATGGATCAACACATCGATCGTTTTAGCGATCTAACATCATTTTCATAATATATTATTTCTTCCACCAGGTATCCACTGGAAATTCATTTCGTGCACGCTAAAGTTGGTGTTACAATGCCGGAGGCATTGAATCGACCAGACGGCTTGGCAGTTATCGGAGTATTTGCTTTGGTAATTAATGATAATTTATTTAATATTTTTGCATTACATTATGTCTTTTGGTTACAAACTACTATAATCTTATTGTGCTGTATATGTATTTAAAATTAAAATTATTAAATGCTGAGTTTTTCACGTTTTAGTCGAGTCGATTTCGAACATATAAGATTTCGAACACATATAAAATGACATATAAAATGTCCGTGGCAACATCACTCACTTGGCTTGAAGCCACGTAAATGGCTGGGCCCTGAGTCGGGTATTTCAACGGTGTCACAACTGTACCATTATTGTACCATTATGGTGCAATAGTAAAGTTTTTGGTAGTCTACTATTAATGTGTCGTCATAACGACTTCATCATTGTCTTACAATTGTCAAAGTGACATAAATTGCTAGTCTCGTACACAACTGCTTCACAATTGCAATTCAATGACTGAAATGTTTCGGTAGTCTGCTATTTTGAATTTGACAGTAATATTTTTAAATTGTCCTGTGTCGACAGATTGCCATAAATAAAAAATAGATAGATAGAAATATTAGAAATTGTTCTTTGTAATTTATTGCAATTTACTAATCTCCTAAACTTCACATTGCTTTTTATACTAATAAATAGTATGTACAAATATATTTAAACGAAGTCTAGCATGATTAAATGTTTAAATTTATTAGTAGTTTTTCGAAAATCACTTCAACTAACGCATTTTCTAAAAACGGCAACACATACATACCATTCTAACACAATCTATATCTATACTAATATTATAAAGCGAAAGAGTTTGTTTGTTTGTTTGTTTGTTTGTTTGTTTAAACGGGGTAATCTCAGGATCCGCTGGTCCGATTTGAAAAATTCTTTCAGTTTTGGATAGTACATTTATCGAGGAAGGCTATAGGCTATATAACATCACGCTGCAACGAATAGAAGCGAAGCATCAGTGTAAAATGTTGCAAGAAACGGGGAAAAAAGTCACGCGCGCGAGCTTTAAATGAAAACGCTGCCTTATCCATGTGAGTTACAACAAAGTAATGTATGGAGAAATTGTTTGTTACCTATAGATCTTTAAAAAAGTCCGCGTGACCATATGTCTATCTTTTAAGGAAAACCCGCTGTACCCATAAGAACGTCAACAAAATTAACAAATTTAATAGGATATATTCAAAAGCTATTTATGTGTATATAGTAACATTTTTTATCAAATATAATATCTTAGTTAGCTTACGCATTTAATATAGATAATAACTGCTCTTTACAGCATGCAATTTAAATGAATATCTTCGGAGATATGACGAAAAAAGAATTACGCGTGATAAAATAAAGTTAAACTGTTCGCTGAGCAACGAGAACGTTTCCCCGGTCATCTATCTATACTTCATTGTTTCGATGTATGGTTGAATGTATGAATGTAAGGATGTTTGTTGTTCTTTCACGTAAAGACTACTGGATAGATTTTCGTGAAACTTTGCAATAATATAGCTTACATATCAGATTAACACATATATATGCAATAATTTACAAAGAAACCGTGTGTCACGGCGTCTTAGTGTGTGTAAAAGTCGGTATTGTACAGGTTGTTACGCTGCTCAATCCCCGACGGATCAGTGTTGAGTTGGTCTTTAAAGGCGCCGGCGTCATCGTCGGCGTATGGTCGTTACGCTGCTCAAATCCCGACGTATCGGTGCTGAGTTGGTTTCTATAGACGTCGGCTTCTACACGACGCCGACGCCGACGCCGACGCCGGCTTCGCCGACGCCTCCGGCGTATGGTCGTTACGTTGCTCAAACCCCGAGGTATCGGTGCTGAGTTAGTTTTATAGGTGTTGGCTTCGACAGCGGCGTCGGCGTCGGCGTATGGTCAATAGGCTCAAAAACTGCTAGACCGTTTTTTTAAATTCTTTCACCATTTGAAAGCTACATTATCTGCGCTTAAAATAGGCTAAATTTTAATTTGGAAAAATTAGGGTCCCGTTAAATATTTGGGTTTTTCGGAAAAAAATCAACTAAAAGAGTTAACTATTTTGCGTACGCTGCTTAAACTTTAAAAGATAGAACAACAAAATATTCTAATTTTTTATTTATTTATGAGATTTATTTATTTCAAGGAAGACCAACAGCTTCTCAATCAATATGAACAAAAAAGAAATATTCGTCAGCAAGCGAATTATAGGTCCTCACGGATAAAAAATTAAGAGCCATGTTTATGGTATTATAAGGGTGGGTGTTTACTATGTATTATAAGTATGTATTTACAAAAGAAAAGTAGTTTATGTATTCTATCCGTATTCTGGTACCCATAACACAAGCATATAAAGCTTACCTTGGGACTATAGGACTTTGTATGGAAAATTCTTATTTATATACGCTTTAATATAATTAAGTATTTTTATTTATTCATTTTGGACCATGCCAAATTTCAAGTCTCTAGGATAGTGGGAAGTAACCTGTAAATTTTGATTCCCCAGCGAAAGTGGAAAATACTCAAAAATGGCTGTAGTTCGATTATATCTTCTGCGTAGATCTAAATTATTGGTTGTATCTTTTGCAGCAAGGGACCGCATAGATCTACATTTGGTATAAGTTTCGCATTAACAACTTCAGCCGTGGCTGAGTAAAAAAAAGTTTAACGAGTGGATAGACAGACAGACGGACACCGTATTGAGAGTATAAGGGTTTGTACAAAGACCTAAAAAGGCATGATGAAGCTCTGAGATATCATTTACTAAAATGACATTGGGGCCGTGTGTGTTACTTCTTTAGAACTGTGCAAGAAAAGACCAGAGAACCACACTGACGATTTACTAATTAGCTGTAAAATGGCGTTATTGTTAGTTCATTTAATTTTTCGTTTCTTAATTCCACGCGTACGAAGTCGCGGGCACTGCTAGTCCATAGATAAAAGAGACCGAAAATTCAATGCATAGATAAAAGAGATCGACAATTCTATTACCATTGAAAGACCGTTATGACGGCATATAGCAGACTACGGATATTTGACTTCAATTGCAACGGTATCGTGCCGGTATTGTGCCGGTATGACAATTGTTCCAAAATAGTGGACTTGAGCACCTGTTTGCGTGAAATACGTTCAATGTACGTTTATGACGTACCCCACAGGTTAATTTGAACCCACAGAATAATATTTGAACCATAGACTAATAAAACAGGTCTTCCCTTCTTAATAGAATAGGTACTTGTTTTATTGTTTGTAAAAGTGACGTTTGTAATTTGAGAAAACTACTATATCACTTGAATAAAGAATACCATATCTTATTAGACCATTGAAAACGATTTACATTATACAATTGATAGACCCTAGCTAGTTCATATATACACCCAGTTCTACGTCCACAACTAAACTTAACTAAAAAATTAAAGTTCAACATATCTAATATTTGCTATTTCGTTATCGTATTTATCATAACTAAAATCGTTTGTCTATAATACACGTTGTTTATAATAAAAAATTTCAGTTAACATTTATCATTTTTAGGGTTCGGTACCCAAAGGGTAAAAACGGGACCCTATTACTGAGACTTCGCTGTCCGTCCGTCCGTCCGTCCGTCCGTCCGTCCGTCCGTCCGTCCGTCCGTCCGTCTGTCACCAGGCTGTATCTCAAGAACGGTGGTAGCTAGAGAGTTGAAATTTTCACAGATGATGTATTTCTATTGCCGCTATAACAACAAATACTAAAAATAAAATAAAATAAATATTTAAGGGGGGCTCCCATACAACAAACATGATTTTTAGGGTTCCGTACCCAGTATCTCAAGAACGGTGATAGCTAGACAGTTGAAATTTTCACAGATGATGTATTTCTATTGCCGCTATAACAACAAATACTAAAAATAAAATAAAATAAATATTTAAGGGGGGCTCCCATACAACAAACATGATTTTTTTACCGTTTCTTGCTCGATACTAATAACGTTGCCTTATGTTGCATAGATAATGGTACGGAACCCTTCGTGCGTGAGTCCGATTCGCACTTGACCAATTATTTAGTTTAGTTTAGGTGTGTGTATAAAATCGGTACCAATGTGTTATTTAGCATGTTATGTATACAGGTTAGTCACTCATCAAGTGCCGATAGGGCGCTAGAAGAGATCATGCCTGATGTAGCGAACCTTATGGACAGCTTACAGAATAAGACGGAGCCTCATGATATTGATCTTACGTGAGTATATGAATAACCACATTCTTTGCCATCTAAGGGATACTCGTATTGTACACAGATAACATACTCTGTGAGAGACGGAAACCTCGAAAATAAACCCTGTGCCAACACGCCTGGTCAGCGCGGCACTGTAGACCATAATCTCTCTCAAAGTGGAGGAGGCCCGTGCCCAACAGTCGGACGTAAATGTGCTGAAGAGAGAGAAGAGGTTGCCATTCTTCTTCTTCTTACTTAACTAAACTTAACTAAAAATATATAAAGAAATATTTATTGACATTCCGCACAACGTCCTCTGGCCCCAAAGTAAGCTATATTTTTATGCTGGTGTTATGGGTACCAGATACGGAAATGCTACATAATAATAAACTTTTAAGTAGTTTAAAGTTTTAGTTGAGTTAAGTTAAGTTGTGCACATAGAATTGGTACCATTATTTGCAGAGGCCTACTTGAAAACAGCCCTTCTTTTTCTAAGGAGGTTGTGTCGGTATAAATTTTAGTTTAGTATCATCTATCGGAGATGTTGTTTTAGGACTCGTGGTGCAGTGAAGGTTTGTTAAATCCTGGGAAATCCTGAAAAAATATTATATAGTGCAGGAAAATTCTCCATTTCTTTAATTTTTGCAGACGTCTTATGAGTCCAGATCCTCAATCGTATTACACGTATCACGGTTCTCTGACAACACCAAATTGTGAGGAGGCTGTCACATGGATTGTCATGGACGATCCTATCTACATCACTGATGAACAGGTAATTTTAACTTTACTCCCAAAAATCATGACCTGACACGTGGCAGTGTAGTGAGCCAAGTTCAAAGTAAAGGTAGCTGACACACAAATAAATCGTCTTTATTAAAATAGAACCGCTTATAGAAAGTCAATAAGATTACTCGTATATATGTATCATCTTAAAAATCCATCTGAATAATATTAATTTAGAAAAAACAAAATTATGTATCAACTTTTACAACTTAGTTTATGTTCAGAATCCTGTACGGCGATCGAGATTCTTGCTTTTTTGATATAAACAAAATGTCTATGCATTCTTGAAGATATAATAGTATTTTTTCATTTTGTTTTAAAACAAACAGATTGGCACTTGTTTTCATGCCACCTGATGGTAAGCGACAATGGAATCATTGATGGTAAAACGTGCCAACTATGTAAGAAGACTATTTACCCCCTTTTTTAATGTGTCTACTTTGTAACTCTCGTGGTACAATTTTATGAAACTCGTTAAGCGCAAATACAAATTTCATCTCTCCTGATTAATTTTACTAATAATGGTTTTCTTTTAACAGTACAAAGCATTTTACAACGTGGATGTTGGTGGTTCATACAATTATCGTAATCTACAGCCTACTAACCGTGTGGTGTATCGTTCTGTCGCATCTTGCGCCAATATCATAATGCCAGGTCTGGCAGGAACTTTAGTTAGTCTATTTAGCTGTATCTCAAGTTTAATCTCATCAGGTTTTAATAAAAGTCTTTGTGCTTTTAGTAAAATTAAGAAAAAGATTTTAGGACAAACAGTTAAACAATGTAGTAAACTACATTAAATTTTAAGCGCTATATACTTGTTTGTATAACATGGTCGTTTCAAATTTCTGAACCAAGCTCATTATAAAAATGTGTGTGTGTGTTTACTTTTCTTTTACTCTTCTTATCGTTTGAGTTGTCCACTTTGTAAATAATTTATGAATTAAAAAGCGAATTTAATTTCATACTACGTTATTTGGTACATATTGATACCCATTCCAATGCGTCAAAAACTTAACTAAAATCATTTCATTTAATAAGTATGTCGATATATTGGATATTTCACTGTTAATAATTACTGTGCGTGCGCAACATAATAAAGTACAATGAAATAAGTAAAACTTTAAATTTTTTTTTATTATTATTGTACACCAGACATAACAGATTGTGGGTTGACTTTTAAAATTGAGGACAATATCTTTAGCCTGACTAAATCGTACGTCATAGAATAATGACGTTTTATATGTATAGCCTGTATCATAGACAGACATAGATATATTTTTACGCACACATAGATATGTAAGTGGCTTCAAGCCGACTAACACCCGTATTCACAAACAATATTTACTTAAGTAAGTACTTAAGTGTTGATGCACTGTGCAAAGGGTAACACTTCTCAGTGCGTTCCGTTCATCGAGCCTTTATATTCATAGACCAAACTTAGCTATGCGTTCAGTTTAACAAACGCATAGTGCGCTTCACCACTTAAGTATTGTTTGTGAAATGATTTTGCTACCCCTGTGCGTCCATGCCTACTATGAGACCTCACAGTAACGTTTGTGAATACGGCTATCAGTGATGTCCCCATAGACTATACATCTGGTAATAGAGAAGCAATTAATGTAAACAATTATTTTTCCACTCGGTTTGGTTATTGTTTGATTGTAAAACCACACCTTATGCATTTATTTAAATATAATATTGATTTTTTCTAAATGATTCAAAATAGGTTCTAATTTATAATTTTATTGTGTGTGAAATCTTAATTTGTAAGTAGCTGTAATAGATGTATGTATGTTTGAATCTTTTAAATAAGAAATAATCGTTGAACTTATTATAAATTAAATAATACTATGAAATATGTACAAAAAAAGGTATTTCGGTATCTGACTGTGAACTGCTTTTTCTGTAGATAAATTAAACCAACCAAAAATGTATACTAAAATTGTTTTTATCTGAGCTAGGCAGAACATTTTGTCATCCCTAATCGCTTGTATATTTATTTCTATTAAGAAATTAAAAATAATAAATTTGCGTCTATTAATTTAATTCACTATAAGTATAAACAATGCCATAGAATGCCATTAATTTATTTATATTTGTAATTTATTCGAAAGCAAAGGCAAATAAACTTTACATACAGCCAAGGGCATTAAAGATGGCCGGTAGAGAAAGTAAAAAAAAATAAAAAATATAAGAATTTAAATATAGAATTCTAATTTGAATATAAATTTGGAATTCTCATTTTTACCATGACCCATTTAATTTAACAATTACGCCCTTTTACTAATGGTATTTTGCCTTACTATTTTTTATGTTTATATTGCATTTAATTGTAAATAATTTATGTATTTAATATGTTATGTTATTGTAATATAAATTTTTAATATAATTGGCTGTGAATCTGAACGTTTGTAAATACTTCAAATAAGTTTTCGAACGGTAAAAAAATGTTCTAATTTAATTTTTGTTTTATAAATAAATAATATAATAAAAATAATTTAATTGTTGATTTTATTTTTTTATTAGTATGTGTTATGCTACTTCTACACTTGCGTAGCGATAGTGATAACAGCTAAATTACACTACAATTAATGGTCTTATTCATAATGACTTATCGGAGGTTTAAAAGTTCGCTAAAATCGGTTCGCGAAAATTGTCAAAACTTGTTATTCGTAATAGTCTTTTTACGCTAATACGTTTATTATCTCTTCGATAAAATCTCTGTTTAAACCTCCGATAAGTCATTATGAATAAGACCATAAAAGTTTAGCTACAAATGTGAGGCTCATCTGAAACATCGACTATATTGATAATTTTGTGCTAACAAAATTTTGCGCGAAGTGTCGCCAACTGTTTGAAAACTTTCCCCCTAAAGCAATTTCAAAAACCACTAAATTCAAAACAAAACTCCCCAACGACGGATCAAGTATTTATTCATTACAATTTAGGTAAAGAAATAAATAAAAACAATAAATAATTAGTCAATAACAATAGTTATTTAGTATTTTTAAGTATTTTTCTTTAATTTTATTACATTATGAAATGTAATTTCAATTATTATATAATTTATGTCATTCACTTACCAGCATCTCCTTATTCCTAAAAATATCCCCAAAAAATGTCACCCCCTAAAAAATTCCTATATAGATTTTTCCCCCCTAAATTTGGGGGGAAAACCCCGGAGTTGGCATCACTGCGAACTAAGTATTTTATTATGCTGCTTAATAAATTGAAACCGGGTATTAGGGGTATAGTAAGAGTTTAAATTCACATTGGCATATTCACCCAATTCTAAATGAAAACATTAGATATATCGGAAAAGATGATAGAAATCACCTGTTTTTCAGTCAGTCAGTAGTCATCAATCTAAAGGCCTTGTCATACTGGAAAATCTAACTACATTAAATACAACATTCTGTTATCTACGATGAGATCGATCAGTGTCTTACGACACGTGTAACTGGTTTGGAAGGATCCTTTTATGAATATTTATCGGGTCACCATTCAATCTCATCACTAAGTACACAAAATAAATAACACAATTTGAGGACTTACTTCATAATCTTGGAAGCTAAGTTAAAACTAAAAATCCTTGAGTAAACTATTTTAATCAAGTCTCCTACGACCTACGACATATATGATTTAGGTATATAACTATGTACCTACTTACCTAAAATAAAGTCGCTTACTGTTAGTGCGATATTGCCAATTTCCATCTCAATTTCCGTTTTTTTTACAACGGATGAACTGATCTAAGAGCATAATTATAAACATGCTTATCATCACAGACATACCGGATGGTGGGTTGACATTTAAAATTGACGACAAGTAACTTTAGCCCGGCAAATCGTACTTCATAGAATAATAACGTTTCATATGACGTATTGCCTGTATCATAGACACGCATAGATATATTTTCACGCACACATAGACATGTAAGTAGCTTCAAGCCGACTGAGTGAAGTAGGTATAGACACTACATCTGTTAAATCTGTGCTTATCATAATACCAAAATTTCGAGAAAATCTAAGATTTGCACTTTTACGTTATGAGAGTTTTTTAATAAATAAATAATAACTTTTCATTTAAAATATTGCTTATTACTTGTTTCAGCTATGGATATTCTCTAATGGATTTGAATTCATTCAAAATTCTGAAGTCTATGTACATAATATTAGTACGGGATCCGTAGTACATTTTTTTCACTTGATTACTATCAAGCTGATTTTCCGTGAGTAGCTTTGTTATGACGAGACGCCCAATAATTTTCTATTCCAAAATCTCGATTGTGGTAGCTAACAGAGATAGCAAGAATAAAATATCGTACTACCCGTAAAAAAAAGACGTTGGGCTTCTCGTCATAATAAAGCTACTCACGGAAAATCAGCTTGATAGTAATCAAGTGAAAAAAATGTACTACGGATCCCGTACTATATTCTCTGTTTTCTGTAAAAACCTTTAAAATTAAAACTGGTACTTTTTGCAGTCGGCTTTTTCATAATCCCCTTTGAGACTACTTATTATTATTTAATTTATCTATCGTGTGCATAAGACTGATTGTTAGATAATACACCTTATTAATATAGATTTAGATGTAATCTAAATAATCTGCATTATCTATCTTTATGGTAGATAGACACTATTGTCTGATTGGCCTACGTATTCTGATTATGTTACAGTCAGAGACGTATTTTGAAAAATAACGCCCCGGGCCATTTGATTTGACGCCCCGGGTGAATTTAATAAACATAAAAATTTTAAACTTGAAGGCTTTCGCCGCACTTCTCAGGCTGGCGGTCCCGGACTATGGCCCCTATGGTCCTAGGGTAAATACGCTCTGGTTACAAATTATGTTTTACTTATAAGAATAGCAGTAAACAGAACTGAAATTAACATCAACTGGATCAAATTTAATACAGTCTAAAATTAAATCAATGATACGAGTTATGGTGTGACACAACAAAAAAAATCTTGCCCATGTTCCACTGGAGATAAGTGGGAGATAAATGAATATTATGACTTGAAGTGCACAGCAAAGGAACGTTATTGAAGTCGTGGGTTCCGTTTATTAAATTACGCTGCTGCACGTAACTTCATGCGCCTTCAATTTAGAAGAGTAGTATAACAATAGAAGAAAAAGAGAACCGAAACAATAAAATTTAGAAGAAAGCCATAACAAAAGAAACATCCTCTTGAACTTACTATCTATAAAAAAAATGCATCATTATCCGTTCACATAGGGACATACAGACCAAAATAACGACTTTGCTTCAGAATAAGTTAATTTGTTATATTATACCATAGTTGACCATATACCCCAGAGACGTATTTTAAAAATTAGTACCCCAGGCCATTTGATTTGACGCCCTGGGCCAATTAATTTAGCCGCCCTATAAATTAATAAAGATTTTTAACTTGAAAGCTTTCGACGCCTTTCTCAGACTGGCCGCCCCAGGCCATGGCCCCTATGGTCCTAGGGTAAATACGCCTCTGATATACCCTCCCGAAGCGTGGTAGGCCCGCGTTCAACAATGGAACGGTATAAGTTGGGAAGAAAAGAAAGATTTTAATATTGCATAATTTGTATATGGTTCTTCTTCTTCTCCAGCCCATTTACGTCCCACTGTTGGACACGGGCACTCCTCCATTTTGGGAGGGATTATGGTCTACTGTGCCGCGCTGACCAGGCGTGTTGGCACAGGGTTTATTTTCGAGTTTTCCATCTCACACAAAGGATGTTATCTGTGTGCAATATCCCTTAGCTGACTTTTACAGCACCCTTGGGAGGAGATGGGGTGGTGACACTTGTATTCTTAATCCGTTACCACAGGAGAATTTGTATAATTATACATAACGGAAGGATAAACACTTCTATAAATACATATACAGGTCTGTCGCCTTTAGCCCTTAGTTCTAAAGTCAGTGTGCACATATACCTACTTTTAGATAAAATATTTATAAATAAACATATTAGCTCATCGTTACAAAATGTTTATCTTTTTTATAATTGTAAGATAATACGAATAATCTTTTCGATAATTTTATTTATAGAGATATACTCGTATATAGATCATCTATCTATCTATCTATTTAATTTACGATGTTCATTAAAGCACTTAAATGTTTTTAGGTTTTATTAGTCTTTTTTTTATATATATTTTTAAATATTCATGGACATTTCACACAACGTCCTCTGGTCCTAAGCTAAGCTTATATGCTTGTGTTATGGGTACTATAATACGGATTGAATACATACCTATACTACTTTTCTTTTGTAAATACATACTTATAACACAAAGAAAACACCCAGACGTAGGACAAACATTGGTATGAGAATTAAAACCAACAAATGATTGTCCCGTGCGGGAATCTTACCCGCGATCTCGTGAACGGAAGTCCGTTATGTGAACCACTCGACTACATGGCCCGTCAATTATTAGTACTAAGTATTTGTGTGTTTTAATGCCGTTGTATTTTTTAACATGGATCGATTTGATACGCTCATATAACGGACATGTTGAACAGCATTACTACTTATATACCTACAGAAAATGTTAGAAAAAACTTAGGAGGGGACTACTACAGTCCTAATTTAGGTATTTGCCTTAGGTACCTATTGCTATCCCTATTCCCAAGCACCGCGCAGAAAGCGATAAATATAGTTGAGACAGATTTTACCTAAAATTTTTTTGAAAAAACGACCTTTCTCAAATATTAAACCCATTTAAATTTTTTTACGCCATCTATGTGATTGAAGCATAGATATATAAGACCTAAATATTGTGAAAAAATCCGTTCCTCTGGAGGCAATATCTACGAAGACAACAGGGTACTACGATGCCCATATTTTTGTATGGAGCATAGTTTGGTATCGTGCCCTCTTAATAGGGTACCATAGCCGCCATGTACCCGTACGTTTCATATGGAGAACGTACTCCGGTGTTTTCTTTGTGGACAAGAGCAACAAAATTTTTGTCATTTTGGCTTCACAGAAAATGCATCATTCAAACCCCTCCTGTTAATGCTTTTCTTGCATTTTGGCCTTCACATACAACCCATGGATTTATAATATAATGACCATAATAAAACAAAAATTTCGTTTTTAATAATTTATTTATACTTTTTGAGTATTTCATTTATATATTTCGTTTCTGAAATTATAACGTCAATAATACGTAGGTATATTTACAATGCTAACTAATTATCTATCATTATTTACAACTTAAAAACTCATAACTTAAAAAATACATAATATATTATAGCTAGGTATATTTGATATAAATAAACAACAATTCACTAAGCCAATAAGCATATAAATTGTATGCCCAGTTCGTCACTGGCCAATATGATGAGACAAAAAATTCTATCTACAACTTATTTTATACCACAATAATAATAAATAATAAATAAATATTTCACACAACATCCTTTAGTCCCAAGCTAAGCTATATGCTTGTGTTATGGGTAGCAGAATACGGATATAATACATTTACTAGGTACTTTTTTTTTTGTAAATACTTACTTATAATACATAGAAAACACCCAGACGCAGTACAAAAATGTGTATGACAATTTTATATATCACACAAATGATTGTACCGAGAGGGAATTGAATCCACGACCTCGTGTTAGACAGTCCGTTACATGAATCACTCCGTCACGAGGCCCGTCAAAGTAACAATACAATAACAAATTTAATAACAAAACAATATTTATTTTGAGTAGCAATCGAACCCACTACCTAGTAATACATCTAAGTATATTAGAAATAAAAATTCCTTTTACAAATGTGAATATTCACAATATAAAGGAATGAAAACTAAAACTATCAGATAGGGTACTTAAATATTATTGATTATGTTAGGCGATACATTGCAGAAATATATTGTAATAACTTTCCAAAAAGATTTTTTTTTTAATATTGCGTAAAATTTGAAAATATACTTTTTATTTTCTATACATAATAATTCAGTTTTAAAAACAAGGCGTTAAATCAAGCATTTTAATACGAGTTTTTTGTTAGCGATTTAACGCACCAACATTGCGCGCCGCTATGAAATATTGCATTTTCATTGGTCGCAGCAAAATCACACGCCCATTTCTAATTGGGATGATAAATCTATTTAAGAATAGCTGCTGCTGAACACGCTACATTTTATTGAAATGATATCGGTACCGATTATTATCATTACAGTTATTTGTAATGTTTGGTCAATTCAACGTGCACAGGTAAACTTAATTAAAAACTGAAAATTGATAGTCAATTATTAATATACGATTTAGAAATGTTAACTGAACTTTCTTATTATAAAAATTATGATTATAAACTAAAAATTTCAATTATTATAAATGTGCACAACAAAATAGCCAATTAATAAAAACACACCAGTTATAGTTGTTTACATTATATAGTTAGTTTAGTTGTGCAAGTAGAATTGGTATCAATGTCGCCATAATACGTCACTTAAAGACGAAACATGTGTAGAAGATAGTTATTTTTAAATAATATCTTTGAAAAATTTTACATAAAGTTTTCTCAGTTCAAAAACTAAAAAACACGCTTGAAAATCCTGAATATCTTTTTTAAATAATTGCATTGTCATCGGCCCTTGATATGTATGCAAAATTTCAAATCAATCCGACTATCGCAAGTGATAGATACATACCGAACTTATAAAAGCGTGTTAAAATTAAGACTCTTTCAGACATACAATATAATTAGTACTAAATTACTTATAATGTATTTTTATGACTAGAAATTGCTGATACTTATTATAATAAATTGTATTTTTGCTTTTATTGTATTCTTTTATTGTTTTAGATTATTTTAATAGTTATTATGTATTAGTTAATGGTTTTATATAATGTTGTATATTATTTTGCATATCACATATTCCGCAGATATCGATTTATTAGGTATATCATATCATCATTAATAAGTCGAAGATCAGACGTCACAGATATTATTGTATTAAAAAATTGATAGATTATTTAAAACTATTTTAGATGACTATCATTATCAATCTCCTTATCCTAAGTATTGAGACAAGGGCGCGTAAAGTAGCTTTATTACAAATAAAAATTTTCTTTCTTTTCTTTCTTTCTTTCTTATTCATTTTAAAGTTCTTTCTTTTTGCTTTTTGAATCGTTAAGACTTCGATTTAAACTTACGTAATTTTTAATTGATTAAATATTATCTTTATTCGTTTATTTAAAATTCAGTTCTGAAACTACTGGACTGATTTTATAAAAACCATTCACTGTTGGAAAGCTACACTATCTCGGATGAACACAGACTATATATTTTTTATTCTTCGATAAAGTTACTGCTGCAAAAACTGGGCGGATTATTAGTCTCTAGCATAGAGAATGTAGGTGTATTTAACGACTTCGGTAACAGCTAATAATGGCAGCTATGAGGGTGACAAGACTTGGTACCAGTATTGAGGAACTGGATCTGATGGAACGATATACAACTCGGTTCACACGCTGCAGAGTGCGGTAGTTATATGAACTGCCAACGTCTACGTTGTAAAATGCTTTGTACTGTTAAAGAAAAAGGATATTTTTATAGTATACTAATATTATAAAGCTGAAGAGTTGGTTGTTTGTTTGAACGCGCTAATCTCAGTAGCCTCTGGTCCAATTTGGAAAACTCTTTCAGTGTTGGATAGTACATTTATCGAGAAAGGCTATAGGCTATATAACATCACGCTGCGACTAATAGGAGCGAAGCATAAGTTAAAATTTTGCAAACACGAAAAATGTTTTCTAAACTCCACGCGTACGAAGTCGCCGGCACATAAAAGTTATTGCAATATTTCTTTTTCCTCTTAATAACTAACGTACCACTGTTGGGCACGGGTCTTCTTCTCTTTAGGAGGGATTATATTCTACTGTGCTAAGCTGACCGGGCGTGTTAGCACGGGGTTTCCGTGTTTTATATTTTAAAGCAAAAGTCAAAAAGTAATTACTAATTAAACTCTAACACAAAGAGTTTTGTACAGTAATTATCATAATATTCCCATTCGTCATATAACTGACCCTCAAATAACGAAATAAGGACAGAAGAATGATTACAATGAGTATTTATATATTAACTGTGAAATTTTTAGCTCTCTAGCTATCATCGCTCCAGAGATATCTGAGATGGGAACAGACGGACGCACAGCCAAGTCGCAGTTCCTCCGTTTTATCATTAAGTACGGATCGTTAAAAAGGTAATAATTGGAAAATAAGTATGTATATGTTTGTTCTTACCTGTTCATCAGTAATGTAAACTGGTTGGTCCATAACAATCCATGTGACGGCCTCCTGACACATCGGTGTTGTCAGAGAACCTTGGTACGTGTAGTACGACTGAGGATCTGGACTCAGCATTTTTCTATTTAGATGAAAGATATGTTAAGTTCTATGTTACTTATGAACGCAAAGGATTCATGAGTAATGTATAATAATTACGTTTCTTGCAATGCTTCCTTATATTTACTTACATATTTTATAACAAAATCGACATTTTTGTATGTATCTATGTCAGGCCAGGAAGGTTTTAACCAATAATCATTTTCTAACACTTGCGCGACTCATTTGTTTACATAAAACTACTTTCTACGGATTTAGATGCTAATTTAGACACCCGTAGCCATGGTGGAGCGACGATATCGTCAAGGTCGCGGGGAGACACATAAGTGAAAGGCAAATTAAAACTTACGATAGATCCAAATCAAAAGTTTCCGTCTTGTTTTGTGTTTCATCATATAGTAATGGTACTACTGGCATGATCTCCTCCAGAGCACGATGGTCACCACTGCGTACCTATTGTAAAGAAAAACATGTTTTACATTTATTAATGTAGGAGGACCTCGTTAATTAGTCTTCACACTGAACATTCTGATGGGGCAACATAATTGCGATTAAGAAATGTGTGAAAATTTTCATTTGGCACTTTATGACCGACCTACAGTCCATGTGGTTAAATGGCACCACCCCACTTCCTCCCCAGTGTGCTGTAAGAGCCAGCTAAGGTAAGGACGTTAATGGGCTTAGGAGAGAAAGAACGATCCGCAAGATATCATTCTGTACTTACTTAATTCTTTTTAAAAATGTATTGCGTTTTTTGAAGATAATACGTATCTACCTACCTACCTACGTATGAAATGTCTACTTACCAAACAAAAAACAGCAATCACAACTAAACCATCGGGCTGCTCCAGTGCCTCTTCAAGACTGAAGCCGTTCTTCACGTGCAACATATGAATCTCCAGGGGATATCTAAACAAATAAATAACTACATCATTTACGGTTAACACAGTTATACCTATCAATCTTACACTTATTGCTAAATATTTGTACTAAAAAGACCAATTAAACCCTTTGGACGAAAAAATAATAATATTCCGGCTATTTAGTTAGTCTGTAGTCAAGATTTATACATACATACCATTATTGTCTAAATTGGAAGATTATGGCTCAAATGTGATGTGACGAGTCATGTCTAGGTCAAATAAATATTATGATAGATAGATTTATTTATAGTTCAATTAAGACCTGCTTTAGGATTAATATCCTAAAGCAAATACAATATAATACAACACAGGACTAATGTCCTGTTTTGGCTTGTATTTGCCAAAAGTAAGTCAACGATGACTTCTTATACTATAGACGTTCCACAACTGGGCAAGGGTTTTCTCATCTGGAGAGACGTATTCGATATAGTATGCACTATGGTCAGTAAAACGGACATGTTGGTATATAGTAATTTCGGGTATTATAAGCAGTGCCGTATTTTGAAAATAAACTTTCCAGGACCATCTGATTTCCCACTCTATATTATATCTAGCAATGGAGAAAAAGCAATATATGTATATACAACTAAACAATAAGGATTTGAAATACTTACTTCATACCATCGATGGCATGTTCTGAGAGCCAATGAAGATGAAACTGCATAAAGGTATAGTTGCCTTCAAGAGGACCGCCTGACACTACCGGTGCTATATCACCACTTCTCTCATTCCATTGTACTGATAACAATAAATTGTAAATTAATTCTTTTATTTAATACAGTGACAAATTTCATGACCCTATTTCCGCATTATATATCTATGCGTAAAGAAAACATTGTAAACAGCGGTTTGTGGAAAGGATGGAAGACAGGCGCAACTATAGAAGGCATTTACATGGCGATGGTAAGTAAAAACACTGGAAAAGTACGCCCGAAAAAGATATAGGATACTATGTTGTCTTTGGAGATGTCTTCAAAAGGGGTCAAGTACAGAGCACATACAATTGTCGTGCATGTATGACCAAATAGAGACTGTAAATGAAGTAAATGTGTTTAAATCGCAGCACATGGCGCTCTATAGTCTCTGCCTACCCCCATGAAAAAAGGGGTGACGGTATGATGGTGCTCGTAGTACGAAATTTCTCATATCTATAGAACATATTATATGGGAAAGGAGTGAATGCTAAAATATTTTTTTAATAATTTATGTAAATATGGTGGAATTTCATCATATACGCTTTTAATATTAAATTCTGAAAATCTTATAGAGCTACATACATGTCCTTCCATTATTTTCTCCTTGCACTTTAACATTGCTATATCCTCGGAAGACAAGTGGACTCTGTATGACGGACTGTTCCACATCTTCTACTGCATCAGCTGTCATGATGTTGATAGGGGACTGTTGGGTGCCTGTCTTGCATATACCAGGCCATTGGATCTCAGCTATAACAAAAATATTATCATTTATTTACATGTGTTTCAGAAGCGGACATAATAGAACACATTAAAGAACGCGGTGAGGATTGTATCAGTGTCGAGCTCCTTAAGCAAAATTATGAGACCGTATTTAACTCTTTTAAAGTAGTTATACCGAGTAGTAAATTGGATACATTTTTACGTAACGGATTCTGGCCAACCGGATTGGTATATCGTAGATATTGGGAACGTCAAGTACGGCCAGCATATAATAAAAATTATAACGGATAATACATCTAACAAAACAATTGTTATGACCACATTTAATTGTAAGTTCATAAAAAGATCTGTGTAAATTTAACACATAATCATAAAATTTTATTGTATTTTTTTTTTTTAATGTCATTTATTTGCTATGTACCTATATTTGTATATCATGGGACTTGTGCCTTAATAAAGAAATTTGTTGTTGTTGTTGTTGTTGTTGTTGTTTACTAGCTGTGCTTTATAGCGTGGTAACAAAACTATAAACATTTCTAATCTAAGTCGACACTAACGCCATCTAGGGTAGGTCATGGAAGTTATTTAATTTACCCACGGGAATACCGCATTTTTCCTGGGGAAAAAGTAGCCTACGTGTCTGAATGCTACGTGTTAATTTTTTATATTTAATTTTTATTTTCATGGACATTTCACACAGCGTCTGTTGGTCCCAAGCTAAGCTCAATTCTCAATTCAAGCTCATTTCATTTCATTGTCCCAAGCGAGAATGGAACCCACGACCTCGTTATTGGTACTCCGTTACATGAGCCGCTCCACCACGAAGCCCGTCAATTGAATTGAATGTTAGCTATCTTAAAAAGTAGTATCAAACATTCAAAGAAAGGATTTTTGTCAAGGCAAGGATAATAATTAATTATATTATTTACTTACAGCCGTATGACCAGTCCACTTGCACACTGACATCTGAAACAAGAAAAATTGAGACTAATATTATTCTACTTTTTACAATGTGGTGACGGATAGTGAATATGTCACAATTCCATTTCCTGGGTGCTCTAAAAGTCAGCTAAAGGATAATAATGCAAAAAATCTTTTGTGAAGGTTGGAAATCTCGAAAAATAAACAGTATGCCAACACGCCGTAGTTATGGACACCGTGATACACCGACGACACCTCTGTTGGAATTCCGCTCCCAACAGAGGTTGAGTAGAAGAAGAAGGTTATTATTGATGGTTTCTATTCTACGTGCAACTAAACTAAACTTAACTAAAAAATGAAAATTGATAATGTCAATAATACAATTCGGCAATGTTAACTGAAATTTCTTATTATAAAAACAGTGAAATCTAGATGATAGACAATAAGTAATATAAATGTGCACAACAAAATAGTCAAATAATCAAAATACACCAATAGTTGTTTGCATTTTTTTAGTTCAGTTTAGTTGTTGACGTAGAATTGGCACCATAGTCTGTGTATTAAATAACGTGGCTTAATATACTAAATTCGTAAGCTATTTCATGGAATAAATGTTTAGGTACAATTTATTCGACTAAATCAAAATGTTTCCAACACAAAATGTGAAAAAATGTATTAAGGGCCTACATCAATATTATCGTATATCATCGCCGCCACGTACATATTAACACAGCCAGTAGGCACAGAAAATGAAGAATTAGGGATACTTTTCCTATTTACTCAAAATCTACTAAATATATTTGAATTCTGATCCACGTGTTTCTATACATAATAGTTACCTATGTTTTTAAAGTTATTTCATTAGTTAATACGCGATAATAGACCGACAAATGAAAAATATAAAATATTTGAGAGGTTGTTTCGCCAAGATTTTCTATCGAGAAAACTTTTTTCAATCGCGTTTCTGAGTTGATGCGATCCTAGATCATATATTGAAAAAACATATACTTAAATATTAGAGCTCTAGCCATTCAATCTAAAGAAACAATGAAAACTTCGTACATAGAAAAATGCACGAAGCTATTTTGGTATCGTCTTAACTCACATACAATACACAAAATAACACATTTTAAAATACGTACCAACGTAATAATAATTTTGTTCCATTGCACCATAAAAGTAGTCCAAAAATGAACATCAAAATTTAGTAAAATTGCGAAATTAATTTACACTTTACACAATTTTATTTCATTTAATAATTCATTATAATAATTAAACAATTAATAATTATAATTTAAAAAAATAAATCTATACTTATAATAAATCTGTAGAGAGGTCAATTCTGTACATGAAATATATTTTCAAAATAACTATCAGTGGGTGATTAGTGATCGATACTGATGCCAAAAATGCAATGAGTATAATTTTTGTCTGTCTGTCTGTCTGTCCGTCTGTATGTTCCTTATAGAAACAAAAACTACTCGACGGATTTTAACGAAACCTGGTACAATTATTCTTCATACTCCTGGGCAGGTTATAGTATACTTTTCATCACGCTACAATAAATAGGAGCAGAGTAGTGAAGGGAAAACGGTAAAAGGTGCTCCATTTTTTAAGCTTCCGTCGCGTGTGCAGCCTTAATGGTTAAAGTTACATAGAAATCATGTATGACGGAAATATTCTACATAAAATTGTCTAAAAAAGATCCCGAAACAGCACATATCTATATTTTATGGTTGACTCACAATAACACGTGTAACTCCTGATAGCTTAGCAGTGCGTTCATTCTGATTATATTTGTTTACTCTTACGTTTATAATACTCTCACTCAAGCAGTAGTTAAAAATGTTGCAAAAACGGGGAAAATTTCCTGAATTATACGCGGACGGAGTCGAGGGCAACAGCTAGTTAGTACCTATTAAATTACTGCACAAACAAATGGAATTGAGGGCAATGATATCTTGTAACTAGTGCAATGGAATATTGAATTAAATAAATGAAAAACCTTATTAAATCAATGCGAAAGTCAATTTATTTTTTTAAAATTTTGAATTTAGAACATGAAATAATTCAATCTTTTGAATTTAGAATTTAAAACTACGATATAAAACGTGCAATAAAAATTGCAAGTCATTTTAAAATTATTCAAATTTGGAATACCCCATCTTATATACAGATGCATAACGTCATCTCAGTAGTAATGACAGTGATCTTTGATATGATTTTGACAGCTGTCAACTGAAATTTTATCTAATTGTATAAATAGCATTTAAAACACGATTGATCAATCAGAGATTTCGTCCTAATAATAGTTTATTTAGTACTTGCTTAAGTACCTAATCCATTAAGTACCTAATTTAAAATAAATCAAACACCATATTGATTTGGTTAAAATAAGCATGTTTTTTAGATTTTTAAACTGTTGAGATATTAATATATATAGAGAGATAGATAGAGCTTCGTTTCCTTATGATAAAATGCTTTTTTGAGTACCTACTCGTTTTATTAGTTTCAAATTTAATGATTTTTTTTTAAATTTAATGCATCAAGACTAAATTAGACAGATTAAAAAGCAGTAGGTACTGTAACGTTTTTCTTTAATAATTTTTAAGTGTTTTCAATAAATAGCTCTCTTAATTAAAAAAAGTTAAAAAAAAAGGAATGACAGATTATTGCGCCAAAAAGTTAATAGGTGATATAATAGTAAAATAAAATTCAAATTTCGATTAACAAAAATTTCTAATTATTTGTTATCAACTCACCAATAAAACACGCTACTAACAAAATCACAATTAAATTCTTCATTTTGATATAATTCCCGGAGTTGCCAATTAAAACTCACTTCAATTAAAAAAGAAATATTTTTTTCGTAACTTCTTTTATTCAATGTTATTGTTGCAAGTAAAATATTATAACTAATAGGCGAGGATGTTAGTTTGTCGTTTTTATATCTGGCCTGTCCATCCTATCTCAAATATGTCACTGTTACTATAAGATTATGAAGCCGTTTAATTTGTAGATAGCCAACACTACACTTATCGAGTACCCGTTGTAAAGATACCTTTCTTTAACGAATTAAAACGTCATAATACTTGCTTGTATGACATAGATAGAAAATTTTAAACAATGCAGATTAAAAAAATTGAGACAAAAGTTTACACAAAAGTTTATATTGAAAGTTCTGAACCGATGGTAGGGAAAAAAAATTTGGACATATCATAAGACCCCATATTTTTCGCAAAAGAAATTGTGCCTACATGAGTAAATGAGTTTTGATTTTGATACAAAAACTTACAAGCTCATTTTGGAGCAAGAGAACGATGTGTTGTTGCTGGTTGAATAATTAAGTTATAGAAGAAAATACTAGGTAGACTTAATGTCAAATTTTAAGTTAACTGTCTCCGGGTAACACCAGATTTTGAATGCAATTAATCGGTATGTATATTTTGTAAATATTATAAGACGTAGAAAACTATACCTACTATTTCCATTACTTTATTTTTTCGATGATAGCTCCTGATTACCCCGAAGAAGAGGCTTTTTAAAATTATTAGACCATGGAAAAGTTACATGAGCTTTGCATTTGTTAGTGACGCAATTTTATTTTAGAAACGTGTGGGGTTCAATAGAAGCTTAACCCCAAGTGGGTTTGCCGCCCTTGTCCTCCGGCCACCATTTTGGAAAATGGGGGCGAATATACCTTTTTATACTAAATAATATGTAAATGGAAAAATTAGGTTTTAAAATTAGGAAATTAACAGACCAAATGTCTGTTGTTGTGTCTGTCTTAGTCGTAATAGCTGTTCGAAGGATTTTCAGCTCCGTGTCTATTGTAGAAACAGAAATGTTGCTTTTAGGGGGTGGTGACATGTATATTCTTAGTCCATCACCATACGTGCCATCATCTAGTACATCTTATAATCTAACTACTCAATAACACAGCTCAATAACTGACCTAGAGTTGACAGATTATTGTTATCTGTCAAATACAATGCCGTTTTGTTAAGAGCAGTGATCGGAATGAACTACGTCTAGACTAGCCTTAGACTGGTACAGTTCATCACGTTTGTACTCGTTAAAGTGGAAATAAGGCGAGAAATAAGTTTTCAATCTGTAAATATCACAAACAATGTGAAAGATACCACCTACAAAGTTGTATTGCCAAATACCATTAGTGTTTTAATGCGCAAGTTATCGATATCATGAACGTTCGAATACTTTCTCAAAATTTCTTTAGGTTTTATCGTTATCAAGGTTACCAATAACGTCGGTGGACAATCATATCATGAAAATTTTATTCCGACCCGAGAATCAAAGCTAAGATCACATCATCAAGATCATCTATAAAGGTTTGCACCTAACAGCGCTACGTAAACTGTAGTCCTTAATTTCGATCGATTGATCGAGTTGGTGCAAACCGCTCAATAGATGGCGTTGTACACAAAACATCGCACGATATTTAACTCACATTGAGAAGGTTGTAGTGGAAGATTTGGTAAACATATGCGGGAACCATGATAGCTCAGATGGGAGAGCAACGGAACGGTATTCCGAGGTCGTGGGTTGAAGTCCCGCTCATGGTTATCATTTTTTCCACTATAATTTAGTTTATTTAGTAAAAGCATAGCAAGTCAATTGCAAAAACTCATAAATTAATGTAGTCCTTATGTGAAATAATTTATAAAAATATATTTTTGCATGCTGTCTGCTTGACTTGTGGTAAGTCGACGTCAAACATAAGGTAGCAAAAGTGCCCTTTGGAATCTGAAACTAACATGTTTTGCGGGCCCACCAAGAAATATCTGTAAATAATATCCTAACATAATTAAGTAATTTTTCAAACAAAAGTTCAACCTACTTTATGTGCCTTTGAAATTTAAGGGGTTTTCCTCGATTTCTCAGGAGATAACCCACAGATCCTGACCTCGTGCCAATGGAAACACACGGGAACCACCAGCTTTTAAATAAAAAAAGAATCATTAAAATCGCTTCGCCCAGTTAAAAGTTATGAGGTTACCAACCTAAAAAAAAAAAATTATAAAAAAAAGACCTACAGGTTGTTATTCAGAACCTTTTTTGTAGTCGGTTGAAAAATAAAGGGAAATCAAGACTCTATCTTTGAAATTATATATTTTAAAATTATAGTTATCAGTACTGCTGTATTATTAAACTTACAGCGTGACGTAATAAAGCTCATAATCTTCTATACAATAAAGTAAAAATATGTTACTATTGATAATTTTATGACGCAAAAAATTTATGGCAACGATATGACGTTGTAATAGGATGTAGATAGAGAAACCAGACTAAACGTCTTTTTGCTGAATAAACCAAATAGGTACAGTGGAAATAATGATCAACATGAGCGGGACTTGAACTACTATGGGACCTGTGCATGATAATAAAATCTTCTGCTTCTTCTTTTCGTTGCTTAATAAAAGGAAAAGGGCCACCATTAGGCACGGATCTCCTTAACAATGAGAGTATAATGGTCAAACAAGGGTCTAAAGTATGTATAACGCAGAACGAGGACAGAGTTAGTGAAATAGATATTCTTAGCTCTTCAAAATAGTTCTTTTCTAATGTACAAGTAAACTGTTGCTCAACTTCGTACGCATGGAATTTTCAAAATTTCCCCCGTTTTTACAACATTTTTCATTGATACTTAGCCCTTATTGGTTGTAGCGTGATGTTTAATAGCCCGTAGCGTTCCTCGATAAATGTACTATCCAACACTGAAAGAATTTTTCAAATCAGACCAGTGGTTTATGAGATTAACACGTTTAAACAAACAAACTCTTCAGTTTTACAATCTTTATACATCTAATATATAAAATTCACGTGTCACAGTGTTAGTTACCGTACATACACTTTTAAACTTTCGCGTTGCATTTTATTACATTGAAAAACACAGGTATTAAACGCGTTTAAATTTTTAGTATAGGTGTTAAGCACCTACCTTTTTGCCGACGTTTCGACCGAGTTGCATCGGCCGTGGTCACGGGCTGACTGGATATGCGGTGTCACGCCTCCCCCTCTGAGGTGAACTCTTCATCCACCGTCGAACAATTTTTCCAACTACCCACACACACAACACTAACGGTGTCCCTATTCTGTACTACAGCCGTATTCTGGTAGTTAGCCGACCGCGAACAAAGAGGTAGCGTTTTTGCAATCACTGGATTCCACACTGTAGATAATTTGAAGCCATCTTCCCGATTGAAGTTATTAGGATGTTTTTTAATTTCAATTGCTTCACGTACGACTCGTGAATAAAAATGGCGATCAGTGGAAAGAACCTGAGTGCGATGAAATTCGATCCAGTGATTTGTGCTGCTTAACACCTATACTAAAAATTTAAACGCGTTTAATACCTGTGTTTTTCAATTAGTTACCGTACTCCTCCGAAATAGCTTGACCGATTCTTCTCAAATTTTGCATACATATTCAGTAGGTCTGAGAATCGGCCAACATCTATTTTTCAAATCTTTTTTTTTTAGTATGGCAAAACAACGTTTGCCGGGTCAGCTAGTAAATATATAAATCTTCTGTACGTGTGTTTGTAATTGAACTCCTCCTAAATGGCTGGACCGATTTTGATGAAATTTGTTGTGTGTATTCAAGGGGGTTTGAGGATGGTTTAGATTCACAATTGGCTGGACCGATTTAGATGAAATTTTTTGTTGTTGATTTTTACACAGAATGTCTGGCAAAACAACGTTTGCCGGTACAACTAGTATTAGTATAAATAAAACTACTTTTTACGGATTTAGACGCGTATATTTGTTTTAAATTTTGGCCCGACGTTTCGGAGACTTTGCAGTCACCATGGTCACGGGTGAGACTGAGCTGTAATGTGTCTTCTACGATCAGTTATTACAGGGTTTACACACATTCGATTTTAATTTTACATTAAACAAATGAGTCGCGCCAGTGTTAGAGAATGAAATATTAGTATATATAACATAATCTCTCTCTCATCAGTATCAGTCTCATATACTCTAAGTCTCTATTGTTTAATGGTTATTCGTCCACAATAAAAGTGCCGATATCGATATTACATTTTGCATTAGTATAAAAATAATCATTATATACAACTAGCTGCTGCCCGCGACTCCGTCCGCGTGAAATTTAGAAATTTTTCATCCCTTTTTTTCGCAATAAAAGGTGGCCTATGTTCTTTCACAGGGTCTAAAGATTGTCTGTGCCAAATTTCATTAAAATCGGTTGAGAGGTTTAAGCGGGAAAGCGTAACAGACAGACAGACAGAGTTACTTTCGCATTTATAATATTAGTAGGGATTATTGAAGTCTAGTGATACGGTCATTGTTAATTATCTTTTGTTTGGGTGAGCGATAATATATTTATATACCTATATCTTAATAATATGACGAAACAATTTTATATTACTAGAAATTAGGATTGTTAAAAGTCACGTATTAATTTTTTGCATTAACATAACAATACATGCAGGTCCGGAATCAATTTATAGCTTTCTCAAAATACTAATGGTCTTATTCATAATGACTTATCGGAGGTTTAAACGGAGATTTAATCGGAGAGATAAACGTTTTAGCGTAAAAAGACCACTATGAATAACAAGTTTTGACTATTTTCGCGAACCGATTTTAGCGGACTCTTAAACCTCCGATAAGTCATTATGAATAAGACCGTAATTCGTTAAATTTATTCGTCGTTAAATTACTTATCACATTATATTCTCTGTCTCAAGTGCGACTTATTCGCTTGAATAAAAGTACTTTTTACGGATTTAGCGAGAAGCAAAGTCGGGATGAAATTTAACAGAAATACACGCGTCTACTTCCGTGCAAAGTGGTTAGAAACGTTTTTGCAAATTTTTTTAATGCTGCGCTCCCATGTAGCATCATTTTATTCAGCCTATAGCCTCCATAACACTGAAAGAATTTTTAAAATTAGACCAATGCAGTGGTTCCTGAGATTAGCGCGTTCAAACAAACAAACAAACTCTTCAGCTTTATAATATTGCTATAGAATAAATATCATTTTTATTAAGAGACAATAATATGAATATTACATACCTAATATTAGCTGTAATTTATTCTTTGGGGATAAAAAGTTGACTACATATACTTTTTATCCCCAAAGAATTTTATCCCCAAAAGTTTCATCAAATTCCACTTACAGCCGTATTCACAAACGTTACTGTGCGGTCTCATAGTAGGCATGGACGCACAGGGGTAGCAAAATCATTTCACAAACAATACTTAAGTGGTGAAGCGCACTATGCGTTTGTTAAACTGAACGCATAGCTAAGTTTTGTCTATGAATACAAAGGCTCGATGAACGGAACGCACTGAGAAGTGTTACCCTTTGCACAGTGCATCAACACTTAAGTACTTACAAGACTTAAGTAAATATTGTTTGTGAATACGGGTGTTAGTAGTTTTTGCGTGAAAGACTAACAAACATCTAAACATCCATACTAACAGACTTTCACATTTATAATATTGGAAAGAAGAAGAAAGAGAGGATTAATTTATTTATTTATTTCTTTATTTACACTTTATGCTTAAACTATGCAAAAGCGGGCTTAATGCCTAAGGCATTTTCTACCAGTCAACCATAGGGTGGTGCAGAAAAAGGGGAGGTAGAAGTGTAACAAATAAAGCTAGATTATCAAAGATTATAGTTGTTAAAGACTTATTGACATAGATAAATCCTTTATAGAGTACATTACATACACATACATAGAGATACACGTAAATCAATACAATTAAACAGATACATACATGTCATACATACATACACAGATATATACGCACATTACACATACCATAAATACATATAATACAGGTACTTAAATACAGATAGATAGTAGTATAGTAGCTTCATAGACTCGGATGTGGATGCAGCTAAACGTGAGGTTGTGTCGATATACGGAGATAGTGCTCACGTATCTTACGCTTAAACGCTTTACGGGAGGTGCACATCCTGATTTCCGGCGGAAGAGTATTCCAGAGAATAATGGAGCGAACAAAGAAAGAAGAATGAACGAGGCATGAGCTATGAGGTGGGCAGGTGAGCAAGAGATTGTCAGAAGATCGAAGATTTCGGTCGTGGGTTGAGCCTAAAAATTGAAAATGTGAAGATAGATATGTAGGAGCAGAGTAGATTAAATATTTCGTTCTTTCTTTCTATTCATAATATTAGTAGAATTTAGCTGCAGTAACTCATCCAAGAATAAGAGTTTAGAAAATAAACTAGTTCTTCGCTTTATTGGTATAATTAAATAATAAATAAATAAATAAATATTCATGGACATTTCACACAGCGTCCGCTGGTCCCAAGCTAAGCTTATATGCTTGTGTTATGGGTAGTACTAGAATACGGATATACTACATATACTACTTTTCTTTTGTAAATACATACTTATAAAACATAGAAACACCCAGACGCTAAACAGCATTTGTATGACATTTTTTAAACATCACACAAATGATTGTCCCGAGCGGGAATCGAACCCGCGACCTTGTGATTATCAGTCCACTACGTGAACCACTAGACCACGAGGCCCGTCAATGAATTATATGAATAATATGTATTGGATTACAGTAAACTTATACTTTCCTATGTGTGATAGAAATTTCTTACATAATTGTATCTTATATCACTAGATTATGTATCGGCCGTCATCCATATCGTGTTTCTGTCGCAGTAAGTCGATGGCGTGGACAGTATTTATCGGACATGGGAATCATCGTATCAGGAAGGTCAATAGGCACATACATGTAGTTATCAAAATGATTTATTTCTTTGAGATTATATTATAAACAAATTGTATTGCGACTTCTGTATGTCAAGATCAATGGCAAAAGAATAAAAACTAATAACTAAATTAAAAAAAATCACATAAATCAAAAAAAGATGTGACCATCCAAAAATTCCTATTTTTGGTTTCCTTTAGATGAAGTTGCAGAGCCCTTCACACATATTTGGTAAGGTTTTACCAAAAAAAGAAAGTAAGAGAATCATAGATAATACTCATCTAAAATATGGCGAAGAAAAAATTAAAATCGGTTTAATTTTCATGAAGAAAACGGGACGTCATTTTTTCAAAGAATGTGTAGGTAAAATCTGCCTCAACTATACTACATATATTATGTATCGGCCGTCATCCATATCGTGTTTCTGTCGCAGTAAGCCGATGGCGTGGACAGTAATTATTCTGTCCCTTTCAGCGCGGCGCTTGGGAATGGGGATAGCAATGCCTAAGGCAAATACCTAAATTGGGGCTGTAGCCCACTCTTGATGTTCTATTTATTTTATTTATCTATTTATTTATCTAGCTCATTTTATTTATTTATTTACTATAACATTCACAATAATACACAGGAAATGGTAGTTATTTTAACTTCAATAAAATTAAACACCGCAGTTCAAACTTTCGCAATTCATCTTAAATTTTATATTTTAAAAATGTCTATGTATTTCAGTTTTATTAATCGTCATCAGGAATAGCGCATGCCATGCCCTTTTCAATAACTTTCTTTGTCTGTTTAAATCTAAATATTATTTTGTCTATTATTTCAAGTTGTTGAGATTACATAAATCACGGTACAAATATGTTTATATCTGATAAGAGTGATTCTTAAAACTAATCCCATATGATGAATTACGATAGTCATAAATAAGATATGGGTTTATGGAATAAACCAGTAACTTGGACGTAGTGAAATTGCCCAGTTTGATTCCCATAAAGGACTATTATATTATTGGTATATAGCAATACAAATCTTTACTTAATATAAATAATTGGTCAAGTGCGAGTCGGACTCGCGCACGAAGGGTTCCGTACCATTATCTATGCAACATAAGGCAACGTTATTAGTATCGAGCAAGAAACGGTAAAAAAATCATGTTTGTTGTATGGGAGCCCCCCTTAAATATTTATTTTATTTTATTTTTAGTATTTGTTGTTATAGCGGCAATAGAAATACATCATCTGTGAAAATTTCAACTCTCTAGCTATCACCGTTCTTGAGATACAGCCTGGTGACAGACGGACGGACGGACGGACGGACAGCGAAGTCTCAGTAATAGGGTCCCGTTTTTACCCTTTGGGTACGGAACCCTAAAAAGAAGTTATTTTTGTATGTATGTCTTTATATGTGAGCTTATATCTTCAAAACTACGCAACGGATTTTCATGCGGATTTTTTTATTAGATAGAGTGGTTCAAGTGGATGGCTTTTTGTGTAATTTCGGTTGGTAGAGGGAGGGTGGGCTCAAAAAATGTAAAACGCGTACATTAGCAATTATAAATATAGCTATAATCGCAGCTTTAAAGTGTGTAATTTTGAATTAAAGGCATTATATCTAACAATACTGTTGTATGTCGGAAGATAATAGCTTGATAATAAATCATTATTAATTGTAATATTGTGTGATGTCATATATGTCCTAGTTTATTACAAGTAAGGACACTGCTAGCCCTTGTTATTACAGAAAATATAAACAGGAAGTACAAAAAGTAGATACAAGCATTTAATAAATAAGCACCTTATATACTTACATAACTCTCGGGTTACATTTCTACCGAATTTCATTAAAATCGGTTAAGCCGTTTGAACGCAAAGGGGTTATAAACATACGGTCGAACGAATTATACAAACACACAGATTAATAAAATAAGTATGATATGGCTCTTTCTGTGTGTGAATTTCATACAATTTAATTTCACGAGAATCGAACCGCATTGTGAACAATTTACGGGTTAAGAATACCATATCATCACCCTATTTCATTTGTTTAAAAACAAATAACATCTTCTGTGAGAGACGGAAAACTCGAAAATAACCTCATGCCAACGCTCCTGATCACTGTGGCATATCTAACCCAAATACCTTCCTGAAGTGGAGGAGAGTTGTGCTCATTCAGTTCAGTGGGGTATGGATTAAGACCATACTTTGTATGTATAGGTTCGATTCTCCCTATGGAATCTGCGTTGAAGATAACATTACTAGCTAAATGCATGTAATTCAAACACACTGGTTTCCCAGATAGTGTGCCAATGGCGACGTAAAGCACCCGGCTAAAATATCTATGGTTGCGTGAAATACCTACGTATCTATGTGCATCTCTCATACACGCCACATGTTCAACTGAACCATAGACTAATAAAACAGGACTACTCTTCTCAATGACATACTACTTTACTATGACGGGCCTCGTGGTGTAGTGGTTCTGGTAACGGACTGCCGATCAAGAGGTCGCGGGTTCGATTCCCGCTCGGGACAATCATTTGTGTGATTTTTCTAATTATCATACAAATGTTTGTCCTGCGTCTGGGTGTTTCTATGTATTATAAGTATGTATTTACAAAAAAAAAAGTAGTATATGTATTTTAACCGTATTCTGGTACCCATAACACAAGCATATAAGCTTAGCTTGGGACCAGAGGACGTTGTGTGAAATGTCCATGAATACTTGTTTTTAACTTGTAAAAGTGACGTTCATAGTTTGCAGAAACTAATACGTTACTTGAAATTAGAATACTGTATCTTATTAGACCTTGAAGAACCACTTAGCCAAGTTTAAGTTAGGTGTTTTTAAAATTGAACGCGTATCAAGTATATAATAAATATATGTACGTATACAATAATGAACACAGACACAACCATGTATTATGTTTTAATATTAACTTCTATCACTACATTATACTGACAATACTTCCTATAAATCACGGAAGTGTGAAATAAGGGTCGATGTTATATTATATTGTTATTGTTGTACATTAATGCTCCAGTACAATGTTGCAATATTGCACGACATGTTGTTTGCATACTGGTTGTACTTCACTTAAATATAAGAGAGAAAATAATGTAATTTTAATATCTGTCTTGATCGTAAGTCTTATTCAAGATGGTTATTAAATAATCTACTTAGTTCAAAAACTAAAAAACACACTTGAAACTCCTTATTTTTTTTTTATATTATCTAAAATTAAATTATTTTTTTTAATTATATAATTTTTAAAATTATTTTCTAAATTATTGCATTGTCATTGGTCCTTGTTAGGTGTGTAAAATTTCAGATCAATCAATCCGACTACTGTAAGTGGGTGAAAACCACTTTCAAAGATTTCCTTACATAGATTAATACATTGATAGATACCTACCAAATATATATAAGCGTGTTAACGTGTTAAAACTAGTAACAAGATTTAAAATGATAATTGTTTTACATTGAAAAAAATTCGACCAACTAATTATGCCTTTATTAACTTACCTAATCCAATTTTTCATCTTTATAATATTATCATCTTCTCCAGCCCATTTACGTCCCACTGTTGGGCACGGGCCTCCTCCAGTTTGGGAGGGATTATGGTCTACTGTGCCGCGCTGACCAAGCATGTTGGCACAGGGTTTCTTTTCTAGTTTTCCGTCTCTCACAGAGTATGTTATTTGTGTGCAATATCCCTTAGCTGACTTTTACAGCACCCTTGGGAGGAGATGGGGTAGTGACACTTGTATTCTTAATCCCTCACCACACGGGTATACGTATACAGGAGTACACGCATTTATACATATTTATATTCTTCTCCGTGTGGTGACGGATTAAGAATATTGTCATACTCTTTACTTATTAAAAAATTGGTCAAGTGCGAGTCGGACTTGCGCACGAAGGGTTCCGTACCATTATCTATGTAACATAAGGCAACGTTATTAGTATCGAGCAAGAAACGGTAAAAAAATTATGTTTGTTGTATGGGAGCCCCCCTTAAATATTTATTTTATTTTATTTTTAGTATTTGTTGTTATAGCGGCAATAGAAATACATCATCTGTGAAAATTTCAACTGTCTAGCTATCACCGTTCTTGAGATACAGCCTGGTGACAGACGGACGGACGGACGGATGGACGGACGGACAGCGAAGTCTCAGTAATAGGGTCCTGTTTTTACCCTTTGTGTACGGAACCCTAACAACAAAGTCGTTATTTTTGTATGTATAAAGTTCAAGAGGATGGCTTTTCTGTTGTTTTTGTAAATTCCACGTTGCAAGCATTAACTAGTGAAATATAATTGGCTTAGTGGACGCCAGTTCGATTCCCGCTAAGTGCAGTTATATAATACCGTTATGTATTCTTAGACACATACATACATATATAAACATTTTGTTACTTACAGACTTATTTCCATTATAATTTTATTAAATCTTCATAATGTAAGTGTACGGCAGCCAGTGACAAAACTACCGATATGAACAGATATGAACAGAAATACACAATCTTCATTCAAACAGTTATATTATAATGACGAAATCTTTCATTTATTTGCATACTGTTATCTAGATAGTACTTAATTATAAAGTATACTAATTGTTGCCTGTTACTTCGTACGCGTGGAGAGAAGTACAAAGTGGCGGGATGATTAAGAAACTAAACTCTTACCACTCATACAAATAAGTGACTTGTTTTTAGGGTTCCGTACCCAAAGGGTAAAAACGGGACCCTATTACTGAGACTTCGCTGTCCGTCCGTCCGTCCGTCCGTCTGTCACCAGGCTGTATCTCAAGAACGGTGATAGCTAGACAGTTGAAATTTTCACAGATGATGTATTTCTATTGCCGCTATAACAACAAATACTAAAAATAAAATAAAATAAATATTTAAGGGGGGCTCCCATACAACAAACATGATTTTTTTACCGTTCCTTGTTCGATACTAATAACGTTGCCTTATATTGCATAGATAATGGTACGGAACCCTTCGTGCGCGAGTCCGACTCGCACTTGACCAATTATTTAAAAAAAGGCCAACAAATTTCAAAGGTACATAGAAAGAAAGAAAATGCGTTTATTTTAGTACACACCACAACCTATTTTACAGATACCTAAATAATAAAAAAAATATTAAACATAGTGACAAAATAGAGATGTAGAGGGCCAAAACTAGTTCCATTCTCAACATAAGTTGCACACACTTAGTCAAGGGTGTTGCAGCGCTGATTTTCAGAATGTGCCTGGGTGATGTCACGGGCAGCCACAACAAGTAACAAATACAACATGAAAAGTATAAAATATATTAATGATTTATTTACGAAATATAAATATAAAGGTAAAAGTTAAGCAACCGCAGAGCATGAACATGAAGTCATGAGGTCGGCCTTTGAAATTTGAGGGGTTTCCTCGATTTCTCAGGAGATAACCATCAGATCCAGACCTGGTGCCAATGGGACCAAACGGAAACTGGTGTTTTCCGTTTTCCGGATTCAAGTAAAAAAACTTCAATAAATAAATATTTAAAGTTATGAGGTACCTTAATAAACTTAAAAAAATAAATAAAAAAAACATACAGACGAATTGAGTCATTCCTTTTTTGAAGTCGTTTAAAAAGACATCCTCTTGAAGCATTTTTTAATATTAAAGAACCACATAAAAATCCGTTGTGTAGTTATGAAGATATAAGCTCACATAGGGACGTACATACAAAAATAACAAATTTGTTTTTTATTAAGTAAAAATGATTGTTTGTAGTCATTGTAGGATAATTTGTTAGAAGGTTATTCAGTTTGTCAGATATTAGTAGTGTAGTTATTACAGGTTATGTTAGTCAGATGGCAAAGAATATATCATGGAGAATATTGAGAATATAACTGTGGAGAAAGACACTTACACTTATGATGAAGCAGTGGAACTAACTGGTGAATAGACTACTTTTATTATTATTTAATTTGACGGGCTTCGTGGCGTAGTGGTTCATGTTATGGACTGCCGTTCACAAGGTCGCGGGTTCGATTCCCGCTTGAGACAATCATTTGTGTGATATCCATAAATGTCATACAAATGTTTGTACTACGTCTGGGTGTTTCTATATATTATAAGAATGTATTTACAAAAGAAAAGTAGTTTATGTATTATATCCGTATTCTGGTACCCATAACACAAGCATAATAAGCTTAGCTTGGGATCAGAGGACGTTGTGTGAAATGTCCGTGAATATTTATTTATTTATTTATTTATTACACGCTTTTATTAGCATCGAACGTATCTATTTAAATATGTATTGATCTATGCAACTGAAACTTTTAAAATGATTTTCACCCACTTTTAATACTAGGATTCATCGGAAATTTTGCAGATTTCATTTATGTATTAAGAACCGATGAAAATGCAATAATTACAAAAAATATTCAGGTTTTTTTAACGTGATTTTTAGTATTTAAACTGAGCTAATTATAATTATTAAACACACTTTTATTGGCTACGTTCGTATCTATTCAAATATTTAACGAAAGGAGATATTCTTTGAGTTTGCCTTATTTAATTACCAGCTGATGCCGACGATTTCGTTGGCCTGAAATGTCTGCTGCATTCTTCATTCATGTCACTGCATTTAGACATACAAGTAATATAAAGTCTATAACATTTTCGGGGACTGTAGCTTCCTATTAGTGAAATAATGTTTAATATCGGATCATTACATTCGTAGATTGTCCCCTATGTACATATTACTTTACCTCTTTATTAATAATATAGAAAATTTTAATTATCTTTTTATAAAAACTTAATATTTTGATAGTAAATAACCGTAATTTCTAAAACTTGCACTGTTCATTTGGAGAAAATCAAGTTTCCAAAACTACTTTACTAAATTAATGCCGAAAAGTTAAGGGCCTACATCAATATCATCGCCGACACGTAAATATTAACACAGCCAGTAGGCACAGAAAATGAAGAATTAGGGATACTTTTCCTATTTACTCAAAATCTACTAAATATATTTTAATTCTGATCCACGTGTTTCTATACATAATGGTTACCTATGTTTTTAAAGTTATTTCATTAGTTAATTAATACACGATAATAGACCGACAAATGAAAAAAATAAAAAATTAGAGAGGTTGTTTTGCCAAGATTTTCTATCGAGAAAACTTTTTTCAATCGCGTTTCTGAGTTGATGCGATCCTAGATCATATATTGAAAAAACATATACTTAAAAATTAGAGCTCTAGCCATTCAATCTAAAGAAACAATGAAAACTTCGTACATAGAAAAATGCACGAAGCTATTTTGGTATCCTCTTAAGTTTACTGGCTATCTAACTACGCATAAATCTTTTGGGAGAAAACTATAATATGGAAGAAGCCGTAATATTTCACATGTAAGCAGAATGAGGTAGCTGTTTGTAAACACCTGATAATGGTCAGTAGTTATCAAACAACGACATTACTGTCACAAGATGAGAGATCGCCTGTCGATAAGTCCGCCGATGGAATAATCCTTACCGTGTGACTTTATACGCATGACTGTTAAATCAAATACTGGTTTCTTTGATTGACACATCATAATGAGTATTCCAAAGCTACTGATATTTTCAGATATGAATGAATATCAATGAAATAATCTTTTAAGAAATGTAATTCAGACGTTTGAGTTTAAAATTCTTGCGTTTTACGTGATGATTGTTCACTTTCTTCAGTGGTATAGAGATAGAATCTCAAGTGATTGGAATGCTGACTTCATATTTCTTCATTTACTAGTGTCAACTTTTTAATAGAAAATTTGCCAGACTTTCTATGAATTTGTATACATTCACACAGCTTTTGTCATTGCCTTTGGCAGGAAAAGATTTAGTAGCCCAGTAACAGAAAAAAGCTACCACATAAATACCATCGATCGACCTTTCTCCGTCCACTGTTGGACATAGACATAAATACCCATGAATACCCTTAAATACCCATAAATACCACTCTTTAAGAATTAAATCGCGTTTCAGAGAGTTTTCAGCTACAATATTAAGTCCGAAAGGGTCTTTTGTAACCAGTTGTTACAGATATAAAATTCAGATGGGCAATATCCACCTTTTTTTGCCTTTTCTCAGAGGAAAAGTGGACAGAACAGCTCAGATGGTTGGAATGTACTTTCTCCAGCCCATTAACGTACTACTGTTGGGCACAACCCTTCTTCACTTTGGGACGGATTATGGTCTACTGTGCCGCAATGACCAGACGTGTTGGCACAGGGTTTATTTTTGAGATTTCCTTCTCTCACGGAGAATGCTATCTGTGTATGATATTCCTTAGCTGCCTTTTACAGCACCTTGAGAAAGAAAAGGGGCGGTGATAATTGTATTTTTAATCCATCACCACACAGAAGTCCGTCACCACACACCACAGGACAGGTTAGAATAGATAGATAGATAACTCTTTATTTGTACACCAATACACAAAGAAACAAAATTACATTATTAGCCTTAATATTATTGTACAAATGGGCGGCCTTATCGCTAATGCGATCTCTGCCAGGCAACCTTGGGATGGATTGGAATGTATTGTACACTTTGTAGAATGTACACTTTTTAATAATTTCTTTTTTATACCGAACCATATTTATTAATTTGAGGCAATAATGAGATGAAAATATGATATACCTTAGAGTATAACTTTAATCTAAATATTTTAATTTCCAGGTCATGGAAAGTACAACTATTTGTTACTATTCACCTGCAGTCTGATTGTCAATGCTGCTTCTATCGACATGTTTGGTTTCGGGATGGTCGTGGCTGCTGCAAGTTGTGATTTGAACCTGGATCTTACTCAAGTGGGGTTATTAGCTGCTGCACCATTTGCAGGTAACTCCAAAAAGATATAGTAAGATACAAAGCGTAGCGGTAAGGTCTATTAGACGAGAATCAAGTCTACTGTACCACCAAGTCACTAACTTTGTCATAAGTAATTAATTGTTATCTTTTATTCATTTTATCTATTGTACTTGTATTCATACACACACAAGGAACCTGCAAAATGTAAATAGTTTACAAAGTAAATTAAAATAATTTGTCATCACATATAAAAAACCCCGCGTTACATCTAAAATTTGACAGCACTACACACGTGTTTGACTTTGTTGCTGTTAATCCATATTGTTTTTCAATTGAATTAGTAACCAAGCTCTTGGTTTGTTAATGATTTTTTGCAGATTTGTATAGGTACACATTACATTTGTTTCACAATGTTTCTTCTATTTTATGTTTAATTCTGTTTTTGTGTGATGTTATTTGTATTACTTTGTTTATTTGCTTTACACTATTGTGCCGCTTCAATTATATTTGTTGAGCTATAGCCACTTTTTATTGATTTAGACGCGTATATTTGTTGAAAATTTTAGCCCGACCTTTAGGAGACTTTTTAGTCACCACGGTTACGACATATTTATTTGTTAAGATTTTTTTTAACTTTGTAACCCGACGTCATTTACCGGTTACAACGGAAGGCTTAAACAATTTTGGCCATGGCCTATTCTAAAACCTCTTAATTTTACCTACAGTCGTTACAATTGTTATTTATTATTTTCCAGGTGTACTGTTCGCATTTCCCTGGGGTTACTATGCAGACACACAAGGTAGATGGCGTGCTATGCTAGTGTCCACGTCTGTTGGGTTTATCTTCGCTTTCATTAGCAGCTTCTCCACACATTGGATCTTTATGTTGGTTATGAAAGTCATTGGGAGTAGTTTGTAAGTATTTGTATTGTTGATTGCTTAGTGGATTTTTTGGTTAGGTATTACCTATTTCTTCCAACGATTATAAGAACTTTCACAGCAAGAAATAGGTCCTTTCTTATTCCTCTTCTTCCTCAGCCCATTAATATCCTACTGTTCAGCATGAATCTCCTCCACGTTGGTAGTGGAGTATTTAGTCTATGTATGTATCTTTACTTAACATAAAATCAAAATTACGCGACGGATATTGATGCAGTCTTTTTAAATGATAGATTAGTTTACGAGGATTGGATAATTCTGCATTTGTATTTAGTTTGCCTTTTATAGGTTCTATTGTATGCGACGATGGATTCCCCCGGTCTTCTATCTTCTATCTTCCTTTAGATGCTGTAAGTGTCAACTAATTAAAAATGTATACAAATTATAACTTTTGCGAGAAACGAATTATCTCGAAAATAATCTGTATAACACACCTCAGTAGCGTAGGTAATGTAAAGTAAATGCCACTTCTGAATGAAATGAAGACCAGTGTCCAATATTAGGCTTAGAAGCATATCTTCTTGTAATTATCGACTAAACATTAATCGTTGCATTACACCGCAAACAGTGGCATGTACATTATCACTCTAAATGACGGAATTCTTACTGAAATCTGTCTATCAGTAAAGTCTTGTGATTTGAGGTTCAATGATTTTATAATGATAAGATAAACTATTCTATGTCAATGATGAATAAATCTAGATTGTGTTTGTTAAAAAATAATGTGCTTTTGTTAAGGTGTTATTGTTATGACACCTTCACAAAAAGGCCATATTTATGAATGTAAATGTTCAAGGATATTTAACACTGTGCCCTCTTGTCGAAAAGTAAGCGTAATGTTTGTGATATGTTATCTATATTATAGACTAGTTGTTGCCCGCAACTTCGTACACGTGAAATTTTGAAACAATAACCGAACAAATTATACATAAAAGCCATTCTCTTGAACAACTCTATCTATTAAAAAAATCCACATCTAAATCCTTTGCGTAGTTTTACAGTTATAAGCTAACATAGTGACATACATACAAAAATAACGACTTTGTTTTATAATAAGTACCTAAAGACAAAATACTTAAAACACCTTTTGTGTTATAGATTTCATGTTAGTTGTATCCCGTTTAAACGAAAAAAAACTTGCATAAAATAACATTTAAAGATTTTTCTGGGAACCCTGCACCATGAACACAGAACTTGAAGTTAAAATATTACCTATATAATTACATAGTTTATTTATCAGCAAATCTATTGAGTACTACTGAGTTTCTTACGCCGGTTCTTCTCAGCAGATTGCGTCCTGAACCGGTGGTAGGGAAAAAAATTGGACATGTCATAAGAACATAATTTTTCTGAAAAATTGTGTCTACGTGATTAAATGATTTTTCATTTCATTTCATTAAGTCTATTTCCTTTCTAATCCCTTCCGATCATAACTAGTTATAATCTCCAACAATGTAGGTATAAGCCCCATTATATAGAATCACTAAATCATTGGTCTTATCTATCACAATATATTGAAATCTATCGAACATACTTTTAATCGATATATGCATAAATTCATTATTATTATGATTTATGGCATAATATTTATCAGCAATTCACAGTCAAGTTTAATAGAAATTCGTTATCATAAGTCGTAATTCATTTCATAAAATCATGCTGGTTTCAAGTGGCGATATAATTTTGATCGCGTGCAATTATAATCCATATAACAGACTTTATGATGTAAATGACGCTGCGGTATGGCTAAATAATATCAGCAAATACATTTCTAATTCAGGATATTTATTTTATCTATCGTAAATAAAAGTTTCTAAAACCAATTAATTTTATCCGTTTTTGAAACTTATTTTTATTTTGTTTATCTGCAATATTTCTAAATTGTATTTATTCGAAAACGCTTTAACTCTTTTGGGTTAAATTATTTTCTTGTGACTGCGTTTTCGAATTAGTACGATGTAGAAATGTTGAAGTTAAAAATAAATAAGCCTATCAATGAAATAAATAAAAATATCGGGGACATTTCACACAACGCGAACGTCCTCTAGTCCCAAGCTAAGCTTATATGCTTGTATAATGAGTACTAGAATACGGAAACCATAATAAATACTATAAATATTGTTTAAGAGCATTTTGCATTTGCATTTTATTTATTACTTGGATTCACACAATTGGAAAAAGTCACACAGAACGATGCTGACATATCTACCTACGTCTTAATCATTATCTCCTGGTGAAATAGCCTTAAATTGGATTCTAGAACAAAATTACCAAAGATTTCTTTTTTTATTATATCGTCAATAGCAATAGTCTAAAGTTCGTGTCGGAATTATTATTATTAGAAATTCCAAAAATAAGTGGAAAATTAGGTATAAATGAAAATGTGTAGAAGTCTGTCTGTATGTTTTCAGTGCAACAGCCAGTTTCACGCTGACCATCACGCTACTAGGCGAGTGTACCGGACAGAAGTATATGAGTCAATACCTGTTCATTATGAACAGTTTTAATGTTGCTTCAGAGTTTATATCATTTGGTAAGTTATCTTAACCGACTTGAATAAAAGGAGGAAAAATCATATACAGTCGAACATAGAACATGTTCGACTATATATAATTTTTTTCTTACAAAAAAATGTCGTTATTTTTGTATGTCCTTTAGTTTAGAACTTCAAAACTACTCAACGGGTTAACATGTAGCTTTTTCCATCTTATTTCCATCCCAGTCCATTATCTTTTATCATTTAGCACGAGTCTGCTCCACTTCAGGATAGTATATAAGTATTAAATGTCCTCTGTTCCCGAGCTAAGCTTATATGCTTGTGTTATGGGTACCAGATTAGGGATATATGAGACACCAAGACCTCGTGATTGGCAGTCCGTTACATGAACCACTAGACCACGAGACCCGCCATTTAGTCTACTTATAGATAGCTGACCTTCTGTGTTGGCATAGAGATCACTTAATTTCGATATTTTCGTCTTTTATAGAGGATATATTCATCCTTTAAACTGGCTCTTACAGCAGCCTGAGAAAAAAATAACGCCGCGACACTACGTGTGGCATCGCATTAGGAGTGCAATGGTTTATATTATCATTATTTGATTGCTTAGATAGAATAACAAAGTAAAAAATATTTATTGTTTCAGCTCTAGCTTGGTTAATTTTACCTCTGAGCATCATTATCCCTCTTCCATGGTTAGGCACTACATTCCGACCCTGGAGACTTTACACCATAGCATTAGCAGTTCCATTAGGAATAGGAGCTTGTCTAACACTCTGTCTTTATGAGAGTCCAAAATATTTAGCCAGTCAAGGAGATTATGGGAGGGCATTGGAAGTATTAAGGAAGATCTATGAGAGGAATGGTGGCAAGAGAGAGAACTACCCGGTGAGTCAATGAGGCAAAATCTGCGTCAAAATCTTAACCTAAAACTAAAATGAAAACAACTATGGTTGTTAATCAACCAAATTTCACCAACAGCTTTCACCAACTAATTTTCAGGTAAAATACTTGCTAAAGTCTGTGATGGACAAAGACAATTTAGTCAAAGACCATGAGAGAACATTTTGGAGTTCCTTGAAGAGACAAACTTTGCCAATATTTCAAAGACCGTTGTTGTGGCGAACTATTCAATTATTCTTTTTAATGATGTTATGCTGTTTGACGTAAGTAAGGCAATTATTAAGTTATTGTGAAAACACACGCTACGCTTGTGAAAAAATCATCATCACATAGATTGGAAACAAGATTGCTGAAACAATCTATCTTTCATTTTAGAGTGCTGGAACAGCAATCTATCTTTCAATCTAAGTAAGAGAATTTTTAATGTAGTATTCGCCCGATTCATTAGCTGGATTAATCTGGAATGTTGCATACTTATCAAGGACAGGCAAGAATTCAGCAGTTTGAAAAAGGATCTAGGATTTTCAGAATTAAGCTCGTCTAGTATTTATGCATGTTTTTTAGTTATTAAACTAAGAAGATTGAACCTATATTTCAGCATTTCTAAAGATGTAATCTATACTAATTTATTAAAAAGGTAAAGAGCTTGTTTGTTTGTTTGTTTGAACGTGCTGACCTCAGGAACCACTGATCCGATTTGAAAAATTCTTTCAGTGTGGGATAATACATTTATCGAAGAAGGCTATTTATTATTTATACTTTTTTTTACTTATTATGCTGAAATGGGGACCTGTTGTTGCCGACTAGAACTTGCGCACTGTGTTTATGCATCATTTATATAATATTACTAGCTGACCCGGCAAACGTCGTTTTGCCATACTAAAAAAAGGTTTGAAAAATAGATGTTGGCCGATTCTCAGACCTACTGAATACGCATGCAAAATTTCATAAAAATCGGTCAAGCCGTTTCGGAGGAGTACGGTAACTAACACTGTGACACGTGAATTTTATATATAAGATTTAATTATTTAATATGCTTTTTTTGTGTATTATATCTTGATTTCACAACATGTTTGGCAACAATAAATCTTTCTTCCTTTCTTTCTATATAATAATATCATGCTGCGACCAATAGGAAAAATGTTGCAAAAACGGAAAAGTCCCAAATTCCATGCGTACGAAGTCGCGGGCAACGGCTAGTTTTCCATATTTTACAATTTTCATTGGTTTAAAATGTGTTTTTTTAGAACTGAATATTAGTTTATGATTAAAACTTGTTATGTTTCAGAAATAATATGTTTGTTATGTGGTATCCAACGATAGTGAATTACTTTTTTAATTCTTTTAATGGTATGGATAACGGTGACCAGTCTTTTTGCCAGAGAATGTTCGGGGAGGCCAATATATCACCTGATACACAAACAGTAAGTCACTTATTTGTTTGAAATTAAAATCAAACGCCTTTTTAGCCCAATAACTTATTTTTGTTTCTTTTTTATTTAAGTTCGGGTGAAATCTTAAAACTTAATTTTGTAGAAAATATCCGGATTTTGGTTTTATTTTAGTTTTATTAGCTCCACGTAATTACCAATCACTTGCAGTAGTCGGATTGATCTCAAATTTTGCACACATGTTAAGGACCGATGACAACGGAATAACTTAAAAAAATATTTCGAATTTCCAAGCGTGTTTTTTAGTTTTTAAACTACTTAAGTAAATTATTCAATTTTTCTTTCAGTTCAAATGCAATGAAAATCTTTCACTGTACACTCTTTATTCTGGGATGTTGCTGGGACTGTTCTATTTCTTCTGTAGCATCTCTGTTCTCAAGATAGCTTCCAGACCTCGGTTATTACTTATAATGATACTATTCATCTCTATGGTTAGTTTTCTGTGCGTTAATGTGAAACAACCTATTGCCAACATGATATTCTTCACTTTACTTCAAGATACTGGACTAGCAATCGGATGCATTTCGCCATATTTTGTCAATTTATATCCCACTGCTCAGAGGTGAGTCTTACTTCTTTTATTTCTGATCTTATCCCATATTATTTGGGAACTCTCTCGGGGAACTCATATTTATTTCTTGCAATCGTCATATTATCATTCTCTCCTTTCATATCAAGCCGTCCATCGTTCATTGATTTTTTCTTCTTTCTAGCCATCAACATTTATAATTTACCCCTTTTCTCCATACTACATCTCTAAATTTACATCCTCTGTGGAAGACATAAGTAAATCTCTAAAATAAATCCTGTGTCAACACGCTTGGCCAGTGCGATATAATTTATAATACCTCTCAAAGTGTACGAGGTCCAGCCCCAGCAGTGGGACGTTATTGGGCTGGAGAGAAAGAGACAGAGAGAGATAATTAACTATGTTGCAACTTACGCCAGCTTCTCACTGGTAGTTAATTTCAATTTCTGTTTACAGAGGCCTTGTTACCAGTTTGAGTATGATGTTTGCACGTCTCTCCTCCTTGGTTGGTGTGAGCGTCATTGGAAACATTATGACGTCATACTGTGAGGCTACCTTCTACGGTTGGTCTGTGATCGTTGCTTGTAAGTATTTTGCCCAAAGTATGCAAACTCGTATGATAATGAAGATAAGCTTATCAAATCTATACTAATACTAGCTGACCCGGCAAACGGTGTTTTGACATACTAAAAAAAAAATTTGAAAAATAGATGTTGGCCGATTCTCAGACCTACTGAATATGTATGTAAAATTTCATGAAAATCGGTCAAGCCGTTTCGGAGGAGTACGGTAACTAACACTGTGACACGTGAATTTTATATATAAGATTATAAAGCTGAAGAGTTTGTTTGTCTGAACGCGCTAATCTCAGGCACCACTAGTCCGATTTGAAAAATTCAATACAGAAATACAGGGAGGGATACAAAATTTTTCAAATCGGACGTTTGAAAAATTCTTTCCGTGTAGTAAATTTATTGAAGAAGGCTATAGGATATAAAACATCGCTGCGACTAATAGGAGTGAAGCATCAGTGAAAAATGTTAAGTTTTGGGAAACAGCTAACTATTCTAAAGGGGGATCCCCTTCAGAATATCCCCTGCCTAGGGTGCCATCCGTCAGAGGTTTTCCAGATTCCTTCTGGTTTCAAAGTGCTAACGGGATCTTTTCAGCAAGGGTTTATAAAGTAAGCGTCCAGTAGACCGGGACACTTTTGTTGTCAAGGATGACAAATAAAATTAAAGGGTTGTTTTAATTTTTAGAGCAAATAATAGCCAGAGATGTCTGGAGAAGAGATCGTAATTTGTCCAAAATATTCGTGCATTCTTGATAATTTAGGTTGGAAATTTGGATTCTGAATGATCATCTATTATTAAGAGGATACCAAAATAGCTTCGTGCATTTTTCTACGTACGAAGTTTTCATTGTTTCTTAAGATTGAATGGCTAGAGCTCTAATTTTTAAGTATATATTTTTTCAATATATGATCTAGGATCGCATAAACTCAGAAACGCGATTGAAAAAAGTTTTCTCGATAGAAAATCTTAGCGAAACAACCTCTCTAATTTTTTATTTTTTTCATTTGTCGGTCTATTATCGCGTATTAACTAATGAAATAACTTTAAAAACATAAGTAACTATTATATATAGAAACACGTAAATCAGAATTAAAATATATTTAGTATATTTTGAGTAAATAGGAAAAGTATTATTCTTCATTTTCTGTGCCTACTGGCTGTGTTAATATGTACGTGTCGGCGATGATATACGATAATATTGATGTAGGCCCTTAAGGAAATAAATATGAGTACAGACCTAACGTTTAAATGCAATATTTACAGGTGGTATTCTGGTGTGTTTCTTCTTGCCAGCTGACAGACAGATGGTGAAATAGATAGATAGATAGATTTTTGTTATTTGCTTTAACGCGTGTATTACCTACATTAAATGAACATGTGCCATTGATATGTCGTGGAAATGTTGGTCTTTTAAAATTATTTTATAAAAAGCTTATATCTGACACAATCACAGAACGCTTACTTTGGGACCAAGGGACGTTGTGTGAAATGTACAAAAACATTTATATTTATCTGAGCTTTATATCTTCAAAACTACTTAACGGATTTTAGTGCAGTTTTCATATATCTTAATAGATAAAATGGTTCAAGAGGATGGCTTTTTTGTATAATTTTTATAGTTTGGTTTAGAATTTCAACGCGTGTGGAGTTACGGGCAAAAGATAGTGTATAATGAATCACATAAAATAATGTGTATAATATCATGTATTTTCAAATTGTATTACTATTTTTTGTCATTTAAGTATAATTATTATCTAAAATAAATACAAAAATATCTTAAACATTACGAGATCTTAGTCTATTTAATATTAAAACTTAATTTAACAATGATCGAGGAAAAACCAACAAAATTAAACTAGAAAGCGGAAAATACAATGCCACATACTTTCTTTCTTTTTCTCCAGCCCATTGACATACCACTGCTGGAGACGAACCTCCACTTTGGTAGGGATTATGGTATACTATGCCGTACTGTCCGTGTGGTGACAGATTAAGATTACAAGTGTCACGACCCCTTTTTCTTCCATCCATCCATCCATCAGCCTCTCTCCGTCCACTGTTGGAAAATAGGCCCCCCCCATAGAACGCCACAGCGCGCGGTCCTGTGCCGCCTGCATCCAACGTCTCCCCGCGACCTTGACGATATCGTCGCTCCACCTTGTCGGGGGCCGCCCAACGCTGCGTCGTCCGGTACGTGGTCGCCACTCTAGGACTTTTCTTCCCCAACGATCGTCAGTCCTACGAGCGATGTGGCCTGCCCATGGCCACTTCAGCGTGCTAACCTTTCGGGCTATGTCGGTCGCGTATATCTCTGGTTTCCCTTCAAATCGTATAAATCTTTCGCCTTTTTCCTTCCAAGGGTGCTGTAAAAGTCAGCTAAGGGATATTGTAATCCAAACAACATCGTCTGTGAGTCGGAAAATTTTAAAATAAACACGCTTGTTCAGCGCGGCATTCCCTTAAATAAAACAGACACATTTCTAAACTTTTCCTCTATCATTATGATTATATTCATAATAAGTACTACATATATGTTGATATATATCTATCAAGTCCTGTGACTTTGTCTGTGTTAACTGATTCCTCTTTATCACATTCTTCTTTATTTTCTTCTGATTTCATCATCATTATGGCAATTATTGATACTGTGAATAGAACAACTTTGATTAGTTATAACTCTTTCTCTTTCTATCCCAGCCCATTGCTGTCCCACTGTTGGGCACGGGCTTCCTCTTCTTCATATATTATATCGAATATGGATATATCCATAAGTATTGATTTATTAATTTGTTTTAAATAGCCCGACGTTTCGTAGAATTTTCAGTGACCATGGTGGTTATGGTTCATGGCCATAGTATAGGGAAGCATAGGTGTATATTTCAAAGAATACTTACAGGCAAGTAAAGCACCAACAGCAATGAATGGTGCTGGACATGAATAATCCAGGAGTACTCCGACAGCAAGGTTGGAAGCCACTCCACCAGCTCGACCCCACCATGCTCCCCAACAGACACCGAGACCACTAGAAAAGGACGATAATAATAGATTATTTGTATATTTTTCTATTTACAAAATAAAATTTGGCCGTGCAATAAGAAATGCCATATCACTCGACGACCCGACGACTGTTGGGGACGGAAGGTCTTCGAGTAGCGACCGGACGTCGTAGCGTGGGGCCGCCCCACGTCCCAATAAGGTGGACTAACGATATCGTCAAATATGCCGGGGGTCGCTGGATGCAGTTAACGCAGGATCGCGCGTTGTGGCGGTCTATGTAGGAAGCTTATGTACAGCAGTGAACGGAGAAAGACTGATGGATGGAATAACAAATACAAATATAACCACCCCAATTCTTCCCATTTATAAAAGTCAGCTATAAGAAAGCCTAAGTTAGATTATAGATTCTCATCCGTTGAAAATGTCTATCTATAACCATTCATAAAATGCAGTCTAGTAATAGAAAGACGAATGGACAGACTGATCGACAGATGGAGGGATACAGAAATATTAGTAATCGGATTTATTTTTTGACGCGGATCCTTAAAATTTACCGTTCATAAGTAACAAACGGACGGATGAACAGACAGACGAGTGTAGCTAGGGCTAGACAAATCTCAATAAAAGGGTTTTTGCTACGGGACCTTAAAAACTGTGCACTCTAATAAAGCCATTGTAAAAAAATATTACCTCAACTTCGATGGTAAGGCATTCAGTAGGAGTCTAATCAACAGTACATTGCCGTTTAACGAAGCGGCATTAAGCGCTGCAGCAGCTGCAACACCTATCTTATTAAAACTGGAGCAGGAACAAGCAGTCGCTGCAAGTGTGACAGATGCTAAAGCACAGACTGCTGTACAAGCGATGGCAGCACGTCTCACTCCTAACGCACCGCCTTTGGAACAGAGTATAGCGCAGGCTGCGTTACCGATCACGCAGCAAGCACCTACTATCAGAGCTGATGTGAATACCTGAAACAATAATTAATCCCTACTAATATTATAAATGCGAATGTAACTCTGTCTGTCTGTCTGTTACGCTTTCCCGCTTAAACGTCTCAACCGATTTTGATGAAATCTGGCACAGACAATCTTTAGACCCTGAGAAAGGACATAGGCTACCTTTTATTGCGAAAAAAAGGGATGAAAAGTTTTCTAAATTTCAAAAAGTTTTCTCCGAAACGGCTTGACCGATTTTTATGAAATTTTACATGCATATTCATTAGGTCTGAGAATCGGACAACACCTATTTTACAAACATTTTTTTTTAGTATGGGAAAACAACGTTTGCTGCGTCAGCTAGTTAATATATAAAATTCTCCTGTCACGGTGTTTGTAATTATACTCCTCCGAAATGGCTCGACCGATTTTCGTGAAGGTTGTCCCCCGCCCCTGACATTTGTATGGCAAAACAACGTTTGCCGGGTCAATAGTTCATAATTGTTCTGCGTCTGGGTGTTTCTATGTATTATAAGTATGTATTTACAAAAGAAAAGTAGTATATGTATTCTATCCGTATTCTGGTACACATAACACAAGCTTAATAAGCTTAGCTTGGGACCAAAGGACGTTGTGTGAAATGTCCGTGAATATTTATTTATATTTATTTATTATCCATTATCCAGATACTACTTATAAAGAGCTAGAGACTAATGGTCTTATTCATAACGCCTTATCGGAGGTTTAAACGCAGATTTTATCGGAGAAATAAAAAATGTTTTATCGTAAAAAGCCTTATGAATAACAAGTTTTGACAATTTTCGCGAACCGATTTTAGCGAACTTTTAAACCTCCGATAAGTCATTATGAATAAGACCATAAAACAATAATTATAACAGGATACTATTAAAACCCTTATCAACCTATTGTGAAAAATAGCCAATAAATCAATTCTTACATTCGGATCTATACTAGCATCACAAGTGCTGCCATGATCATCATAAGTGGTATCATTGAATCTTGGCACTTCCTTCCCGTATGAGTCTTCTAACTTCAGGTCCTTCCAGATAGACGTAGAATTAATCAGCCTGGAGTTCTCTGGTCTGGTTGTTGTAGAAGCCATCCTACATTGTGTTCCTTGGATTCGTTGTAAAAGTTCTGGTATCCACATGTTAAGGCCAAAGCCACTGAAAAGTGGAAAATAAAGTAATGTCAAGTAAATTGTCATGATGTGATGGATTTCTTGGAAAAAGTGGATTACGGATATGCATCTTTTCGTCTCAACGCGAAACTAAATTGTAAGTCAATTAAATAAAAATTCAATAAAATCCAATAACCAATAATAGCTACGTTATAAATAAATAAATAAATATTCATGAACATTTCACACTACGTCCTCTGGTCCCAAACTAGGCTTATATGCTTGTGTTATGGGTAAATACCGGTAAATACGGATATTATACATAAACTACTTTTGTTTTGTAAATACACACTTTTATTACATAGAAACACCCAGATCACACAAATGATCGTGCGGGAATCGAACCCGAAACCTCGTGAACGGCAGTCCGTTACATGACCCATAGACTACGAAGCCCGTCAACTTTAGAATGCTATAAGGATTTTGAAAGGCGTTTCAAGCCAGAAATTTAACGTTCATAGTTGTAATGGTAAGACGTGCCGAAATATATTAATCGTTTAGTTATCATATTATATTATGTTGTGAATAATGTTGCAAAAACGGGGAAAATGGGGCAACAGGTAGTTTTAATTATTTAAAATGAAAACAAATTTAACTCACGCAGCCATATTAGCGAAGAACATGAAGAGTATGAGACTAGACTTGAGTGCGTAGTTCTTGGAGACGAACACTTTGAGGTCTCTCACCACATTCATGAACAGATCCTTGGTTCTGTTCTCCTCACCACCCAGGGTCTTGGCTACGAAGATATCATCTTGGATTATTTTCTTAATCTGCAATTTAAAATATGTACATTTTTATTAAATTATTGTAAATAGGTTAGTGTTGCATCGGTCATAATAAAATCATATATTTACAAAGACATTATTACATAATCGTAAATCAGGAGCGTATTTACCCATAGGGCCTTAGAACCATGTCCTGGGGCAGATTATTAAGGGCTGCGGAAGCCTTCATGTTTAATATTATGGGGCCATTAATTCATGGGGCGCCAAATCATACGATCCAGTCACTAATTTTCAAATTAAACCACTATCGTAGGTAAATATGTAAAAAGGAAAACTTTGCATTTTGCAGAACAGATATTTCTTTTAAACAAGACTACTTTTTACGTATTGAGATGCGTTCTACGTCTAAATCCGTAAAAATTAGTTTTGTTTAAACGAATGAGTCGCGCAAGTGTTGAAAATATTAAGATATTTCTTTTATAAGAATACTAGTTGACCCAGCAAACGTTGTTTTGCCATACAAATGTTAACAGTACCTATGGGGTGGACAACACTTATCACATAGGGGTATAAAAAAATGATAGTAGCTGATTCTCAGACCTACCATATCTATCTTTTGGGGGCTTTTGGCTTACCATCAGGCGAGCCGTATGCTTGTCACATTTGTAAAAAAAAATTGGTATTCTGACTTTTCCGAGTCCATGCATTATTGGGATCTAGAGAAAACTAGGACCTCAACTTGGGCTAACCTCTTAAGTAAAGTGATTGATTTACGACGAGCTGGCTAAAATCTATTGAATAATTAATTTTATTGTAGCTTATTATGAACATTATTGAAAAGCAATTGCTTACTTTGAACACAGAATTTTTCCCATGATTGCATTTGTGAATATATGCCAGAATCTTCAAAGCTTTGTCCCCTCTATTCGTATCAGATAACAACCTGGGACTTTCAGGTAAGCACATGACCCACGCACCGCCAATAAAACCAGGTATACTGCCGAGCGCCAGAAATAATCTCCAAGAGTAAATTGGCAATAATGTTGGGTAGTCGACAGTCTTCAATGGTATCACCAGCCAGGCGATAGCTGAAAATACAAAAATGGAATGTTTGTGTGATAACCCATTTGATAGTGTCAATAACGCAATTCGTCAATGTTAGCTGAACTTTTTTATTAGAAAATCTGTGTATTGTAGACTAACGACTTTAAGGACCTACATCAATATTATCGTCGACATGTACATATTAACACAGCTAGTAGGTATAGAAAATGAAGAATTAGGGATATTTTTTTTGTTTACTCAATATCTACTAAATATATTTTAATTCTGATTTACGTGTTTCTATATATAATAGTTACTTATGTTTTTAAAGTTATTTCATTAGTTAATACGCGATAATAGACCGACAAATGAAAAAAATAAAAAATGAGAGAGGTTGTTTCGCTAAGATTTTCTATCGAGAAAACTTTTTTCAATCGCGTTTCTGAGTTTATGCGATCCTAGATCATGTATTGAAAAAACATATACTTAAAAATTAGAGCTCTAGCCATTCAATCTAAAGAAACAATGAAAACTTTGTACGTAGAAAAATGCACGAAGCTATTTTGGTATCCTCTTAATTAATAAAAATGTGTAACACAAAATAGCCAATTAATTAAATGGTGTATCCATAGCTGTGTTCAAGTGGCGTCACGCGAATGGATAAAATAAGGAATGAATTTAATTCATAGCGAAACTCTGAAAGTGATGCCAGTGACTCAAAAATTGAAGAATGACTGGTATGGGCATGTCATGAGACGAGAGGAAAATAACATCGTTAGAAGAGTTCTGCGTATAAATGTGGAAGGAAAAAAGTCTAGATGAAGACCTAAGGAAATATGGAGGGACTGTGTGAAAGAGGACATGAAAGAAAAAGGCGTTAACACAGATATGACGGCTGATAGAAGACTATGGAAGAAAATGACATGTTGCGGTGACCCCAAATAATGGGATAAAGGCAGGAGAATGATGACACCATAGCTGTTTTCATTTTTTAGTTAAGTTTAGCTGTGCACGTAGAATTGGTACCACTATAATGGGGTTACTTGTCCAAACTTAAACATAAAAAAAGCTTCTGTAAACGGTTTAGAGTTTTTTATCGTTACTTATTATAAAACATTGTCTTTGTTTTCGTATATAAGTCTCTATGTGAGCTTACATCTTCTAAACTATACAACGGATTTTGATGCAATTTTTTTTTAATAGATAGAGCTGTTTAAGAGTTTGGCTTTTTTGTATGATTCTTTTAGGATTTTCTACTCTACGCGTACGAAGTTGCGGGCAACAGCTAGTTTCAATATAAATCTTTTTACTAATAGAAAAAAGATTTAAGTTCATACTCAAGGTCAGTCTGCACATAGCAACATTTAAATTCAAAGTTAAACAGCAATTATGACAACATTGATTCTCTATTGTACAATAATGAACTTCCGGTAACACACAAAATGTTACCAATTTGTATAACTAACAAATAAATTGAATTACAATTGAACAAGTCATTGTTGTATACCTAAATAGAGAAGATTTTTTGCGCAATCTATAATGGTACCAATTCTAAATGCACAACTAAACTAATCTAACTAAAGATTGAAAATTATATTAATTAAAATCGTTCGTCTAAAATACACAGTTTTTATAAACTCAAAGTACAGTTAACATTATCAAACTGTAATAACGACGCTATCAATTTTAATTTTTTAGTGAGGTATAGTTGTACGCGTACAATTGTTACTAATGTCCTAGAATTAATCTTTTTTTCATCTCTCTTTAAATAAAGTTGAATTTATTTGATTGTGTTAATTATATGTCTTACTAGCTATTGCCCGCGACTTCGTACGCGTGAAATATTGAAACCAAATCTACAGAAGTTTACTAAACTGCTCGATAGATGGAGTTGTACTGCTTTTCTGAATCGTGCTATGGTTTCGTTACACGCATTAACATTTAAGCTCGTTAAAATTTTAGTCATGTTTTCAGCTCAGTTTCACACATGTTTCACATAATAATTATAAATAAGGATAGCCGCTTGCCGTTCCATAAAAAAATCCTATGGAAAAGAACAGACAAGAAACTCTATGGATAATTTTATTTCGTACCTGGTAGAGCAAGCCAGGCAAAGACGAAACTCATTCCGACAATACTCAAGTATAGCTGACGTTTCTTTGCTCCAACCAGATCAGAAAGGTAAGAGAACACCAGAGTTGCTGGTCCACCTGAAAAAATATAAACTTAACAGTAAATTGACTATATTACTGCATTTTAACACGCCTAAATTAGCTCGGTACGTATCTATTAATGTATTAATCTTTGTAACGGAGTCTTTGAAACTAATTTTCTCCCACTTGCAATAATCGGATTGATCTGAATTTTTTTACGCATATTAAGGACAGATGACAATGCAATAATAATAAAAAAATATAGGTTTTACAAGCGTGTATTTTAGTTTTTGAACAAACAAATTATTAATTTCTATGTTGCAGTCAACAGTCTTTGTCCTTTCTAAAACTAAGTTGACGAAGTGTAGTTTCCCCTTATCCATGATAGCCAAATAGCCAGTTTTAAGAAATCTAATCTCGTCTCATCTTGATATCACCTCGCCTCTCTTATAACATTAAATAAATAAATAAAATAAAGTTTATTGCTCAGAATACACAATCCATAGTGCGCTGTACATTTATGACTGTATACATAGCTATTATAAATTTTGAACCGCTGGCACCCAAAGTAAGATTCAAATTAAGATTCTTTAAAAAGACGAAGCTCCTTTTGTTATTACAATAGCAATTGTCTTTCACTAAAATAACTATATTTAAGTATTAAGTACAAATAGAACAGACTTGTATTTAAGGATTCAGTCAGTTTCAGAAGTAGAATAAAAAAAAGGATTCAGTCAGTTTGGTTCAAATCTATAACTGATATCTCTAAAACTTTTCAGCCAAAATGGTTTTAGGTTGAACTGCAAGGTGTCTCAGTGTGAACAGTTCATAAATATATTATGTACTACTGTCGAAAAAATAGGAGTAAGTCTAGTAATAAAATCGTTTTGCTATATTGACCAATCAAATGGGTAAGAGGTTTCAAAATATCATACAATCATCTTACAATATTTATACGCTACCAGATGCAGTTGAATTTTAATTAATAATGAAATATCCTAATATTACATGTTATTAATCCTTACCTATTATAAATCCATTAATAGTTCTAGCTGCTAATAATATCCGATAGTCAGCCACCGTGCTCTGAGCCAAGGTAAGGGCTGCATCTAGGAGAAGAGTTAGACTTAAGCAGTTTCTTCTCCCAAACACATCTCCTACTATACCCCAGAAAAATGCACTTGCTACTCCACCTGTAAAACGTACAAATTTAAGATTATTTATTTGATATTTAGGAAAAGGTAATACTGCCAAGAAAACCTTTGCTGTAAAGGTGATATTTTGTAATCCATGCAATAATCTGTAAACTACCCTCAGTCTTAAGTTGTACATACACTTCAAAAAAAAAAACATTTAATTGAGGATTTTTTATAATTGACGTAAAAATGAACATAGAGAGAAAAACAGACAAATAGGTATATAATATACTAGCTGTTGCCCGCGTCTCCGTACGCGTGGAATTTAGGAAAGTTTCATGAAAATCCATCCAGTAGTCTTTACGTGAAAGAACAACAAACATCCTAACATTCATACATCCAACATTAACCAAACATCCAAATATTAGAGTATGGATAGAAGACCGAGGAAACGTTCGCGTTGCTCAGCCAACAGTTTAAGTATTTTGTTTTGTCGCGCGTAATTCTTTTGTCGTCATATCTCCTAAGATATTCATTTAAATTGTATGCTGTAAAAAGCAGTTATAATTTTTATTAAACGTGTAAGCTAACTAAGGTATTTAATTTGATAAAAAAGATTACTATATACACATAAATAGCTTTTGAAAACAGCCTATTGAATTTGATGATTTTTGCGACATTATTATGGGTACAGCGGGTTTCCCTTAAAAGATGCCCTCGCGGACTTTTTTGAAGAACAAAAAACAAACAATTCCTCCATACAATTGTTTGTTGTACTTGACATAGATAAGGCAGCGTTTTCATTTACAGCTCGCATGCATCCGAGTTTCTCGGCAAATTTAATAAAATCTCATCCAATTTACAGCAAACCCCAACAAATTATGCAAAAAAACCATTCTATCTATTAAAAAAAACCGCATCAAGATCCGTTGCGTATTTGTGAAGATATAAGCTCACATAGGGACATACATACAAAAATTACGACTTGTTTTATAATAAGTAAAGATAAATAGTTTTACATATTCTAGGCTATTTGTAAGCTGAAACCAATAACTTAGCTTAATTTCGCTTGTGACGTGTGATGTTATGTCATACGATCAATCATACGAAATGTTCTAGTATAAAGAACACTTTACCTACCTAAATATTTATATATCGGTGTACAATACAAACCTATCTTCATATACAACTAACTACTGCCCGCGACTTTGTACGCATGGAATTTAGGAAATTTTCCGTTTTTGCAACATTTTACACTGATGCTTTGCTCCTTGCCCCTTTATGTGATGTTCTTCGATAAATGTACGATCCAACACGGAAAGAATTTTTCAAATCGGACTAGTGGTTCCTGAGATTAACACGTTCAAACAAACAAACTCTGCAGCTTTGTAATACTAACAGTTTCGGCTCGTAATGTGGTAGGATGAAACATATTTGAATAAAAACATAAATAACATATTCCTGGAAAAACAAGAACACCAAAGAAAAGATGTACGTATCTACTGTGTGGTAGATGATATGAAAGTTATAAACAATAATCTACTTAGTTCAAAAACTAAATTCAAGCTTGAAAATTCAGATTTTTTTAAATTACTACAAAGTTATCGGACTCTAATAAGTGTGCAAAATTTTAAATCGATCCGATTACTGCGAGTGAAAATCACTTTTAAAGAATCCGTTACATAGTTTAACACATTTATACATATACTCTAGAAACTAATAAAAACTAGTTAAAAAAAGAAGTACTAACGCACTTAGAATGTAATAGGTTAGCTGTAAAACTAAACCTAACGAGCACACCCTAAAACGCCATCTGCAAACAGGTAATTGATACTAATATTGGTCATTTTAAAGTCATCTACTATATAAAAATAAGTCGGATTTTCCTTCCTGACGCTATAACTCCAGAACGCACGAACCGATTTCCACGGTTTTGCATTCGTTGGAAAGGTCTCGGGGCTGCGTGAGGTTTATAGTTAATTTTTTTTTTTTTTTTTGGTATGGCAAAACAACGTTTGCTGGGCCAGCTAGTTACGTATAAAAACCCTTGCTGTTTAGTTACAAAATTATTGTCTATATCTCGTAAATTTCTTATTTATGTGAAATCTAGGAAAAGCTGACATAATCTTTGTATTAAAGAGAAAAAAATTCGGCGCCATAACCTTTTATTTAACTTTGTAGTTCGATATTAGGTACTATATATTTGATAATGCTAATAATTCCATATAAAGGTATTATGAAATATTATTGTTTCGAATCATCTTGTTAATATATTACCTACTATATACTTGTTATATATAATGCTGTCATCAATATATTTATGTACAGGCCACAGCTTCTTTACCTAATATAAAATAAAAGTCGTTATTTTTGTATGTATGTGTGCTATGTGAGCTTATTTCTTCAAAATTACGTAACAGATTTTAATGAGATTTTTTTAGGTTCTCCTTCTCTTCTCCTTCTCCAACCTATTTACGTCCGACTGTTGGGCACGGGCCTCCTCCCTTTGGGAGGGATTATGGTCTACTGTGCCGCGCTGACCAGGCGTATTGGCACAGGGTTTATTTTCGTGTTTTCCGTCTCTCACAGAGAATGTTATCTGTGTGCAATATCCCTTAGCTGACTTTTACAGCACCCTGGGGAGGAGATGGGGTGGTGACACTTGTATTCTTAATTCGTCACCACACGGAGAATTAGAAGAAAGAAGAAGAATAAGAATTTTTTAGGTTGAGTGGTTAAAAAGGATGGTTTTTTTATATAATTTGTTCAGGTTTGGTATATAAATTCCAGGCATACGAAGTTGTGGGCAACGGCTAGTGTATTATAAAAGACAGGGAAGTAAGCAAGCAAGAAGATTTTCACACTAAGGCTTCCTAAGTATAATTTCGAACAAAATCATATTGCTTAAAACACTAAATTATTCAGTTATTACCGCCCTCTTAAGATGGCATCATACCCAATTATGCACCATACAAAAATATGGGCATCGTAGTCTCCTGTTTTCTTCGTGGATATTGCCTCCAGAGGAACGAATTTTTTTCACAGTATCTAGGTATTACCAAATATAAGAACTAAAAGAAATGTGACCATCCAAAAATCACGTTTTTTTCAGTTTTTAATAGATAATGTTGCAGCGTCTATCACACAAATTTGGTAAGGTTTTACCAAAAAAAAAGTGATAGAAGCATAGATATACTCTTCATGTAGAAATTTTAGATTTTGTTACTATTTTTTTTACTAAGATAGATAAAAAGTACGTGGCTGATATAATAAGTAATGCAGCCAATTTATTACAATAAAAATATAATAATTAGTTTGACAACCCTAAATCATACAATTACATATTTCGTTTGTTTTATATTTAACACAAAAATGTCGAAATAGTTATGTTTGTATTGAGAACGAGCCCATAATACGTATATAATTGATAAACTTAACACTATTGTGCGAAACTTCCGCGAAAATGTGACCGAATGTTGTAAAAACCGAAATTTTCATTCGAGAACCGTTTTCCATTGTAGCAAAAAATACGTTGTTTAATCAAATAGTCGTAGTCACGCGTATATCTATGACGAAATTATATTAACAATGTATGTCTAAGTAATAGTTCTGCAGGAGCTTTCTGTAGAACAGGTATTGGATTCATACTGATTGCGTATCGAGTCTTCTGGCCGTGTTTGCGTCCAGGACTAATCTTATCCTATCTAATCCTTAAAACCGGCCTATCCTTATGTGAACCAAATGCATGACAGGATTCATCAGCTAATTAAATCGTCATTTTACTTTGTTTAAAAGTTGCCCCTTCCTACAGTTAGAAAGGAGGAGTGTTTAACCTTCGCAAACGATGCCAATGTCCGCCACCTAGCTGGACTGCTTGTTTTAGAACTACTTACTATACTAACTTACCACTCATAAATGCCATGTTGATAAGTCCAGACTGATAAGTAGTCAGCATTAGTTCGCACTTAGCTGCAGGCAATACGTAAGACATGACGCAGTTCTGTACTCCTGACGCGAAGAATGCGAACACGCAAGCTCCAAGCGTACTACGGCTAAATCGTCCATATCCTGGAAAGGAGAAACGAGTTAAGTAAAACTACTTTATACGGATTCAAACTAGTATCTTTTCCTCCCAGCTCGTTAACATCTCATTGTTGGGCACGGGTCTATTTCATTTCGGGAGAGTTTGAGGTCTATTTTTCTGACCATGCAGGCGTGTTGGCATAAGGTTTAGTTTTGAGTTTTCTGTCTATAACGCCGGAATATAACGACCTAAATGCAGTACTTATATGATTAATTATTGATGTATTATAAACAATGAAATGGATCATTTGGAATGTTGGCTGATGTGATTTAGTTTATATAAACTTCATACATAGGATATCATGTTTTGTCTATAGAATCAAGTCGAATACTCAGATTAAGTTTAGAGTTCTAGATAGATATACTTATTACGATAATAATTAACAAGCTTATTGCAGGATTAATATATTTGAATAGTTCAAAAACTAAAAAAACACAACAACAATCAACAATCCAACTACAGCAACACTATATGCTGGTGAAAATAACTTTTAAAGATTAACTTACATAGATTAATAAATTGATAGATACGTACCGAGCTAATAAAAGTGAGTTAAAAATGCTATAATCAACAAAACAATAATAACATAATATTTATTGTGTAATCAACATGGGAGGTAGGTACATAACCAATGAGCATTGATAATCATTGTAATAAAAAAAATTATCACTGTAATTGTGGACAAGTTTCTTTGCCCAATACTGAAACCTTAGTAGAGTAGAGAATAAGCAACTGAGTAAGACATCTTCTTATATATAAAAATCAATTGCTGTTCGTTAGTCTCGTTAAAACTCGAGAAAGGCTGGGCCGATTTTGGTCTTGAAATATTCGTGAAAGTCCAGGGAAGGTTCAAAAGGTTTAAACAAAATATTATATAGGTATCTAAAATTCCACGCGTACGGAGACGCGGGCATCAGCTAGTTATACAATAGTTTCGTTGACTACAGTTTATGATTTCTAATTGAACCTATAAAAATCAGCCAACAAATAAGACCAAAGGATAGAAAGTCAGTGCTTATTGAGACGTAATTGCTTAAAGAAAATTGCACTTGATAAGTGCTCATGACCGCGATTCTACGTAGCGCGCATATATGGATGTAAGTACAAGGACTGGTTTTACTAGCTACTGAGATGCTTAGCTCTTTCTTTTTCTTTGAACAGCATTTCTAACATAGAACCTTTTTTGGCTTCATATAAATATTTATAACAACTGTTTAGGCTGGTGCTGGAAATTCCTAAGATTATTGGATAAATGTTTGTATAAAACTACTTTTTAAGGATTTAGACGCGTGTATTTGTTTAAAATTTTAGCCTGTGATGGTGAGACCCTTCTTTGCAGTCACCATGGTCACTCTGCAAAGTCTCCGAAACGTCGGGCTAAAATTTAAATCAAATACTCGTGTCTAAATCTGAAAAAAGTTGATAAATAGCTGTTACATGCGGATTCGTACGCGTGGAATTTATCCCAGTGGTCACAGCCTGATATTAGGTATAGCCATAGCATATAACATTCCTTGTTACATTTGTAATATCCAACATTGAAAGAATTTTTCAAATCGGACCAGCGATTCCTCATATTAGCAGGTTCAAACAAACAAACTCTTTACCTTTATAATATCAGTAAAGAAGTATACAATAGATCATTTCACAGTAGTTTTATAACAGTCTGAAGAAAAAAAAAGGAAAGTTTCAATTTATAAATGGATAAGTATCATAAATACTCTTGTACCTTGACCTGGTACAGTGTTGTTGTCGTCATTTTGTTGAGTGCACTTTTCTATCTCAATTCCATTTCATTCATTTATAGTACTGTACAGAAGGTATATGATAACATATCCTTAGACAAACATGTATATTTAGGTGTAGTCAGGATCTAGTTTTGGAAGGCGTTTCTAAGTTTGCCGAATATTCATTTTTGCTTGAGTCCAAAACATTAAATTAGCTAATATTTATGTATTTTTTGAACCCTCCAAGTATAGTATAAACCGATATTTAACTTTTAACCTTTTAAATGTGGAAGAAATTCTTTTTAGGCTGTTAACATCCTAACACTGGTCACGGGCTTTCTCCATTTTGCGAGAATATTTGGTCTACTATCCTCGGCTTCGCTGACCAGGCGTGTTAGCATAGAGTTTATATTCAAATTTTCTGTCTCTTACAATCGATGTTATTTTCTCAGATTAGTTATCCCCGCACTTGGCTTTTACAGCACCCTAGGGAAGTAATGGGATAGCGATTTGTATTCTTGATCCATAACCAAAGAGAAATAAAGGGAGACGGTAGGAATTATTATATATATTTAGGACAAAGAAATTATAAAGAAGAAATTATTAAAATATATATATTTAGGACAAAGAAAATGGTGTAACTACTTATATGGCGTATGTCAGAATACTTCTAAAGAAAACTTGCTGAACCGTCTACAAGAATAAGGGCAAGGCAATGATGAAGACTAAACTTGCAAAACCCTTTTTCTACCCTTATATTATAAAAAATATAATTGAAAACCTTTTAATATAATTCCTTATACATAATTTCCTACACTTGATACATTCTAGCTATTTGTGGAAACGAATACCAATCACCATTTAAATGAAAATGTAATGCATTAAATTTCAATAACTTGTTCTTAGCTGAAACTAATAACCCTGGGCATAGGTTCTCTCATTTCATTTGAAGTGTCAGCCTATTATGGACATGCATAATACAGCTTGATAAGAAACTGGTGGACTGTCAACGATTATATAATAGTGCCGTTATTGCATCAGGCAAATGTTCTACAAACGAACGAAAAATCGAAGATCAAGAGATCGCACAGTTTTATCGTACGATAATTTAGTGCGCGCTAAACAACGCACATTTGACGAACGATTCGATTAGCAGCGATTTTACATACATTTAAAAAAAAAAGAATACCCAAATTGAACTGCACAGTTTTGTCGGCCGACTTTTCGTTCGATAAATCGTAAGGTGTGTAGGGGCCATAGCCTGAAATTATTAAATCCAAAGATGTATCGATGATGCATAACAACATTTTGTATCTATGATCCACAGTAAAAATATTTGAATTTGAATGATTAAAACTACTAATATAGTTACCGAATTTTCAATTAACCTTTCTGGCTGTGTCTCTGTAGTTTTAATTGAACGCTTACTGGACTCCCATTATGGCTTAGGGTATAAAAATTAAGCGATTCTCAAATTTACCTGATATGTAACCAATCGTGAAGATCGATCGACAAGGAACTTTGTAACTAACATGAGAATTTTATATGTGATTCACAATTATTCAAGATTATTTTTCAATTTCCAGGCGAGATTAGCTGATCTCTTAATTGAATATCTTAAAAAATGGTAATAACTTATAAGGGAGTCAATAATATACGAACACCTAGATCTAGATAGATATAGTGATGATTGATCCAGTCTAGAATTCTAGACGATTCTATTGCTTAACTGAACCAATTAAACAATAAAAATGTTTAGAAAAGAATGGTCTCATCAAAGTTCAACATCCATTATCTGAACCCATCTCTTACATAATAACGACTGTAGTTATGTTAATATCCTGTCTGGAAGATATGTCAGTAATCCATCAATGAAGCAGATTATCTGTATAATAGCTGTTGCCCGCAACTTCGTACGAGTGGAATTTAGAATTTTCTCTGCTTTTACAACATTTTTCACTGATGCTTCACTTCTATTGGTTGCAGTGTGATATTAGATAGCCTTTCTCGATAAATGCACTATCCAACACTGAAAGAATTTTTGAAACTGACTAGCAGTTTCTGAGATTAGCGCGGTCATACAAACAATCTCTTCAGTATTATAATATCAGTAACTATCGATATCCGTGTGGTGAATAAGGAATACAAGTGTCACCCCATTATGGATAGGATCCAGGGTGCTGTAAGAGCCAGCTAAGAGAATATTAGATCAAAAACTGAAAAACAGGCTTGAAAATCCAAAACTTTTTTATACACTCTAACTACTAAATGTAGCAAATGAGTGAAAATTACTTTTAAGGATTATGTTACATAGATTAATATATTGATAGGTACATACCGAGTTAATAAAAGCGTGTTAGTAATATCTTGTATGAGAGAATTAAAACTCGAGAAACGCATTGCAAACGACTAATGCTCTTATTCATAATGACTTATCGCAGGTTTAAACGGAGATTTTATTGGAGAGATAATAAATTAACGTTTTAGCGTAAAAAGACTATTATGAATAACAAGTTTTCTCAATTTTCGCGAACCGATTTTAGTGAACTTTTAAACCTCCGATAAGTCATTATGAATAAGACCATAAAAGTTTTGAAATCGATTTTCAAAATTTCTGTTCGCAATATTAATGTTTTTATTAATGTTAATTTGAGAAAGGGTTCCAATTCAGGATATCTTTGTAATTATAGTTGACAGATGACATATATTTAAGTTTAGATAGTACATTTTGTCTTACCAGCTATATCAAGTGCCGTTTCATAGTCTGCCACTTCTGTTGCAGAATCTTGGGTGTCTTTTACCGCTCTCCTCGTTGCTAGAAATAAAAATTCACACTTTATCATCCTTGCTCCTAAAATTGTATTCAATGTTTTGCTATTATGTACATCTTTTTTTCTGATGAACATACATGCGGTTACATTTTTTCCTAAGCGTTTTTTTTTTGTAAGGCAAGCACAAGCCTTTAAAACGCAATCTGCTATGATCCGTACATAATTTCTTAGTATCGATAATACTTATACATCTGGTCATACATGCAAGATGTTTGTAATTTTGTAAGTATACGCTCAATTTTCAAGGAAATCACTAGTCAGAGTATGTCTTATTCGGGCTTCCTCTTGCTAGACCAAGCTGTATAGGTACTTATGTATTTAACTTTCGATAAAAATCTATCTTCTATCCTCCCCACATCTTTACTTATTGTAAAACATAGTCGTTATTTTTGTATGTATGTGTGTGAGTTTATTATTATATCTTTGAAACTATGTAACGGATTTTGATGCGGTTTATTTTAATACTAGCTATATAAAAAATAAGTTTGTTTTCTATTCCATTTTTTATTGGAAAGCTTCATGAAAATCCATCCAGTAGTCTTTACGTGAAAGTACAATAAACATCCTTATATATCCAAACATTGGAGTATGGATAGAAGACCGAGGAAACGTTCGCGTTGCTCAGCCATCAGTTTAGGTATTTTATTTTATAGCGCGTAATTCTTTTTTCGTCATATCTCCTAAGATATTCATTTAAATTGCGTGCTGTACAAAGCAGTTTTAATCTATATTAATTACGTAACCTAACTAAGCTATTTAATTTGGTAAAAAAGATTACTATATACACATAAATAGCTTTTGAAAACACCCTATTGAATTTGATAATTTTTGCGATATTATTATCGGTACAGCGGGTTTCCCTTAAAAGATAGACATATGCCCTCGCGGACTTTTTTGAAGAACTATAGGTAACAAATAATTCCTCCATACATTAGTTTGTTGTACCTCACATAGATAAGGCAGCGTTTTCATTTCTAGCTCGCGCGCGTCCGAATTTCTCGGCAAATTTAATCATATCTCATCCAATATACAGCAAACCCCAACAAATTATGCAAAAAAGCCATCCTCTTGAACCATCCTATCTTTAAAAAAAAAACCGCATCAAGATCCGTTGCGTATTTTTGAAGATATAAGCTCACATAGGGACATACATACAAAAATTACGACTTTGTTTTATAAGAAGTAAAGATAAAGATATAGGGTGGTTATTGACTCATGAGGATACTTGCTGGGCGTTTTAGGTGTTTGAAAAATAGATGTTGTCCGGTTCTCAGACCTACTGAATATGCACGTAAAATTTCATAAAAATCGGTAAAGCCGCTTCGGAGGAGTACGGTAATCAACACTGTGACACGTGAATTTTATATATAAGATTTCACTTATATCAATCAAGTCATCATCCTCCTGTCCTTATCCCATTATTTGGAGTCGGCGCAACATGTCTTTTTCTTCCCTAGTCTTCTATTAGCCGTCATGTCAGTGCCAACTCTTCTTTCTTTCATGTCCTCTTTCACACAGTCCATCTATCTTTTCTTAGGTCTTCCTCTAAACTTTTTTCCTTCCACATTTATACTCAGAACTCTCCTAACGACATTACTTTCCTCTCGTCTCATGACATGCCCATACCAGGACTTTCAGACTTCCTCTAATATATTAATTCCTTATTTAATCCAATCGCGTGACGCCACACATCCATCTCAACATTCGCATCTCCGCAACGTGGATTCGTTTTTCATCCATCGCTTTTGTTGCCCAGCATTTTCTTATATCAATCAAGTGACTTACATTTTACACCTTAAATTTTGCATAATGTAATATGTTACATAATTTAGTACTTTTAGCCTATTTCCGTTCGGTCTAGACATAAAAACTCTGTGTTGAATATTAAAAAGTATATTTGTGAGATTTTTATCGAAATTATATGCAACGGGCGCTAAATTTAAATGTATTAGTAGCTTTTAAACGAATGCAAATCTTTACAATTACGTGTTGAGATAAAATTTCACTTTGATCACTTTCTTTTGATTAATTATACGTTTAAGATAATGTTAGTTTAATTGAGATGTTGAAGAGGTTGTTGACATGTTTACATATATGTCATTTATTAAATAGTTTATTATAATCTTACTTCTTACTAATTTATAATAAGAAACTAAACTGAATATAACTTATAGACTTTAAACCAATTCAAGTGTTAATGCGTGCAACCACACCATAGTGCGGTTTGGAAAGGCAGTACAATGTCATCTATCGGACAGTACAGAAAACTTCTGTTTGTTGAGGTTTGGTTTACGCGTACGAAGTCGCGAGCAATGGCTAGTGTAAACCTAAAGAGTAGGTTAATTTTTTAGGGTTCAGAACCAAAAGGTTTTTATATGACAACACTCCGCGTAATGGTATTTGGTGGTATCCAAATGTGAGAACAGCTAGTACAGTGTGAAAGCATTAGTCGCCCTCACCTTGCCGGCCTGCAAGATGCCTCTTCACGCCTCGCTTGAAAGACCTCATTAGGGGTCCTATACTTCAGTGTCCATAAGTATACAGGGTAGGACATATTACCAATTTTAAGAGAAAACATATATAAACAATGGGCTGAATATTTTGAGAATTTGTCGACGCATAAGGGTATTTGGTATTTTACACTAAGATCAAGCCCTTATCACCATCCCTGGTTTCAAGTAAGCTCTCTGGATAGAAATGTGTTGGTTATGGCGTTTCGAACTCGTTCCGGACACATCCCACTAAATAAATTCGCATTTCTAATGAGAAAGGTTCCATCTCCTAACTGTTCTACATGTGGAGTGATTGAAGACACATCACATATTGGTGGAATGTGTCCGGAAAAAGAGGTTTAGAGATTCTATAAGTGATAAGGTTAGGTTTAATGATGTAGGAGGATGCAATAGTGTACTATCTGATCCAATGTCTGCGGATGCTAAATTATTATACAAACTTGTTAAATTAGGTCTAGATTTAAGATAATAACTTTTGATGTATTTAGTTTTAGTGAAGCCTTATAAGGACGACATGGTTGCTTTCCCATTGTGTGCCAAGTCCTTAAATAAAGAAAAAAAAAATTAAAAAAGTATACAGGGAAAATCTCATGAATTCTAACAATGACTGTAAGACTATAACTATCTAACTAGGTACAATATACGCATTTATACATAGTTATGACTCCGTTCATAATTATTTCAAAATATTATATGTTATTAAAGTTTAATAGATGATCAGTAAAATAAAGACGTAGATAAGCTAGCTATGCCCTGCAGTTTGACTTATCTATCTTACTATTACTAATATAATAAAGCTGAACAGTTTGTTTGTTTGTTTGAATGCGCAAATTTTGGGAATAACTGCGGGCGTAATATGAGCTTTTTAAAAATCATGCAAGTTCCAGGCCGGCCGTACACTGCCTGGCTAAATTACGTATTATGGCAGATATAAAACATTTAGTTGAAAATTTTTAGTTAGTACTTAAACTTTTAGTTGTACCTGCTCTATAAAGATATTAATCTATGACAGGTTTAGCGAACTGACTGGCTGGGAGCTATGTACATATTGCGAATTTGGCAGGCAGTTCAATTCACGGCGTAAGCTGACTGATTTAAAAAATTCAAATCAATAATGTGTATTTATTCCATTGACCGCGACTTTGTACGCGTGGAATTTTAAAAAAAATCCACGTTTCTGCAAAATTATTCACTGATGCTTTGCTGCTCTGGTAGCATAAAGCTTTCCTCGATATTTTTTTCCAATCAGATCAGCGGTTACTGAGATTAGCGCGTTCAAACAAAGAATTCTTCAGCTTAATAATCCTTACTAATATATAAGTGCGAAATCCGGATGATGACACAATAATAATTTTGACGAGCTTAAGTGTTAATGTGTGGAACAAAAAAATAGCACGATTTAAAAAACGTACAACGCCATCTATTGAGCAGAAGAGTAAACTTTTCTTTGTTAAGGATTAATTTCTAAATTTCACGCGTACGAAGTCGCGGGCAACAGCTAGTCTAATATATAAAATTCACGTGTCACAGTGTTAGTTACTCCTCCGAAACGGCTTGACCGATTTTTATTAAATTTTACATGCACATTCAGTTGGTCTGAGAATCGATTTTTTTTGTATGGCAAAACAACGTTTGCCGGGGCAGCTAGTATTTGTATAAAGGTTACAATAAAACGCCTTTATGGTTGTCAATACATTATTATTCATAACTATGGTACTTTTTTATTTCTTAATAATAAACGATAACATAATTTATATCGTGACGGAATTCACGTTTATAAAATCACTAGAAGTTTAATTCCATTGCATAAGTGTTGAGAAAATTCCTATATAATCTATGTAACATTATTGTAATAAAACTCAAATAAATTGTAATCAAAATGGGCCAAAAAGTATGAGAAAATATGAAACTAGATTCCACTGGACATAGTTACTGCCTAGCTTCTTTTGGCTTATAGCGTGAACATAGCCTATGTGTTATTACGAGTAATAATCTATACAGCCGTAAAGTTTCATTAAAATCTGTTTACTGGTTTTAGCGCGAAAGACATTCATACATAATAGGTAACGTCTATTGAAATAGTATATTGGTAGGGTGTTTAAAATATTGGTAGGACTTACTATAATATTTTCTAACACTTGCGCGACTCATCTGTTTAAATAAAACTACTTTTTACGGATTTAGACGCGTATATTCGTTTCAAATTTCGGCCCGACGTTTCGGAGACTTTGCAGTCACCATGGTCACGGGTGAGACTGAGCTGTAATGTGTCTTCTACGATCAGTGTTTACAGGGTTTACCCACATTCGATTTTAATTTTACATTGACCATAAAGATAGACTTTTACTATAAACTATATCATATTACATTGAGCTCAGACTACATAAAATCAATAACATTATTTTAGTTTCTAAAATACATTAACAAATTGTAACAATATAAAGAACATTTTTTAAATTTTAAATTGTATAGGTAAGGTAAAACATACATAATTTTATCATAGACTAAAGTTTTAATTATTATAGAGGTAGTATACAATATAGCAAGCAAAACTAAGTTTATATACTTAAATACAATATTATTTACATAATAACAAGAAATTTTGAAAAAGAATTATTGGTTTAAGATTTAAATTAGTTTATATTAAAAAAAAAATTTGTTAATTTTTATTTGAATTTATAGAAATTTAGTATTTATTTTAACTATTTAGTTTTTATTATTTTATCTAATATACTACCACCAGATCGGAACGCGTCCCATTTGAGAAAGATCTGGCAAGAAAACTCAAGGGGAGTCAAAGGAAATTATTTATTATTAACTTTATGTTTATATTATATGTAGTCTGAGCTCAATGTAATATGATATAGGACTTACTATTTCAATAGACGTTACCTGTTGAAGCACCATCAACCAGGTATATGTATACACAAAATTCCGAATTACGTTACAAATATATAATTCTTTTTATATTAGTACATATTTTATTTTATTTATAAAAACAAAATTTAAAAGTAATACGACAATGTACTGATAAATTCAAAATATAAACAGAATTCAATTATTCTAAATTCAAATTCATAAAAATGCAAATTATTTTTTTCAAAAATTTTTACGTTATTCCATTTATTTTTTCTCATTCTTATTTTATTTATGATTTTCATGCCAGTTTCGCTATGTTATGCCCAAAGTCCAAAATTACTATTTTACGTTATTTACATAATAATATAAGAATAGCTTTATTGACTAAATTGAAATGAAATACTTACGGCTCGGAATTTTTGGTACTATTTTGCACACCATATTAACTTTTTATTCACTATGTATTCCAAAAGGCACCATGGGAGGTTGTTACGAAGCACGGGTGATATTCACAGGGGCCGGCAACGTACTGGTTGAATGCAGTGAGTATTGTTTTGTCACAGTTGAGGTGATAAGGCGGGGAGAAACTGAAAACTTGTAATGTTTTCGGTGAATGTAATAACACTTTTTGTTTGTGCTTAAGTACATAGTTCGAAGAAAATGACGGATTTTTTTTAACTGCTCATTTTGGCGCGTTGGGGAAAAAATACGAGAATAATAAAACCGACATCATGAAGTTAGTTATAAACATAGGTTAAACCATAGAGTCAAATAAAGTTAAACAAATCTACGTGCGTAATTGTTCTATTTTATTTAATAAATTCAATATTCTTTTTTATTGGTATGGAATTTAAAATATAGTATTCCGGCCAGTATTAAAAACCTAAAAGCTATTTTCTTTTAAGGAGTTTTTAAACCTTTTTCAAAACTTTTTTCTCTATGTCTAGTAAAATGTTAATGAACTGGTAGGTACGAGTAAAAACGAGTATGTAAAAAGTCAAAGTCACATAATTTTATTTCAAGTTAGCATGTTTTACAAGCTCTTTTGAAACCTCAGTAGCTAGGTGTATGTTCCAAACGCGAATCCAATGGAGAAGAGCAGACAAGAAACTCCATGGATTTCTTTTTCTCTTAATTTTTTTTTCTTCAATATTAGTTTACATATAAATATAAAATATTGATTGGTAAAGGAAATGAAAGAAAAACAAGTTTCTAGTAAGAAAATTTTCTATTCTGCCTATTTGCGTAAATGGCTACATTTAATTTAATGCAATAACTTAAGGCCTACTCAGTTATTAATATAACGTCACATAACTGTAAAATGTCGTCAGATATCTACAGATTATTTAGTTTACAGGCTGTTTATGTAAACAGGTTTTAAAAATCAAATTGTTTTAAATTTTGCAACTCGCACGCATATACCATCCGTAACTTCTGGCTGGATTTTAATGAAACTTTATAGCTTATAGTTTAGATCAACTATAGGCTATATAATCATCACGCGCATTGTCAAAGAGTGGGACAGTAACTATAAATGCGGCTGTCGAAGAGGGTGTTGTTTGTGTACAAAATCCCTTAGCTGGCTTTTACAGCACCCTGGGAAGGGAAAGGGGCGAAAATATTCCTAATTCGTCGCCACACGAACAATACCCTTAATACAAGGTTAGAAATGGTTAATATGCCTATAATAATAGGCACCACTACATCGGTACACCCTGTATACTGAATTACTGAGTGTAGTAGCCAGGCGCCTTTCTATGACCAGACTTTCTTACACCGTAATTATCTGGACTCATTGCGGTTCTTAGAACATTTATAGATGATTTCGTAACACATAATATATAGATAGTTTTACGATTTTCTTATTTATCTGACTAATGACACAACTATGATTATTTATTGCTTATGATTTCTTATTGGGATTCCTGTTTTTGCGATTACAATTGTCTGTAAGACTAGGTGTGACGATCAATCGCGATTAGTTGCAAACTTTACATAACACAAAGGATCAATATAAACTTACCTATATATCAATAATTAATTATAGTCTTACCTATCCTACTTCTTTACCCTATTACATCTAAGCAAGCACGCTGTAAGACTCCGCTGAGGATTAATATACATCAACAACATCAACTGTGGGAGACGGAAAATTTGAAAGAAAACCCTATGGTAAGACGCCTGGTCAGCGCGTCATAGTTGAACTAAACCCTCCCAAAGAAAGGACGTTAATTAAATGGGAAAAAAAGAAGTGTGCAAAATTTCAGAACGATCCGACGATTGAAAGGAGAGCCAATATTGCTTTCACGAAAGCGAGTTAAAAGTTTAAAAGTTTCGAATTATATCTTTAAAAAATGGATTATTATTATAACACTTGACCTACATAACCGTACAAAGATTATATTAAAGAGTTTATACGATCCAATATCCTCTCCAGCCCATTTACATCCCACTGTTGGGCACGGGCCTCCTCCTCTTTGGGAGGGATTATGGTCTACTGTGCCGCGCTGACCAGGCGTGTTGGCACAGGGTTTATTTTCTAGTTTTCCGTCACTCACAGAAGATGCTATCTGTGTGCAAAATCCCTTAGCTGACTCCTACAGCACCCTCGGGAGGAGATGGGGTGGTGACACTTGTATTCTTAATCCGTCACTACACGGACGGGATCCTATATACCTATTATATATTAGATAACCGTAACGTACAATTTTCTTAATTCATCTCATTCAACTTTCACTTCCTGTGTTCCTAGACGCCATTTCTCTAAAAACATGTTAATAAATAGGTAGAAATAGGTAGAAAACAGGTAAATTAAGTATAAGGATAATGAATAATAATAATAAATATTCATGGCCATTTCACACAACGTCCTCTGGTCCCAAGCTAAGCTTATATGCTTGTGTTATGGGTACCAGAATACGGATATAATACATATACTACCTTTCTTTTGTAAATATATACTTATAATACATAGAAACACCCAGACGCAGTACAAACATTTGTATGACAACTAGAAAAAAGGACATAAATGATTGTTCCGAGCGGGAATCGAACCCGCGACCTCTTGATCGGCAGTCCGTTACATAAATAAACCACTCAACCACGAGGCTCGTCACTGATCGGATATCACGGATATCACTGGAGAATATTTTTCTCAACCTATACATGTTCCAGTGCTGGGAAAGATTCGTCTTCAAAAGAGAAGGCATCGTGTCTACCTATACAGGGTGACTTTGCAAGGTGTTGCCAAATTTTTAGGAGCGACTCTGAATCAGTAACTTAATCGATTTACGTAAAGAACATCAAAAATTTTTTTTTCATTTTAATTAATCCTATCCGCTGTTTAAAAATAATACGCGTGGATAATTTACTTCATTCATAGAAAAATACGCACGCACGTCACGATAGTTTCGCAAAAGTTAAACTGTAAGTGTAGTAGTGATTATGGTGCGTGAAAATAAGCCTTATGCTTGACAACATAAGGTTCGGGCGCCCGCGCAAGCAAGGGTTAGCGGGAAGCGTAGGCCGACAAATGGAGGGGGAGTGTTTATTGAAAGGTCATTGACCGGTGGCGTGTTGATGAAATTGCACCGTATGTCCACTGCATAAGAACTTGTTGGCGCGCTTGTCGTTATGTGGTCTGCATAAGGTCGTTTGTGGCTCTGGTCTCTGATGAATGACAACGCACGCGGTGTCTCTTTGTTGAGTTACTTTTATGGACATTTTAAATAGTTTTTTTTTTGAAAAATACTACGTTTACAAATAGTTACTACAAAGACGTATTTTAGTATTGTTCTATAGAGCTTATTTAAAAATTTTGGCAACACCTTGCAAAGTCACTCTATATACTACAGGCGAGTGAAAGAAATGATCTTCAACAAGGGGGGAAAGTTAGTATAAGAATCCGTAATTTTCGACCACAAAGTTATTATTAATTTTTGTATGTATGTATGACCCTATGAGAGCTTTAATCTTCAACACTACCCTACAGATGTAGATGCGGCTTTATTAAATATTTTTTTATCATTCAAGAGCATATTTATTAACCTACTTCAAAAAAAGAGGAGGTTCTCAATTCGTCTGTATGTTTTTTTTATGTTTGTTACCACATAACTTTTAACTGGGCAAAGCGATTTTGATGATTCTTTTTTTATTTGAAATCTGGTGGTTCCTGTTTGGTCCTTTGGCACCAGGTCAGGATCTGATAGTTATCTCCTGAGAAGTTGAGAAAAACCCTCACATTTCAAAGGCACATGAAGTCTGTCGAACTGTTTAAAAAAAAATACTCGATGATTGTATGTATGTATGTCTCTATGAGAGCTTAAATCTTCTACACCACTTTACAGACGTTAATGCGGATTTTTTTAAATAAATTTAGTCATTCAAGAGAATATTTTATCTGTATAATTTCTTTAGGTTCGCTTTCTAAATAACACGTGTACAAATAGCAGCAAATCTTTATATAAATAAATCTTCTGTACGTGTGTTTGTAATTGAACTCCTCCTAAACGGCTGGACCGATTTTGATGAAATTTTTTGTTGTTGATCTTTACACAGAATTGTATGGCAAAACAACGTTTGCCTGGACAGCTAGTTTAATTATAAGCGTTATCTATTTATGGTCTTATTCATAATGACTTATCAGAGGTTTAAACGGAGATTTTATCGGAGAGATAATAAAAGTTTTAGCGTAAAAAGACTATTATGAATAAGAAGTTTTGACAATTTTCGCGAGCCTATTTCAGCGAACTTTTAAACCTCCGATAAGTCATTATGAATAAGACCATTATAGTTTACAAAGATTAAAAATAAAAATATTTGTAATAAAAGTAATTAGTCAATCTGTAAAAAGATCAACAATGCGTACAGTTGACATCACAACAACATAAGCACTTTGTCTGTCAAATTAGTTTAATAATAGACAATATTAAAGTTATTATGTCCAACAAAAACATGTCTAAGTTACATCTGTGTACAAAAATAAACATAAAATTTGAATGTAATTTAAGAATTACCAAACTAAGAGCATTAATCCAGCAAGAGGTGACACTATAAGGCGACTCGCGCTGAAAAAGGTACAAGAACAATGCTCATGGTCATTGTGTACGGACACTGTCGTCTCTCAGTGTGCGTGAGGCGACTTTTTTTTTATTGCTAGGGTTGGCAAATTACTACTCTTCACCTGATGTTAAGTGATGCAATCCATATGCGAGGATGGCTAGTACATTGTCAGAGCACTAGCTGCACCTACCTTGTCCGCCCACAAGATGCCTTTTTATACCTTGCTTGAAAAACCCCGTATCGTATAAAGAGGGAAACACATGTGCAAGCAGTGTATTCCATTTCTTGGAGGTGTTAGAAATAAATAAGTTCACGATTTTTTTTTATTAAAGCATGCGTAGGGTCCAATTAAATTATGTTATAGAGTTTGTGTTACATCAGCACCCGATGTGGCATTATATTTGTCATAGAAAACATCGTGTGTAGCTACTCCTATTGGCTTAAGACTCTAAGTGTTTAAAGGAAACATGTTTGTAAGTTTTCCACTTGTTAACATTGAAGTAAACAGCTATTGGGACTGTTATTTGTTCGTGTTTAGATAGATTAAGAATACAAGTGTCACCACCCCTTTTCTATCTCAGGGTGCTGTAAAACCCAGCTAAGAAATATACATCCTCTGGGTGATACAGAAAACCTATACCAACACATATAGTCACCGTGGCATACTCGTATGTTAACCATAATAGCCTACCGAAGTAGAGAAGGCCTATGTCTAACTGTGGGACATTATTGGGCTGGGAATATAAGGATAGTCTATTGCATTAAATCGAGCAGATTTATACTATATTCGGTCATAAGGTCATAACTCGATTAATTAGTTAATCTTTACTTATTATTAAACAAAGTCGTGTTTTCTGTTTGTCCCTATGTTTATTAAATTTGTTTTTAGGGTTTCGTACCCAAAGGGTAAAAACGGGATCCTATTACTGAGACTTCGCTGTCCGTCCGTCCGTCTGTCACCAGGCTGTATCTCAAGAACGGTGATAGCTAGACAGTTGAAATTTTCACAGATGATGTATTTCTATTGCCGCTATAACAACAAATACTAAAAATAAAATAAGATAAATATTTAAGGGGGGCTCCCATACAACAAACATGATTTTTTGACCGTTTCTTGCTCGATACTAATAACGTTGCCTTATGTTGCATAGATAATGGTACGGAACCCTTCGTGCACGAGTCCGACTCGCACTTGACCAATTTTTTTTTATTGTAAGTATCTCTACTAATATTATAAAGCTGTAGAGTTTGTTTGTTTGTTTGTTTGTTTGAACTCGCTAATCTCAGGAACCGCTGGTCCGATTTGAATAATTCTTTCAGTGTTGGATAGTACATTTATCGAGGAAGGCTATAGGTTATATAACAGCGAAGCAGTAGTAAAAATGTTGCAAAAACGGGGAAAATTTTCTAAATTCCACGCGTACGGAGACGCGGGCAACAGTTAGTAAATAATAAACGCAATATTCCCAAATTATTTACATTTTAGAAGTTTATCATTTTTTTGTGTTTTATCTTCAAAAACACGCAATCGATTATAATGCGGATTTTTTAAAATATAGAGTGGTTCAAGAGGAAGTATTTTGAATAATTTGTTAGGGTTTTGGTGACTAAATACCGCGTGTCTGTAGTTGTGACAACGGCGAGTAAAATAAATAAATAAACCTATTGACATCAATATCTAACATAAGGTAAACCCTATTTGATAAAAAACTATTATCATAATGATTCTATATAGTTTGAAAGTTGTAAAAAACATAATTATCATTCATTGCTATTTCGGTTATGGGGTTTACGATTGTGTTTTATGTTTGTTTTACATACACTAGCTGCGGCCCGCGGCTTCATATGTGTAGAATTTGTAATTGCTAAAATTTGGACTTATCATAAGAGCAAATTTTTTTGGCAAAATTTGTGCCTACGTGAATAAATGATTTTTGATTAACCCATTAAAGCCTGCGTGCGCTTAATTTTCTTCGCCATTTTCAGTACAAGGTAGGGGGCGTCCGAGTAAAAAAATATGATCCGATGTCATCGGTGATATCCCCCAAAAAGGTTAAGTGCGTGTAGCACTTATGAATGTAAGTGAAACCAAGGACGTATGCTTAAATCGTAACAAATAATGCTTTATAGTCTCTGCCTACCCCCATGTGAATAGGCATGATTTTATTACGATGATGATGATGCCTGTGTGGTTGTGTTATGGGTACCATCATACAGATAGACTACATATACTACTTTTCTTTTGTAAATACATACTTGTAATACCTAGAAAACACCAAGACGTAGTACAAACATTTGTATGACAATTACAAATATCTCACAAATGATTGCCCCGAGCGGGAACTGAACCCGCGACGTCGTGATCAGTAGTCCGTTACATGAACCACTCGACCACGAGGATCGCCAAATTGGTACCTTTGTTACAGTTAAGGCCTTATGTCAGTACCAGCTGACACAACTCTCGTATTATTACTCTACATACAATACAATAATAGAGTTATTAGTCTATAGTGATTAGCGTATTACAATGGTGATAATTTTATTGTTATGCGGCCATTATCTGGCAGTTTCCATTATCTTATTTAATATTATAAACGTGAAAGTTTGTAAGACTGTATCTATAGACACTTGGCTTGTGCGGGGATCGAACCCGCGACCTCGTGAACGTCCGTTACATGAACCATTTCAGGCTAATTTATTTTTGTTTATCCCAGGTTTATTCCAGGTATAAAAATATATATCGGAGAAACATCGTAGACATCACCTGTAATTACAGCCAGAGCATTAGTCATCCATCTAAAGACCCTGTAATACTGGACAAACTAACTACATTAACTACAACATTCTAATAACTACGATGAGATTGATCCGTGGCTTACGACACGTGTAACTGGTTTGGAAGGATCCTTTTATGAATATTCAACGGGTCACCATTCAATCTCATCAAAACAAACAAAAATATACAAATTACTCACCTTTTACACAATTTGAGGACTTACTTCACAACCTAGGAACCTAAGTTAAAAACTATTTTAATCAAGTCTCCTACGACATATATAATATCTAGACTGATATACAGGCAAGACTTGACCTTGACCTCATCATTTTAAACTGTATCCAGTGTGTTCGTCTTAAAGTTGATAATTGTGCGTAAGTAATGTGCAATTTACGCTCAATTTTACAGACAATTGTCTATTTCCTTTTAACACTCACGCTTGCCTATAAAATGTTGACATGATCATTATCATCCTGCCCTCAACAACTGTAATATTAGTGTTATACTTATTGAAGACTTTTTCCATCCCAGGGTGCTGTAAAAGCCACCTAAGGGATGTTGGACACATAACATCCTGTAAGAGATAGAAAACTTGAAATTAAAGCCTGTGCCAACACGCGCGGTCAGCGCAGCACAGTGGACCATAATCCCTTCCAAAGTGGAGGAAACCCGTTCCCAACAGTGGGACGCTTATTGCCTAAAGAGAGAGAGAGAGACTGAATAAGTACTGAATAACCAAAAGATTCAGAACACTAATATTCGTTTTCGATGGGCTTCTTGTAGACAGATGACAATTAACGGTCGATTTATGGTCATGATGTCACAGGTTCAGTGCCAAGCCAGCACAAATTCTACCTGTGCTAAGACGCCTGGTCAGCGCGACGCCGTAGACCATAATCCCTCTCGAAGTGGAGGAGACCCGTACCCAGTGGGACGTGGAGAGAGAAATTCTATGATCCACCTTTGCATAGATTTTATTTCCCATATTTTATCTGACGAAAACAGATAGTTGTTCATTAATGTTATGTTTGACGACGACCGTTGGAGACGGAAGGTCCTCGAGTGGGGACCACGCACGGAATAGAAGATTTTTATTTCGTGGGACCACGTATCGAACAGCGAAGTGTGAGGCGGCCTCTAACAAGGTGGACTGACGATATCGTCAAATATGCCGGGGGCAGCTGTATGCAGTTAGCGCAGAACCGTGTTCCGTTGCAGTGTCCTATGGGGGAGGCCTAGATATTATGTCTAGCAGTGGACGGAGAAAAGCTAATGGATGGATCTCCGCTGGATTGATTATTGTGTTTGAAAATAATTTCATGATACACACAGACATACCATATGGTGGGTTGACGTTTGAAATTGAGGACAAAGTAACTTTAACCCATAGAATTATTATATACTAGCTGTTGCCCGCGACTTCGTACGCGTATAATTCAGAAAACTTACCCTCAATTTATTATCCAACGGGAACCTTGCATTCTTTCGGGATAAAAAGTAGCTTAAATGTTAATCTGGTACATTATTGTAAAGTTTACTTAAAATCCTTTCAGTAGTTTTTGCGTGAAATAATAACAAACATCGAAATATTCATACTCACAAACTTTAGCTTGGCTAAATCGTACTTCATGGAATATAGACACTTCATAATGATGTATAGACTGCATCATAGACACACATAGATATAATTTCACGCACACATAGATATGTAAGTGGCTTCAAACCGATTGAGTAATGTAGCCAGCCATAGTCACTACACCTGCTATATCTCTGATAATCGAATTGGGTAGGTGAGATTCATTATAAAACTATCGTCAAAAGTGAATTTATCAAAAAAAAAAAGCATAGTAAATTGTTGGTTCGGCGTAAAATGAACATTTGATTTGCCATTGAATATCGAACTTTATCTTAATATCGATTAAATGCTAGTTACTAAACTAACGATTTGCTAATTAAATGTAATTGCAAATACAAAAGTGAGAAAAAATGAGGATGTCTTCCGTCATGGAAGTGAATTTAACAAGGATTGTAGATCATCCTTACAATACAAAGAAAACAAAAACCTGTAGTAGTACAAGCATGTGTGTATATAACAATGTTCTTACCCATACTCCTCCGAAACGGCTTGACCGATTCTTATGAAATTTTATATACTTACACAATAATTATGTCTGAGAAGTGGCTACTATCGGCTAAATAAATGTACATAACGTAATAGCCAATTAAATTAAATATTAAATATTCATGGACATTTCAGACAACGTCCTCTGGTCCCAAGCTAAGCTTATTATGCTTGTGTTATGGGTAACAGAATACGGATATAATACATAAACTACTTTTCTTTTGTAAATATATACTTATAATACATAATAAACACCCAGACGCAGTACAAACATTTGTATGACAATTAAAAACATCACACAAATGATTGTCCTGACCGGGAATCGAACCCGAGACCTCATGATCGGCAGTCCGTTATATAAACCACTCCACCACGAGGCCCGTCGCAGTTAATCAAGATACGCCATAGTTCTTTTCATTTGTGGATGAGTCCTCGGGGTCACCATTGTAGAGGAGCGTGCTTAGGGATTTCTATTTTTGTGTTGAGTAAAATAATAGAAGCACTGGTTTCAACAATTGTATTTGACAGCTCAAGTTAAATAGTAAATAAACTGGTATAAAAATCACTTTAACATTGCTTAGGAATACTGACATCCTAAGAGAATATTAATAGTACAATTAGACTGTATTTATCTTGAATTCTCTAGCCTGAATAATCATAAAAATTACAAAGCTATATAATATATTGACATTTTTACATTCTTAATATGAATATTTGAATTTAGACATGTCAAGTCCGAAACGTTTTCACTACAAAGGTCTAAGTATTTTAACCAAAAAGATTTAATGCATAAACAATGTTCCCACACATTTTTTAGTTAAGTTTAGTTGTGCACGTGGAATTGGTACCATTAGCTATAGGTTTACATAGTTTTTATGCACTATGCTTATAGCCCAAAAAACTAAAAAATTTTAGAATTTTTTAATGTGTGGCAACCTTAATAGAAAGAGTAGGTACACATATTGGTTATAGCAGTTATAGTTAACTGTGTCTGAGTGTACCAATCGCTGGTACAGTCGTGTCGTAAATCAAGAATTGAACGTGCAATAACGTGCAGCCGCGCCTTGACAATGAACTTGTACTGGCGAGCACACAACTGTCAATGGAAATGTTAGTTCAAACAGTGTCAATGTCAAAGTTCCGATCGTATAATTGAATGTCAAGCCTCAGGCGTTACGATGTTTAATTTAAAAACATTTTATGAGTGGATTCAATGCAATTTCACTTTCTATTAAAGGTGTTCCTATTGAATGATCGTTTTGTGTCTATTATACTTACTGATACCTTTTTTATGTTTCTGATTGAGCTGCATTTACACCATGCCATAGCAGCAGTAGACATCTTTCGGCTCTTGGTTCTTTATCTACATAAGTTATTTAAATTATTCTAATGCGAACGTACTTATAAGACGTCATATATTATTTGTTAACATAAATAATGGCAATTTTGAGTTTTACCCAATAATTTACTATTTATCTCAATGGTGTTACCTTTGTGGGCTTTCAAACAAGACTGGTTGGCTATTAATCTATTTTAAAAGATTCTTTCATATTTCTAGATATGCCATAAAAACAGTACGAAAATATATAATTTCATGTAAAATTGTACCAGACTAAAATAAGGAATACATATAAAATGAAAACAAACACGAATTTAACAAGATATTTTATACATTTCACTAATAAATTTACTCTCGAATTTCATTTTTAATCTTATCTTTATAATTTATTCACTTTTGTATGTCACAGTACTCGAAGGAGTTTGTTCCTCGAAATAAAAGTGAGAGCAAACTACATAATTTGTGGTATATGTATGTGTTTTGTTCGTGCCAAAAAACTGAACTACGCTTATAACCTTCAATGTAATGTGTTGTTAGAGAGTGTTTAGATACACCTTGGTTACCCTACGACGCAAAAAGAGAGGTGTTATTTGTTACTCAGTATCTGTGAAGGCGCTTAAGAATCCGCGACAGTGCCAGTTCGAAAATTTTCCCCGTTCTTGCAATTGATACTTTGCTCCATTTGGTCGCAGCGTGATTTTATAGTCTACCTGGAATATACCTAGTTAAATGTACTATCCAACACTGAAAGAATTTTTCAATTCTAACCAGTGTGCAGTGGTTCCTGAGATTAGCGCGTTCAAACAAACAAACTCTTCAGCTTTTTAATATTATTATAGAATCAATACAAGTAGTGAATGCGATAACCTGAAGCAAAACAGCCCCATAGAGAGGCAACGATCTTAACAAGACGTGTCTATTTATAGATGAGAACAGCTTTCTTGTAGCTTATTATATAAATACGTGTAATTGCAGGTTCAATGGCCGTTTTTAGGGATCCACACCAAAAAGGATGAGTATTTTTAAAAAAAAGTTCTACCGACTTCATGTGCCTTTGAAATTTGAGGGTTTACCTCGATTTCTCAGGATATAGCTATCAGATTACGACCTGGTGCCAATGTGACCACACGGCAACCACTAGCTTTCATATAAACAGATAATCATTAAAATCGCTTCGCCCAGTTAAAAGTTATGGGGTAACAAACATAAAAAAAGCATACAGACGAATTGAGAACCTCCTCTTCTTTTTGAAGTCGGTAAAAACGGGACCCTAGTACTGAGACTTAACTGTCTATCCGTCCGTCTGTCACCAGGGGCTCAAGTCTGCTATTCAATGTTCAGTGAAAGTTCAGTGACAAAAAATCAACAATAGACTAACAAAATTGATAAAATTCGCTATTATTATTATGCAATCAAGAAATGCAATAACTGATTGCTTAGTGGCGAATTTTATCAAGTTTGGTAGTCTACTGTTATTTTTTTGTGGTTATAATGGTGTCATTGAACTATCATTATGACAAAATTCATTAGCAGAATTTATCCCCTGGGCGTATCTCTGGAACAGTGAATGGCTACTGAGCTGAAAATTTCACATTCCATGTTTATTTGTAGATGCTACAACAACAGATACTCATCATCATCATTCTCCTATCCTAATCTCGTTATTTTGGGACCTGGTGCTTGGTTTTTTAGGTGTCGGTATGACGAATGTATGATAATAACGGTATGAAACCCTTCGTGTCCGATTCCAGCTCGTAATTGATCGGTTTTTAATAAAGCTATTTACTATTTGGCCTTCCCCTACCTATCTTCTGCCACGTAAATTAATGCCCCACTGTTGGGCATGGGAACACTCCAATTTGAAAGTAAGCCATCTTCTTGAATGTCTATTAAAAAAAACCCATCAAAATCCCTTGCGCAGTTTTGAAGATATAAGCTCATATAGGGACATACAAACAAAAATAGTGACTTCTTTACTTATAAAACAAAGCTGTTATTTATGTATGTCCCTTGTTGGTGTAGTACAAAGTGTTTTGGCTAATCCTACATCTAAGGAAGCAAAGCTACTGTGCGAGCTTTATCAAAAACAACGCTGTTGATTTTGACACAAAATGTATTTTTTTTTGTTTTTGTTTTTTCATATGTGATTATTGATATTTTATAGTTGATTCTTATTTATGTACATAGGTTTAAGTTTGTAGATACATTAGTTTAAGTTATAATGGGGCTGACATATTATGTTATAATCATAAGCCCCCATAAAAATAAAGAGAACAAAAAAATGTATGTCCCTACTATGTTCAAAACTACGGAAAGCATTTTAATACAGTTTTTTTTTAAATAGAATGGTACAAGGATGGCTTTTATGTATAATTTGTAGCATTTTGGTCTCTTAATTTCTTTTAAAAATAAGTATCTAGAAATTATTTTAAAGTGGTCAATGGAAAATTACTTAAACATAATTATTTCTAACAGCCTACATTTTTACGACAAGTAAATAGAATTAGAAGTATTGCTAATTTGATTTCAATCCACATACCTTTCTCTAAACATGTTGTGGTATTTGCAATATACTTAGTAACAGAAAAAAACCCACTAAGTTCGAGTCGATCGCACACGACGGGTTTTGTTCCATTAATGTAATATTTTTATCATTATATTGGTACCGATTCTACGTGCACAACTAAACTTAACTAAAAATTGCACAACTAAACTTATTTACTATTTCATTGTACACATTTATATTAATTAAAATCGTTAGTCTATAATAATATAGAATTTATAACAAAAAAATCCAGTTAACATTACCGAATTGTGATATTCACAATATCAGTTTAAATTTTTTAGTTAAGTTTAGTTAAAGTCACAGAATTGGTCTGCGAAAATTTCAACTTTTGCTATCACCGTTCATGAGATACAGCATGGTGACAGACAAGAGACGTCTCAGTAATAGGTTTCATTTTACCTTTTATTGCGGAACTCTAAAAACCTATGTAAATACTACTTTCTCTTACGTCATATAAGTATTGAGGTGAGTGGCATCTTGACTGATGGGATATGACCTAAAGATCAGTCGGCCATGTACAGTCGCGATCAATGTTAAGTAACCAATTGACGGATTCCCGCCCAGACATTCATTTGTGTGATGTTTATAAATGTCATAAAAATGTTTGTTCTGCGTCTGGGTGTTTACTATGTATAATAAGTATGTATTTACAAAAGAAAAGTAGTTTATGTATTCTATCCGTATTCTGGTACCCATAACACAGGCATAATAAGCTTAGCTTGAAACCAGAGGACGTTGTGTGAAATGTCCATAAAATATTTATTTATTAAATAAAAAAATGATATTACTAGAATTTGCGACGTAACCATGAAAGATTTTTGTTGTCACCTCCAGCCCTAGCGGGCCATGGTGGTGCCTTACCATGAGCCGGCAAGGGTTTTCTCTATTTATGTAGGGCCTGACTAAAGGAACCACGTGAAAAATTCGCATGGTTTTAGAGCGTGTGATATTAAAAATGTCTTTTCTACTTCTAAATGAATTACTGATTGTTCTGGTCCGCGATCGAACCTACTACTTTGAGGGACAATCCGGTAATAAGTGGGTAATGTAAAAAAACATGTATATAGTCTCCGGCTACCCCAGTGGGAAAAGGTGTGATGTAATGATGATAATTACGATGAATATAAGTTGGGAGAATTTTATTTGAAAAATGGTTAGACACCTGTGACTTCGACTGTGCACATTTATGATTATGTTCTTTATTTAACCAAATACCATGATTAATACGTTAACGTTAATCATAAACTATGAAATGCTTAATCTTTAAAATGAAATTTAAATCCTATTTCTATTAGAAATAAGATTAAAGTTTACTTATCCGATTAATGAGTAAAACGTGTTTATATTTTATAATGGAAAAAATGATAACCATAAGCGGGACTTGAACCCGCGACCTCGGAATGCCGTTCCGTCGCTCTCCCAACTGAGCTATTATGGTCCACGCAAATGTTTACCAAATTTTCCCTACAATCATCTCAATGCGAGTTTTAACATCGTGCGATGTTTTTTCGTACAACGCCATCTATTGAGCGGTTTGCACCGGTTTGCATCGATTGATGGAGTTGAGATGATTGTAGTGGAAAATTTGGTAAACATTTGCGTGGACCATAATAGCTCAGTTGGGAGAGCGACGGAACGGTATTCCGAGGTCGCGGGTTCTAGTCCCGCTTATGGTTATCATTTTTTCCATTATAATTTAGTTTATTTAGTAAAAGCATAGCGAGTCAATCGCAAAATATTAAAAAATTAGTGTTTATATTTATTAAATTATTGTTAATATTTTATTTTAAATAGTACTTAAACTTTTCCGTTCATTTACATGACATGACGGGCTTCGTGGTGTAGTGGTTTATATTGCGGACTGCCGATCACGAGGTCGCGGGTTCGATTCCCGCCTCGGACAATCATTTGTGTGATGTTTATAAATGTCATACAAATGTTTGTCCTGCGTCTGGGTGTTTCTATGTATTATAAGTATGTATTTACAAAAGAAAAGTAGTTTATGTATTCTATCCGTATTCTGGTACCCATAACACAAGCATAATAAGCTTAGCTTGGGACCAGAGGACGTTGTGTGAAATGTCTGTGAATATTTATTTATTTATTTATTATTTATTTATTTTATATAAAAAATTAATATTTCTTTTAATCTTTTATTAAGTTAACATATTTTTTGTATAATTTTTACTAACATATACATAACATGCGCAACTGATTTGTTTAAATACAGCTACTTTTTACGGATTTAGACGCGTAATCAATTTTTTAAAATTGATTTACAAGTTGTGTTTAGACTCTATTTATTCTCATTTTTAGTTAATTTTAGTTATACACCTAGAATTGGCATTGTTCTTTTTTTTTTAACTTTTAATTCGAAAACCATTTCGGGGAACAGAGTTTTTGGTCATGATCCATTCGTTTTTATCTGAAAAGCTATATTAACGATTATTTTTCCAAAAAAGCAAATGATCTCTATTTGCCCTTGAAATGAAGGACTTAAAATATTAAGGCGTTTTTAGGGACATACCACTCTGTGGTTGAGTTGAAATTAGTCTATTATATCAACTTGGCAACAATGAAAAGATGTAATGCAATCTGTCTTAAGACTATCAGGAAAAGACAATACACAGATTGCGTACAACGATGACGTCACAACATTTAAAATAATATCTCATGGTATTTTTTAAAAATTCTATATAGTGAATATTTCAATAATATTGTAATTAGTTGCTTAAAATAGTCTATAATTTCTAAAAAAAATATATTAAAACAGCAGGTCAAAAATTACGAACAATCCCAATTGGCGCCAATGTTAGTAAAATAAAATTGTCTCTAATCACGATTTTAATTAATATAATATGTAGGTATGTGTGCAAATCAAAATATTTTATTCATTACATCAAAATATTTTAGTTTAAGTTAGGTTAAGGTTCAATACCTTAACCTAACTTAAACTAAAATATTTACCATAGAATTGGTACCATTGTTACTTGAAGACTCTTAGATAGACAAGATCCGTCTTAATTCTAAATTAATTAAGATGTTAGTTGAATACTTCGTAGTAGAAAGTGACGGAAGTGCAATCGTGCAAAAAGTTCTAAGAACGCACTTGACCGATTCTAGTACATTCTTGACCGGTACTTAACATTGCACTTGTAAATTGACGTAGGTACTGTGTCAAGGATAAATAATTGATTTAAGGAGGTTAACACTGATCCTACTAATATTATAAAAGTTTGTGAGTATTGATGTTTGTTACTCTTTCACGCAAAAACTGCTGAATAGATTTAAATGAAACTGTACAATAATGTAGCTTATACATTTGAATAACACATAGGCTTCAATTTATAAATTATATTGTGTGAATTGTCCAAATAGGAGTGAATCATCAGTGAATATTGTTGCAGAAACGGGGAATATTGCCTAAATTTCACGCATACGAAGTAGCGGGCAATAACTAGTTTAATATAAATATTAAGAATAAAGTCTACTTAGTTTAGAAAGAAAGAATCAGCCCATTTTACAACAGTCATTTTTAGGATACCTGTCACCAGACTGTATCTTATAAACGTTGAAATTTCCATAGATTATATATACAACAACAACTACTCGCCATCATCATTCTGTTGCCATTCGTTATTTGTTGTTATTTAGCATAGCCACTGTTGGGCACGAGCCTCCTCGGAGGGAGGGATTATGGCCTACTATGCCGCGCTGACCAGTGCCTCAAGTCCCGTATTTCCGGGACTTGACGCACAGGCGTGTTGGCACAGGGTTTAGTTTCAAGGTTTCCGTCTCTCACAGTAGACGTTAACTGCTTAAATTGTCCCTTAGCGTACTCTTACAGAACCCTGGAAAAGAAATGGGGTGGTGACATTTGTATTCTTAATTCCTCACCACCAGTCTCAGACTATAATGAATATATTACGTTAAGGAACGCTTCGTTGTTCCAGACCAATTCGTAACTGCCCGTTTTTTTTCTTGGGTATGGTTAAAAAAATAATATAAATAACTATAACCTATTACTTATTTCTTTAACTACCAATCTGCAAGCTTCTTTAAAATTAATTCCTTGTAACTGAATCTCTTAAACTTTTTACATTGCATGTCTACACTCAGTATGTTCGTCGTTTTAAGATTTAATCGTTTTCGATGTAACTCATAATTCGGTATTTGGCACCGCGGGTCTTCACTTGTAATTTAATTTGGTTTCCTGGTATTCGAATATTTGAGTTTTTTTTAAATTTTTGAGTACAGGCAAGGTTGATTGGCAGTGATATTTTGTTGCTATGTAAAATATTTTTATTTTTAACTAACGTCGTGTGGTGCCGTATTGAGAATACTAGTGTTAGCATCCCTTTTTCTTCCTAGGGTACAGCAAAAGCCAGTTGAGGGCTGTAGTAGGTACACAGATAACCATAAAATCCTCTGTAAGAGATAGAAAACTCGAAAATAAACCTTCTGCCATCACACCTGGTCAACGTGGCACTGTAGATCCCTCCAAAGTGGAGGAAGCCTGAGCCCAAAATTGGGCCGTTAATAGACTGGAAAGAGAGAGAAACCAAAAAGCTTGCAAAGATGCATAAACGATTTGATTGGATGAAGTCTTCCCACTCAATAGATAAGCAGAAACCTTCATAATTAAAGTAATTTATTAATATTGCAATTGACTTGCTATACTTTTACTTAATAAATCTAATTGTGGTGGAAAAAGTGATCACCGCAAGCGGGAAACACACGACCTCGGAAAATTAATAAATTACTTTAGTAATAAAAGTCGCGTCATTATTTTCAGTCCAATTGTATTCTGTAAAGAATACTAGGTGGCTGGTCGAAATTGTTGCAAAACATTCGCGATAGATGGCGTTGTACGTAAAAATACGATATAAACTCAATCGAGTGACGATTATGGTGACCTACTGAAAGCACGACCGCAATAAGCTCAGTTGGCACAGCTACGGAACGGTATTCCGAAGTCGTGGGTTCAAGTCCCGCTTGCACTTTCTCCACCACAATTTGATTTATTAACCTTCATAATTGTTGAGCTGCATCTTAGAAACATCCAAATCAGAAACAAAACCTACTATTCCAAATATCACGGAAACATTAATACCTACTACTGGTTATTCAACTTCTCCTGAAACGTACTATACAAACCTATGTCCCTATTCCTTACTGTAATTTACGGTGTACGTGTAAACATGACAAATCATCATTTGTACGACACAGGTATTGAACTCACGACCCTGGATACGTACTCGACCTTAATACGACAAATACGCATCTATATCAACCTATGTTTCATATTTTGATGTCGGTAAGGTAAAATATGCCTTTTCCGGCAAGTGAATAAGAGAATTGATTTAGGTTTTGCTATGATTATTTGTATGGCTCGTGTATTTATTGTATAAATGTAAAAGTATTAAGGGCCTACATCAATATTATCGTCGACATGTACCTATTAACACAGCTAGTAGGTATAGAAAATGAAGAATTAGGGATATTTTTTTTTTTTACTCAAAATCTATGAAATATATTTTAATTCCGGTTTACGTGTTTCTATATATTATAATAGTTACTTATGTTTTGAAAGTTATTTCATTAGTTAATACGCGATAATAGACCGACAAATGAAAAAAATAAAAAATAAGAGAGGTTGTTTCGCTAAGATTTTCTATCGAGAAAACTTTTTTCAATCGCGTTTCTGAGTTTATGCGATTCTAGATTATATATTGAAAAAACATATACTTAAAAATTAGAGCTCTAGCCATTCAATATAAAGAAAAAATGAAAACTTCGTACGTAGAAAAATGCACGAAGCTATTTTGGTATCCTCTTAACATTTAAATTTACTTATGGCCAAATGGCTTTAAACCAAGCATACCTAATAACTAAATTAGTTTAGTTACAATAAAATATAGGACAGAATATATTCATTTAATCTACCACATTTTAATTCGAAAACTATAATATTATTAAAACAACCATTTTTAGGGTTCCGTACCCAAGGGGTAAAAACGGGACCCTATTACTGAGACTTCGCTGTCCGTCCGTCCGTCCCTCTGTCACCAGGCTGTATCTCAAGAACGGTGATAGCTAGAGAGTTGAAATTTTCACAGATGATGTATTTCTATTGCCGCTATAACAACAAATACTAAAAATAAAATATAATAAATATTTAAGGGGGGCTCCCATACAACAAACATGATTTTTTTACCGTTTCTTGCTCTCATACAACAAACGTGATTAATTAAGTATTGTGTGTGTTGTTTGCTCATTTATTAATAACGTATGTTGTATAGATAATGGTACGGAACCCTTCGTGCGCGAGTCCGACTTGCACTTGACAAATTTTTATTTAAAGTTTAAACTTAATATTTATTTCAATTTTAACTTTCTCTAAAGCCCATCACGTCCCACTGTTGGGCACGGGCCTCCTCCACATTGGGAAGGATTATGGTTTACTGTGCCGCGCTGACCAGGCGTGTTGGCACAGGGTTTATTTTCGAGTTTTCCGTCTCTGACAGAAGATGTTATCTCATAACAATATCTCTTAGCTGGCTCTTATAGCACCCTTGGGAGGACAGGCGGTGACACTTATATTCTTAATCCGTCACTACACGGACAATTATTTTTTTTCTCTTTAAATTTACTTTACATCATTTACTTTACAAAAAATTCTAAAATAAATTAAAATTTCTTTTTTTTTTCATTGTACAGCGGCCGTATTATGAGCTTTTATTTACAGGCAGTTTACGCCGTGAATTGAACTGTCTGGCAAATTCGTATTATGAACAAATTACTAGTCAGTCAGTTCGCTAAACCAGTCATACATTAATATGTTTAAGGAGAAGGTACAACTAAAAGTTAAAGTACTAACTAAAAATTTTCAACTAACAGTTTTATTTTTGCCATAATACCTAATTTAGCCATGCAGTTTACGGCCTGCCTGGAACTTGAATGATTTTAAAAAGCTCATAATACGCCGGCTGGCAACATAAAGGTTTATACTGGCACGCATAATAATTATAATAATACTATTATTACAAAAAGTTCAAATATTTTTTTATTAAAAATTTATAAATAATGTTCCAAAGATTCCATTCCATTCAAAAATATACAAATACCTATTAATTAATAGCTTGCACAAATTATTGATGTATATACATCAATATCTATTAAAATATAATTGATTACATACATACTTTACAAATAATTATTGACTTTACAAAAAATATTGAATTAAAATGCTTAAAAATACCATTTGACAAATACATGCACTTTTGATAATGTTACAAATGTTACAATACTGATTCTTTTTGTCAATTTTAACTTTACATATCGTTTGACTTTACAAAAAATAATTAAAACCGTAAACTATTATAGATACATTTTAATTGCATGCACAATAATTAAATGGATTATACAATAATAATCTGTGATTAAAGTTTATCTTCACAAATCATTATAGACACTACAAAATATGTTAAAAATACCGCTTATTTTTAAATTAATATTTACTCATATTAAAATAATTTAAAATTGTTACAAGATCAATTTTTAAACTAATTTTATATTTACAAATCGTTATGGACTTTACAAATAATATTAAAAATAATTAAGTGACCACTCTATCGCTTTTTACAAGACTTAGTTTTGTTTAAAAATAACCATTAAAATTATGTAAAAAAAATGAAAGTAATAAAAATGTATGATACATTTCTATTTTACACACATTAAGTACACTTGCAAATACTAAAATGCATCATAAATAGTTTAGTAAATGTTTATAAGAACTCTTCACTAAGCATATCTATGCTTAATTAAAAAATTTTTGCAATTAATCTAAATTATAGCGGAAAAAGTTGTCACCCACTGCAAAGTGAACAAAAATCGTGTCGTCGTTGTGTGTGTCTGCATGCGTATGTGTGTGAGTGCGTTCTTGTGTGATTCTGTTTATGTGTGCGAGAAGTTGCGTGCGTGTGTGTGTTTGATTTTGTACGGTGTATGCGTAGTGACCAATAAAATTATGTTAATGTGTAAACTATACATAGATTTGAGCGGGATAGGGGTATAGACTCCAAAGACAATTATTAGGTACCGAAGATTTTTTATATGGCGCAATCGAAAAACATTTGCCTATGCATTTACAAGAAGTATTATTTCCTATTTAAAATTATTAGATAAAAATACTCAATTCAGTTCATTTTACTATTTAAATATAACATACAAATGGTTAATAACCTCAAAAACTTTGTAGTTGCCATCCTAAACTGACGAGATAAATAAAATGTGGTATGCTCATAACAGCAGCATTAAGTAATTTTCATTAGTTAGTTTTTCAACTATAGCAAAAAAAAAAAAATTAGAATAAAAATGTCCACGGAATTTCTTGTCTGTTCTTCTCCACAGTAACACCTACATTCTGACTCTTCAAAAGACCTTGTAAAACATGCCAAATTGAAATAAAATATATTGACTTCAAATTCGAATAAAAGTAGGTTTAATTGATTTTTAGACGAAAATTAATGAAAATATTTGGTGCTTTGTTTACTAATACCACAAAACATTTATATTTATAAATACTCCCGGTTTGTAGATCTTTTATCATAAAAAATCACCTAACCAGGTCCATATCTGATCCAAATATAGCTGAAACCCAGATTGTTTTATGATTAAATGAAAGAATAAAATAGAAAATTAATTTATTTAAATGAAATAATAAATTTAAATTAAACTTAAGCATTATATATAATAAACTTATTTGTATGTTATTATTATAAATACAATCATTTTGGATTCACCTACATTTATAGTATCTATATTTACATTTTAGACTCTCATCGTTCGGGCACCGATAAGATTCTAAAAGTGGAAATTCTAAAAAAGAAAATCAATTTGCTAACAGGATTTTGCAAAAAAAAATCTTATTTAAACCAAAAACAAAAATGTATTTATAAATAATAAATAAAATCAACAATTAAAATTCTATTTACAAACTGTTAATTTTGTTATAAAAAGTTTTAAATGCATAAATTTTATTGTAATGAATTTTTGATTGCTAAATTCGTTTTTGTAACAAAATCAATTGATTTGTAAAATTGAATAAATAAGATCACTAATTGATTAATTGATGTTGATGATTCGATTAATTGGTAAATGGTAATGCTTTTTGGTTAATGTCAATTTAGAAGACGCGTAGAAATAAATTTGAGGAAAATTAAGAAACAAAATGTGTATAAATATAATAGACAGAAAGGTAAAGCGATTCATGAAAATGATTCTGGATTCCAATTATATTTTCTAAATAATATTTTCAGTATCAATTCTTTTCCAATTGTGGTACTAGTAAACAGTTTATGCTACCTAAAATGTACCCTAGCCTTTATTAGAAGACTAACGCAAGTTAATATGAAAAATGTAGCGATGTGTTATTCTGTTCTGCCTTGGATATTTTTCAGTTATTAAAATAATATTCATAAATTATTTTATGTCGATGTAAAATATTTACTTCGCTGTGACAACTCTAAATGTTTACAAAATTAATAGTTTTAGCAATCGGGTTTGATTCAATAGCTTATATGTCGCTTTGTTGAGAGAGATTTTTACTTATACAAAAGTTTTTGCTTGCGATTCTACTTGTTTTACATATAGGTGAATTTTAAAGCATACCTAAGACATGATTTTAATAAAATTATAAGCTAAATTAACAAATATTTTATTATCTAGTTGAAGTAAGCAGTTTAATCTGCATCTATGGTACCTATAATGTAATGTGGAATGCTTAATTCTAACGCCATACTAATTAAATCCTAAGGATTATTTGTTTGAGCCGTTTGGGGTCGAAACGCTTGGATCATGGGGCCCGAGTGCGCAGTCTCTTTATAAAGGTCTTTCTAAGAGATTGGTCGACGTTTCACGTGACCAAAAGGCTGGCCTGCATTTAGCAATTCGTATAAGCATTGCTATACAAAGAGGGAATGCGGCCAGTTTTTTGGGCACGTTTCCCAATGACTGCGATGCGGATGAACTTTTTGATACCTAATTTTAAGCTACCCCCTTTTTTCCCCCTGTTTTATATTAAATGTGTATTTATGTTATAATTAATCTTAAGGTAAAAATTTCAATGTTATTAGCACAAATGTACCAGATAGATAGGCGTTCAATCTTGAAGACACGTAACTATGGCCTGGATAAACCGTATTCTGTGGTTTAACTGAACCTGTGGTACATATGAAAGACACACATTGAAAGTATTTCACGCACACTTATATATTTATGTGGCTTTAAATCGTGTGAGTTACTTAGCCATTGACACACCATCTGATAAATCTGTGGTTATTAGTAATTAAAAATAGTTACAACTATATTATTTCTATATAATAGTATACAAATTACATAATAAATTTGTTTAAATCTATAGCAGGTATCTTTGGACTATTGCAAGAAACCGGTTCATTGCTGTAACAAAATAATAAATAAATTATTATTAGATTATTTCATACTAGCTGTGCCCCGCGATAGCAAAAAAAACTTAGTTTTTTATTGTCCCACGGAAACATTGCATTCTTTCTGGATAAAAAGCCTATATGCTATTCTAATGTATAATCTACATTATTGTAAAGTTTCATTAAAATCCATTCAGTAGTTTTTGTGTAAAACGGTAACAAACGTCCAAACATCCATACTCACAAACTTTCACATTTATAAATATTAGATGTGACTTTTGATAAAGCGCAAAGGAAAAAACGTATTTCCCAAGTTGGGCGACTATCTACTATGCTTGTGCTCAGTTTTATCAATCAATTATCAGGCCAGCCTACAGTTGGACATAGACCACTCCCAATTCGTGCCTTTATACACGATCAGATCCACATCCAGAACCCACGTCCTAATGTGACAGTTCACCCCGTCGGTGAAGCATTAACTTAGGAAGTAGGCAGTTGTTTATTTGGCTGGTAGTATCTAACCTAACCTTACAGCCAGCTCAATGTGTTAAACCCAAACAATAAAATGGAAGTATCTAGGCAATTTGGTGCCTGAATAGGGAAATTTTAACTTGGTGTGATATCAAACGAAAATATTGGCTGTTATATTTCAAGGTTTCTTTAATTCAGCATGGTAACTACGAATCAGTAAACTGTAGTGTCTACCTTGTATTTAACTGATTTTTACGTTCAGTGCTATTGCTAAAAACTTACCCATGCAAGTCTGCTCGGAGGAATCCCTCAGGCGGTTGTGCAAACAATTCTATACCATCGCTGTTATCACAAATAATGCGGGATATAGTCACCTTCTTTATTTCATTTAATTGTTCTGTAATAAATTTAAAAGATGCTATGTTAATTAACTAACTGCTTAGACACAATAATTAAGAACTTATGGGCGACATCGGCTATTTGGAGGATTTCAAAAGAGCTATGTTTTTTAGGTTATGGGAAAAGGTAAGGACTGTCTCGTTTAATTCTTAAATTGGATATATTTTAAATTCTAAGGACAACTGGAATTCCCCAGCTGACCCCTGAAGACGCCTTTACATGGGTGTCACTCCGGGTTTTGTTACAAGCACAGTTTTATTATACAGTGGAATTAAAATAAAGCCAATTAAAGTTTCTTACTTACCTGGCGTAAAAGCACCTGGATTTACATCTGGACCATATTCATAAAAATATCTATCCCCTTTCTTGAGCCTAGCAAATTGATCTGCAATGATATTTGCGAACACTGGGCCAAGGATACCTCCTTCAATAGGTTCTTCAAGCAGTCCTCCAACCCATAAATCTATATCTTCGGGTCTTTCATAAACAGTGGATAAGCGTTGAGCGGCCTGTAGACATATTATTAGATTTGACTGGAACTGATACATTTATCGTCTTATTCATAATAACTTATCGGAGATTTAAACGGAGATTTTATCGGAGAGATAATAATCGTTTTAGCGTGAAAAGACTATTATAAAAAATAAGGTTTGGAAATTTTCACGAGCCGGTTCTAGCGAACGTTTAAACCTCCGATAAGTCATTATAAATAAGACCATTTGAGTTTAAACATTAGCATGCAGTATTTTATAGCATTGTTTTTAATTGCGATCTTCATCTTAGACTCTCTACAGTAGGTATACTTATTTCTTTTTCTTGTCTTTAGCTCACTATTGTCCCATTGTTGGGCACGGGCCTTTACACCGGGAGGGTATTTGGTTTACTATGCCACTAAGTTTTAGTTTCGTGTTGTCCGTCTCTTGCAAAATGTTTTATATTTTAAAAAGTCCCTTATCTGGCTCTTATACCAACCTGGGTAGGAAATGGGGTGGTGAAATTTGCATTCTCAGTCGTCACAATACATATAAGTAGGTATACTTACACTAGGTGGAAATTCCGTAAATTCAGAGTAAGGGTGAAGACCAATAAGTCGTCTATACTCATTGTAGGATCTAACTCCGTGATCACGACCACGTTGGATATTTATTGAAGCTAGATCTAAGCCATATGGGTTACCACCGTGGAACATGTAGCGGGTTAGCTGAAATAAATTTAATATTAAATGTTGTTAATTTTTAATCAACTCATTTAAAATACCAATTAAGTAATACTTATTTAATAGAAAAACTATCAAATATAATAGAAAAACTAAAAACGCTTACGACTAACTTGATATAGGAAATTTCAGTTCTTTTTTTAAATTATCGTCATGGGTCATTGATAAATGAGTAACTGGCGTTTATAGGTACCGTTACATAGATACGAAAAAAGTTAATAAAAGCATGTTAATCACAAGAAAGAGGAAGTGAAATTGATGTCATCATTTCCACTTCGGTAATTTTTTTTACCAAGATTTAATAAAAAATTTTTTAATTTTCATATAGCCTACATACTTTCCATACTTTACGACGAAATTACAGGAAAGTAAAAACATTGACTACAAGAAATTATTTTTATTATGAACAGTCTTACTCCCTCAGTTACAAATGGATCCACAGTCTGCATAGCTTGAAAGGAGAGGCCGATCAGCATTCGATCTAAGAAATGTCGCAGACGCATTCTGGTTGGATGAAACATGATCTCTGGTATTGATATAACTTCATAGATACCTCCTTTTGCTGGACTTGAGACTCTGGGAACATTACAAATAAACTCTCTTAATGACTAGTAGGCACCTTATGAAATAATTAATGAAAACAGAACTTGTGTGTAACTTAAATCTAATTTAACTTTAATTAATAAGCAAAAGAAATTAATAAGTAAGAGAATCTTTTCAAAATATTTCAGAATAATTAGGAATATTTACTAACATCATTTTACCATCAACCACAGAATGTCCAAATCTCATAGCAGAGGTTGAGAATTCAGATGTAAGTGATGGATTTACTAGAGGATCATAAGCCGAAGAGTATCCTGGTGATGGCAATAACCCAAATTTCTCCATCATTTGTGATCCTGCAAAAATGCTCTATAAATTACTGTCTAGAATGTGGATTCTTGAAATGAAAAGTTTAGGTAGACAAGCCATTTTAGGGGTTTAACCTCGAAATAAAAGATAATAACCTGTAAACTGGTATAAATCTTTGTTTTGTCGTTCTAAATGTCGTCTCAATAGTCACAAGTGCAATTATTGTTGTATCTTCGGCTTAAGATATTGAAGGTCAAAGGCCATGTAAATTGGTTGTTCGCAAATATCTCGCTTTTTATTACTTAAATGAGATTCGCACCAACATAAAAGTTGTAGTAAAAGATCCCCACAACTTTTGTATGAACTTTTTTCTTACGATCAACCGTTATTGCGGTAGACCGCGAATGTCTAAGATATTTTTAAATATAAATGACAACGATAGAGAATGAAAAGTTAAGTTAATTGTAGCGTACAACGTAACTTGTGTAGGCGGGAATCTAGCTTTTTCTGCCACTGCTACTCCACGTTTGTTACTCAACGGTTTCTGTTGGACTTTTCAACGTGGCTTCGGGGCAACGATTCCTTCTAACAGTGTTGATTCGTCATTGACTCAGTGAGTCACTTTATCTGAACAGATTTTTCTGGATTCCTCTACCATTTTTGAATTTTCAAAGCCGGAAAATGATTATAAAAATGGCTTATGGGTTATAGAATTATAGATTATAGAAGATAGTTAATGGGTTCTTACCTAATAGTAATGGCAGCCATTCATTATAAATAATGTGTTGAAAGATAGCTTGCAATATTCGCCTACTTTCATAGAATACTGTGTCTCCATCCCATTTAGGGCTGTAGGCAGCCAAAGCTTTAGCTATACGATTATGTTCTCGAGTGAAAATTGTATGAAGAATTGTTAACGATATTATTTGATTCCCATGATTATCACCTGTAACAGAAAATACTTTTTGCAAAGTCTTCTCATAAGTCTCCAATAAGTTGCGTATAGTTTTTTATTTCATTTTGAAAATTGGTGATTGCACAGTTATCAAAGATGCTAAAATCACTTATTGGAAATAAAAAAAGAGCACAAAATGCCATTTCACCTGAATCAAAACAAGCAGATCCCTTTTTCATAGCAATGCATTCGTCTCTCTCTGTAAGTGGAGGCAGTTGCCTTCCATAGTCATTGAAGGTTTTCAGCAAACCACCAGATCGCAACGATGAGCATTTCTCCAACGAGCTGCCGTAGAGTTGAGAAAGATCTGAGAAGTGGCTTGCTCCATTCATCTGTTTATTAATGGTTATGAAATATGCCAAATACAATATCATAAATTTTGCAGTTATATAAAGCCGTATTTAGATATCTTAAAAAGTTTTTTTCTTTATAATGCCCTAATAGATAATAATTATGTTGAATGATATAGTATGATGAAAGTTTGTACAGTATTTTTATTGTCAAATGTATATTGTTTTAGATTTACCACAAACTATGAATTGAATTGATGCAATTACGAAACAAAATTATAATATGATTGTCATACCTGTTTAGCATAACCAACAGAACAGTCACTAGAAGGGGCAACCACAGCCCTTACAAAGTTCATGCAGGTTTGTTGGAATGGGCCATAAAAGGGATCATCTAAGGTAGGCGTGATGGGTGCACAGGCGAAATGTTGTAGATCTGCAGGAAGTGGTGCTCCAGCACCAGTGCAGCAGGATATCGCACTTCCGTTACCTGTATTAAATTGTTATTGGGAGTCAGTTTTTTTCTACATGTACTAAAAGTATAGTACTAACATGGTACCTACGCATGATAATTTTACTAAATTCCATGCGTACTAAGCCGCGGGCAACAGCTAGTATTTAAAAAAACTGATACTCATGAAGTACTAGGGTCTAATCAGCGGAAAATGAGTTGTTGTCTTTATAAGATTTAAGTAAAACATCAATTTGTGATTAAATTAAATTGAATTTCAATAGTGTGTCATACTTGTATCTTAGCATTATTACCTGTAGTAAAAACAACGGTGGCGCTGATATCATGTACAATGAACTGTCCAAATTGCATGAATATGAGATTATGTGTTCTACTAGGAAGAGTTCCATCGAGTACCAGCGTGCTACTGACAATTCTTGGGCTTGGTAGTGGAAGACCAGACTTCGCAGTTCTCATAGACCATACACCTGAAACAATAAAAGATATAACACAAACTTCCATAATGTTAACACGTTTCATTAGTTCGGTAGGTATCTATCAATGTATAAATCTATGTAACGGAATCTTTGAAAGTGATTTTCACCCACTTGCAGTAGTCGCCTAGTTGCACCTATGACAATGCAATAATTTAAATAAATATTCAGGATTTCCAAGCGTGTTTTTAAGTTTTAAAACACTTTTTTTGTAATTTTTAAAGCATATTGTTACAGATTAGGGTCTCCTTCATAACGGGAAAAAGCTATATCTGCTTGATCTCCATCGTCTAGAATATAATATGCCTAGCGTCTCTTACACTACTCAGAATATTATTAAGGCTAACTTTGTAGCTGACTTTTTTCAATTTTGAGATCTGCTTTTTTCATAAATTAACATTATATATTTATGTTTAAACCTAACTTACCATCACCGTAATCAGGTGGTAAGAGTTTTTCAAAGCTTGTGTGAGCAGCTCCCCAAGTGGGATATGCGATGTTATTGCATTCTCCATTAATACTTCTGTAGCGGCTTATTGGATGACACGTTGGTGATAGCATACAGAAAGGCCCTGCGAGAATCGAATTTTGGTATATGTATTATGTCCAGTCTTCTAACGCTTGCATATAGATCCTGATTGCTGTTTAAGTTACAATATCATCAAATATAATATTATAAAAGTGAAGAGTTTGTTTCATTATTTGTTGGTTTGTTTGAACGCACTCATCTCAGAAGAATCTCTGTTCCGATTTAAAAATTCTTTCAGTGTTGGATGATACATTTATCGAGGTAGCCTATGCGTGATGATACATAACTTTTCTCAATAAATTCATATCTCATTTTTCACCAATAGGAGCGGAACCATTGGTGAAAATGTTACAAAAACGGGGAGAATTTTCTAAATTTGTCGCGTATGAATTCGCGAGCATCAGCGCTAGTCTTATAAATAAAAATCAATTGCTGTTCGTTAGTCTCGCTAAAACTCGAGAACGGCTGGGTCGATTTTGGTGATTTTGGTCTTGAAATATTCGTGAAAGTCCAGGGAAAGTTTAAACAGTGACAAAATATATGAGGATCTAAAATTCCACGTGTACGGAGTAGCGGGCATCAGCTAGTATAATATTTAACTTTTAAAATGTGCTGGATGTATATTTTCTGTTGATGAGTGCTTGCTTTTTTCGTTGATATTTACTTCTTCCTTTCTTTATAATAATTAAGGTGTTTATTTATGCTTTGCCAATGGTATCAGCACTCATCCATACTAATTTATAGTTGTGAAAACTTGACGATGACGTAACAAAAATTTTGACGAGAAGGTGTGTACCAAAATCATAGTGCGATTTAAAAACTGTACATCGCCATCTATGGATTAAAATAATAAACTTCTAAATAAACTAAATTATAATAGAAAAAATGATAACCATAAGCGGGACTTGAACCCGCGACCTCGGAATGCCGTTCCGTCCCTCTCCCAACTGAGCTATTATGGTCCATGCAAATGTTTACCAAATTTTCCACTACAATCATCTCAATGCGAGTTTTAACATCGTGCGATGTTTTTTCAAGTCCCGCTTATGGTTATCATTTTTTCCATTATAATTTAGTTTATTTAGTAAAAGCATAGCGAGTCAATAGCAATGGTTTATTATTAACTTGAAATAAAAGGATAATTAAACTGCTACGTCCACGACTTTAGATTTAAAGTATTGTGATGTTCTGTGATGTGAAAAATGTAATTACCATCAGTATGTTGGGTAAAGCCGTAAGCCAACTCATCATCGGAGATTGCCTGGCGTGACTTTAGTTCTTCTGCAGCCAGAATGTTCATCAAACCTCCGTGTGCCAGCTTAGCAGCTCTCTTGTCATAACTTGCCATGGACTATGGAAAAATGCTGAATAGTTATAATATTAGAGAAATTTTATTTACAACTTATAAATAAATAAATATTCATGGACATTTCACACAACGTCCTCTGGTCCCAAAACTAAGCTTATATGCTTGTGTTATGGGTAGCAGAATACGGATATAATACATAAACTACTTTTCTTTTGTAAATACATACTTATAATACATAGTAAACACCCAGACGCAGTACAAACATTTATATGACAATTAAGAGGGCACGATACCAAATTATGCTCCATACAAAAATATGGGTATCGTACTTCCCTTTTTTATTCACTAAAGTTAAACCCATTTTAATTGTTTTTTACGCTATATTATAGATAAAGAGCATATCTATGCTTCTGTCACTTTCTTTTTTTCTATACATAATAACTAAAATAAATATGACCATCCGAAAATCCCGTTCTTTTTGGTTTTCTTTAGGTAAAGTTGCAGCGTCTACCACACATATTTGGTAACGTTTTACCAAAAAAGAAAGTGATACAAGCATAGCTGATATACTCTTCATCTACAATATAGCATAAAAATAATCAAAATCGGTTTAACTTTCGCGAAGAAAAAAGGGGATTACGAAACGTCTTTTTTTTTTCAAAGAAATTGTTGGTAAAATCTGCTTCAGCTATATTGGTCCCTTTCAGCACGGTGCTCGGGAATAGGGACAGCAATACCTAAGGCAAATACCTAAATTAGGAGTACAGTACCCTCTTAAATACATCACACAAATGATTGTCCTGACCGGGAATCGAACCCGAGACCTCGTGAACGGCAGTCCGTTACATGAACCACTAGGCCACGAGGCCCGTAGTTATTGCTTATCTAATAATTTCTCTTACCAAATGATGACCAAAACTGGGTGATGTAAAATTAAGTATAGTATGGCTGGAATTAACTCTGATCCTATCAGTCTTCTTCATTAGTTCTGAAAGTCTTTTCCTAGAGCTGTAATGGGATTGTTTGATATCTTCAACACCGATAGAAGAAGACGTTCTGGCTTTCTGCTCGTGTTCAGCTGGAAGAGAAGTATTTTTATTTTATTTATTTATTTATTCAACACTTCATGCATCGTGGATACAATGGCGGACTTTTCTACCAGTCAACCAGTGGTGGTGCAGAGATACGCTAATGAGTGGGTGCAATCGTACAAAAAAAACAGATTAATCACGAATTAACTAAATTAAAACATGTAAAAGAATAATAAATATAAATGGAGTAAAAAGTAAATTTAAAAATAATTTAAAAAACAATATAGTAAATAAATATATACATAGGTACGTGAATACATAACGAAGACTCAAAATACATATAAAATGAAAATAAATACATACTAATATACAAATAAATATAATAAATATCTATAACAAGGTTATAAGAGATTCAATGACTTGACTCGGCCAACAAACTGGTGTAGAGATGACGGACCTTGGATTTAAAAGTATTACGGTTCTTTAGCATCCTGATCTCAGCGGGAAGTGCATTCCAATTTGTCGTTATCTTTTTATTATTTTTGTTGTATTTATGAGGTAGCAAAATATTATTATTTTGGTATCTAAATATTTGGGGAAAGAAACAAATTAAACAATCAAACACAATAAATTCGCGAAATTTCAATTTTTCCAATAGTTTTGACTATTCAAAGACTGAATAATTTTTATTTTGTAATTGAAATGGAACTAAAACTAATTAATAAATAAAAATAAATCTGTTTCGTGCATTTGTTTGCAATTGGCGCCTAATTTACCGGACAGGTTAAAATAAAATATCCAGTAGGTGGTACGTTTTTTCCAATTTTTGAATTTAGAATTCCAATAGAAAAGAAAACAAACCTGGACTTGATTTTTTGATTTCTTAAAAAAATCGTGGAATATTTTTATTTGATTGGTTTTTAATAAGCTGTACGGAAAGTATTACCTGCATGTCCATAACCAGTGAAACAGCACACACCTATGTGTTTATCTAGATGACAGGTCGGGTTGTAAGAACCAGGTCTTAGATGAGCTGGACATTGCACCATGGGTACGCATTTGCCATGACGAGGACAGCTGTCACATGGTGGTGCTTCTTTATGGTAATGGTTTTCTGTAAACCACACCGTGAAGTTAGGTAGGTACAAAAGTAGCTTGATCTACTTTTGTAGTGAAGTTAGGTACAAAAGTAGCATGATGCTACTTTTGTACCTAACTTCATGATGAACTGCATGATAAACGAAGAAGTATTAATTGTTATAAGCATACATTTATTTAAGATTTTATCCTATACGTGGGTATACCTATATATATATATGGTCCACCCCGAGGAGGAAATAAAGTGGCGAAATTTACTGTATTCTAACCAGTGGCGGATTTGCAGGCTCGGCCGCCCTAGGCCCCAAGCCATCATCCACAAACTTTTATCTAAATAGATTAAGAAATTTAGAAGAACAAATCAGTTTTATTTCGCAAGAATATGGCACATAAGTTGTTATAACTAGTTATTTGCTCTAACATACTCTGTAACCTTGGTTACAAACAAGCAAAGCAAGCAAACATACAGGTGAAACTAATAAAAGCGTGTTAAAAACATAGAAGAGTATTTTCTAACACTTGCGCGACTCATCTGTTTAAATAAAACTACTTTTTACGGATTTAGACGCTCACCCGTGACCATGGTGACTGCAAAGTCTCCGAAACGTCGGGCCAAAATTTAAAACAAATATACGCGTCTAAATCCGTTAAAAGTAGTTTTATTTAAACGTATAGAAGAGTATTTGAAGATGCGGTATAGATTGCATCATGCAGTGCAGTCCGCCATACGTTATAATAAGTTTTGCCGCCCCTAAATCTGGCCGCCCTAGACCTGGGCATACCGGGCCTTAGGATAAATCCGCCGCTGATTCTCACCTGTAACCACACGGATGATTTTTTTTTGCAAAAACACAATAAACAATGCAAATAAAAACAAAACACCATGTCATGGTTGAACATATTGACTCTAATTAGAGAGCTATAATAAGCGATCCATTGTATTACTATAACCTCCACGTGTTTTGCAAAAAAAATATATCTTATTTAAACACAAATACACAAGCAGACGTACCTAAAATAAATATTTGTAGGTATCTTGCTACAGTGTATTGAAATTCTATCAATTTTATGTAAGAAATCGAACCATAGCCATGCATAGAGGTCAATAACACTTCCGTTAAGGCATAAGGGTTGTGAAATATAACAATTTTAACATACCTTGGTCACGTGGTTTACGTGTATTTTCTACATGCGAATATTTACACCATACTACAGGACAAATAATCACCACATATACAAAAACTTTTAATATTAAATTGTATTTATTCATTTTGAAAGAAATACAAATTAAATTAAACGTTATTTGAGTTTAAATTAAAACAGTTTCATTTCTCGATTAACTATGGTGTGGTAATAAATGGAACTTAAAAGAATGAATGTAATGAACGACTAATTGAAATTGAATGAAAGACAAAATATATACAATAAACGAATGAGAGTAATTGTAGTGTTCGGGGGTAGGCGTAGATTCTTTGAAATTTAATTTATTTCTAACTACCTTCAAGTACTGAAAATTGCTTTTAAAATAGATTTTAATGATAGTCTTCCGCCCTAATCCCATTATTGGTCTTTTCATCATGTCTTTTCTTCCATAGTCTTCTGTCCGACGTCATATCTGTGTTAACTCTTCTTTTTTCATATCCTCAATCACAAATAATCCGTAAAAAGTAGTTTTATTTAAAAAAATTAATTCTACAAGAATATCATGACATTAGACAATTTATTATAAATAATTTTAAATGAACATTATCACATTATATAATAATTAATCACGCACAATAAACAAAAAGACCATATTACATAACTTATGTTATGTAATATCTGGTTATGTAAAAGATAAGCAGACATAAGTAGTGATTTACTCTGAAATTAAATATAAAATTTATTGTCGTCATAATAATATAATGTCACATATCTTTAAAATGTAATGTACTCCATTGAAATGTTACATGAGCTTTGCATTTCTTAGAGGACGCAATTTTATTTTTGGAATATGTAAGGGCGGTCAATAGAAGCATAACTTCAATTTTGTGGGGTCACCCGTGTCGTCCGGCCGCCATCTTGAAAAAAGGGGTGAAAACACTTTTTTCGCGATATCTCGGAAACTATGCGTCTTACAAAAAAATTGTTTGGACATAATTGTAGCAAATTATCTTGTCTACAAATATGTTCATATAACTTTTTGCCCCAAATTGAAAATCAAAGAAGTTATAAGCGAAAAAGTAAGAAAATTTTTAGAATTTTTTTAATACGTTTTATAAAAAATAAACACCTGAGACCAATCTTGTTGAGGATCTTTTGTCAAAAAATAAAATTAATTTAAATAAAATTGTAATATTTCAAAGGACTAATGGCAATGACAGTGTTTTAAAGCAATGGCAATCAGGAGACGTCCATTAATTACGTGAAATATCAAGAGATGTGAGATAAATATGAGATATTTTATTTATCCTTAATCGACGCTATTCCCGAAAAAGGAATGTAAAATTTTCTTCTTACTTTTATTTCAATAAGCGACAATAGCATTTCCTATTGAACCTTTGATAAGAGATAGTAATATTTTATTGATAAACTAGCTGTTGCCCGCGACCTCGTCTCGAAGAATTTAGAAAATTTTCCTCGTTTTTGCAATATTTTTCTAGCCGTTAGTCAGAAGGTGACAGGTATTCTTTGTGTCCTCTATCGCCTGAAAAATTTCCTTCCAATAAAAACCAGGATAATGCTCGTTAGAACTCTAATCTTCCCTGTAATAGACTATGGTGATGTGTGTTATTTTGACCTAAACGCAGAACTCCTCAATAAACTCGACCGTCTTCTTAACAACTGCATTAGATTTATTTTCAACCTTCGTAAGTATGATCACATTTCTGCTTGTCGTTCCCAACTTAAATTCTTGCCCATTCGTCAGCGACGTAGTATGCGTGCATTAACTTTGCTTTTCTCTGTTATGATGTCTCCTACTTCACCTCAATACCTGAAATCTTTCTTTCAATACTTAGGCGCTAGCCACTCTCTAAATCTTCGGTCACCTGACAACCGACTTCTTCTCTGTCCTTCACACTCTTCTGGATACATTCATTCTTCTTTCTTTATTCAGTCTATAACACTCTGGAACTCACTCCCTCCCTATATCAGATTGTGCAATAATCGCTCTAATTTCAAACTAAAGGCCCATTTAGACGGAGACAGTTTCTCGTCTCTAAGATACGAATAACGAAAGAATATAAAACATTTGTTTCGTCTAAACATTCACTCTTCTCGCTCGTTACCTTGGGCGACAATTGCCTCGCAATGGTATATTACTGTGTCCGTGTAAACAGAATTTTAAAGCAATAATCTTATTACGAGATTTTATGCCAGTTGCTACCATGAATGCATTGCGTGAGGGTGTTTTAATTATATCTGCTCTAGGCAAGAATTAGTCAAACGGAAAAAGAAGAAAAGGTGTTGGGTTAAAAAATGGATAGCGAGGAGAAATGATTTGAGCATCTAACACGTTGTGCCTTGAATTACAATAATTGGAAGATGACATTCAAAAATATGTTTCGGGTCACAAAAACTCAATTTATATATTTAAGGCCCATTTAGACGGAGAGAGTTTCTCGCCTCGATGATACGATTATCGAAAGAATATAAAACATTTTTTTCGTCTAAACTATCACTCTTCTCGCTCGTTACCTTGGGCGACATTTGCCTAGCAATGGAATATTATTGTGTCCGTGTAAACAGAATTTTAAAGCAATAATCGTATTTCGAGATTTTAGGCCAGTTGCTACCATGAATGCAGTGCGCGAGGGTGTTTTAATTATATCTGCTCTTCTAAGGCAAGAATTAGTTAAACGGAAAAAGAAGAAAAGGTGTTGGGTTAAAAAATGGATAGCGAGGAGAAATGATTTGGGAGCATCTAACACGTTGTGCCTTGAATTACAATTGGAAGATGACATTCAAAAATATGTTTCGGGTCACAAAAGCTCAATTTATATATTTACTTCAAGAAATTGGACCATCTATGTGTCATTTTTACGAACAATATACCTACTAGTAATCACTAAACTCGAATGACAAATCTCGCACTGAAAATGATTCAAACCGATTTGTACGATACTCGTATGAACTTGAAAATATGTCAGACGAGATCGTGTTTATACAAGTTGAGATTCTCGTAAGCAAGAATCTGCTTACTATATTTTCGTCATGTAAACAAACGTAGGCAATTATCGCCTAGCGATAAGTCATATGCGAATCTCGTATGACTTAATCGTAGGCGAGATTTTAGTTCTTGCCTGTATGTAAACATTCTGATACGATTGTGTTATGGCGATTATTGCTTGTGATAGTAGCGTATGGTTTCTCGTACCGAAACGTACGAGAAACTCTCTCCGTCTAAATGGGCCTTTAAAGTTCGACAACATCTTTTAAATGAGCTGACCTAATATGGTATGATATAGTGTGTATATTTTGGAATTTAGTGTGTATAATTATAATTGTGTGTGTGTGTGTTTGTGTAGTTATATTATTATGGTTTGTATTATGTGTAATATTGTATTCTTTTGTATATATTTGTTGAGTATATGTATTGTATATCTTTCGCGTGGCCCCGAATATGTTTAAATTATGTGTATGTAGTAATTGTAGTATAATTTATCTATTTCTCGTTTTTACACGCTTTATATTAGCTTCACTTGTATGTTTGTTTGTATGTTTGTTTGTTTGTATGTTTGTATGTTTGTAACCGAGTCCTTTGGACGCTATTTTGACCCACTTTAAACGGTCAGATTCTATTCAAATTTTGCACACCTGTCAAAGACCGATGACAATGCAATAATTCGATTAAATAAAGCGTGTTTTTTAGTTTTTTTAAACTAGGTATTATTTTTAATTTTACTCTGTATATGTAGGTATGTATTTATTATTTCCTATTTTAAATTGTGTCTCGCATTTTTAATGTGCCTCCCTTAAATCCTCTCTGCATCACCCATGGTTGACTGTTAGAGAATGCCCAAGGCATTAAGTCCGCCATTGTATCTAATATATAAAATTCACGTGTCACAGTGTTAGTTACCGTACTCCTCCGAAACGGCTTGACTGATTCTTCTCAAATTTTGCATACATATTCAGTAGGTCTGAGAATCGGCCAACATCTATTTTTAAAACTTTTTTTTTTAGTATGGCAAAACAACGTTGAACGTATAAAAATACTAAGTATTTTTATATGCATAAAGATAAATAAATAAAAAATAAAAAAATAACAACCCAAAATATAATTCCTGGTTAGGTCTATACCAAGACTACACAGCCCTGAGGCCCCTCATGGCTGATTAAGCAAGTTTCTATACCTCAAACAATTTTGTATTTTTCAGTTGGTTTTGCAGCATTTGGTATCAACAGCAGTCCCTACTGGATATTAACTGCCATCGTGTTCTTAATATTTCTCACTGGTGTACTTAATTTTGGTTTCTTGAACACGTTCAGTGTTGATATATTCCCAACTTATGTCAGGTAAGTGTACGACATACAGATTCTGAATTAATACCCTTATCTTTAGCCCAACAGTGAGACTTTAATTCTATTATTGGGCCATGGGCCTTCTCCACTTCGAAAGGGTTTGTGGTCCATTATGCCGTGTTGACCAGGCATACTGGTATGGGATTTGCTTTTGAGTTTTAATCCAGAACTGTTTCTTATCAGATGATGCATTACGTTGTAAAATAGTTTGCCTTGATCTTGAATTTATACAACTACGGAAGGTGGGTGTTTTTCTGCTTTAATTTTATTAGCTAAATAATGATTTAGAATTAATGTGGCTTAAATTTTCTTAACAATTACCTACTTACATTGAAGTGGATACTTTCAGAGCAATGGCAGTATGTTTAACATTGATGGTTGGACGAGGCAGTGCTGTTCTCGGCATCAACATTCTTAAACAGCTTCTGGATAACAACTGTGAATACGTCTTCTACATCTTTGGCAGTGTTACATGCCGTAAGTGTTTTTAAATTTTCAAAAAGGTTACTATAGAAATCTTTGGAGCTTTTACCAAAAATGGGAAAATTGTGCTACTTTTTCCACGTTCTCATTATTAATAAAAGGATCACAGCCACTTTTGGCTAAGGATTTGCAATTTTAACGCAAAATGTCGTGATGCCGATATTTTTTTTCCAAATTTATCTTATTTCAAGTTATTTCTAATAATACCTTTTCACCATCTCATATTGTGAAGATAAAAGGAAATAAAATCTAAATCTAATCTAATCTTTATTTCCTTTCATCTTTAAAATTCGTGAAAGATTTAACCTGCATCGCAACATTTTACGTTAAAAGATTTAGCAAATTAAAATCTTATTAACAGATCTTATTGTCTATTATCATTGGCCTTAAGGACCAAAAATAGGTTAAGATTCTTGTCTTATAATATTTTTGAGTAGGCCTTAAGATACTATAAGAAGACTCCGACTGTCTGTGTGTTATCAAAGTATTTTTTAACTGAAATGTTTTTTTTTTATAGTTGGAGGCGTTGTTGGCTTTCTCTTGCCATCTGATGCGAAGATCTTGGAGAGGAAAAAGCTACTGCATCATGATACATAAGAAGAAGTTATTAAAAATCCAGATACTGTATTATGGTTTTATGAGAAAAAGGAACCTTTAAAGTCACACTTGTATGTGTGTTTGTCAGTCTGTCTAACACATATTGGTTAGCAATACTTACATATATACCGTCACGCATTTTTGCCCATGGGGGCAGGCAGAGACTGCAAAGCGCCATTTACTGTTGTAATAACCTTCTTTTTACTACCTTGACTTCATTTATCCTCATTCCCTTGCTTGACGTTTGTAAGAACTGCGTCTGGTTATTTTGAAAGCCATCTCAGGTAAGATCAGAATGTGAATGACCACCATGTTGTGCTTGTAACACCTAGTTGCAAAAGAATAAAATAATTTGCTTAGTTCAAAAAATAACAAATACGCATCAAAATCCAGAATTTTTTTTTTAAATTTCAGTCCTTAATACTAGTGGAAGATGGTGAAAATCACTTTCAAAGTTATATTGGTAGATACGTACCTACTGAGCTAATAAAAGTATGTTAACGTGTTAAAACCTACCATTTTAGGCATATTGTTTATATATCTCTCTCTCTCCAGCCCATTTACGTCCTACTATTGGGCACGGGCCTCCTCCACTTTGGCAGGGATACTAGGTCTACTGTGCCGCGCTGACCAGGCGTGTTGGCACAGGGTTTATTTTCGAGCTATCCGTCTCTCACAGAGTATATTATCTGTGTGCAATATCCCTTATCTGACTTTTGCAGCACCCTTGGGAGTAGATGGGGTGGTGACACTTGTATTCTTAATCCGTCACCACACGGGAGAATATATTGCTTATAATTGAAACTAAATCAAATTCCTCTTATTTCTCCCAAGTACTTTAAAATTATGATCGTTAGCGTTTGCAGTAATTTTCATTATTCCTACAAAATTATGTTTATCATATCATTTGAGTAATTGTACTGGTAGCTAAAATAAGTATAGTAGGTACTAATAATAACTCCATAAAGAGCCGCCATTCCGTAACGCCAATATAAATATTTTTAGAACGATACTTATTTTTAAGTTTATTCTATGACATTCTGAGTATTTAAAATCTTATATTAATATTCAATTTTTTTTACACAATCTCCTTTTGCGGGTTTACAGGTAGAGATTTCTTTTAGAAATATGTAGATCCCTACACTACTGATCTTATGACTGTATTAATTAATGTTTGCTTCTGTAAAATCTATTAATATATATATATATATATATATATATATATATATAATAAATATCTAAATGTGTTATATATTAAAATTATTTGAAGTACTTCATTGTTGTATTTTTAATATTCTTGTAATCCTTTCCTGAAAATACCGAATTTGATTTCGGAGGCCAAATATGTAGGCACCCGTCACGTTCACAAGTTTACTGACCTTTAAAAGATCTTACAATAGTAGTATCATGGGTTTTGCGAAGGTTTAGTTTCGGTTCGGTTTTTCAATTATGACTTTTTCCTTTATTTAATTTTAATAAATAAAATTAAAGATCTCTGACACAAAAATCAATAAGTTCTATTTGTTTACAAATTGTTTAGTTTGAAGCCATTGAGATATTATATCTTTACTAATTTATAAATGCAAAAAGCGGAATGAAAACCTAAAATTTTGACGAGCTTATGTGTTAATGCGTGTAACTAAACCATAGTGCGATTTAAAAAGACTGTACAACGCCATCTATTGAGCGGTAGAAGCATGCTTCTGTTTGTTAAGGTCTGATTTCTAATTTTCATGCGTACGAAGTCGCGGGCAATATTATATACGCGCGGAGTAGTATACTCGAACTATCAATGTTCAAAACCTGTAAAGTACGAATTGGACTCGCACACGAAGGGTTATCATTACAATAAAATTATACTAACTCATCCGGCAAACGTTGTTTTGCCATAAAAATGTTAATGGTGGGCAAGCCTTATCACTTAGGGCTATAAAAATAGATAGTAGCCGATTCTCAGACCTATTTAATATAAGAATCGGTCAAGCCATTTCGGAGGAGTATGGGAACGATTGTGACACGAGATTTTTATATATTAGATATCTTGCCATACCGACCCCAAATAACACTATAAGGAAACCCTTATTAATGGAGTAAGGGTAAAGGAATGATGGTGGTAAGTATTTGTTATGTAGTATCAACTGATATACATAAACTGTGATATTTTTTAGCTCTCTACCTATCACCGTTCTACAGATAGTGGAACCCCAAATGCAGTAAGGTCAGGAGAATGATGATGCTGATAAATGTTTGTTATTGTAGCATCAACTGATATACACAAACTGAAATTTTCTGATCTTTAGCCATCACCGTTTTAGAGATACAACCTGTTGGCAGACGGACAGATATGCGGTGAAGTCTCCGTAAAACAGGCAGGATCCTATTCTACTTTTTCATACGGTACCCTAAAAATAACGTCTTCGTTATAAATACTTATGTAAATAAGATATACTCTACTTCCTTATAATGGACAATTTCTCCAAGTAATGCATACAGACAATCTACTAATATTATATGAAAGTTTGCGAGTGTGGATGTTTGCATGATTGTTACTCTTTCACGCAAAAATACTAAATGGATTTGAATAAAACTTTACAATAATATAGCTTATACATCAGAATGACATATACATATAACTTTTTATTCCGAATGAATGCGATGTTCCCGTGAGATGATAAGATATAACCTGTCAGGAGCGAGTTAAACTCTCACTCACTCAGGGTTCGGCACCTACAAGACCGAAAAACATAAATAACTAAATACGTATAAACAGTTAATTAGGCATAAAACAACTTACCAACTTATAGGTAGTTAAAATATAGGGAGTCGCCTACATTTCAGCTACTTCAAAAGTTGGTATTAGTTAAAACAATTCTTTCGTGTGATGTAACAATATACAAGCTTTTGGATTTTTCCCTATTTCAGCACTATATAAGCTTGACCCATACCGAATTTCAAGTATCTAGGGCAATGGGAAGTAACCTATAGGTTTTGATTCCCTAGCGTAAGTTGAAAATGCTTAAAAATGGCCGCAATTCGGTTATATCTTTTGAATGCGTAGATCTAACATATTGATTGTATTTTTTGCAGCAAGGGACCGCATAAATCTACATTTGGTATGAGTTTCAAGTTGATACCTTTGGCCGATGTTGAGTAAAATACAGTTTGACGGACGGACAGACGGACACCGTAGTGAGACTATAGGGGTTTGCACGAAACCCTAAAAACGAACAGATTTTTTATCCTTTTACAGCTGTGCTCCAGCTAGTTTTATAGACTTACGCACATTATATAAGTAAATATTTGATTTGAACAAATTAATAAACCTCAAAACAAATTTTAACTACTTAAATGATAATAGGTAAATCTATATATGCATGGTATATAACAACAAGTCTATAAAATGCTGCGACACGTGGCTTTTCTTGAAAAATAAAATGATCTTTCAACACTAAGATGTTAACTATTGAAACTTAGATTAGATTAGAATCGGGCCATTCTATGAGCCTCACCTCGGCTCAGCAAGTGGTTGCCCCATTACATGGGGCTCAACCCCGTGGAATGAACGCTAGGCCCTCCCATCGCATGTCCATTCGAGTGGGCATTGGATGAAAACAAACATGGCAAATTCTTCCTCTATATAAAGTTCCCTAAATATTTAATTTTGTAATCTCTGTGATCAACTTAAGATCGCTGAGCTTTATACATATGAATAAAATTAATTATTGACAATATCTTTCAGCGTTCGATAGTACCTACATTTATCGAGAAAGGCTTTAGGCTATGTAACGTAAAATCACGTATGGACTACATAACATCACGCTGCGACCAATAAGAGCAACGCATTAGTGAAAGATGTTGTGAAATCGGGTAAATTTTCTAAATTTCACGCATACGAAGTCGCGGGCAACAGCTGGTTATAATGTATTCTTTATGCCGACCCCAAACAACGCCAAATAACGGAATCCCAAATAATAAGTTAGGAGAAGAGAAAGACGACAATGAGTCTATTATTTTAATAAAATATTCACCATAACGACCCCAAATATCACCATAATGACGAGACCCCAAATAATGGGATAATGGCAAAAGGATGATGATGGTAAGTATTTGTTGTTGCAGTATCAACTAATTTACACAAACTGTGAAATTCTCAGCTCCAGAGATATCTGGATCACCATGATTCTCTTGCCATTAAACCTTAGAACAATTAGATTTAACCTCAAAAGAATTCACAAGGGCAGTTTTACTATACAAACGTTTTCCCCTATTCCTTCCCTAGATAATACCAGTATAGCAATTTTTTTTTCTGTAAATATATTCCTACCATTGTCATGTTCCTATCTGTTTCTTTTTTTCATAATCTGATTCTTACAAAAGATGTTAACCTATGATATTAACCTTAAAAATCGAAAAAAAATCTAAACTTTTCACAGTGTTCACATGTCCTTAAAACAAATATGACAACAATAATCAAAAAAGGAGAACATAGGAACATGGCGGAAGCCTATCTTTAACTTTTATGGGAAGAATTAGTTCAATAGGTTCAGTTTTGGGAAAGTAATCAGGGGACTACGAAACGTCGATTTCATCAACTTTAAAACGGTTTTTTCGATCCAAGCAGCAGTTGTGTCTATCACACTTGTTCGAACAATGCGCAACAGCAATACATTTTACAAATACCTAATTTTCAATTCGCTCCGCCTCGTGGATTCCTCTTAAACCGTTACTTCAGTTCTCGAGTATTTTGGTAGCAATGGTACGAAACCCTTCGTGTGCGTGTACAACTCGTACCTACTTGACCGGTTTTAAATTAGAGAATGAGTATGGATGACTTAACATTTTCATACGTCAATAACTAGTTTGTAATAATTCAAAAGTACTAAGTAAATAATCATATTATCCTTTAACACACATAATATGTGATGTAATATACATATCGGAATACTATTTAAATTTGATAGGCTTATCTTAAACAACAGACAGAGGAAAAATACTGTAAATATTTTAAGCTATTTTTAATTATTTTGTAATTTACGTGTTATCATTTTAATTGATCAAATAAAGCAGAAAATGTAACAATCACGATTGGAGTTTGTACCCGTAACCTTGGAATAACGCTTCTTACGCTTACGCTCTTTCTTCGATATGTTTTAAAATCAAAAGTCAAAACGGTGAATTTAATAAATAAAAATTGAAGGCAGTCATGAAAATACACATAATAAGTTACGTGTTTCATTTATAGGCAAAAGTTTAAGCCTTTACTTTGTAGGTACAGTCGGGAATTTCAATTTTGTCAACTTTAGTAACGGTACTTTACCTACATCTACGAGTATGTTGCCTGTTTATAGCAAAGGTGAAATGTGACTATTCAATTTTGGGTAGGTATTTGAAATCAACTATGATATAATTTCTTGGCATTAATTCGGATGAATTAAGACTTAACGTGACTTAACTAAAATTGAATCAACAGTAGTATATTTTAAGGAATACGTCAGCAAGGCATGCTCCAATCAAAAATATGGATAAATATATACATATAAAGTCACAAGTGCTATCGTGTCTGCGTCTTAAGATATTGAAGGTCAAAGATCATGAAAATTGGTTTTTCGCGAATATCTCGCTTTTTATTGCAATAAGATTTCCACCAACACAAATGTTGTAGAGTATAAAATTCTCTATAACTTTTGTATAATCATTTTTTCATACGATCAACCATTTTTACGGTAGACTGCGAAAAGTTCGAGTCTTGCTGTAGCTTTTCCAGGTATACAACGTGTTTCAGAAAGGTGTAGTCATATTTGACCATCGTTACACATGGCCGGTGACTAGGCACTAGGCATGGATGAAATTACAAATACTAGTTATATTATGACTTTTATGTGTACATAAAAGTTTAACGGGCTTCGTGGTGGAGTGGTTCGTGTAACAGACTGCCGATCACGAGGTCGCGGGTTCGATTCCCGCTTGGGACAATAATTTGTGTGATATTTATAAATGTCATACAAATGTTTGTACTGCGTCTGGGTGTTTACTATGTATTATAAGTAAGTATTTACAAAAGAAAAGTAGTATATGTAGTATATCCGTATTCTGGTAACCCATAACACAAGCATATAAGCTTAGCTTGGGACCAGAGGACGTTGTGTGAAATGTCCATGAATATTTATTATTATTATTTGTATCTCACTCTGATAGTCACGGGTTATTTCTATTATAAGAAATACCCGGTCCTTTGTAAGGCTTACATGGGGACATGGATCCAACATGCAGAGGCCCTTTGAGAATTTTAATGAATAAATAAATGTGGTGGGACACCTACCACCGACACTCCACAGCTGCACTATAGAAGTGGAGTCATGGAATGCCAGTGGTAGCTGTAGATCTATTGCAAAATAATGTAGAAGAGTAATGTAATGTAGTACAGAAACTAACTGGTTTATTATGAGGGGGTGTTTGATGGACTGGTTATATAAACTATTGCAAATAATAATACGGACGCCTGCCTTCAATACTGATAGTTGTTGAACCGTGGCAGACGGTGACTCGCCGACTCACTAGATGGGCCCCCACACAGCCGCCAGACAAGGCAGCAGGGAGCAACACCGGTGTGAGCAGCTTGGGGTGTAGAGCGGTGCGGCACCGGTTTCACCATCGCGGGCCGAGACCCGGAGCGGGTTTCCCCGTAATTACGCCCTTGAAATTGACACTTCCACCCCCGAGCATATAGCTCTGGCGACCCCACTCTGTTCGGCCGGTGAAGGCAAGACAGAGGCGAGAGTCCAGGCACTCTCGGTTTCCAGTTCGGCCAGCCAACAAAGGCAAGCCGAAGGCGAGGCCACGACCGACTTTCAGGGGCACTCGGGACCACAGTGTCGCCACTCACATCAGCTCGCCACAAGCTGCCCTGCGATCTGTAGGCTTTCCCTAAGTCCTGTGGTACATTTTTTGTTTATACCACAAGATTTTCGAAAGCCTATAATCTGCCTCCAGGTTTTGCGTTAGTCTCATGGTGAGGTAACGACTGGCCCAGAGGGGCTTATTATTATTATTATTATAATTAATTTATTAAATTAATCGATCTTCTTTAAATACAACACTACTATGAGGTCATTTTTATCGTAAGGTTCAATCGCATTCAATAAACCGTAAACATCTCATAATTGATGCGTTTCTGGTAGTTATTTAATAGTAGGCAATAAACAAAAAAAAACTTACCAACTGTATTTTTCTATGTGTACTGTGTAACTGTAATATTTATAATATTTAAGGCCTATTTAATGCAACTTTAAATTATGACTACACCTTTTTGCTACACGTTGTATAAGTAAGTATTAAAAAATGAATACTTTTAAATAAAACGTTTATAACGTCGTTTTAGATGACAGACAAACAGAGGTTACCAATTTACAGCATTAATATCTTTTTTTTTCGAAGTTAAACCCCTAAAGTGGCTGGTCTATAAATGATGCCAAACAATACCCAATTTCAATGTATTTGTTAATGCATTTACAATAAAAAAATATAATACGGAACCCGTTATTTATGGTATTAAAACGCTTAGCTGACAATGCTATTTGTACTAATATAATAAAGATTATTTGTGTACTAATATAATAAAGATGCAAGATTTGATTGTTTGTAAGTATTTCAATATAAAATGCACGCAATAGGAAGTAGCGTATATTGTTACGTGATCCGCTGAAGAAATATGATCTCCAGTGCTAGTGACAGTCAAATACAAACGGAGAAAGGGAGGAAGGTGTTCTTTGAAGATGCTCTGGATAAAGCAGGTAAGTGCTCTTTCAATCATTGCAGTTATTTCTTATTGTTTAAAATGACAGATAACTGATACCTTGAGCCTGAGGTTTCATGAAGTAACTTTCATTTTTACCCCCGATGGCGAAAAGGAGTATAAACTAATTAGCCCATTTTTTTTATAAAGTTAAAATTAAATAATACGTCGCTTTTCGGGACCGTTCTAAATTTAAAAATGTAAATATAAGCGGTCAGTTAAGTTTCTGTTTCGTTTTTTTCTGCAGCTTATTATTTTATTTGGTGGTCTCATTATAATCTGTCACAGGACCCCCCTAAAGAAAGTTTTGTCCTCCAGTAGATCAGATATCAATTGGGCATGAACTTGAAATTATTATTAGAAAAAAAATGTGATTATCTTATACATTTATCGCATTTTATAATATTTTAATCGCTTTGACCTAAGACTAAGTAATTAAATTATGTCAAAAACTTAACTAAAATGAAAACAATTAGTATAAATTGGGTATTTCGTTTAACGAATGAAACAAAGACATGAAAGAAAGAGGAGTTAACACAGACATGACATCTGATAGAAGACTATGGAAGAAAAATAAGGGATAAGGCAGGAGGATGATAATGGCTATTTCGTTTAACACCTTTATTTTAATTAAAACCTTTATGGTCTTATTCATAACGAATTATCGGAGGTTTAAAAGGTGATTTTATCGGATAAACGTATTAGCGTAAAAAGACCATTAAGAATAACTAGTTTTGACAATTTTCGCGAACCTATTTTAGCGAACTTTTAAACCTCCGAGAAGTCATTATGAATAAGGCGGTTATTCTATAATATAAAGTTTTTATAATAAGAAAGTTCAGTTATCATTGTCTAATTGTGTTTTTGACTATCAATTTTAATTTTTTACTAAGTTTAATTGTGCATATAGACAGACACATGATACTCATAACACCCTTTTTTCCGACGTGAGTTAAAAACATAATGGTACGTGTCGGCCTTAAGAAACAGGATGAGGGCGTTCTGCTCTCTTCCTGTTACTTGAGATGCTAATTCATACTTTTTAACAGAAAATAGTAGATATTATTACATGGAATCTACAGATTTCTGTTGCAATGTTAATTTTATTTTCAATAGGTTATGGACGCTACAATTTGGGTATGTTCCTTCTCTGCGGAAGCATCATCATGGGAATGGCTTTTGAGATCTACAGTGTCGCATATATAGTCCCAGCCAGCGTTTGTGAACTACATACAACAAATTCACAACAAGGACTTGTGGCATCAGTGCCTTTAGCTGGTAAATATGAAATATTTAAGGACATTTCACATAAGGTCCTCTGGTCTAAAGCTAAGCATATATGCATGTGTGATGGGTACCAGAATACGAACTGAATGAATACTACTTTTCTATTGTCAATAAATACTTATATAGTGCATTTTTTAATAGATATAATGATTTCATTTTTAAGAAGAGGGTTTAATGAATAAATAAATAAATAATAACTAACTATTACAGCTGTCTATGGATCTTTATAATCTAAAATACCGATACTAATAAATTTTCTTACAGATTAGACTTTAAATAAAAGTACTTTTTAAGGATTTAGACGCGTATATTTGTTTTAAATTTTGGCCCGACGACGTTTCGGAGACCTTGCAGTCACCATGGTCACGGGCGAGACATATTTAACACAAATATACGCGTCTAAATCCGTAAAAAGTAGTTCTAATTAATCAAATGAGTCGCGCAAGGATTTTACTTTGATAATTTTTTTACGGTTTCTATTATTTTAGGTATCATTGCTACTTCTCACATATGGGGCTACTTAGCTGATACAAGAGGACGAAGGAAAATCCTGGTGATATCAATGACAATGAGTTTTGTAACTGGATCTCTTGCTGCGTTTTCTCCTAACTGGATAGCGCTATGTTTACTTAAATTATTGTCATCGGCATCGTAAGCTTACTCACTTCTTTGAAACAAATTGAATCAATTGGTCTAAGGCTTGACGGAAACTAAAAGAATAACCGATATTTTTCATTTATTTCAGAGTAGCTGGTGCACTGGCGCTATCTACGGCATTTTTAAGTGAATGTACACCAAGAGCTAAGAGAAGTTCTCTAGTAATACTAATCATCAGCATATTTTTAGCATCTGTAGGAAGTATGGCAAGTAAGTCACGTTAACCATCATGTACCTACCTAATTATTTCATAAGCGAAGTAATCAAAACAACAATTAATATCTTATTTTGGTCCGATCTTTTAAGATTGGGTATTTATATTATTTCTTTATTTTCAGTAATTGCAATACCTGTGCTACCACTCAAGTTTTCATATCACATTCCCGTATTAAATATACAATTTAATTCCTGGAGAGTTTTGTGCATACTATTCGCATTCCCAAGTGCTATTAGTGCTTTCGGAGCGCTTTTTGCTTATGAGAGTCCAAAATACCTGCTCGCTGTTAGCAGAAATGAAGAGGCTCTTGAAGTCTTAAAAGGGATATATGTTATAAACAATAAGAAAAGTGAAAACGAATATCCGGTAAGTGACAAATTTTTTTTAATTTTTTTTTCTCTACAGTTCTAATTTCCTTATTCGATAAAGATCTCAGTGAAATAAGCGATGACTCTTCAAGTATCCTCAAACTATTGTTTACAGGTTGATTACGTAGTTTTAGATGAAGATAGTGCGTCTACAACTCATAAAGGGTTCTTTAGCTCCGTTGTTGCGCAGACGGTGCCCATGTTGAAACCACCGCTTCTGAAATATACCATACTGCTGTCAGCTTTATTTGTTTTGACTTACATAAGGTAAGTTATGTACACATGCAACTTTTGAAAACCTTTGATTAGTATTGTTCTAAAAAATACTGATATGTTTATTGAACTTATGTATCCCAAATAGCCACAGCATGAATGGATAGTTTATCAGGTGGTGGGGGAATTCGATAAGATCATTTATCCAAGGTTTGGTTTCATCCAAATAAAAAAGCTGAAACTTATTGCATAATGCATATTAAACCTAGCTAAAGCATTTATTCGAAGTGTCTATTTAAATCCAGTCTCCATAACAGTGGGCTAAATTTATTTCAGACAGATTCTTGAGAGGAGATTGTTTTTTGGCAAGTCATCTTTATTTTAAATATTTCTTTCCAGTATTAATTCCTTCCTGGTTTGGTTACCTTTCATCGTGAGTGCGTTCATGTCGTCAGTACAAGATGGCAGCTCTCATCTCACTGTGTGTGAAATGATCAGGATTTATCAGAACTCAACAGTTGTAGAGGAAGTAAGTTATTTAATATGTATATAAGCCGAGATCAGTCATATTTTGTAAAAAGCAACATTGACCTTTGGCTTCTCTGGAATAAAAAAAATTCTTAGAAGTAACCAAATTTATCATGATTCAGATATTTAATTCAATAGCTGAATACCTAAGTTAATGACTTTAATAATGTACTAGTAGATCGGAAAAGGTAGAAATTCACATTTATTAGGTACGGTGGGTCGCTTTATAAGTATGATCATGGGGCAAAACCTTAAAAAAAATTTAATAAATGTACTTTTTTCAGAATACCGATTGTTCTATGAACAATTTCGGCATGACGGTGGTGTTTGGTATCAATGTCATCTTGGCTGTCTTGAACGTGATTATGAGCATTTTAGTAAAGTACATCAGTCGACAGACTATATTTATTGGGATACAGGTATTAGACTTACTATGCAGATACGTTCAAAAATATACTATACTTTACACGTGCCTTCCACATAGATGAATAGATTTTGAAAAAAAAAATAGAGCATTGATCAGTTTTTCAACTTCGTCCAAGTGATCATTGAAAAGTTTCTAAAAATAAAAATTAACAAGGCAGAATTTTGTTTCGAAATATTAAGCTTAAGAAAAAAGACCCACGAAACCCGAATCATCATCATCATAACATCACGCCTTTTTCCCGTGGGGGTAGGCAGAGACTATAGAGCGCCATCTGCTACGATCCAAACATACTTCCTCGGCTTCATCCACACTTATACATCTGGTCATACATGGCCGACGGTTGTAAGTGCTATGCACTTGCCCCTTTTGGAGTATGCCGGCGATGACATCGGAGTATATTTTTTTCAGGCGTCCTCTCCCAGCATTTCTACTTACCCCCGCCGTGTATATGCCTTTCGTTAAGCGTCTCTCATCCATCCTCTCCACATGAACAAACCACCTAAAAATACTTTTCTCCACCTTAGTCACTACATCCTCTTTCAGACCGCAACGTTCCCTTAAACCCGAAATTACTGAAATATGCCTAAATTTAAAAAAAACTGTTGTTGTGTTTCATTTATTTAGTGCTGAAACTAAATCATCGATATATTAATATACACAACTTTGATACACTTTAGATCAAGATTGATGATTTTATTAATATTGCTTTTTTTTGCATTTTAGTTGGCAGGCGGTTTTGCAGCATTTGGTATCAACAGCAGTCCTTACTGGATATTAACTGCCGTCCTGTTCTTAATATTCCTGACTGGTGTACTTAACTTCGGTTTCTTGAATACATTCAGTGTTGATGTATTCCCGACTTATGTCAGGTTGGTATACGACATACGTTTTATTAATTACAATCTTACATTTATTATATTACTGTTGCCCTCGACTCCGTCCGCGTAAAATTTAGGAAATTTTCCCCGTTTTTACAACATTTTTAACTACTGCTTGAGTGAGAGTATTATAAACGTAAGAGTAAAGAAATATAATCAGAATGAACGCACTGTCAAGCTATCAGGAGTTACACGTGTTATTGTGAGTCAACCATAAAATATAGATATGTGCTGTTTCGGGATCTTTTTTAGACAATTTTATATAGAATATTTCCGTCATACATGATTTCTATGTAACTTTAACCATTAAGGCTGCACACGCGACGGAAGCTTAAAGAATGGAGCACCTTTTCCCGTTTTCCCTTCACTACTCTGCTCCTATTTATTGTAGCGTGATGAAAAGTATACTATAACCTGCCCAGGAGTATGAAGAATAATTGTACCAAGTTTCGTTAAAATCCGTCGAGTAGTTTTTGTTTCTATAAGGAACATACAGACGGACAGACAGACAGACAGACAAAAATTTTACTGATTGCATTTTTGGCATCAGTATCGATCACTAATCACCCCCTGATAGTTATTTTGAAAATATATTTCATGTACAGAATTGACCTCTCTACAGATTTATTGTAAGTATAGATCTGTGATTACAATGAAACAAACAAACAAACTTATTATAAAGAGACGTAATGTCAATTACGACGTCTGTACTTAGTGGTCCCATCCTAAAAAAGGCACTTTTAGGCGGCTACAGCCTTGCTGTAAATATTATGTCTGTAAGCAATGAGTCTGTGAGGTGACGGATTAAGAATACAAGTGTCACCATCCCATCTCCTCCCAAGGGTGTTGTAAAAGTCAGCTAAGGGATGTTGCACACAGACGACATCCTGTGTGAGAGATGGAAATCTCGAAACTAAACCCTGTGCCAACATGCCTGGTCAGCGCAGCACAGTAGACCATAATCCTTTCCAAAGTGAAGGAGGCCCGTGCCCAACAGTGGGACGTAAATGGGCTGGAGAGAGAGAGAGAGAGAAGCAATGAGTCGAAATTCCAGGAGTACAAAATCACGGGCAAAAGTTGCTAATATAATAATAAAAATTCAAGTTCTATGAATTTTTAAGTCAGTTGCGAAATAACCATAGGACCAACAATTAAAAAAAAATTTCTTTAAAGTTTTCTTATGGCAGATAAAAGTGTAAAGTGATTACTTTCAGAGCAATGGCAGTATGTTTAACATTGATGGTTGGACGAGGCAGTGCTGTCTTCGGCATCAACATTCTCAAACATCTTTTGGATAACAACTGTGAATACGTTTTCTACATCTTCGGCAGTGTTACATGCCGTAAGTAGTGCTAAAATTTCACTAAAATCTTTTATCTAAAATTTTAGGTAAGTGAACAAACTAAGTTCCCTTTTGGCGCAGCTATGGGCATACAAAATTTTCAAAATATTATACATTTCATGTTGTTATAATTCACACCAGTGTATCTTTGTCAAATAACGTGTTTTTCTTTCTCTTTCATATATTGTAATAATCCTTGGAAATAAGGTAGACATTTTTATTTTCTTGCTCTAAAGACCTAATGGTGTAGGTACCTATTGTTCTTCGTTACGCTATTTTTGTGTAGGTTGCTGAGGTACTAAAAATACGTCTTCATTAAAATGCTGTTAGACTTTCCGAATGTTATTTTAGTATTTTCTAATTATTTTATGTTTTTTTTTTCAGTTGGTGGTGTTATTGGCTTTCTTTTGCCATCTGATTCGAAGATCTTGGAGAGGAAAAAGCAACTGCAACATGATATATAGGAAGTTATTACAAATTCAGATACAGTATTAGGGTTCCATAGAAAAAGTAACCGTTACTAACATTTGTTAGTTATCAATACTTTTACCTTTACGCAATTTTGTAAAAAGGAAAACCCAAAATAAGATACTCGATCAAATTGAGGGAAACACATCTTCAATACCCGCAACTCTGTCCCGTCGACTGTTTTAACAATGTGCTAAAAACTTGTAAAAAATTTCACCTCGGATCTCAGTCTACTAAGTTTATATATATTGTAAAACAAGACTATCTGATCAATTATATGTATTTACAAAAGAAAAGTAGTTTATGTAGTATATCCGAATTCTGGTACACATAACACAAGCATATAAGCTTAGCTTGGGACCAGACGACGTTGTGTGAATGTCCATGAATATTTATTATTTATTTTAAAAAAATAATTAAATGTAAGTGTTTTATTCAAATACATACCTATTGTATAATTTTTATTTGTAATGGTGTGCTCGCAGTCAAACGAGGAATCTTCATGACATCTGCAGTAGATAATCTATGAGGAGATATCTATAAAAAATTGGTCAAGTGCGAGTCGGACTCGCGCACGAAGGGTTCCGTACCATTATCTATGCAACATAAGGCAACGTTTAGTATCGAGCAAGAAACGGTGAAAAAATCATGTTTGTTGTATGGGAGCCCCCCTTAAATATTTATTTTATTTTATTTTTAGTATTTGTTGTTATAGCGGCAATAGAAATACATCATCTGTGAAAATTTCAACTCTCTAGCTATCACCGTTCTTGAGATACAGCCTGGTGACAGACGGACGGACGGACGGACAGACGGACGGACGGACGGACAGCGAAGTCTCAGTAATAGGTTCCCGTTTTTACCCTTTGGGTACGGAACCCTAAAAATACCAGCCAAGATCTAGGTTGACTCGCACACCAAGGGTTTTGTATCTACTAGTTGAAACTATTCCACATTCATAAATCAGTGATTGAATTTTAAAATTAATTAGGTGACTATTAACACAATTACATTAATCGACATTATTAACTATACTGTAACCGTTTGGCCGACTGACCAGCTACCCCGTGGCGTCAACCAGGAGGAACGCTTTAGTTCCATTCGGCGGCAGGTCCGCTGCCACCATGCCTGCATCCAATATGGACACCAGAAAGTATATGACAACTGTCGATGTAGTGCGAGATTTTATTTATTAATATTTATTAGTCAGGAAAACAAAAAGTCATTTTACAGATAGACTTTTATAATAACTTATAAGTGATGAAAAATGAAAATGTCTTTTATAATGTTCTACTGCTATGACCTATATTGACAAATTTGATAACATAATGACTAATTGTATATTATAATGACAAATTGTATAATTAATTCATTGTATATTGACATTTATTATTATTCTATTATTTCAATCTGATTTCTAATTTTGCCGCTAATTTTAACTTTATTTTATTTAATTTTATTTTATTTTAATTTATCTGTTTTTATATCCATATTTGCATGTCTCCAATGAGACAGAACATGTTGAGACAAATAAATTTATCTTTATCTTTATCTCTTTATCTTTATAAAATACAAGTTTGAACCTGAGATTAAAATAATATTCACTAATAATTTTATTATTTAAGAGGATACCAAAATAGCTTCGTGCATTTTTCTATGTACGAAGTTTCTAAGTACGAAGTATTGAATGGCTAGAGCTCTAATTTTTAAGTATACTCGTATGTTTTTTCAATATATTATCTAGGATCGCATAAACTCAGAAACGCGATTGAAAAAAGTTTTCTCGATAGAAAATCTTGGCGAAACAACTTCTCAAATTTTTTATTTTTTTCATTTGTCGGTCTATTATTGCGTATTAACTAATGAAATAACTTTAAAAACATAAGTAACTATCATATATAGAAACACGTAAATCAGAATTAAAATATATTTAGTAGATTTTGAGTAAATAGGAAAAGTATCCCTAATTCGTCATTTTCTGTGCCTACTGGCTGTGTTAATATGTACGTGTCGGCGATGATATACGATAATATTGATGTAGGCCCTTAATTTCTTTTTTTAAATGTTACTACGAATCCAAATAAATCGATGTCTTTAAATTTTTTATTGTATATCTACATTCCGTCAAAGAAATTGTTACTAGTGTAAATAGTTCTATATCGACGGCTGAAAGCAGAAATATCTTATCTCAAAAATCTCAAGTTTACAGCAGAGCGCGCGGCGGCGTTCGGGAAGCTTAGGCATATCCTCAGGTCCAATAATCCGCAGTGCCTAAAGACAAAGGTCTATGACCAATGTGTTACCAGCGATGATATACGGAACAGCAACAATACATGGTCTTTATATATCGACCCCATATCTAAGCTCAAGGATGCACAGCGTGCTATGGAGAGGGCTACGCTCGGTATTTTCCTACGGGATAAAATCCGAAATACGGAGATCTATAGGAAAACTGGCGTATCCGACATAGCCCGCAGGGATAGCAAGCTGAAGTGGCAATAGGCAGGCCACATCACCCGTAGGACTGATGATCGTTAAGGAAGGAAAGTTCTAGAGTGGCGACCATGGAGCGGACGACACAGCGTAGTATCTCATTTAAATTAAACTTAGTGATATATTAACTCTGTAGTAGGTAACTGTTTTCTAGTCTATACGTTTAGTCGTATTTCTGTTTAAAAAAAAAAATTGCATAAAATGGAATTTTTAAGGTCTGTGCTAAAACTCAGTAAAAATCCAGGGTCACACCTGTAAATTAATTGTCGTAGTAAGACGTGATATAGACCATTTGACGCGGGATTGTTATTACCTAACAATATGGTAAAAGTTAATTTTGCCCAATTAGTTACTACATTCCTGCTTTGATCCGTCGATAAAGACATGAAATGCTCGTTGACAGGTATCTAACCTTGCTAAAAGTACATAATTTATTTATGTACCATAAACTAAAAATAACATTAATACCTAATCCCTATTTACTGATGCTTACATCTGTACATTGTTTATGGTAGTTATGATAAAATAGCGATTGTCAATCATATGTCAATAAAATAAAATATTATTTTACACACAGAAGGTGGGTTAGGATACACTAGAACACCCAAAAACTGCGCATTTCCTCATTTTTGGTTTTTTATTCGTGGCGGCGTTCACACTAGAAACTGACAATGGTATCAATTGAATATGGTGTATTGAAACAGATCTTGATTTTAAATGCTATACTTGTATCCATAGCTTGTATCAATGTGTTCAAAAGTGACGTTTGCAGATTGCAGAAATTAGGCAAAAAATACTGTCATCACGGTATGTCATTTATAGTAGAATTCCATATCATTTTAGAAGATTGTGGAAACTGTGCACACGGTTGGGTCGAAATTTTTCAGGACCCGACGTGCTCTTAGAACCAATAAACTCTCTGACCACACTCTCGAGCTCATGGAACGGCGGAGAGAAATGAAGGTGCAGTCTCCAGCCTCCTGGTCTAGGCTGAGGCAGCTAAACAGACAGATCTCGAAATCTGTGCGACGCGATATTCGCCTCTAAGATACCAAGCGTATTAAAGAGGCAATAGAGCGGAACCAAGGCTCCAAAGTGTTTGCAAAAGATCTGTCTGTTGGGCGGAGCCAGCTAACCAGATTGAAGACCGACAACGGCACCGTCGTTTCTTCCAAAGATGAGATCTTGAGTGAGGTCGAGCAGTTCTATGGACAGTTGTACAAGACATCCCAAACTCCTATTGTCGGCTTGGTCCAAGATCCACGATCCAAGCTAACCCGCTCTCAAATCAAATGGCTCTCAAGCAGCTTAAAAACAGTAAAGCACCGGGTGATGACGGAATCACTACGGAGCTCCTGAAGGCGGGCGGCAAGCCGGTCCTTGTGGCCCTTCAGAAGCTGTTCGATTCTGTCATCCTCGGGGGCATTGTTCCAGAGGCGTGAACCAGGAGCGTGGTGGTTTTGTTTTTCAAGAAGGGCGATAAAACCCGCTTGAAAAACTATCGACCTATCTCGCTCTTGAACCACGTCTATAAGTTGTTTTCGGGAGTCATTACAAATCGACTCTCGCGCAGGTTCGACGACTTCCAGCCACCCGAACAAGCCGGTTTCCGAAAAGGCTTTAGTACCATAGACCACATACATACGCTGCGCCAGATTATACAGAAGGCTGAGGAGTATAATCGGCCTCTGTGTCTAGCGTATGTGGACTATGAGAAGGCCTTCGATTCAGTCGAGACTTGGGCGGTGCTGCAGTCCCTCCAGCCTTACCAAATTGACTACCGGTACATTGAAGCGCTGAAGTGTTTGTATAGAAACGCCACCATGTCAGTCCGAATCCAGGATGGGAGCACAAGACCGATTCCATTGCAGAAGGGTGTCAGACAGGGTGACGTAATTTCCCCGAAACTGTTCACGGAAGACATCTTCAAGCTCCTTGATTGGGCCGGACTCACAGATTTTATTGATACGGAAAATATTTTGTCTGCATAATTGTATTAGCATTTTCTCGCTTTGTTGACGTCAGATATGATAACTTCTGTTATATAAGTACACTGCTAATGATTTCAAGTATTATTTGACTGGATGATTGTGTATGTTGTCAGAAACTTTATATTTATATATCTATACTAGCTGACCCGGCAAACGTTGTTTTGCCATACTAAAAAAAAGGTTTCAAAAATAGATGTTGGCCGATTCTCAGACCTACTGAATATGCATGTAAAACTTCATAAGAATCGGTCGAGCCGTTTCGGAGGAGTACGGTAACTAACACTGTGACACGTGAATTTTATATTTAAGATTGTAATTATTTATTAATAAGACTGTAAACGCTTTGTGTACTGTGCCACGGAGCGACTTCGTCATGCTCACTCAAATGTCTCGAAGTTGGTAGCGTTGCACGTCAGGTCGCGCGGTTCCCTACAAAATGGTCGAGCTGTGCGGGGCTGATGTGTGCGTTATACTCGTGAACGGGTGCCTTCTGCTGGGACTGGTCGACTTGCTCCAACAAGGCTATATTATTATTAAGTTAGTTTTAGTTAGTCTTGATTGTAGGTACTCATCGGCATCATTCTCACACCCCTGATACAATAATGAATAATATTTTTGGAAAAAAAATGAAAAGAAATGAAGAGAATGGAAAAAAAAACCCATGGCGTTTCTTGTCTGTTCTTCTCCATAGGATTCGTGTTAGGAACAGACACCTAGTTTTTGACGTTTCAAAAGAGCTTGTAAAACATGCCAACATGAAATAAAAAATTTTGACTTGACTTTGATAGAACCTCGACCTTTTTTCTGAAGTTGTTTAAGCTTTTTGCTACGTAATCGTTAATCCTGCTGTAGTACTTTTATCCTCTCAAAAATCTTTGCATCGGGTGGTAAAAGGAAGCCAATTATACCACCAACTGAAAAAAAAAGTAAAAATTTTTTTTTTAAAATAGTATAATATACGTGAGAACTATTTTTTTTTTTATAAAATGGCAATAACCAAATCGGGTTCGACCGAAAAAAAATTTTTTTATTTTACTAGAATAATTATGGATATAACAATACTACAGTTACTCTTATATCGTTATTCTCTTACCCTGAACAGCTTAGCTTTGATCCAAATAATGTTGAATAAAATGTCCATCTGTCTCCATGCCAATTTACGATATGGGATTCTAGATGATAGACGAAAATCTCGAAAATAAATCCTATGACAACATGCCTGGTCACTAGTCAGCACGGTATTGTAGACCATAATCCCTCCCTAAGTGGAGGAGACCCGTGCCCAACAGTGGGACGTTAATGGGCTGGAAAGAGATAAAGAGTATAAAACAAAATTACTTACGACAAGTAACACTGCCAAAGATGTAGAAGACATAATCGCAGTTGTTATCCAAAAGCTGTTTGAGTATGTTGATCCCGAAGACAGCACTACCTCGTCCAATCATCAATGTTAAACATACTGCCATTGCTCTGAAAGTATTTATTTAAACTTGTAGGTTTATCAAAAATTTAAAACCGTCAAGTTTTTAATAGATCGGCGATATATCTTCTAATATATAAAATTCACGTGTCACAGTGTTAGTTACCGTACTCCTCCGAAACGGCTATACCGATTCTTCTCAAATTTTACATACATATTCAGTAGGTCTGAGAATCGGCCAACATCTATATTTCAAACCTTTTTGGTTTTTTTTTAGTATGGCAAAACAACGTTTGCCGGGTCAGCTAGTATATATATATATATATATATATATATATATATATATATATATATATATTTATCCTGCAAACGATTGGCCGTCCTCTGAAGGAAAAAGTGCATTTAAACGGGCGTCCACCGGCATTGAGCGTCCGTATACCGGACGCCACTTTTTTGAGCGGTTGCTCTGAGACGCTATTGGTCCCAGCTAGCCGTAGTACAAATATCGACGGAAGTAAAAAAATCGTTGAAATGGCTGCAAAAAAATATTAATAAGTTCCCGAAAAAATCTCAGCGCGGGTGAGGCGCTGCTGCAGCGCGTATATCCACACGCGTATATCCAAGCTAATTTCTAGCTACGGACTCGGTTATTTGGCGTCCGTATTTGCGACGTTGCCAGCTCAGTCATAACATTATGACTATAACTCAAACAATACCTACTACAGTCAATACAATATACAAAGTCTTCGAACACATAGGTTTTGCGTTATATTCGGCGCCCCCCGTATTATGACATCACTTATTATTCAATGAACTAAGTTAATTAAATAATATTACATTTGTTACATTAATTACTTTTTTATAAAATATGAAGATAGTTTGAGACTCGGAAAAGAACTTTGAATACTTTTATCTCTGAAATCATCTATGGGGCAAAAGGAGAATAGAAGTTAGTATAGGGAATCTATACCTGCTATATCGAATTATATTATATCTGATAAGGTAATAGAAAAGGGTGGAAGTTTGCATAACCATTCTACCGATTGTATAGGGGAAACAGAAAGGTTTGGTCAATTTTCAGGACGTAAATTAACTCATGAAACACAACAAAGAACTTCGTTGAAATTCGTAAACAAAAATGTATCGACTCCTATAATAAATTGATCAGCTGATCGAAATTTTTGAATAGGAGACGAACGTTTCGTATATAGGTACACCGTCTAGAATGACTACACCTTTCTGCTACGCCCAGTACATTGGTACCTATCGGTATTTGTTATTTATTTTCGTTAAACTGACGCAAAGCTTTGTGCTATGTACGTACACATAATACGGACGTCCTATTGCAATATACAGACGCCCAATAGCTGTATACGGACGTCCAATTGCACAATACGGACGTTCAATTGCAATTGTGATTATGATTGCATCATATATCATCATTTATAATTTTCCGAGAGGTTTCCTTCACAGAGAATACATTTTACTTGGTCACACCTTATTTTATATTCACAATTCATTAAAGCATGCTGTCCAGCACATTTGATACATTAAATACTTGTTTAATGAAATATGAAGATAGTTTGAGACTCGGGGAAGAACTTTGAATACTTTTACCTCTGAAATCATCTCCTAAGGGGTAAAAGAAGAATAAAAGTTTGTATAAGAAATCTATACCTGCTGTAGCGATTTGTATTATATCTGATAAGGAAATAGAAAAGGATGGAAGTTTGCATAATATTTTGGACTCTTATAATAAATTGATCATCTGATCGAAATTTTTGAATAGGAGACGAACGTTTCGTTGATAGATACACCGTCTAAAATGACTACACCTTTCTGTTACGCCCAGTACATTAACACCTATCGGTATTTGTTATTTGGTATTATCAAACTGACGCAAAGCTTTGTGCAATGTACGTACACATAATACGGACGTCCTGTTGCAATATACAGACGCCCAATGGCTATATACGGACGTCCTATTGCAATATACAGACGCCCAATAGCTGTATACGGACGTCCAATTGCAATTGTGATCATGATTGCATCATAATAATATATCATTTATAATTTTCCGAGCGGTTTCCTTCGCAGAGAATACATTTTACTTGGTCACACCTTACTTTATATTCACAATTCATTAAGGCATGCTCTCCAGCACATTTGATACATTAAATACTTGTTTAATGAAATATGAAGATAGTTTGAGACTCGGGGAAGAACTTTGAATACTTTTACCTCTGAAATCATCTCCTAAGGGGTAAAAGAAGAATAAAAGCTTGTATAGGAAATCTATACCTGCTGTATCGATTTGTATTATAATTATCTGATAAGGAAATAGAAAAGGATGGAAGTTTGCATAATATTTTGGACTCCTATAATAAATTGATCATCTGATCGAAATTTTTGAATAGGAGACGAACGTTTCGTTGACAGATACACCGTCTAAAATGACTACACCTTTCTATTACGCCCAGTACATTAATACCTATCGGTATTTGTATTTGGTATCATCAAACTGACGCAAAGCTTTGTGCAATGTTATTATTTTACACATAATACGGACGTCCTATTGCAATATACAGACGCCCAATGGCTATATACGGACGTTCAATAGCTGTATACGGACGTTCAATAGCTGTATACGGACGTTCAATAGCAGAATACGGACGTTCAATTGCAATTATGATCACGATTGAAGATAGACGGTACTATATGACTGTAAGCTACCAACTGTAAACAGAAAGCACGATTCTCAGTATATTTTCATTTTTTTTAAATTGTATTTATTAAATTACAAAATCTACCAAATTTCACTAAAGTTTTTAGTAGATAGGTATGTAAACCTAACACATATTTAAATAAATGGGTATTTAACTTTAAGTAGTTCTTGGAAAACCGAGCATCCTTTATAATTTGACGGGCGGTTCGTTTCCAGGGAACATCCAACACATTTTACTTGGTCAGACCTTACTTTATGTTCGCAATTCATTAAAGCATGCTGTCCAGCACATTTGATACATTAAATACTTGATTTATAAAATATGAAGATAGTTTGAGACTCGGGAAAGAACTTTGAATACTTTTATCTCTGAAATCATCTCCTAAGGGGTAAAAGTAGAATAGAAGTGTGTATAGGGAATGTATACCTGCTACGAGTATATCGATTTGCAGTATATTTGATAAGGAAATAAACAAAAGGTGGAAGTTTGCATAACCGTTCTACCGATTGTACAGGGGAAACAGATAGGTTTGGTCAATTTTCAGGACGTAAATTATCTCATGAAACACAACAAAAACTTTCTCCAAGACACATAGGTTGAAATTCGAAAACAAATGTTTGGACTCCTATAATAAATAGATCAGCTGATCGAAATTTTTGAATAGGAGACCAACATTTGGTTTTTGGGATCTATCTTATGTTTTATGGTAAATTTGTCCAGTTTCGTTGATAGATTATTGGTTTTAAATGACTACACCTTTCTGTTACGCCCAGTACATTGGTACCCATCAGTATTTGTTATTTAGTATCGTCAAACTGACGCAAAGCTTTGTGCTATGTACGTGCACATAATACGGACGTCCTATTGCAATATACAGACGCCTAATAGCTGTATACGGACGTTCAATTGCAGAATACGGACGTTCAATAGCAATTATGATCATGATTGAAGATATACGGTACTATGTGACTGTAAGCTACCAACTGTAAGCAGAAAGCATGGTTCCCAGTATTTCTTAGTTTTTTAATCATAATAAATATGAAATTACAAAATTTTCCAAATTTCATTAGAGTTCTTCAATAGGTGTTGCGTGAAAGATAAGACATTCATTGACCATTCAATCCATTAATTGATAATAATAATTAATATGTGTTAATTATTGTTAATAGTTATGTGTTAATTATGTGTTTAATAGTTATGAGATTGGTATCAACAGAAATAATCCCGATAGTTGTGTCGGTGAACGGTTTAGTCCCAAAGAGCCTCTCACAAAATCTCGAGAGGCTCGGCGTCAATAGCAAGTCGGTGACCGATGCAGAAAGCGGTCTTGCTTGACAATGGCCCGTATAGTTCGTCGGTTTCTTTCCCATTAGGCTCCACCACTCCGGCTGACTGTTGCGGACCTCGTCGGAGTGCGTCCTGCCGCCTTCCGATGCGAGGCAGTGTTATATCCAAAATAATAATTAATAAAAAGAAAGTAATATTGAATAATTCAACATTAAATGTATTTTTATTTTATATTTAAAAATGTAATTTATAAGAGTAATAAATGAATAATGAATAATAATTATGATAATTAATAGAATAATTATAAGGTAGGCAAGTAGTCGTATGTTATTACACGTGGGGTATCCGGCATCCGTATATAGATTATAGATATAAAACTAACAAATGTTTAAATATATGAAATGTTGAAATTGTGTGTCACAAGCAAGCGGTAGGTATCTAAAGAGATGATAAAAGTAAATCTGGCAACGTCGCATTCCCCAAAGTACCTACCATCCTGTCAGGACGTTACATAATCGATGCCATGGCTGAAGTACCACCTATATATCCTGGATGCCTGTCATGTATCATTATGGTTCGGGGTTCAAAAATGTCTGGGCATAACTGCATGACGAATATCTCGAAAAATTTAAATATCAAAAAATGATGTACCCCACGCAGCTAGAAATAAATAATTGGTCAAGTGCGAGTCGGACTCGCGCACGAATGGTTCCGTACCATTATCTATGCAACATAAGGCAACGTTATTAGTGTCGAGCAAGAAACGGTAAAAAAATCATGTTTGTTGTATGGGAGCCCCCCTTAAATATTTATTTTATTTTATTTTTAGTATTTGTTGTTATAGCGGCAATAGAAATACATCATCTGTGAAAATTTCAACTGTCTAGCTATCACCGTTCTTGAGATACTGGGTACGGAACCCTAAAAATCATGTTTGTTGTATGGGAGCCCCCCTTAAATATTTATTTTATTTTATTTTTAGTATTTGTTGTTATAGCGGCAATAGAAATACATCATGTGTGAAAATTTCAACTCTCTAGCTATCACCGTTCTTGAGATACTGGGTACGGAATCCTAAAAATCATGTTTGTTGTATGGGAGCCCCCCTTAAATATTAATTTTATTTTATTTTTAGTATTTGTTGTTATAGCGGCAATAGAAATACATCATCTGTGAAAATTTCAACTCTCTAGCTATCACCGTTCTTGAGATACAGCCTGGTGACAGACGGACGGACGGACGGACGGACGGACGGACGGACGGACGGACGGACGGACGGACGGACGGACGGACGGACGGACGGACGGACAGCGAAGTCTCAGTAATAGGGTCCCGTTTTTACCCTTTGGGTACGGAACCCTAAAAAACTAAGCAATATTCATCAAAACATGTTAGACAAAGTAAGGGGAACCCGGGGACGTCGTACTGATGGGCTTTGTGCATGACGCCAAAATGATTCTGGGATGTAAATATATATATATATACTAGCTGACTCGGCAAACGTTGTTTTGCAATACTAAAAAAAAAAGTTTTGAAAAATAGATGTTGGCTGATTCTCAGACCTACTGAATATGCATGTAAAATTTCATAAAAATCGGTCAAGCCGTTTCGGAGGAGTACGGTAACTAACACTGTGACACGTGAATTTTATATATAAGATATATATATATTTAGATATCGGATAGCTTCGGCGTGTTGGCCAGCCAGCCTCAGCTTAGCAGCGGGCCTTCGAACCACCTGCTTCTCGGCCCGCGGGCCGCCCCAGTCCTCGGTGCCTACGCGGGCTTAAATTGCACTCTAGTGTAGGGCAAACAAGACTACGTAAAGTCAACAACGTGCAAAACCGTTTCAGACGCAAAATTTTGTGGCTAGTTGAACTTTAGTTTATTCGACGTATCGAAAATCGGAATATCGTTTTTCGGAACGAGAACTCTTCGAGCATTTGACTCTTCGGACAAATGAAAATCGGAAAAATAACAAATCGGATTTATGACTTTCGGTAAAATATATTTCGTGATTTTGAATAATAGACATTAAAATTTTTCGGTATTATGAAATTCGGACTTTTGAAAATCGGGATTTCAAAATTCGGAATAAAGTTTTTCAGAATTTTTGGGTGTTCCCATTAATTTGGTAAACTAATGTACTATGCGTGTCTGGCAAGTCTGCATCTCATAATATACAAAAATAATCATCCATTACTAACCTGACATACGTTGGAAAAATGTCTACACTGTATGTATTCAAAAAACCAAAGTTAAGTACGCCTGATAGAAATATTAAAAATAAACAAGCAGTTAACATCCAATGAGGACTGCTATTAATGCAAAATGCTGCACCAGCACCCAGCAACTGAAATATACCAAATTAATTAAAAATAATCCCCAAATCAAAGTCAATGTCAAATTTATAGTCAAAGTGATCAAATTCAAAGTCAAAGTCAAACTCAATGTCAAAGTCTAATTCAAAGTCAAATATTAATATTTCAGGTAAGCAAGATTAACATGCTCTTTTAAAAAGTCAGAAGCTAGGCGTCTGTTCCAAAAGTGAATCCTATGAAGTGGAACAGATAAGAAACGCCATGGGATTTTTTTCATTGTTATGTTTTTCAATTCGACATAATTATATTTCACAACGAAAATGGTAATGCAATGTGAATATAAGGGCTACTCCCAATAGAGAAAACGGACAAGGCCCAGCAGAAGGCATCCGTAGTGAAATGTCCGTGTGATAACGGAATACAAGTGTCTTAACCCTGTTTTCTTCCCAGGGTTGCTGTGTGATGCAGCTAATGGATCTTGTAAGTAGATAACACCTTTTGTAAGAAACAAAATACTCGAAATTAAACTGTATGCCAACACGCTTGGTTAGCGCGGCATGAGTAGACAAAAATTCTCCCATTTTGGAGGAGCCCCTGTCCCTTGCGGAGGATAAAATAAACTATTGAAATCCACGAAATTTAAGTGTAATTTTTACCTGTAATCCAATGAAAATTGCCTTTCTTCCAATGCACTTAAGTAAAACGCTCATGCAAATATTGAGCGCTGCCAATATAACACTAATACTAAACACCATAGTCATGGCAATATCGTTCATTGCACATTCAGTATTCTGAAAAATATAATACAGTATTTGAATTGCAAAGGATTTTGGTAGCTAGAGCAGCAAAATACTTTTTTTCCTCGGTATAATGTCAGAGACACAATTTAGGTATTTGCCTTAGGTATTGCTATCAATATATTTACTATAGTATCCCTATTTCCGAGCGCCGCGCTGAAAGAACAAATTTTAATGTAGTTATGGCAGATTTTACTTACAAATTCTTTAAAAACAAGACGTTTTGTAGTCCGCTGCATTCTTCGCGAAAATCAAACCGATTTAAATGTTTTTAATATAAATTAATATCACTTACTTCCTTTACTACAGTTGAGTTCTGAAAAATCCTAATCATATCGCATATAGTGAGGTCGGAGCCACCATCCTGTACCGATATCATAAACGCGTTCACGATGAAAGGAAGCCATACCATAAAAGAATTTATACTGGAAATAAACACAAAGTTAGCTAAACAGACGCTACAGTTCGAAGGCGTACCTAAAAATATAAAAAAAACCGGTCGTACGAGTTGGACTTGTACACGAAGGGTTCCTACATACGGAATCCTACGTCCCGACACCAAATAACGGGATAGCCGGAGGAATAGGAAAATTATGATGATGACTATGTTATAAGAATCAACAAACTGTATTTCAGCTATCGTTTCTATATTCCTATTACCGTTCCAAAGATAAAGCCTGGTGACAGATAGACGGATGGACGGGCCGACAGTGTAAGAAATGTGATCTCATTTTACCTTGTGGTACGGATACCCTAATATTAATCTTCTAATATATAAAATTCACGTGTCACAGTGTTAGTTACCGTACTCCTCCGAAACGGCTTGACCGATTCTTCTCAAATTTTGCATACATATTCAGTAGGTCTGAGAATCGGCCAACATCTATTTATCAAACTTTTTTTTTAGTATGGCAAAACAACGTTTGCCGGGTCAGCTAGTATAAGTATAAATATGTATCTTTGTCTAGAACTCACCAAATATAGTTTATAACAAATAGACTTGAGAGTAGAATCGTATACTTTAAGAGTGGTGGTTTCAACATGGGTACTGTCTGCGCTATGATAGATCCGAAGAAACCATTGTTTAATGTAGATATACTGTCTTCGTCTAAGACTAGAACATCAACCTAGAATGAAGAATATTCATTTTATATTATGGGAAGATTGGCACTGCATTGTGTACCCAGTAATTACAAAGCAAACATAGTATTATAAGCAGCTGTTGCCCGCGACTCTGTGGAATTTAGAAAATTTTCCCCGTTTTTGCAAAATATATCACTACTGATTCGCTCCTATTGGTCAAGATTAATGTTATATAGCCTATAGCCTTCCTTAATAAATGGACTATCTAACACAAAAAGAATTTTTCAATTCTAACCAGTAGTTCCCGAGATTAGCGCGTTCAAACAAACAAACTCTTCAGCTTTATAATATTAGTAGGTATAGAAGTGAGTTGCTACTACTGCTTTTCTTTCGTGGGAAACGTATAAGACACTTATTGTTGCGAAAAAAGGTGTGTACTGCGTGTAGTGTATCCAAATTAATTCAAACTTAACCCTAGAAAGATAATCTTATTTAGATGTACGGAAAAGATAATCATGCGTGAAATGCACACATGTCTTTTATCTGGTTATATGTTGAGATATATTTATATATTGAATAAAATATGTGTTATAATACATTACCACACTTATATAAATAAAAAAAAAACTATAAATAATTTATTTATATTTATTTATTTGCACAAAAAAAGAACTATTTTGAAACCTCTTTAAAAAGTACCAAAAAATATGAATGTTCGTTTTTTCACCATTCAACTACTTTATCACTAAAATAGCCACACCCTTTTATCACAAAAATAACGTTAACAAATCATCATTTTCCTGCCCATATCCCACTGCTGGGACTTAGCAAAACTTGTGGTTTTCTTCCGTGCTTTTTTGTCTGCCGTCATATTGGTATTTACTTATTTTTTCTATTATTTTCTCTTCCATATTTTCGGTCCATTATTACTTCTTTTGGTCTTCGTCTACTCCTGATTACTTCCAAAATTATTTGCAAAACACTCATAATAATAATTACCGTTCTTTCATCTCATTAGATGACCATATCAAGACAGCTTCTCATTTATTACTCTCTCTATCACTGACATCACTCTTAGACTATATATTCATTCTTTTTTGGTCTACTCATGTTATACTGTATATACAAAAGTCATAAAAGTTAAAAACTCAAATAATATTTAAAGCTAAGATTCCGTTAAGAAGCCGATAAGAGATCTGATTTTTCGACAGCAGGTCTGTACTTTTTTCTTCCAGCTCTAAATTTCCTGATATAGTCTTCTCGCAGCAGATGTTCTGTCTAGTTTTAATATATAAAAGCTTCCCTTAACGCTCTGCATTATTGTCTTCACTGTTGGGATCTGGTGCTTGACCAATATTGGCCTCATGGGCGAATTCAATTTTTCTTAGTAAAAGAGCGACCAGACTGCTGCTTTCCATTAAATACCTACTTCCCATTGTTTTTTAATTCTATATTGACATTTTTAACAATAAACAATAATAAAAAAATAGATTTAAAGCATAAAAATATGACAAATAACAAAATCATCATATACATTTTAGTCTTAAAAGTCACGTTAAAGATAATCATGCATACTTTTCACGCATACAGGCGTCATATGTTTGTATGTTTCTCGGTAGCTTTTAGCTCCAATAGAAATGTCCTAAACGCACAAACACGAAATCCCGCTATTTTGGAAGAGAGCATTTTTTCTAAAGCCGATGCGTGAATTTGACGCAGATTATCTTTCCAGGGTTAGTAAATTAATTAATACTTACGGGAAAATCACTGGTACATTTCTTATTATTTATAGCATAAATTCCTTTCAAAACTTCAAGTGCTTCTTCATTTTTGCCAACGGAAAGGAGATATTTTGGACTCTCGTAAGCAAAAGCTGCCCCAAGAGCACTGATAGCACTTGGAAACGCGTAGATCAGACATAGCACTCGCCAAGAGTTAAAGTTTATATTTAATAATGGTATATAATATGATATCTTGAGTGGTAAGACAGGCATTGCTATTACTAAAAGTGAAGAAAAGATTAGAATCAGCACAACAAACACAAACTAATGCGAACTAATTAGGCAACTAATATAAAATTTCCCTTTAAGTCCCATTCTAAGCCCATAAAACTTCTATCCCAAGAGTTTATTTAGTCTACTAATACTACGATGTCAGCCGTATTTGTATAAAGTATTGTTTTTAGTTGCTATATTTTACGAAAAATTATCTACCAAAATTTTGTGTACTGCATTTTTGGTTGCCCGTTACTTAAATGCAAATAACTCACTTGCCATACTGCCTGTAGATGTTAGAAATATACTGGTTATTAAAATAACTAGAGAGCTCCTTTTAGCAACAGGTGTACACTCACTTAAAAAGGCTGTAGATAAAGCAAACGCACCGGCAACGCTAGGATATAATAGAACAGATTAATAAAATTAACTATGTCTAAATTTTAATTAAGACTTTTAAGAGCAAACAATAGACATACAATGATTTAAAAGAACAACTAGAATTAAAACTGTAATATAATAACGAAAAGGTTTAATGATTCACTTCTATGCTCTCTCAAATTATAAGGCCAGTAGGTCTAAATTTTTACTGGAAATATCTTTAATATTACATCTTTGGGCCTATGAAATATACTTAATTTGCTGTTTGCACCAAAATTAAGAAGCCTTTTATATGAATGTCCAAAGAACAATAATTATGATCAAAAGCAGAACAAGGGCTTACGATGCTGAGGACAGTAATTTGAGTAAACACAGCACTATCCAGTTAGGAGAGAATGCTGCAAGAGATCCAGCAACAAAACTCATTGTCATTGATATCACCAGGATTTTCCTTCTTCCTCGTGTATCAGCTAGGTATCCCCAGATGTGAGATGTAGCAATGATACCTGATTAAATTGAAATGAAAAAATACATACTGGTTCAGATTTATTTATGCAATCTATTTGTGGTATATTTTAGCGCTTACCAGCTAAAGGCATAGACGCTACAAGTCCCTGTTCTGTATTTGTGGTGTTAAGCTCACAAACGCTGGCTGGAACCAGATATGAGACACCGAAAATCTCAAAAGCCATCCCCATGATGATGCTACCGCAGAGCAGGAACATACCCAAATTGAAGCGACCATATCCTAATAAATGAAATGAAGTCGATTTTAAAATTCTGAGATTAGCGCGTTCAAACAAACTCCTTAGCTTTATATTATTCATATCTGGAAACTCCAAGTCACTTTTAGTGATTGAAAATATAAATCTTTATTAGTAAAAATAAAAATAGATTATAGAAAACGTAGTCTAAAACCTAAAATAATAATGTAACCTAAGAAAGAAATCTATTAAAAGTGTGAGCATTATATAATCTTATATCTTACCACTTGCACATAGTAAATATTTACAATTATACAATCTCTTGAACAAATGTTCACAGTGATAATAAGTACTCCTACAATCATACTTGCTATGATATTACAATGATGTTATGTTTAAAAACACATCTTTTTAAATATTTGTTATTCTTCTAGATATTTCTTTTATTTTTAATTAATTAATAAGTTTATTTATTTATTGATTTAATACAATGAACATCTCAAAGCAAAATATAACATGTGTAACTCTAAGACAAAAACAAAACATTAACCACTAGCATCAAAACTAGGCCGAGCCTGTATCTTAGATGTCAGTTTCTCCTAGATTTAAAAACAAGTCTTTTGTGTATCTAATGATGATCTAATTTTGTGATGTAATGATTTACCTACGCTAGAAGTATAAAAGTAATTTTACAAGTCTCTCATCTTAATTAATTCTAACGAAGACAATTAATTATTTTCAAGCCCATGCAAGAACATTTTTCTATATTAATAGTTATTTAAAATTAGACTTACATAATAAGGTTTCCAGTATTAGGTGATATGTTGTTAACTGGTTAAATTCGGATCACCACCATAATTAATAGTTTAAACACTTCAGAAAGTGACAATTAATAGACCGTTTATAATTTTTATTTATGAGCTTATGCTGGTGTAGTATGGTTATCCATACTACTAGTCCACTTTGTTCATTCGAGATTTTAACAAAAATTTTAAATTTATGATATCTAGATCGACACAAACAATATGTTTTGTATATAATACACATATTTCTACTTTTATCAATGATTTGAACTAAAAAGCACATATTGTTACTCCATACAAAATTTTTATTTCGATAAGAACATTTACGAGTATTACAAGAAATTAAATGTGAAGATACCCGCAATTCATGTTCAAGTGATCAGCTGCTGCGGTCTCACAGCTAAAACTATAAACTTTGCACATTTTAATTCATTATATTTATTAATATTAAGATCCAAAATAAATTTAAATTTAGAGTCTTTACTTAATTCTATTGTGTAACTATTATGTATAAATACAAATAATACTATTAGAAGGGAATTTCAGAATTTTATAATGTAATTTTACTGATATAGTTGTTCTTTAAATTAAGAATTTATTACTAAATGTTAAATCATGTTTTGTTTTATTAAGATGTATACACATAGCCAAGCGTACCCCAGCACATCCCCACACACACAAAAACATAAGATGATATTAAAAAATTTACATATACACTCAGCGCATACACTCAGTTTGAGTATCCACAGCAGGTATTGGCTCATGCATATCAATGTTAATGGCTACATCCGAGTCTGCCATTGTCTGTTTCAAGTCACTAGTTAACGTTGTAAGTATTTTCGGCATCTTCAACAATAAACTTGTAGATGTTCGAAGTTTATGCTGACAGCAGCCGTGTATTCACTACTTAGAACTGGTTTTACTAGCGTACCTACATAAAATCTATTACACGTCTTATCGCAATGACTGTTCGAAGGAGAAGGTTCACATTTTATTTTATATTTTTAATCTTTAGATATCTACTACTGGCTACTGGCGGTTGCCAACGTCACCAATGCCTTCTGAATTATTTCACCCTTTAAACTTAGATCACTAAACTTCCTTATTATATCGATTATCGTGCCGCAGCACATCTATCTACCAAAAGCGTCTTTGCTAGATTGGTCTTTCATAAGTAGTTCATTATTGTGGATCAGCATAAGGTACCATAAATGATAACAGGTTTTTCACTTTCTTCTTTCTATTTAAGGGGCATTTTAGGATCACAAATGGTGGAGACAATTTGTGCCCTGCCACTGTTTACTCCATCCTGCATTATTCACCTAACTTCTCAAATCAATAATGCAACGTCGGTTTTGCAATACCAAAAGGATTCGTCACGTTGTTTCATATTCAGAACGAAATTTCCGGAATTTGTATAAGGACGTAAAAACCTGCGTGCTGGTTTTTCATTAATTGTTAATAAAAGTGTTTTAAAAAAATCGCCCATGGTTGAAGCGAGGGTTGCAATTATGTATTTTTCTTATAATAACTAGGAAAGTAAGAAATAAGAGAAGAAGTAAGATATATGAGTGTAAATGAAGCCCAGGAAGTGTGTTAAAAGACGGCCTTCTTTGCCAGCCCCTATAGGGAAAAGGCGTGATGTTATGATGATGATGACGAACTAGGAAAGTGTGTGTTAAGTCTCTCGAGTCGAAATTACGTCCATATGTTTAGTTTTCATTGCAAACACACTTCTTTCTATAGGACTCATGATCAAAAGGAATCAGGAAAAACCGTAAAATATCATAATTATATGCTTTACCTGACATATTTAGAGCATCTTCAAAGAACACCTTCCTCACCTTTTGCGTCATTTTGGCTCGCGTTTATTTTCTTCGTTCGTATGTATGTAACAGAATACTTATAAGTAGTTTTCACCCCCTTCCAATCGTAGAATTGATCTGAAATTTTGCGCAGTTATCAAACACCTATGTCAAATTAAAAAAGAGACATCTTCAGAATCAAATTTTTTGACACTAACGAATATTAGAGTCAACATTTCCTCAACGTATCACCATACAGTATACGATATCTCCTCTTCTGCGTAAATATTTTATATTATATAAATATTGCTCGGTTACTTACATATTCAACAAGTATGGGTTCCGTAGCATTTTCTTTCTTATAATCTACAATTTTAATAATTTTGGTTGATTTCGCTTCCAATTACGAGTGGTACCTACGGTGTGTCCGTAGAAGATATTTAATTATTAGTCAATCTTATTTACGCTAGACTGTGTTCTCGTTCCTTGTCATTTTGTTACTAAGCAACTTATCATCTCGCCAAATCGTTTTACAGGTTGATAAAACCTGACATGTGTTCTTGTCTGACACTTCTCTAACACTTCTCAATCTTGTTCTAGACATTCTGCTTATTTGGAAACTCTTAAACCAACCTTTCTTTCTTTTCTTTGCCTTTCTTTACTAGCTTTATTTATATCTTTCGCAATATCTATGTAATAATCTATTTATCGGAATCTTTAAAAGTAATTTTCACTCGCGTGCAATAGTCGGATTGACCTAAAAATTGTAAAGACTGGTGACACTGCAATACTACAAAAAAATATTCAGGATTTTCAAGCGTTCTGTTATTAGCTTCATTCGTAGGTATGTATTTGTCAATTATTCTTATACCGATTAAGATTCCTAAAAGTACCTAATCTAGGAATCTAAATCGATAATAGAATAATTTGTTTAAATTTTTAACTGTATGCAAAAACATTATGGTACCCTGATCTTAAGATAAGCATATCAGAGTGACAAGAATACTCTGACGTGTGAAATTAAATAGGTACATAATAAGTATATTTTATGTAAGACAATATTTTTGTTAGGTATATGATATTGACCTAGCACTTATTCCATTCTTTTAATGAAATTAAATAGATAATAGAATACTCTGACGTGTGATAATAAAAATAAATAATAGAATACTCTGACGTGTGAAATTAAATAGGTACATAATAAGTATATTTTATGTAAGACAATGGTGTCGATTCTACGTCCACAACTAAACTTAACTTAACTAAAAAATGAAAACAACTATTGCTGTATATTGATTATTTGGCTGTTTTGTTGTGTAATTTTATATTAATTACAATCGTTAATCTATAATAAACAGATTTGCTAACAAGAAAGAATCGTTAACATTACGGAATGGTGTTATTGACACAATCAAATTTCATTTTTTAGTTAAGTTAAGTTTAGTTGTGCGCGTAGAATTGGTACCATTATTTTTGTTAGTTATATGATATTGACCTAGCACTTATTCCATTCTTTTTACATCTTTTAGCATGTCGTAGGGGACTAAAATGATTCTCATTTATAAGAATTACCCAATGATGAGGCTAATAAGGGCAAAGATTTACCATGGGTGTTGACGTTTAAAATTGAGGACAAGTAACTTCAGCCTGGCTAAATCGTACTTCATAGAATAATGACGTATCATAGGACGTATAGCCTGTATCATAGTCACACATAGTTATATTTTCATGTACACATAGATATGTAAGTGGGTTCAAGCCGGCTGAGTGATGTAGCTAGGCTTGTTGAAAAAATATCGGTACATCGATATAATATATCTTTAAATATCGGCGATATTTAATTTTTCGATATATCGATGTATCGATGTAAAATTTCAAGTATCGAAATGGTATAACAATCTAAATTTTTTGAGACCGAAAACCAAGTAGGTACCTACCTATTTTCTATATAGGTATTAACATTATTTTTGACAAATTACTTGTTGTCTTTTGTTTTGTTTTTTTGGTTGACTCTAGATTTGATGCTTCTTAATTAAAATTTTATGTCGAAACCTTTTGAGTCCTATTCGCACTTACCCAGTTTTTTAATTTTGCCGATATATCGATATTTTTCAAATAAAATATCGAAGTCGATATCGATATTTTTATAAATATCGATATATCAATACATCGATATTTTTTTTCGTTTCCGACATCCCTATATGTAGCTATAGACACTATATCCGGTACATCTGTGAATAATACAGTGAACGGGGCAAGTCAAAGTCGACCACGAAATATTTAATGAATGTGCTCAAAATTAAACCTACATTTACTTTGATAGATAAGTTCAAGCCGTGAAACTATTTTAGGTTATGTTATGTGAATATTAAAAATCAACTCAACTAGTTTTATTTCAGACTAGCTGATGCCCGCTACTCCGTACGCGTGGAGTTTTAGATCTCCATATTTTTTAAATGATGGTGATAAACCTTCCCTGGGCTTTCACGAATATTTCAAGATCAAAATCACAAAAATTGGCCCAGCCGTTCTCAATTTGTAGCGAGACTAACGAACAGCAATTGATTATTATACATAAGATAGAAATTTATTTTATTATTGGTCGTGTGACGGTGGAGTCAACATAAAAGATCAAACAGAAACAAGATCTATCTATTAATCCAGGTATAAATCAATTTCATAACGAGTTGGACTCGCACACTGAGGGTTTCGTATCTACTATGTAGATTGAAAAGCGTAGATAAATTATAAACTATAGTTAATTTTGGCGTTGTAAATGTAGTGGATACATTTTAGGTGCCAAACCGTTGTTACACACACACACACACACACAACCACGCACACCAATCAATCAATCAATTCACAATAATAATTTCACAAAATAAAATCCTTTATTTGTGTAGTCCTAATATGTAAGTGCCAGAAAAATTTAAACGCAGTAGAACCTACTAATTACACAATTAACATTTTAATAGCGAGAATTTAAATCAATTAGCGCTATCTACATACGAAATACAGTTCTAGTTCCACCGAGGAATATGATAGTTCTACAAAATTATAATACTTAACTATACCATCTGCTAAAAAAATTACTAGTACCTACTCCTACTCCTACTAGTACTGTTAGTACTCCTCTATCTTTTATTTTTATAAAACAGCTAATCTAATGCAATATCTTTGGAATAAGTTTCGGAAATGCAAGCGCTATGTTGTGATTGTTACGTGTTAGATGGCGTTTTTACAAACTTCATGTTCTGATCCTGAATATGACCTTTGGAAAAATAATGTTTTCGCGTAATATGATAACAAATTTAAAGTTTTAGGATTTTTTCCAAAATCACCTGTATCTAGTCTAACTCTGAGCCCAATTTCAAGTATCTAGAGTAACGGTAAATAGGTACTACGCGTGTAAAGTTTGCGGGTAACAGCAGTGAAATATATAATACTTTTGGGCGAACTCTATACCAATAGAGAAATGGTTGTAAAAATGCAAAAGCGGTGCATAACAGCTATGTTCCAAATTAAAAGTACTACTTCATGTAAACCCCTTTTTATCGAACACAAAATTCTGACACTACCCTGCCTTTAAATTATGGAAGTAGCATTGTTTGTCAGAGGTAATGCTCACTTATATTCATTACTATCAAGCAGTGGAACTCGACCCTGTCGTGATAATCTCAGACTTTGTAGTCATCCCGCAAAAACAGCTTTGCTACATAAAAATGTTATGTGCAAGGCTCAATTAATATATAATAAAATTCCAAATATAATTAAACATTAAAAAAATGTACTACACGGCCAGTGCCCAGGAGCAACTATAATTTTTTTTTTAAAGTGCACTAATAGGGCAACTTTTTGAAATAATAAGCACTGGCCGTGTAGTACATTTTTTTTACACTACTTACGTCTAAAATGCATGATTTGTTAAAAACGAGAAATTAATTTTAAGTTTTTTATATTTATTGGTTTATTTTTTATTTATTTATTTATTTATTTATTTATTTTTGGGGTTTACATGAAAAAACACAATTAATAAGGAGCTGGAGCCATTAAAAAAAGAAATGGAGGATATAGCACAGTCAATGACCTTTATGAATGACAGATTTGAAGAAATTGAAAAAGAACAACTTTTGGCTAAGGCTAGTACAGGGAAATTAGAATTGGAGAACACAGAACTTAAAAAGGAAGTTGCAGATCTTACTATTCAAATTCGTAATTTGGATCAACACTCCCAAGCCAATAACTTAGAGATTCAATGTATGCCAGAGAGCAAAAACGAAAACTTGTATGATATTCTGATTCAACTTGGAAGAACAGTAAAATGCGAGCTCAAAGAACAAGATATCTTGAACTGTATACGTGTAGCGAAGATAAATTCGACGTCCACGCGCCCACGTTCTATAATCGCCCAATTGTCTTCACCCAGACTGCGTGATCAGTTCATGGCAAGTGTCATTAAGCACAATCAAGCAAATCCTCACGATAAGTTGAACAGCCACCACCTAGGCTTTACACTGAAAAAGTTTCCCATATATATAGTTGAGCATCTGTCGCCATTTAATAAAGCCCTTCACGCAGCCACCAGAATTAAAGCAAAGGAAAAACAGTACAAATTTGTGTGGGTGAGGAATGGCAAAATATTTGCAAGAAAATCCGAGGGTTCTGAGTGTATAGTAATCAAGAATATGAACAATCTTAACAAATTAATTTAATTTATTTTTACTTCTTGGATGCATGATTTATGTATATCTTTTTATTCAAAATTCAATAATTTAAATGTATACTATCAAAACTGTAGAGGTTTGCGAACTAAAACCAACGATTTTTTTTGTAATATTAGCTGTAACAACTATGACGTGGTTATCCTAACTGAAACATGGTTAAATAGTAGCATAGCAAGTCATGAGCTCTTTGACGATAGGTATGTGGTGTATCGTAGGGATCGTGAGACAACCGGTTTTAATCGAAATAAAGATGGGGGAGGGGTACTAATCGCAGTTTTAAAAACCATTAATTCAAAACGCATGAGTGGATGGTCTAGTAACTGCGAAGATATATGGGTTGTAATTGACGCTTCTACGACACACTTGGCACGCCGGATGGCTCTTTGTGCTGTCTACATGCCTGTGTGTATTGCTACACTCGAGCACTTTATTGAGCACTGTAACGTGGTCCTTGAAGGTGCTGATATGCCAACGTACATAATGGGCGATTTTAATCTCGGTAACATAGGATGGGACCTTGGAGGCGTGAACACATCCCTACCTAATGTATGCCGTCACTTTTTAGATTTTATAAGCGTTAATAACTTGCATCAACATAATAAAGTTCTGAATAAGTATGGTCGCATTTTGGATCTTTTGTTGACTACGAATCCGGCCGCACTATCGGTGCGGGAGTGTGGCTTTCCTTTAATAACCGAGGACAAATACCATCCACCCCTGGATATAGACATTTCTTTGGCAAGAAGTAATAATCTACCATACAATAAACTGACGACGAGGCTAAATTTTTATAGATGCAATTATGAGGAGATAAATAAATGTCTAAATGCGCAGGACTGGCAGCAGTATTTTGCTGGGGAACCGAATGTTGATGAGATGGTGGGAAAGTTCTACGATGTTTTGAATACAATAATAAATAAATATGTACCCAAATCTAACACCATGAAAAACCGTTACCCAGTTTGGTTCAATGGCACGTTGATAAAGGCACTTTTAGAGGAAAACAAATTGAGATTGCGTTTTAAGAAGTATAAAAACCCTTTGGATCAAATAGAGCTAAAAATAATAACCAAAACGCTGCTGCAGACTGGCGAAAGTCTTGCACCAAAAATATTTATTGAGTCTAGAAGCAGAAATGACTAATAACTCAAAATTATTTTGGTCTTACGTGAAGGCAAAAAGAGGTGGCTCTAGCACCTATCCACTGACTCTGACAGACGGACAAACTGAATCCTCAAACGGTCCTGATATATGTAATCTGTTCGCTAAACATTTTTCCTCTATATATGTACAAGACGATGATTCCAGTATATATGAGCCCAACTCCAATTTTTCTATGTCACTTATAAACAATGGCCAGTGCTTGTCAAATCTGGTTATTGATCACGACAATCTGCTACGTAAGCTAGAAACTATAGACGAACGAAAGAGTGCTGGTCCTGACGGTATTCCACCTATCTTTATTCGCAGCTGTGCGTCTGCACTTGTTACCCCACTTCTGATGATCTATAACAGATCTTTGTCGTCGTGTGTTTATCCTGCAGAATGGAAGATAGCAAAAGTCGTGCCAATACATAAATCGGACGGCAAGGAATTTGTTATGAACTACCGACCCATTTCTATAATATCGACCTTTGCTAAAGTTCTCGAATCTTTGATCTGCCCATATGTACAGCGTTATTTTAAGCAATATCTTAGTGAGTGTCAACACGGTTTTGTACCATCTAGATCCACAGCATCCAACCTATTAACTTTCTCAGAATCTGTGACCGAGGCAATTGATAGAAACACTCAATATGACGTAATATATACAGATTTTAGCAAGGCGTTTGACAAAATGTCTCACAACATATTGCTGTCCAAGTTGCTGACATATGGGATAGCCGGCAACCTCCTGGGATGGTTTGAGTCGTACCTAAAAGAACGTGAATTCTTTGTTGTCCTGAATGGGTTCAGTTCTCTGAGATATCGTATAACCTCTGGTGCACCCCAGGGCTCTCACCTTGCTCCGATTTTGTTCAATTTATTTGTAAACGATCTTCCTCACATACTCCATCATTCTGAGTGTTATATGTACGCAGACGATCTGAAATTTTCTAGAAGAATTGAATCTACACAAGATGCTTCACTGCTACAAGAAGATATAAACCGACTTGTTTGTTGGTGTGAGAGTAACAAGATGCAATTGAATACTAAAAAATTTTTCTATATGAAATTCTCTCGGCAAAAACAGAATGTTGATTCAAACTACTTTATCAATGAGATGAAGATACAAGAAGTAGAGTTTATCAAGGAACTGGGTGTTACATATGACAGACAAATGACTTTCCTACCTCATATTGAAAATGTAATTCGTAAAGCGTCTAAGATGCTGGGGTTCGTAATTCGAAACACGAAGGGGCTAAAAAACAGCAGAACCAAGATCATATTGTATAACAGTCTGGTGCGCAGCATTATGGAGTACTGTTGTATTGTATGGAGACCTCACTATGCTGTGCATATGCTTCGCCTGGAACGTATTTATTTATTTATATTTTGTTTATTGTCGCTTTTAAATTTCCGTGCACCATCGAGGTATCCCCGATGTCGTATAACACCACTGTATCCACCTCTCAGAAGAACAGTGCTCGGTTCGAACTCGCCGATATCCAGAATTTGTAAAGCTATAAACAGTTGTTCGGATCTTGTGGATGTTCATCGTGACAGCTATCATAAGGCTCTAAAAACTTTTGTTGCGTGTATGGATGACATGCCATGACTTGTTATGTGAGTTATTAGTATTAATAAGTTAATGTGACATTTTTATAACATAATTAATCAATTTTAATATAATAATAATTATAATTAATCAATATCTTGACTGAATGTAGGCATAATATCTTTGGAATTCTTCATGTTGTAATACTGTTGAATAATCTTTGTTCTATAATAACCGCTATGCGCAAGCGGTGTTAATCTATAATTAATTGGTTGTACCACCCTTTATATTTTATCTTTTCTTGTCTGTGAATGTATTGTACAATCGACTGTTGATTAACCTAATAAATAAATAAATAATTAAAACGAAAATGCATGTGCTAGTGCTAGTACTCGCCTGTACAACACAAAAAACACACTCAAAAATAATGTCATTTGTCGAAGTTACATTCTCATTTATAAAATATTTATCGATTTTTTACAAAATAATAAAAAAAATCATATTTCCGAAACCAATGGCTAAAAATGGTTAATTTTTTTTTATATGATATGTGAATACTTGAACTATAACCACCTTAGCGTTGGACCACCATTTACGCCACACCCTGTATATTATCTTGCTTCTGTAATATATTAACTTGTATAAATCACTTACAGCAAGTATATAAATGCATATTTATTATAAATAAAATATTATAAATTTGTTTGAAATTTTGTCAACATGTTGACGCAAGGGGTTGCCAATTTTAGTTTTATTATTATACATTACGGAATTGTGTTATTGACACTATCGATTTTCATTTTTTAGTTTAGTTAAGTTTAGTTGTGCACGTAGAATTGGAACCAATGAAGGAATTTACATAAATACATATTCATAGAGGCATGAAAAATATAACCTCTCCGTAACAGATGGACCAAAAAGCAAAAAAGTTGATAAATTTCAACTGTTTTAAACAAAATAATTCCAAGCTCGTAACGTTATAAAGATTTAGAAGTAGATATTTAGAAAATATAATTAAATTACGACCATTTTTGAGCATTTTTGACTTACTCGAGGAAATTACAACCTTTTTTTTTGGCTGCTTTTTTTTTGCTAGTCGTCCGGTTATACGGACGACTAATATTCAATATTTGTCCGGTTATCGGATGAATAAAATATATTAATCGTCCGGTTATCGCATTATTACGCATTATCGCTGATGCTGTTGTTTTCATCAAATTAGAAGGCTGTTGATAATCGCACGACAATCGTATGAATAAAAAATAATTATTTATACGACTACTTTATTATTTGTACTAATTACGTTTCATATAACTTTAGAAATTAAATAAAATAAGGTTTTCGAAATAAAAAAAAAAAACCCTAACCTAACCTTCACTCGGTTAGCTTCGAGATCTAATAACTCCGCTCCGCTAACTAGCTGCTCCGTGGATAGTGTCGAAAAAGATTTTCACTTTTTTCACGAAAAAAATTCTTAGTAATAAATTTAATAATAAAAAAATAATAATATCCGTATGAATATACCTACTCATTAAAAAAAAATGCCGTACAAATAGTCGCATCCACGATTGTTACCGGACGATTCATTAATTTTAATCGTCCGATTATCGGACGATTAGACACTTCGTTTTTTTTTACTTCTTTTTTTTCTACTTTTAGTTACTTCCTATTGCCCTAGGGACTTGAAAATTGGCATGGACTCACCCTATATAGTACCTACTGATATGAGGAAAAATCAAAATCCTTGTAATTTGCCATCAGATCATGAAACAATATTATTATTTTATGAATAGGAAGTTTACATACTACTAGCGCTAGTGGCATAGCGGCGATTTTACTAGCAACTCCTTCTATCGTGAAATATTTACGAAATCGTAAGTGTGAGAGACCAACTAATAACAAAGAAAAAATAAAACAATATAAAGTAGTTTATCACAGTTATGTTATAACCTATGTATAATTTCATAAAAATACAGCCCTAGAAATATATACTGACATCACTGTAGACAATAATAATGTAAACACATTTTATTGAGCATATGAGGCATTTCGTAGTCAACTTTATTTTGTTGACGGTCTATCTGCAGGTAAAAAGAAACACACCACGACACCACCTGAAAAACAAACATATCAAAATTCAAAAACATGTTGATAATATTTGGTTTGAATGCTTTCAAAATCGCAATTGGTCATAAATGAAAAATCCAGCAGTTTTAGGACTTGCGTTTTTGTCAACGTTTTGTAACGAGTTGCGTTTTCGACAGTTCAGTTCAGTTTCGAATTTCTAGTTACCTACTGTTACTTGAAAAATTATAATTCTTATCTAACTAATTACGTATGAGCTTCGTTCGGTTTTGTTACTACCTTTGGTTTCATTTTACTAATAGCGTAAAGAGTTTACCCAAATTTTGTGTTTATCAATCATTTGAGTAAATTATATTGCTACACGCACATTAATTATACCAGATAGTACATAGACGGTCAATTTTAAATATATGTAACTATAGCCAGGCTAAAAGATACTTCAGCGTTTAATAAAATATGATATTATTGTGATTTGTAGTTTTCGCAAACTACAAACGTCACTATTACAATAAAGAAAACAAGTTTCTGTTTGGTAGAGACATTGATATTACAACATCAAATCGACGATCAAATTGTGGCATGAGCGTAAAGTCGTCTGAATAATGTAACCATAGAGACTACATCTGGAAAATCTGCGTTTGCACGTACTATAATCAATGATATTGTTGTAAACTTACCAAAAACGAACACAGACCATGCGTAAAATGTTGCTTCACAATAGGAAGTGATGATGTTACCAATGACGCTCACACCAATCAATGCTGATAGACGTGCAACCATCATACTTAAACTTGTCGCCAGCCCTCTAGAATAATCATTTAATATCATACAAGCTGTTGCCCGCAACTCCGTACACGTGGAATTAACAAATTATACAAAAAAGCCATCCTCTTGAGCCACTGTATCTATTAAAAGAAATCTCATCAAAATCCAATGCGTAGTGTTGCAGATATAAGCTCACATAGGGACATTCACACAAAAATAACGAATCTGGTTTATAGTAAGTAAAGATGAAAAATGTACATACCTGTAAGCAGTAGGATACAAATTCGCGAAATATTGTGAAATGCATCCAATTCCTAATGGAGTAATCTGTAGCAGAGTGAAGAACACCATATTTGCTATAGGATTCTTAACGTTTACGAGGAGTAGACTGACTGCAGATGTGATCAACACAAGTATGAGTAATAGCCGAGGTCTAGAAGCGATTTTTAACACGCAGATACTTAAAGAGCCGAAGAAAAGTCCGTACAACATCCCAGAGTAGAGAGTGTTGACAGATAGATCTTCAGTGCATTTGTACTGAAAAGATAAAATAAATGAAATGAAATTTAGAGTATTGGCAATATTATTAAACTGAGAGAAATTAGCAGATGTGGTTAATTTCGTATAGGAACAAGACAGTGTTTCAGGGATGGAAGCTTCTAATCTTGTTATACCATGCTTTTAGTTTCGATATGTACGAAACGTCAACGACTATCCAATAAAAATAATTCTCTTCCTAATTTACTTTAGTAACCTGATTGGATCGATTGAGCTCAAGTTTACAATTTCAACATGGCTTATTAAAACTACTATTTGTGAGCCTTTTAAGAAATGTTATTTGAAATAAAACCTATTTGTTTAGAAGCGTTCCATGTAATGTAACTTACCGTTTGTGTTTCTGGCGATATATTGGTTTCTCCAAATACTCTCTCACAAAACGTTTGATCAACAGTTTCAGTTCCGTTGAAAGAATTGAAGAAGTAATTCACCATTGTTGGATACCACATAAAGAACATGTTATTCCTAAAAGAAAAAAATAAAGTGCATCACAAACGGCATATTAATATAGCGAGAAAGAGACAAATGTATATAGAACAAAGGCGAGGCGAATAAGAAACAGATATATCTGTCGGTGACGTCATAATTAAAGATACATTTCGGTACATTAATATATATCTATCTCTTTCTCGCCTCGTCTTTTATCTATAATACATCTGCCTCTTTCTCGCAATCTTAATATAATATATTAATATCCCGTTTGTGGTGCCTTTAATGATGTCAATAATACATGGCGAGTATATAAATGGATGAGATTAGGCACAGCTATTCGACATAGGGCTCAGGCTTAGAAAAGTTGCTTATATATCTGTGGGGTGACGGGTTAAGAATACAAGTGTTACCACCCCATTTCCTCCCTAGGGTTCTGTAAAAGCCAGTTATGTGATATTCTACATAGATAAAGTCTTCTATGAGATGGAAAACACGAAAATAAACCCTTTGCCGACACGCTTGGCCAGTGCGGCACAGTAGACAATAATCTTTTCCAAAGTGGAGGAGGCCTGTGCTCAACGGTCGGACCTTATAGGATGGCTGAACTTACGTCATACAACACTGAGCCATCAAGAAAAAGAGCTGAATGGTCCTCCAAAGCAATGGTCGCTGAAAAATAGGCAAAGTCTGTTTTTTTAAAGAACTCCAAAACGATTCACTCTTGACATCATTTTCTACATCCATTTGACACTGAGTGAGATGCTTAACCTGAAATGGTTACAATTATATCAATAGGTATATTTTTATTATGTTTCCTGGGTATAGTCTGTGTGGTGACGGATTAAGAATACAAGTGTCACTCCATTTCTTTCCCAGGGTGCTGTAAGAGCCGGCGAAGAGACAATATAAGCCTCAACCCTGTGCCAATACACCTGGTCAACGCGACACAGTAGACCATAATCCTTCCCAAAGTGGAAGAGACCCGTGCCCAACAGTGGGACGTTAATGGGCTGGAGAGGAGAGAAATAGTACCTATTATAGTAGTTAATTCATAAATAAAAAGTATTTAATCTGGTACGTAACCCAAAAAATTAGCTGATCCAATTAAAACCAAAATAATAGTATTTAATAATAATTTTCTTTGATTAAAAACTAAAAAAATACACTTGAAAATCCTATATAAGATATTTTTAAATCATTGCATTGTCAGCGGTCCTTGTTATGTATGCAAAATTTCAATTCAATCCGTCTAGTGCAAGTGGATGAAAATCGCGTTCACAGATTCCGTTACATAGATTAATACATTGATAGATACATAATTACATACTGAACATATAAAAGCGTGTTAAAAACAGCAACTTACGGGATATTCCTCTCTTTTACCACCATTTCTCTCGTAAATATTTCTTAATACCTCTAGCGCCTTTGCGTATTCTCCTCTACTGGCTAGATATTTAGGACTTTCATAGAGACAAAACATCAGAGCAGCTCCTATACCAAGTGGTACTGCTAGAGCTATAGTATAAAGTCTCCAAGGTTTGAACGTAGTGTTTAACAACGTGAGAGGTATGTTGATGTTCAAAGGCAGAATTAGCCAGGCAAGACCTGAAAATGTAGCCCAGTATAACATGATCAATTTGACATCTATTTAACCAATTCAAACTCCAACTTCCAACAAATTCCAATAATGTTTAGAATGTTATAAAATATAATAGTGTAATATGACTATTTCAAATTTGTGAAAATATCTACTACCGAATTGTTTCGAAAATATTTTTCAGTTTTTAAATCGAAATAATTAATGTCGAGGACAACGATCTGTACTTAATATTGGTAACGTGGTGTTGTAATCTATCGTTTATATACCTAAGTATTTATTGTTCATGGACTAACAATGCAGCCACCTGAAAAAGAGACAAATGGACAAAAAAAAATTTCTCTTTCCAATAAAATACTTACCAAATGCAAAGAATTCTGTTGACACATTGAAACTGTTGACAAGGAATAAGTGCTTGCTTCTATGCTTTAGACCTGTGCACTCGCCCAATAAGGTCATGGTTAGAGTGAAGCTGGTTGTGGAGCTAAAAACATTGCATTAAGAATATTTACTTCTACCAATAGATAGTGACTTAGCAAACCAATTATGGATGAATGTTTAGGTCAGTTATGAACTGACCCCAAGCTTATTGGTACCAAATACTTACAAGCTACTCCCAATGATTTTCATAACAAACATGAAGATCCAATGTGTGGAGAAGCTGCTGGCGACAGCAAATACGAAACCGACAGACGTAGACAGAAACATAGCTCGCCACCTTCCACGAGTATCTGTGTAGTAACCCCAAGGAAAGGCAAATAGAACACCTGCAAGATATTAATATGTTATAGGCAAAACACCGCTTTTCGGGCAACCGCCGCAACCGGCGACCGTTGTCTGTTGCAAATGTGGTTGAAAGGCAGTGTCCTCTTAAAAAATAATGTATATCGTGGTAATGATGTTTCTGGGATTAATGATGCTTAAATGTTATTATTCACATTCAAAGTATTTAAAGCATTTAATATTTTTGACGCATTATCAACATTTGTGCATAATATGAACTCTTTAGGAAAATTACCATGACAGAAACAATGAACAGAAAGTAAAGAAAGAAAGAAAGAAAGTATTTATTTCACCCCCATGGAGAAACAAAGTATCAAAATAAGAAAAATAAAATAAAAATAAATTAAGTTATGATGTAATACATTTTAAATCAGCGCAAGCATCAGTGAATCTTTTTAAAAATAGCTAAGTTACAAAAATAATTTCAGATTTACCAGCAAAAGGAGCAGCAGCTAACAATCCAACACGTGTGAGATCAAGTTCCAAGTCACAGCTGGCAGCAGCGACTACTGTCGCGTAGGCAAACATGTCAAACGAAGCAGCAGTGATGATGATGGAGCAGGTAAAAAGCAAGAGATAATTGTAACGACCATGACCTGTGGTAACCGTACAGAACTATATTATTATACCAAGGGCTGCACGATTCTTAAAGAAGATCTCAATACGCGGACATAAGAGTCTGAATTCCAACTAAGTAAACAATTTTAGAACCTTGTTTTTATTCTCCTCCACCCTACCGAGCCATGGTAGTGCCTTGATCTTTATCATGACACCGGCAAGATTGGTCACTAGATCTGGGGCCTAACTAGACTGGACGAGCATTATCACCGTCGGGCTATTACGTGCCGACGATCACTGTCCGGGGGCCGGGGCCCACCTCTCAAGCAAAAGGAGGTGACGGCGGTCCAACACTGTTATTAGAACAGTGTGTTATAATAATGTGCAAATCTTTATTAGGTATTCCCACAGATTACAAGCAATCTTTTTATAAAATTAGACCCAGTTAAAAGTTATGGTTTACACATTTCAGATTTTAGATCTGAACGTTACTTAATCCAAAAAGCAATTTCCCAGAGATCAACATGTTTATATGACGATGCAGTAACAAGGATTACAGAAGATCCTATCACAATATAGCAAGCTATAAATGAAATCTATAATAACAAACTTATTATTTTAAAACAATTTTATTTACAATGCGCCCTTGTGCGATTTCTGTGAATTTGGCTGGCTACATTGCTAAATATCTTTCTGAGTGGATATTAAATAAATAATTGGGTTAATATAGTTCTTAAATCCAACTATAATTTGTAGACTTTTAAAAGTATAGGTATGTATATCTTTATTTATATGTATTTATAGGTGTAGGCATTAGTATGTGTATTGTTTATGTATTATATTATTGTATCTAAGTATATCAGTAGTGGTTAGGATGTGCACTACAAGTACCTCTCCAAAGCAATCATATCCACCCAAAGGTTATCTGGAAGAGATCGCAAACTGCGATAAGACCGCCTATTGTACTATGTTCTTCCTTAAACTTCTGTATAACTTTATGGTGTGCAATAAAGAGTATTCTAATTCTATCAATAGCTCTTCCTGTGACCATGTTACTTTTCCCCGACGTTAAGAGGGTCATTGAGATATGCAAATACAAATTATCTAATTGAGAAGTTTTTAAAGAACAAATCTCATATTCACCAGTCAATTCAACCGCTTCATCATAAGTGAATGTATCTTCTTTCGTAGCCACATTGTCTACCTTCTCCATAATTTCTCCACGTGGTGCTGCTTGTTCTATGATCGACGTCACTGTACTGATACCACCTAGTAGACTGTCTAAATTTATAAAGCTTCATCTTATACCGCAAACAAATATATCAAAATCATATTTTAGATAAAGTTATGCAAATATATGTCAGTGGATATAGTTCCTAAGTGTTTAATTATATATTTTGTAAAGTCATCATTGATATCGTTATAACCGACTTCAAAATAGGAGGTTCATGTTATTTTTTAAGTATTTATGTACCAATACTAGTCTTTCGCTAGCTTCCCAGTGAAATACGAGGGCTGTATTTTTTCAGCCTTCAGCTGGCTAGCACCGTTTTGTATAGTGACAACATTTGCATCTATTCTACCTACATTGTCGTAATTTGACGTTATATATAATTTTCGTTTTTTAAGAGAATAGAAAGGCAAATACCTATATTGCACAGCAGCATAAATTTTCAAGTAATTTCCAACAAAGAAAGAGGTTGTCAATTTGATTGATATATTTTGATCTATGAATAGCCCACATCTTTGTTGATTGACGAATAGGCACGATTTGTAATATCAGGTTCAAGGCCACTAATAATATTTCTGAAATTGGTTTTGTTTAAGGCCCCTACACACCTTACGATTTATCGAACGAAAAGTCGGCCGACAAAACTGTGCAGTTCAATTTGGGTATTCTTTTTTTAAAAAATGTATGGCAAATCGCTGCAAATCGAATCGTTCGTCAAATGTGCGTTGTTTAGCGCGCACTAAATTATCGTACGATAAAACTGTGCGATCTCTTGATCTTCGATTTTTCGTTCGTTTGTAGAACATTTGCTGCGAATTATCGTTCGTCGAAGGAAGATACAATATTTATTTCTTAAAATCGTTTCGATTTTCTGACCGCTTGATCGACGGTCCTCGTGGTCTAGTGGTTCATGTATTCTACTACTGCGGCCGTTCAAAAGGTCAAGGGGTTCGATTCCTGTGCGGGACAGCCAATTCATTTTTGTTTTTATTTGTTACACAAATACTATAATAATAAATAGTAGGTACTGCGTCTGGGTATTTTTAACCAACTTCAAAAAAAGAGGAGGTTTTCAAATCTTTCGTATGTTTTCTTTTTTATTTATGTTTGTTACCTCATAACTTTTAACTGGGCAAAGCGATTATAATGATTCTTTTTTTACAAATCTGCTGATTCCCGTGTGGTCCCATTGGCACCAGGTCAGGATCTGATGGTTATGTCCTGAGAAATTGGGTCGTCTCAAGGGCCTGCAAGGGACTTCGGGGTGCCGGTCGAACTTAGTTTATTTCGGCGGATGACTCGATGACGAGTTTGGCGGTCTCAGCGTTCATTCTATGGATAGGGGGTTTAGGAGCGGCAGGCGCCACGGTTGGAGCGGCGGGCGCCTGTTTCGCGGCGAGCGCGCACACGATGCACACGGCGGGCGGTGCGGACTGCTCAGTGGGCGCCGTTACTGGCGGTGCGGCTTGTTTGGGCGCCTTCTGGCGGGAGGGTGCGGACTCGATTTTCGCTGCGCCTGCGGCGGCATTTTCTTCTTCTCTTCCTTTTAGGGGAGATTGCAGATTGCATTGGCGCCAGCTGCGTTTGCCGCCGCCACCAATGAGTTGGGCACACTGTCTACCGTAGCGATATAGGTCACTACTACGGGTTTGGCTGCTGATGTAGTTGTCGTGCGCGACACCGTTCCCGCCCGTTTGTTTCTTGCTTCCGTGCGAAACACGCAGCAATGACGTGACGCTGTTGGCGGTGTGTTCGCCGCCGCACGGCTGTCCAAAACCCAAACCTAGCAAGTTACAATTTTTTAACAGATTCTTTTTCATTTTGTAATCAACAAGTATGAAGTGCTGGTTGCTAGGTTTATACATGTTTGTATCTGTGATTCTATGTAAGATAGAAAAAGAAATACAGTTGTTTTTGAATTAGACGCAGTAAGAAAATTGGGAAATAATTGGTTTAGGAAAAAGAATTAAAAAAACGTGACTTGCTAGGTTTCGGTTTTAGACAGCCGCGCAGTTTCAAGGATGTTGTTGTGATTGATGTTTTATAATTAAACCAGATGGCGCCCCGGCAACCCTCGGTGCCACACGAAAAGTTGTAAAAAACGTTGTAAATAATGCCATCTCCCGCAAAAATGCATTACTATTTGAACGCTTGAAGAATATAACTTGATACCGTATGAAATACTACACTAGAAAAACAATAGATGTCAGTACCAACTGTTTAGAGTTGGTCTAGGAGTGAGGCGTATTTATCGTAACAGGTAGATTTCACTGTGAATTAAAGATACCAGATACTAGCTGTTGCTGCAATTAAGAAATCACTGTGATCAAAAATAACAGGCAATACCATTCAACCGTCCATACAAATTATTAAAAAAACAGCTGAGAACAGCTCTGCATGAACTGTGAACAAAGAACAGCTGTTCTTTTTTCACAGTTCATTATTATCCGAAAAATATAGTTGGTACTTTTTCAAGAAGAAATCATTCTACAATGATACATCCATCTTTGGTTGTGTAATGTGTTATCAGGAACAGCCCGCCAATGCAAGAAATATAGTTGGTCGCTTATCAAGAACAAATCCTTCTTTATAAGTAACTTTCAAACTTGGTCGTTTTATCTGTTATTTACTCTGTCTCGTTCACGCTTATTGCATTGGCACGTGCTAAAACGAGATGCATGTTATATAGCGTATATATATAGAGTAGATTAACATGAGTTGCCAGAACGGAATTTTCTTGTAATTCGAACAGAAAATTGATAATAAAAAAGGATCAATTAATAAATCTAATATATAAAATTCACGTGTCACAGTGTTAGTTACCGTACTCCTCCGAAACGGCTTGACCGATTTTTATGAAATTTGACATGCATATTCAGTAGGTCTGAGAATCGACCAACATCTATTTTTCAAACCTTTTTTTTTTAGTATGGCAAAACAACGTTTGCCGGGTCAGCTAGTTTTATATAAAATTATAACAATTCAATATTTTAAACTTTAATTTCTAGACGAAAAATGCGCGATTTAGAACGTTTTTGTTTGTGTTAATCAAATTTTATATTACAAGCAAATGTAACTTTAACAATGGATGATAAAGGCGAATTTGAATTGATACTTGAATTATTACAATTTTTTTTTAATTTCTCCCTATAAAACCTAAACAAAAATACAGTTGTTTGCTGTAATTTCAGTAAAAAATAAATAAAAAAAGTTTTGAGTTTGTGAACTTAATAAAAGGTTTAGTTCTAATAAAGTATAAATGTAATGAAATGATTTATTATTATACATACAATTATAAAATATAGGTACAAGTTTTGTTTAGTTATATCGGCAACATGTCGAGTAAAAAAGTAAGTGCTGCTTGGGACTATTTCGTGGACATAGGTGAGAGTTATGCAACCTGCAACATTTGTAAAATTGTCTTATAAGTCATCAGTGACTAATTTAAAGGTTGTATGTATGTTATTATTAAATTAATAAATAGAAAGACCTGTTTTTATTTATTGAGATAAAATGAAAATGTAGGATTAATTTCAGCTCTTTTTAGTTTGGATTTTCTAGGTTCCATTTCATTTTATTCATTCGACTTGGAAACTTGTGGCCGAAATTCGAAGACGCAGCCGGAAGCTGCTTCTATCTAAATATAACAGCCTGTTATCTAATAACAGGTATTGACACCTGTTTTCTTCGTATAACAGTAACAGGAATAACAGATGTCAGATACCACTTTTCTGCTGTTATAACCCATAAGCCATTATAAGCTTAACATGGGACCTGAGGACAATGTGTGAAATGTACATAAATTTTTATTTATATGTAGTTCATGTACATATTGTACATATGTGATACTAAACAAATATTTTGTCAAGGTTATACGTAAATGCGTTAAACGAAATAATAGCGTGATGTAGCGAGACGGCACAACGCCATCTATCGAGGCGGATAAAAACTTCTTGTGAAATTTGTTTATTTAATAATATAATTTATCGTCTGTAACTGTTGACGACATGCTACTTGCACGAGCTTGTGAGGAGAACTGACGACCGCGGTCGAAGACCGCGGTCGTCCATAAAAATCGTTCGATAAAACTGCGCAGTTTTTTCGTTATGGTTTATCGTAACGTGTGTAGGCGGCATTACTGATCTATGTCACCTGCTATGTTTCGAAATTATGACGTGATATCAGGATAAAGGCACTTCACACGTCTATTTGACGCCGCTTATCATGTCTCGTTTCATTGCTTGAGACCAATCGTATTTAACACGAAAAAAATGCTCTAACACTTAGTAATTCAATAAATGAGTCATACTTTGTTGTGAAAATAGGTACGCAAAAATTCCGCATTTGTCTGTTTTGCAACAGTGTGTCTATGTCTGAAGAACTGCTTCATTATTATTTGGTTCATAATACTATTAATGTGGCTAAGTACTTACTTATAATTTTGTAGGCTAAAAATGTCTATGTATGCTCGTAAAAAATCTCAATTGAGTATAGTTAGATATTTATCAAAATGATCTCACTGTCTGTGACTGACTTATTCCCCCAGACCGTTTAAGAGGTGGATGGCTCACTTTAAAGGTAGACAGATTATATAAGGCCTAAAGAGATCAGCGTGATATAGATTCTATCCTCATTCACATCTCTCACTTTTAAAACCCATTATCTCAGGATCTACAGACTATTAACCTAAGCTTGTGTTAAGGTGTAATCAATTTTTTTTGATAGGTTCGAATAAGTCTTGCACTTCATCTCTATTGACGACCGCATTAGTTATGATAATCTCTCTCAAATTCATTTGTTCTTCTCTTACATATGTATTATGAATGGTGTCAACCACTGACTGACTGACTACATAGACTTTCTGTAAAGACTGTACAATTTTACTCCGTAAATTTGGATACTGCATACTCTACTCTCACTCTCTTGTAGTCTCTGTAGTAGTTGTACTTTGGGTAAGTTATGATGAATTACTACTCTGTAGCACAAGTTGTCCCTAGTTTCATTCAGTCTCGTTTAGTTCAGGTTTGTAGCCTTTTTTATCACAAAAGTGACGAATTGACATACGGGTACCTAAAATTAATTAATTTATTTATTTTTCTATCAAAAGTTCTATTTTTATAAATGAACATATTATTATTTAATTCAAATAAAATGAATCTATTTACAATGTTAAGTATTATAATACTAGTATTATGACATTTACTATTCTATATCAATTGTGGTATATTTGTTTAAGACTTTAGATATTTTGGCGTTCTTGCTGTGTTTATAGCAAATAATTTAGGCGGTTATCTCAGTAAAAACCTGCAAAATTTGACGGAATAGTATAAATATTGACGCACTAATATTTGTAGATATAACGTCATGTGCCATAGATAATAAAGAATTATGCATAGTTTCTACAGTAACGTAAAGATATTAATAACTTTCTGCGTTGTATGTTGCCGGCATCGGCGGTATCACGCCATGTACTACACTAGAGATTAGATTTGGAAAGTTCATCTCAATAAATTTCATTTGGTTCGATATTTTAAGTTTTAAAGTTTTAAAACTTTGATGGAAATTCGAAAACCACTATTTCATTATTCGTTTAGACACGATTTTCAGTCCTTTTCTGACTTTTATTGTCATCTCCTCAATTTGTTATGTGGTTCTAGTATTTACTAAGGGTGAGTAAAAATCTTTAATTTTACTAAACATGTTAACATAATCTAAATGTTGTTTTAGTAGATGGGACAAGTCCAGAAACTGAAGTAATACTTCGTGTGTCAACCAGCTGAGTTTTAGACCAAACAAATAACTAATAGCAGAAACAGTGTAGTAAAAAGCTACTGAGTATACTGATGATTCGTATCCTGTCAAATTTATAGAAGAATGGTGGTAAGAATTAAAAATAAATCACTGAAACACAGCATAATAACTATGTTAATTTTATAAAAATACAGACAAGTAATTATCACATCGAGTAAATCTTAAGGACAGTACAAATTACGATAAGTTCTTCAATATCTTCCATCTAATAAATGAAAAATTGCAAATCGAACTAAATAAGATCATATTACTCAAAAACATGTTTTACATTCGAATAGATACTAAAAGATACATGTTTTGTTATCTCTTCATTTTCTATTTTGATGACTTCCTATCTGCTGGTAAAAAGAAGCACACCAAGACTCCACCTAAAGAATAAAAATAATTCATGAATTACACATGGATTGTGGCCTGAGATATAACTAGCTTGTTTAATTTTGCAGAAATAGCCTTTGCTATAAGCCAGTATGTCAGTTACGTTTCCAAATTAAATATGATTGAACAACCTGAAGATCACTTAGAGTATCCTTAACGTATCATTGCAGATATTGCTCACAGTAAAAAGCTAGTCAGTTATTCTTTGCAGTTTTAAAATTTCTGCAAACGTAAAAGTTCTTAATGATTTTAGCGAACTGTCTATGATTGTTTTATAGATGTCCATTGGGGACGTATAAAAAGAATACAGCTGTCACCTCCCTATGTCTTGTCCGCGGAGGTCGTAGTCGTCTGGCAGGCGGCCGATCGTAAAAATCAGACAAATCCCAATGCAACATAAACAAGTAGTCATGTTGCGTCGACCCCAAATAGCGGAATAAGAGCAGGATAATGATGATGACGATATACTAATTTTACTAAAAACTTACCAAAAACAACCACGGACCAAGCGTAGAAGGTGGCCTCACAATATGAAGTGATGATGTTTCCAATAACACTCACTCCAATTAACGAGGAGAGACGTGCTACCATCATACTCAGACTTGTCACCAGGCCTCTGAAGTGAAATACATAATTATGATATAATAATATGTAAGTATATGATTATGCAAAATGATGTCATTCTAAGACTTTGCTTGTTTGTATACAACTAGGCAAGGAGTAAGGAGCAAGATCTAATATCTAAAAAGAATCTTTTTTCACTCACTCATTAGCTACAAGGTTTTCTAGAAAAAAATCATTGAATCTTGATATCTAATTATATTGATATTTGATTGATATCTTGATATCGAAAGTACTGAAAAGCCAACATTATGCAATTGGCCGACCAAGATAGATGCAGTGGATATTTATGATCAGTTTTTAGAACTTAGATAAAAGTCACAACCCACCTGTGAGTAGTAGGATACAAATTCACAAAATACAGTGATATACATCCAATTCCTAGTGGAGTAATCTGAAGTAGAGTGAAGAACACCATATTGGCAATAGGCTGCTTAACATTTACGAGGAGTAGACTGACGCCAGACAATAGGAGTACAAGTATGAGCAAAAACCGAGGCCTGGATGCGATTCTCAGCACGGAGATACTACAGGTTCCAAATAGCAGACCGTATAGCATTCCAGAGTAGAGGGTCTTAACAGAAATATCTTCATTACATTTGTACTGAAAACAAAAACAGCAAATTGAGGTGGGCGGTCGAAAAATTTTATTTTAATACAATTAATAAGTATTTAGCTATTATTTTAAGGAGATTTTCCATTAATCCTTCGCAATATATTCCGGAGGTAAAGCTTACCATTTGGGTTTCAGGTGATATGTTAGATTCACCGAATACTCTGTCGCAAAACGTTTGTTCACCTGTTTCTGCACCGTTGAAGGAATTGAAGAAGTAATTCACCATCGTTGGGTACCACATGAAGAACATGTTATTTCTAAATGAAAAAAATACATTAAAATCATTTAGAATTATTTAAACTCCATGAATAAGAACCTTCCGTTAAAAATAATGAAGCAACGTGAAGTTGAAGTCAATAGGTATTTTTAAGTATTTGCAGTCCTCTATAACTCTTGGCAGCATTCTATTAAAAATTAACAGGGATCAATTCTGGGCCACGGCACAGGTATGGGCCCAGAATTGATCCCTGTTGCAAACCGTATCCTAAAAATACCATCGTCTAGATGAAATTGAAAAGGAACTAATATAAAAATATTTTTGTCTTACGTCATGCAACACAGGGTCATCAAAAAGAAGAGCTGAACTGTTCTTCTCACTAACGGTGGTTGAAATATAGGCAGAGTTTGTCTTTTCAAAGAACTCCAGAATGATTGGGCTTTGCTTGAACTTTCTACGTCTGTTTGAGTTTGTATGAGATGTTTTACCTGAAAATTTAAAAGACTAAAAGAAGTTCTAAGAACGTCACATAAAGAAATCTCTTACAATAAAATACTAAATGCTATCAGAATGTACTATTCATTGAGTTACAGGAAGCTTTAACATTCTACTCTGTGACTCAGGACACTATTTTAAATTATTATACTATATATTTTCAATTCAATTTAATTACATCCAGAAAAAATAATATTTTAAAACTTGTGGAAAAAAATTACATACCGGATATTCCTCTCTTAAGCCACCATTTCTCTCGTATATTTTTCTCAACACTTCCAACGCCTTTGCATAGTCTCCTCTACTGGCTAGATATTTAGGACTTTCATATAGACAAAACATTAGAGCGGCTCCTATGCCTAAAGGTATTGCCAGAGCTATAGTATAAAGTCTCCAAGATTTGAATGTTGCATTTAAGAGGGTCATTGATAAGTTGATGTTCAAAGGCAAAATGAGCCAGGCAAGAGCTAAAACAATAAGTAATCCATGATATATTTTTGTCCTAAACAATTTAACATAACAAATCCATAATTTATTACTTATCACTTTAAATTTCAAGCTTCGATTATAGTCGCATCTTTGATAGGTTTCACTGCTTATCGAAGTTGGATTTACTTAACTGGTACAAGTCAGGGACATAAAATGTATTGAGACTTTAATGCCATAAACATTAACTTTAATTTTACTCTTATTTATGTTCACTAAAGCCCCCAATGAGCTGGAGAGGTAAGCCCCCATAGCTCTGAAAAATTGTTCCACAAGTATTTAGATCTAGATTGACTTTCCGATGCCGATAATAACTAAACTTACCAAATGAAAATAATTCCGCAGATACATTGAAACTGTTGACGAGGAATAAATGCTTACTTCTATACTTTTGCCCTGTGCACTCCCCTAATAATGTCATGGTTAGTGTAAAGCTGGTGGTGGAGCTAAAAACATTCAAGAAATTCTTTATAATAATGCACTTATTTATATGCATAGGCCGTGACCTTGGAAATTAAAAGGTATTGACTGTTTGTCTGTTGTAGGTCTGGGTGTTTAATATGTATTATAAGTATGTATTTACAAAAGAAAAGTAGTATATGTATTCTATCCGTATTCTGGTACCCATAACACAAGCATATAAAGCTTAGCTTGGGACCAGAGGACGTTGTGTGAAATGTCCATGAATATTTATTATTATTATTATTATTGACGTACCCTTTCGTGTGGCGATGGACTAAGAATGTGTCACCACCCCATTGCCTACCCAGGGTGCTGCAAAAGTCAGCTATAGGATATTGTACTCAGAGAACATCCTCTGTAAGAGATGGAAAACTTGAAAATAAACCCTGTGCTAACACGTCTGGTCAGCGCGGCGCAGTAGACCATGATTTTAATAGGCTGAAGAGAGAGAGACAACGCATGTTTTCTTTTTGTTCTTGAAACAATACCGAGAAGAGAGAGACAAACAGAGAGAGAGAGAGATAGGAAGATTAGTTGTTATTTCAAAAACAGCCTTAATTATTTTAAAAAACATTTCAGATATTGCAAGAATGAATCTGATACAACAAGAAAGATTATAAATGTTATACTTACAAACTACATCCAATGACTTTCATAACAAACATAAAGATCCAATGTGTGGAGAAGCTACTGGCGACAGCAAATACAAAGCCGACAGACGTAGACAGAAACATAGCTCGCCATCTGCCACGAGTATCTGTATAGTAACCCCAGGGGAATGCGAACAAAACACCTGGAAAATTATTAAAATTTCTCCTCTTTAAGTTCAATTTATACTACCTGTCATTTGTATTAAAACTAATCTAGGTTAGTAATAGATTCAAGTTGAAATTTTTAACAAAGCTTAAAATTATTCGTTGTGCCAGTACCTTTCAATAGCCATTTTTATTTATTCTGTTATTTGTTAATCCAGCAGAATATTTATTGAAAAAATAATTAACTTTAGCCAGTCGCAAAACACGACTTTGTTTTAAACTCAATCTCGGCATTTTTGTCGCCCAAAAAGTTATTGCAGACTTACCACCAAAAGGTGCAGCGGCTAATAATCCTAGACGTGTGAGATCAAGTTCCAAGTCACAACTGGCAGCAGCGACTACTGTTGCGTAGGCAAACATGTCAAATGAAGTAGCAGTGATGATGATGCAGCAAGTGAAAAGCAGAAGATAGTTATAACACCCATGTCCTGTAATTAGTAAGAATATAATGTATATCTACTTGTTAAATTACATTGCTAAAATCTTGATAGTTTGGTAGATTTTCCGAAGAAACGACGTTAAACTTGATACTAAACTTTATTATACTAAATATTATATAATCGGTAAATGTCTCCTTCCCTTCCTGGAAGAGGCTAGTGCGGCTAGTGTGGACAATAACGATAACCATGTTCACATATTACAAGATTGATGTGCTGAAAAAAGTACAAATATTACTTGCAGAGAATTGAAAGTGTAGTTACCAGTCAATTCTACAGCTTCGTCATATGTGTACGTATCTTCCTTTGTTACATTGTCTATGTTTTCTAAGTTATCATCTGTTCGCCTTTCTTCTCCTCTCCTTCGTGTCGCACCTCCTGACCCTGGATGATGATACTATTGTTTAGTACATTAGAAGAAATAATTCTGTAACTTATACTTCAAATAACCTTCTTGAAATCATCTTCTTCTTCTTCTTCTCCAGCCCATTTACGTCCCACTGTTGGGCACGGGCCTCCTCCACTTTGGTACCGCGCTGACCAGGCGTGTTGGCACAGGGTTTATTTTCGAGTTTTTCGTCTCTCACAGAAGAAGTTATCTGTGTGCAAAGAAGTTATCTGTTTGTGTGTCTCGAAATCATATTTATGACAATTTGATTCCTTTCGGGGCCAATATGCAAACACTGCGGGGACGGGCTTCGTGGTGGAGTGGTTCATGTAACGGACTGCTGATCATGAAGTCGCGGGTTCGATTCCCGCTCGGGACAATAATATTTATTAATGTCATACAAATGTTTGAACTGCGTCTGGGTGTTTACTATGTATTATATGTATGTATTTACAAAAGAAAAGTAGTATATGTAGTATATGCGTATTCTGGTACTCATAACACAAGCATATAAGCTTAGCTTGGGACCAGAGGACGTTGTGTGAAATGTCCTTGAATATTTATTAGCAGTAATTTTTACTGCTAATAAATCTCTATTTGTCCAAATATTTTTATTACTATTTAAACAATACAAGCCTCCCCAGATCTTTTATCAAACAAAAAATATCTGAGATGAGTCTTATGGCATAGCTTACCAGTAAGTTCCAGGCAGCATTCTTTCTTCTGGTCATTTTCATTTGACAATACGTATGTCCGTGTCTCTAAATCTGGTAACGAAAACAAATGTTTAAGTAAACATTATTCTAATATATTTTTCTTTTTTAACTACATGATTAAGAGGGCACGATACCAAATTATGCTCCATACAAAAATATGGGTATCGTACTTCCCTTTTTTCTTCGCGAAAGTTAAACCGATTTTAATTGTTTTTACGCTATATTATAGATGAAAAATATATCTATGCTTCTGTCGCTTTCTTTTTTTCAATAGATAATAACTAAAAGAAATATGACCATCCGTAAATCCCGTTTTTTTTTCGGTTTTCTTTAGGTAAAGTTGCAGCGTCTATCACACATATATGGTAACGTTTTACCAAAAAAGAAAGTGATACAAGCATAGATATACTCTTCATCTATAATATAGCGTAAAAACAATCAAAATCGGTTTAACTATCGCGAAGAAAAAAGGGGACTACGAAACGTCTTTTTTTCAAAGAATTTGTAGGTAAAATCTGCTTCAGCTATATTTGTCCCTTTCGGCACGGTGCTCGGGAATAGGGATAGCAATACCTAAGGCAAATACCTAAATTAGTAGTACAGTACCCTCTTAAGGTAGCCGGGCTTATAATATTTGTATTATTGGACTAAACACACATTACAAATTAACATTCTAGATTTTGTTCTAGGTCCAAATTAAGTCTTCAGTTTACACAATGGGGTAAGATGAATCTTAATATGACAAATCTATACCTTGAAGTACTAAAATAAAAATAAGTCATCCCTAATTTCAATACAAAAATTGGGTAAGGGCACAGCTTGGTGGAAGCTGTTAGTAATACCTGTTTGTCGAAGTTCTTTTTCAAGTATAGCTGTCTCTTCAATGTTACCAGATTTGATTGCCATTTTGACAGTGTGACGTGTGGTATGCCCAATATTGTAGCAACAACTGAATCAAGCCAACATCGACTACGTAAAAGAATTGAAAACGTAGTATCTTCTATCTATTCTGTGAATTGAAACAAAAGGCCGAGCAAGTGCGAGATAGACACTTGTACTAATAGTGCCTAGTACCTATTATTTTATCCATAGCGGTTTTTTATTCGGTATTCGAGCAGCCTCATGACTAACGTGACCATTTTTTCTTTGACTCAAAACGGGACATTGGTTTGTAAGTACATAAACTAAAATTAAATGGAAAATAACACTTTTTTTTAAGTTATTTATTCACAAAAAGCTAGTAGTGTCATAAAACATTAGGTTTAATTATATTTATCAGAAGAACAAATTTGCTTTATTATATACTCTGGGCATGTTTTTTTAGGGTTCCGTACCCAAAGGGTAAAAACGGGACCCTATTACTGAGACTTCGCTGTCCGTCCGTCCGTCCGTCCGTCCGTCTGTCACCAGGCTGTATCTCAAGAACGGTGATAGCTAGACAGTTGAAATTTTTACAGATGATGTATTTCTATTGCCGCTATAACAACAAATGCTAAAAATAAAATAAAATAAAGATTTAAGGGGGGCTCCCATACAACAAACATGATTTTTTTACCGTTTCTTGCTTGATACTAATAACGTTGCCTTATGTTGCATAGATAATGGTACGGAACCCTTCGTGCGCGAGTCCGACTCGCACTTGACCAATTTTTTAATATTAACCTTTATTATCAACATAGCCTTTCCGCCATCGGGACTATTTTGCGTCCCAGAGGTAGTTTCGAGGACACCGGGACCCGTAGTTGTAAAAAGGGACGTCTGGTCACATTCATTACTCATGACATAGATTTGGTGATCAACATTAGTTTTTATTGTTTTTAATCTTTTAAAATTCAACGGAGGACTTGGTATAATCACGTAACATAATTATGCGGTCTAATCATAATCACCAGTCAATTATAGAGTTCCTTCTAAGCTATTTTTAATATCCTCGATGACAATAAGTACTGATATATTATCATAGCGATTATAATCACCAACGAATTATAAAGAGTTCGTTGTAAAGATAGTTCGTTAAAAATAGTTGATGTAACAGCTAATATAACGGATACTAGGCGCATTTAACACAGACAAACCCTCTTATTAAGATACATTATTCTTTCACAAAACAACGATCTACTAACAAACAACGCTACCAATTACTTCTAATAAATAGAACCCTGAACATCAATCTATACTATAATTATAAAGCTGAAGAGTTTGTTTGTTTGTTTGAACAATAATCTCAGGAACCTATTTTTAAAATTCTTTCAGTGTTGGATAGTACATTTATCGAGTAAGGCTAAAGGCTATATAAGATCACGCTGCGACCAATAGGAGTGAAGCAGTAGTGAAAAACGGGAAAAGTTTCCTAAATTCCACGCGTACGGAGTTGCGGGCTACAGCTAGTTACAGATATATATAGTGTATTATTCTGGCACTATAGTACCGATTCTACGTGCACAACTAAACTTAACTAAAAAATTTAAAAAATATTGTGTCTGTTGACACAATATTTTTAAAATTTTCTTCTTTAATTTTCTTCTTCTGTTGAAGTATCAGGTGGGTTGGCGTTTTAAAATGAGGACAAGTAGAGTTAGCCTGGGCTAACTTGAATTCATGGTCTAAAGTGATATGGAACTCTAATACCGGGTGCTTCAAAAAAATGTATACACACTTTGAACTTCCATAGAAAATTTATTTACCGTTCTACAAAGTTAAATTTCAGGAAAATAGAAAGCTGAAAGTCCAATGTAAATGAAACATAAATAACAAATGTTAATACTGTTCAAATTGGTGACCTAGAGCATCAATACAATTCTGAGTACGAGTCACCACTGATTCTGTACATCGTATCAAAACGTCCAATGAGACTTCTCTACACACTGCTTGAATCTCATTCCAAAGAATGTCTAGGTTACGTGGTTTACGTTTGTACACCTCATCTTTTACTGTGCCCCACAAGAAGAAACCAGCGGTGTAAGGTCTGGAGAGCGTGCTGGAAACTCGATTGGCCCCCTGCGTCCTATCCACTGGCCTTTTCTTTCTTAATTCTCTTAAAAGCTAGGTAGCAAGTCTAGCTGTGCAATAAATTAATTTGCTAATGTATTGAATAAAATTAGCAAACCATAAATACTAACGACGCCTAGTTTTAAACTACCTAAAGAGCCATTTTAATTATAGTGCCATGTCTTTTAAATTAGGCGAATCAGTTTTTTCGGAAATATGGATATCCATAATTTGTGAGCGGGTCTAAAATAAACCTTGTACTCTCTCTCTCTCCCCAGCCCATTATCGTCCCACTGTCGGGCACGGGCCTTCTCCACTTTGGGAGAGATTATGGTCTACTGTGCCGCGCTTTCCGCGCGTATTGGCACAGGGTTTATTTTCGAGTTTCCCATCTCTCACAGAGGATGTTATCTGTATATAATATTCCTTAGCTGACTTTTACATCACCCTGTGAAGGAAAAGGGATGGTGACACTTGTATTCCTAATCCGTCACCAAACGGAAAGTAAACCTGTCCGTCGTTAACGTCCGTAAACCTGTACTACGAGTACATCATTCTGTCACCAGGCTGTATCTCTGGAACGGTGACAGCTGGGAAGCTGAAAATTTCACAGTTGTATAATAGTTGATGCTACAACAACAAAATACTCATCATCATAATTCAATAGGGAAATGCAATATGCATTTTAACACTGCCCACTTGTGGAACTTATGATAAGTTTCCTTCGTTCAAAAACTAAAAAACCTGCTTTAATATTCTGAATATTTTGTACTTCATATCATGTTCTTCCAACTCTAATCTTAAGGGCCTACATCAATATTATCGTATATCATCGCCGACACGTACATATTAACACAGCCAGTAGGCACAGAAAATGAAGAATTAGGGATACTTTTCCTATTTACTCAAAATCTACTAAATATATTTTAATTCTGATTTACGTGTTTCTATATATAATAGTTACTTATGTTTTTAAAGTTATTTCATTAGTTAATACGCGATAATAGACCGACAAATGAAAAAAATAAAAAAATTGAGAGGTTGTTTCGCTAAGATTTTCTATCGAGAAAACTTTTTTCAATCGTGTTTCTGAGTTTATGCGATCCTAGATCATATATTGAAAAAACATATACTTAAAAATTAGAGCTCTAGCCATTCAATCTAAAGAAACAATGAAAACTTCGTACGTAGAAAAATGCACGAAGCTATTTTGGTATCCTCTTAATATATATATTTCTTGTGTGTGTGTGTATGTGACTGAACTCCTCCTAAACGACTGGACCGATTTTGATGAAATTTGTTGTGTGTATTCAGGGGGGGTCTGAGGATGGTTTAGATTCACAATTGGCTGGACCGATTTTGATGAAATTTTTTTACACAGAATTGTATGGCAAAACAACGTTTGCCGGCGCAGCTAGTAGATTATTAAATTATCATCGATCGATCCTTATTATGTGTACAAAATTTCAGATCAATTTGACAAAGCAAAGCTTCCGTTACATAGATTAATACTTGATAGATACGTAACGAACTAATAAAAGCGTGTTAAAAATGGAAGCTGCGATATACTGCAATAATTACCAGCTAAAATAAGTTTTTAATTCTTACTGAGTGGAATAATTTATGGAATGAGGATTCGAGGCAATGAATTTCAATTAGGCAGTTTAAATTCAGTTATAGTTCTTGTGATACCTACTGTAAGTGGACGTGGTGTGTTTGTAATGCCAACGAATAATATTCAGAATGATACATCAGTGCCTTTGCAAGATGCTTCTATTAAAACAGGTACCTGTAATTTATCATCATTCTTCTATCTTTATCCCATTATTTGGGGTTTGCACTATATGTTTTTTCTTCCATAGACTTCCGTCAGACGTGATATCTGTGTTAACTCCTCTTTCTTTCATGTTCTCATTAAGGGCCTACATCAATATTATCGTATATCATCGCCGACACGTACATATTAACACAGCCAGTAGGCACAGAAAATGAAGAATTAGGGATACTTTTCCTATTTACTCAAAATCTACTAAATATATTTTAATTATGATCCACGTGTTTCTATACATAATAGTTACCTATGTTTTTAAAGTTATTTCATTAGTTAATATGCGATAATAGACCGACAAATGAAAAAAATAAAAAAATTGAGAGGTTGTTTCGCTAAGATTTTCTATCGAGAAAACTTTTTTCAATCGCGTTTCTGAGTTCATGCGATCCTAGATCATATATTGAAAAAACATATACTTAAAAATTAGAGCTCTAGCCATTCAATCTAAAGAAACAATGAATACTTCGTACATAGAAAAATGCACGAAGCTATTTTGGTATCCTCTTAACATAATTCATCCATCTTTTCTTAGGTTTTCCTCTAGATGTTTTTCTTCCACATCTATCCTCCTCCTCCTCCTAACAGGTAACTATAATTTATTAACTAATTATTTTTGTCCGTAAGATGACGGATTAACAATACAATAACAATTCCATATCATAAAGTCAACACCAATTGTGGGACAATGAAAACTCGGAACCGAACTCTATACTAACCGGTAGACAGGGCCCGTGCGCAAAAATTGAACGAAAGAAAAGAATTATGGGTTATAGTCGCACACGAAGAGTTTCCAACCCTAAATAACGAGATATGGGCAGGAAAATGACTATGAGGAGTGTTTATTGTTATAGCGTCAACTGATATACACAAACTGTGGAATTTTTAGCTCTCTACCTACCACCGCTCCAGAAATACAAGCCTGGAGACAAACGGACGGATAGCGGAGTCTCTGCAATGATGAAGTCCTATTTTACCTTTTGGTGCTGAATCCTAAAATAATGTAGTTATATTTGTAATATTCTTAGTTGAAGGAATTTAATAAATTGTCAAATCAGAAATTCTTATTTTATAAAAAAAACTGTATGGACAATGTTTTATAACATTCTTGGTGCTGTTAAAATAATATATCTACTTATCTAAGTACTTTAAATTCATGGTCTTTGCAAGCGTATTTTTAATTATCTCATACCTACATACTTGAAAACAGATAATTCTGGCTTCATCTCAAGAATATTACTATATTTAGTTATCAGTACTTCTAAATGGAAATTTACTTATTCGTGTTACCTATGAGATTAGCGAGGAGATAACCTTGGGCAAAATGCTATTTACATCGTTTAATCTACGTCTATAAAAGTTTAATCAAAAATGGTATAGTCATTTTATAATCTAAAAGCTAACGACAGAAAAATTAATACAACGTAATTATGACTATTTATTTTTCTAACTTATCTACTAACCGTTATTAAGAACTTCGTACGAATACGATGTGAGATTTTGAAACTAAACCGTGGCTAATCAATCAAAAAGCCATCGTCTTGAACCACTCTATCTATTAAAATAACTCATCAAAATCCATTGCGTAGTTTAGAAGCTTTTGAAGTTTATAAGCGCATAAGGATGTAAATACACACAAAAATAGCAACTTTGTTTTATGATAAGTAAAGAAGAACATACATAATTATTTAATAAACTAAATTATAGTGGAAACAATGATAACCTTGAGCGGGACTTGAACCCACGACCTCGGAATACCGTTTCGTTGCTCTCCCATCTGAGCTATCATATCATATCTTAACATAGCCTCATTACCAGTCTCGATAATAAGCATGTTAGCTTACCAATTATTAAAAATTCTTATTAAAAAACAAAGTCTTTATTTTTGTATAGGTACTATGTTTACGCACGGATTTTGATGCGGTTTTCTTAAACATATAGATACTTCATGAGGATGCCTTTTTGTATATAATTTAAATTAATTATGTTTTCTTTTTTCTAAATTCCACGCGTATGAAGTTTCGGGCAACAGCTAGTAAATAATATTTTTGACGAGCCTCATGTTCTAGGTAACGGACTGCCGTTCCCGAGGTCGCGGGTTCGAATCTCGCTCGGTACAATCATTTTGTGTGATATTTATAATTGACATACAAATGTTTGTATTGCGTCTGGGTGTTTACTTTGTAATGTAAGTATTTACAAAAGAAAAGTAGTTTATGTATTATGTCCGTATTCTGCCATATAACCCATAACACAAGCATAATAAGCTTAGCGTGGGACTAAAACTGACACTAAGACGTTGTGTGAAATGTCCATGAATATTTATTATTATTATTTGGTATTCTTTATTTAACTCATGATAAAATTACATTTTTAAATATTAAATTAAAAATATAAAATTACGCGGAGGCCCATCAGTGTCGGGTACAGGGACCAAGCCACCGGTTTAGAGCCCCAGAGAAAGGAACCTCCTTACAATGCGTGCCGTGTTGAGGAGTGCCGCCTTCTGCACCAGGACCTTGATCCAACCGTTCAACGCAAGTTTCTTTAGGTGGTGGTAGAAACTTATTATTATTATAAAAAAAATAATGTAAAAATAATTATGTCTTTATTATTATTATTTATTAATTTACCAAATCAATCCCCAGACATGGAGTCACGGACGTACGTATTTATAAATGAAAATGACAATAAGAAGCAATACACATTGGAAAATGCATTAGAACTAGCTGGTAAATTATTATGCACAAATTTTCTCTAACAATTGGCATTGTTCATATTTTTTTAAAACTCTTAATTCGAAAACCATTTCGAGGAATAGAGTTTCTGATCATGATCCATTAGTTTTTTTCGGAAAATTTGCTATATTAACGATTATTTTTCCAAAAAAGCAAATGATCTCTATTTGCCCTTGAAATGAATGACTTAAAATATTAAGGCGTTCTTAGAGATATATTACTCTGTGGTGGCGTTGCAATTGGTCTATTATATCAACTTGGCAACTTTGAAAAGATGTATTGCAATCTGTCTTAAGTCTATAAGGAAAAGGCAATACAAACATTGCGTACAACGATGACGTCACAACATTAAAAATAATATCTTTAAGTATTTAAAAAAAAATTCTATATAGTGAAAATTTCAATAATATTGAAATTAGTTCCTTAAAATAGTCTATATTTTCTAAAAAAAATATAAAAACAGCAGGTCAAAAATTATGAACAATCCCAATTGCGCAACTCATTTATATTCAAATGAAACCATTTTTACGGATTTAAACACGTTTGTTTTTCATTTTAATCCGACGATTCGAACACTTTGTAGCTTACAGCTCAGTTACACCCGCGATTATGATGACTGGAAAATCTCCGAAACTTCTAGCTAATATTTAAAACAAATATACCCGTCCAAATCCGTAAAAACTTTTCTTTGAATGTCCATATTGTTCAAAAATAACTAAGTGAAGCTGTGGCCATTGAATAATTGATCTCCATTATAAGAAACTGCGTATTACACCCCTCTTTAACAAGACAACAATAATGCCGACATATGCGCCGATGATAAACATAAATCTTAACCATTAGCTTTTTTGACCTTTGCAGAAACCGGAGTGAGCCTAACGCACATTGATATCAGCAGGGATAATATCAGCAATAAGCAATAGCAGTAAATCTGAAAATAAACGTGGATGATAAAATGATCAATTAATTAGCCATTCCAAAAGCAGTTTATACCCCATTTTTAAAACTGCCAATCAAATTCCTAATATTATTTAATACAAGAATAACATTTTATCTGCAGGTCATGGTCGCTACAATTATTTACTGCTCTTCACGTGTAGTCTTATAGTAAACGCGGCTGCTATGGACTGTTTCGGATTTTCCATAGTGGTAGCTACCGCTAGTTGTGACTTAGAGCTGGATCTGAGTAAACTTGGGATCCTAGCAGCTTGTCCTTTTGCAGGTAAGTATCACAAACAACCGAACCACCAAAATAAAGTCAAAGTAAAGACGATACCTCCTGTTTTGTATGCACGTCTCTTTTACACTATGCATATATACTTTTTATGCATATATACTTTATAAATAACTAGCTGTGACCCGCGGTGTTACCCGCGTTAAAAAGGATAAATAATAAATTCATTTTCTATTCCATTTTTCATTGCAAAGTTTCATAAAAATCCATCCAGTAGTCTTTACGTGAAAGCACAATAAACATTCTTACATATCCAAACATTGGAGTATGGGTAGAAGACCGAGGAAACGTTCGCGTTGCTCAGCCAATAGTTTAAGTATTTTATTTTATAGCGCGTATTTCTTTTTTCGTCATATCTCCTAAGATATTCATTTAAATTGCATGCTGTAAACAACAGTTATAATCTATATTAATTGCGTAAGCTTACTAAGCTATTTAATTAGATAAAAAAATATTACTATATACACATAAATAGCTTTTGAAAACACCCTATTGAATTTGATAATTTTTTTGACATTAATATGGGTACCACGGGTTTCCCTTAAAAGATAGACATATACCGCGGACTTTTTTGAAGAACTATAGGTAACAAATAATTCCTCCATACATTAGTTTGTTGTGCCTCACATAGATAAAGCAGCGTTTTCATTTATAGCTCGCGCGCGTCCGAATTTCTCGGCAAATTTAACCATATCTCATCCAATATACAGCAAACCTCAATAAATTATGCAAAAAAGCCATCCTCTTGAACCATTCTATCTATTAAAAAAACCGCATCAAGATCCGTTGGGTATTTTTTAAGATATAAGTTCACATAGGGACATACATACAAAAATTACGACTTTGTTTTATAAGAAGTAAAGCTATAAAACTAAGTCGTAACACTGCGGGGCACAGCTAGTACTTTATAAATAAAGTCAAAGGTTTTTTATTTCAAGTAGGCAAGATATACATGCTCTTTTGTAAATTCAGAAGCTATTCGTTTGTTCCAAAAGGGAATCCTATGGAGAAGAACAGATAAGAAACTGCATGTATATTTTTTTTCACTGTTTCCTTTTTTTTTCAATTAAATTCATGTTTACAACGAAAAAGGGGTGTGAGGATGATGCAGAGTAGTGAAATGTGTACCAGTATAAATATGACGAATACAAGGGTCACCCCAACAGAGCAAATCGACCAGTCCCAGCAGAAGACACCCGTTCACGAGTACATAGCACACATCAGCCCCGCACAGCGCGACCATTTTGTAGGGAACCCTACCAACTTCGGAACATTTGAGTGAGCATGACAAACTTGCACCAGGGGGGCAACACGCAAATAAAATTAACGAGAATTACACTAGGGCTGATATTATGCTCACACCTTCACAAAATATTATTCTAGATATTATTATATGATAAAGTTAGTACATTTAACTGTAACGTAACAAGTTAAGAAAATTAATTATGAAATAACAGGTACAACATACACAGACACTGGTACAATAATAATTGTATATCAGAGTATAACCTGACGCCAATAAGGTGAGGAAAATGCCTATTCAGTAACTTGAAGTTGAATACATGACGCTTACACACAAACAAGGTTATACCAAAGTCGGAGAAACCAATCGGCATAGGGTAAATAATAACTAAATGGATAATATTGTTAGATCTTTCATCGAGAAAGAAAAGAAATTGAAATAATATAGTTCAAATGTTTGATTTCACGATTTCACAAATGTTCTGACGTTACATTATGTTTTAAATTATACTACTTTTTAGATTATTTTGTAGTCATTTCAAGTATCTGCTTCGATATCATTTGGTTGTGACGACTTAGTAACATTAATTAACAAAGATACTAACTAACATTTCACTTAGAAAATGATTATTTTATTACATCGGCAAGGTTATCGTTATAATAAAATTGTTTCATTTGTTTCATTTCATTTGTTCATGTACAGCACGTCATATTATTTGCATTCAACAAAATAGACATAATCTCTAATATATAAAATTCACGTGTCACAGTGTTAGTTACCGTACTCCTCCGAAACGGCTTGACCGATTTTTATGAAATCTTACATGCGTATTCAGTAGGTCTGAGAATCGGCCAACATCTATTTTTCAAAACTATTTTTTTTAGTATGGCAAAACAACGTTTGCCGGGACAGCTAGTCTTATATATAAAATTCACGTGTCACAGTGTTAGTTACCGTACTCCTCCGAAACGGCTTGACCGATTTTTATGAAATTTTACATGCGTATTCAGTAGGTCTGAGAATCGGCCAACATTTATTTTTCAATCCTTTTTTTTTGTTTTTTAGTATGGCAAAACAACGTTTTCCGGGACGGCTAGTATAGAATATAAATTTTATATGTATGCATATTCGTATAATATTGGCCGTGTGGTGACGGATTAAAAATGCAAAACAAACAAATAAACTCACTTTTACTTTTATATTTATGTAAGGATAAGTAAGGAAGTAAGGATTAGGATTAGGATTTTTTATGTAATGATGACATATTTTTCAGGTATAATATTTGCATTTCCCTGGGGCTATTATGTGGATACCCGGGGTAGAAAGCGTGCCTTATTGTTGTCTACATCTGTTAGTTTTGTTTTTGCTGTTCTTAGCAGTTTCTCCGCACACTGGCTATTTATGTTGGTTTTGAAAATCATTGGATGTAGTTTGTAAGTATTTCCTTGGCATGATTATTAAACTTTAGATGATAATTAAAACCATATAAAGTACAACTATAAATATTCGACGAGCGTCGTGGTTGAGTGGTTCATGTAACGAACTGCCGATCGCGAGGTCGCGGGTTCGATTCCTGCTCGGAACAATTAATGTGACAATTATAATTGTCATACGAACGTTTGTACTGCGTCTGGGTGCTTCTATGTATTATAAGTATGTATTTACAAAAGAAAAGAAGTTTATTTATTCTATTCGTATTCTGGTACCCATAACACAAGCATATAAGCTTGGGACCAGAACACGTTGTGTGAAATGTCTATGAAAATTTATTAAATTATTATTAAATATTTCGTGGAGGAAAAAATTATATAAAAACTACCTGTGCGTCACGGTGTCGCTCGCGGTAAAAATGATAAAATATTAGGCAGTTAAGGGTCTTTTTAGGACACCACTTCTGTCTCTATGCCGTGCTGTGGCCTATATGTTAGTTTAGCATGGAAGCTATCTTAGTACCAAATTTAAAACAATCAACACAGCCGTTTGACCGTGAAGGAGAAATAAACCATAGTTTGTTTTTCGATAAACTCACAGGAACCTTTTTCGGGATATAAGTAGCCTAAATGTTAATCTGATGTATAAGCTACATTATTGTAAAGTTTCATTAAAATCCATTCAGTAGTTTTTGCGTGAAAGAGTAACAAACATACAAACATCAATACTCACAAACTTTCACATTTACAATATTAGAACCGCTACTGTTAAAAATGAAACTGCTAAACAATTTTACTAGATCTTTCTAGAAAAAATGGTACAATTTTAAAAATATTTATGGACGATGTAGCTATCTAAATGACTTCATATCTTTAACATAGTTGAAAAGTAGTTTATGTAGTATATCCGTATTTGGTACCCATATCACAAGCATAGAAATATAGCTTACTTTGGGACCAGAGGACGTTGTGTGAAATGTCCAAAAAAAAAACATAGTTTGCCGGCTACTAAAAACAGCAGAATATCAATAAAACTAGTTTTAGGGTTCCGTACCCAAAGGGTAAAAACGGGACCCTATTACTGAGACTTCGCTGTCCGTCCGTCCGTCTGTCACCAGGCTGTATCTCAAGAACGGTGATAGCTAGACAGTTGAAATTTTCACAGATGATGTATTTCTATTGCCGCTATAACAACAAATACTAAAAATAAAATAAAATAAATATTTAAGGGGGGCTCCCATACAACAAACATGATTTTTTTACCGATTCTTGCTCGATACTAATAACGTTGCCTTATGTTGCATAGATAATGGTACGGAACCCTTCGTGCGCGAGTCCGACTCGCACTTGACCAATTTTTTTATATATTTTCAGTTCTATAGCCAGCTTTACAATCACTGTAACGATGTTGGGTGAGTGCACGACCCAAAAACATAGGAATCAATATATTTTCATGATGAATGGTTTCAATTTGTTTGAGGAATTAGTTTCATTTGGTAAATATATCATTAGAATCTCTCTCCAGTCCATTACCGTCTCGTTGGGCACGAGCTTCTTCTACTCTGGGAAGGATTACGGTCTACTGCGCCACGCTGACAAGACGTGTTGGCATAGGCTATATTTTAGACTTTTCCGTCTCTCAGAGGATGTTATACGTGTTCCTTAGCTGGTTTTTACAGCACCCTCGGAAGGCAAAGGGGTGGTAACACTTGTACTCTTATTCCGTCACCACACGGACAATGTCATATCAATATCATGTCATTACAATGGGAGCTGTCAATTGACATGATGCTTTGTTTTAAACTTAAACAAAGCAAAAAGCCAATTGTCAGCTCCATTGTAAGGGGAGGTTCCTCTCAATCAACCATTGAGTAGTTTTCGTTAATGTTAATCGCGTACAAATAGGCATACAGATAAACTATCAAAAATGGTGCAATATTGGCATAAACATAAAAATCTATTTGCAGCTCTTGCCTGGCTTATTTTACCACTGAATATCAATATTCCTATAATTTGGTTGGGAATTAAATTTAAATCTTGGAGGCTTCTTGCTATAGTCATGGCTATCCCAATGGGTATTAGTGCTTGTCTCATGACCTGCCTATATGAGAGCCCAAAGTTTTTAGCCAGCAGAGGTGATTATGTGAAAGCTTTGGAAGTACTGAAAAATATCCACAAAAGGAATCGTGGGAACAAAGAACAGTATCCTGTAAGTAAATTTTTGACATGAATTTACCTAATATTCTTTAACACACCCATCATCCATCCTAATCCTAAAAATATTATAAATGTGAAAGTTTGTAAGGATGTTTGGATGTTTGTTACTCTTTCACGCAAAAATACAATGGTACCATAATAGTTTTTTTATTTATTTTTTTATAATTTATTCTACTTATGCATGAACTCTTTGCTTTCATTTCGTTCTCAGGTTAAACACCTAACACAATCATCATCAGATTTAGACAATTCAACAAACAAGCAATCTTTCTGCAGCTCATTAAAAAGCCAGACTCTGCCCATATTCCAGCCACCTTTGCTGTGGAAAACTATGCAGTTATCCTGTTTGATGACTCTGTGTTGTGTTACGTGAGGTTCATCTTTAATATTATTTTAATATGAATATTAAAATTAAATAGTGACTGTTCTGTTCTGATCGCTTCTTCGGTATCTTAAACCTTTGAAAAGAGGTAACAATTATAGCTGAATATCGTCTACTATATGAATTCGACAAGCGCTTGAAATACGTAAGATAAACCTATATGTAACAGTTAGCTAAAGAGCAGTCTTAAGGCAGCATACCGAACCTAGCGACGCTGTCACACCGTGGTCAGTGCCGCCACCGCTACCAATTTAACGCTGTGCTACGCGAGTGAAATGTAGTTAACACTTAATTTTTTTTTTTCAGAAATAACGTATTTGTGATGTGGTACCCGACAATTGTAGACTTCTTCTTCAAATCGTTTAATGAAGTGAATAGCTCCAGTCAGACATTTTGTCAAAGGGTCTTTAAACATACCAATATGACAATTGATGCCCTTTCGGTTAGTTCATGGCAATTACTCATTCTAAAAGTCGTAATCCATTTTAATTGAGTCTATATCCCTTAAAATACTGTTCATTTCTTTTTTTTCTTGGGCATTGACATACAAGACAGTGGTGTTTTAATAAATTGGAGACAGTGCGTCTACGGCTAAATCAATCAAACGGCTTGAAGTCAAAAAAAAATCTTTATGTGTGTAAAGTACAACGTGAAGTTGCCTGGTTGCCTGGCAACATTATTGACGTCCGTCAAAATACTATTGTCATTGAATTGATAAATTGTAATTTTTATGTGAAATTGAATTATTTGAGATATAATTACTTGTGAAATCCTATGTTGTGGCATTTTTTAAATCCTCTGGTACACTAGAACACCCCAAGACTGCGCATTTCGCCATTTTTAATTTTTTGTTTGTGGCGGCGTTAACACTACACACTGTCAATAATGTCATTCAGAATAACGTACATATACATTGTCACTGGTGAGACTATGTCTGTCGGTCTCACCGTGTTTTAATAAATCATTGGTCTCACCCGTGACCAATGACCATGGTGACTGCAAAGTCTCCGAATCTTCGGGCTAAAATTTAAAACAAATCCACGCGTCTAAATCCGTAAAAAGTGGTTTTATTTAAACAGATGAGTCCCGCAAGTGTTAGAAAATATTATCATTAATGTAATACACTATTAATAATAATTGCCGTTGTTCATATTTTTTTTAAACTTTTATTTCGAAACCATTTCGGTGAATAGAGTTTCTGATCATGATCCATTAGTTATTTTCCGACAGTTTGCTATATTAACGATTATTTTTCCAAAAAAGCAAATGATCTCTATTTGCCCTTGAAATTAAAGACTTAAAATATGAAGGCGTTCTTAGGGATATACTACTCTGTGGTGGAGTTGAAATTGGTCTATTATATCAACTTGGCAACTTTAAAAAGATATATTGCAATCTGTCTTAAGTCTATCAGGAAAAGGCAATACTCAGGTTGCGTACAACGATGACGTCACAACATTTAAAATAATATCTTTAAGTATTTTTAAAAAATTCTATATGCTGAATATTTCTTAAAATAGTTGCTTAAAATAGTCTATATTTTCAAAAGAAAAAAAAATATAAAAACAGCAGGTCAATAATTATGAACAATCCCAATTGCTCGATCATTAAAGTATTCTTGAATTGTATAATACGCCTAGTCATATAAAAATATCAGCAATGTTTTCTTAAAACTTTTTATGTCAGAGGTTTGTAAAATATTTCGTGGTAATTTATTCGCTCCTATAAGTCGTGTCATGATGTTATATAGCCTTCCTCAAGAAATGTGCAATCCAACATTGACGGGCCTCGTGGTCTAGCGGTTAGAGCAAGAGCCCACGACGGTCAGACCTTCCTCATTTTATAAAAGTTGAAAGTTTCTCTGTACATATCTTCTGTACAGATAAGTACGACCAGGGACTATAGAGATTGTGTTGTGGTTACTTTAGCAGATAACATGTAGTAAAGGTGTATAAAAAAGTACTTCAAATTTCTTATAGTATAAATTTCAATTATTTTATATTTTCTTCGGGATAACTTTAGAAATCTCGTTATCCATAGCCGGACACTTACGACGGTTGCTACCCCCTGCCAGACACCCCTAAGTTTTAATAAATTATACTTATACTTTCGTCTTATTATAAAAGTTAAATTTTATATATGTTACTTGGGGATCTATAAAAAGATGTTACCTACCTCAATAGCCGGACACTTTTTATACAACTTTACTACATGTTATCAGCCAAAGTAACCACAACACAAACTCATTATTTTTAGAATAATTTTCAAATCGGACCAGTGTTTCTGAGATTTGCACGTTCAAACAAACAAACAAATGAACTCTTTAGCTTTTTAATATTAGTATAGACATTATACATTTTACTATTAACAAATATTTTTTTCAGTACGAATGTAATGACGAACTATCAATGTATACCATATACGCTGGTATGGTATACGGTTTGTTCTTCGGCTGTGTTAGTCTAGCAGTGGCGAGAATAGCTTCCAGACCTAAATTACTAATTATAATTGTATTATTTATATCTGGGATCAGTTTTCTATGCGTAAATGTCAAGGAGCCTGTTGCCAACATAATATTTTTTACGCTTCTGCAAAGCACATCACTAGGAGTTGGATGTCTTTCGTCATACTTTGTGGACTTGTATCCAACTATGCACAGGTATTTATTAAACAAACTTTGACTACATTATTTTTTAATTTTTGCACTAACTTGCTATGCTTTTACTTAATAAATCTAATTATAGTGGAAAAAAATATCACCATGTGCGGAAGAGCAAGGGAACGGTATTCTGAATTAAATTTTGACTATTTCTGGGCTAAAACTTAGGCTTTAAATTTTGGCCTCTCACAATATTATAGAAATCCATGTAAAAAAGAAATGTTAGACTAATCACTAAATCCCAATAGTTTTTCTAATCGGGAGATCTAATCGGATAATTTCGACATTGTTTTCTAATATTATTATTACTTGACATATTTTTTTTGTAACAAAATGAAAACTGCATGCCTAATATTAAATGTTTATATTAACTACCAATGTTGTACGCCTACATGGCAGGACATAGTGAAACCTGTTTTAATTTCTACGGATCTCAACATCTTATGTACCTATTTGTCCACAATAAAAAATACTTTGACTTTGACTTTGACTTTGGAGATCAGAACATTGTTAGGTCTTCAAATGACTCCGACCACAATAGCACAATAAGCAAAAAAATGCTTATTTTCTCGTTTATGCTATTTTCCCCTTTCCGTTTTCTAATTTCATTTATATTCTTAAATCTTAGTGTCATAATTTTATTGTTTGTAATTTATACAAGAAAGTTACTACTAATTATACATTATGAAAATCAGGTAGCGTGAGATCGTGTTTTACGTGGCTCAGTTGGGTAACCTCTTTCCTTTTATCCTGATTCTCAACCTATCTCAGAGCTTTACATAGGCAGAGATCAGTACGAGCTGCCTCGTGATTAGACCATCGAATTGTAGCAAGGCATCGTGCTCCTCTTTTTCTATTCATGGTACCTGCGCACGTGTTTCCTTCTGGATACGATATGGGGCCTTTTAAGTGGGCGTGAAAATGGATCTTCCGGTCGGTAAGGCGGGTGCGGTTAGAGAATCTATACTGTACTAGCTGCCCTCGCATTCGGATTGCACTTCTACTTAACATCAGGTGGACTGCAGTCATTTCCCTAACCCTAGCTATAAAAAAAATAGTATCAAATACTTATATGAAATTTTCATTTTCATCAGAGGAATGATATCGAGTTTATGTATGATGGTAGCGCGAATAACAGCTGCAGTTGGAATTAGCGTCATTGGTAATGTCATCACTGAGTACTGCGAGACTACGCTTTATACTTGGTCTATATTTATTTTTGGTAAGTCCATGGGCTGTATGAATATCTTTCCTTTCAAACTTTATTATATAATTATGTTATCCCTTATCGTTTTATTTTGCTTTAAATAAGTGTCTAAAGACCACTTTACCCCAGTTCCTGATCAACTGAGTCCATCCAAAGGTTGTCTGGAAGAGATCGCAATATGCGATAAGACCGCCAATTGTATATGTTTTATTCTAATTTCGATAAATAAGTGACATGTAAAATGTTTTGGTGTACAATAAAGTGTATTCTATTCTATTCTATTCTAAAGACAACAATTCTGCATAGTTTATAATAATTTTTATTTTATTTTCAGGTAGCATTCTAGGATCCTTATTCTTGCCTGCAGACAAAAAGATAGGGAAATAAAACTCCACGAGGCTTATTGCAGTCTAAAAATGATCCCAATGACCGAAAATTCTGGAACAGCTGTCTTGGTATGGTCATGTATTGTAATGAGATGAGTGGAAAGTAATATATCGTAAGGAGTGTTCGGTAAATGTATTTGGAAAGAACAAAGCCTCAGTAAAAGATGAATAAATTGTGTTAAAAAATAAACAAAAAAGTACAGAACACAGATGTGATGGGTCTAACAGGGCAGTTTGAAAGTAATATACTGCGTGTGGGGTCGAAACAATCTAAGATACTAAGTATGAGAAATAATAACTATGGTTGAAGAGATAAGGCTGATACAGAGTTTTGATAATTGAGAAATATATAGATCTTTAATATTCTGTTTATTTTTTATTTTTACACAAAAGCAAACTGATAATCTTGTTTACCAATATACAGACAAGTCTTTTAGTCAGAGATCCGTGATGTGAAAACCTTTACTTATGTCTACAGCGATGAAAATCCTTACTAATTTATAATTGTGAAAAGGAGACGTGTGTAACGAAACTATAGCGTGATTTAAAAAACTGTATGTAGTGCCATCTATCGAGCGGTTTAGTACACTTCTGTTTGTTAAGGTTTGATTACAAAATTTCACGGGTACGAAGTCGCGGGCATCAGCTAGTTAATTGGATAAGATAGTCTATGTATCTACTGTCATTGTTTAAGTATCTGCTGCATTGCCTCATCAACATGGGCAATTTCTTAGAAATTAGATGCTAAAGTCTGTTAAAGATAATATGTAGTACTTCGTTACTGTATTTTCTTATTTTGTCAGCGCTAAAGCACGTTAATCATAGAAAATACGCCTAAATTTACCGGAAACTTTCCACCAACGGTTATTTTCAATAAACCCTTCAAAAACCCAAAATAGTTTTCAACTTTACTTAGTTCGATTTAGCTTATTAGTTTTGATATTTTGTCTGACTTTCATGAAACTATTTCTATCGTTTTTGATAGCTTGTATCTGTCTATGGCTAACGGGACAAAGTAGCGAATATTTCTGTGTATACCATAAATAGTACAAAGACTATGTTATCCAATGCGATTTATCGCTATGAAGATGAGTTAAGATATTTAATAAACTAAATAAATATTAATAATAATATTAATAGCTAATAATAATATTAATAGCTCAATGAATGGCGTTGTACAAAAAACATCGATACGATATTTAATTCTCATTGAGAAGATTGTGGTGGAAGATTTGGTAAACATGTGCAGGAACCATGACAGCTCAGATGGGAGAGCAACGAAACGGTATTCCGAGGTCGTGGGTTCAAGTTCCGCTTGTATGAGCCAATAGCACACACATGGATTAAACTGCACATCAGCACATTTATATTACATTTTCCACACAATACAGTTACACTTCAGTACTCAGTTAGCAGTCGTAGTAATCTTACGCAAACAACACACATAATCATCGTACACAGTTAACACTGTTAGCAGTACTCACATCCATAATAACCATCTTATTAATATAGTCAAATAAACAGCATCTTTCCCTACGTGTGTACCATTCACTCAGCGGTGCCCACGTAACAGTACATCATTCGATACAGGATGTGTGGTGTACGCGACTCACTCAACGCGCATACATCTTCTTGGACTTCTGATATCACTCAACAACTTGGACGTCTAAGACCATACATCTTTTTGGTCCTTCGGCCTTCAAGGTAAGTCTTTCGTTTTTAGGGTTCCGTACCCAAAGGGTAAAAACGGGATCCTATTACTGAGACTTCGCTGTCCGTCCGTCCGTCCGTCTGTCACCAGGCTGTATCTCAAGAACGGTGATAGCTAGAGAGTTGAAATTTTCACAGATGATGTATTTCTATTGCCGCTATAACAACAAATACTAAAAATAAAATAAAATAAATATTTAAGGGGGGCTCCCATACAACAAAAATGATTTTTTTACCGTTTCTTGCTCGATACTAATAACGTTGCCTTAGGTTGCATAGATAATGGTACGGAACCCTTCGTGCGCGAGTTCGACTCGCACTTGACCAATTTTTTCTTTATGCGGTGGCGAATCGGTTAGACTGGCCTCCCATAAGCGGTCTCACCAGTTTGATTGAGAAGTCGCAATAGCCGTACAGGGGACACGAAAAGTACTTACAGCAACCAGTACATAAACAATACACAGTTCACCGAAGATAATTTTCGCTGAAATATTTCATTTTATTTTATAGCATGGAGGGAGTTATTGAAACTCAATATGAGATCATGCAGGCCCGTGATAAATCTATAGAAGAGATGTTACGTAAGCTAAGAAGCAACTTCAAGGCCTTCCAAAGAACTACATCAAATATCAACGTGGACACTCTTAGGGAAAAATGGCAATTTGAAGATGCTCTGAAGTCTTTGGAAACCAGATGGGGAGTAGTTGACACGCTTTTGTGGGATCTGGACAGCTTACCTGGCGTCAGCACACATTATGAATCCACATACAACTCTTGCGAAGACACTTACAATGAGTTGAAAACTAATATCAGTTCAAAAATGTGGTCACTGGCACACAGATAACAATCAACCCCAAAAATAGAAATACCAACTTTTGGTGGTTGTTATCAACAGTGGACCACATTCAAAGATTTGTTTAACGACACCATTCATGCAAACCCATCACTGACACACGCACAAAGAATGCAATTTCTCAAGAGCAAGGTTAAGGGTGAAGACGAGAAGCTCATCCGCACCTCACCATCAGCTCAGAAAATTATAAAACCGCTTGGGAAATTTTAGAACACAGATATAACAAAACAAAACTAATCTTCTCATCTCACATCGAATCTTTATTCGCGGTACCCAACACACAATACCTCTCGGCTGCGTCGGTTAAAAATCTTCACGACACCACAAAAGAATGCCTGAATGCGGTCAAGAACCTTGGCGTGGAAACGTCATCATGGGATCCGTTAATAATTGAAATTCTGTCTCAAAAATTGGACCTACAATGATTATTTACAGTCTCTGGAGGACCCACGTGCTCTACCAAACAAAACAGAATTTCTTAAATTTTTGGAAGGAAAATTCATGTCGTGGGAGTCATCTCGTCGCAAACCAGAAATACCAAAATCATCTCAAATTGAGCAGTCTACACAATCCTATAAGAAATGTCATTCGTATAAAGCATTCAGTGCAAATCAAAACTTGAAAAATAACTTTAATTCACATGACACAAATACAAATGAACATCAAACAATTTGCCTATACTGCAATAATCCACACAAGTTATTTTATTGCAAAGGTTTTCTCGGATTACAGCCCGACGATAAGCGGCAAGTCATTGTGAAATACAATATTTGCAATAATTGTTTGAACGTACATAGCGGCGAGTGTCCATCAAAGAACCGATGCTGCGTATGTAATTTGAACCACAATACGCTACTTCACGACACTTATGGAAAATGGAGTAGACTTTACAGGATACGTTGACGTAAAGCTGAATACAGGACGGGGAGTCAAAACCACCAAGGGGTATATCGCCGTATTTGTCTGCATGGCCACAAAAGCTAGGCTAGCCACTTGGAACTAGTGTCTGATTTAACTTCATCAGCATTTCTGGCCGCTTTGAAACGCATGTCATCACGGCGGGGTAAACCAGAACATATCTACAGTGATAATGGCACTAATTTTGTCTGTGCTAATAAAATATTACAACAACAGCAGACAGAAATAAGCAGAACATTTGGCAGCGAGTTCTATACCGAGATCAATGAGATGGGTATACAGTGGCACCTTAACGCACCTGCTTGGCCAAGCGCGGGAGGTCTATGAGAAGCAGCGGTACTGCTAACTGAGTACTGAAGTGTAATTCTATTGTGTGGAAAATGTAATATAAATGTGCTGATGTGCAGTTTAATCCATGTGTGTGCTGTTGGCTAATACATACTCCCGGGCGAGAGATGCGTGATGTGTGTGAATGGATGATGAAGATGATTACAATCTTATATGCTAAACTTGTAAATTTCATTATTACAAATAACTAACCATGACCTGGATGGGTCTCCGTAACCCATTTCCCAGCAGGAAGATTAGGCTCATGTAAGATGACTATATCACCAACTTTAATGTTTTCTGTGGGTGTCATCCATTTGCTTCTGGCTGATAATTGGGCGAGATATTCCAACTGCCATCTCTTCCAAATATCTTTGAAAATATTCTGTGTTCTCGCCCATCTCGTTCTTTCGCCTTGTTCAGTGTTTAAAAGCGTAAGCACAGGGCCACTGCTCAGAAAATGTGAAGGAGTCAGATAATTCAGATCATCTACATCCTCCGTGATGGGGCTTAGTGGTCGACTGTTCAGACAGGCTTCGAGTTGTGCGAGTAATGTGCAATATTCTTCAAACGTGAGCTTCTGTTCCCCAACCACACGTCGAAGATGATGTATAAGACTCTTTACCGCTGCTTCCTATAGACCTCCCGCGCTTGGCCAAGCAGGTGCGTTAAGGTGCCACTGTATACCCATCTCATTGATCTCGGTATAGAACTCGCTGCCAAATGTTCTGCTTATTTCTGTCTGCTGTTGTTGTAATATTTTATTAGCACACAAAATTAGTGCCATTATCACTGTAGATATGTTCTGGTTTACCCCGCCGTGATGACATGCGTTTCAAAGCGGCCAGAAATGCTGATGAAGTTAAATCAGACACTAGTTCCAAGTGGCTAGCCTAGCTTTTGTGGCCATGCAGACAAATACGGCGATATACCCCTTGGTGGTTTTGACTCCCCGTCCTATATTCAGCTTTACGTCAACGTATCCTGTAAAGTCTACTCCATTTTCCATAAGTGTCGTGAAGTAGCGTATTGTGGTTCAAATTACATACGCGGCATCGGTTCTTTGATGGACACTCGCCGCTATGTACGTTCAAACAATTATTGCAAATATTGTATTTCACAATGACTTGCCGCTTATCGTCGGGCTGTAATCCGAGAAAACCTTTGCAATAAAATAACTTGTGTGGATTATTGCAGTATAGGCAAATTGTTTGATGTTCATTTGTATTTGTGTCATGTGAATTAAAGTTATTTTTCAAGTTTTGATTTGCACTGAATGCTTTATACGAATGACATTTCTTGTAGGATTGTGTAGACTGCTCAATTTGAGATGATTTTGGTATTTCTGGTTTGCGACGAGATGACTCCCACGACATGAATTTTCCTTCCAAAAATTTAAGAAATTCTGTTTTGTTTGGTAGAGCACGTGGGTCCTCCAGTGACTGTAAATAATCATTGTAGGTCCAATTTTTGAGACAGAATTTCAATTATTAACGGATCCCATGATGACGTTTCCACGCCAAGGTTCTTGACCGCATTCAGGCATTCTTTTGTGGTGTCGTGAAGATTTTTAACCGACGCAGCCGAGAGGTATTGTGTGTTGGGTACCGCGAATAAAGATTCGATGTGAGATGAGAAGATTAGTTTTGTTTTGTTATATCTGTGTTCTAAAATTTCCCAAGCGGTTTTATAATTTTCTGAGCTGATGGTGAGGTGCGGATGAGCTTCTCGTCTTCACCCTTAACCTTGCTCTTGAGAAATTGCATTCTTTGTGCGTGTGTCAGTGATGGGTTTGCATGAATGGTGTCGTTAAACAAATCTTTGAATGTGGTCCACTGTTGATAACAACCACCAAAAGTTGGTATTTCTATTTTTGGGGTTGATTGTTATCTGTGTGCCAGTGACCACATTTTTGAATTGATATTAGTTTTCAACTCATTGTAAGTGTCTTCGCAAGAGTTGTATGTGGATTCATAATGTGTGCTGACGCCAGGTAAGCTGTCCAGATCCCAAAAAAGCGAGTCAACTACTCCCCATCTGGTTTCCAAAGACTTCAGAGCATCTTCAAATTGCCATTTTTCCCTAAGAGTGTCCACGTTGATATTTGATGTAGTTCTTTGGAAGACCTTGAAGTTGCTTCTTAGCCTACGTAACATCTCTTCTATAGATTTATCACGGGCCTGCATGATCTCATATTGAGTTTCAATAACTCCCTCCATGTTGTAAAATAAAATGAAATATTTCAGCGAAAATTATCTTCGGTGAACTGTGTGTTGTTTATGTACTGGTTGCTGTAAGTACTTTTCGTGTCCCCTGTACGGCTATTGCGACTTCTCAATCAAACTGGTGAGACCGCTTATGGGAGGCCAGTCTAACCGATTCGCCACCGCATAAAGAAAAAACGAAAGACTTAAAAAGTCATTTAATCCGTACTGGGAATTTCAATGATCACGTGGTATCCACTTGAAGCTCTTGGTTGACTGATGCATAATTTGGCTTGGGAGGCATTTCATATATATCATGTCTATTAAAATTATTTATGCATTATTTCTATATTCTAGGTAGTGCAGTGGCAGCTTGGTTTTTACCGCAAGATAAAACAAAAGAAAACACGGAACTGTAACTAAACGAGTGTTTTATAATTAGTAAATAACTTAATATAATTAGTCGAGTATCTTTCTTTTGCTATAAATTACACACCTAATCTGAATCGTCCTATGGTGGGCTGGTAGAAAATGCCATAGGCATTAAGTCCGTGTTTTAATAAATAAATAGATAAGTATTCATTAACATTTCACACAACGTCCTCTGGTCCCAAGCTAAGCTTATTAGGCTTGTGTTAGGGTTACGGTAGTATGGATATACTACGTAAACTACTTTTCTTTTGTAAATACATACTCATAATAATATATAATATATAGACCCAGGAGCAGTATAAACATTTATATGACAATTTTATTATAAATATCACGCAAATAACTGTCCGAGCGAATGCCATTCTGTGTTTAACCACGTCTGCTGCTGTTTAATTTCATTTCATTTCATTACTGAGATTCAGGTGTTGTTGTGTTATGACGGGCTTCGTGGTGGAGTGGCTCACGTAACGGACTGCCGATCAAGAGGTCGCGGGTTTGATTCCCGCTTGGGACAAACATTTGTGTGATATTTATAATTTTCATACATGTTTGTACTGCGTCTGAGTGTTTCTATGTATTATAAGTATGTATTTACAAAAGAAAAGTTGTATATGTTGTATATCCGCATTCTGGTACTCATAACACAAGCCTATAAGCTTAGCTTGGGACCAGAGGACTTTGTGTGACATGTCCATGAATATATTATTTATTATTATTTTTAACATGTTGCACTTGATGCAGTTTATTTTTGAAAAAAAAAACCATGTTAACAAAAAAGCATATAAACGCAAGGTCTGTATGTGGCACACGATTCTTGATAAAACACTATTTACTTATTCTCTGATAAAAATTACGTAACAGGTTTTGATTACGAATAAGAAGCTGCTTATTTTGTCTTCGTAAATATACATTATCATCGTGTTTTAGGGTTTCGTACAAAAAATTAAAAAACCTAACTAGCTGTTGTCTGCTACTTCGTACGCGTGAAATTTGGAAACCGAACCTTAACAGAATATACATAAAAAAGCCATCCTCTTGAAACCTTAGCGGTCTTATGCATAGCGACTTATCGGAGGTTTAAGCGGAGATTTTATCAGAGAGATAATAAACGATTTAGCGTAAAAAGACTATTATGAATAACAAGTTTTGACAATTTTCGCGAACATATTTTAAGCCTCCGATAAGTCATTATGAATAAGACCCTTAAAAAACAACAGTTAATTTTAGTACTCATACATTCCATTAGACTAGAAAGTTGGTAAGTTGTAAACTTGGATACAGATGATGTAAAGATATTTGGGTATTTAAATTTTGAACGAGTAAAATTTTAAAAATTCTCCCGGTTTCTGCAACATTTTTAACAAATGCTTCGCTCCTATTGGTCACACTGTGATGTTATATAGCCTATAGCCTTCCTCGATAAATGGACTATCCAACATAAAAGGAATTTTTCCATTCGGGCCAGTGGTTCCTGAGGTTAGCGTATTCAAACCAACAAACAAATAAACTCTTCAACTTTATAATATTGGTAGGTACAGAAGTATAGATTTCTTGTTTTCAATAAGTATTACTTTGAAGGTATAAACTAAATGTTTAACAGCTGGTTTTACTAGGTACGGAACCCTGAATTGGCGAATCCAACTCACTTTTGCCAGACGTAGATATTTTAACTACACTAAATATAACGCCAGTCTGATTAAGTTAGTGATAGATAACACACATCATGGTGATAGAAAAGAAATGTGATAGTGTTCCGGTCAATTTTGATGATGCCTTAGAAAAAACTGGTAAGTAGGTACTAATTTTAAAACTGAATATCGCAAAAAGGAGGAAAGTTTGTCTTTTTATTCGTATGTTGCTGCTAATTTTCCAAAACGATTGTAACCGTTTCGGCATATTATTGTTTTGTTTTGTCAACAGTCTCTTCTTTATATTATCACAAAATAAACTAGTGTTTTTTGTATGTAGCCTATGTGAACTTATATCTTAAAATCTACGCTACGGTTTTTGATGCGGTTTTTTTAATGGATAGAGTGGTTCAAGAGAATGGGTTTTTTGAACATTTTTTGGAGTTTTGTTTTTAAATTACACGCGTACGAAGTTGCGGGCAAAAGATAGTTATTTGATAAATGTAAAATGTCACATGAATAGGTTTGATTGAGGAGGCGTTTCGAAGTTCCAGACAAATGCATCAGCTTCCTCTTTAAATCTTTAATCATTATAATTCAAAGTCGTTATTTTGTATGGATGTCCCTATATGAGCTTATATCTTACAAACTACGCAAACGAATTTCGATGTGATTGTTTTATTAGAGAGAGTAGTTAAAGAGGATGTTTGTTTTTGTTTAAATTGTTAACATTTGATGTAAATTGGGGGGAGCGGGTTGGATTTTGACATTGAATGCGACACAAGACCGCGCGTTGTGGCGTTCTGTGGGTAGGCCTATATCCAACAGTGGACGGAAACATCTGATGGATGGATGGATGGGAGAGCGGGTCTCAATAACTTTAATCGTGGGTGATATCGAGGGCATAACCTAATGTAGTAATATGTATATGAGATAACAAACGACGGTAAATACCGTAAAATGATTGTTTACCGTATAGTCACTGTTTACAAGCTTTTAAATATTTTGTTTGTAATAAGATTAATGTGATAAGACACTGGTTTTTTTATGACGTTTATGTCATCAACAAAGTTAATAGTTTCCGTGAATATGGCGTGTTTACTGAAACTATTAACTTTGTTTATACAGATAATAATGTATACTAAGTATAATAACTGAAATGAAATATATTGTATAATGACTTGTATGCTCTTTATAAGGCCGAAGAGTTTGTTGGTTTAAACGTGCTAATATCAAGAACTACTGGTTCAATTTGAAAAATTCTTTCAACGTTGCATAGTACATTTATCAAACAAGGCTATAGGCTATATAATATCACGCTGCGACTAAGAGAAACCAAGTATCAGAATTTTTTTTACAAAAATGGGGACTATTTTTCAAATTCCCCGCGTATGAAGTTGCGGGCAACAGCTAGTATAAATGTATAAAAATACATAAAATCCCTGCAATTCAAAGTCAAGCAGTTGTTTTCCATGTGGTAACGGATTAAGGATTTTATAATCTGGACAGACAGACAGAAAAACAAAAGATGCATATCCCACAAGTAAGTACTCCCCACAAGTTTGACATTAAACATCAAAAGACAAGCACATCAATTCGACCTGTAATCCAAAAATTACAAGGGTTGCAGTTTTTCGATATAATATTTTCAGGAAATGGACTCTACAATATTCTCCTAGTGATGACATGTTCGATCGTTCTTCTGGGCATTGGCATGGACATGTTTGGTCTGGCCTTAGTGGTAGCAGCTGCCTGTGACCTTGACCTTACCGTCACACAGAAGGGAATCCTAACTTCGCTGCCGTTTATTGGTAAACACATTTTATGATATGCTCAGAAAAAAAACTTATCGTAATTTAATGCACTGTGGATTAGTCCACAGCTACAGATATACATAAAACTCCATGGAAGAATTTGTCTGTTTTTAAAAATAGCCTAATCCATTCAAGATTTTGGTAAAACGGAAATTTTATAAATTTTGCACTATGTTTTTGTAACTATGTTATACAATAAATTGATTTTAGTCTGAACTTTGTTATCTTTATCTGATGTAATATCACGTATTCCTTTAAATTATCATGCCTCGTTTGTTTTAAATATACGAAATATTATTGCGTCACCTAGTTGTCATGCGTCTAATTTAATGAGAATTAATAATACTTATATTATAAGTACGATGTATTCATCTCAGCCTACATTTGCACTTCCATAATGGCACTATACGTTGTCTACTATACTACGCAGATTACATCTGTCGCAAATATAGCAAATATTAATATCCTGGTTATTTCTAGACCGAAATAATATTTGTTAAGTATAAATAATTGTACTTATCTAGCTTTTGGTTTGTATATCTAGAAAGATTAAACAGGGATAATAATTATTTACACAGTGTCTTTGTATGCAAATATATTAAAATATCACCCACCTACCATTTTTGTACCAAATGCACCAATTTGCTAGATCCCGAACCTTTTTTGAGTGCTGAGTAATTCTTCAGTCGACCCAATGATTGAATTCAAGGCCTACATGCAAGATTCAAGGACGAGATAGTTGTGGATAAAAATAAAGCCCGACGCTACCTGCTTCGTAAAGACTTACCACGGCCATATTTTTTCAGGTATATTCTTAGTCTCATACCCTTGGGGTTACATAGCAGATACGAAAGGTCGTCGGTACACCCTGGTGGTACCTCTACTGCTTTCTTTCGTATTATCCGTTGTTGCCAGTTTCTCAACAAACTGGATATATTTAGGAGCATTTAAATTCATTGGTTTTTGCTTGTAAGTATATTTTTCATCAGTTAAGGGTCCTTTTGTATCTTCTGTACTCTCCTACACTAAATTAAAGTTTAGATAAATTTTAGAGTCATTTACACAATACAGGACATTTCGGCTGTCCAAAACCAAAACCTAGCAAGGTACATTTTTTTTTAAATTCGTTTTCTTAAACCAATATGTCCAAATTTTTTTACTGCGTCTAAAGCAAAATTCAACTATATTTCTATCTATATATATTCTATCTTAATAGTCCAGTCGTGGGAGATAATGACATGGATGTGGCTTGATGTACAGAATTTTTTTTTTCTAATTAGTCCGAAAAAATGTACAGAATCCGAAAATCAACCTGCTGCGTGGGGAAAATAATGGGAAGTTTGTTTAAACAAACGGAAACTGCAAAATGACTGATTTTGACTTGAAAAATCCGTTGTAACTTGAAAAGCAAGCCTCGGACGAAGAAATATCGCTGATTCTTTTTTGTTTATTTTCAAATTTTCTACTCGGTCAATGTATTGGTAAATTAAAAATTACGATATTAACATTGTTAAATGACAGAAAAACGCGTAAAAACGTTAACTTTTGTTCAAAGTCCCGGTAGACAGGGTAAATATTAATAATTATTAATGATAATGTGGATTTGATAAGTTTAATATGCGATTAATAAGTGTGCGCAACCTGCACGCCGTGCGACAAATAGTTTTTCTTAGAACAATTTATTAAATTAAAAAATTCATAAAACTTTGATCGAACTTAACTTCTATAAAAATCATTTTGAATACTTGCTAGATTTTTGACATACTTTTCAAGGTCACAGAAACTGAAAGAAATCCAAAAAGTTCAATTTTTTTATTTTTACAACCATTTTAGAATTTTTTAAAAATTTCGCGTTAATTAACAATAGGAAACTAGTGCTAAATATCTGTCGATCAAAAAATCTTTTTGTTTACACCAATAGTGCTTAGAATAACGGACAATTTGAGAGTATTCTAAAAGTACCGAGAGCGCACGAATTTCGCCGCGGCGGCGAAGTGCGTGGTGGAGGGGGAAGCTGGAGACGGGAAGTCTAAAAGTGGGTCGGCGCGCTTCAAATTCGCTCGCGCTGAAAATTTTCAATTATCTCAGCAATGGAAGCATCAATTGAGATGATTTTTTTTTTAAATTGATATACCGAATAGAGAGAAGCTCAAATATCGACTTGAAATTGAAATATTTTAAGTAATTTTGTAGCCAATTCAGATATTTTAGAATATTGGCATATTTTTGCACATTTTAGCAGTTCCCGTTTGGTTAACTAATAAGTTTATTAATATACAGTAATTATTGAAATAATAATTATTGTAACAGTAACTAAAAGATAAACAACAACAACATGGCTACAAAATTACTTAAAATATTTCAATTTCAAGTCGATATTTGAGCTTCTCTCTATTCGGTATATCAATTTAAAAAAAAAATCATCTCAATTGATGCTTCCATTGCTGAGATAATTGAAAATTTTCAGCGCGAGCGAATTTGAAGCGCGCCGAACCACTTTTAGACTTCCCGTCTCCAGCTTCCCCCTCCACCACGCACTTCGCCGCCGCGGCGAAATTCGTGCGCTCTCGGTACTTTTAGAATACTCTCAAATTGTCCGTTATTCTAAGCACTATTGGTGTAAACAAAAAGATTTTTTGATCGACAGATATTTAGCACTAGTTTCCTATTGTTAATTAACGCGAAATTTTAAAAAAATTCTAAAATGGTTGTAAAAATAAAAAAATTGAACTTTTTGGATTTCTTTCAGTTTCTGTGACCTTGAAAAGTATGTCAAAAATCTAGCAAGTATTCAAAATGATTTTTATAGAAGTTAGGTTCGATCAAAGTTTTATGAATTTTTTAATTTAATAAATTGTTCTAAGAAAAACTATTTGTCGCACGGCGTGCAGGTTGCGCACACTTATTAATCGCATATTAAACTTATCAAATTCACATTATCATTAATAATTATTAATATTTACCATGTCTACCGGGACTTTGAACAAAAGTTAACGTTTTTACGCGTTTTTCTGTCATTTAACAATGTTAATATCGTAATTTTTAATTTACCAATACATTGACCGAGTAGAAAATTTGAAAATAAACAAAAAAGAATCAGTGATATTTCTTCGTCCGAGGCTTACTTTTCAAGTTACAACGGATTTTTCAAGTCAAAATCAGTCATTTTGCAGTTTCCGTTTATTTAAACAAACTTCCCATTATTTTCCCCACGCAGCAGGTTGATTTTCGGATTCTGTACATTTTTTCGGACCAATTAGAAAAAAAAAGTTCTGTACATCAAGCCACATCCATGCACCTATCTTTTTTTGGCTCCCACGACTGGACTATAAATAGAATCAGAGATATGAACATGTATAAACCTAGTAAGTGACATTCGTACTTGGTGATTCCAAAATGAAAAAGCTAGTAAGTATCATTTCCAAATTCAAATACCTATTAAATACGGTATATGCTGGGTTTTCGAATTTGTAAATTGACTTACTAAGTTTTTGAATTTGAATTTAGTCTTTTACTATATTTTTAAAGTTGGAATTGACCCGTACTAAGTTTTTAATTTACAAAATTGCTGAATCTTAGACCACGGTTATGAAAAAATCTTTATAAAAAACATAGTAAGTCAGTGCGAAATAGTTGTGGGAGCACTGATTTTTTTTGGGTACAGTCCTATTTACATAGCAGTTATGGCTTATTTAAACATTAATTTCATTAAATCCGAAATACGAAGATCCGTAGAAGAACGGGTCATAGACCAATAACAGGCGTACTTATCCGACACAGCTCAAAGGGTTAGCACGCTGAAGTGGCAATGCGCAGACAACAGCTCTCGTAGGACTGATGATCACTTGGGAACAAAAGTTCTAGAGTGGCAATCACGGAACGGACAACGCAGCGTACGGCGGCCACCGATAAGGTAGAGCATTGGATGCAAGCGGCACTAGACCGTGCGTTGTGGCGTTTTTTTTGGGGAGGCCTATGTCCAACAGTGGATGAAGAAATGCTGACGGATAGATGGTATCCATCCATCCATCAACCTTTCTCAGTCCACTGCTGGACATAGGCCTCCCCCATAGAACGCCACAACGTGCGGTCTTGCGCTAACTGCATCCAGCGGCCCCCGGCGTATTTGACGATATCGTCGGTCCACCTTGTTGTCCCCAACAAGGTGGACCGATAGATGGTAACATTGAAAGATATTTTAGATACATAGATTTAAAAATAATGATGGAAATTCCTTTATTTTGTAAGACAACGCCACACCAAGAAACACAGTATTCTGGAAGTGTTTGTTATTACAGAGAATACGAGACCGATTTTTATTTTTGCCTAATTAGTAAAATAAATGAAGAATCCAAAAAAAGAAATAATTTAAAAATTCCAATTCGGAATCCTAGTTAGTGTTTATTGATAGGTTTTCAATATTAGATCCAAAAAAGTACCAATTAATAAGCTAGATAGAGATCTTACTAGGTTTTTGATATTGGTTTAGTATCATACAATTCAGGAAGTATCTAAAAAATCATTAGTGAGGCACATAAAACTTGTCCAAAAGCACTTTTGTTTAATTTAACTATTTCGTAAAATAAAACAACTAATACTTATTTATAAAAAATCAAGATATGGACAAAAAAGGAATTCTGTATTAAATGGCAGAAGGAAATGTTTAATGTCTCTTCCTGAAAAATTTACTCAAACGTACTTGCTAGGTTTTCGTTTTGGACAGCCGATTTGTTTACTTAGCGAGACATAGATCCTTAATAAATCAAGAAAAGATTATGGAATAGTTAATTGATTTCAGTGGTTGCGCAGCTAATTCCGTGACATACACTTTATTCGGAGAGTCCTGTATCGAGCGAGTCAGAAGTCGATACTTGGTGCTTATGACAAGCCTCTTACTGTTGTCGTCTGGAGCTGGTGCTTGTAAGTAGATATTGGTTATATTGTATTGATGCTTTTCTAATAGTTCTCTCGCTCAAATGATCATGTGTCAATATATGATGGAATAAAAGCACATTCATTACTTTACCATTTATTTCCGAGTATTGAATTTTATTGGCAGACTTCAAAATTTATTTTCAAAAATTTCTTGGACAATTCACTAGCTCAATTGTCCATACGATGTTTGAATAATAACCCATTCACCAATAGCCCATTTATTTCTGAGTGCTATGATTATATTATGTGTTATAAGGCAGGGTAGAGATTTGGGTAGAATACTGAACCCTGGATATGGTCCTAATAATTTGTACTGCGTTTAACCCCCAAACGCAGTACAAATTATTAGGACCATATCCTTAATATTATCTGCCTACAACTTTATTATTTCAGTTGTGACATATCCAATTCTGAAGCTAAACTTTGCCGTTGATATAACCTGGCTTGGCATCGTATACAGACCTTGGAGGCTGCTGATAGTAGCTCTGTCTATACCATCTGGTATTGGAGCTATTGCTATGTATTTCTTTTGTGAATCTCCTAAGTTCCTTTACAATTGCGGTAGAGAAGAGGAAGCTTTAGCAGTACTGAAACATATTTACAAGATTAATCATAGAGGATCCAAGGAGTACTCGGTAATTTTCATTTCTTACTGAAGTCTTTGCGTGTACCTATTGTGATTTTTTATCTGATGACACTGGTTGATTTTGATTGATAAAAATACATGTACCTACATGTTTACTTTAAATCAAACAATTTACATTTTAATTAATGTTTTTATAGACTAGGTCGTCTATACAAATATACACATTCTTTTTTTTTGGTTAACTTACTTTTTACAGGTTAATTACACCAAAACACTTATTTAAACATACGACTTTACTTTTGTTCAATATTGAAAACTAAATAGTTTAGACTAATTACTCTGATGCACTAAGCTTATAGTAGTCGCTAATAAAGTGATATCTTGTGCTATTTATACTTAATTAATAACTTAATTAGAATTTTCAATCTCTTTTCAGGTCCACGCTCTCAAATTAGATGATCAACCCAAGAAGAAAAAGATGTCAGTTTTCAGAGCTATTTACGAACAAAGTGCATCTCTCTTTCGTCCACCATTTTTATGGAGAACTGTTCAGTTATTTTATATTGTTGCAGTTGTATTTATAACGTAAGTACGTATTTCTTTCAAACTTTTTTTTTACATAAATTTGAAGCAAGTTTTAGTGCTGTTTATGTACTTGTGCCAACACACTTGCTCATTGCGGCATAACAGACTATAATCCATCCCAAAGTGACGGAGACCCGTGCCCAACAGTGGGACGTTAATGGGCTGAAGAAAGAGACGGTTGTTTTAATATGTTTATCCCTTGCTGCGGATTTATTTGCTTATATTAGGCTTAGCTTCTCAGTGGACTACAACAGCAGACATAAAATAACATAGGGTGGTGGACTTGTATCATCTCTTAATATCTCCTCATACTGATAATATTATTATTTTCCATTATTGTTCGTATTCATAATGACTTATCGGAGGTTTAAACGGAGATTTTATCGGAGGGATAATAAACGTTTTAGCGTAAAAAGACTATTATTAATAACAAGTTTAGACAATTTTTGCGAACTGATTTTAGCGAACTTTTAAACCTCCGATAAATCATTATGAATAAGACCGATAAGTAAGACCGATAAGTGTTTAATGAATTTAGAAAATTTTCCCCGTTTTTGCAACATTTTTCACTGACGCTTCACCCCTGTTGGTCGCAGCGTGATGCTATATAGCCTATAGCTTTCTTCGATAAAATGCACTATCCAACACTGAAAGAATTTTTCAAATCAGACCAGTGTTTCCCGAGATTAGCGCGTTCAAACAAACAAACTCTTCAGCTTTATAATATTACTAGCTGTCCCGGCAAACGTTGTTTTGCCATACTCAAAAAAAAAGTTTGAAAAATAGATGTTGGCCGATTCTCAGACCTACTGAATATGCATGTAAAATTTCATAAAATCAGTCTAGCCGTTTCGGAGGAGTACGGTAACTAACACTGTGACACGTGAATTTTATATATAAGATTAATAGTATAGAATAATCTATCTATAGATACAGATTTGCGAATAAGCATATTTATATTCTACTTTGAGTTTTATTGTGAACGAGAATCTGGGAATTTTTATTTTGGTTGGAAATTTTTTGCAATTTTTTTCCAATCTATTTTCAGAAACAACAGCTTGATAGTATGGCTACCACACATTTTGGATATTGTTATATCAACAATGGATGGCAAATCAATAGTAACAGGAAACGTTTGTCAGTTAATAAACTCTGATACGAAAATTCCAATTACGTTAGCAAATTCTACCATCGTCGAGGAAGCCGTAAGTGTTTTTGATTTTTAACCCTAAATATAAATAAATATATAAGTTTTCATAGACAACGTCTACAGGTTCTAAGCTAAGCTTATTATGCTTGTGTTATGGGTACCAGAATACGGATAGAATACAGTATAGTACGTTTTCTGGGACTCTTCTGTTCTTCTTCTTCTGTTACTCTTTCATGGGTCATTGTATACGATTTTATAATAAACTCCCTATTGATGTAAGAGAATTAAATAATTCTAAATTTAAAAAATTCATTAAAACTAAATTATGTAAAAAGGCGTATTATAAAATTTCTGATTATATTAAACATGATAAATAAAGCTTGGGAGTAGGTTGCTCTGGAGCAATACATATTCTATATTGTAAAGTTATTAGCATTGTAAGTATAATTGACATTTAATTTAAAAATATTGATCTGATTAAAAGCTCTGCTGAGTTTCTTACGCCGGTTCTTCTCAGCAGATTGCGCCCTGAACCGGTGGTAGGGAAAAAAAATTGGACATGTTATGCACATAATTTTTCTGAAAAATTGTGTCTACGTGATTAAATGATTTTTCATTTCATTTCATTGCATTTCATTTCATTTCTGTTCCTAAATACATACTTACAATATATAGGAAACACCCAGTACTAAAATTTGTATGGCATCAAATAATTGTACCGTGTGGGAATGGAACCCGTGACCTCGTGAGCCCGCAGCAAAAATTAATGAACAGATATGATTTAAGATATAAACAGACTTCTGTGCAATTTTCAGTAGGTTGAGGCTTTTACATTAGTAAACTTGATTTTGTAACTCAAAAATATCTTTGTTTCAGCCTTGCGTTAGCACAGTGAAAGAGAACGTTATCCTAACCATTATCATTTCACAAAGTATCTTCGCATTTTTGAATTTTCTTATCTCCTGTTTCCCGAACAGACGTCGTGTTATTACTCTCACTATTCTTATTATTTCTGCAACCAGTGGTACATGTCTAAATCTGGTCACACATCCCATCGTCAGTGTACTGTGCTATGTAATATTTTCCTGCACCTGCCTCGCTATGGGTATTCTGGCTTCATACTTCGTTGATATCTACCCTACTGCTTTTAGGTAAGTTACGTAAAAAAACCTTATAGTTTCTTTTATGCTTTGGACGCTTCTCAGCCATTCATGTTTACGATTAGAACGTGATGAGCATTGCCACGGTGCGGTGGCTGAAAAGTCTACAATGGTGCCAATTCTACGTGCACAACTAAACTTAACTAAAAAATTAAAATAACTATTGCTGTATTTTGATTATTTAGCTATTTTGTTGTACACATTTATATTAATTAAAATCTTTAGTCTATGTTATGTTATGTAAATGTTTATTGGTGACAGTTTTTATACCAATAACTAGCTGTTGCCTGCGACTTCGTACGCGTGATATTTAGAAATCAAACCTTAACAAACAGAAGTTTACTACAACACTCAATAGATGGCGTTGTACCGTTTTTTTTTAATCGCGCTATGGTTACGTTGCACACATTAACACTTAAGCTCGTCAAAATTATTATTGTGTCATCAATTTATCATCCGGATTTCGCATTTATAAATTAGTATAGAAGATCAGTTAACATTGCCGAATTGTGTTATCGACATTATCAAAGTTCATTTTTTAGAATTTTTAGTTAAGTTTAGTTAAGTTGTGTGCATAGAATTGATACCAATATCATTTCTTTCTTTACCCGATAAGAAAGAAATACCGATTAAGATTGAAAATCAGTCTTGTGTATGCGAAAGTGCTTAACAACGAAATGATGCATTCTCCACCTATGATACCTTTTAATGGCCGGTACTCTCTCTCTCTCTCTCTCTCTCTCCAGCCCATTCACGTCCCACTTTTGGGCACGGGCATTCTCCACTTTGGGATGTATTATGGTCTACGATGCCGCGCTGGCCAGGCACATAGTTTGTTTTCGAGTTTTCCATCTCTTACAGTAGTTTTAACTGCTTACAAAATTTCTTAGCTGGCTCTTACAGCACCCTGGGGAAGAAATGGTGTGGTGACACTTGTATTCTTAATCCGTCATCATTTCATCACACGTAGAAAACTGGTCCGATACTATACCAAACTTACCATCTGTTTTCTTATTATAAGGACATGGTTTCGAATTTTTCATCAGCTGCAATGTTATTTGCATTAAATCTTAGAACAACCTCAATTTGGTATCGTGCCCCCTGCACGATACCAAATTATGCTCCATACAAAAATATGGATATCGTAGTCCCATTTTTTATTCGCGAAAGTTATACCGATTTTAATTGTTTTTACGCTATATTATAGATGAAGAGTTTATCTATGCTTCTCTCACTTTATTTTTTTCAAAACTTATTATCTAAAAGAAAAATGACCATCCGAAAATCCCGTTTTTTTTGTTTTCTTTAGATAAAGACAGAAGCATAGATATACTCTTCATCTATAACAGGGCTGTTCAAACAAAGGCCCGCGGGCCGCATGCGGCCCGCGGCTTGTTTTCATGCGGCCCGCGACACGCATTTTAAAGACTACGATACTATTGTTAAAGATAAATTAACGAAAAATCAATAAACATAGAAAGACAAAATTACCCTGTATTTTATTTACTTGACAACTAAAAATATTTTTTCTGGCCCTCCAGCTTTTGCATGAAATTTAATTAGCCCGCGAAGGTGTATAGTTTGGACAGCCCTGATCTATAATATAGCGTAAAAACAATCAACATCAGTTTAATTTTCGCAACGAAAAAAGGGGGCTACGAAATGTCTTTTTTTCAAAGAATTTGTAGGTAAAATCCGCTTCAGATGTATTTGTCCCTTTCAGCACGGCGCTCGGGAATAGGGATAGCAATACCTAAGGCAAATACCTAAATTAGGAGTACCCTCTTAAGGGCTTTAGATCCCTCATAATTTGCGAGCTGTATATTGTGAGATTTCGACTTCATTACCTCTACTCTTCTGTTACAGGGGTATGGCAGCTTGTCTTAGCATAATGATTGGTCGTAGCAGTACATTCATTGGCGTCAATACAGTTGGGAAGCTCCTGTTCTCACACTGCGAAATCACGTTCTACATATGGGCTGTTCTTGTGTTCAGTAAATATCTTTTCTAATATATCTATTAATAATGCATCTAGTATTATTATAAATATTTTGGTATAATATTTTATTTTCTCGTGTGGTGACGGATTGACAATACAAGTGTCACCACCTCGTTTCTTTCCCAGGGCGCTGTAAGAGTCAGCTAAGAAACAATATGGCGGGCTTCGTGGTCTAGTGGTATGTATAACGGACAGATACAAAAAGCAGTTTAAGTATTCTATCTGTAATCTGGTACCCATAACACAAGCATTTAAGCTTAGCTTGGGACCAGAGGACGTTGTGTGAAATGTCCGTGAATATTTATTTATTATTATTATTATATAAGCAGTTAACATCTACTGTAAATAACAAACAACTCGAAACTAAACCATGTGCCAACACGGCTGGTCAGCGCGGCACAGTAGACAATAATCCCTCCCAAAGTGGAGGAGGCCCGTGCCCAACAGTGGGGCGTTAATGCACTGTGGAGAGAGAGAGAGAGAGAGAGTATTATAAAATACTAGATGGTAGATATTTTTTAGGACTCCCAGTTCCAGGCGTCCTGTGTTAGATTATTTTCTAATTGCATTCTATTTTATTTTGGCAGTGCCATTTTAGCGGTGCCGGTAACTTAAATAATCTCTAATCCAGTAACCCGGATGTGTGATCGATCTTGGGAAGCAAAATTCATATTGTTGATATTTGATATCTATTAAATTCTTTATGCATTATTTCTATGTTCTAGGTAGTGCAGTGGCAGCTTGGTTTTTACCGCAAGATAAAACAAAAGAAAACACAGAACTGTAACCAAACGCGTGTTTTTATATTTAGTAAATAAATTAATTAGGAATATTTGTGATATCAAAATCATCTACCTATTTCGCCATGTTTATCGGAAGTGCCTTAATTGAACCTACTCATATTTTTTTGCAGTGTTGGTCAAAAAGTTAAGTGACTTTTTTCACCAATTTTATTATTATTTTTATATAGTATATTTTATTTTGTGATGATTGTAGTCCCTTATTGAGAATAAGTATTCAATAAAAAGATGTGATTGTACAAAGTACCTATTGTTAGCACTATACCTAATAAATAAAATAAATAAATTACATCCTTGTGAACCTCTATTATATTATATAAAAGTGCGTTAAAATCCGTTGCGTAGTTTGGAAGCTATGACGACTTTGTTTTTAACACGCTTTTATAAGTTCGGTATGTATCTATCAATGTATTAATCTGTGTAACGGAATCTTTGAAAGCGATTTTCAGCCACTTGCAGTAAACGGATTGGTCTGAAATTTTGCACACCTAACAAGGACCGATGACAATGCAATAATTTAAAAGAATAATCCCAATTCCTTGATCAGAATTACTAGAATAGCATGTTGAAGTATCACTATGACCACACTTGTATTTTTAATTATACACATAATAGTTTAATTGTATATGAGCTGACTCACCAAGATTATTGTGTTTCTACGTATGCCTTTCATATACAATCAGATAATTTCACATAATAAAAATAAGTCGGGTTTTTACCTTTTTTTGGTATGGTAAAACAACGTTTGCCGGGCCAGCTAGTTTCACATAAAAACGCTTTGTTTATAGAATCAGGTAAAAATATCATAATTGTTTACTTGTGTTTACTACGATTGTGACAACATGTGACAACAGAAACTTATGTCTCTGACAACATAAACGTCAACGTTTTGTAAGTAGGTAGCATAGAATTGAATATTAATGACAATGCAATCATTTAAAAAATATTCAGGATATTTTAAGCGTGTTTTTTAGTTTTTAAACTAAGTAGATTATTTAATAAGTAAAGACAATGTTGAAAATGAAAATTCCACTTTCATTTAATCAATTTCAAATACCTAAGTATCGATTTCTTGAAAGCAACTGGACTGAAATTACGATTGATGATGACGCGTATGTCCGCGTGGTGACGGATTGAAAATACAAATGTCACCACACCATTTCTTTACCAGGGCCCCGTAACAGCCAGCGAAGGTATATTGTATACTGTACATATAGCAGTGTGAGAAACGGAAATCTCGAAAATAAATCCTAAGCCAACATGTCTGGTCAGCGCGACATACTAGATCATAATCCCTCCCAAAGTGGAGGAGGCTCTTTCCCCGCAGTAGAACGTTAATGGGCTGGAGATGAAAAAGATGAGTTACCCTGGAGATTTCTTTCAGGTTATCTGGACAAATTTTTCAAATTCCTATTATAGTCTAACCTAAAGCGATTTAGGTACCCTTTCTAAAGTCTTTTTTTAATTAATAAATATATTTGTTTATAATAGCTTAAGTGGCTAGCACAATTATCTCTATGCATTCGTAGACCTGTTGACATTACGTCTACTTGCAAACAATGAATTCATACAATGTGTTCCTACAGTATGACAATTAGAAAAATCACACAAATGATTGTCCCGAGCGGGAATCGAACCCGCGACCTCTTGATCGGCAGTCCGCTACATGAACCACTAAACCAAGAGGCTTATCAACTTCATTTACACTTACACAGTTACACTTCATTTTACTTCATTTCACTTCATTTCACTTCATTTCACTTCATTTCACTTCATTTCACTTCATTTCACTTCATTTCACTTCACTTCACTTCACTTCACCTCACTTCACTTCACTTTACTTCTCTTCACTTCACTTCATTTCATTTCACTTCATTTTCATTTAACTTCATTTTCTTTTCACTTCATTTTCATTTCACTTCATTTCGTTTTATTTTATTTATTTATTATTGTTATTAAAATTGTAAGAAATTATTCAATATTGCAAAAAAAAATCAACGTAGTAGGTATAATAACAAATATTGTAATACCATGAATGTTGTTTTAGGGTTCTGTAACGGGACGCTTAGTACGCTTACTGAGACTTCGCCTATCCGTCCTTCAGTCCATCACTAAGCTCTGAAACCATGATAGCTAAAGAGCTGAAAATTTCAATTTGTGTATATCAGTTAAAGCTATAGCAATAATTATTCACCATCATCATTCTCCTGCTCTTGTCCCGTTATTTGAGGTCGGAAATCTGTTGAATATCTTCGATGATAGATATCAGAATATGGAACTCATCCTGTGCAAACTCGCACTTGACTGGTTTTTAAGAACGTACTTATTATTATAATATACATAGAAAATCGTCACACGACCTTGTACAACTATTATGTTCCTCGTTGGCATATTGCCATAATAAAAACGTTACTAACAATTCACATTATACATTGATGGTTTAGTTTGTACTGCCGTTTGTAAACACTATATTAAAAGAGCAATGTAATTCGTACGAATAAGTTCACTCGTTGTTTACGTGTGTTTTCAGTAACAGCAGATTGATCTGAAGTTGTATTCGACTCTGATTAGGAACAACATACACTGGGTTGAAAAAACGCTCTCGAATGTTTAGTAGTGAATTTATTTTGTTGAATTATGAACAGGGTATATGTGCTCAGGGAAAAATAGACTTGTCATCACTTTGAATTTCCTTCTGTAGGTGCTGTAACAGCCGGCGCAATAAGAAAATAAGCAAATAACATCTTCTGCACAATGTATAGCATTAAATTGAAATAAGGGATTATACCTACTACCATAAATCTATACAGTTCATTCACCCTATTATGTTGTGGTTTTATTCTTTATTACAATACTTTGACAAATCATTGGAATGATCTTTGGAATTACAACAAAAAAACATTGTGATTAGTTATCCTGACATCTTTTATAAATAAAATGACATACATATAGCTCGCTCATTTAATGTGTTGTTACAGCGTGTTGGCTTAGGGTTTATTTTCGAGTTTTCCCTCTCTCACAGAGGATATTATTTGTGTACAATATTTCCTAGCTGGCTAGAGAAAGTTTATAAAACGCTATCATTTTCGGCACAGTGTTTACCTACCTCTTACTGTGCGTTGTACCTATGCTGACTTTGAAATACTGAAATGAGCTTTCCTTCAGTAGTTGATTGTATTTGTTGGACACAACACACTTCAATATGACCACAAAATGTGATAGTGACTGTGATGCTATAACTTTTGAAGAAGCACTGGACAGAACAGGTATTCCGATATATTAAAAATCTCTTATAATGATTATTTGCATTAGGTTCTACTTAAAAAAATTCTCTCTGTTAAAAATTCTTCTGAAATGGTGTTAAAAACTTCGCAAAATTATTGCGAAGTTCAGCACTGTAACAGAATCTGAAAATATTTATTTGATAACAAAGAGACTTTCATGACTCTTTCTTACGTAAATAATGCCATTGTTTAAGTACTTTCTTTGTGTATAGTATTACTTTGTGTATGTAATAAAAATAATAAATAAATAAAATACTCTCTATTGCACACCATATTAATTTACAGAACTTACTTACTTACTAGACTTAATAATAGGTACATAGGGCGGTCTTATCGCGAGCTGCGATCTCTTCCAGACAACCTTAGAATGGACTTGACCGAGACTGAATAGGTAACTTGTGGTGTACTAATATTATGGTAATTATATGCCAAAAATAAGTGAAAGTACAGTAGTAGCTAATACAATATAAATACATACAGTACAAACACAATTCTACTTTTATACATACTGTAAATAGGACTAAAATAACAATGGGCCCCAAGTCTGCTAAATCAATTGTGTCACAATGGTAGACCAATAGCATGTTATAACCGCAAATAATTAACAATAGACTACCAAACTTGATAAAATTCACCACTAAGCAATCAGTTATTTAGTGTTGAAACAAATGTAATAACTGATTGCTTAGTGGTGAATTTTATCAAGTTTGGTAGTCTATTGTTAATTTTTGACTTGAGGTCCAGCAATTAAAAGAAATGCAATCAAAATTTTTAAGTGGTAGTTTCAGTTTCTCTGTGGGCAACGGAAAATTCGAAAATAAACTCCATGCCAACAGGCCTGGTTAGCACGGCATAATAGTCTACAATCTCTCCCAAAATGGAGTAGGTCCGTGCCCAGCCATGGGACGTTAATGGGCTGGAGAGAGAAAGAGAGAAATGTTAAATTTGGGCCAAAAAACATTTGAACATTTATTACATGAGCACCGAAAACCCTTTATGAATAGAATTTTGCGAGCTGAAATGTTTACAGAATTTTCCGCAAATATATTGCAGACAAAATAATAATATTCTTTTAGTATTATACAGCGGCGTGCACTGGTATTTAACTTAGGGTAGGCAGTCACAAAAACTTTTTCTTTTATAGATTTTTAGCATAGCCACACGACGGATCTCTAAGTCGGAAACCATGCCAACAGAACAAATTTAAATCTGAATATCCCCAATCAGTCCACACTGTACTAGAATTACTAAACAATAACTACGTACGTACATACATACGTACATGTACGTATGTACATACGTTTCATAACTTTTAACATGAAATTTTCGAGTTACATTGGTAGTGGTAGTTACATTCTATGTGCAGACCTAAACTTAACTAAAAAATGAAAATTGATAGCGTCAATAACACAATTCGGCAATGAACTTTTTTTATATAAAAACTGTTTATTATAGACTAACGATTTTAATTAATATAAATGTGTGCAAAAAAATAGCGAAACATTTAAGATACAGCAATAGCTGTTTTCATTTTTTAGTTAAGATAAGTTTAGTTCTGCACATAGAATAGGCACCATTACCTACCTTTTTGCTGGCTTAGTTGTTGAACTTGTTATTTTTAATTTTTAACAAACACACACTATCAACACACATTTCACAATCAAATAACATTTTAAAATCAACAAACGAAAATCCATACAATTATTAAATTAAAGAAACTCAATATTAAACAGTTCAATGAATCACACGAAAAAATAAAATGGCCTCCGTCGAACCAAAATATTTCTGCTATTTAAATAAATAAAACCTTACTAAACAAAAATGCATACGTGATTTATTAGACTTCCGACTGTTATATTTATTCGGATTATAATAGGTAACGAACGAACGCCGAATACTCGCGGAAAATTCCGATCGCCAAAGCATACGGCAGGAGTTCCGGTTCAAGGCGTCTTCAATATGCAAGCCTGTGTGCGTTTGCGAACTGTGCACGGACACCAAAATTTCTACACACATATGAACTCATGGCAGGTGGGCGGCGTGGAGCTTGCTAGCTACGCTAATATTATTCCTTCGCCAAACGCCTGGCAAAAAGCAATTTGCAAGCACATATTGGTGCTATTTATGAATTATTAGGCGCTTTTAAGTTATAATATTTTGTTTAATTAATAGTAAATAAATGAATAAAGTCATCTAAAACATACGAACGTTTTATTAAAATATCTATGAATGGCAAGTAAAGCAGTACTTTTCTGCTTGTATAGAGCGCACGCCCATGGTATTATAGTTTTATTTGTGCCCAGTATCCTTATATTCATAAGAATATAAGGATACTGGGCACAATCTATTATCCATCTATCCATATCTATAAAGATATGGATAGATGGATAATAGATAACTGTGTGGTGACGGATTAAGAATACAAGGGTCACCACCCTATTTCTTCCCCAGGAAGTTGTAATAACCACCTAAGGAATATTATAAGCAATTGATTATGAGAGAAGGAAACTCTAAACTGAACCCTATGCCAACATGCATGGTCAGGGCTGCATAGAAAACCAAAATCCCTCCCAAAATGAAGTAGGGCCGGGGCCCAACAGTGGGACGTCAATGGACTATAGCAGCCTTTTTCTGTTTACTACTGAACATAGGCTTATCCCACAGAACGCTTCTACACCGCTAGCATCCAGTGCTTCTACAATAATAAAATTACATTCAATAGTTTAATATTAAGTAAATCAATCGAATACAATAACTTTTAGAATTTCAAAGGGAAAATTGTCTGAGATATCAAAACGTCTGGTCGTCATCATTTATGAAGTAGGTCAAATGCCTTTTTGATCAAGCACTTGAACAATATTCTGTTCTTATTTAAATTATATAGATTCCGTACTGAGACCGCTAAAATTTCATATCTTATCTAGTCATTTTCTGATATGGATGCTTTACAAGTCAAGTTATCATGGGCGTGTGGAAGTGGCACTGGAGTATAATCTCTTTAAAAAGAAAAAGAGTTCTCAAAATCGTTATTACATAATTGAAGCTATTAAAATTTCCTTAAAAGCCAATTACACGAAGAAGCAATTACGCAATTAGAGATCAATAGATTCGGGTTCGTAGGATAGTGTAGCGTTAAAATTTGTTAAAATATGGTTATTTCATGACACATGTACATATAAATGTCGTGAGGAATACGTAAATCTTTGTGATATTTAAGCAAGGGCATGCCAGTCACAAATCTGCCAAAATGCTCTTAATAAAAAGCTGTGTACTGATTTATTTTACAATTGTTTTTATGTCGTATCAATGTACTTCTTGACCACAATGTGCTTTAAAAGGGCATGGCCTAAGTACAATCTGATGATCATTAATAAAAATATCCTATAGGTATGCTATTTCAATTTACTTTGGAACAATGGTCATCAGATCTTAAGTTTAATTAAGAAGCCAATTTAGAAGCTCTTTCTAATACATAAATAAGTTACCAAATCATTTTCGAGAAATAAACTCATAAATATTTATGGCCTTATTCATAATGACTTATCGGTGCTTTAAACGGAGATTTTATCGGGGAGATAATAACCGTTTTAGCGTAAAAAGACTATTATGAATAACAAGTTTTGACAATTTTCGCGAACCGATTTTAGCGAACTTTCCTCCGATAAGTCATTATGAATAAGACTATCAAATGACATAGGACCTCCTCCTATTTTAGAAGTTGGTTAAAAATGTAAAAACAAATCTGGATCAATATAGGTAACAAACAAACAAAATAGATGCAACGAGAAACTTGCTTTTGTAATTAGGTATTAATTACGGCTTTATTTTCTTCGTTGATAACTTAATCTTGGATCTTGCATCGCAAGTAGGTATAGATAGAATAATCTCATGCTCTGAAATGAACATACAATGTAGTTCAATTCCATATGAGTTTTCGTTATTTCTGAATGTTGAATATTGGGAACGATCCAAATAGGTACAACTTTTTCTGTCATTGACGTACCTATTGTTTGCGAAACAGTCTACATTGGAAGTTATTATTCACTAATAATTATACGTATTCATACCAATTATACAAATATTATAAAAGACTGAAATTATTACAAAGAAATCGTGTAATGCATTGCGAAGTTTCATAATAAAAGACAAATACTATGATTAGTGGTGACCTTTGAGCATTAATCTCAAAGGTGAATTTGAGGTTATAACTGGTTTTTCATACAAAAGTAGGGTTGAATTTGACCGACGAATACTTGACGCTAGTCCGGGCACACGCCATAGAGCTCACCACCAGTAGTGGTAATATCACAGTGTGCCCAAAAATCGCCCGAGAGAGGATGCTCACAGAGCACCTTCTGGGTTGGCACCGTTGGCGAAACCACCGCAGTTCCGGTGCTGTCCCCAGGTGAGGTAGGCACACAACGGAGGTTTTAGTGGGTGAGGGCCTCAGTTTTCCTTGGACGTAAGTAAACATGGGCGAGGAATACTAAAATGAGTTATACTAACGGCGTTTAAGATCAAAAGTTCTCAAGGGATCTAATTCTACGTTACGGAACTCATCATTATAAAAACTATACAATTTATCTCATTTAACAAATACCAAACCTTCCTTTCTTTCCATAAATGTCCCATTATCTGGTAAGATCCTTTCACAAAATGGGAGAGTATTATATTTGTCTACTACGAGTATATCAAACAGAGCAGGCGTGTTGGTATACATAAACTATGATTCAGTATTTTCATAACATTAGTTATTTAATCCTTTTAATACCTGATCTGTAGCAGTATTTGGCACGTCTTTATCCTAGGCATCTATCCTATCTCAACACTGCGTGAAGGTCTTTAGTTTTTAACCCATTAAGTTGTTATTTCTTCCAGGCAATGGACTATACAACATACTGTTGGTGATGACCTGTGCGCTAATACTCCTCGGCATCGGCATGGACATGTTTGGGCTCAGCTTAGTCGTAGCTGCAGCATGTGATCTAAACTTAACTGTGGCGCAGAAAGGGATCCTTACTTCATTACCATTTATTGGCAAGTAATTGGTTATTAAATTTTTAGTTGTCATGATACTTATTAAAAGTAAAGATGTTTGAATCCAGTTTGGAGTTACATGACATGGTGGTGCCTTGAGCCTTACCATAACGCGGCTATGGTGGTCACCGGTCGCCCAACTCATCCCCCCGTCATCCTAATGTGGCTGTCTGCCTCAACTAACGTAACCACCAATGTTTGCTCTTGGCCGTGGACGGAAGAGACGAGAGCGATGAACCAGAATATTAATATCGGACAGAATTACATGCGCCTATCTATCCAATGTTTCAGGTATTCTCCTAGTATCATATCTATGGGGGTACGTGTCTGATACTAGAGGTCGCAGGTTCACGCTGGTGGTACCGCTGCTAATCTCGTTTCTTCTATCCTGTGTTGCTAGTCTCTCACCTCACTGGTTATTCTTAGCATTGGTGAAATTTCTCTGTGTGTGTTTGTAAGTATCAGTAAAAATTAATATATCTACATTTCTATAACACTTTTCATCATATATAACACATTTGTCATCGTATTAATCTTAAGAGTTTTTTTAGTTACACGTTTCGAAGTTCTTCTATCTAACTTTTGTTTCTGCCAGCTTTCGTTCTTCCCATATTAACTAATTAAGTATAATATATGTCTACATACTTCATAGACTCAAATTAAACACACTGGGAATTTTCTAGTAAAACAATCGTAGCGTTTCCATAAAATTTTTTTAAATTATATTTACGACATAATAATTTACGAGAGTCAAAGAGATGTTAATTATTTTCATTGACGTATTTTTCATTTTTCTTTAAAACTATATCAGAAAACTAATTGAAAAATTGCTAAACAACAATCAGTTGTTTTAACTGTAGCATTCATAAGCAAATAAGCTTTTAATATATTAATTTGACCTATATCATTGGGCCAATCGTATCGAGTCGAATATTACAGTATTTCTTAGGGTTGTCAATTGCAGAGCATTTTATTTTACATGCATTTTGACTAGGTTATGTCACTATTTTGTACAAAAATAGCATTTTAAACCTGCTACTTTAATCTGTTTTGACCAAAATTTGAGATTGAGTGTACTGTTGGAACGAAGTTCCTTACGGCAAGCTTGGAGGAGATAGGGATTTTGCTGCGCGACCGAACTGAAAAAAATGTGATAGTAAAACCGTAAGAAAAATTCCGTGGAAAAAAGGCCGTGGAAAAAATCCGTGGAATAAAACCGTTAAATGAGACGTGCGCAGGCGCGACAGTCGTATACACAAGCGAGTAGTGTATAATACCTTTCTTTTTCTTTCTTTTTTTTGCAAATTGTGTCGATTCTACATTAGCTGAAGGAACTTCGTTCCTACCTGGTGTCCCACGACACCACATCTGATTTATATATTTGTTTTACTACATATCACACGATATTATGTTGTAATGTAATCATCAGAGACAGCTTGCTTTCCATGGTGGCTGAAAAGTCTTTGTAACGTCGGGAGGGATTTAAATTAAACTGAAATATAAATTAGTCACGTAATAGATAAAGAATATTTTTGTCAAATGTTATTTTTTATTTCCACAATTTAATTAGTTTCTATATATGACGAATCAATCAATAACGTATCAATCTATGTAGCTAAACACATAATTTTCAACCACATGCAATAGTCGCAACGATCTGAAATTTTTCACAGGACAAAGCATGAAATCAATGATTTAAAAACATGTCCTAGGATTTTCACGCGCGTTTTCTGTTTTTAATTTGAGTAGTTTATATTTTATATTATTATTAACTTCCTGACAACCCTAGTTTCAGTATTAATAATTGTGAATGTCAAGTGTACAGACTGTACAGCGCGTGGAAGGATCGAGAAAGGAAAATTTTAAGCTCTTGACTAATGGGTTTGTTTACAAGCAATCGTACTGAATCCCTTTTAAATTTTAATTAATTCAAAAGGAAACAATGTAGATAATACTCATCTTATTATTACAACGCACTTTAAATAAAACTACTTTTTACGGATTTAGACGCGTATATTTGTTTTAAATTTTGGCCCGACATTTCGGAGACTTTGCAGTCACCATGGTCACGGGTGAGATCTAGACGGCGTCTAAATCCGTAAAAAGTAGTTTTATTTAAAGAGATGAGTCGCGCAGGTGTTAGAAAATACAACGCACTTTAATAAATTCGTATAAGTAAAGGTGGCTTTCGAATGTTCTATGATCGCGCGACCCATCAAGTTAATGTCAATTCATCGGAAGGCTACCTTAAATGGCAAAATTTTGGTGCTCGTTTTAAAATCGCGTATTTTCTGCTACACATTTTTATTAATCATCTTTCGACTTACTCGTCAGAGACAAGAAAATCCGGTTTACCTCTATTTAATAATGTCTTGCCATCCTTATAATGAAATACGCGACAACCTTAAAGCTTTCAACTTTTATCCTGGCTATATCCTTTCAAGCGACAGCGTTAGTCTTTGTATTATTCAATGACAAGTCGCTGTGCGTTTAGATTTTAGATCGTCAAACACCCATATAAAGAAGATGACTTGTAATTCCTATTACATGGAAAATAGGTGGATTGTTTTCTGTAAAATATACCTATCTCCATTTTCAGTGCATGCGCAGCAAATTCAGTGACATACACTCTAGTAGGAGAGTCATGTATCCAGCGAGTGAGGAACCGATACATGCTTCTAATGACATGTCTTATACTCCTGTCTCCGGCCGTCGCTGGAGGTAAGTTATTCTCGACCCGCCATGATTTTTAGGGTACCAAATGAAGATTCTTTTGCTGAGACTTCGCGTCCTTCCGTCCGTCCATTCATTCGTTCATCCATTCGTCCGTCTATCACCCAGGTATAAAATCTCGCCCCTATAATCTTCAGAACGGATTCCCTTCCATTCTTTATAAGCCAATATTTCCTGAATCAATACAGAAGTATATTGAGGGAATATTGACTTATAAAGGATGGAATGACTTATACTCCTTTTCAGAATAACTAAGTCAATCTAAAAGTTGTCTGGAAGAGATTGCAATATGCGATAAGACCGCCAATTGTAAAATAAATGGTCTATTTCAACTCCATTAGTTAAGTGTTCAATAAAGTGTATTCTATTCTATTATGAAAGTAAACTGTATTAATCTGATTTTAATAAGAAAATGAAGAATTAGAGATAAGTTTTTTGTTTACTTACTCAAAAACTACTAAACATATTTTAATTTCGATTTACGTGTTTCTACATAAATAATAGTTAGTTATGTTTTGAAAGTTATTAAGCGACGACAGACAAAAAAATAAATAATCGAGAGGCTGTTTCGCTAAGATTTTCTATTGAGAAAACTTTTTCAATCGCGTTCCGTATAGGTACATAATCCTAGATCATATATTGAAAAAACATATACTTAAAAATTAGGGCTCTAGAGCTATTCAAGCTAAAGAAGGAACGAGAACTTCGTACATAGAAAAATGCATGAAGGCCTTGTTGTATCTTCTTAACCAACTTATCTTTGTTTTTTCATTTCAGCTGTCACTTATCCCACACTGCGACTAGATTTCGCAGCGGAGTTATCCTGGCTCGGTATCGTGTACCGACCCTGGAGGTTACTCATCATCGTATTATCACTTCCATCAGGGATTGCATCTGTTGCTATATACTTCTTCTGTGAATCTCCTAAGTTTCTCTTCAATTCCGGCAGACATGAAGAAGCTTTGGGTGTACTGAAACATATATATGCTGTCAATCATCGAGGGTCTTTAGAAGCCTATTCTGTAAGAAATCTCGTGTACTTATACATATTTATACTTCTTTTGTTTTTAAGCTTCGTATGGGATTAGAGGTTGTTGTGTTAAATGCCCAGGAATGTTTATTTATTTTGGCATGATAGGAAAACTGTGTCAATAAACCGACACACGTAGATAAACCACGTGGATAACACGAATGATAATGAAATAGTTGGTACGCTTCACCATTAAAGATTCCATGGCCGGTTACTATCAGATGGAGTTGAATCAAGTGCCAACATGTTTTAGTAAAAAAAAAATATCATAGATACGCACATAGATTATACATCTAGTATAATTTCTGTTCGTATATTCTTCTTCTTCTTCTTCTCCAGCCGATTTATGTCCCGCTGTTGGGCACGGGCCTCCTCCAGTTTGGGATTGATTATGGTCTACTGTGCCGAGCTGACCAGGCGTGTTGGGACAGGGTTTCCTTTCGAGTTTTCCGTCTCTCACAGAAGATGTTATCTGTGTGCAATATCCCTTAGCTGACTTTTACAGCACCCTTGGGTGGAGATGGGGTGGGGACACGTGTCGTTACCACACGGAGGTATATATATTATCAATTCGTATATATACTATCAATAAAGAGCTAAAATTTGTAATATTTATGTATGTATATCTCTGAAAGTAATGATCCAATTCCATTTTTTTTTTCACTAAAAGGAGCGTTTGTTTTGGAGAGTGCTAATAAGCTATCTGATCTATTACGTCTAGGTATATAGAGATCCGAAATTCACGACGTATGAAGTCACAGACACCGGATAGTTTTGGTGAAAAGTAACTTTTTTTGTAATATTTGGCACAATCAGCAGAATTAATTAACAGCGAGATAAGAAATTAAGAAACAATATTTTTCCAGGTAACATCAATAAAACAAGATGAAAAGCCACAACAGAAACAAATGTCACTTTTGAAGGCCATGTACGAGCAAAGTGCCCCCCTATTCCGTCCCCCCTATTTGTGGAGGAGCGTCCAGCTGTTTTACATCGTGGGGGTCGTGTACATCACGTGAGAAATAGGTTTTACTTTACATTTTGTATTAGATGTTTCAATGATCAATCTTTTTGTCTAACTGAAAAAGTTGGCTATTGGCACCTTTATCCCACGTGCAATCAGGTTGTGGAATTAACACCCTGCCTTGGTTTTTCCACAGGACTATAGCATAGGCATCTTCAAAAGGGGGGCGTTAAACGGTTCCTGCAGGATCAACAACGCGCGAGTGATACCTCTGGGGTTGCAAACATCTAGACTACGGTAATAGCTTATCATCAAGCGAGCCATTTGGGATTAGGTTTTTTTATACCACATACGGCTCACCTGATGGTAAGCGATTACTGTAGTCTATGGACGTTTCAACACTGAGGTATTACTCGTGCATTGCCGACCCTCTAAGAACCTTTTAACCTTTGAACCTACGCAACGCTAACCAGGAACCAGATATAGCGTTTAATTTCAAGTTCTCGGTTTCTAAGCCATGTTAAATTATCTACCTCTGAGCTGTCTTTGACAGCACTCCGGGCAGAAATGGGGTGAGTTGGCTAATAAATAAATAATATTTTTCAGAAATAACAGTTTCTTGGTCTGGCTACCTTACATCTTGAATATTATCAGACTATCTATGGAGAGCGATCATTATAGTGCTGGAAATATTTGTGACTTAATCAGTACTAAAACTGTATTACCAGAAAGGAATGTGACAATCACTGAAGAAATTGTAAGTAGATTTAGAATTTATTTATAATGTTTTATTAGGGAACATTGAGGACAAGTAAGTAACTTTAGCCTGTCTAAATCGTACTTTATAGAAGAATGACATTTCATATGACGTATCCTGTTTAATAGACACACAAAGAAACATTTTTACGCACACATAGATTATGTAAGTGGCTTTAAGTCGGTTGAGTGATGTAGCCATAGACACTACATAATATATTATGGTATATCAAATGAACAAAAATTTATTCCTTTGGAAACCGAAAAACGCGTATGATAATTCTTTAAATTTCTTGATGGGTCGCGTGATTTAGAGTCATGAAATGGACTGTCGTTCACGAGGTAGCGGGTTTGATTCTCGCTTATAACAAATATTTGTATAATATTTATATTAGTCTCACGAATATTATACTGTGCCTGAATGTTCGATATGGGGGTCTTTTAAGCGAGGCGTGAAGAGACACCTTACGGGCCGGCAAGGCGGGGGCGGATAGTGCATATACACTGTAGTAGCCGCCCTCGCATTTGGATTGCACTTCCACTTAAGTTCAGGTGGACTGCAGTCATTTTCCCAACCCTATCTATTGATGTTTTTCCGCATATTACACGTTGGTATTGTATTTACAAAAACAAAATGATGTACGTAATAGGTACCTACTGAATAGGTACTTATACACGTATTCTGGTACCCATACCACAATCAAAAAAGCTTGGCTTCAGACTTGTGAGCAATGAATACCTGCAAAGTTTCTTCGTATGTCTACAGGTATGTCTAATCCACACAAGTAACTCATAATTAGTCCTGTTGATTTATCCTTAACGTAGTTGACTATAATTTCTAAGATTTAATCTAATTATGTATAAATAAATAAATATTAATGGACATTTCACACAACGACCTCTGGTCCCAAGCTAAGCTTATATGGTTGTGTTATGGGTACCAGAATATATACTTATAACCCAGACGCAGCACAAACATTTGTATGACAATTATAAATGTCACACAAATGATTGTCCCGAGCGGGAATCGAACCCGCGACCTCGTGATCGGCAGTCCGTTACATGAACCACTCAACAACGAGGCTCGTCGAATGTTCACAAAGAATAGAACATAAAAAAAAATTATTTGAGTTTGATGTTCTTATTGTTTCAGCCCACACAAGTGTGCATCAGTACTATAGAAACAAATGTGATTCTAACTCTGATAGCTTCTCAATCTATCTTCGCATTCTTCAACTTCCTTATCTCCTATCTCCCAAACAGAAGACGTGTGGTACTAATCACCATACTATGTGTATCTGCTATCAGCGGAGTCTGCTTAAATCTGGTACCAGAACCTATATCAAGCGTGGTTTTCTTCATGCTGTTCACCTGTACGTGTTTAGGAATGGGTATTCTGGCTTCCTATTTTGTTAATGTTTATCCTACATCTTATAGGTAAGTATTAGTCTTATGGTCTTATTCATAATGACTTATCGGAGGTTTAAAAGTACGCTAAAATAGGTTCGCGAAAATTGCCAAAACTTATTCATAATAGTCTTTTTACGCTAAAACGTTTATTATCTCTCCGATAAAATTTCCGTTTAAGCCTCTGATATGTCATTATGAATAAGACCATTATTGTTTGCTATTAATATTACAACAGGCTTCGTAGTACAGCTAGAGTTAGGTCTAAACTAGAGACATATCTTTAGATATATCTTTAGTGTACGTTTTTAAAAACTAACTGTGCCACGCGGTGCTACCCGCGAAAAAAGGATAAACAATGTCTTCGTTTGTGGTTATCCCGCGGAATCGTTGCATTCTTTTAGGATAAAAAGTAGCCTATATATAATTCTGATGCATAAGTTACATTGTAAAGTTTCATTAAAATCCATTCAGTAGTTTTTGCATGCACATCCAAACTCACAGAATTTCACATTTATTATATAAGTAGGATTATAAACGCGAAGATAAGTAAATATATCTACTATATAAAAATAAGTCAGATTTTCCTTCCTGACGCTATAACTCCAGAACGCACGAACCGATTTCCACGGTTTTGCATTCGTTGGATAGGTCTCGGGCTGCGTGAGGTTTATAGTTCTTTTTTTTTTACTTTTTTTTGGTATTGCAAAACGTTTGCCGGGCCAGCTAGTATAAAGATAAAAATATATTTCTTGCTGCTACATGCAGAGCACTCCTAGACGGAATTTAAAAGAAAATTACTGTGATATTAACCTATCAGAATAATATATTTAGTTTATATTTTATCACGCTAAGAGCAAAGAAGTAAGACAGTAATTTTATTTTATTATAATTACATATTATTTAAATAAGATAATAAAACACCCAAACGCCTTACAAATATGTGTTGTTCACACACAAATACTCAGAATATACATAGAAAGTACAGTGAGTACAATATTCTGAGCACAAAAAGGGGTCGAACCCGCAAATTTCACGAAATTCGGTTAGACATTCGATGCAGATTAAATGAAAGATATAAAAAATAACCTTGTTGTTCCAGAGGTATGGCGTCCTGCCTCAGTATAATGGTGGGACGAAGCAGTACATTTATTGGCATCAATGTTGTGGGCAATCTAATCTTTTCACATTGCCAAGTCACTTTCTACTTGTGGTCTTTACTCGTGCTTAGTAAGTATATTAAGTAATAGTTTCTATGGATATATCTGCAATGGAAGAACAAGGGTTCGTATTTGGTACCAGCGATGTGGTCAAGATTTGTATCATTGGAACAATATTTGAGATTCATGATGTTATGTGAATGTATAAAATATACAATCTATACTTAATAATAGCTGTCCCGGCAAACGTTGTTTTGCCATATGAAAAAAAAAAGGTTTGAAAATAGATGTTGGCCGATTCTCAGACCTACTGAATATGCATGTAAAATTTCATAAAAATCGGTCTAGCGGTTTCGGAGGAGTACGGTAACTAACACTGTGACACGTGAATCTAATATATAAAATTCACGTGTCACAGTGTTAGTTACCGTACTCCTCCGAAACGGCTTGACCGATTTTTATGAAATTTTACATGCATATTCAGTAGGTCTGAGAATTTTTTGATACGTTAGGCAAAACAACCTTTGCCGGGACAGCTAGTCTTCTAATATATAAAATTCAAGTGTCACAGTGTTAGTTACCGTACTCCTCCGAAACGGCTTGACCGATTTTCCTGAAATTTTGTGTACATATCCGTTAGGTCTGAGAATCGGACAGCATCTATTTTTCAAACCCCACTGACATTTGTATGGCAAAACAACGTTTGCCGGGACAGCTAGTTTTATATATTAGATTATAAAGCTGAAGAGTTTGTTTGTTCGAAAGCGCTAATCTCAGGAACCCCTCGTCCGATTTGAAAAATTCTTTCTGTTTTGGATAATACATTTATTGAGGAAGGTAATAGGATATATAACATCATGGTCCGACCATCGCGCGACCATGCGAAGCATCGGTGAAAAATGTTTCAAATACTACGTTGCATATACTCAAATTTTCAAATTATGTCTCTGTTCATTAGGCCTTTATCCGTGTGGTGAAGATTAAAAATACAAGATTTTTTTAATAAAAACAGTAATTAAACAAAATGTCACCACCACTCTTCTTCCACGTGGTGCTGTAAAAGACAGCAAAAGTCATATTGTACACAGATAACATTCTCTGTGAGAGACAAAAAGCAAGCAAAGCCAAACGGGCTAAACCCTTTGGCAACGCGGCTAATCCATCAGTGTGGCTTAATCTTTACTAATTTAAAAGTGTGAAATCCGGATAAGTGTTAATGAGTGGAACGAAACGACAGCGCGATTTAAAAAACGTACAACGCCATCTATTGAGCAGAAGAGCAAACTTCTGTTTACAACAGTTTACAACAACAGCTAATGCATTATAAACCCTCCCAAAGTGGAGGAGGCCAGTGTCGAACAGTGGGACTTTTGTGGAAGAGAGAGGTGGAAATTTTTTCGAAATTTCTGATAACTTATTAACTCATATTTTACATTTCAGGCAGTGCAATCGCCGCATGGTTTCTGCCACCAGACAAGCCAATAACGGAAATACGAAGAACTGACGTTTGAATATATTAAATACTAAGGAATATTTTACACAGCGTCCTCGGGTCGTAAAACGAGCTAAGTACCAATATTATACCTTTTTGTCTAAATATTTATATAGAATAGATAAAAAAAGACCTAAACACTACGGGAATCGAACCTGCGACGCTGGCTATAACGAAAAATGATTAGGTACCTATTCCAATGAAACTATTAATATCTGTGATGTATCTAAATATAATTAAGTCAGTAATTACTTAAGTTTTGTTGTAGTTTTAGGGTTCCGTAAGAAAAAGGTAAAACGGGCCCTGTTTCTGAAAATTTCAGTGTATGGTATTATCCAATTCTACGTCCACAACTAAACTAAACTTAACTAAAATATTTAAACACCTATGGCGTATTTTCATTAATTGGCTATATCGCGGTGTACATTTATATTAATTAAATTTGTTATTAGGGTTCCGTACCCAAAGGGTAAAAACGGGACCCTATTACTGAGACTTCGCTGTCCGTCCGTCCGTCCGTCCGTCCGTCCGTCCGTCTGTCACCAGGCTGTATCTCAAGAACGGTGATAGCTAGAGAGTTGAAATTTTCACAGATGATGTATTTCTATTGCCGCTATAACAACAAATACTAAAAATAAAATAAAATAAATATTTAAGGGAGGCTCCCATACAACAAATATGATTTTTTTACCGTTTCTTGCTCGATACTAATAACGTTGCCTTATGTTGCATAGATAATGGTACGGAACCCTTCGTGCGCGAGTCCGACTCGCACTTGACCAATTTTTATTATTATTATGCAGGTTTTATAATTAGAAAGTTGATGTTGCATCATAATTTTTTTTCTCGTAAAGTTTAGTTGTGGGTATAGAATTGGTACTTTAGGTAATAGGTTATTAGTATGAAATTTATGTTAAATTTTTTTTTATAATGCCAAAAAGATTGTATACTATAAGATTTTAGTTTAAGAGCGACATTATCGAATTAGGATATCCTGTAATGGTAGATGTTAAGATTTTAAATAAATAAATTTAAAAAAAGAATGAAAGTACGTGTACTTGATAGCAATGTTTATTGGTGACTAACTTAAGCGGCGAGCGCAGTCGCCTCTATGCACTTAAGCTTAAATCTGCTGACGCGTATCATCATGCACACATACATGTGGCATGTTCTATATTGTCCCTACAGTACCTATGTCAGTTGATGCTATAAAAACAAATACTTATCATCATTTTACTGTCCTTATCCCGTATTTTGTTATCGGGAATGTGACGAATATATTATGATAACCAAGATATTATTATTATATATTATTACTAGCTGACCCGGCAAACGTTGTTTTGCCATACTAAAAAAAAACGTTTGAAAAATAGACGTTGGCCGATTCTCAGACCTACTGAATATGTATGCAAAATTTGAGAAGAATCGGTCAAGCCGTTTCGGAGGAGTACGGTAACTAACACTGTGACACGTGAATTTTATGTATATAGAATATGATATTATAATTATTATGATGTTGTTATTACGGAACCCTTTGTGTGCAAGTACTACTTGTACTTGGTCAGTAATAGTAAGTTTTAGTGTTGTTGCTTTCTATTTGAACAATATGCTAAATACAAAATTAATTATTAATTATTAAATTAATTTGATGACATGATAATTTCTGTAATCTTTTTGTATGTATGCCTCTATGTGAGCTTATAATCTTTAAAACTACGCAACGGATTTTGATGCGGTTTTTTTATTAGGTGTATTAGTTCAAGAGGGGGCCCTTTTGCATAATTTTTTTATAGTTTGATTTCTAAATTATACGATTTGATTTCAATTTATAAATTGATAACCTATGTGATTAATTAATCTTGAGAACCTAAAATCTATGTGATATTAATAATAGTTATTAAGTATATAATATTACCGTATATTATGAAATGAACTAAAAGTAGGATAGTGGGAAATATTTAACTAACAAAAAATTTTTACGGGTTAGGTACCTGTAAAAATTTTTTGTTAGGTGAGCATCTATTTACCTAGATAATGTTAAAAGATGGTTAAAATTGGATATTGTTATTTCGTATTTAATAAAAATAAATGAAAGAAAAAATATGTTTTATTACAAAATTACTTACGCAGCTGAAATGTATGCAGTGCCCTATATTTCAGATGCAAAATTAAGTTTGTCGCTTTATGTTTATTATTTAGTACCTACGTAAAGAGCTCCTATTATTCGTGTGGTGACGGTATAAGAATACAAGTTTCGCCATCCCTATTTTCTTCCCAGGTTGCTGAAAAAGCTAGCTAAAGGATATTGTACACAGATAACATCCCCTGCGAGAAACGAAAACTTCTAAATACAGCCTATGCCAACACGCCAGTAGACCATGATCCCTCACAAAGTGGAAGTGGCCCGTGCCCAGCAGTGGGACAGTAATAGTTATTATTAGTTAGAGAGAGAGTGAGAGAGATGAATCTTATTGTGTATTTTTTAACTTCATAATATGCTTAGTTTAAAAACAAAAAAACACATAAACATCTGGATATTTTGAAATAGCAGGATGTGATTTCAAAATTACTAGATGTCGCCCGCAACTTCCGCAACCCTTAGAATTTAGTAACTAAACTTGGACAAATTATACAAAAAAGCCATCCTCTTGAACTACACTATCTATTGAAGGAAACCGCATCAAAATCCGTCGCGTAGTTTTAAAGATATAAGGTTACTTATGGACATAAATGCAAAAATCAAAATAGTTTTTTTGTTGTATGTCCATAAATGTAAGCTTATGACTTCAAAACTACGCATTTTTTTGTCAAGTATAGATGAAAAATTAGCTGCATAAAATTTATGAATTAATTGTAGATTTGGGTGGCCATAATATTGTTCTTATTAGGACTTAGGAAGGATGTTGGCATTAGTACGTAAGAACTTGTTAATTGTGTACCGGATGAACCCATTATCAAGTTGTATTACGCTTTATCGATATTTTGTCCTTATTTAAGAAATTTGACGTACAATTTAGACATCTGATGATGTATGATGTATTCGTTGTTATAGCTTTAACTGAATTAATCTTGTCCGTGTGGTGACGGATTAAAAATACAAGTGTCACCACCCCATCTCCTCCCAAGGGTGCTGTAAAAGTCAGCTAAGGGATATTGCACACAAATAACATCTTCTGTGAGAGACGGAAAACTCAAAAATAAACCCTTTGCCACCATTCCTGGTCAGCACGGCACAGTAGACCATAATCCCTCCCAAAGTGGAGGAGGCCCGTGCCCAACAGTGGGACGTAAATGGGCTGGAGAAGAAGAAGAAGAAGCATTAACTGATATACATAAACTGTGAAATTTACTTTCACTAACTATTACAGAGATAGAGCCTGATGCCAGAAGGACAGGAAAAGAACTCTCAGTAATACGGTCCCCTTTAATTTCTCTTACGGAACCCTATATAAAATTCGCCTATCAGCGATGTTACCTATTACTGTGCAGCAATTTAATATGTAATAGGCCTACTTAATAAAATGTAACATTTAGATTATTATCAGTTGATTATAGATTCGTAAAGTTTAATTCACAGATCAACTCCAGTAGATCGAACATTACGAGATTTTTGTTACAGACTAAAAGCAACAAGGTTGAAGGAACGCACGATTTGCGGGGGTATAAAATAAGGTATTTTCATTGTTCGCAGAAAATCATATAAGTACACCGCGTTCTCATACATCCCGTTGCCATCATAGAGTATTAATACAACAATAGTTGATGTCAATCAGGGAGGCGCTCCACTATCACAGAGTGCCTAGAAAGGCTGCTAGAAACGTGTCTGGAGAACAGATTAATAATTTGGGAGAGGAATGACGGGCGTCTGTACCGACGTCACATGGAGTGCGGTGTTCCACAGGGCTCGGTTTTAGGCCCGGTTCTGTGAAAGATTGGTAAAAGGTCACCCTAGTTAAAAAGGTACAAAAGGAATGATCAGTGGGCACGTACACTGTTGTCTCTTAATGCGAGCGAGAAAACAGCTCGTGAAGCAGCTCCTGTTGTTTTAATACTTTAAAGTTTTCGTACATAAGCTCATTAGCACATATTATTATGTCGGCCTAGCGCGAGGAATCTTCTGGAGATGATCTGTGTAGTTATACCTATCTCTAATAAGCAAATTTTGTTTTATGTCTGATATGTATGAACATATTACTTGTAATTGTTTTTAGATTATATCCCTTTACAGCCTATACCTACGGTTAAAATATTTTACCATATAGCCAGTAAAGGCAATTTGAAATGTGTAAAGGTAGGGCCAAACCAACGCGTTCAATTCGATTTTGCGTACAAACTTGTACGCAAAAACTAATCGCCACATATATCTGTCTGTCAGTTGTTGATGTCAAAACTACTAAACATGAATGAAATTTAATACCTAATATAGGAAACCTAAAAGGTATAAGAAGGCCGAAAAAACGATAAATGGATTGTGTAAAAGAGGATATAAAAGAAAGAGGAGTAAATACAGAAATGACGTCTGACAGAAGAGCATAGAAGAAAAAGATTTGTTGCGCTGACCTCAAATAAAGGCTTAAGGGCAGGACATACCTATACATAGCCTGATAATGAACAGAGGCTACTTTTTAATGCTTTTTAATGACCTTCATATTACGCAAACTTTGATATGGGCATAGCAATTAAATCTATCTAGTCCATTCTTAGTTAAAGAACAAAATCATAGGTACCTAGCTCTAAAAATTGGTAGATCTGGACTTGGAGCACTCGTCACCGATTCGAAGAACCGATATCAGCTGATCACCACCTTCATCATACCACAACGCCATTTTCCCATTGGGGGTAGACAGAGATTGTAGAGCGTCATTTGCTACGTATTATATTCGAAATTAAAATTAAATTTGATCGTATAATATATCGAATAATTGCAATTATTTATTTTATTATTTTTGGACTATCAGTATTCGAAAAAAAGGAAGAGTATTATGAAAATCTAATTAATGAATGCTGATCGAAGCAGACATCATACCTTGAAAGGATGCTCTCGAAGCAACCGCTGGGTGATCAAACCAAGAAATTACCACGGTACACCGATACCGTGGTAATTCCTCACCTACTTAAGCTAGAGAAAGGGCATTGGTTTATTAGCTTAATATGTGTATTTATATGGTCTTATTCATAATGACCTATCGGAGGTTTAAAAGTTCGCTAAAATCAGTTCGCGAAAATTGTCAAAACTTGTTATTCATAATAGTCTTTTTACGCTATAACGTGTATTATCTCTTCGAAAAAATCTGCGTTTAAACCTCCAATAAGTCATTATGAATAAGACCTTTTAGCTTTTGCAGCACTCTGAGGAGTCAATCATCACGCGGATATGGTAACTTATTTTATTAAAACCAGTTTTAAGCGTTCAATAAACGTAACCTCATAATATGCTCACAAATCATTCAAGGACTAAATTTTAATTTAAGACATGCTTTAAATACGACAAAAACCTGTCACAAGCGAGATTTATTTGCACACTTAGTGTTTCGTATCTACTAGACCGAAAAACACATCTAACTACACCTAAATAAACCATTAATTATGCTAAACCAATGCACCAACTTAATTTTGTAGTTGAAAAAACTACTTTATAAGTTTGTATTAGGATAAACATTTTTTTCATGTGATGTGATATTAAAGTAGTTTAATATCACATCACATGAAAAAAATCCAAAAACTTGTAGAAGTTTTTGGATTTTTTCCTATGTTAGCACTAGGCTTGGTCCATACCAACCATATTTTAAGTCTCTTGGTCAATCTATAGGTTTTGATACCCTAGCTAGCGTAAGTTTAAAATGCTCAAAAATGGTCGTATTTCGGTTAGGTATATCTTCTAAATGCTATAATATTGATTGTATTTTTTGCAACAAGGTACCGCATAGATCTACATTTGGTATGAGTTTCAAGTTGATACCTTCAGCCGTTGCTGAGTAAAAACAGTTTGACGGACGGACAGACAGACCGACATACAGACGGACACCGTAGTGAGACTATAAGGGTTTCTTATTTCTACGAAACCCTAAAAAAGACAGGTCATTATAATTATATATAATAATATAATATAATATTCACGGACATTTCACACAACGTCCTCTGGTCCCAAGCTAAGCTTATATGCTTGTGTTATGGGTACCAGAATACGGATATACCTAATACATAAACTACTTTTCTTTTGTAAATACATACTTATAATACATAGTAAACACCCAGACGCAGTACAAACATTTGTATGACATGGATATCACACAAATGATTGTCCTGACCGGGAATCGAACCCGAGACCTCGCGATCGGCAGTCCATTACATATACCACTCCACCACGAAGCCCGTCATATAATTATATATTATTCATTCAAAATTTGATTAAAAATATACTGCAATTTATAGCAGAAACCTACCTTGAGCTTTATGCAATTTTTGGCTTCATACAAACCAGTTTTGCAAAGAAACCTAGGTCAGCAACATATAATTATATTATTATATATGTCTTGATTTTTAGGGTTCCATACGAAAAAAGGTACATTATCGTTTACTTTCTTTACAAATGAAATAATTTCCTTAGTTCAAAAACTAAAAAACACGCTTGAAAACTCTGAATATATTTTTAAATAATTGCATTGTCATCGGTCCTTGATATGTAGGTATGCAAAATTTCAAATGAATTGGACTATTGCGAGTGAGTGAAAATCGCGTTCAAAGATTCCGTTACATAGATTAATACATTGATAGACACCACATACCGAACTTATAAAAGCGTGTTAAAAACTCTCACTCTTTCAGGAAGCTCCAATATCCTATTTAGGCTTCCGCACTAAAAGATAAGGCGGGAACCAGATACTGAGTCCATCTGTCATCTGGCTGTATCTCTGAACAGTATAAATGGCAAAGAAATTAGAGTATATAACTACTCCGGCTTGTTTATTACTTAAAGTAAATGAAGTGTCTCTCTGAACATAGCACTTTATAATCACGTCGTGCTACATAGGCTCTACCTACACCCATGTGTGGACCACATATCGGACCGCGGCCCCTGATAAGGTGGAGCGACGATATCATCAAGGTCGCGGGAAGCCATTGGATGCAAGCTGGACAAATCCGTGCGTTTTTGCGTTCTATCTATCGACGGGCCACATGGTCGAGTGGTTCATGTAACGGACTGCCGTTTACGAGGTCGCAGTTTCGGTTCCCGATCGGGACAATCATTTGTGTGATATTTATAATAATCATACAAATGTTTGCACTGCGTCTGGGTGTTTTTTATATATTTTAAGCATAGGTCGGAATTAGGTAGAGTTAAATATCAACATTGTTAATATTTATGTGGACCTTCCCGGGATTTCTAATAGACAATCCCGTCTGGTCAACAATATTACGAATAAAATAAATAATAATAAGAACCTCAGAAATAGACAAATTAAACAAAGATAATTAGCATACAATTTTTATTAGTATTAATTCACAATACAAATTATAGATAGTCTTAAGCAAATTCTCATGCGCATATTTCGCTTTTTTTATAAATACGAGCGAATACTTTTCTTACTGAATCATTCGCTATCAAATTTTTATTTGGAAAATTACGGGATTTTTTTCTGCTCTTTAAAATTAATCTCGGGATTTGAGACATATCCATTTTATTCTTTCGCTGTATGAAATTAGTGTAAGTACATAAAAAACTCTACCTAATTCTGACCTCTGATTTATAAGTACGAGTATGTATTTACAAAAGAAAAGTAGTATATGCATTCTATCCGTATTCTGGTACCCATAACACAAGCATATAAGCTTAGCTTGGGACCCAGAGGACGTTGTGTGAAATGTCTATAAATATTTATTTATTTAATATTCTATATAGAAGAGCCCTATGTTCAACAGCGGACGGAGAAAGGCTAATGGATGGATGGATTTGGCGTGGATATCCATGAGAAACAGGCGCAACGGCTAGTGCAAGGTGAGTTGTGAATAAACGTGTACTAAAAATCAAAACAATAGTGACGACACTATAATATCGAGCATGACCTAGTTGTGTCTAAAAATAGCTCTAATATGTAAATGCTGCTAAAACTGTTCTCTACATAGCCAACCGACGGACGCACGCTAATTTACTATGCAGTTATTATCATTACTATGCACAGAATAGATAGAAGATACTATGTTACTATGAAACAAAACAACCAACCAGGTGGGCAAGTCCCGTATTTCAATGGTGTCACAATGGCATCACAATAACACATTATAACCTCAAAAAATTAACAATAGACTACCAAACTTGATAAAATTCGCCACTGAAAACATTTAAACATTAACATTTTTCGCCATTTTAACCAGATTGCGAGTACTGACATAATTAGGTATTCTATAATGTTATCTATCCTGTAATAGTAAATTACAATATTAGTGCGTTAAGATGGTTATAACATGCGACGCGGAATTTCAGCCGTAATTGAGCCGAGCATGTTATAACCAAAATACGCATGTATATCGTACGACGTTTTTTAACACATTTGCGAGGAAACATAATAAAAAAACATTAAATAAACTCAATCTGTGAATGCACACTGTTGCTTACCCGCCATTTTAACAGCACGCTAGCGCTGCCTACTGACTGGCGCCGCACGGCGATTAGTTCGAAATTTGAATAGCAACAGCGCGCTGCTCAAGTCGTGCGGCGGCGATCAGTTCCATATTTGAAATGGCAATTAATACTGTTATGAAATTTGTATGGACTATAACTTAACTATTTAATTTAAAATTTTGCTTTGGTAACACACGCGTTTTTTATGACCCGCTTTACATTATTTAAAACCGGTGGAATTACATCAGCTTTACGAGCAAGGGTGTTAAAAAGATGTAAAGCTTATAATAATGTATGTACAGGGAGTCACGGGCACGAATAATAGCTAGTAGGTAATGTGATGCTTATATAATTAATAAACCCTAATTCAAATTCTAAACAGCAGCGTAGATACTGGTGACCTGCTCTTAAGTTACTTGGATGTTGTTAAAATTTCCGTTAGTTATTAGTTCTTTTTTATTCAAAAACACAGTTAAGTAAACCTCTGTAAATCAAATAAAATAAACAAAAAACGTACACTAGCTGTCTAGCCAGCTCACCAGATGTCTAATTATAGCGATCCAGCGACTGGATATTAGCAACTACGTACTACGTGCAGCGTACTATTATGGTACGCTGGTACGGTATGCATTCAACAATGAGTGCATTTATCATTCAATTTTTTTTAGTGTTGCCATCAGTTAAACTAGCTGTTTAACAGATTCAAGTTTTATTTAATTAAAGGAGGTTTTTAATTCACACAACTGATTATATTCCATTTAAAAAAAATGTTAAATACTGTACAAAAAATATTATGTAATGTTTAGCACGATATAGCCAATTACAAAATTATCCTTCCAATGTCAAACAAAGTCTTACCTTTAACATAAATTAAATTTTATGTTATTCAAGACCTTCTAGTCTTCTGGCAGTACTTTACTTCTTAACACGTTAACTGCGTTACGCGATCTATCAGATCTCTTGCAGGACTTCTGTACTGTGCGTGGCTTATAATCGTGTTCTCTCAGTTCTTGCGGGAGGGTCTAACTTGTAAAGTTCTTTATGTATGAGTAGGACAAATACACATATTTACTTCCTACATATATATAAATTCAAGGACATCAAAAAAGAAATTGGAGATGGATTAGGTCCCTAACGCATAGGATTATAATTATTTTCATTCCTTGCGTCAGGAGATATGTCGGTGCTCGTGGAATCGTAGGCCACGTAGACGCAAGAGAGGGAAGGTGGGCGGCGCGGGCGCAGCGTGGCTCGTTTTAGTGTTGTTCTAGTATCGAGGAGGTCGAGGGACGAGGGAGGTCAAAGTCAAAGTCAAAGTCAAATTTTTTTATTTCAAGTTGGCATGTTTTATAAGCTCTTTTGAAACGTCAGAAACTAGGTGTCTGTTCCAAACGCGAATCCTATGGAGAAGAACAGACAAGAAACTCCATGGATTTTTTTATCATTTCAGTTTTTTTTTCAATAATATTATACATAGTTGTATCAGGGGTGTGAGAATAATGCCGATCAGTACAATCACGACTAACTTAAATTAACTAAATAATAAAAATAAAAAGCCTTGTTGGAGCAAATCGACCAGTCCCAGCAGAAGACACCCGTTCACGAGTACCTATAACGCCCACATCAGCCCCGCACAGATCGACCATTTTATAGGGAACCGTGCAACCCGACGTGCAACGCTTTAGAGGTCGCGCGCACATTAAAAAAAAAGTGTACACAGTCGATTTATTTTGGTAAGGTTTCTAAAAAAAAATCAGGACAGTGACAGTCATTCTGATTACGAAATATTTGACGTACCTAAAAAGAAAACGAAGAAACTTACTACGCTGGAACGAACGCACCTAAGTAATGAAGGTATCTATATTAGCCCAAGTACTAGAAAACGCTTCAGTGTGCTTCAGAATACGATATCCAGTCCAAAAAATACTAACAATAATGCAACATTTTTCTTGAAGAATACTACATCGACTATACCTACTAATCCTATGACACCTACTTGTACATTTTGTAGAACGGTTTCTGGTAACCGTAGTGGTTTCTTACTTCTAACTCGTGTACTGAAAACGAAACGCATTGTTACCATTTGCGCGCATTGCAACCAATCAATGTGCTTACAGTGATTTAACGAAAACATTTTTCTTAAATAATAAAAAAAATTCAATTGATAACTGAGATATTAATTTATTCCCATCACTACTTACTCCACATATTGAACTATCTTTGGTTGCGGTAAGAGATACAATCAATATCTAATTTTTGTTTTTAATTTGTATTTTATTTAAATGTCATAATTGCGACTGCGAACCTAGCAAAATAATGAGCAATAGGCTATCTTTCACCCACAAAAATTTTAAATTAATTGTCATTGTTTTCTGGAAGATATAAAGTATTTTCAAAACTGTATTTTAGGAGACTGATTAGGTCTCTAACGCAGGGAAGCGTAGGTTTCTTTAGAGATCTTTTAGGTCCCTATAGCACCAAATGAAAATTCTTTAAAAATGACGACGCAATTAACGTGTTAATGGGCAGTTGAAACTACCAATTTTAGTGGATGTTATCTGTTTGCAACACTAAGTGCGTTTTTAATGTTTAATTAAAGTCATGCACACCTCATTCATTCCATTCTGAATTTCATTCGTTCCGTTCGCAAGCAGTGTTCTAGGGATGTTTGACACGAAAAAAAATATCGATGTACCGATATATCAATATTTATAAATATATCGAAATTAGAATCGATATTTTATTTGAAATATATCGATATATCGGCCAAATTAAGAAACTAGCCAAGTGCGAGTAGAACTCGCACACAAAGGTTATCGTATATAGATACCTTGTTCCTCATTCATACCATTTCGATATATGAAATTATACAAGGTTGATACGACACGTCGACTTTTTTTTAACAGGGTATTTTTGGTACCATTAATAATCTCTGTACGAAATATCAATTACATCCGAGCTATAAATTCGTCACAAAAATGATTTAAAATTTCCGAAAATTTTCAACATCCTGTTGAAAATTTGTTCTTTTACAACAGATGATTTCTGGTATAGAAAAAGTCCATTACACTTTAAATTTAAACGAATAAAGTATATTTGTCGAACGTTGCCAGTTTTACACAATTGTGAAAGAGGTAGAGATAGTCCCTTTGTCGGTATCTTTGATCCTGCGCCCGCGGCCTTTCAGTTGGCCAACGCGATGCATTACGTTTAGACGTGTCTGAAGGTATTGCGTAACAGGTGTTCTTACGTGACTAGTGTTTGTCATTTTACTGTGATACGACACTTTAAACTAATAACAATAATTATTATTATAAGCTAAAGTTTAATTAAAGTTTTCAATAATGTCTCGGGTAATCGTACACCGCGTCTGAATACACAGATATGATTTTAATTTATTATTGTTAGATTATTGGTTATAAAGAGATAATTAAACTAGACTAATATTATCTCTAGACCTCACTTCCATGGATTTTCTTTTGTGGTGGAAGCGTATGCCTCAAAGGTAAATAGAATGAATTATTTGCGCGTATTTTGAACGTTGCCGTCCTGTGCGTCGGTAGGTAACTAAGGTCAGTGAAATTTATTTATACAGGTTGGTTGGAGTTAAAAGCTAATTAGTTTGTATGAAAAAAAATATCTCATTTTTGGTGCTATATATTTTTAAACTGTATCGAATTAATACCATACACCTATAGGATAAGTAGGTTGATTTAATGCCTACGTGTCATATTAACCCTGTGTATAGCGATACATCGTAATATCGAAAAATTAAATATCGCTGATATATATCGATATATCGAAATAATAATATCGATGTATCGATATTTTTTCAACAAGCCTAAAGCCTAGCCTTCCTACAGTGTTCTTCAACTCCATGTCGCGGACGGACGCGTGCGTATTCTCTTCGTAACAACGTGACTTTTAATTTAAAACACAATATTTGCGTATTTGTAACTCAAAAGTAAGAGATAGTGATTAAATAAAGTGATTTGTACATTATCGTACATATTTTAAGCATCAGATATTAATGTAAGTTGCCTTTTAAGTTATAACTGTTATCTGTTTGAAAAACATAGCCTAGTTCATAAATAAATGTGCAGTTCGGTTTTACTAATTTATTATTTAACTAAGATATTATATAACAGCTAAGAGGTAATAAATGTATTTAAAATCATGTACATTTTGAATTGCTAATACAAACAACAACTTGGAATTGCTAATTAGCATAACAGTAAATAGGCCTTGCTTGTACTGGTAATGTAAGAAACTGCCGAGCATGAGGTTGTGGGTTCAATCCGTGCACAGGAAAATCTTTATCTTTACTTATTACAAAACAAAGTTATTTTTATATACATACATTGTATACATCCATACGTATGTTGTTAGTTCCTATATAAACTTAAATGTTCAAAATTACCCAACGGAATTTGATGCGCTTTTTTTTAATAGATAAAATGGTTCAAGAGGATGGCTTTTTGGATAATTTGTTAGGGTTTGATCTCTAAATTCCACGTTTACGTCGCGGTCGTTCCGGACAAAACAGCTACCTACTTCTTATATAAAATTCTCGTGTCACAATGTTCGTTCCTATACTCCTCCGAAACTGCTTGACCGATTCTTATGAAATTTTTTATGCATAATCAGTAAGTCTGAGAATCGGCTACTATCTATTTTTCAAACCTCTAAGTGATAAGGAGTATCCACCACTAACAATTATATGGCAAAACGTTTGCCGGGTCAGCCAGTATTTATATACGATAAACATAGAAAAATATAAAGGCATATTTCATCATTAGTTAAATAACTATAATAAATATAAATAATACTAGTTAGATATTATAAAAAAAAGTTATCGTAGTTATGTTGCTATAAACAATTTTTGATTAGCCTAACTAACATGGGCGTATTTAGAAAAAATAAAGATAAAAGTAATCACATCTGGTTATCAGATGGGTGAACATCCGTTCTAAACCGTATCTTTTATTTATTTATTCTGGGAGACCGTCATCTCGCGGAAGGAAGCGGCGGAGCGGCTCACGGAGGACAGTCTCCTGGCTGAGTCGATCCGTCGCAGGCGCGTAGGGCGGCGTAGACGCGTCTAAGCGCACCTCATGCCGCCGCGCCCTAGTCGGAGCCGCGGATGGTCGGACCGGGGACTAATATCCGTCCACCCGCGTTAGGGCTCACCGCGAGGGGGTGACGTCCCAGTGCGTCCGGACGTTGCCCGTGAGAAGGTGCTCACGGAGTAGCCGCTGGGCGGACAAACGAATAGCTGGCGTAGTACCGGTGTCCGCCCACCAGCTGGCGGGAGTAGGTGCACGGTGGGTCTTTTAGTGGGTGAGGACCCCACACTACCTCACTGTTGTCCCCGGACAATGGGGTGTGCGGTTAGGAACATTGTGACCCGCAAAAAAAAGGACTGTATTCCCCTTTTAAGCCGCGGGAATTAGCTAGTGTACGAATAAGCTAAATTCTAGCTGAATTTGTAATTATTTCCGCTGTAGTATTTCACTGACATCATTAATCTACGCCGACCGGAAACCTTACAAATGTAGCTGACTCGATAATTGACTGTGGATTAATGTTAAAACTGCTTAGGACATTATATAAGTAGTTAGTTTTGTTTTAATACCTTTTGAACTATACCGGCGATGACATCGGAGTATAATGTTCTCGGGCCTCTTCTTCCAGAGTTTCCGCTTACCTCCATCGTCTAACATCCTCCTCTCTACATGGCTAAACCTTAGCATACTTTTCTCCTCCTTAGTCACTACATCCTCTTGAAATCCTCCATCAACTTTTCTGAAAATTTGTCCCAAAAAGCGAATGGTGTCTTATTTACTTTCATCTATCAATACATCCATACGGATACACCACAAAAAGACGAAAAACTTTATTCCGAAAGTCACAAATACGAATTTCATAATACCGATTTTCATAATTCCGAATGGTTCAAAATTCCGAATATAACAACTCCGATGTATCATTACTCCGATTTTCATAATTCCAAAACTTCAATATTCCTAACGATCCGAACTTCAAAAGGCCCAATAATAAAAAATCCGAATTATTGATAATTCGAAATACGTAATAAATAATAAATGAATTCTGATTATTAAAATACCGTTAATACAATTAATTTTAAAGAAAAATCTTTATGATGAAGTACACTTTTTGCAGTGCATTGGTTGTCATTTAAAAATATGATTGTTTACATTTTAATAAAAGCATTTTGTTTCGATTAAAAAAAATTTGTTTCCTTGGTCACAGTCCTAACATAACCTAAGCGATGTATCAATAACATAATGCAGGCAGGCAGTATATAAGCATGCAGCATGCAAGCAGCCATGCAGCATACAAGCAGCCATGTAGCATGCAAGCAGCCATGCAATATGCAAGGCGCCATGCAACATGCAGCAAGCATTATTATGTCACGGATCCGGCGCTGCGGGGTATAGGCGGCCCCACGCAAGCTTATTGTCGCTAATGACTTGAAGGCTCACCGGCGCTGTTTCGGCTTACTTAATCACTTGCTCCTCAGCTCGCGGGCCGTCACACCCCTCCGCGCCTACGCGGGCTTAAATTGCACTCTAGGATAGGGCAAACAAGTCTGCGTAAAATCAGCTTTGCAGCGATTCGTTTAGTCACAAAATTTTGTAGCTATTTTTAGTTTATTCGAAGTATTAAGAATCGGAATTTCGTTTTTCGGACTAATAACCCTTCGAGCATTTGACTCTTCGGACAAATGAAAATCGGAAAGTAGCAAATCGGATTTCTGACAGTCAGTAAAATGTTTTTCGTGATTTTGAATACAACATTACATTACACAGACAACAACATTACAATTTTTCGGTATTATGAAATTCGGACTTTTGAAAATCGGGATTACAAAATTCGGAATAATGTTTTATGGAATTTTAGGGTGTTCCCCATCCATACATTGGTACCAATTCTAAGTGCACAACTAAACTTGACAAAAAAAAATTAAATTAATAGCGTCCATAATTCAATTCGGCAATGTTAACAGAACACTTTTGTTACAAAATCTGTATAATTATAGACTAACGATTTTAATTAATAAAAATATGCACAACTTAATAGATAATTAATCAGAATATGTTATCATTTTTTTCCACCAGTGGTTCCTGAAATTAGCGCATTCAAACAAACAAACTCTTCAGCATTTTATTACTAGTATAGATAAATATTTATGTTGCCTTCCTATTTGTTGTTTGCCATTTTAGGGTAAATTTTGAAACATTTTGGTTCGTATCTTTTTAATTGCCTAATTATAATTTTTTTTTAAATTAATTAAAATATATTTTTTTGCTACCTATTTCATTTTATAATTATCATATATTACGTAGATATAATAATTTTACCTCGTTCAAATAACTTGAAAACAATTATATTGCGTTAAGTATAACTTCCGTGATCACTATTGTATGAGTTTGTTTGTTTGAACGCGCTAATCTCAAGAACCACTGTACTGACTTGAAAAATTCTTTCAGTTTTAGATAGTACATTTATCGAGGAAGGCTATAGGCTATATAACATTACGCTGCGACCAATAGGAGCGAATTAGTGAAAAATGTTGCAATATCGGAAAAAATTATCTAAATTCCATCCGTACGGAGTTTCGACACAGCTAGTGTATGTAGGTATAAATAGTATGTATTTATGTATGCGATAAATGTAAATAAATATTCATGAACATTTTACATAACGTCTTCTGGTCCCAAACTAAGCTTATATGCTTGTGGTATGGATACCAGAATACGGATACACTACATATACTACTTTTCTTTTGTAAATACATACTTGATACCTAGAAACACTCAGACACAGTACCAACATTTTGTATGAAAATTATAAATATTACACAAATGATTGTTCCGAGCGGAAATCGAACCCGCGACCTTGTGTAAGGCAGTCCGTTACATGAACTACTCAACCATAAAGCGCTAATATGTTATTGATAATATTGATGTATGTGTACAATAAATAACCAGGGGGCCAAGTCTGCTAATTCTGCTATTTAAATCATATTACAATGTTGTTTGTTTGACGGGCCATGAAATGAAGGACCGGTGTCTATGACACCGCCCGAAGAGTTAGCACGCTGAAGTGGCAATAAGCAGGCCACATCGCTCGGTGACCTGACGACCGTTGGTGACAGAAGATCCTCGAGTGGCGACCACGTACCGGACGACGCAGCATGGGGCGGCCCCCAAAGAGGTGGACTGACGATATCGTCGAATGCGCCGCTGGATGCAGTTAGCGCAGGACCGCGCGTTGTGGCGTTCTATGTGGGAGGCCAATGTCCAGCAGTAGACGGAGAAGGGCTGATGGGTAGATGGATTAAATTTACCTACAAAATGACTATTTTGTTAATTTGCTAATTAATCAAATTACAGTATAGTTTTCATTTTAGTTATGTTAGGTTAAGTTTTGTAGGTATCAGAAATGAACTCAATGCAATAAATACTTTTTACAGGTACAACCTTCAAGTCACAATCCAGAATATACCAAAAGTTTGTTATAATTATTAACATACTATTTGTTAATATATTTTAAATCGAAGAATAAAGAATACTTATCAAAATGTTAGAAAAACAGACATCGAAGTCTGTTGAAGACGCCGAAGTTGCTCAAAAACTGAATCCAAATTATGAATATAATTTTGAAGATGCTTTTGAGCAAACAGGTATAGTGATATTAAATTTATTATACTATACAGGTGGAGTTTTTTTTAACCGACTACAAAACAGGAGGAGGTTCTTAATTTGTCTCTATGATTTTTTTTAAATTTATGTTTGTTATCTCATTTCTTTTAACTGGGCGCACCGATTCTAATGATTATTTTTGGTTGAAAGCTGGTGGTTCCCGTGTGGTTCCATTGGCACCAGGTCAGGAGCTGATGGTTATCTTCTGGGAAATCTAGGAAAACTCAAATTTCAAAGACACATGATGTCGGTTGAACTTTTTTTTAAAATTACAATTCACAGATCGTCCTCTGGTTCTAAGCTATGCTTATATGTTTGTGTTATACTGTATGAATACGGATAGACTATATAAACTACTGTTCTTTTGTAAATACATAAGACCCAGACGCAGTACAAACAGTTGTATGACATTTATAAATACATATCACACAAAAGATTGTCCCGTGCGGAAATCGAACCCGCGACCTCGTGATCGGATGTTTGTTACATGAACCATTAGACCACGTGGTCCGTCAAAACACAGTTAACGCAGATATATGACGTTTGACAGCAGAGTATGGAAGAAAAGGACATGTTGAACTGAATCCAAAACATGGGGTAAGGGCAGGAGAATGTAGAGGGGGGCGGTCCAGCTGTGGACGGAGAAAGGCCAATGGATAGTGGTTGTTCATGGACTTGGTTTTAATTTTTTATTTCGTTTTGAATTTTTGGGAGATTTCAAAGTAAAGAATGTGTTGCGACGACCACAAACAATTTGGGACGAGAAAGAGTATCGGGATATTTTGGGCAAAAAGAAATAGTTTTATTCTTTTTAATTTTAGTTTAGTTTCATTAGGTATATTGACGGAAAAGAACTAAATTTACAAGAATTTATCAAGGCAAATTTAGAGCTTCTGAAAGATTATAAAATATAGTTTGGATATTAATTTTCATCATCATCATAACATTACGGCCTCCTCTTATTGGGGTAGGCAGGGACTATAGAGCGTCATGTGCTACGATCCAATTTTAAAGGACATTACATTTATCGTAAATAAAGCCCACATGTTTCGCCAAATGGTAAATGGCAATATAACCTTGGATATTAGCTATATAGCTATGTAAAAACCTACTTAGATCTTACTTATGGTAGGTATAATAATGTTGAAAATGTACTCTACTAATAGAAACTAATACATATTCAAATAATCATTTTATTTCTTTGATATCCGCATTACGAAGGATAAAATATAATGTTAAGTTGTACACCCAGGATATAAGAATTGGACATATGTGAACATATATGAATAAATAATAACTACTTATTAAAATAAACTAAATTATAATGGAAAAAATGATAACAATAAGCGGGACTTGAACCCGCGACCTCGGAATGTCGTTCCGTCGCTCTCCCATCTGAGCTATTATGGTCCACGCAAATGTTTACCAATAAAAAAATGTTTCAAGTCCCGCTTATGGTTATCATTTTTTCCATTATAATTTAGTTTATTTAGTAAAAGCATAGCGAGTCAATCGCAAAATATTAATATATTAATACTTATTAAAAATTATAAATTTTCAAGCTTTGGAAAGCGAGCTAGGCTATCGAAATAGGCTATCGAAGAGTGAAATTTCTTTACAAGAACTATGTAAGTAGCTTCAAGTGGCTTGAACAGTCTCAAGGTCGTAAATTGCTTTGTGTTATTTAGTTTTATAGCCAAAGAGTTAGCACGCTGAAGTGGCAATGGGCAGGCCACATCGCTCGACAATCTGATGACCGCTGGGGACGGCAGTTCCTCAAGTGGCGACCACGTACCGGACGGCACAGCGTGGTGCATCCCCCAACAAATTGGTCTAACGATATCGTCAAATATGCCGAGGGCTACTGGATACAGTTAGCGCAGGATCGCGCGCTGTGGCGTTCTATGGGGAAGGCCTATGTCCAGCAGTGGACGGGGAAAAGCTGATGGATAGATGGGTTAAGTGTTATAGGTAAGAGTTTAGACAGAATCGTTAGGTTAGCGTTTATTATTTGAGTTTGTCAAAAATCGCTGAAAACGAAGATTTTCAGATACGGGTAGGATAGCTAAAATAGTATAAGAGCCCATATCTCTAGCCCATTAACTTCCCATTTCTGAACCCGGGCCTCCAATTTAGAAGGGATTACGGTCTACTAATCCACGCTGTGGAGTGTAAGTATAAGAGCCCATAAAAATTGGTTATTGGAATATGTAATCCCCATAAGCTTTGATCCTGCGAAATGGACCAGAAAATGACAAAAAATGGAACCTAGGCTACGAACAAGATAGCTAGGGATAGAAGAACGCTATGAACTGTACATATGTATTTCTACTACTAAATAGTCTCTTTTATTTTTCTAGGTCACGGTAAAATCAATAACCTAGTGTTATTCACAAGTGGTCTAATAATGTTGAATGTCTCCATGGAGTCTCTTGGCATGAGTTATGCCATTACGGCTGCTCAATGTGACCTTGAACTAACCTCCGAGCAGAAAGGTCTTGTTGGTGCTTCGGCTTTTATTGGTATGTATTTTTAATCTCCTTTATGCTTTGTCATTGACCTTGACCTTGTCTTTGACGTTGTCCTTCTCAGGAACCGCTAGTCCGATTTGAGAAATTTCAACTCGGACCAGCGGTTCCTGAGATTAGCGCGTTTAAACAAACAAACAAACAAACGTACTTTTGAGCTTTATAATATGTATTACTATAGAATACAGCTAAGGAATATTGAAGTATTTCCGCTGCCAGCCAGAATGTTATAGGTACAGTGTACACAGATAGCTGTAAACAGCGTTCTGGGAAGGAAAACTCTCTCCCATCATCCAGGGAAAGGCGTGGTGACATTTGTTTTCTTTTTCCGTCACCACACGGACAATGCAGTTAGATACGTCCTATTTACAAATTTTTCGCCCTCTAACTACTAAATACATAATAAACCACTAATAGACTATATCTATGTTATCTACATAGTAATAGCTACGATTACACAAAACTCTCACAAAGTTCTCAGATTTTATCAGTCATCTGGTCATGACGACATAATATTAAACTTGTACACACATTGGTTCCAATTCTACGTGCATAACTAAACTTAATTAAAAATATTTTAATTCGTTCAAAAACTAAAAAACACGTTTACAAATTATAGCTGTTGCCCGCGACTCTATACGCGTGGAATTTAGAAAGTTTCATGAAAATCCATCCAGTAGTCTTTACGTGAAAGAACAACAAACGATGTTTGTTGTTCATTCATTCATTCATACATTCATACAATCCAACATTAACCAAACATCCAAATTTTAGAGTATGGATATAAGACCGAGGAAACGTTCGCGTTGCTCGGCCAACAGTTTAAGTATTTTATTTTGTCACGCGTAATTCTTTTTTCGTCATATCTCCTAAGATATTCATTTAAATTTCATGCTGTAAAGAGCAGTTATAATCTATATTAATTGCATAAGCTAAGTAAGCTTTTTAATTTGATAAAAAATATGACTATATACACATAAATAGCTTTTGAAAACAGCCTATTGAATTAGATAATTTTTGCGACATTATTATGGGTACAGCGGGTTTCCCTTAAGAGGATACCAAAATAGCTTCGTGCATTTTTCTACGTACGAAGTTTTCATTGTTTCTTTAGATTGAATGACTAGAGCTCTAATTTTTAAGTATATGTTTTTTCAATACATGATCTAGGATCGCATAAACTCAGAAACGCGATTGAAAAAAGTTTTCTCGATAGAAAATCTTAGCGAAACAACATCTCTTATTTTTATTTTTTTCATTTGGCGGTCTATTATCGCGTATTAACTAATGACATAACTTTCAAAACATAAGTAACTATTATATATAGAAACACGTAAATCAGAATTAAAATATATTTAGTAGATTTTGAGTAAACAAAAAAATATCCCTAATTCTTCATTTTCTATACCTACTAGCTGTGTTAATATGTACATGTCGACGATAATATTGATGTAGGCCCTTAAAAGATAGACGTATCGCGGACTTTTATTTATAGTTCGCATGCGTGCGAGTTTCTCGGCAAATTTAATCATATCTCATCCAATATACAGCAAACCCCAACAAATTATGCAAAAAAGCCATCCTCTTGAACCATTATATGTATCTATTAAAAAAAACTGCATCAAGATCCTTTGCGTATTTCTGAAGATATCAGCTCACATAGGGACATACATACAAAAATTACGACTTTGTTTTATAACATTTGATTTGATTACAAGATTTGGCTTTAACTTTGACTGTGAGGGTGCGATATTTCAAATTATATTACATAATTTGTAGCTAACTAATCAAAATACACTATAATTGTTTTTATCATCATCATAACATCACGCCTTCTGCCCATGGGGGTAGGCAGAGACTATAGAGCGCCATCTGTTACGATCCAAACATACTTCCTTGGCTTCATACACACTCATACATCTGGTCATACATGCCCGACGGTTTGTAAGTGCTACGCACTTGACCCTTTTGAAGTAATACCTGTGACATCAGAGTATACTTTTCTCGGGTTTCCTCTCCTAGCGTTCCCACTTACCTCCGCTGTGTATATGCCATTCGTTAATCCATTACCATTAATTAATTATTTTCATTTTTGCTAATTTAGGTTGAGTGTTTGTCACATTAGAATTGGCCTCAATATTGATAAGAGTGTTATCAACAGTTTCGTAATGTCATGGTTTTGTGTTTAACTCTACAATATTATTTATGAAACCTTCTAATATCCTTGACACATGGCTTATCAAATCGCAAGTAAATAGAGGACAAGTGAATGGTCATAGACTCTTTTATCTGTTATTAGTTTTTTAACGCGTTTTTATTAGCAAAACATTTATGGAAGACCATAAATGTTTTGCTAATTTAAAATGTTATATATGTCGGATAAAAAAAATCTTTCAGTGTACTGAAAGATTTTTTTTTATCCGACTATGTAAATTACGAATATGTATATTAGATACTACGTTTATCGAGGAAGGCTATAGGCTAGGAGTGGCCAAGAAGTCGATTTCGTCGAAGTTCGAAAGAAGGTGACCAATTTTGGTCGATCACTCGCAAGTTCCATTCCCCTAAACAAAGATTTTTAACCCGTTAAATAAATATTCATGTATGTTCCTGGAACTCTCAAGAGTTCACGGCGGTAGCACATTGCACATTGCATAAACGACCCCCTTCTTACCTAAGAAATAGGTCGATCGCGACTCAATTTTAAAATAAAGAGTAGATCTTATGTGCACAAAAGTTGGCCACACCTGCTATAGGCTATATGTATATCATCACGCTGCGACTAATAGGAGCGAAGCATCAGTGAAAAATGTTACAAAAACGGGGAAAATTTTCTATATTAGCGGTGTTCATGTTTTTGTAACATTTTTAATGACGATGTGTTTGTATTTTTTTTTTAAATACTTAATTCTTACCCAGGTATTATCAGCACGTCATTCCTCTGGGGTTACCTAGGAGACAGGTTAGGGAGACGTGCTGTGATGCTACCAGCGACTCTCATGTCAGCCATATTGTCTATTATATCTTCCTTCTCAACTAATATATGGATGCTGGTAGTCTTCAGGTTTCTTACTGGATGCTTGTAAGTATAATTATAAAATTAAAATTTAAGCTCAATTTTTGTGTGGAATTTGTATTTTTTTTTCAATAAGTAAAGATTCAATTATTCTTTTTAATTAAACACAATAATAATTAAACACAATAGGTATATGAACAGATAATATAATAGCCAGTTGAGTATTAATATTACTTAATTACAGTGATTAAGACTATTAATTTTTGCTATCATTGTTTTGCAATAATATACACATTAAGAGTACAATAATCTAATAAAAAATCGGGTCAAGTACGAGTCGGACTAGCACATGAAGGGTTCCATTATCCTTCCTTCTAATATTATTATTATAAATGTGAAAGTTTGTGAGTATGGATGTTTGTTACTCTTTCACGCAAAAACTACTGAATGTATTTTAAAGAAACTTTACAATAATGTAGCTTATATATCAGAATAACATATAGTCTACTTTTTATCCAGAAAGAATGCAAGGTTCCCGTGGGATAATCGAATAACCAAGTTTGGTTTGTTTTACCTTCCTTCTTTTCCTGATTTCTCATCCATTTTACCGCGGGTAACACCGTAGGGCGCAGCTAGTTATCAATATATTCGTTGTCATAAGACGAATATTATATAATGATGTTGCCTGCAACTGCGTACGCGTGAAATGTAGTAATTTAGTTATAATGTATAATATGTGTATGTTACAGAATATCAGCATCAAGTGCGACTGTGTACGCATATTTAGGTGAAATGCACGCGAATTCGAGACGAGCGGCTGCTATTGCATGGGGCTCAGTCTTTATATCTTTCTCATTCATCATATTACCAGGTTAGTTTTAATAAATAAATATTCACGGACATTTCACACAACGTCCTCTGGTCCCAAGCTAAACTTATATACTTGTGTTATGGGTACCAGAATACGGATATAAAATATTATTATAAGTACTACTTTTTGGATGGATGTTTCTATCTATTATATCTATAATACATAGAAACATCCAGACGCAGTACAAACATTTGTATGACATTTATAAATATCACACAAATGATTGTCCCGTGGGGGAATCAAACCGGCGACCTTGTGGACGGCAGTCCTTTACATAAACCACTAGACCACGAATCTCGTCATATATATTATCTAAACAGAATGCGAACATGCAATTGGCGTTGTTCATATTTTTTACAAACCCTTAATTTGAAAACCATTTCGGGGAATAGAGTTTCTGATCATGATCCATTTGTTTTTTTTCGGAAAATATGCTATGTGTACGATTATTTTTCCAAAAAAGCAAATGATCTCTATTTGCCCTTGAAATGAAGGACTTAAAATATTAAGGCGTTCATAGGGATATACAAGTCTGTGGTGGAGTTGAAATTGGTCTATTATATCAACTTGGCAACTTTGAAAAGATGTATTGCAATCTGTCGAACTCTATCAGGAAAAGGCAATACACAGGATGCGTACTATGATGACGTCACAACATTTAAAATATCATTAAGTATTTTAAAAAAAATCTGTATAGTGAATATTTCAATAATATTGAAAAATTCTTATTTTCTAAAAAAAATTAAAAACAGCAGGTCAAAAATTATGAACAATCCCAATTAATAGTCACAGACCTGTCTACCTATGTTATCAATATCTATCATATAATATTGATACTTTAAGTATTAATTTGGTTATTGTCATGTTCTAAAATATTTATCTATTACACTTATCAGAAAGTGGTTAGTATTTGACGTACATAGGTTATCTATATTTAGGTTGTATTATATTATTAGAAATGTTGATAATCAAGCTGTGCGTATCTTAGTAATATCCTAATATGATAAATATGAAAGTATGATTGTGCGATGTTTATTGTTGTTTTACGTAAAAACTATTGAATTGACTTTGACGGGCCTCGTAGTCAAGTGGTTAATGTAACTGACTGCTGTTCACAAGATCGCCGGTTCCATTCCCGCTCAGGACAATTATTTCTGTGATATTTATAATTGTCATACAAATGTTTGTACTGCGTCTAGGTGTTTTCTATGTATTATAAGTACGAATATTCAGAAGAAAAGTACATGTCATTGTATTATATCCGTTTTCTGATAACCATAACACAAGCATATGATTACCTTGGGACGAGTCTTGGGACCAGAGAACGTTTTGTAAAATGTCCACGAATGTTTATTTATTTAGAAAGAGAAAGAAAGAAAGAAAGAAACGTTTATTACTGCCTTTTTAAAAACACATACAATAGATAAACACACACAGTACAGTAGGTATTATAACTAGGTTCTGTTTACAAATTAAAGCATGTGCCCTCAGGCGGCAGTAACTAAGTGTCCATTTCAGCATATGCTAGGTCTCAGGACCTAGCGCTGGTTTTCAAATAGACCCTACTACAAATGATGTCACAGACATCAATAGGTTGATGAGAAAAATACAATTAGGTATGCTAAATTTGAAGCTTAAGTGCGACAGAACTAACAATAGAGATGTGAAATACGTAATACATAAGAATCCATTTCAATTAAAATTACTTAAATTGTAGGAGTGAAACATTTTGTATTGATCACAAAATGTTCACACATTAATATTAAAATGAAAATCAATTCATTTAATGATTTTATTTAAATAAAACTACTTTTTACGGATTAAAAACGGTAAGAAGAAGTTTTATTTAAACAAATAAATAGAGCAAGTGTTAGAGAATATAATGTTTTTGTTGTTGTGTGTACAGATTAATTCTGCTCAAATTTTGTCTCTATTGAGTAAAACCACAATCCACGGCTCAATACGTCCGGTATTGAACAAGCTCACAAACATGTTTAAAAAAATATTTTTTACTTATTATTTATATTTTTGTTTCACTTGGCAACTTCGTACATTTGGAGTTTAAGAAGCAAACCCTAACAAATTATACCGTAGGAGATATACGTATCCGACATAGCCTGAACGGTTAACGCGCTGATGTGGCAATGGGCAGGCACATCGCCCGTAGGACTGATGATCGTTGGGGAAGAAAGGTTCTAGAGTGGCGACCACGGATCGAACGACGCAGCGTTAGACGGCCACCGACAAAGTGGAGCGACAATATCATCAATGTCGCGGGGAGACATTGGATACAAACGGCACAAAAGTGCGCTTTGTGGCGTTCTGTGGGGGAAGCCTATGCCCACCTTTAGACGGAAAAAGGCTGATTGATGGATGGAACAAATTATATCAAAAAGCCACTGGCTTAAGCCACCCTATCAATAAAATTAAAAAGCCGGATCTAAATTCGTTGCGTAGTTTTCAAGAAATAAGCCCACATAGGGACATACATACAAAATTATGACTATGTTTTATAATAGGTAAAGATTTATTCATTTATATTTCCAGGTCTCGCCTGGCTAATAATCCCTGGCAAATGGTCACTAACTCTGATATCTATGAAGATAGTACCGTGGCGGGCATTTGTATGGCTATGGTGTGCACCAGGTGTGGCAGCGGCCATTATTCTAATGTTCCTACCAGAAAGTCCCAGGTTCTTATTAGCTGCTAAAGGACCCGATGCAGCGTTACCAGTTCTGAAGTTAATGTATGAGTGGAATTATGGCGGGAATGGTGAGGATTTTCAAGTAAGTTTTACTTGGTATTTTTGGAGGATTTATTTATTTTTAGGTACGTACCAAAAGTTAAAACGGGACGCTATTAGTGAGACTATTATTGAGACTTTACTGTCCGTCCTTCCGTCCATTCGTCTGTCACAACGCTAGAAACGATTACAGCTAGAGAGTTCAAATTCTCATTGTTTGTGTATATCTGTAGACGCTTTAAGGGCGCCACAAACAGCATATTAATATATATTAACTAGCTGACCCGGCAAACGTTGTTTTGTCATACTAAAAAAAAGTTTGAAAAATAGATGTTGGCTGATTCTCAGACCTACTGAATACGCATGTAAAATTTTATAAAAATCGGTCAAAACGTTTCGGAGGAGTACGGTAACTAACACTGTGACACGTGAATTTTATAGCGAGGAAGAAACAGATGTATATAGAAAAAAGACGAGGCGAAAAGACACAGATATATATTAATATACTTATAACGTCACCGACATATATACCAGTCTCTTTCTCGCCTCGCCTTTTTTCTATATATGTCTGTCTCTTTTTCGCTATATTAATATTATAACAATATGTCGTTCGTGAAGCCCTTCAAAAGCGGACAACAGACCAATAGACGAGCAGCAAAGCCCCATAATTTCAGCTCTCTAGCTGTAACAGTTCCTAATACCTATACAGCTTTTGTGACAGACGAATGAACGAAATTTGTTCCGAGCCTTTAAAGAATTTATTGCATAAATAATAATTGCGTAATAAACCCTACTAATAATATAAATGAAAGTAACTCTGTCTGTCTGTCTGTTACGCTTTCCCGCTTAAACCTCTCAACCAATTTTGATGAAATTTGCCACAGACAATCTTTAGACCCTGAGAAAGGACATAGGCTACCTTTTATTGTGAAAAAAAGGGAAAAAGTTTTCTAAATTTCACGCGGAAGGAGTCGCGAGCAACAGCTAGTTATACATAAAAGCCATTCTCTGGAACCACTGTACATATTATTAAAAATCCATTGCGTAGTTTTTAGGGTTCCGTACCCAAAGGGTAAAAACGGGACCCTATTACTGAGACTTCGCTGTCCGTCCGTCCGTCCGTCCGTCCGTCCGTCCGTCCGTCTGTCACCAAGCTGTATCTCAAGAACGGTGATAGCTAGAGAGTTGAAATTTTCACAGATGATGTATTTCTATTGCCGCTATAACAACAAATACTAAAAATAAAATAAATATTTAAGGGGGGCTCCCATACAACAAACATGATTTTTTTACCGTTTCTTGCTCGATACTAATAACGTTGCCTTATGTTGCATAGATAATAGTACGGAACCCTTCGTGCGCGAGTCCGACTCGCACTTGACCAATTTTTTCGTATTCTATTGCGTAATCTTTGCTTATTATAACACAAAATCGTTTTTTGTATGTGAGATTATAATATCTTTAAAATTACGCAATGGATTTGAGACCTGAGGATGTCCTCAGGTCTTAAATTAAGCAATATTTTTTTGTATTGTTTCCAGGTAAAGAAATTAACATCAGGCAGTGAGGAAGTAAAGTCTGGAGGTTTCTCTGGAGCTATCAGAAATATCAGCATTATGTTCAAAACACCATTATTAAGATGTGTTATCATATCACATATATCTATGTTTACTGTGTTTATGCTGTAAGTTTGTCTAAACTAATATCTTCCTGTACATTTAAAAATAACTATCAGTTGCACGCGACCACGTTCGCGTAAAATTTAGAAAATTATCTCCGTTTTTGTAACATTTTTGATTGATGCCTCGCTTCTATTTGTCGCAGCGTGATGTTATATAGCTTATAGCCTGCCTCGATAAATGTACTATCCAACACTGAAAGATTTTTTAAATCGGACCAGTAGTTCCTGAGATTAGCGCGATCAAACAAACTCTTTAGTTTTATGACATTACTAGCTGACCCGGCAAACGTTGTTTTGCCATACAAATGTCAGGGGTAAAAATAGATAGAAACCCTTAACATTTAGGGGGATAAAAATAATGTTGTCCGATTCTCAGACCTAACGGATATGTACACAAAATTTCACGAAAATCGGACGAGCCGTTTCGGAGGAGTATAATCACAAACACCGTGACAGGAGAATTTTATATATCAGAAGTATAGATGATTGCATACTTAAATATTTTCTGCTCTTTCACGTAAAAAGTAGTTTTGAAAGAGGGATGGATTTTAATGAAACTTTGTAGATAAATAAGACTTTTATGGATTTGGGTGAAATATCTATGAAAATGTTAATAAATAAATAAATATTCATGGACATTTCATACAACAACGCCCGCTGGTTCCAAGCTAAGCTTATGCTTAATTATGCTTGTGTTAAGGGTACCAGAATACATATATATACTACTTTTCTTTTTTAAATACATAGTAAACACCCAGACGCAGTACAAACATTTGTATTACAATTATAAATATCACAAAAATGATTGTTCCGAGCGGGAATCGAACCCGTGATCGGCATCGTGATCGGCAGTCCGTTACACGAACCACTCAAACATGAGGCTTGTCGGGTAACTTAAATCACAGTTCTATTTTCTTTTTCTTTTTTTAGGTCCAGTGGTTTATACATGTGGGTTCCCGACATATTAAACAGTATATTGAGTAGTGGTACAAGCAAGAATATTACTATATGTCAGATTATAAGAAATAAATTTATAAATAACAGTGTAAGTCTTTGCATCATCATCATCATAAAATCACGCCTTTGTCCAATGGGGATAGGCAGAGACTAGAGCGCCACGTGCTATGATCCAAACATATTTCCTAATCCTAAGTCTTTGCAAAACATTAATAATTACGGCTTTGCATCAAAAGATAATTTGTCCGTGTGGTGACGGATTAAGTATACAAGTGTCACCACCCCTTTATCTTCCAAGGGTGCTGTAAAAGCCAGTTAAGGTATGTTAGACGTTAGTAGACTATAATCCCTCCCAAAGTGGAGGGGCCCGTGCCCAACAGTGGGGTGATAATGGGCTGGAGAGAGAGAATAATTAGGGTTCCATATCAATGGGTCAAAACGGAGTCCTGTTACAAAGACTTTGCTGTCCATACGTCCGCTTGTCACCATGCTGTATTTCAGTAACGGTGATAGCTAAAAAGATTAAATTTTCACAGATGATGTATATCTGTTAATGCTATAACAATAAATACAAAATACCACAATATATTAAATATTTAAGTGCGCTTACATACAAGAAACGTTTTCAGTTTAACTTGATGATAACACATAAACGACATGATAGCGTTAATATGGCGAATATATAATGAGATAATTTAGTTTTTGCAACAAATTTCACGATAGCTTCGGTCGTATTGGTCGCAGCGTGATGTTATATAGCCTATAGCCTTCCTCGATAAATGTACTATCCAATACTGAAAAATAATTTCAAATCGCACCAGTGGTTCCTGAGATTAGCGCTTTCAAACAAACAAACTCTCTTCAGCTTTATAATATTGCTATGCTATAGATGATAATGGTCCCTTCGTGTGCGTTTTCGACTCTTTCTTGGCATGTTTTTATTACCATTATCTGATACTAGCTGACCCGGCAAACGTTGTTTTGCCATAGAAATGTTAGGGATGGACAATCCTTATCACTTAGGGGGAATGAAAAATAGATAGTAGCCGATTCTCAGACTTACTGAATATGCATATTAAATTTCATAAGAATCGGTCAAGCTGTTTCGAGGAGTATGGAAACGAACATTGTGACACGAGAATTTTATATATTAGATGTTTTCAGATGTCATCACATGAAGCGAACTGCCAAGCTGAAGTGTCAGTATCAATGTTTCCGATATCTATGTCTATGGGAGCAATATTTGCACTCACATATCTCGCTATTGGATTTCTAATCAATAGAATTGGACGAAAAACTATATATAGTAAGTTGAAGCTCTTTTGTCGATGTCGTGATGGATTAAAAATACAAGTATTACCAACTCATTCGCTCCTCAGGGTGCTGTAAAAGACAGGATAAGGATATCGGTACCAATTCTACGTACACAACTAAACTAAACTTAACTAAACAATCAAAACATACTATTGCTGTATTTTGTTTAAGGGCCTACATCAATATTATCGTATATCATCGCCGACACGTACATATTAACACAGCCAGTAGGCACAGAAAATGAAGAATTAGGGATACTTTTCCTATTTACTCAAAATCTACTAAATATATTTTAATTCTGATTTACGTGTTTCTATACATAATAGTTACTTATGTTTTTAAAGTTATTTCATTAGTTAATACGCGATAATAGACCGACAAATGAAAAAAAAAAAAATTTGAGAGGTTGTTTCGCTAAGATTTTCTGTCGAGAAAACTTTTTTCAATCGCGTTTCTGAGTTCATGCGATCCTAGATCATATATTGAAAAAACATATACTTCAAAATTAGAGCTCTAGCCATTCAATCTAAAGAAACAATGAAAACTTCGTACATAGAAAAATGCACGAAGCTATTTTGGTATCCTCTTAATTGACTATTTCGTTGTGCAAATTTTTATTAATTAATATCGTTAGTCTTTAATATACAGATTTTTTCATAAAAAGCTTCTGTTAACATTGCCGAATTGTGTTACTTCTACTCTGTGAATATTGATACTATATCATTTTTTAGTTAAGTTAAGTTGTGCGTGTAGAATCGGTACCATTGTACACAGATATTGCCACTATCAGGTTTCATTTTTCTGTTTAGTTGTTTAGAATTGGAACCAATATCCATAAACGTGGTTTTATTTTAATTTTTTATACTTATATTTCCAGGTGGTATAATGTTCATTTGTGGCATAGCGACAGTTGGAGCCGCCTTCGTACCCGAGGGTATTAGTGCTACTGCGCTGCTCATCATCTCCTTATGCTCAGGGTGTGCTGCTTCCATCCTCACTGCCATCTCTGTCGATATGTTTCCTACATCGCTTAGGTAAACTTGAAAATATTCCACATCATTATAATAATTATGAGATTTCTGGGTTTCATATCAAAAGGTAAAACGGGATCCTATTACTGAAACTTTGCCGTTTGTCCGTCTGTCAGCCGGCTGTATCTCTGGAGTGGTGATAGCTATAGCCAGGGGCGTATTTACCCCAGGGGCAAGGGGGCCATGGCACAGGGCGGCGAAAGCCTTCAAGCTTAAAATTGCTTAAAATCAGTTAAACTTTCGGGAAGAAAAAACATCTTTTTTTCAAAGAATTTGTGGGTAAAATCTGCTTCACCTATATTTGTCCCTTTCAGCACGGCGCACGGGAATAGTGATAGCAATACCTAAGGCAAATACCTAAATTAGGAATACAGTACCTCTTATCGCTGTCAGCGATCTCTTCCAGACAACCTGCATGGAAATATGTTATAGAATATGTTAATAAAGCTACAGAACCCTTCATGTGCGAACTATCTATTTATATCTATACATAAATAAATCTGTAGAAAAAAAAAATTTGTACATGGATTATATTTTCAAAAAAATAGTCAGATGATTAAAGGACAACCAAGAGAACTCATTTCCAGCATTTTTGAAATTTTTGTCTGTTTGCCTGTTTAGATGTTTGTCTGTGCACGCAATACGTAAAATGTACAACACTTATAAATATATATATTACTAGCTGACCCGGCAAACGTTGTTTTGCAATATTAAAAAAAAAAATTTGAAAAATAGATGTTAGCCGATTCTCTGACCTACTGAATGTGCATACAAAATTTCATAAAAATCGGTCTAGCCGTTTCGGAGGAGTACGGTAACTAACACTGTGACACGTGAATTTTATATATTAGATATATTACTAGCTGACCCGGCAAACGTTGTTTTGCAATATTAAAAAAAAAAGTTTGAAAAATAGATGTTAGCCGATTCTCAGACCTACTGAATGTGCATACAAAATTTCATAAAAATCGGTCTAGCCGTTTCGGAGGAGTACGGTAACTAACACTGTGACACGTGAATTTTATATATTAGACTAGCTGATGCCCGCTACTCCGTATGCGTGGAATTTTAGATCCCCATTATATTTTGTCACCGTTTAAACCTTTCCTGGACTTTCACGAATATTTCAAGACCAAAATCACAAAAATCGGCCCAGCCGTTCTCGAGTTTTAGCGAGACTAACGAACAGCAATTGATTTTTATATATAAGATTATGTTATACGTAAAAATTCTACATAACTCAAGGTATTACTTAGTCTATGTTTCATCGCAATCGGTCCACTCAATCAAGAGATATTTATTACGAAATTTCTTAAATTTGGTTACTAGCAACGCCATCTAGCGGCTAAAAAAGAATCAAAAAATTTATATGGTCGATCAAAAAAAATCGATCCACGTGGACGGAGTCGTGGGCACAGCTAGTTTTCATTATAATTTTGATTTATATAGATTTTTGTCTTATTCATAATGACATATCGGAGGTTTAAAAGTTCGCGAAAATTGTCAAAACTTGTTATTCATAATAGTCTTTTTACGCTAAAACGTTTATTATCTCTCCGATAAAAACTCCGTTTAAACCTCCCCGATAAGTCATTATGAATAAGACCATATATTTTTAATTTCAGAGCAATGGCAATGTGTATAATGTACATGGTAGGACGCTCTGGTGCGGCTGTGGGTTCATATCTCCTAGGAGCTACCCTGGACCTCCACTGTCTTGAAGCTTTTACTGCTTTTGGAGTGTTTACAGCTGGTAAGTGAAACTATGTCTATATTATGATGGATTAAGAATACAAGTGTCACCACCCTATTCCTCCACAGGGTGTTGGAAAAGCCAGCTATGGGATATCTATTGTAAACAGATAACATCCTCTGTGAATCACGAAAACTCGATAATAAACCAGGGTTTATTATCGAGTGGTGGTTTGACACAGGTGTCAAACCACCTGGGGGTTAAGTCTGCTAATACAATGTTGTCCAATGACAGTTCAATGGCACCATTATGGCGCCATAGTGGCATCATTGGTGACAAAAAATCAAGTTTGGTGTCATTATGACACATGACGGCATAATAGATAAATTAATTAATATTCATGGACATTTCACACAACGTCCTCTGGTCCCAAGCTAAGCTTTATATGCTTGTGTTAGGGATACCAGAATACGGATAGAATACATAAACTATTTTTCTTTTGTAAATACATACTTATAGTACATAGAAAACACCCAGACGCAGTACAAACATTTGTATGACATTTATGGATATCACACAAATGATTGCCCCAAGCGGGAATCGAACCCACGACCTCGTGATCGGCAGTCCATTACATAAACCACTCCACCACGAAGCCCGTCATAATGGTGTCATAATGGCGAAATTTTATAAAATTTGGTAGTCTACTAAATATTAATGTTTTGTCATAATGACGCCATTATGGCAATGGCGTCAGTGGCTGACCATTATGACAACGTTGTAATATGATTGTAATATCAGAATTAGCAGACTTGGCCCCCTGGTCAGCACTGCACAGTAGATTATAATCCCTCCCATATGGGATAGCGTGCTCAACAATAAGACGTTAAGAGGGGACTATAGCCCCGATTCAGGTATTTGCGGTATTGCTATCCTTATTTGTGTGACTGCAAATTCATCTCAAGACAAAAGTAAATGACGGATTTTCGATGGTTATATTTCTCTTAGTTAACATATTTTGGAAAAAAGAAGGTAATAGAAGCATAGATATATAAGACCTAGATACTGTGAGAAAAATTCGATGGTCTAGAGGCAATATCCACGAAGGAAACAGTGGACTATGAAGTTCATATTTTTGTATACAGCATAGTTTGTTATCGTGCCCTCTTAATGGACTGGGGAGAGAGAAAGAGAGAGAATAAAACATTTGTTATGAAACAACGCAACTCTATCGAGTTTTGTCTCATTTGATTCGACTTGTTATTCCTTTAGTTGTTTAAAAAATTGTTTCTACTTTCAATTTTATTTTGTTTGTTAGGTACTTATTAATAACTTGCTGTTACCCAACCCTCCACCTACGTACACGTGGGATTTAGACGCTAAATCTTATTAAATTATACAAAAAAGCCATCCTCTTGAACCACTCTATCAAAGAAAAAAAACGCATCAAAATTCGTTGCATAGTTTTGAAGATATAAGCTTACATAAGGACATACATGCAAAAATAACGACTTTGTTTTATAATAAGTAAATATGTTTAATATTTTATGTTTTCAGCGTCAACTGTTCTGTTAATCTTATGGCCAAATCCAGAGAAAGTTCGTAAACAAATGGAGGAGAAAGGATTTAGTTATTAAATAATATTTATGTCTTAGAGTATTAAACCAACGAGGAGCTGTTACGCTATTATAACGTGATTATACTGATTGCTATGCACGCCACGCCCAAAATCACCTCACGCACACTAAGACACCGCCGTGTCCGTATACAATGAGTATGAACATTGGTCTCGTATATTTTTCAGCGGTGGTCGCCTATATCAACTCCAGTTGGATTATCGCTCTATGATATAAGTAGGCTATTGTACGTGTTCCATCATGAGACTGATACTAACGGTTTAATTGTACACATATAAATGTAAATTAGAATAAGTAAAATAAATTATTTTTTACCTTTAAACTGTTTTTTGTTTATTAATTTTGCAATTAACCTGTAACGTTTTACATAATAAAGTGAATTCTAGTGGAAAAAGTAATTAACGCAAGCGGGACTTGAACCTTATCCCGTGAATACCGGGCCATCGCTCTACCTACTCTACGGACTCCAGTTCAGGTCGCGTATTAATTATAAATAAAAGCCCTGGGCTCATTAGAGGTTTTGGGCACTTCACTTTACCTACGTCCCGCTATGATCTAGATGTAAGTAAAAAATATAATGAGGGGATTAGAGGGCGATAATAATTGGAAGTCCCTGGGCATGTGCCTAGTACAGATGACAGGCCTGCCGAGTGCCGACTAGCTAAGTCATTATTAGCTCCGTAGATTGTAGATCTCAGATTTGAGAGTGATTTATAAATACGGGCCGTAGGGAATATAAAATAAAGGTGGCAATACCCAGAGCGTAGGAGCGCCGCCGCTCAAACGCCAAGTTATACTTGACAGGCTTTTTATTATACAAGAATAGCACTCTCCTGCCTGACACAAAAAATGTGAAAAAATATAATAGCGCCATCTATTAGTTTCCACATGTACCAAAATGACAATAATTTGTTAGTTTCGTGTGTTATCACTAGGTGACGCATAGAATTTCGCTCTGCTTTTTTAAAGCAATAATGATTACGCTATTTAAAAATAAAACACGAAATATTTATATATTTTTTATTGAAAATGTCATGAAATACTAGGTCTGGTTAAATAGTTAGTTATTAATTAACAATATTTATTTTTGATTATCGTGTAGCGCAATCTACTAGAACTCACTGGAAGTAGTATACTAACTAAATGACGATCTCTGTTACTAGATGTCTCCGCTAATATTTGAATTATCGAGTAACACACTCACTGGTCTAAAAAAAAAATTGGTCAAGTGCGAGTCGGACTCGCGCACGAAGGGTTCCGTACCATTATCTATGCAACATAAGGCAACGTTATTAGTATCGAGCAAGAAACGGTAAAAAAATCATGTTTGTTGTATGGGAGCCCCCCTTAAATATTTATTATATTTTATTTTTAGTATTTGTTGTTATAGCGGCAATAGAAATACATCATCTGTGAAAATTTCAACTGTCTAGCTATCACCGTTCTTGAGATACTGGGTACGGAACCCTAAAAATCATGTTTGTTGTATGGGAGCCCCCCTTAAATATTTATTTTATTTTATTTTTAGTATTTGTTGTTATAGCGGCAATAGAAATACATCATCTGTGAAAATTTCAACTGTCTAGCTATCACCGTTCTTGAGATACTGGGTACGGAACCCTAAAAATCATGTTTGTTGTATGGGAGCCCCCCTTAAATATTAATTTTATTTTATTTTTAGTATTTGTTGTTATAGCGGCAATAGAAATACATCATCTGTGAAAATTTCAACTCTCTAGCTATCACCGTTCTTGAGATACAGCCTGGTGACAGACTGACGGACGGACGGACGGACGGACGGACGGACGGACGGACGGACGGACGGACGGACGGACGGACGGACGGACAGCGAAGTCTCAGTAATAGGGTCCCGTTTTTACCCTTTGGGTACGGAACCCTAAAAATAATAATGTAATATCTGTGTACTGTATTTTATAAGTTTAATCAAGTATGCCATCGTATCAGATAAATCTGCATGCTATTTATTTTTGCTAAATCATCAAAGGTACGTTTTAAAAATTACGCTGATTTTTTAAATGACTTCTATCGTATACAATTTTATTTGCAGAGTTAGAAAATTATATTGTGAAAAACTAGGTATTTAAGTGTTATTATTATTAACAACTAAATCACAGTGTTTTAATATATCATTGGTTATTAACCATCCGAAGTCCGAAATTTGGCTTATTTATTTTTTTTAGTTTTCGTTTCGTGATGGTCCATTTTTTATCACTTCTAACAAGGCGATACAAAAAAGTGTCAACGGGTTATAGAATTATGGTGTAACGGATAAACATTAGCTAAATCGATAAATAATGATGTTACATTTGTCACCCTTTTGATGGCAAAAACCCTTTTTATGCTCACCCGTGGGCACGAGTTGCCAGTGTGGTTGGTATTTGATGGTCTTATTTTTTGAGGAGTTTTATACACGGTAAAATTATTGTTTTTTACATAAATTTTCTCTGAAATTCGAAATTTCTTGACTAAGAACCTACAACCGAGGAGCAAAACAATAATTTTCTTGCTACTTGGTCGTTGCTTCGCAAAACAAATTGGTGCTCATGTAGCCCATGCGCATTTCAACTTATTTACTCATTAAACAGTATAGATTAAGGTCCGTTGACAGACGAAGAATTACATAGAATTACTTAAAGTAGTATAAACAAAAATAAATAAATTCATGGACATTTCACACAATGTCCTCTGCTCCCAAGCTAAGCTTGTGTTATGTACCTATGCTTGTGTTATGGGTACGTCAGTACGCGGATATAATACTTATAAAACTTTTCTTTTGTAACATAAGTACTCATTACACATAGATAACGCCCAAACACGATACATTTTGTATGACGTTTGTAAATATCACACAAATGATTGTCCCGTGCGGGAATCGAACCGGCGGCCTCGTGAACGGCAGTCCGTTGTATAAATTACTAGACTACGAGGACCGTCATTATATTACATAAAAAAATGGACATGTCAAAAAGTTATGTCTACTTGATTAAATGCTTTTTCATTTCATTTCATAAACTATTATCCGTCCCAGAATTCGAAATGTTATTTGAAAGTTGCTAATGTCTATCTTGAAAATTATGCTGCCACATTTTTGGCAATAGTGTTGGCCAACCGTAATTTTTTTATCCCGGTTATTACCGATTATTCAAAGCAACCAAAAATATCGTACTAGCTGTTGCCTGCGAAGTCGGAAGCGTGGAATTGGGAATCACTGCTTCTTTATCTTTACTTCTTATAAAACAAAGTCGTAATTTTTGTATGTATGTCCCTATGTGAGATTATATCTTCAAAAATACGCAACGGATCTTGATGGGGTTTTTTTAATAGATAGAATGGTTCAAGAGGATGGCTTTTTTCGCATAACATGTTGGGGTTTGCTGTATATTGGATGAGATCTGATTAAATTTGCCGAGAAATTCGGACGCGCGCGATCTATAAATTAAAACGCTGCCTTACAACAAACTAATGTGTGAAGGAATTGTTTGTTACCTATAGTTCTTCAAAAAAGTCCGCGAGGGCATACCTAAATATGTCTATCTTTTAAGGGAAACCCGCTGTATCCATAATAATGATAAAAAAATTATCAAATTCAATAGGGTGTTTTCAAAAGCTATTTATATGTACATAGTAATATTTGTTATCAAATTAAATAGCCTACGCAATTAATATAGATTATAACTGCTCTTTACAGCATGCAATTTAAATGAATATCTTAGGAGATATGACGAAAAAAGAATTACGCGCTATAAAATAAAATACTTAAACTGTTGGCTGAGCAACTCGAACCTTTCCTCGGTCTTTTAACCATACTCCAATGTTTGGATATGTAAGGATGTTTGTTGTGCTTTCACGTAAAGATTACTGGATGGATTTTCATGAAACTTTCCAATGGAAAATTGAATAGAAAATGAACTTATTTTTTATCCTTTTTACCGCGGGTAACACCGCGGGGCATAGCTAGTTGTATAATATAACATAAAGTAAAATAACCATGTCTTCAAAAACAAACAAAGTTAAAAATTCGCCATTTTACGGTTGGTCAATATTTGATTCTCGTTGCATCGTTCTATCATTCTGGCGAGCATAGCACCATGCTGAACTCTAGTAAGGTTATTAGTTCTTTGTTCCCGTGAATGAGTTTGTACGCGCATATCTCAGAAATAAAGTAATACACAGGGTTTCATGATCGTATGAATCCGTAAAAATAGTTAACTTTAATTAATTTACAAAATTATATAAATCTGCTAAAGATTTACGTATATTTTTTTGTTTAATAACGGTTGGAGGACATGACTATTTTAAAAGTGTATTACCTAGCAACACAGTAAACTACCCAAACCGTTCTCGCCAAAAAAAAACAGTAAACGTCAGATAGGTAACATTTGGTACTCTGGGATAAGCTTTAGACTTCATCCCATCGATTCTAACCGGTCATATTCTACAATACAATGCATAACTCGCTTCAGTTTATGAATCTATCGTGACTCGGACACTGGCAGAATCGCGAAAGTTGCTAAAACGAGTAGCTGGGCCAAACTAAGAAGAAGTTGAAGTTGAAGCTTTAAGTATATTATGATTATAAACTCCAAAAATACCGGTGTGGTGACGGATTATGAGTACAAGTGTGGACACGCCATATCTTCCATAAGGTGCTGTAAAAGCCAACTACGGGATATTATAGATAACATCCTCTGTCAGAGACGAACAACTCAAAATGGTTCTTACTGAAAACCAGCGCTGTGGTAGTTTGCTACTATAGCAATTGCTGAAGGAAGACCATTTTCGGCCTTTAATATTAATGTATTTTATTATGTATACTAGCTTCTGCCCGCGGCTTCGCACGCATTAGTGGCTGAATCGAATTTGAAATCAAATCTAAAATAAATACTGAAATCTGAACTGAAATTAATAGATACTAACATCGATACTAAAATCCATAGTAAAATTTACATCAATCAACATTCGTTATAAAATACTATGATATCAAATAAAATGGGTAACTCCCAACGGCCCCGGTGAACCGCCCCGGTACCGGGGCCGTTGGGAAAAAAAAGTTGCAACGGCCCCGGTGAAGCCGGGCCCGTCGTTCACCGGGGCCGTTGGCACAAATCATTTCCCAACGGCCCCGGTGCGTTTCTAGCTTGACTGTTTTCTGTAATGAGCTTGTTTAACTGCTGTTATGGCACCATTCAGGCGGAGAGCATTCAAACACGGGTCGTACTAGCCGTTCGAGGCGAAGTTTGTAGCTTGTTGCGGATGGGACAAAGTAAGTCCTCAAAGGCTCCGCTGTGTGTTTAGCTTGACTGTATTCTATAATAGACACGTTAACGTCGTATTGTGACATCACCATAGCTAAATAGTCAAGTTCACACCGGACGATCGTTATATAACGCAGGGATCTCGTGCGGCAAGAGCGTAACCCTATTGTACAGGGCGCCGCAATACACCGAACGGTGTGGACTAGGCTATCCAGACACGTCTTCTTTTCGTAGGTATCTTCTTTGTTATTATGTAAACATACTTCCTCATCTGTTTAAATAAAACTACTTTTTACGGATTTAGACGCGTATATTTGTTTTAAATTTTGGCCCGACGTTTCGGAGACTTTGCAGTCACCATGGTGACCGACAGGGTTTACCCGAATGTGGGTAAACCCTGTAATAACTGATCGTAGAAGACACATTACAGCTCAGTCTCACCCGTGACCATGGTGACTGCAAAGTCTCCGAAACGTCGGGCCAAAATTTAAAACAAATATACGCGTCTAAATCCGTAAAAAGTAGTTTTATTTAAACAGATGAGTCGCGCAAGTGTTAGAAAATATTATACTTCCTCATCTTTATAAATTATGTTAAAACAAATTATTAATATAATGTTAAAGTATTTATGACATTACGTTTTATAGAATAAAAGAGTAAAAAACGTGCAACTGTTTTATTAACATACAGATTAATAATAAAAAGACTTACCAAGTCAAAAATAACCCGCCGGCAAGTTGCGCTTTGCGCTGCTCTACCATACCTGCCCCAAGAACAGTTTGTAAACGGCTGGTTTTACATCGCCGACCAAAGCTCTGACGATAAAAGAAGCAAGCTTTTTCGAAAATATATGCTTACACAATGGATTCGCGATGATTTTATTCCCATATGGTGCCAGCATGGGGAACGTCATAAAACTACTAATTTGCTAGAATCTTGGCACCATAAACGTAACAAAATGGTCAAAACAAAAAATCCAAATATTGTTGAATTGCTCAAGAATCTTCAGAAGGAGGCTTCTTTTTATGAAGTGATGATACAGAAGTTAGAAGTTGAACCGCATGGAGCCCATCAAAATCGTTCACAAAAGTCTATAGATTGGGACCATTTCATAAAAGAAAAAACTGATGATCTTATGAATGGCCTAATTACAACGGGTCATTTCCTGGAAATACTTCGATAAGATAGACCAACACATAATCATTACCATAACCTGATCGCAACATGTCTTTTTATTTCATGCTTTTCATTTAGAAATTATATAGGTATAATGTGTATTTATTTTATTGGTTTTTGGTCACCGGCATAATTTTAAGACATTTTAACACACTCTTTCTTATTTTAAACATTCGCATAATATCATCATCATCTTATATATAAAACTAGCTGACCCGGCAAACGTTGTTTTGCCATACAAATATAAGTGGGGGGAGGCTTTTGAAAAATAGATGTTGGCCGATTCTCAGACCTACTGAATACGCATATAAAATTTCATAAGAATCGGTCAAGCCGTTTCGGAGGAGTACGGTAACTAACACTGTGACACGTGAATTTTATATATTAGAAGATTCACGTGTCACAGTGTTAGTTGCCGTACTCCTCCGAAACTGCTTGACCGATTTTTATGAAATTTTGCATACATATTCAGTAGGTCTGAGAATCGGCCAACATCTATTTTTCAAATCCCCCACCCTCCCTGACATTTGCATGGCAAAACAACGTTTGCCGGGTCATTTAGCCACATTTTTACTATGTTTTACTTAACAAGCATAAAAATAAATTAATACTTGATAATTCCTTGCTGCCAGGCACATTGTTTGACCTACAACTGTTTATTATTTTCTACTTATTTTAAATATATTCTTCTAATATTATATATTTAAGACTGAAATGCATAACAATATATATAAATTTTTGCTGTCCATGAGTGGCTTAAGGCCGTAAGGAGCGTGGGTATTTTCCTTTGCTTAAGAATAATAAGTTAATAAAAAGAAAATTTATTTTAATAAATAATAATATATTCTTATTTATAAAATAATTAATAAATAAGAATAAGTGTTTGCGTGAAGATGTTGTGATGTTGTGTATTTTGGATTATTTATATACGTATCTATTTTACAAATTCTCAGATACAAAGTTTTATTTTTTATTATTAATCTGTATGTTAATAAAACAGTTGCACGTTTTTTACTCTTCTATTCTATAAAACGTAATGTCATAAATACTTTAACATTATATTAATAATTTGTTTGAACATAATTTATAAAGATAAGGAAGTATGTTTACATTATAACAAAGAAGATACCTACGAAAAGAAGACGTGTCTGGATAGCCTAGTCCACACCGTTCGGTGTATTGCGGCGCCCTGTACAATAGGGTTACGCTCTTGCCGCACGAGATCCCTGCGTTATATAACGATCGTCCGGTGTGAACTTGACTATTTAGCTATGGTGATGTCACAATACGACGTTAACGTGTCTATTATAGAATACAGTCAAGCTAAACACACAGCGGAGCCTTTGAGGACTTGCTTTGTCCCATCCGCAACAAGCTACAAACTTCGCCTCGAACGGCTAGTACGACCTGTGTTTGAATGCTCTCCGCCTGAATGGTGCCATAACAGCAGTTAAACAAGCTCATTACAGAAAACAGTCAAGCTAGAAACGCACCGGGGCCGTTGGGAAATGATTTGTGCCAACGGCCCCGGTGAACGACGGGCCCGGCTTCACCGGGGCCGTTGCAACTTTTTCTTCCCAACGGCCCCGGTACCGGGGCGGTTCACAGGGGCCGTTGGCACTCACCCCTTCATCTATAAGATTGCGTTAAATTTATAAAAATCGGTTTAGACAGCGGACTACGAAACGCCTGCAATCTGTATCGGCCTCAAATCTGTAGGTAAAAGCTGCCTGAACTATATTTGTCACTTTCAGCGCGGCCCTCGGGATTAGGGATAGCAATACCTATTGCAAATATCTAAATTGGAGCAGTAAACCTATTCAGTTAAATAAGAATAAAAGTATTCTCTTCGATATAAACATTGTCGGCTTTTTTAAGTCAATTTAAGAGCAATCATTTGAATCCGTATTCACTAAAATGTGATACAGTATTTTATGACGAAATAATAGACAAAGGTATCATAAAAAAAATGGACGAATAATTTGGAGAAAAAAATACTACGTTTCTCAGGTATAAATATCTATCCGAGATTTTAGTGGAACTCAGCGGAACCTTCAGTTTGATGAGGATATCCGACGTTCATTGCTGTTATTCTTTATTAGGGTTCCGTATTAAAAAAATACTCTGTTAACTGTCTGTGTGTCACTAGGCTGTAATCTCATGAACGGTGATAGCTAGCGAGCTGGAATTTTTACAGTAGATGTAATTTTCCTGCTGCCGCTGTATTGACAAATCATATTTAGTATTCAAATTCAAATTCATTTATTGTAAACATAGGTAAATAGATGTAACAGGATAAATAGTTTACAAGTAACCAGTAGTGCAACTATGTTCTGCCGAGCTGGCATACAATAATTAAGTTAGTTGACGCGACAGAATTATTGACGACTAAACAATAAGCATATCGTACAGAGGTGTTACAGTTAGTTAGGTACATCGACCTTATTATAAATATGATATTAACTAGCTGGCCCGGCAAACGTTGTTTTGCCATACCAAAAAAAAAGTAAAAAAAAAAAATTAAAATAAAATTAACTATAAACCTCACGGAGCCCGAGACCTTTCCAACGAATGCAAAACCGTGGAAATCGGTCCGTGCGTTCTGGAGTTATAGCGTCAGGAAGGAAAACCCGACTTATTTTTATATAGTAGATTATGTGGTCAAAAATATCATTATCAATTAATATACAACAATATAATATCAAAATCTCAAAATAATAGCAATTAAGTAAATGTCAAAATTCGTATCGATATCGTCATAAGTATCGATTTAAGTATTGATTTTAGTATCAAGTTTGGTGTCAATTTTTAATATCGATTTTAGTACGTATCATTTTTAATGTTTTTATTTTAATTTGATTTTCAATTCGGTTATTATTTCAAATTAGGCAACTAGCATTGGCTCTTGGACCACTCTGGGGAGGAAATGGGCTAAAGACACTTAGTTAATCACCACAGTTTACCTATCTTAGAACCATAGTACCTATATAACTTCAAATGACATTTTGACCCTATAATTATTCGCCATAAGTCACCCCTGTTACCCCATATGTTCACAACGGTTGTTCATCGGTTAGCTAATTAAAATACTTGTACAGCATGACACAGGGATGTTCCACCCTTTGCCCTCGTGAACTACCATGTTGACCTCGAAACAAACCGTATTGACTGCAATTAATGGGTTCTAAGTTGACTTTGGCGGGGATATCAAAATTAATAATTACAAAACTGTTATATTAGTTGGGCCAAAATTTAAAACAAATATACGCGTCTAAATCTGTAAAAAGTAGTTTTATTTGAACGGATGAGTCGCGCAAGTGTTAGAAAATAACTGTTATTAGTTTTTTCCGTAGTGATAATTAGAGTTCAAGACGGAAAGGGAAAAACGGAAATCGATTAGTCTGAGCGACTTAAATTCGTACTTAACCCGTTGTTTTAGAGTTTGGTCACGGGTCTTCTCCACTTTGTAAAGGATTACGGTCTACAGTGTTACGCTAACCAGGGTTGTTGGCACAGGGTTTATTTTTAGAAAGAAGAAAAAAGAAAATATATTTATTTCAGTAACACTACACAACAAAGTTTGAAATATCCTTACTTATATGTATATAATAGTGAATGTGAGTTTGTTTGTTTGTGACGTTTTCACGCAAACTCTACCGAATGGAATCACACGAAAATTGGTATAGTTATACATAATTTATAGTCCTGGAAGTCAAATAGGTTATATATTATTTCGCTAAAAACTCTGCACGAGATAATAAACGCAAATGTTTGTGAAATAAGGTATAAAATAATAGTTCAGCCATTTTGTTATTTTTGCAGTTGTCATAGCAACTCGTAGAATCTGTCGACTTAAAGGTATTGCTTTTATTGGCCAAAGTTTTATCAAGAAGGTTATAAATAGGGAGTAACAACTCGGGAACATACATTTGTTCCAAGGCAGAGCCGCCCAGTTTATGGTTTAAAAGTAAAATAGTAAATAGTAGCCTTGCTTTCTCTTTTACTCCAGTTCAAAAAGAAAGAGTTAGAAAGGCTACTAAATAGGCTCTTTGTCATTTTTTTTTAATGTGTTCAACTAAAAAATGCAGCAGGCCGGTTTCGTTGTACCGAGTTTTACGTCTAGATCTATATCCTAAGTCTATGGGTTTTATTCCCAGATTGACATGTGATCTACGCGGTAGCTCGGAATAAAAACTCTTTGTGTGGTACTCAGTTTCAACATTTATTTTTTAATACTGATGCTTTCCTAAATTAGATTGATTTTATTGGGTGAGTGCCAACGGCCCCTGTGAACCGCCCCGGTACCGGGGCCGTTGGGAAGAAAAAGTTGCAACGGCCCCGGTGAAGCCGGGCCCGTCGTTCACCGGGGCCGTTGGCACAAATCATTTCCCAACGGCCCCGGTGCGTTTCTAGCTTGACTGTTTTCTGTAATGAGCTTGTTTAACTGCTGTTATGGCACCATTCAGGCGGAGAGCATTCAAACACAGGTCGTACTAGCCGTTCGAGGCGAAGTTTGTAGCTTGTTGCGGATGGGACAAAGCAAGTCCTCAAAGGCTCCGCTGTGTGTTTAGCTTGACTGTATTCTATAATAGACACGTTAACGTCGTATTGTGACATCACCATAGCTAAATAGTCAAGTTCACACCGGACGATCGTTATATAACGCAGGGATCTCGTGCGGCAAGAGCGTAACCCTATTGTACAGGGCGCCGCAATACACCGAACGGTGTGGACTAGGCTATCCAGACACGTCTTCTTTTCGTAGGTATCTTCTTTGTTATAATGTAAACATACTTCCTTATCTTTATAAATTATGTTCAAACAAATTATTAATATAATGTTAAAGTATTTATGACATTACGTTTTATAGAATAGAAGAGTAAAAAACGTGCAACTGTTTTATTAACATACAGATTAATAATAAAAAATAAAACTTTGTATCTGAGAATTTGTAAAATAGATACGTATATAAATAATCCAAAATACACAACATCACAACATCTTCACGCAAACACTTATTCTTATTTATTAATTATTTTATAAATAAGAATATATTATTATTTATTAAAATAAATTTTCTTTTTATTAACTTATTATTCTTAAGCAAAGGAAAATACCCACGCTCCTTACGGCCTTAAGCCACTCATGGACAGCAAAAATTTATATATATTGTTATGCATTTCAGTCTTAAATATATAATATTAGAAGAATATATTTAAAATAAGTAGAAAATAATAAACAGTTGTAGGTCAAACAATGTGCCTGGCAGCAAGGAATTATCAAGTATTAATTTATTTTTATGCTTGTTAAGTAAAACATAGTAAAAATGTGGCTAAATGACCCGGCAAACGTTGTTTTGCCATGCAAATGTCAGGGAGGGTGGGGGATTTGAAAAATAGATGTTGGCCGATTCTCAGACCTACTGAATATGTATGCAAAATTTCATAAAAATCGGTCAAGCAGTTTCGGAGGAGTACGGCAACTAACACTGTGACACGTGAATCTTCTAATATATAAAATTCACGTGTCACAGTGTTAGTTACCGTACTCCTCCGAAACGGCTTGACCGATTCTTATGAAATTTTATATGCGTATTCAGTAGGTCTGAGAATCGGCCAACATCTATTTTTCAAAAGCCTCCCCCCACTTATATTTGTATGGCAAAACAACGTTTGCCGGGTCAGCTAGTTTTATATATAAGATGATGATGATATTATGCGAATGTTTAAAATAAGAAAGAGTGTGTTAAAATGTCTTAAAATTATGCCGGTGACCAAAAACCAATAAAATAAATACACATTATACCTATATAATTTCTAAATGAAAAGCATGAAATAAAAAGACATGTTGCGATCAGGTTATGGTAATGATTATGTGTTGGTCTATCTTATCGAAGTATTTCCAGGAAATGACCCGTTGTAATTAGGCCATTCATAAGATCATCAGTTTTTTCTTTTATGAAATGGTCCCAATCTATAGACTTTTGTGAACGATTTTGATGGGCTCCATGCGGTTCAACTTCTAACTTCTGTATCATCACTTCATAAAAAGAAGCCTCCTTCTGAAGATTCTTGAGCAATTCAACAATATTTGGATTTTTTGTTTTGACCATTTTGTTACGTTTATGGTGCCAAGATTCTAGCAAATTAGTAGTTTTATGACGTTCCCCATGCTGGCACCATATGGGAATAAAATCATCGCGAATCCATTGTGTAAGCATATATTTTCGAAAAAGCTTGCTTCTTTTATCGTCAGAGCTTTGGTCGGCGATGTAAAACCAGCCGTTTACAAACTGTTCTTGGGGCAGGTATGGTAGAGCAGCGCAAAGCGCAACTTGCCGGCGGGTTATTTTTGACTTGGTAAGTCTTTTTATTATTAATCTGTATGTTAATAAAACAGTTGCACGTTTTTTACTCTTTTATTCTATAAAACGTAATGTCATAAATACTTTAACATTATATTAATAATTTGTTTTAACATAATTTATAAAGATGAGGAAGTATAATATTTTCTAACACTTGCGCGACTCATCTGTTTAAATAAAACTACTTTTTACGGATTTAGACGCGTATATTTGTTTTAAATTTTGGCCCGACGTTTCGGAGACTTTGCAGTCACCATGGTCACGGGTGAGACTGAGCTGTAATGTGTCTTCTACGATCAGTTATTACAGGGTTTACCCACATTCGGGTAAACCCTGTCGGTCACCATGGTGACTGCAAAGTCTCCGAAACGTCGGGCCAAAATTTAAAACAAATATACGCGTCTAAATCCGTAAAAAGTAGTTTTATTTAAACAGATGAGGAAGTATGTTTACATAATAACAAAGAAGATACCTACGAAAAGAAGACGTGTCTGGATAGCCTAGTCCACACCGTTCGGTGTATTGCGGCGCCCTGTACAATAGGGTTACGCTCTTGCCGCACGAGATCCCTGCGTTATATAACGATCGTCCGGTGTGAACTTGACTATTTAGCTATGGTGATGTCACAATACGACGTTAACGTGTCTATTATAGAATACAGTCAAGCTAAACACACAGCGGAGCCTTTGAGGACTTACTTTGTCCCATCCGCAACAAGCTACAAACTTCGCCTCGAACGGCTAGTACGACCCGTGTTTGAATGCTCTCCGCCTGAATGGTGCCATAACAGCAGTTAAACAAGCTCATTACAGAAAACAGTCAAGCTAGAAACGCACCGGGGCCGTTGGGAAATGATTTGTGCCAACGGCCCCGGTGAACGACGGGCCCGGCTTCACCGGGGCCGTTGCAACTTTTTTTTCCCAACGGCCCCGGTACCGGGGCGGTTCACCGGGGCCGTTGGGAGTTACCCAGATGAAGGAAGGCTGTGATGAAGGTATATTTGTATATGCTTTTATGATCTTTGTTTGTACAAAACTTTACCAAATTTATGTGATAGACGCTACTAATTCATCTAAAGACAACCGAAAAAACAAACGGGTTTTTTGGATGGTCATTTTTCCTCTGGAGGCATTATCCACGAAGAAAAGAGCGAACTGCGATGTCCATATTTAAGTATGGAGTCGTGCATAGTTTGGTGTCGTGCCATCTTAATAACGTATTTATTTGTATATAGCACTTATCATCATTGCCTTTCTTTCATGGTCTGCTGTCAGACGTGAAAGGATAGGCCAATATTTATATATTATTGTAAAATTATTCCATGTGGTGACGGATTAAGAATACTAGTTTAGTGTTACTTTTCCTTTTCTTTCCCAAAGTGCTGTAAAATTTTGTAAGAATTTTCCATTCCTCATAGAGGATGTTATAATTATGTGTAATATCCTTAAGCTGGTTCTTACAGCACCCTGGGGAAGAAATAGGGTGATGACACTTGTATTCTTACTCTATCACTTCACGATAAAAACAAAAATAAACTTAGTAAATCTTTAAACTCTACCTATCTCCTTTCATGAGCGTAATTATAAATACAAGTAATAAAATCCCAATTTCAAATCTATTGGGCTTTGGTAACAAAAAGTGGCAAGCACGTGCACGATCAGGTGGTATAACACGTGGTAACCGTAGCGCCATATGTCACAGGTTCCACTCCTAAACAGTTTACGGGTTTCCGTAATATTTGTATACTAACTGTTGCCTGCGACTTTGTATCTGCGTGGGATTTAGAAAATTATTCCCGTTTTTGCAACATTTTTAACTAATGCTTCGCTCGTGATGTTATATAGCCCATAACCTTCCACGATAAATGGACAAAGAATTTTTGAATTCGAATCAGTAGTTTTTGAGATAAGCGCGTCCAAACAAATAAACATAGAAATAAAATCTCCAGCTTTATAATATAGAAGAAAATAAAATAAAGTAGGTACGTAGGTATAAACTATGAAAACTTCACTTCTATGTAAGGGCAGTAGGATATGGCAGTAAATATGAATATCAAATCATCATTACACATCTGCTACTTGATAACATCAATAGTAATAATTCAGTAATTCACAACGTATAGTAAAACCCAACGTACCGTAACACATATACATATCAACGGTATTGTACGGAGAGGGGTGGTGACCGATTAGGGGATGGAATTAATAAAGACTTCTTTACAACCAATTTATGATCCACTATTGGGCATGGGCCTTATATAAGAAAGATATTTGATATACTAATGCCATTCTAATCAGATTTATCAGAATAGGGTTTAGTTTTTTTTTAAGATTCATAGACATTTCACACATCGTCCTCTGGTCCCAAGCTGAGCGTATATGCTCGTGTCATAGGTATCAGAATACGGATAGAATACATAATATATACTATTTTTCTTTTATAAACACATACTTATAATACATAGTAAACACCCAGACGTATTACAAACATTTGTATGACAATTATAAATATCACACAACAGATTGCCCCGAGCTCCACTCGACCAAGAGGCCCGCCATTTTGTCTCTTAGCAAGCTCTTACAGTACGCTAGGAAAGAAATTGAGATAGGGATTATGAATGTCATCGCCTTAACCCATCACGACACATCCAAACCCTTAATAACTCATTTTAACACGCTTTTATAAGTTCGTTATGTATTAATCTATGTAACGGAATCTTTGAAAGTGATTTTCACCCTCTTACAGTAGTTGGATTGATCAGATTGCACACATATTAAAGAGCGATGACAAAGCAATAATAAAAAAAAAATATTCAGGATTATCAAGCGTGTTTTTTAGTTTTAGAACTAAGTATATTAAGTATATATTATTTAGTTAAGTTTAGCTGTGTACGGTGAATTGGTCCCATTAACTGTGAAATATTCATCTAGAGATAGTATGGTGACAGATAAACGGACAGTCAGCAAAGTTTCAGTAATCTTTCAAAAAGTAAGAGATTCTCAATCTTTTAAACTATGTTTTTACCTTTTATAAACCACCTAGACCTAGATATCTATACTAATATTAAAAAGCTGAATAGTTTGTTTGTTTGTTTGAACGCGCTAATCTCAGGAACCACTGGGTCGAGGGCGTTTATCGAGAAAGGCTTTAGGCGGTTTAATATCACGCTACGACCAGTAGAAGCGAAGCAGTAGTGAAAAATGTTGCAAGAACGGGTAAAATTTTCTAAATTCCACGTGGACGGATCACGAGCAACAGCTAGTTAAAAAATTGGTCAAGTGCGAGTCGGACTCGCGCACGAACGGTTCCGTACCATTATCTATGCAACATAAGGCAACGTTATTAGTATCGAGCAAGAAACGGTAAAAAAATCATGTTTGTTGTATGGGAGCCCCCCTTAAATATTTATTTTATTTTATTTTTAGTATTTGTTGTTATAGCGGCAATAGAAATACATCATCTGTGAAAATTTCAACTCTCTAGCTATCACCGTTCTTGAGATATAGCCTGGTGACAGACGGATGGACGGACAGCGAAGTCTCAGTAATAGATGGTAATAGGGTCCCGTTTTTACCCTTTGGGTACGGAACCCTAAAAATATATCACCAACTACCGCTAACCACTGCACTATAGGGTCCAGCTAATATTATATGCATAAGGCAGTTACAAAGCTAATTATGCAAGCGAGTGTCACGGGTTATGGTTGTGCCTTATGGGAAAGGTGAGTATTAAGATCATGAAACATAACAACAGGTGGTGTTAGTTCCCACGGCCAATTGCGTGACTTACTGACTTATACTTATATAATATGTAGGTACTTAAGTTTCATTGTCATTTAACGAAACTTTGTATTTTTTTCCGTTTTTGCACTGACACCTTGCTGTTATTGGTCGCAGCATGATGTTATTTAGCCTATAGCGTTCCTCGATAAATGTACCTACTATCCAACAGTGAAAGAATTTTTCAAATTGGCAAAACAAAACTTATCAAACACCATCCCGCCAAAAACCCATAGTCTTATAATTGACCCATTTTCTCTCAAGCGAATCTCAAAAGCTTCTAAAGCGTAATCATACACACTTGAGGCGCTACCGTCATAAATGTAATCGATTAAACAAACATCCGCCCTTGTACCCTCATAAATCATTCATTGATTGGATATTCGATCATAGAATTGAATCGATTTGAAAAGTTTCATGCCTTTAAGAATAGAATCTCACTGAGGTTTTACTATCCTCTCCGGCGTCCGGCCCCCTCGATTATTATTAAGTTTCGCGCCCGGATGGGGCCGACGCCCCCCCTTGCTATTTATCAACAAAAACCTTTGTAGCTGCTAAATTGTAATAGCTATAGCAAAGAAAAAAATACTGTTTGATAGGTCGAAATACGCAGATTATTCTTAAAGGTATATTTCGAAAATGTGAAACTATTATCAAGATTTAAATAAAACTAGGTAAAGAATGAGATTTAGTAAAAAAAATTAAAAACTAAATTTTAAATCCTATTTTTATGCAAGAAATACTAGTTATTTTACCAGAAATTCCCGTCAAACTACACTTATTCCCGTTTTTTTATATGTTTGTTTTTTATGCATATGTTAATAATTAATTATCTGTAAATAAATTAAATAAAACAAAGAGAGCACATTTTCCTAATCCAACTTATTGATTTGCGCCCATAATCAATCAACGAATACAGACAGGTTGTTGTCCCCTTCTATTAGTAAAATATTTCTACCTCCAGTCAAATTTCTAGTAGAGAATGCTATCATCAATATACTTTATTGGAATAAAAATAAGGACAACATTTAAGATTGGTCGGTTATTGGATTGGATTATTTAGTATGATAAGGATAAATAGAATATTGTAAAAGGGCGCTAATGAATTAGAAGCTCCCTGGATTATGATAGTCCATGAAGCTTTTTATCCATCCTTCTACCTACGATGCACTTTAACAGACACAATTTTTTTTAAACTTTTGTTTTCTGTTTAATGATTTTATTCAGACTCAGTACTTATCTGTCCATGGTACTCGTAAATACTCAGGATAAGTTTCCCTGCTATATACTGAAGTAAGTAGGTGAATACAATTATAATGGTATCGATTCTACACGCTCAACTAAACAACAGTTATGCACGCAGAATTGGCACCACTGTATGAGCCAATGCTATCACTGCTGTTTAATTTTGTTATAAGCTTATTAGAAATAGAAAATAGGTTGAAAACTCAAATTTAATGTCAGTTCTACGTACCTGTACCTATTATCTAATCTTTGGAAGGCTGCGCGCGCGCCGCTCCCAGTTTCGCCAAACCAATTAAACGAGCACCATCGGTGCTATATTGTATCGAACTTTCAAACCTTATTTAAGTTAATAACAAAGTAGGTACAATAAAACTAAATTATATACGCAGAATTGGTAGAACGGATTAAGTGTGAACAGAATTAGAGGTTGTCTCAATGTAAGTACCAGGTACCAGTAACGGGGCTTCAGAACTTCATTTTAAAGACTTAGGAATCGTTTAATAAAAATTAAAATTATTGAAATTGTTGGAATTTTTTTTATTTAGGACAATAATTATGCAATAGAAATATAACATACCCAACAGAATTTAATAAAGACAAGTTTAATAATTTAATAAAATCTTTTCTTAATTTAAATCGCTCGAAAACATTGTCTTGTCTAAAAATGGTTATTCCGTATTTTAACGTATTTTAAAATAAAGAAGTTTTTATCTGGTAAAAAAAAACTTGAATGAATCTTTAAGAAAGTTCTTGAAATCACGTAGAGCTCGTAATATACAAAATAACGTCTACCTTGGTAGCAACTTTTTTTACCAGTTCTTAGTTATTTCCTAAAACCCATGATTATTGCAAACAGCAGTCAAATTTAACTGAAGACAAGCAATAAAATGATCAATAAAACATTTTTTTTTCAACATGGCCGTCTAAAAAGCCGCGGCAAAGTATTGGCGCCATTTTTTATTTTATTTTTCTAACGAGGAGATTATTTAATATCGTAAAACCAACAATGGGCGTAAAATGTTTTGTTTTTTAGTAACAAAATATGTTTGGCGCCTCATGAGGTTGGTATTAAGTCATTATAGGCTGTTAGGTCAGGTCAGTTTAATGGAAAATTGGGTAAAAAAGTTAAAATTAGTTTTTGGTAGTTAGGTTAGTTACAAGTCAGAAGTTAATACAGCATTGTTTTTAAGGTTCCGTACTACCCGGTATCTCTATTGCAAAACTGAAGACTTTTCGTCATTTCGTTCAGGCTCTACTTCCCACTTAGCACATATCCTCCTCATAATAAGATGCTATGTCGTCCCACGCCCTCTCATTCCGAATCATAGAACAATGGCTGGTAAGGAGGTCAGTCTAACTGCCAGAATTAGGTTACGGCGATACTTCTCCGTGTAGTGACGGATTAAGAATGTCACCACCCCATCTCCTCCCAAGGGTGCTGTAAAAGTCAGCTAAGGGATATTGCACACGGATAACATCCTTTGTGAGAGACGGAAAACTCGAAAATAAACCCTGTGCCAACACGCCTGGTAAGCGCGGCACAGTAGACCATAATCCCTCCCAATGTGAGGAGGCCCGTGCCCAACAGTGGGACGTAAATGGGCTAGAGAAGATACTTAGCCCAAACTCGCCATTCCATCAGTGCTTGGCTCTACAAATACAGATGGATTGAACAGCGTACTATCTATTTATATTGAAACAAAATAAAGGTACGCGTCTAAATATGTGAAAAGGGGTTTTATTTTAAAAATCATGTTAGTTTTTCAGAATCGTACTAATATTATAAATGTGAAAGTTTGTCAGTTTGGATGTTTGTTACTCTTTCACGCAAAAACTACTGAATGGATTTTAATGAAACTTTAAAATTATGTAGCTTATACATCAGAATAACACGTAGGCTAAAATGGATTGTGTATTGTCTATTATATTAATATTTTAATTGCTCCGAGTAGATCTAGATAATGACCTCTGATACGGAAGCTAATATCACATACGAACTACGGCACGAAGCCAGTTGTCTCTTTAAGGGCCTACATCAATAATATCGTATATCATCGCCGACACGTACATATTAACACAGCCAGTAGGCACAGAAAATGAAGAATTAGGGATACTTTTCCTATTTACTCAAAATATACTAAATATATTTTAATTCTGATCCACGTGTTTCTATACATAATAGTTACCTATGTTTTTAAAGTTATTTCATTAGTTAATACGCGATAATAGACCGACATAATATGAAAAAAATAAAAAAATTGAGAGGTTGTTTCGCCAAGATTTTCTATCGAGAAAACTTTTTTCAATCACGTTTCTGAGTTCATGCGATCCTAGATCATATATTGAAAAAATATATACTTAAAAATTAGAGCTCTAGCCATTCAATCTAAAGAAACAATGAAAACTTCGTACATAGAAAAATGCACGAAGCTATTTTGGTATCCTCTTAAGGTACTTGTTGTAATCCTATTTGATGATGAAATGTCAACATCTCTGTCTTATTATACCATGATCTCTGCTTTCCCCATAGTATAATAAATAAAAAGTTAATAAATGTTGCCTGTTTATTTGTCCGTGTGGTGACGGAGTAAGAATACAAGTGTCACCACCCCATCTCCTCCCAAGGGTGCTGTCAAAGTCAGCTAAGGGATATTGCACACAGATAACATCCTCTGTGAGAGACGGAAAACTCGAAAATAAACCCTGTTCCATCAAGCCTGGTCAGCGCGGCACATTAGACCATATTCCCTCCAAAGCGGAGGAGGCCCGTGACCAACAGTGGGACGTAAATGGGCTGGAGAGGAATCCTATTAGAATGTATGCATGTTTATGTACTCGTTTACGCAAAAGCTACTAAAAGAATTTTAATAAAAATTTACAGCTGTATGACTTAAACACTGATATAACAGATTGGCTATCATCACGCCAAAAGCAGTAGCTATAAAAATAGGTAAAACCATGGACATTAGCTAGCAGATATAAAATCGACCCTTACAATAAATAAGTCAGTATATTATTTAAAAAAAATCTACCGTAAACAAACAAACCGACAAACTATAATTCATTATTACACGCCAAAACAATATAGCTAACCGCTAATTTTTTACCGAAAGATATGTATAATCGAGAATCGAACCGGCATGCACCTAGTAATCAAGCTTAATCATGGGTAAGCGTGTTGGTTTTTCTTTAAATTGTGCGTCTAAAAATATTAATATTTTTTATTATTTTGTTGTTTTGCATGAATCTAAACTATTTTTTAGTTTAACCCTCTACTATTTTAACCCTCATTTCATTTTAATGTATAATGGATTCACACGTCACCACCCTATTCCATTCAATAGGTGTTAATTAGCTAAAAATGAGAAGATGAGAGTTTCTTAAATTTCTGACTTCTCTCTCCAGCCCATTTACGTCCCACTGTTTGGTACGAGCCTCCTCCACTTTAGGAGGGAATATGGTCTACTAAGCCGCGCTGACCAGGCGTGTTGATACAGGGTTTATTTTCAAGTTTTCCGTCTCTCACAGAAGATGTTATCTGTGCGCAAAATCCCTTAGCTGACTTTTACAGCACCCTTGGGAGGAGATGGGGTGGTGACACTTGTATTCTTAATCCGTCAGCACACGGAGAAACATTTCTGACTTCAAAATTACTAAATAAATCTATACTTCTATACAAATATTATAAAGCTGAAGAGTTTGTTTGTTTAAACGCGCTAATCTCAGAAGCCGCTGGTCCGCTATGAAAAATTTCTTTAGTGTTAGATAGTATATTTATAGAGGAAGGAACACCATGCTGCGACCAATTGGTGTGAAGCATCAGTAAAAAAACGTTGCGAAAACGGAGAATTTCTTAATTCCACAATCACGAAATCACGGGTAACAGTTAGTCTTTCAAAATCTTCTAGATTCTCAGATTAAGCTTAACTTTTGAGCAATGGTTTGCGATTTGGCATCACCATTGAATCAAATTATAAAATATAACAAACAAAATGTCCCTTAATTTTTAAATACCTAGCTCATAATGTCAGACCGTATTTATTTAAACCAACTAAATATTAATAATAATCTGTTATTAAACCTCATAATTTGAGTAAAAACTAGTTTAATCTTTTTTTTTCCATCTTGACAAATTATTATTTGTTTTGTGAAGCGTTATAATTATCTGTTAAGCACAATATCGTATTTACCGCCACAAAATAGTAGTATGAACCTTATTACAAAGTGTTTAAAATACAAAACATAATTTATAACAGCAAATAAATTAAATTAAAAACAAAACTTGTCTATGGCAAATTTTTTGTTTTTAATTTTTGTTTGCTGTTTTTTTTCTTTGAGCGACTTTGTTGTATTTTACATAGAGTTGAGTATTGGCTGTTTGAAAAGAACAAAAACATAAAACTAATGTTTGCAGTAAACCTTTTTGCGGTTAGCGACAAAGATGTTTTTTTTTTAAATTGCGGTAGGGCTGCGCAATGACTTGCGAACAACGTTTGTATATGATCTATTTGTCAAATCTTATGGTCCTTTTGTCCTTCCCGCTCTAGTTTTGTTTGTCATAATTATTATGGTTATGATTTTTGCAAATTGAAATTTGGGAAACCTCTAGTTTACGTGCGACGCAACGTATTATGAATTTGGGTCTGCTATTTCTAAATTATCCTGCGATTTTAGTCTCTGTTCATTATGTTATAGGTTCAATAACCATTCAAGGCAATAAGCTACTATCTTGATGAACACAAGTACTTGTATTGCTAGCCATAAGAATCTGTGTTTTAATACAAATAAGAAATAGTCTCCATTATATACCAGCATCATATTATTGTATCAGTGTTTGATACATGATATCAAACATTAATACAATAATTTTGGGCTTATTAGCCACAGACATACCAGTTGGGGGGTTGACGTTTAAAATTGAGGACAAGTAACTTTAGCCTGGCTAAATCGTACCTCATAGAATAATGACGTTTCATATGTCGTATAGCTTGTATAATAGACACACATAGATACATTTTCACGCACATATAGATATGGGGGCGTCCATTAATTACGTGAGGCATTTTTGAGAAATTTGCGACCCCCTTCCCCTTTGGTAAGATTTCGTAAGATTTTCTTCAACCCCCTCCCCCCAACCTTAATCTCACGCGATATTTTTCAAAATTTATGTTTTAGCCGTAAACATGTTGGATTATTGAGAAAAAAAGACAGTAACACAACTTACTCTATTATTTTTATTTAAGACTAGCAAAGACTAGTATATTTGTCAATATTACCGTAATTTATCACATAATTTTACACCGCTTTCTCTTAGAAAAAAAATTATGTGATATTTGCTAAGACCCCCCTCGCCCCTAAGTGAGATTTGGAAAGATTTCGCTTGACCCCCTTCCCCACTAGAACACCTCACGTAATTAATGGACGCCCCCTATGTAAGCTGACTGAGTGATGTAGTCTATCTATGTAGTATATCTAGTAGTATATCTATGTTATTAGCCTTATTATGGTAACAGTTCTTAATTCTGGCAGTCAACAGATGACGCGCCTACTCTACATGCGTCTCGTCTGTATAAAGGTTTGAATTCTACAATTCAGACGAACTGCCAGAAATGTGTGAGGGGCCGTTCAAGTATTACGTAAGCAGATTTATTACAGTTATTACAACTCCCCCCCCCCAAACCCCCTTGTCAGCAAAAGTAAGCAAAGCTCTTACCCCCTCCCCCTAAGCTTACGTAAATAATGTATTTTGTTTTAAATATTATAAATTATGATTTATAAAATAAGAAAAAACACTGACAGAGAAAATTTTGACAAGTGAATAGCGCGTGGTAATTCCCCTACTCGGTTCTAAAGCGAGTGCCTAAACATATGCATTATTTGCGGAAATCCCCGAAAATGCGTTTCGTTTTCAAGCAAAGACAATGTGAGGGTTGCCATTTGTGTAAAAAAGTAATTTTACTACCTAATGACGTGAACCTTATGACGTAACCATCATCTAGACTCCCCTACCCCCCTATGTCATCCAAAATAAGCAATACATAGACACATAGCCCCCACATAGTGCTTATGTAATACTTGAACGGCCCCTGAGGCAATAAGATGATTAGCTCCTCAGCCTTGACAGCTTAGGTAGCTCATCCAAATAGCAGAGTCTCTAGATGTAGACAGAGTGATAGTGTTATCTGCAGAAGGCCTATGTCTAGTAAATAACGATAAAAGGCTGATGCAAAGATGGTAAGTATTTTGAAAGTATATTCACCTATAAATAATCCTATCAAATATCCTTTTGTTGGCAAAGCTATGTCAAAACGACAGTTCCTTTTTAAAAACCCAATAATTACGAGCAGAAGTCTTATACTTAAGCTCTGTATTGGATTTCTAAAGAATTGCTGACCTCGTCTTTGTAAACAAAACGGTATTGCCCTTGTAACAGGTAAGAGTAACAAAAAAACAGGATAGTGTGGTCACGCGATCTTTTTAAAAAAGATCTTTTGACTCGGAAAATGCGTGGTTATAAGATGAAATGATGTAGGTATTATATAGATTGAGATTCTCAAGATATTGTGAATATGAATTGAATTGTAGTAAATATAGGTCTCGTAATTTGAGGGGTAAAATGGTTTTGTGGTATTGGGTTTAAGGTTAAATGTGTATTTTGAAAGTCTTCGTAAGGGCCAGCCATTAATAACGGCAAACGAAGAAAAAAAGAATATAAAGTACCGATGAGAAATGATACCATTGTGAAAAACAACATCTAAAGTTGCAAATACGTATTTTTATTTTTTTAGACTTCATACAAATACAACGTATGCATTGGTGAACTTAATGGCTAAGGTAGGTATTTTGTGCCAGTCACCATTGGGTGGTACAGACAGTGGTGGTATTGGTTTCTATGTAGATTTTGCTTTTTAAACCAAGTATCTACGTTAGTATCTATGCAACAATGAACTAAATACATAGATATAAATACTTACTCACTGCTCAGTTCAAATCAAACTGATTCAAAGACTAAGCTAATAACAACTTCAAAAATAGAAGCCATGAAAATGAAAACCAATAATAAAAATAGAATTTTGTAAATTGCAATAGTGATTTATTAATTTTCCAATTGACTTGCTATGCTTAAACTTATTACATTAAATTGTAGTAGAAAAAGTGAAACAAACACAAACACACAACAAAAAATTTTCTTGATCTAAAATAGAAGCCACGTTTGACAGCATTTATTTTAGAAAACCTTTTATTTGATTTTGTTTTTTGTTGAAAGAGAGATAGAAAGCTTTGAGTTTGCGTAGCGTAATTTACGTCTGACACCTAATAAAACATTGCTTATTGTAACGGGATCTTTATTTTAGAACAAAATTAATCTTATTAATTTAAACAGATTAAAAATATTTTCGCAAACCTTTTTTCGAAGAAAATTTTCCATATTTGTTATGTTATTAAATCCTATTGTAACGTATATATGTCGTATTAGAAATCTAATATTATATTTTTAGTACTCGAACTCACTCAAATTTCAATACGAAAAAAGGTTTATAACTATTTTCCTCATCACACAAATTGACCAGACACAGCTACTAAAACCACGATAAAAACAAACTTTCGTGCTTAAAATGATTAAATAATTCCCTTAATTTTCATTTATACAACTGTTTGTTAGTCTGTATACTAAAAAAACGTTTACGTAAAGTTTTACAAAATAATTCCGTACAAATAACAGAGGCTAGATAATGTTAACGCACATCTGTATAGGTGGCATTCCGATGTACGCGCTACCCGTTTAATAATATGACGTAAATTTTCACGTCGTCAAATGAGACAAAAGTACATTAATCGGTCAGGTCACAAGTCTGTATCATGCCTGCTGTAAGTGGTAACAATACTGTGGGTACTTTTGCGTTTAGTTTAGACCACTTTTCATACAATACCGTGAGGTCTCGCGCGAGTGGTCCGATTGCGAACGTAAGAATCGAACGGTATTTTAAAAACAAAATTGAGGAGAATCGCCCAACTCTGTTGTAACCATCGGAAGACGACCTTTAGTCAAGATAAAGAAGTGTGAATTGTTCCCTAAGGGCAAAATCAACACTTTGGTAGACATTATATACGATCAAAGTATATTTTAATATTATTAAAATAATCGATAAATAAATGTTTAAGTTGTTTGGTTTAGTTTTTACAATATGGTAGTAATTGGTAGAGTCCAAGATTGTTCTTTTATATTAAAAACATGCTATTCCTTTTTGGGACGTGTGACGTTTGAAAAACGATATAACTTATGGTATTTTTTTCTTACTTTTATTTCGTTACGTATTTCTGACATGATAATGATAAAGAAAATTCAATAACTGCATAACATTTTGTGTTTGGTAGATTTATAACAGACTAAATCTGACTTAGTTATATTTATCAATTCTATATATTATATCAAGACAATAAAAAGTGACCCTTTTACGTGAGGAAATTCTTTGCGTGTACTGACTGAAACCTTATGTGTTTCTAAATAACTAATTTGCTTAGTTCAAAAACTAAAAAAACACGCTTGAAATACTATTTTTTTAAATTATTGTATTATCATCGGTCCTTAATTTCAGATCAATCCGACTATTGGAAGTGGGTGAAAATAACTTTCAAAGATTCCGTTACATAGATTAATACCTACATTGATAGATACCTGCCGAACTAATATAAGCGTGTTAAAAAGGGAAGAATTCATTCATATTATTTATCTCACTCCTGTAAGGTATTTTCTATCGTTTCTGGCAACCAGTCAGAAGCCTCTTTTGCGTTTGGCGTGCGTGGAACAGTTGCTCTACAGATTCCGGCCTGCTTCTGCTAAAGTGATAGAATGCCCTCGGGACAGTATAAATTTTTAGGCGCCTGATGCGTTTCCCACTCAAGCTGAGCCACTTTGGCATACATCATCTCCAATATGCAGTGACCTAAATGATAAATGGGAGCACATAATACATCTAAAGATTCAGTCGACACACACAATAGCTCTTTTGTTACGTAACCGCGTATTATACCCACACATAAGTATTTAGTAACAGGTTATGCAAGATCTATATTGTGTCGAATAATAAAAGATGAAATCTGTGTTGAACTTTTGTTGTGTTCAATTAGAGTTTTGACCTGTTTATAGTGTTTGAGTTTACATAAGGTGATTTCTGTAGCGAATATACGAGTATATTACATGATATTACGTTTCATACACAGATCACTTTATATTTAATTACGGGAGGTATCTATTATTACAACCTCTAATGATTCAACTATGTGGGATCCGAGATCATTTGCGTTTTTTTTAAGTTTATCTATGTCGCTGCCAAATAATACAATCTGAAATGGACGCTGGTGTACCTCAAGGCGCTATATTTGCGCCTTTCTGTATAATTTATTAAAGTAATTTATTAATTTTTGCATTTGACATGCTATGCTTTTTACTTAATAAATCAAATTATGGTGTAAAAAGTGAAATGCCGTAAGCGGTGTGGCGCTGTACGTAAAAATATATAAACTCATTCGAGTAACAAGTGTGGTGGTCAATTTGAGATGTTGCAAGTAGACCGCAATAAGCTCAGTTGGAAGAGCTTCGGAACGGTATTCCAAAGTCGTCGGTTCAAGTCCCGCTTGCGGCATTTCACTTTTTCCACCATAATTTGATTTATTAAGTTAATTTATTAATCAAATTAGTAAAGAATTGCTATTTCACACGACTAAGTATGGGTAAAATTGGCATTATAAAGTTGCTGTCTATGTTATTGCTCCCTATGTTTTTGCTCAGGCTATAACTGTTTAAGAGATTTTTTTGAGGCTGATAGGGTCAGTTTTATATTTGTAATATATGTAAAGGAAGTTTTTGTTCGAAGCATATTCTTTTTACGTTTCATAAGAGCTAATAGTACCTAGTTTTAACAACAGATGGGACTTTCGAACATTCGCACGTAATTATTGGTCGCGTGTCAAAATGATTCACAATTGGGGCTTGTTTGACGCGTGGCTAAAAGCAGCACAAAATTGGGCAATTATTGGCACCTTTTAGCGTGTATTAAAGCTACTAATAATTTGGCTACTATAAAACATTGTTTTGTGAATCTTTAGTTTACATTTTAAAAGAATAGGATAATTAAAAATTTGTACTAACAATGTACATAGTACGCCCTAGACTCTAAGGCTATACTAATATGATAAAACTGAATAATTTGTTTGTTTGTTTGTTTGAACGCGGTAAACTTAGAAACCAATGGTCTGATTTTAAAAATTCTTTCAATGTTGGATAGTATATTTATCGAGAAAGGCTATAGGCTATATAACATCACGCTGCGACTAATAGAAGCGAAGCATCAGTAAAATTGGTGCAACAACGGCGAAAATTTTCTAAATTCTATTTGTAGGTACAAGGTTGCGGGCAACAGCTAGTATAATCATAAGATTATCTTTATTAACACAAGCATATAAGCTTAACTTGGGACCAGAGGAGGTTGTGTGAAATGTCCGTGAATATATATTTTATATTTATTTCTCTCTCTCTCCAACCCATTTACGTCTCACTGCTGGGCGCGAGCCTCCTCCACTTTGGGAGGGATTATGGTCTACTGTGCCGCGCTTACCAGGCGTGTTGGCACAGGGTTTATTTTCGAGGTTTCCGTCTTGCACAGAGGATGTTATCTGTGTGCAATATCCCTTAGCTGACTTTTACAGCATCCTTGGGAGGAGATGGGGTGGTGACTCTTGTATTCTTAATCCGTCATCACACGGAGAATATTATATTTATTTATTTACTATTTATTAGGAAATTGTTAAAAATAAGCTCACTATCAAGTTGCCTTTAAAAGTTCAATATGTTCATCACTCTCGCTCCAACCCGTCAGTATTGGCATAGGGTTTATTTTTCAGTTTTCCGTCGCTCACAGAAGGTGATCACAGAAACTCTTCAGCTTTATATTATTTGTATAGAAGTGTAGATGTGACGTAGCGTAGGCAAACTTCTTAGAGTCAGCTAGTTATAAATAAATGCAAATAGTAGTATTACTACTTCCTGTAATAACAATGGCATTCCTATGAAATGACCTGCGTGTATACCTAACTTAGAGTAATAAACCACCAGGAGCCGTTATACTCAGTATTTTCTATGACAAATATACTGCCATGTCAGCGGGGTTCTGAGGTATCTTGTAATTGCCCGGTCAAAATCACTTCGCACACACTAGTACACAACAGTGTCCGTACACAATAAGTGTGAGCATTGCTCTTGTACTTTTTTCAGTGAATGTCACATAATAATTAGCGTCGGACCGAAAGTTCGGCCGAAACTTTTGCCGAAACCAAAACTTGTGTCGCAGTTCACGCACACCCATGCTCGCCTAACTTTGTTTCCCGCGGCAACGCTTTGACGGGCCCTGTTCGGGAATTATGAGAACATAATTTTAAAAAATAATAAATATGCTATTAATATTTTTTTAAATTATATTAAGTAAATAAATAATTCCGATGAACTTAATATACTGTCTCTCCATTTCATGCCCTAATTAATGCAAAAATAACAGGTAAAATGCAAAAAAATTCAGTACTATTTTAAGAAATTTATATTCTTGACCACGTGAGTTGCGGTTTCGGTTTCGGTTTGGGCCGAAACTGAAGCCACGGCCGATCATTCGGTTTCGGTTTCGGCCGGAAAACCAGTTTCGGTCGAACGCTACTAATAGTGTTAACTACCGTTGGATAAATGCTCTGAGATAGCTAATCATGTCGCCGAGACTATATACAAAAGTAGAGTATTTTGCAAATAATGATATTCTTATTTTGTCCGTTTGTTAACGGATTAAAATTGTATTACCACCTCTTTTCCTTCCCAGGGTATTGTAACAGCCAGCTAAGGAATATTGTACACAGATAACATCCCCAGTGAGAGACGGAAATCCCGAAAATAAACCCTGTGCTAACACGCCTGGTCAGCGTGGCACAGTAGACCATAACCCCTCCCAAAGTGGAGGAGGCCCGTGCCCAACAGTGGGACGTTAATGGGCTGGAGAGAGATATATTATTTTAATGTATAGCAAGAGATGAATTCAGATTTATGTTTTGCTAACTATAACCCGCGAATTCGTACACCTGTTAGATAGAATTTTTTTCCCGTTTTTGCAAAATTTTTTATTGATGCTTCACTCCTTATTGGTTGCAGCGTGATGTTATAGAGCCAGATTATTTTTTGCAGCAAGGGACCGTTTATAACTATATATCATATGGTCAGCGGAAAAGCAAAATTACTTAAGCGCCAAAACTGCATTGCTGGGAAATGTATTTTAAAGTTTCTTTTTAATTCGTATAAAATTTTGTATTCAGTATGTTATACTGAATATAAAACTTTAAAATTCATTTCCCAAAAAAGCAGTTCTGGCGCTTCAGTAGTTTTGCCTTTCTACTGACGATATGGGTTACAAGTTGATACTTTTAGCTATTGCAGAGTAAAAAAATGTTTGACAGGCGGACAGACAGACAGATACCGAAGTGAGGGTTTCTTTTTTGTACGAAACCCTAAAAATTAAAATAATTATGATATGGTTCCAAAACAGTAAAATACTAAAAGGTGTATTAACCTCCCAAGAAGAAAACTATATAATTTTAATAGTTCCATCAATAGGCGTCAATCCCGACAGTTTTGTGAAACCGCTCTATAATTTTGCTAAACTCCATCATTTTGTGTTTATCTATAATTTGCCACTAAATATTGTATCGCATCCGTTTTCAAATAAAGCTTCCGGTGTCTGATGTCATTTTGTGTGGTTTATGGTTTCGAAAATAAACAATATTAACCGACTTCAAAAAAGCAGCAGGTTCTCAATTTATCTGTATGCTTTTAACCGATGAGTAAATAAACAATTCTAACCGACTTCAAAAAAAGAAGGTTCTCTCTCAGGTTTGTTCTTCATGTGCCTTTGAAATTTGATGCTTTTCCTCAATTTATTAGGAGATAACAATTAGATCCTGACCTGGTACCAAAGAGTACTACTCCTCGGGAACCACCAGCTTTCAAATAAAAAAAGAATCATTACAATCGCCCTGCTAAAAGTTATGAGGTAACAAACATAAAAAAGACGAATTGAGAACCTACTCCTATTTTCGAAGTCGGTTAAAAAGGTTTAACATCTCAATCATCCAAAACGGCTGGATCCTTACCAATAAATAAAACTTAATGTATTCATATCCAACTGATTGAAGGATTTGCCTAATTTATTTATTAAGTTATCGTTATAAAATTATGTTAATATAAAACATTTATAAGGTAGCCACACACAGAGGCCATGTTTTTGTAAAATTAACCTGTTACAGATTAAGTGAAGTATTTTTGTTTGTATTTTTGGAACATTGTTAATTTTCAGTAATTTTGTTAAAAACTTACGATGTTCTGACTTCATTTTGTGCCTTTTCTCCGATATTATCGCCGGTAGGTATACTCTAAAAGGGTCAAGTGCAAAAGCATTTACAACCGTCGGGCATGTATGACCAGATATATGAGTATAGATGAAGCCAAGGAAGTATATTTGGATCGTAGCAGATGGCGTTCTATAGTCACTGTCTACCCCCTTGGGAAAAAGGTGTGATGTTATGATGATGATGATGTACTCTAAGACAGCTCTCCATTCCACCAACTTTAGTTGATATATATTGAGGAGAAGGAAGAGGAGTTCGTCCCCAAAGAACGGCACAATGTGTGGTATATGATACCCATTTCCATTTATTTTTCTCTTAACATATTTTTAGAGATTGCACGCAACGTCCTTTGAATTACATACCACTTATCATAAATAGATATCTCCGTGTGGTGACGGATTGAGAATACAAGGGTCTCCACCCCATCTCATCCTAAGGGTGCTGTAAAAGTCAGCTAAGGGATATTGCACACAGATAACATCCTCTGTGTGAGCCGGAAAACTCGAAAATAAACCCAGTACCATCACGCCTGTTCAGCGCGGTACAGTAGACCATAATCCCTCCCAAAAACGGAGGAGGCTCGTGCCCAACAGTGGGACGTAAATGGGCTGGAAAGAGGAAAGAGAAAGGAAAAGGGAATAAATAGACGACATTTACAAACACCATACAAATCATTGTATTGTGCAGTAATAAAAACGTGCTTACTCTATGTCTCGTAAAATTTCCCCGTTTTTGCAACAATTTTCACTACTGCTTCGCTTCTATTGGTCCCAGCGTGATCTTATATAGCCTATATCCTTCCTCGATAAATGAATTATCCAACACTGAAACAATGAACTAGTATGTAGTTCCTCAAAACAATACGTGCACTAATCAACTGATCAGACAGCTCTATAACAAATACAAGCAATCAGTCAAATCAAATTACCAAAAAAAAACATTGATCGATCCACAAAATATCAGTTCTTAGTAACGGAACACCGAATCAAGTTGACTGTGAAAAATTCTATTTAAAATGTGGTAAAAAATAGTCCAATACAGTAAAACGATACCGTTGCAAGGGTTGATACCGTTATATAAGATACGCCTCCTTTCCGGAGTTCACTTCCGATTTTATTTGATGAGTAATTATTTTTTTTATTCAGTTAAAAAGAGTTTTGGTTTTACTTATTTATTTATTTTCTTTAAATGTGGGCCGCGTAAATAAGCTCAAGATTGCACAGCGTGCTATGGAGAGGGCTATGCTCGGTATTTCCGAAATACGGAGATCCGTAGGAGAACTGGCGTGTCCGACATAGCCCGAAAGGTTAGCACGCTGAAGTGATAATGGGCAGGCCACATTGCTCGTTGGACTGATGATCGATGGGGAAGAAAAGTCCTAGAGTGGCGACCACGTACCGGACGACGCAGCGTTGGGCGGCCCACGACAAGGTGGAGCGACGATATCGTCAAGGTCGCGGGGAGACATTGGATGCAGGCGGCACAGGACCGTGCGTTGTGGCGTTCTATGGGGGCGGCCTATGTCTAACAGTGGACAGAGAGAGGCTGATGGATGGATGATTTATTTTCTCTCCTCCTCCTCTCATATATATCCTCTCCTAGCCCATCAACGTCCCAGAATTGGGCACGGGCCTCCTCTACTTTGGGAGAGAGTATGGTCGACCATGCAGCGCTGACTAGGCGTTGGCTAAGCGTGTTGGCATGGGGTTTCGTTTCCGTCTCTCACAGAGAATTTTACGTGTAAAATATTCCTTAGCTGCCTAGTGATAGAAACATAGATATACTCTTCATCTATATCATGGCGTAAAAAAATTAAAATCTGTTTAATTTTCACGAAGAAAACAGCGGACTACGAAACATCTTTTTTTTCAAAGAATTTGTGGGTAAAATCTGCCTCAACTATATTTGTCCCATTCAGTGTGGCGCTCGGAAATAGGAATAGCAACATCTAAGGTAAATACTAAAATGGGACTGTGGTCCCCTCTTAAAAAATAGCTTTCATACACCTACCTGCTGGTCTCAAATCTGAACACCTGTTTACTAAATACCCTGTGATCTTAATAATTAACAAATTCAATTGAAATTCTATAAAAAATCTAGGTGAGCGCACATTCCCAAGCTCTGAGGTCAGAAACATGAGTTTTTAACCCTCATTTCACACGTCATTACCTCATTTACCACGGCTCAGATTTCGCAAACTTTAAAAAAATTGTATAAGGGTTGAGTAGTGATAGACTTACCGTGTGACGGTGGTGACGGATTGAGAATACAAGTGTCATCACCCCATTCACTTCAACCAAAATAAACCAGATAGAATCTGAAAGAAATTGTTTTATTTTAATTATTGGATTACGCGAATAAACAATATCGTCTAATATATAAAATTCACGTGTCACAGTGTTAGTTACCGTACTCCTCCGAAACGGCTAGACCGATTTTTATGAAATTTTACATGCGTATTCAGTAGGTCTGAGAATCGGCCAACATCTATTTTTCAAACCTTTTTTTTTAGTATGGCACAAAACAACGTTTGCCGCGTCAGCTAGTCATTCTATATTATTTTAAGTATAATTCAGTTAATTAGCATGGGATTTTTCACTTTGATGTTATATAGCCTAACTAACCTAACCTAGCTTTCCTCGATAAATGGATTATCCAACACAAAAATAATTTTTCGATTCCAACCAGTAGTTCCTGAGATAAGCGCGTTCAAACTAACAAACAAACTCTTCAGCTTAATAATGTTAGTTGAAATGATCAAAATCTTTTAAGATTAAAGGGTCTAAGATTTTCGTGAAAATGTTTTGGAAGAGGCTGTGATTTTGCATCCGGAGCAGTGACTTTTGACAACGCCTGGACCACACCTACGATAAAAGGATGCTGTGGACAGATGTACGAAGAATTTACCAATTTGGATTCGGCATTTTACAATGTTATATAAAAATAATGCATAAAAATATAGTTTTACTTACATAAATAGTAAAATATGTCAAACAATTAAATTTGGTTGGCCTTTCCAACGCAATAGTAGAATTTTAAGTGGAACTAACATAGATAAAGATTTAAAAAACCTTCACATATTCATTAATATCGTATTTATATAATTCACTGCTTACTTTATGTTTTCTTCTATACTTTTCTATCTGGCGTCATATCTGTAATCACTCTTTCTTGACCCCTGACACAATCCATTCAATGTCAAAAAGAGTTGAAGCCAGGCGAGAAATCAGTCATAAAATTCTGTGGAAAGCCAAAGCTACATCTGATTTTTCAACATCAAAATTGTATTAGACTATCTCCCACCGAGTAACTTTTTAAAACTTTGGCAATTTTAAAGTATTTTCTAATAAATTACTTTTTGCACACATAATAAGAACCGATGATAATGCAAAAATGTAAAATAATATTCCAGATTTTCAAGCGTGTTTTTGAGCTAAGCAAATTATTATGACTTAAAGTAGCGCATCTAAAATTTCATAGCTCCTTGTTAATATAGGCCACCAACACATCGGTCTTGTATTTCACTGTGTGCATGCATCTTGTGAAAACTATATCGCGGGTTTGGTTCCCGGGTTGGTGTCGAATTGTGACTGGTTATGTATTCATTAATAAATTTATTAGGTACTTTCATTATAAACTATTTATAAATAAAACTGCTTTTTACGGATTTAGACTCGTATATTTGTTTTAAATTTTAAAAGTCTCACCCGTGACCATGGTGACTGCAAAGTCACCGAAACGTCGGGCCAAAATTTAAAACAAATATACGCGTCTAAATCCGTAAAAAAGTAGTTTTATTTAAACAAATGAGTCAAGTGTTAGGAAAAATAAGAAAAAAACTATTTATAAGTTTCTAAAGACGTTTTTTATTTGTAATTGTAAATGGTATAGTCTATTGTTGGGAAAAGGGTTTTAATGTAATATAAATGAATAAAAATATTAATATTTTAAAGTTTGATCAACTTCCTCTGGTCTTAAATTAAGCATAATTCTTGTGACATGAAAAGATATTTGATATACATATATTATGTATTCCTTACATAAAAGTTATGAAGTTCATCACACTAGGTGTTGCACGTGACTTCGTACGCGTGGAATTTAGAAAATTTTCCTCATTTTTTGTAACATTTTTACTGATGCTTCTCTCCTATTCGTCACAGCGTAATGTTATATAGCCTTCCTCGATAAATGTACTATCTAACACAACAATATTTTCTCTAATCGGACCAGCGGTTCTTGACATTAGGCGTTAAAAAAAAAAACTCTTCAGCTGTATATTAATAACATTTATATTAAACCATTTAGACAAGTAGATTAGGATTCAAACACATGTATAAGCTTTTAGCTTTCTAAAATAGAAATTAGAAGACATGAATGCTCTTAATTAGTTTTTATACAGAAATAATTTCCATCCATCCATCAGCCTTTCTCCGTTCACTGCTGAACATAGGCAATGGACAGAAATAATTATAAACATACATTGTCTAACCTATACTTATTCTACTTCGTAGGTAAGCGCTATGCTTGTCCAAACAATGTTTTTAGTACGTAAACAGGTAGGCTAAATAAAACTTAAAAAAAATTGTTTGCACAAGCATAACGTTTATTTTGGGATCAGAAGACATTATGTGACACATTTGTGTATTTCTTATATTTTAAAACAAAACTATTACTAGGTTTATAGCCAAACTTAAAAAAACTACTTTTCTTATTCTTTTATAATTCCAATAGAAAAGTTAACGGATAATATTGCGTGGAGATAGTCAAGTCAAATGCTACCAACAATACCAAGCCGAGGGACGAAATAATTAATGATGATTGGCCCTAAATTACCCTCTCGGAACCTCTAGCTATCCCTTTTCAACCCACACGATCTCTCCCGATAAACCTTTTCGCGCAAAAAGGGAACATATATAAGCCTCACAGGTAGGCACCTATTACAGACCCCTGTGGGACACCGCGACTAAAGCACCTGTTATAAAATTTTATCAAAATGACAGCCGAAACTTACGGACATCGACTTATTTACGAAAAAGACATGTTTTCTTCAGAAGTGATGCTTGAATATTCAACTGAGGAGTGCTATTTAAATTGGCCGAGATCACCTGATTCTGGACGTTCCAGTTTAGAACCTACACCTTCAATTGATGGGAGTATTAACCAAGATTCTACAAATATCGCGTATAGAGGAATATCTAGTGATATTTTAGATGACAGTGCAGAAGATAATGAGGTTTTGGATAGCGGAAAACGTCGTGGCCGTGCAACAAGTGCTGCTGTTTTGAGAAGAAGACGTTTAGCTGCTAATGCAAGGGAAAGAAGGAGAATGCAGAATTTAAATAAAGCATTTGATAGACTGAGAGGACATTTACCATCTTTGGGAGCTGATCGTCAACTATCGAAGTATGAAACTCTACAAATGGCACAGACTTACATATCTGCACTTTACGAGCTTTTACAGTAAGTTTAACTACGCTATCAGCCAAATTAGTTATAACATAACAGGGATATTTATTTTAATTTTAAGTTGTTCGTTACCAACTTAGCATAAAGCTTCAATTATTTCGCGTTTAAAAGTGTCAAGTTACTGTATCGTGTTACATTGAAATCTTACGCTTATATTTAATAAGTTTTTAATCTCTGGCATTATTTTTAACTTGCAACATTATTTAAAAAGGGCTTAAGATTATTTTTAGTTCTTAATTTGAACTGAATTTAAAAAAGTTCGAGAGTCTTATTTCAACAGAATCGTTTTTATGTTAGACCATTTTTTTTGTAGAAAATAAGGACGATAATATTCAAAAATTTATAGTCATACTAGCTGTTGCCCGCGAATACGCCCGCGTGGAATTTGGAAAAAAAATTTTTTCGCTTAAAAAGGTAGCCTATGTCCTTTCTCAGGGTCTAAAGATTGTCTGTGCCAAATTTCATCAAAATCTGTTGAGAGGTTTAAGCGAGAAAGCGTAACAGACAGACAGACAGAGTTACTTTCGCATTTATAATATTAGTAGGGATTGCAAATTTATTTTGAATTATTTCTAATAACAATTCTCTATATTTTCAAAACCATTTATTGTGTATTAAAATTTTGAGGAAACATAGAAATCAATAGAAATTTACATGTTAGCAAAATTACAAAAAATACTTAGCTATACGTAGTAATTGCGCTTGCAAAAAATAAACAAATACTTTAATTTTTAATATTGTTAGTGTCAAAATGTGATTACTCAACTAAACTTTTTTAGGTAAATATGTGTAGATATTGCAAAATAGTAGTTCAACTTTACTAGTACCAACTATGACTAGACTTTATTTTTATCTAATTAGGTCATGGTGGACGAGAATATTTAACATAAACTTTCATTTTAATATTGTGTACCCCTTTGTAACTTAGCATTTAAGTTTATTTTTTTCTCAACAGTGTAATCCGTCCTACCGATATAGATTTAGTATTAATAAAATAAATAGACATCTTTGCCTGTTATAGTATTAAATATTATGTAATACACACAATGTAGTCACTTTAAGTGTATAGAAATAGTGTAGTCAAAGTAAGATTGTATTAATTAAAAATGTAGTCATTTATAGATTTTTAATTTAAAAATGTTAAAATCTAAGTAAGTTTTTATTGTAAAAATGTAATCTGATTTCGTCGCAGTTTTAATTTTATTTTTGAAATATTGTTTTTAAATATTATTATCATATTTTAACTTTGAAAGAGTAGTTACATTACTTCTATTGAATTTGTAAATAAAAGGGAAATTACTATATCTAAAAATTCTATTGTATTCTGTATAATTTTTTGTTTTAATGTCTAAATAAATGCGATAAGATTATTAATTTTTTATTATGATAAGGAAAAAAATTAAAATCTGTATTTGACTAATGATATTGTCTTATGAATGTCACTTTGACTACAACATATTTTAAAAGTGTGTTTATATCAGTATTATCATGTTAAAACTAGTAAGTAGATTGTTTAATTATTTTTAGATAGAATTAGAACGATTTTTCTGTGTAAATATACAAATTATGTTTTATTTAATGTTTTTTTTAATTCTGTTATGGTATGACCCTTTTTCTTAAAATGGTTGACGTCAGTGAAAACTAAAACAAAATCTAAGCAGATGTTATTTTGCTAGAGATGGAATACTTGCGTATTTTTGTTTATATGAACGCGCTCATCCGATTTGTATAACGCGCTGATCCGATTTGTATAATTCTTTAAGCGTTGGATAGTACATTGACTGACGAAGGCTATTATAATTCTATAACAATACACTTGGTCAGCGAGACTTCGTTGTTCTGACCTATCACCAAGCCTTATCTCAGGAACGGTGATAGCTGAAATTTTGTACATAATATTTATTTTATTTTGTAATCGTTTCTGTATCATTGTTTTTATTTAGTGTGCAATAAAGTTTATTGTATTGTATTGTATTGTATTGTATCTGTCGACTCTATAACAATAAATACTAATAACCAGAAATCAATAACTATTTAAAGGGGCTCCCATACAATAAACGTTTTTATTGTACCTTGACATTGGCTTTGAACGCGCTAATCTCAGGAACCACTGGTCCGATTTGAAAAATTCTAACAGTGTTAGATAGTACATTTATCGAGGAAGGTTATATGACATCAAGCTGCGACTAATATGAGCTAAGCATCAGTGAAAAGTGTTGCAAAAACGGGTAAATTTTTCTAATTTCTACGAGTACGAAAGCGCGGGGAACAGTCAGTAATGTAATGTATATGCATAATAACATGTACCTAAGTATCTGTCTATACAGTTATGTGATTTATATTATGCATTTGAATTTTAAAACAGCTGCGCTCGGAGGTTGTAAGTAGGCCACTGTGTTATTTAGTAGTTGCCAAGTAGGTACTATACGACGCCGTATAAAAAAGAAAATTAAACCCTTAGGGAGCATCTATTTACTTAGCGACGTGTTTTAGTGAATTTTTCGACAACTTTTTCTTTTTTCTTTTATCGATAATCTTATCAGGATTTGTCTTATCTCTCTCAAAAATTTGTAGATACTATGAAGTTATACTATTTTACATTACAATATTTACTCTATGACAGATCTAAAGTATCCAATAACTTAATCGCAAGTTCGTACGCGTGGAATTTAAAAACCAAACCCTAACAAATGGTACAAAAAAACAGTACACTTGAACAACTCTATCTTTAAAAAATACTGCATCTCTTTAGCTATCATCGTTCCAGAGATACAGCTTGGTGACGGGTGGCCGTAGTTACAGCAAAGTCTCTGTAATAATACCTTTTTAACACGCTTATAAAAAAAAAGTTAGTTCGGCATGTCATCAATGTATTTAATCTATGTAACGGAATCTTTGAAAGTGATTTTCACCCACTTGCAGTAGTCAGATCGATCCGAAATTTTGCACACATTAAGTAGCGATGATGCATTCATTAAAAAAAATATTTAGGATTCTGAAGCGTGTTTTTTAGTTTTTGAACTAAGTTGATTTTACCTTTCGGAATGGAATACTGCAAAATTAGTAACTATTCTTACGTGGGAATACATTTTAGAAAATGGGGTGGTGACTTTATTCTTAATCCATCACTTTACTGACAAACCATCAACTGTCCCATTGACGAACTATCGAGGGTATCCACACATTGACAGAACAATCAGTCAAGACTGCATGCAAATCAAGCAGCTGTCTTTAACAAACTTATATTTACCATTCATTATTAAACTATTATAGCAATTTAAACTTTATTTCTATGTGTTAAAAAAGTTTTTATAAGTGTATACTTTTATATTTTTGTACACTTGTGTCCGGTAACATTTTTAAAAAACAAAAATAGGCCTTTTTTGTTTCTAGATATTTATCTTTTCCTTTGTGACACTAAATAGTATAAGTTAGACTTATCGGCATGAGCGAGGGTTAAAAAAATACATTAGTATGTAAGTCATTCAATAAAAATATTGACATTTATTTGAATTTATGTAATTAAATTTTATTTCAAAAAAGAAAATAATAATATCTAGCTGTTACCCGCAACGGGTTCGAACCGTGGGATTTAGAAAACAGTAAAAAAACTTAACAAATTAAAATTATACAAAAAAGCCATCTCATGAACCACTCTATCTATTAAAGAAAACTTATTTAAAATATGTTGCGTAGTTTTGAAGATATAAGCTCACATATAAGTAAGGAAGAAGAAAGGATTTTGGATCTGGTTATAGGCAATTTCTATTTTACAGTCCAAATATTTATGTTAATTTCGAAGGCTATTCGAAAAGAATTCCATTTTCAAAATTCGAATTTAATAAAATTCGAATTTTGAAAATGGAATTCTTTCCATTCAATTCTTTCATTCTTTCATCATTGGAATTCTTTCATTCTTTCTTTTCCGTAATTTATTCCTAAATTCTTGGCAATAGCCAAGAATTTAGGAATAAATTACGAATTCTGTTTCGATATATTTTTTTTTTTATTTTCTTGCAAGTAAAGTAATTGACTAATTCGAAAATTTTAAAACGTCATCATCAACATGTACGATATTTATGCACAGAATAAGGATTTAAGTAAAATGAAAGTCTTTGAATGACATATTATTATGTCATAGAATTAGTATTATAAACCTAAATTGTGCGCACAATCTGATACAGGGTTTGGCTTGGAGTAAATGAAAAGTTTTCTAATCTTTCTAAGAAAGTTTTTTATATCCCACTAATATTAAGACGTGGCAAATCGTTAGTATTAGTATTCTATATAATAATAACTAAATTTTATTTATTAGGTAGGAACATAATTAATAATCAAAATCAGGTTTAGTGTCGTTTTAATCTCAGAACAAACTAGAAACATTACTCCGATTGGTTTCAGCTAAGTCAGAAAAGTGGAGAGTTTTTAGAAATAGTGCAAAAAGCTACTACTTAATAGTAAAAAATGACGTATTAAATGATAGCTTATCAAACAACCAACGATGTTGCAAAGAATCGCGTATGACTGTGCACTCTAGCGCAACTCGCAGCTGTCAAATTTGACATTCTATATTAGAAAATGAAGACATAACGAACGGAGCTGTTAAAATGTTGACGGAACCCGTTATTACGTCCACACATTTTAATTTCTTTTTTTAATTATACACCGGCAAATGGCGGCTTTAAAAAGTGTTAATTTTGATGTAGATTAAAATATCAAATTTTTTAGATTAATAGAACTATGATTATGATATTACTTTATGCCGTTTAGCTTCAGATCTTAATTGACGAAAATACGGGATAGGTAGAGATTTTTACAATTCTTGTTTGGCTTTAGCTCTACTTGGCTCTGCATATAAACCGTCGATATAATTTTACCAAAATCACTACTTACATTAAATTAAAACCAAAAACATCTATTTTGTTTTAAACTATTTAAAAATGTATTATTCATTCATTTAGCATTTGCGGAAATAAATTGAGTTATTTTTAAACATAGGATCTAAGTGTCCAGATACTCGCAAATTCTCGCGATTGAAAAGCAGAGTATACAACACAGAATAGATAGAAGATACTACGTATGTATACAATGATCTTGCACTAAAGAAAAAAAAAGCTCTTCTATTTGACATTACCGGTTCATGCGCAGTACATACTCTATGAATACACGCCCTCTGATTGGTCTGTCACCGACCAATAAGATGGCGAGACATAGCGCACGTTCTTAATTCAATTGTCGAATGTAATAACAATTTGTTATTCCATAGAGAAGCACCTCTTTCTATTCTGAATAATAATATGCTATAATAAACGAACAGTCTAATACAGTATTCGAGAATTTGACAGTTAAGTATAAATAAACTTTATTATCCGTGTGGTGATAGATTGAGGATACCAGTGTCACCACCCTTTTTCCTTGCCAGGATGCTGTAAAAGCCAGTTAGGAGATATTGTACACTGATAACATGCTCTGTGAAAGATGGAAAACTGGAAAATAGAGCCTGTTCCAACACGCCTGGTCGGTGCGGTATAGTAGACCGTAATTCCTCTAAAAGTGGAGGAGGCCCGTGCCCAACAGTGGGACGTCGATGGGCTGGAAAGAGAAAGAGAGGTAATAATACTCAAAATATAATTGATCAAAAAAGCGTTGTTTTACAAAGAATGTTATCTACCCGAATAATTCAAGAGCTGGCTTTTGCAGCACTCTGTTTAAAAATGGGGTGGTGACACTAGATTTTTTAGTCTGTCACCACGCTGATAAGCTAGTAAATTAGGTCAAATAAATAAAACTTTCCATAAGTATGTCTATAAATCGCTATGCTTATGTTATCTATGCGCAGCAGATATGGATATTATTATACTACATGAGTATGTACTATTTCTTGTGTTTTTCTTTCAAACAAGTAAAATGTTACATATTTTTTACTACCAACTTACAAAAACTAATTTACCTAATGATAGAATAATTAAAAAAAAAATTCAACCTATGTCATGTTAGGTACCCTTGAAATTTGAGGGTTTTCCTCGATTTCTCAGGAGATAACAATTAGATCCTGACCTGGTGCCAATGGGACCACACGGGAACTATCAGATTTTAAATAAAAAAAATTATCTATTAAATCACTTCGTTCAGTTAAAAGTTATTGGTCACACATGAAAAAAAAAAACATCATACAGACGATTTAAATGAAACTACTTTTTACGGAATTAGACTGTATTTGTTTGAAAATGAAAGTATTAAGAAGTATTATCATACAGACGAATTGAGAACCTTCTTATTTTTTTGAAGTCGGTTAAAAACAATTAAACTGTGTATGAAATATTTCATTCATAAGTGAGAGGTTTTACCATCTTAATCATATCATATTAATATTTTTTGCATAAATCTACACAAAATTTATAGTACTTTTTTTATCAAAAAAGGTGAAGCTTTTTTAAGTTTTACTGATGGTTGTTAGCCCGCCTCTTTTCCTGTGTCTGTTATTAATTTTAACAACTTCATCATATATCATTTGACTACTGAATATATATTTAATTGTTTTATTTTAAATAATCTATACTTCTTATAAAACAAAGTCGTTATTTTTGTATGTATGTCCGTATGTGAGCTTATATTTTCAAAACTAGCCAACGGATTTTTAATGCAGTTTGGCTTTTTAACCGACTTCAAGAGAGGTTCTCAATTCGTCTGTATGTTTATTTATGTTTGTTACCTCATAACTTTTAACTGGGCGAAGCGATTTTAATGATTCTTCTTTTATTTTAATATTCTCAAACATTGGATTCTTCTTTTATTTGAAAGTTGATGGTTCCCGTATGGGACCATACGGGAATTGGCACCAGATCAGGATCTGATGGTTATCTTCTGAGAAATCGAGGATAATCTCTTAAATTTCAAAGGCACAAGAAGCAAGTTGAACTTTTTTATAAAAATTTAAAAAAGTACACGAGACAGGGTAATTGGTATACATCCTGTTCGTTTGTCTGTCTGTACGTAAGCTTTAACATTGAGTTCAATTTACTTATCAGCTGTAATTGGTACAAATCAATGTTGCACTGTTGTCGATTTAATTTGGAGCTGATAATTTGTTATACGGTGATTACTTTGTAAATGCATTGTGAAAAATTTACTTTCTGTTTCTCTTATTCTTTTTGACTCATGGTTGAGTGGTTCAAGTAACGAACTGTCGATCACAAGGTCGCGGGTTCGATTCCCTCTTAGAACAATCATTTGTGTAATATTTATAATTGACATACAAATGTTTGTACTGCTTCTATGTGTTTCTATGTATTATAAGTATGTAATTACAAAAGAATAGTAGTTTATGTATTCTATCCGTATTCTGGTACCCATAACACAAGCATATAAGCTTAGCTTGGGATCAGAGTACGTTGTGTAAAATGTCCATGATTAATTATGTATTTATTAACTAACTAGCTAATACCCGCGTCTCCGTACGCTTTGAATTTCGAAAAAATTCCTCGTTTTTGCAACATTTTTCACTATTGCTTCGCTCCTATTGGTCATAGCGTGATCGTAAATAGCCTTCTTCAATAAATGTACTAACATAAAAAAATATTTAAATTCCAACAAGTAGTTCCTGAGATTAGCGTGTTCAAAGAAACAAATAAACTCTTCAGCTTTGTAATATTAGAATGGATGCTTCTCTTTCTGTGTCCAGCATATTAACATCCTACTGTCAGGCACGGGCCTTCACTACTTCGAGAGGATTTGTGGCCTACTATGCCGCGCTAATCAGGACTTCAAGTCCGGTAAATAAATGGTGTCACAATGGCACCACAATGACACATTATAACAGGGATCGGCAACAGGCGCACCGCGGTCCGTATCCGGACCGCGAAAGGTCGGACCTCGGACCGCCGGTCGAAACCGAAACCGAATATTCGGCCGTGGCTTCAGTTTCGGCCGAATATTCGTAAAGTATTCAAGTATAAAATTTCTTAAAATACTGAAATTCGGTGCATTTTACCTATTATTTTGAATTAATTAGGGCATGAAATGGAGACACAGGAAATTAAGTTCATTCGAATCATTTATTTATTATAATTTAAAAAAATATTAATAACATTTTTTTTAAAATTATGTTCTCTTAATTCCTGAACAAGGCCGTCAAAGCATTGCCGCGGGAAACGAAGTTAGGCGAGCATGGGTGTGCGTGAACTGTGACACAAGTTTCGGTTTGGGCAAAAGTTTCGGCCGATTTTGGTCGAAACCGAAACGGCCGCCGAAACTTGATTTTTGGCCGAAACTTTCAGCCAACCGAAACCGAAATCGAACTTTCGGTCGGAGACTAATTAATATCAGTTGTTTTTGCCTACTACTTGCCGACCCAGGGGTCGGCAAGTAGTGAGGTTATAATGCAGGCATTATAACCTCAAAAAATTAACAATAGACTACCAAACTTGATAAAATTCGCCACTAAGCAATCAGTTATTGCATTTGTTTGCAATAACACTAAATAACTAACGGTCTTATTCATAATGACTTAGCGGAGGTTTAAAAGTACGCTAAAATAGGTTCGCAAAAATTGTCAAAACTTGTTATTCTTAACAGTCTTTTTACGCTAAAACGTTTATTATCTCTGCGATAAAATCTCCGTTTAAACCTCCGATAAGTCATAATAAAATAAGACCGTAATTGTTTAGTGGTGAATTTTATCAAGTTTGGCAGTCTATTGTTAATTTTTTGAGGTTATAATGTGTCATTGTGGTGCCATTGTGACACCATTCATTTACCGGACTACGGGCCCAGGTGTGTTGTTGGCATAGTTTTATTTCAAGATTTCCGTCTCAAGTTAATAGCTTATTATTTATCTTAGTCGGCTTTTACAGCACCCTAAGCACGAAAAACGTGACACTTGTATTCTTATTCCGTGATTCCGGATGACCAATCCTTACTAATATTATACATGCATGCGAAAGTTACTCTGCCTGTTTTTCTGTTGCTATTTAACACTGTCTTCGATTTAATCCTCTTATATACTGATTTTTGGGATGCCGTACCAAAAGGTAGGTAATGAAACGGGACCCTAGTCCCGTTTCGTTTTAAGAAAGAAAGAAATAACTTAATAAACTAACTAATTTAGTATTGCCACAGTACTAAAGTATACAATATTAATATTTAGTTACTTAATTTAAAAAATTGAAATATAAAAAAATATATATATACAGTAAGTAAGTGTTGGTACAGCAGCAATGGATGCCCATTTCAGTTTATGTCAAGTCCAAAGGACTTGACGCTGGTTTTCAAATGGGCTTTTCAAATGGCAATGGATGTCACGGATGCCCAACAAGCGATTATAAATTGGTAAACCAGGTTGCACACTATGATACGTTACAAATTAAACAAAAAACTTTAAGACAGCGAAGTCTCAGTAAATAGGTTATTGAGACTTTGCTGTACATCGTTTTGTTACCAGGCTATATCACTAGAATGGTGATAGCTAAAGAGCTGAAAACACATTTCATGTGTATCAGTTGATGCTACAACAACTTCTCTAGCCCGGGCAACGAAACGAAATGAAACGAAATGAAACGAATGAAACGAAACGAAACGAAACGAAATGAAACGAAATGAAACGAAATGAAACGAAATGAAACGAAATGAAACGAAATGAAACGAAATGAAACGAAATGAAACGAAATGAAACGAAATGAAACGAAATGAAACGAAATGAAACGAAATGAAACGAAATGAAACGAAATGAAACGAAATGAATCGAAATGAAACGAAACGAAACGAAATGAAATGAAACGAAATGAAACGATTTATTTGCAGAATATGGGTTAACGAAATAATATGCAATTGGGCAATAAAATGGCATGAGATGAAACTATATGTAAAATTTCATTTCATCATTTAACAATAATTAACACATTTACATGACAGACTATTCCAAAACTTATAATTATCGAGGGTGATAGAATAATTAAATATTTATAAGGAATGCAACTTATAGATTTTGGTAAGCCGAAAATATCATATGATTTTGAACATAAATAGTTTTTGCGTTACTCCCTCTCTACACTACTGGGCACGGTCCACTTCCAATTTGGAATTGATTATGGTTTGCTGTGCCGCGCTGACAAGGCGTGTTGGCACGGTGTTAAATTTCAAATTTTCCGTCTCTCACAGATGATGTTATCTGTGGACAATATTCTTTAGCAGGCTTTTACAGCACCATAAGAAGGAAAAGCTTACGTTTACGTCACTATTTTCAACTTAAATATTTCCAAAATCTAAAATAATTAAAATTATAAATGTGCATGCAATACAGAGTATTAAGTCCCATGCATATTTCCAGAAAATGACAATATAAAACATCTTTTTGGAAGACGAGACGTTTAAAACTTTAATCAAATATTTGAAGTAAATTTATTCCTTTGTTTTTTTTTCGAAAACTTTCTTCACCTGTCATGGCGATCTTACAAATTACAACAAGTTTTATCTAAAAACTTGATCATCAAAGTTTCGCTTACTATAATTTATAGGGTATAAAACTAGCGTAAAGATTATCTGTATACAAATCTCCATACTAAAACAAACAATAAAATATAATGTTAGAAAGAGACAACGCTATACAAACAAAAGAGATGACACTATTATCTTCTTCCGGTTGCATCGGCGCAGGTGACACAAAATTTATTCTGAATTTGAAAATCGAAATTTATTTCAAACGGCTTTTTAAATATGGACATCTTTTATTCTGTGGTGAGGCTTGACATTTTTATATTTGTCGACGATTTTATAAAAAGGTTTTTGATTTATTTGAAAATAATGGGAGCTTCTTGTTATCACTTGGTTTATGGTCATAGATGTGAGTATTACAGATGTTTTATTCAACGTATCATTCATAGGTAGAAAATCATTGCAATCTTTATCCTTATTTAATAATATTACATGCCCCGTTGTTCTGATCGGTTTGAGATAAATTTTCATTTATAAGGCATTGGTATCGGTTTTACGTACACATTAAACTTAACTAGAAAACGAAAATTGATAGTGTCGATAGCAAAATTCGGCAATGATAACAGAAATTTTTTATTAGAAAATCTGTATAATATAGACTAACGATTTTAATTAATAAAAATGTGCACAACGAAATAGCCAATTAATCAAAATACTCCAAAGATGTTTTCATTTCTTAGTTTAGTTATGCACGTAGAATTGGGACCAATTTCTTTTCAATACGTTGGTACATAACTTAAAAAAGGGCTTTGCAAAAGGATCAAATAGTGTCTTCTTCTTCTCCAGCCCATTTACTTCCCATTGTTGGGCACGGGCCTCCTCCACTTTTGGAGGGATTATGGTCTACTGCGCCGCGCTGACAAGGCGTGTTGGCACAGGGTTTATTTTCGAATTTTCCGTCTCTCACAGAAGATGTTAACTATGTGCAATATTCCTTAGCTGACTTTTACAGCACCCTTGGGAGGAAATGGGGTGGTGACACTTGTATTCTTAATCCGTCACCATACGGAGGATAAAATATAAGGAAATAGTGTCTAGTCCAGCAGATTTGTTTAACTTGTTTAATATTTTTACCCATGATTTTGTAAAATTTTATTTACTAGTTGATTGTAATGAAATATTGTAAATAAATAATTATGTTTTGGGAATCGAACCCAGTTCCTTAATGTATTCTGGAAAACAGTATCATTACATACGTTAAGAAGCCCATAAAATTCAAACGTATATATCATGGATTCTTTGCAATGAGTTGTCCTATCTGTTTTTTTTTATATTTTATAATCTATTTACAAATCTAAAGAGTTGTCACGGATCATTTCAGATTTTCAGATATATTGTTGAAGTTCATAAATCTATCCACAGATTATAGATATGAGAACTTTTTTTTTATATCCAAAAATTTCTCAATTATTATTCGGTGTTATATTCAAAAATTGATAAATCTTATCAATCTTGATTTACATGTGAGAAAGTAATTCTTTTATGCAACTTTGTAAGCGTGTAGTTTAGAAATCAAACCTTAACAACCTATATAAAAAAAACCTAACACTATCTATTTAAAGAAAATTGCATCAAATTCTGTTACGTAGTTTTGAAGGTGTTCACATATGAACATACATACGGACAACCTAGATTATATATATTGAATAACTAACTTCCGTTTAAGAATAAACTCACGTATTAATGTTATCAGCAAATTCCTTTTATGCTCTATTTTAGTAACTCTCCGCGGTCACGTATTTTGCATATGTGTGTATAAATGAAACAACTATATAAACTATGTATTTCTGCAATAAACTAGTCTTGAGAATTCACCCGAAGTTTCATTGACTCATTCATCACCACGTGGCTACCGTCATGCCACCTAAGCGCTGCCCGAGTCCAGCGCCACGCCGCCGCCCTAGCGCTGCTCGAGTCCAACGTCGCGTCGCCTTAACCTGTCGCCCCGCCCTACACCGTGCCCAACTCAACATAGTCTAGGTACTGAGCGTCTACTACGTCCGTCATAACTACAAGGCGCCGATAGTCAACGAGTTTACGAGTATCTATGCACTCTCGTTCTGTACACGCCTGTCAGCGAGCAACACAGCACGTTCCCGGCGTGTCCAGAAATTATAAGCTCATATATCCCAAGTGTGCTGCAAAAGTTACCTAAGAGATATTGCACACAGATAACATCCTCTGTGAGAGACGGAAAACTCGAAAATAAACCCTGAGCCAACACGCCTGTTCAGCGCGGCACAGTAGACCATAATCCCTTCAAAGTAAAGAAGGCCCGTGCCTAGCAATATTTAAAATTGGAATATTATCTACATTCCAATTTCAAATTTTTCTTGCAAAATATGTCGACGTTCCGTTCTCTTAAAATATTTGTCACACACCAGATAAAAATCATAGAATTTTATCTATAATTGGCCAATAAAAGACAGTTTAATCGTAAATACTTTAAAAATACTCCCGCTGAGTGTGGTGCTTCTTGAAAAAACAAAAATATGAACATATATCATTCCACGACGATAGAAAACGCATTAAAACATAATTATTTAGTAATACATTTACATATTTATATCGTTCATATTAATTTAGTTACGGTTGACAAATTAAAACTACTTAAAATGATACAAAAATCTAACCCTTTTAGTTTTTTTAATAAATGTCTCCCTCTAGGCACAGTAGGGGTCTTTATGCTTCTGCTTGTCAAAAGCATTTAGATCTTTATAGAGTTCTTTTACTTGGCTCCACAGATACCAGATGTAGCGTCTATAGCTACATCACTCAGTCGGTTTAAAGTCATCTATGTTATCTATGTGTGCGTGAAAATTTATCTATGTGTGGCTATGATACCGGCTATTCGCTATACGAAACGTCATTATTCTATGAAGCACGATCTAGCCAGGCTAAAGTTACTTGTCCCTAATTTTAAACGTCAACCCCCCAACTGGTATGTCTGTGCTTGGCTCTTTTTAGCTTTGCGTGAATCTATATCGTGAACCTTTGTATCTGTCTATCTATGTGTCAGACTATGTTTGGCCAGTCCAGTCATCAGTATTTCTCCACTCACTGCTGGACTAAAGTCATCGCCATAAAACACCAAAACGTGTAGTTTGAACCTTTTGTATTCAGTTCTTGCTGTGGTTTTAACGATAGCCGTCTTTGTAACTTTTTTAAGACGGGTTTGCGATTACAGTAGATGTGGGCTTTCTCCCTTTTCACGACATCCACGAAAAGAGATATGAAAACAAAAGTACATTTATGGAGAAAGGTATTAAACTATAAAACATCACGCTGCGACCAATAGGAGTGATGCATCATCAGGCAACAACTGTACAAAGTAATAATAAAAACACCATAAAAACTATAGTCATAATTCACGATTATGAAATCTGATACTTTAAAATATTCTCACGACATAAATCATTTAATATATCGCCGCCATTTTATATCCGGAAGTGGTGCAATTTGTCCGAAGCTTACGCCCCGTTCTGCCAGCGAGACAGTTTCCGGTGCCGCTGAAAATAAACCTGCCTGTCTATACGTTGTCGTGAAGATATCCGGTCAAAAAAGTTTTTGATATAAAGTTATTGCAGTATTCAAACGTTCACTGTCTTTATTTGTATGTTTTTATGTGGTGTATACGACGGTTCCATTTTTAACCGACTTCAAACAAAGGAGGAGGTTCTCAATTCGTCTGTATGTTTTTTACACGCTTTATATTAGCTTCACTTGTATGTTTGTTTGTATGTTTGTAACCGACTCCTTTGGACGCTATTTTGACCCACTTTAAACGGTCAGATTCTATTCAAATTTTGCACACCTGTCAAAGACCGATGACAATGCAATAATTCGATTAAATAAAGCGTGTTTTTTAGTTTTTTTAAACTAGGTATTATTTTTTATTATTTTTTATGTTTGTTACCTCATAACTTTTAACTGGGCGAAGCGATTTTAATGATTCTTTTTTATTTGAAAGCTGGTAGTTCCCCTGTGTTCCCATTGGCACCAGGTAAGGATCTGATGGTTATCTCTTGAGAAATCGTGGAAAACCCTCAAATTTTAAAGGCACAAGAAGTCAGTTGAACTTTAAAAAAAATAATAGTTATATTATATCATAGCTGTCGGCCGCGACTTCGTACGCGTGGAATTTAGAAATTTTTCCCCTTTTTTGCAACATTTTTCACTTATCCTTTGTTCCTATTGGTCGCAGCGTTATGTTATATAGCCTTCCTCGATAAATGCACTATCCAACACTCAAAGAGTATTTTAAATCGGCCAAGTGGTTCCAGAGATTAGCGCGTTCAAACAAACAAACAAACAAACAAACAGCCTTGTCACAGTTACAGGATCCTGTTTCACCTTTTGGAACCTACAGAACCCTAAAAATGTAACATAAAAGAAAAACGGCTTGTCTAACTAATGATAAAATTGGATAATTATTTAACAGAATTTAATTTAGCTAAGCCGATCGCGATGTAATTTGTTGTATTTGTTAGTGATCCTAATAGACATTGAATGACTGATCATTTACATAATTTGATATCAAGTAGCTGAATTTATGTACAATGCTCTCACGCAAATCTTATGATATTATAGAACAGAAAATATGTTTGTTTGTTTGTTAGTTCGCCCGTAAGTATTTGGAAATTTTATACCACACAATTAAATACCTAATAGAAAGAAAGAAAGAAAAAGTTTATTTCCAGCTTGCAAACAAGGTTACATATAAATAAATTATTTAGACATAGTTTCGTAGCGCCATATCTTGTGAAATGTCCAAAATATTTATTTATTATTTATTTATTTATAATAAAGTTTGTCATATCTCTTTCATTAAATAAGTGGTGGTTAAATATTGAATGATCCGTGTGGTGGCGCAATAAGAATACAAGTGTCATCACCCCATCTCCTCCCCAGAGTGCTGTAAAATCCAGCTAAGAGATAATATAAGCTAATAACAATATCTGTGAGAGACGGAAAAGTCGAATTTAAAGCCTATGCCAACACGTCTGGTTAACGCAGCATACGACACCCAACACCAAAAGGTCAGTGCCTAACACTGGGATGTCAATGGGCTGAGAAGAAGAAAAGGAAGACCACAACATGCTTTCAGGAAGAATACTTTTAAATATGTGTTGTATGCAAGCGGCATAACATCGCGTATTGTGGGCATTCTATGGGGGAGGCCTATGTCTAATAAAGGACGAAGAAAGGCTGATAGATCGATGAAGTGTTGCATTTTTTTAAAAGAGAGTAACAAATACTAGAAACAGGATGATAAAACCATATTTAACTGAAATGATGATGAAAGGAAATGAAGAAAAAAAAATCCATTAAATTTCTTGTCAGTTCTTCTCCATAGGATTCGCGTTTGGAACAGACACCTAGTTTCTGACGTTTCAAAAGAGCTTGTAAAACATGACAACTTGAAATAAAAAAAATTGACTTTGACTTTAATTAGTTTTAGGAAGATTTGTTTGTGCCCCGCCATTATTACCTTATCAATTATCGGCACATGAATTTTGTGACAAAAACATATTTTTTTAAGTCACAGAGAAAGTCAGGGTACTGAGTTAGTTGATAGAATTTGAATGATGAATCTATTAGCATCATTATCATCATTAAATAATTGCATCACAATTTGGGTGGTCTGAGCATGGGCTAATCATTTGCAAAACGGGAGCGCGTGTCGCTTATAATGGGCTAATCTGTTCTAAGATTTTAATATTTGATCTCTAATGTCGACATGCACAACAACGGCCCAGATGTCGCTGGCGGCGCTATTTCTTTGCTACTGTAAAATATTGTGTGTATTATTTAACTACGGAATTATTTAACTTCAATGTAATATACCTGGTTTTGTCTGTGTGACAGATTAAGAATACAAGTGTCACCACTTCTATTTCTTCCCAAGGTGCTGGTAAAAGCCAGCTAAGCGATATTGTACATAGATAACATCCTCTGTGAGAGACGGAAACCTCAAAAATAAACATTATGTCAACACGCCCGTTGCTAACTAACAATGCAATGGGACGTTATTAGGCTGGAGAGAGAGTGAGAAAAATAGGTAATATTATTAACACGCTTTTTTTTATAAGTTAAGTATGTATTTTGAAAATTTTGCTCGTTCTTGCAACATGTCGAAGCTATTGGCAACAGCTAGTATATAAGGGGTCCAAAAATCATTTGGCAAAATTATACTAGCCAAACAATGTTTGGAAAAACAATGTATTCCCCTATTGATCATTTTACTACTGATCATTGTACAAATGTTTCATTCTGCCAAATGATCAACACTTATATTTACTGCTTAAAAATGGTTACCTTACCTTAGGTTAGATAAATGATCATTTGGTGAAACGTTGTTTGTCGAATGATTATTTGTCAATATTTTTTGGTGAATCATTAGGGAGCCACATTATGTACGTATTAGTTGCTTTGTAAGTTAACTGTTCACTCAAAGAAACCGGTAGGTTCCAAAATTACAGTTAAAATTTCAAGTTAACCCCTAATTCTCCAAATTAGATCCATTAAATTGGAAATAAATAAATCTTTTTGAACGTATTGTTCATTCAACTGGTCCCAATTGCAGCACCCATAATAACACGGATGCTAACTCATTATTAACTTGAATACGTTGGGTAAATTGTAACTAAGAAACAGTTTAGCGTCAAAATTATTAGGTTTTAAAGAAAAATTTAGCACGGTTGGATGTTTCAATAATGTTTACGAAATTATGAAAACATATTAAATTATTTTAAACAGTTAAATATTTTATTTAATATATATATATCTCTCTCTCTCCAGCCCATTTACGTCCCAGTGTTGGGCACGGGCCTCCTCCACTTTGGGAGGGATTATGGGCTACTGTGCCGTGCTGACCAGGCGTGTTGGCACAGGGTTTATTTTTGAGTCTTCCGTCTCTCACAGAAGGTGTTATCTGTGTGCAATATCCCTTTACAGCAACCTTGGGAGGACATGGGGTGGTGACACTTGTATTCTTAATCCGTCACCACACGGAGGTATATTTAATATCTAATAAGATGTAAAAAGTGAGTTAAGTGGAACCTACCTGTACACAACTGGTTCCATAACGCGTCGATGTCTAACGATCTAAAAATTGGTCAAGTGCGAGTCGGACTCGCGCACGAAGGGTTCCGTACCATTATCTATGCAACATAAGGCAACGTTATTAGTATCGAGCAAGAAACGGTAAAAAAATCATATTTGTTGTATGGGAGCCCCCCTTAAATATTTATTTCATTTTATTTTTAGTATTTGTTGTTATAGCGGCAATAGAAATACATCATCTGTGAAAATTTCAACTCTCTAGCTATCACCGTTCTTGAGATACAGCCTGGTGACAGACGGACGGACGGACGGACGGACGGACGGACGGACGGACGGATGGACGGACGGACGGACGGACGGACGGACAGCGAAGTCTCAGTAATAGGGTCCCGTTTTTACCCTTTGGGTACGGAACCCTAAAAATCATGTTTGTTGTATGGGAGCCCCCCTTAAATATTTATTTTATTTTATTTTTAGTATTTGTTGTTATAGCGGCAATAGAAATACATCATCTGTGAAAATTTCAACTCTCTAGCTATCACCGTTCTTGAGATACAGCCTGGTGACAGACGGACGGACGGACGGACGGACGGACGGACGGACGGACAGCGAAGTCTCAGTAATAGGGTCCCGTTTTTACCCTTTGGGTACGGAACCCTAAAAATGAAAACTCCTTGCAATAAAAAGAATTTTTTTTTTTAAATTTCTAATATTAAATTTATTTGTTTGCAAATACATTCACATGTTGTATCTACACTTTAAAAATTTATTTATTTATTTATATTACAATTAAAAACTAAAATTTAAAAACAAAATATGTACAGTACCTATAAAATAAATTAAAATTACATATATATTTAAAAACTAGGCATCAAAATACTCCTCCCCATCGCTGTCGACCGGAAGTGTGCCCAGAAGGCTGGCGGCATTGCCACGTTGGATGGCAATGCTTATTTTTTGAACGAAATAAAGGCCAGCCTTCTGGTCACGAGAGGCGTCGATCAGTCGGCCTGCTAAATCTTTATAAAGATTTCGGGCATTTTATTTTATTTTTGGCATTTTCATTTATTTTATAGGTACTCTAATATTTAAATAATGTTTAGATAATGTTATAAGTATGCCTTTGTTGATTCAGGTAGGTGGTACAGATCATCTAAACTAATATTTTAAAGCTGAAGACTTTGTATGTTTGTTTGAACGCGCTAATCTCAGTAAACACTGATCCGATTTGAAAAATTCTTTCAGTGTTGAATAGTACATTTTATCGAGAAATACTACTGACTATGTAACATCACGCTGCAACTAATAGAATCGAAGCATCAGTGAAAAACGTTGCAAAACGGGGAAAATTTTCCAAATTCCACGCGTACGAAGTCGCAGGCAACGGTTACTCTATTGATAAAACAGCAAGAAAATCTATTCAGTAGTTTTTGCGTTTATCACAAAATAGATGCAACTATCATCGTGATAAAAGTTATAGCGCATATAGATAAAGAATTGACATAAAACTCACTTTCACTAACAAAAGTACGTTATATAAATTGCATGTAAAGTAGATTATCACAAATCCTAATCTGCCCAGGTGTGGGAGTGGGCAGTGGATATTGGGAGCGTGCGACGTACGGAGCGGAACATCACCTGCGCGTGCGCAGCCCTGTCGCACTGTTAATAGTGCTGTACTAATTGAATTATCGGTATAACTTTATAGCGACCACGTCTGATTTACTTCTTTACTTATAAATAAATAAACAAATATAAATAAATATTCATGGAAATTTCACACAACGTCCTCTGGTCCCAAGCTAAGCTTTTATGCTTGTGTTATGGGTACCAGAATATGGATAGAATACATAAACTACTTTTCTTTTGTAAATACATACTTATAATACATAGCATATAAGCTTAGCTTGGGACCAGAGGACGTTGTGTGAAATGTCCGTGAATATTTATTTATTTATAGAAACACCCAGACGCAGTACAAACATTTTTATGACAATTATAAATATCACACAAATGATTGTCCCGAGCAGGAATCGAACCCGCGACCTCATGATCGGCAGTCAGTTACATGAACCACTCAACCACGAGGCTCGTCGTTATTATTAAATAATGTCGTTCTTTTTGTATGTATGCCTCTATGTGAGCATATATCTTTAAAAATACGCAGCGGATTTTGATGGGCTTTATTTTATTAGATAGAGTAGTTCAAGAGTGTGGCTTTTTTGTATAATTTATTAGGGTTTCGTTTCTGAATTCCACGAGCACGAAGTTGTGAGCAAAAGCTAGTTTAATATAAATGCTAAGATTAAATGAGTTTTAAAAGTATCTATGCCTTGTAAATATTATTATGTATAATGTTATTTGTTGTTGTTATATAATGTTACTTTATTTCACATATGCAAATAATCAAGGATTAATGTTTAATAGCTAAAATTGATCACAAAGAATTTACTAGTTACAATTTAATCCAGGCCGTGTCTAGGTTGCCTTTAAAGACCTAACCCAATTTGGTGCGATCGTTCGAAAATTTTGCACATGCATAGATACATTTTGGCGATCAATTTTCATTCATTATGGATACCTAATTAAATCTAGGATAATTATGACAAAATGGAGAAATTAGCTGTTCACAATATACAAGTATGAATGAATTTTCATGAAGTCTAATTCATTTTTACGTAATACAAGTATTTAACCACACAAGTATTTAATTATGATTTATCGATATAAGATCTATGTGTTCCATCACTAGCTCACCCTACGATTGTTAGGGAAGATACCCCGAAGTTGCGCGTACGTCGGGGCGCGTGCCACCTTTTTTCTTCATTGACTTTCATTACAACTGAGTTCACTAAACCAACATCAATGAAAAACCTACTTTAAAACTATATCCAGTAAACACATTTTACTGTACAAGTAAAATATAATAACCGTCGTTTAAAAATTAACTTTAAAGAGTATGATCTTGAGGTTCATTTTAGAATGTGTAGAAAAAAATTGGGGTGATTAAAAAAATAAAATAATTGTAGTAGGAATACACAGTAATGTTTTGATAATTTGAATACGAAGAGTTGTTTTTTTAATTTTTTTTTACAGGGGTGAATGTGCACGCGCCGATAAGAGGTTAATTATTTAGAACTAATTCTTATTTCAAATTCCGTTGTGTTATTAGTTATGCGCCATTTGCATAAATATCGATAACTAGGTTATAGCCGCGGTTTCACTCGCGTTTGTAGTTACTGTCTCTCTCCCTTTCGCTCTCTAGCCTTTTAACGTCTACTGGACTCAGGCCTCCTCCGCTTTGAAAGGACTGTTTGGTCAACTACGCCGCGTTGACCAGGCGTGTTGGTATAGGGGTTTCGAGTTTTCCGTCTCTCACAATTCCTATAGCTGGTAACAATCCTGTGTTAATCAGATCTATAAGCTATACAACTGTGAAGTTTAATTAACAGCTACATACAACGAGCCTCGTGGTTGAGTGGTTCATGTAGCGGACTGCCGATCAAGAGGTCGCGGGTTCGATTCCCGCTTGGGACAATCATTTGTGTGATTTTTCTAATTGTCATACAAATGTATGCACTGCGTCTGGGTGTTTCTATGTATTATACGAGTAAGTATGTATTTACAAAAAAAAGTAGTATAATATGTATTCTATCCATATTCTGGTACCCATAACACAAGCATATAAGCTTAGCTTCGGACCAGAGGACGTTGTGTGAAATGTCCATGAATATTTATAATTTATTTTTTTATACTAGATTTAGGGTAAAACCGGACCCTTTTACTGGGAATTCGTTGTCTGTCTGTACCAGGCTGAATCTCTTGAACGGTGATAGAGAGGTCCGATCACGAGTGAGAGAGATACGTGATGAGAGGGAGATGAATATTTCACCGTGTTTATAAAATGTTGATGCTATAAAAATAAATACTCATTATCATCACTCTATCTATACTTAATATTATAAAGATGAAGAGTTTGTTTGTTTGTTTGTTTAAACGCGCTAATCTCAGGAACCTCTGGTCCGATTTGAAAAATTGTTTCTGTGTTGGATAGTCCATTTATCGAGGAAGGCTATAGGCTATATAATATCACGCTGCGACTGATAGGAGAGAAGCAGTAGTGAAAAATGTTACAAAAACGAGGAACATTTTCTAAATACTACACGTACGAAGTCGCGGGCAACAGCTAACTATATATTACATCGCTTAGTCTTATGTAACTATGTATCTGTATTGTAAATTTATGAATAAATAAATAAAAAAATAAATATCACGAACATTTCACACAACGTCTTCTGGTCCCAAACTAAGCTTATATGCTTGTGTTATGGGTACCAGAACACGGATAAAATACATATATGTACTACTTTTCTTTTGTAAATACATATGTACTTATAATACATAGAAACACCCAAAAAAAAATCACAAATCTTTACTTAAGTACTTATAAAAAATATCTTGCCCATATTCCTAATTTAGAGTCAGTATGACGAATATACTATGAAATAACAGACCCTTCGCGTACGAGTCCGACGTACTTAACCGATTTTTTTATTTATCCTCCTGGCGCCCAGTGTTCTCAGTTATGAACATAATCATTTTATTAAGTTCTCAAGAAAGTACATTGGGCTATTATCAAGAATTCTCTTACATTAGCTTGGGCGTCAGGAGGTTATACATATAACACCTATTTAAATAAAACTGTAAAGTCGTAAGGTTAAACCTATAGTCATATTTCATTATCAACATCTATTAACCACGTAAGGGTGTGTCCCTATTAATTCCGCCTCATTGGTCACGTGTAGGGTGTCATCCCCCTAAAATTGCCTATAAATTACTGTCCGTAATGTTTTTCGCTACTCATCACTAATATTCAAAAGTAATTTTCAATTGAATTTATTATTTATTTACCCGCGACTCCGAGAAAATTTTCCCCGTTTTTGCAACATTTTTCACTACTGCTTCGCTTCTACTGATCGTAGCGTGATGTTATATAGCCTAAAGCCTTCCTCGATAATTGCCCTATCTAACGCTAAAATAATTTTTCAAATCCGCTCAGTGGTTTCTGAGATTGTCGCGTTCAAACAAACAAACAAATTCTTCAGCTTTATAATCTTCTTATATATAAAATTCACGTGTCACAGTGTTAGTTACCGTACTCCTCCGAAAACGGCTTGACCGATTTTTATGAAATTTTACATGGATATTCAGTACGTCTGAGAATCGGCCATCATCTATTTTTCAAACCTTTTTATTTTTTAATCTGGCAAAACTACGTTTGCCGGGTCAGCTAGTCTTATATATAAAATTCACGTGTCACAGTGTTAGTTACCGTACTCCTCCGAAACGGCTCGACCGATTTTCCTGAAATTTTGTGTATATATCCTCTAGGTCTGAGAATCGGCCAACATCTATTTTTCAAACCTTTTTTTTACTATGGCAAAACAACGTTTGCCGGGACAGCTAGTATTTTTAGTTTTTGAACTAAATAAATATTTAATGAGTAAATTTGAAATGTGTGTTGTCCTTTTTAGGGTTCCGTACCCAAAGGGTAAAAACGGGACCCTATTACTGAGACTTCGCTGTCCGTCCGTCCGTCCGTCCGTCCGTCTATCACCAAGCTGTATCTCAAGAACGGTGATAGCTAGAGAGTTGAAATTTTCACAGATGATGTATTTCTATTGCCGCTATAACAACAAATACTAAAAATAAAATAAAATAAATATTTAAGGGGGGCTCCCATACAACAAACATGATTTTTTTTACCGTTTCTTGCTCGATACTAATAACGTTGCCTTATGTTGCATAGATAATGGTACGGAACCCTTCGTGCGCGAGTCCGACTCGCACTTGACCAATTTTATTTAAAACAATTCTCAATTCTTGTTATTTTTCTAAAATTAAGTAGTAAAAAGGTACATTAAACAGAAGTATAGTTTTCTCTAGCGCGACTCATTTGTTCAAATATGAGTATTTAAAAAAAAAAGTTCAACAGACTTCATGTGCCATTGTTCATTTTAGGGTTTTCCTCAATTTATCAGGAGATAACCATTAGATCCTGACCTGGTGCCAATGGGACCACACGGGAACCACCAATATTCAAATAAAAAAAATCCTCAAAATCGCTTCGCCCAGTTAAAAGTTATGAGGTAACCAATAAAAAAACATAGACGATTTGAGAACCTCCTTTTTTGAAGTCTCTTAAAAACCATTTTTTACGGATTTAGACGATTGTATTTTTGTAAAATTTTAGTGCGACGTTCTAGTCCTACCCGTGAACTATGGTGACTGCAAGGTTTCCGAAACGTCGGCTAAAATTGAAAACACAATACACGCATCTAAATCCGTAAAATTAGAAATATAGGTAATCAATATTTGTAATACGATAGTAAAAGACCCCTTAGCCAATTGTCTGATTAACTGGCACGTGATCAGATCACGCGATCTGCTATGATGATGGGCGTCAGCTGTCTATACCAATAGAAATATTAGCTGGGGTCTTTGCATCATTAGTTTGGGGTATATTGATGAGATGAGCTTATTATCATGTTATTATTGTATTTTAATTTTGCTGTCGCATCGTAACGATTTGTCTATGTTCATCGCCCCATTTTTTCTGAAGCTGGATTTACAGCACCCTAGAAAAAATGGTGTGTATTGTAATGGTAATGGTGTATTATAAGCCAATGGTAGGTATTACTCAATCGTCCCTGTGGTGACCGATTAAGAATACAAGTGTCACAAACCCATTTCTCCCAGGGTGCTGTATGATAAGCTAAGTAATATTATAAGGAGTTAACATCAAACGTGAGAGAAGGATAACTCGAAACTAAGCTCTATGCCAACACGCCTGGTCAGCGTAGCATAGATCATAAATCTTCACGATGTGGAAGAGGCTTGTGCCCAACAGTGGGACATTAATGGGCTGGAAAGAGAAGAGAGAATTACTAAATTAAAAGTATTGTGGATTCAACGTTTGTAGTAAGCAGCTACCTCTCTTGTCAAACATTGTACCGACTGACGTTGAAAATATAAACAGATGTTAAGGCGTGTATCAAATACTATTTTTCCAACGATTTAAAAAAAAACATTCCGTGTGGTGACGGATTAAGAATATAAGTGTCACCACCCTATCTCCTCCGGGTGCTGTAAAAGTCAGCTAAGGGATATTGCACACAGATAACATTCTGTGAGAGACGGTAAACTCGGAAATAAACCCTGTGCCAACACGCCTGATCAGCGCGGTACAGTAGACCATAATCCCTCCAAAGTGGAGGAGGCCCGTGTCCAACAGTGGGACGTAAATGCGCTGGAGAAGAGAAGAAGAAAAAAACTTTGCTTAAATATAAATACACGTAAAAAGTTTAGCAATATTAATACGTATAGCCACAGATTGACCAGATCAAATTTTAGCTTGACTCAAACGTACTCTATGGTTTAATACGATGTAGTATTCTCAATTCCAGTGACATGGTAACTTTCGTAAACTACAAACGTTAGTTTTAAAACATACAAAACAAGTAGGTATGTCAAGTTACAGAAGTAGTTATGTATGTTTTTATTGTATTAATTTATGTTTCGTTCGAAACGTTTCACAGTAATCTTTTTTATTGTTAGAATAGAACACCAAGGAACTATGTTTGGATCGTAGTAGATGGCGCTCTACAGTCTCTGCTTACCCCAATGGGTAAAAGGCGTGATGTTATGATGATGATGATGATAGAATAGAACAGAACAAAACCTAAATGGGTATTTATTTTTTTAAGTTGAACTGACTTCATGTGCCTTTGAAATTTAAGGGTTTTCCTCGATATCTTAGGAAATAATCATTACCCCTAAGCCGGTGACACTGGGACCATACAGGAACTACTAGTTATCAAATAAAAAAAGAACCATTAAAATCACCTCACCCAGTTAAAAATTACAGAGTAACAAACATAAAAAACATACAGACGAATTGAGAACCCCCTCCTTTTTTGAAATCAGTTAAAAAATATAATTTACTAGTTGTTGCCGTCAACTTCGTACGCGTGGAATTTGAAAACCAACCCCTAACAAATTAGTGAAAAAACTATCCGCTTGAACCACTCTATCTATTAAAAAAAGTCGCAACGAAATCCGTTGAGTAGTTTTGAAGATATAAAGTAACATACATACAAAAATAACGACTTTGTTTTTAAACAAGTAAAGATTCTAAAGTAATTTATTAATTTTGCAAATGACTTGCTATGCTTTTACTTAATAAATCAAATTGTGGTGGAAAAAGTGATTACTGCAAGCGGGACTTGAACACACGTTTGTGATCACTTTTTACACGCTTTATATTAGCTTCACTTGTAAGTTTGTTTGTATGTTTGTAACCGACTCCTTTGGACGCTATTTTGACCCACTTTAAACGGTCAGATTCTATTCAAATTTTGCACACCTGTCAAAGACCGATGACAATGCAATAATTCGATTAAAATATCCGATTAAAATATCCGATTATCCTGGTTAGATTCGCCAGGATTCATTAATCTCTTTCCGGATCCTTTGCATGAGAGTAAGAGAGAGGGCTAGTACGCGAACTACGCATGCGCGCATTTCCAGAGAAACTATTTTTTCTAATTTTTAGTTGGGTTTTCTATATAAAGCGTGTTTTTTAGTTTTTTTAAACTATTATTATTCCACCACAATTGGATTTATTAAGTAAAGATTCGTCCAATATTGGTTTTCATTATTAATACATGATCTGATAATGGTGAACTGCATAAAAATTGGTTCAGAATCTTTTAAGACATTAGCAGACAGACAAACAGACAAACGAGGCTTTAAATATGTAATTAACACGCTTATTATATTAGTTCGGAACGTATAATAATATATCAATGTATTGATATATGTAACGGAATCTTTGAAAGTATTTTTCACCCACTTACAGTAGTCGAATCGATCTGAAATTTTCCTCGCATATTAAGTACCGATGACAATTTAATAATTAAAAAAAAAATATTTAAGTATTTTCAAGCGTTTTATAGTTTTTGAACTAAGTAGCTTATTATATTTTGAAACATGTAACAAGCTGTTCCTTAACAAACACAACGAACATTGTACAAACAGTGGTCCGTATTTGAGCTCATTGTGTAGTCCCGTGACGTCATCACTTGAACCAACAAACCTTTGTTCCCAGCATTGGACAAAATGGAGTTTTGGCAACGATACGTGCACCGCGGATTGTGTGCGTTATACTTTTTTTGTGTATTTTTAACCGAGTACCGTAATAGCTTTGAATGCTACAGATTTTTTTTATTGTGAGTTTAATATCTTTGTTCTTGTGGTGAAAAATTAAAAATAATCTACTTAGTTAAAAAACTAAAAAACACGCTTAAATATCCTGAATATTTTTTAAATGATTGCATTGTCATCAATACTCAATTCTATGCTACCTACTTACAAAACGTTGACAGTTTATGTTGTCAGAGACATAAATATTCATGGACATTTCACACAACGTCCTCTGGTCCCAAGCTAAGCTTATATGCTTGTGTTATAGGTACCAGAATACGGATAGAATACATATACTACTTTTTTTCTGTAAATACATACTTATAATACATAGAAACACCCAGACGCAGTACAAACATTTGTATGACAATTAGAAAAATCACACAAATGTTTGTCCCGAGCGGGAATCGAACCCGCGACCTCTTGTCGGCAGTCCGTTACCAGAACCACTACACCACGAGGCCCGTCGCACCGAAGCACATAAGTTTCTGTTGTCACATGTTGTCACAATCGTAGTAAACACAAGTAAACAATTATGATATTTTTACCAAAAGCGTTTTTATGTGAAATTATCTGATTGTATATGAAAGGCATACGTAGAAACACAATAATCTTGGTGAGTCTACTCATGTACAATTAAACTTTTACGTGTATAATTAAAAATACAAGTGTGGTCATAGTACTACTTCAACACTATGACCACACCTATACACATACATACATATGACCCCATCTAGTAATTCTGATCAAGGAATTGGGATTATTCTTTTAAATTATTGCATTGTCATCGGTCCTAGTTAGGTGTGCGAAATTTCAGATCAATCCGTCTACTGCAAGTGGCTGAAAATTGCTTTTAAAGATTCCGTTACACAGATTAATACATTGATTAAAACTCGTACATACCAAACTTATAAAAGCGTGTTAATATACATACACTAACCTGTGTCCCGCTGTTTCTCTTGCGTCTTCTTGGTATCCAGTCAATAAACTGAATACTCATTATAACAGTTATATGACCAAGAGATCAAAATATATGAAAGATAAATCTATACTTATAATAAATCTGTAGAGAGGTCAATTCTGTACATGAAATATATTTTCAAAATAACTATCAGGGGGTGATTAGTGATCGATACTGATGCCAAAAATGTAATCAGTAAAATTTCTGTCTGTCTGTCTGTCGGTCTGTATGTCTATATGTTCCTTATAGAAACAAAAACTACTCGACGGATTTTAACGAAACTTGGTACAATTATTCTTCATACTCCTGGGCAGGTTATAGTATACTTTTCATCACGCTACAATCAATAGGAGCAGAGTAGTGAAGGGAAATGTTGGGAAAACGGGAAAAGGTGCACATATCTATATTTTATGGTTGACTCACAATAACACGTGTAATTCCTGATAGCTTAGCAGTTCGTTCATTCTGATTATATTTATTTACTCTTACGTTTATAATACTCTCACTCTAGCATTAGTTAAAAATGTTGCAAAAACGGGGAAAATTTCCTAAATTCTACGCGGACAGAGTCGAGGGCAACAGCTAGTAAATAATAAATGAATAAATATCCATGGAGATTTTTGTCACCATAATTTTATTTGCTATCGTACTTAACCAGTTTTGTTAGAAACAAACCGGCCCTTCATTGCTGTTATCCAGTCTGTTCTACAAAAGATAACGTACTCTTCTTTACTTTGTACATTTTAAACGGATACATGCTAAAAAATGGGTTATCCAAAAAAAAAATCTTCGGACAGGACTTGAACCTGGACACTTGTAATTTGTAAACACTGCCGAAATATAATGTACTTGCGCTAATACTGACTCGCTAACAACACATACTTACAGCATGTTTGATTTTTTTCCGCATGATTAAAAATTTTTACTAGTGAAAAGTACTTCATAGTTAACTAAGTTTGAGTATCCTCGTCTATTCGTGTGCTGATGGATTAAGAATGCAAGTGTCACTACCTCATTTCTCCCCCACTCTCCAGCCAGCTGTGAAAACCAGATAAAAGCTCTTAGGCAGACGCTTAGTAAAGGATAATAAAAAATAATTAGCTTATACAAAAACAAATAAACATCTTGAAAATTTTTTTGAGCTTCCATGGATCAGTTTGGAGAATAACGGAATGATATTTCGAAGTCGTGGGTTAAAGTCCCGCTCATGGTGATGATTTTTTCCAGTACAATTTGATTTATGAAGTAAAACAATTTTTTTTTTAATTATTGCATTATCATCGGCCCTTGCAAGTGTGCAAAATTTGAGATCAGTTCAACTACTACTGCAGGTGGATAAAATCATTTTTATTTATTCCGTTACATAGATTGATAGATACGTCCTACAGAGGTAAAAAAGCGTTTTAATAAAACGTGTAAAATGATAAATTACTTTATGTATTTTCAACCATCATGCTGTATAAAGAGTGATGTTCTAACTAAAAATATGACAGACTAAAAATAATTTCACGCGCTAATGTCAATAATTGTCAAGTAGCGCGGAAGTCGCGTGCTGTGGATAAACACACGGTTGAGGTTCGATTCCCGTGTTAAGAATTGTCGGTAATATGTACAAAACGACCCTGTCTCCAACAAGGACCTCCTTGATGATGGTAGGATGATTATGACTAATTTGAAGTGTGAAAATTTGGACAAATTAAGTTTTTGTAAACCGTGGAAAGACCAGACACGGATGAACAATTATGATGACTTCAAAAATATCGTTGTTTTTAAATACCTTATTATGTTTAATTAAGGGTGTGTTAGCTACCGTCTTTTAGTGCAATTTCAATGCAGATAATTGTGCAAGATAACCTATGAATTTACAGCAATTAGATGAATGGTTGCGAAGAATAATAATAGAGCCAAAATAGTGCGAAAAATTGTCAAGAGCACGTGCTTGTTACATTTTGTTGTTAGACTATTCATTTTATTTAACCAAAAGCATTGAAAATAGCATTTTTCCGTACCAAAAAGGAAAATGGGAACCTTATTACTCGATTAGTCACCAGGCCGTATCTCTAGAATGGTAATAGCCTAGACAGCTAAAAATTTTATAGTTTATGTAGGTATATCACTTAATACGAATACACATAATTCTCTTGCCCTCATCCTGTTATTTTGGGTCAGGAATATGACCAATATTGGTACCAATTCTATATGCACAACTAAACTAAACTTAACTAAAAAGTGAATCTTGATAGTGTCGATAACACAATTCGGCAATGTTAACTGAAGCTTCTTATTATAAAAATTGTGTATTATAGACTATAGATATTAATTAATATAAATGTGCACAGCAAGGTAGCCAAATAATCAAAATACAGCAATAGTTGTTTTCATTTTTTAGTTAAGTTTAGTTATGCACCTAGAATTGGCACCATTATATGCTAGGGCGGTTTTCTCATTGCATAGAACTTATTCATAATGACTTATCGGGAGGTTTAAAAGTTGGCTAAAATCGGTTCGCGAAAATTTTCAAAACTTGTTATTCATAATAATCTTTTTACACTTATCGGAGGTTTAAACGGAGATTTTATTGGAGAGATAAAATAAACGTAAGACCAAAAAATGTGGGTCTATTGTACGGATAGACCCACATTTTTAATTATTATAGTTATCGAACAGAAGTTTGAATAGTATAATAATTATATAATGGCAACCCTACCAACGGACTGTCAGGAATGTACCCAAATACCTGATTTACTTTAGGCTACAATTGGTAACCATTTAAACGGGATTTTAGTCAGCTACCCACTTAAATAATTTCATTTACTGAGCTAAAACAAAGGTGCCGTTGCTGTAGGGCTTACATGTATTGCCAAATTAGCAGACTCATTCGCTTCGGGAATTGCAAATTTTTTGGAAAAAATCTTAATTAGAGTCAAATATGTCGTCTACGGCGATGTGTTAAGAATACACCACTTTGTCAAAGAAAGAGCAGAATTTCACCTAATATGCTTTGAAAAGTAGCAATTTGAAGTTATTTTGTAGCCTAAGGAACTTGTATTAATCTTTTTTTTTTTAATTACTTAATACTTAGAAACACTATCGGTATATCCTTGCCAATCCATGAATGCACCACTGTTGGGCAAGGACTTCCTCCACATCGAGGGTGTCATCGGTCTACTAAGTAATACGCGCTGTTTAGGCATGTTGGCACCCAGCACAGGGTTTAATTTTGAGTTTCCCGTTTCTCTCAGAAGATATTCTCTGCTTATATGCATCCTCTTAGCTGGCTCATACATCACACGTCGAAGAAAGTGGGGTGGTAACATTTGTATTATTAGTATGTTACCAAAAGATATGTGTATAACTTTAAATTGATCAAACTTTTACGTAAACATCTAGACAACAAAGATATTATTAAACATTAACTTTATCTTTTTCTGGGAAATTTCACACTTATTTCAAGCGTTTCCTTTTGCATATTTCCACTTATAACTTTAAAATGGAAAAGAAATAGTTATCGTAATTATCTTAATTTTTTTACAGACGTTACCAAAGACAACAGAGTCGTGACAACGCTTCCGAAAAATATTACTCAAAATAATGTTTTCAGCTTCAACTTGACACCAAAATACCTTATCAAATAATTTCAAGCCCAAAAGCAATGTGTTATCCAATTTGTTCATATATTTTCACGTTAAAATACACCATAATGAGCCACTTCGTTCAAAATATAAAATTTTAACACGTGCTACTGAGAATATAAGAACACACAACATATGTGGCAGCCATATTGAATGAAAAAATGGCGTCAGATGGCGCGAAAAAACATTCAAATGATAGAGGAAGTGATTTTACGCATACAATAAAAATAAAAACATATCTTTTTAAATAAAAAGGATGTATTAATTTATGTAATTGTTAACCCTTTCATAAACATGTGTTGGGGTGGTTTAACCCTTATGGATCAGTTTAATTTCGAATTTGTTTTGATTGGCTTGTTTTTGTTTATGGGCTTGTATCCGGTGGTTTTCGACTTCCGTTTTATATGCTTCTTATGAGATAAGAACTTTTTCTCAGATACTCTCTGGAAAAAAGATAGGCAGGAGACTGGGAATTTTTGTATGGAAGATAGTTTTTGTACGTGCATATAAGGCGACTGAATTTTCGATACGTCTTTTGGTCCGTTAGGGAAAAATGATAATTGTTATGAGTAAATTAGAGTACCTGTTAGAAGTAAGATATTTCATAAAAATCTGTTAATAAATTAATGTTGGCTGTACATAATGATATAAATATACATATTTCATCATTATCATCATTGAAATACCATCACGCCTTTTTCCCACGGGGCAGGTAGAGACACACTTCCTTGGCTTCATTTACACTCATGCATCTGGGCATACATGCACGACTGTTATAAGCGTACTGTGTCATCTATTGATTTTAATTCTCAGTAAAATCCAATACCCCTGAAAACAACTCAAAATTAAAAACTATACAAACGTCTAAATCCATATAAAATGGTGTTATCTGAATCTTTTTTATAATAGTTATTAGATAAGTAAGCTTATCATTAACGTTTATTCTATAAACACACGCAGATAATTTTTAACATTACTTAGTAATATAATATACCTATAGTTACTTACAACCACTAGAAAAATCAATCCTTCATCATCCAAATCATGTGTGGTCGCTAAGAATTAAAAGTTAATTTCGTAAAAATCCAACGGGATTTCATTTTTCTCAATCAACAATTAGTGTCTCACATATTTCATTCTTTTTGTTGCCGATATAGTAATCACCTTAAATGATATCATAACATTCATAACCGTAAAAGAACGATATAAACTAGACCGCCCAATTCGTTGTCTATGGTAGTAGGTAACTTTAAAAACATCGTGTTAATAATATTTATGCAAAATTCTTGACCTTTTTGGGCTTGATTTTTGGAGAATTTTATCATAAATTGGTAAACTCAGCGGGCTATCAACCCTATAAAATATTTTTTTAAATATCGAGTGAGTGTAACACTTTTATGATATATTCATTGCTGCTTTTTCTTAATAGGCGACACTTTGTCATATTGATAGAGTCTTTTATTTCGATGTTGGCAAATTAATTTGTTTTTTTTTTCTAGGCGATTGTGGAACGTTTTTTTATTGTTGTTTTGGATTTTGGTGACTAGTAAATATATTTTTAGTGATTAGGTATATTATATGGGTATATCATTTGTCTGTGCTTATGTTCTGTTATGTAAAGTCTGAAATAGTAAAATAGTATGTATATTTGTTATTTATGTACACCACCTTATAAAGAAATTATTTACGTATATAACAAAGCTAGACAATTGTAGGTACTGATTCTACGTGCAACAACTAAACTTAACTAAAAAATGAAAATTGATAGTGACATTATCACAATTCAGCAATGTTAACTGAACTTTTTTTAAAGAAAATCTGTACATTATGTACCAACGATTTTTATTAATAAAAATGTGAACAACGAAATAGCCAACTAATCAAAATACGCCATAGTTGTTTTCATCATATAGATAAGTTAAGTTTAATTGTGCACGTAGAATTGGTACCATTGAAATTCTTTTTAATGCCTTAATGAATGATCAATAGCGTCAACAGCCCTAAAGTTTTTTCTTTTGATATAAAAATAATTAGTTCAGTATCATCGAATAATACACCGGAAGAATAAAAAAAAAATATCTTTTTATATTTTGGCAATAATATATCATTATTTTTTTTTCTTAAAAGCTACACCCATAATCGACGTAGTTCGAAACAAAAGCTAACCTTTTTGGTTTCACTCTTTCGCGCCACAGGACATTCTTTTTTCAAATTCGAAAACCTTCGCTTGAAAAATATAACTGTTGCTCTTATTGCTTTTGAAATATGAATTATTTTTCTTTCACACACATGTTTTTTTTTGACTTTTTACTTATGTCATGTCTGTCAATAGAGTATTTTGGCGGCAAAACTATCTTTTGAGCAATAACAATAGTATATTATTGTCTCTTTGTATTTTAAAGCAAATTAATTCCATTGTACAATAGTTTTGTGGGAAAATGATGATTTTTAACGGTTTTTAACTTCACAAAAGTTTATAATTAGCAATGTTTATTTGACAAATTTTGTAGGATTCGTGAAAAACGTCTTCTATTATTATGTTTTAGTGTGACCACTAAGATTGATTTATGTATAACAGAACGTTTAATTGAACCACAGAATAGAACTATAGAAATTAAATATCATATTATAATTATCCACAGACATACCAGATGGTGGGTTGACGTTTAAAATTGAGGACAAGTAACATTAGCCTGGCTAAATCGTACCTCATAGAATAATGACGTTTCATATGACGTATAGCCTGTATAGTAGACGCACATATTTACATTTTCACGCACACATAGATATGTAAGTGGCTTCAAGCCGACTGAGTGGTGTACCCATAGATACTACACTGTGAATGTTATAATTTACTTGGAGGTGTAATCTAAGTTTACTTAAGTTTTATATCTCTCAAATATTTCCTACAGCGTCTAAATTTAATCCAAACATTCCCATCATCTTTTTGATAAAGTTATTAGAAAAATATAGGAAGAGAATAAGGAAGCATCTTTGAATTTTGGGGAGCCGACGATGACTGGCCATTTTGTGGGTAAAAAACTCCTATAGGTGTTGGTTGTAAAAAAGCCACCCAGGGCACCATGACTTGGAGAAATGTTCGCTAAAAAGTGTAAGCTTAACACTTTGATGGATTAATTTGTGCTTGACAGGTTTATTTTTTGTTTTGTTTCAAGTGGCAAATGTTATAAACATTCTGCTTAATACACTCGTGGTCTTAATTAAAATATAATTAAGACCAAAAGTATAAAAATAAAAACATTGATCTACAAAAATAAAGTGTATCTACGTATATTATGCACGCAAAGCGATTTTTAATGGCGGACGGAATTTGATGCGGTTTTTTTTTTTCAATATATTAAGTAATTCAAGAGGTAGTCTCTTTTTTCAGAATCCTAATTCCACACGTATGATGATGCTGACAGGAGCTAGTTAAGTAAATAATTTAAATAAAAATGTCAATCTATACTTCTTTACTAATATTAAAAAGCTAAAGAGTTTGTTTATTTTGTTTGTATGAACGCGCCTATCTCAGGAACCACTGGGCCGATTTAAAAAATTCTTTTATCGTTAGATAGGGCATTTATCGAGGAAAACTTTAGGCAATATAACATCACGCTACAACTAGTAGAAGCGAAGCAGTAGTAAAAAATGTTGCAAAAACGGGGATTTTTTTTTAAATTTTACGCCGACGGAGTCTCGTGCAACAGCTAGTAAAAATATAAAGTTCACTGGGTACCAAAAAATTTTACAACTCTACTGAAATCTATAATAATCAATAGTCAATAATCAATAGACCACTTGAAACGAACGGTAGCAAAAAGTTCGGTGGCTAAAGTCAATAGGGTTGCCACTTAACAAACTCTAGTGTTTTCTTAATAAAACATCAAATATTTAAAGTCGCACTTCATTTTACAAACGTGTGAAGGCGAGTATTCGATTATTAAGTAATAATTTTGTAAAAAATGTGTGACCAATAATATTTTGCCGAAGGATATAACTTAATTTGTTTTAATAGCTTCTAGTAGTGATTTTCATAACTTTTTTTATTTTTTTATTGACTGTGACGAAAAGGGTGTCGAAGTTAGCGCCTAAAGATTGGACATTAGCTTTTTTTTGGCGGCAATTTCGCTAAGTTATAGCCCTTTAGTTTGATAAAATGTTAATATTATTATTTTTTTGTATGTTTCAGGGTGGCCATTACATATCCTTTTTAACACGCTTTTATAAATTCGGCATGTATCTATCAATGTATTAATCTATGTAACGGAATCTTTGAAAGTAATTTTCACCCACCTGCAGTAATCGGATTGTTCTGAAATTTTGTACACATATTAAGGACCGATGACAATGCAGTAATTAAAAAAAATATTCAGGATATTCTAGCGTGTTTTTTAGTTTTTAAACTAAGCATATTATTTTAAATTTATTTATTATGATTCTAAATTCGTTTGTCTAAAGGCATTGAAATTGTCCATGAAAATATTAAGTAAGATAATTTTTCTCAATAAATGAATTCTCAAAAATTAAATCATATTCTTCTATCCACTGCTGTATAATATAATGGAGACAAAGGCTGGTAAAATAACTATGACAAATGAAGCCACTTGAGTTATTGTATTATAAATAAGTAATAGTTTCCTACAAGTTTCTCGGATGCAGGATGTCATTATGATCAGGTAGGACACGTTCGTAAAGTTTGGGACACAATAAGAGGGAAAATCACACAATTTTGTAGCATACCTGTAATCAAAAGTTATGGAACGCCACGAACATTAGGTTAAGATGATTTGTGAAATCAGCAAATTGTTATGTGTATTCTGTGTGTCTGTTATGTCTATGTATTTTAGCCAGTTTAATACGTGGGCACTTTTTGTAGATCAAGAATCATGAATTATTGTATAAAATTGATTTGTATTTTTGTTCAGATATATCACAAAGTAAAAAAATACCGGTTGATAAAAATACAATAGATTAATTTATAAATAAATAAATAATAAATAAATAAATAAATATTCATGGACATTTCACATCCTCTGGTCTCAAGCGAATACGGATATAATACATAAACTACTTTTCTTTTGTAAATACCTACTTATTATACACTAGCTGCTGCCCGCGACTCCAACCGCGTGTAATTTAGAAAACGTTTCCCGTTTTTGCAACATTTTTCACTACTGCTTCGCTTCTACTGGTCGTAGCGTGATGTTATATAGCCTAAAGCCTTCCTCGATAAATGTACTATCTAACACTAAAAGAATTTTTCAAACCCGCCCTGTTCCTGAGATTAGCGCGTTCTAACAAACAAACAAACTCTTCCGCTTTATAATATTAGTATAGATAGTGAAAACCCAGACGCAGGACAAACATTCGTATGATATTACACAAATGATTGTCCCGAGCGGGAATCGAACCCGCTACCTCGTGAACGACAGTCCGTTACCTGGGCCACTAGACCACGAGGGCTGTCTTTTTTTACATAAAAAATTTTAAAACACAAATAAATCTCAGTGTGCCATCATCTTAAACTACCGGATGCACTCGAAACTCTTCCTTGCCCTTTATATGGTAATGATTACACAGTTTTTGAGATGAAGCAAAAAAATTAAGTAGAAAAAACATTTTCCCACAATAACTGTGGGAGAGAACTGGTATTGAAATCTTGGCAAGAGAACTTTCGTTCACGCTATTTCGTGTGTATCTAATAGCCCAAAAATATCCCAAAGTTGGACACTGGCTAAATAAATAATAAATAAATATTCATGGACATTTCACACAACGTCCTCTGGTCCCAAGCTAAGCTTATTATGCTTGTGTTATGGGTACCAGAATACGGATATAATACATAAACTACTTTTCTTTTGTAAATACATACTTATAATACATAGTAAACACCCAGACGCAGTACAAACATTTGTATGACAATTAAAAACATCACACAAATGATTGTCCTGACCGGGAATCGAACCCGAGACCTCTTGATCGGCAGTCCGTTATATAAACCACTCCACCACGAGGCCCGTCAAAATAATAAAAAAAATAGTAAGATTCTTAAAATTGATATTGTACAGCTAGGTACAGTTTAAATATGAATTTAATTTACTTATAATGGCTCCGCGTAATTTTATATTTTCAAATGTATTATTATTTTCAAGCTATTGCATAGCTTCTATCGCGGGCCTTGAGCGTGAAGACTAAATCCACAAAAATCGAAATTTAAATTCCGTAGGTAACGGAAATAGCGTAAAAAAACCTTACACATCGGCGCTACTGCGCATGCCCCAATCCCCTCTTCGCCCCGCAATTTATTTCATACTGTTGATACCAAGGGTAAACGCCTTCATCAAATTAAACAACGCGCAACGTATTTTGAATCGACAACATATATCCTAAATGTTCAGATAATAGCGTATTTTAAATTTTAATAATGTAAAATAATGTCAAAACTAAAATTGTATACCAACAGATTGACATTTGATTGACAATCGCTATTTTATCATAATTACCATAATCAATGGACAGATGTAAGCATCAGTAAATAAGGATTATTAATCTTATTTTAGTTTACGGTATGTAGATTCTTGCTTATATAAAATATATAAATAATTATAATTGCATACGTTGATAAAAAATACTATGCAATAGCTTTACCGCGGCAGTCCCCGAGTGCTACACCTTTTTTTTTTTTTATTGTTTATTATAACATAATTACATACTTAATACATGCTTAATAAAAAACAAGAAAAAAAGGGACAAATAAATTATTAATTATTAAAAATAATTTATAATATTTAAATTATTTCATTTGTTTTATATTTAAAAAAATAATATTATTATTATTATTATAAATCTAAGCTATATAATATTACTAGCCAGTGTCCGTGATTTTACCTGCGTTCATAGTTATTATGCTCCCTCTCCCCAAATATACATGAAACCTCAACAAATGGTACGAAAAAGCCATCCTCTTGAACTACTCTCTATTAAAAAAACTGCATCAAAATCCGTTCCGTAATTTTAAAGATATAAGCTCTCATAGGGACATGTATACAAAAATAACGACATCTTTACTTATAAAGATTTGCAAACAGTAGGCCAGTAGGTGAGTTGGCATATTGTAAGGCTTCGACCACACGCGCGTGCGACTGTCTTACACACCTCATTAACTACACTCTATATTTTATTTGACACCGTTTAATGTTTAACCTCTGTGGTTGGGACTTAGGTGGCACTGGTTTTGAAGAGGTCATTAGCTGATAAGGTTATTTATGCCTAATTCAAAATCCTGCCTGTAAAGCATGTTAAAAGCCATGTCCTAAGATGACTCTCGAAATTGAACATTGGCTAGCTTTTATGGACTTTAATCAATCAAATCAGATTAAAATTAATTTATTGTGGTCACAGGTAAAAGAGGTACAAAAACATATGATACAGTATCACTATGTCCTGCTTAGAGAGCATACAATATTTAGAAACAAGAAATAAAGACAAATACATATTAATATTTTCATTATCATTAATTTAATTTTAACTAAAATATTAATAAAATTACACTTATTTTATTACAATATTTATTGAATACTACTGCCGTGTTACTGTTGCCGACAAACTACGTTTCTTACGTTTTGGATTGCTGGGCAATAAGAAACTTCAGCTAAGGATATTGCACACAGATAACATCATCTGTGAGAGATGGAAAACTCGATAATAAACCCTGTCCCCTGTGCCAACACGCCTGGTCAGCGCGGCACAGTAGACCATAATACCTCCCAATGAGGAGGAGGCTTGTGTCCAACAGTGGGACTTAAATGGGCTGGAGAGAGAAGAAACTTAAAACAGATTTTTCCTAAAAATTTCGATACTATTCCGGGATAAGTTGTAGGCTATACTTTAAGTTCAATCTCTACCAACATTTCTATGTACATATTATAAGTATGTATTTACAAAAGAAAATTAGTATGTGTAGTATATCCATATTCTGGTAACCATAACAGAAGCATGTAAGCTTAGCTTGGGACCAGAGGGCGTTGTGTGAAATAATAATTATTAACCACTGAAAACGGTATTCAATTCCATGCAGTAGTTTTGGCGTTACAAACATACAGAGAGACAAAAATTCTATAAGCCATTAGTGTGGCTTCTATTACGCCTATAAAGACCGCCTGTGCAATTTTATTTTCTATATTTTTCAAGTACAATCATCAGCTTTTCAGATTTTAATTGTATCACGCCTGCACGTTATGGTCTTGTAGGTAGGCTAAGTTGAATTGGTGCTAACAGTTTCCGTTAAGAATGTTAAGAGGGTACTGTACTCCTCATTTAGGTATTTGCCTTAGGTATTGCTATCCCTATTTCCGAGCGCCGCGCTGAAAAGCAACAAATATAGATGAAGCGGATTTTACCTACAAATTCTTTGAAAAAGGACGTTTCGTACTTCCGTTTTCTTTCCGCGAAAGTTAAACCGATTTTAATAGTTTTTGCGTTATATTATAGATAAAGAGTATATCTATGCTTCTTCTAATATTAGTGCTTTGTTGAACGTGGTTCTCGACCGAAGAAGAAATAACAAAAAAACTTTCTCATCAAACTAAATTAAACTACATCTGTCACAAATTTCACACGAAAATATTTAAAATACCGCGCAAATAATAATTACGCTGTTAATTGAACACATAATCAGCTGATCAGCTGAGATTTATCTAAAAAATATCTGAAAAAATGGCACATCTGGCCATTTTGAATGAAAGGGCGGGAGAAGTGACAGTTGTGAATCGACCGCAATGGTAGCACTTGGAGGGCTTCTAGCGCATGCGCGGACAGCTGGATGTCAATTGGATAAAATTTGATGTTTATATTCTATTTTTAAAAAAGCCAATGGCCTTTTTACAGGTCTTCAACTAAAGAGGTTGTTGTATTGTGTGTGTTTTTTTTTTGGGATTTAATGACCTGGTTACGTGGACCTTTAGGTAATATCTTCTCTTTAAAGAGGTTGATTGTCAAATAAACAAGGTATGTTTACAAAATATGCCTCACATAGTCATGAATATAAACATACCTTTATATTATTTTAACATGCTTTCATTAGCTCGGTACGTAATTAGTTAAATCTGTGTAACGGAATCTTTAAAAGTGATTTTTACCAACTTGGAGTACTTTGTAGAATTGATTTGAAATTATGCACACATTATAAGGACCAATGTCAATGAATTGACCAATGATAATTGGAAAAACATATTGAAGTCTTTCAAGCGAGTTATTTAGTTTTTGAACTTAATCTCCTAACAATGGTACCAATTCTACAAGCACAACTAAACTTACTACTTACTGATAGTGTCGATAACACAAATCGGCAATGATTACTAAACTTTCTTGTTATAAAAATTGTTAATTATAGACTAATGATTTCAATTAATATAAATGTGCGCAACAAGATAGCCAAATAATCAAAATAGATAGATAGATAGATAACTCTTTATTTGCACAAACACCAATTTTACACAGAATTTGAAAAGAAAATACAGTCTTAAAAGCTGTTGTACAAAGGGCAGCCTTATCACTAATGTGATTTCTTCCAGGCAACCGTATATTGGATAGTATCTAGAATAGACATCGCGGTGGCTGTTGGTGTCATATATATTAAATCCAATATATGAATAAATGCATACCTAAATTTAAACAATATACATACAATAAACAGCAATGTTTGTATTAATTTTTGGTTAAGTTTAATTGTTTTCAATGATTTAGTACCAGTTTATCGGCAGTTTAGTTTAATGTATCAGCAGAGGTTTGCCATCAACCGGAAGGCACAAACAGTAAAACTAATTATTTTTATTTTTAAGCAAGTAATTCACAAATTTCATCGTAAATTGCATTAAAACGCGCCAACTTTGGTATAAGTTACAAAGGCCGTATCAAATGGAGACTTCCCGTAATTTCCTAAACAAGGTTTCATGAGCGGAAGTTAGCAGAATTTGTAAGATATCATACTTCCGGGTACATCGATGTATTGTCACGTAAATACGATGAACAAGATGTTTTGATACTTGAGTTTTATTTCAAATTATAGTTACAGTAGCTATTTGAATTTTGATACTAAAATCTATATCAATACTAATACAAGCTGTCCAAGCAAACGTTGTTTTGCCATAAAAATGTCAGTAGGGTTGGACAACCCTTATCACTTAGAGGTTTGATAATAAATAGTAGCTGATTTTCAGATTTACTGAATATGCATAAAAAATTTCATTACAATTGGTCAAGCCATTTCGGAGGAGTATGGGATATCGAAACGAACATTGTACACACGAGAATTTTATATATTAAAGTTGAAGAGTTTGTGTTTGAAGGCGCTAATCTTGGGATTGTTGGTTCGAATTGAAAGATTCTTTTCGTGTTAGATAGTCCACTTAACAAGAAAGGCTATGGGCTATATAACAACACACTCCTTTGGAGCAAAGTGTTGGTGAAAAATGTTGCAGATACGGGATGTTTTTTCTAAATTCCACGCGTACCGGGTCGCGGGCGACAGCTAGTAGTTTATAATACCTAGGATATCTTTGATCCTGTGGATAAACGAATAACTCCAATGTGATATTCTTTAATACTTGCGCGACTTATTTCTTCAAATAAAACTACTTTCCACGGATTTAGACGCGTGTATTTGTTTTAAATTTTGGCCCGTCGTTTCAGAGACTCTGTAGTCACCATGTTCACGGGTGAGATTGAGCTGTAAAGTGTCCTCTACGATCAGTTATTACAGGGTGAATGTGAGTAAACCCTGTAATAACTGGTCGTAGAGGACACTTTACAGCTCAATCTCACCCGTGACTTTATTTGAAATCCAATGTGGGTTTTAGTTTGACAAGCGCACTTAGTTATAAATGATTAGTCATATCAAAGTATCAAAATCAGTTAATCGGAAGCAGTATTATGGACATCTCGACACCGGACGTCCAGCTATGAACAGTATGCACGCGCCAATGATCTCGACACTGAGTACAGCAAAAAATGTGCAAACTTATATTGACATAATACATTTCATATTACCACCACGGTAATATAAAAAGTATTATATAATAAATAAATACTCATGGACATTTTCACACAACGACCTCTGGTCCCAAGCTAAGCTTATAAATTATGCTTGTGATATAGGTACCTACCAGAATACGGATAGAATACATAATATACTACTTTTGTCCCAGAATATGGATATACTATATATACTTATACTACTTTTCTTTTGCAAATATATACTTATAAACATTTACGGACATTTCACACAACGCCTCTGGTCCCAAGTTAAGCTTATTATGCTTGTGTTATAGGTACCTACCAGAATACGGATAGAATACATAATATACTACTTTTATTTTGTAAATACATACTTATAATACATAGGAATGGGAATATACGGGAAACATCAGGTTCAAATAATAAATAATCATTAAAATCGCTTCGTCCAGTTAAAAGTTATGAGGTAACATAATATATAAAAAACAAAAATAAACATAGGTACAGACGAATTGAGTACCTCCTCCTTTTTGAGGTCGGTTAAAAATGAAAAGCAGCTCCTATGTAGACATACCTATGAAAATGTAATTAGTACGGGATTATATGACAATAAATATATAATTATAGAAATGGCACGGAACCCTCTGCACGTGAGTGAACTCGTACTCACCTGAAATATAATAAAGTTTCAAATCTTGCTATATTTTTAAGCCCTACCTACTAATTTTCTACAACATTAATTTGTCCCGCTAATTCACAAATGACGGTCACAGCTAAAAAAGGTTTTTAAAAGCGATTGACCGCAGGCGATACGATATAGAGTTGTAAATTTTAACTTAGTAATTTTACGGAATTTTAGTTTTAGAAAAACACTAAGTACCTACGTTCTATGACAAATAATTGGGATTGTTCATTATTTTTGACCTACTGTTTTTATATTCTTTTCAGAAAATATAGACTATTTTAAGCAACTAATTTCAATATTATTGAAATATTCACTATACAGAATTTTTAAAAACATTTTGAAGATATTACTTTAAATATTGTGACGTCATCGTTTTACGCAATCTGTGTATAGACTTTTCTTGATAGACTTGATACAGATTGCACTTTATCTTTTCAAAGTTGACAAGTTGATATAATGAATAGACCAATTTCAACTCCACTTCAGAGTAGTATATCCCTAAAAACGTCTTAATATTTTAAGTCCTTCATTTCAAGGGCAAATAAAGATCATTTGCTTTTTTGGAAAAATAATCGTTAATATAGCAAATTTTCCGAAAAAAACTAATGAATCATGATCAGAAACTCTATTCCCCGAAATGGTTTTCGAATCAAGAGTTTTAAAAAAATATGAACAATGCCCATTGTGTTATTGATACTATGAAAAATCAATTTTTAGTTAAATTTCGTTTAGTTGTGCACGTGAATTGGTACCTATGTGTATTTCTTATCTTTCTTCTATCATCATTCTAATCTAATCTGAGAACAGTGGATGCTTTATGTAAATATCTAATACAAGGAGCTACTTCCTTCATCCTATCTCTTTTATTTGCTTACCCTATAAGGAACCAAGTGTGATATTATCGACAAGCAACCTTTTTTCTCGCAATCATGTAGGAAGACTTGCTAAAAAATGTAGCTATATAACCCTCTCATAGTTCTGGTAAAAAAGTGCTAACAAGATTCTTTTTTCAATTTTTTCTTTTTTTTTCTTATAACTTTAAAAAGGTGACATCTAGTTTTTGCCAAATTATAGTGGACGTCTATAGTTAGACACGCCGGCTATACTTAACCACATTGAAGGTATAATTTTCAACTTTTCGGTTTTGACTAATGCTTGCAAAATTCTAATTCAATTATATCGCTAAGGGTAGCTTTTTAGGGTTCCGTACCCAAAGAGTAAAAACGGGACCCTATTACTGAGACTTCGCTGTCCGTCCGTCCGTCCGTCCGTCCGTCTGTCACCAGGCTGTATCTCAAGAACGGTGATAGCTAGAGAGTTGAAATTTTCACAGATGATGTATTTCTATTGCCGCTATAACAACAAATACTAAAAATAAAATAAAATAAATATTTAAGGGGGGCTCCCATACAGCAAACATGATTTTTTTACCGTTTCTTGCTCGATACTAATAACGTTGCCTTATGTTGCATAGATAATGGTACGGAACCCTTCGTGCGCGAGTCCGACTCGCACTTGACCAATTTTATTTGGGAATGTTATGACATTTCAACGTAAAAATAGACAGAAAAAATTACTTATTGTGAATTTAAAACAAAGTTAACATGTTTTGGGCAGTTAAAACAAATTTACTTTCATTGATATTGATAGGTATAATCCCAATTACGAAACATATGCAACAAAAAAGTCTAAATCAAAATTGATCTAGCTGTTTAAGAGCTATGCCAAATGTGACAAAGACAAACATACTGGGCGTCCCTGACGATAGTAAAAAAGCCTGACGATAGTATTAATAATATTAATATTCATTAATATTCTCCTAAATTTATTAGACAATTGCCCATCAAATACCGGAAGTTTTAATGAACATCAACTAGCCAAAAGTAACAAATTACATATAATCGTTGGCAAATTGCCTGATATTAAATTCTATTAGTAGATTTGAGTCCGCAAAAAAATATTAGGACTTGTCATCAAATCGCTATCAACCTTTTGACTAGGGACCAATGAGATGATATAGAAAATGACCACAAATGATATGCTCGTGAAAATTATATTTTGGACTTAAAAATCTTTTTATTTTGAAGCGATGCGTCTGTCTGGGGAATTGCAATGAGCAAGATGTTTTTTTTTATATTTTAAGCTGATCCTCAATTTGAATAAAATAGTGATTGTCTTTCGGCAGACATTCCATTTTTTTTACATTAGCATTTTTCTCTATAAAATCGCGCATTTTTGTAAATAGGGGTACAAAGAGCAAAGTAAAGCAAAATTCACGTACCTATACATATAACTGGATGGGCGCCTCATGCGGGGCAACAAAAGCGATGGATGAAAGACGAATGTACGTTGCGGAGATGCGAATGTTGAGATGGATGTGTGGCGTCACGCGAATGGATAAAATAAGGAATGAATATATTAGAGGAAGTCTGAAAGTGATGCCCGTGACTGAAAAATTTAAGAATGAGCGGATGTCCTGGTATGGGTATGTTATGAGACGAGAGGAAAGTAATGTCGTTAGGAGAGTTCTGAGTAAAAATGTGGAAGGAAAAAAGTCTAGAGGAAGATCTAAGAAAAGATGGTTGGACTGTGTGAAAGAGGACATGTAAGAAAGAGGAGTTGACACAGACATGACGGCTAATAGAAGACTGTGGAAGAAAAAGACATGTTGCACCGACCCCAAATAATGGGATAAGGGCAGGAGGATGATGACATATTATTGGATATCTTAATCTAAATAAAATAGTCAGAGTGTAAAGTATATACATTAATACATATTGATAGGAATGCTAAAAGTATTTATAGGCAGTTCATACGGTTAAAATTTCCAGAACATTTCGTCATAATATCGTTCACTGTAACAATGTTATAGCAATACAGACTAAAATGCACTTCAAAATTTAGTCATAAATTGCCCCCGGCACGCCTGCAGCGAAAGTATGATATAGTGTCATTTTTTGCCACTGTCCGACATTTTCAAATTTATGATTTTATTTGGAGCGGCAAAAACTTAATCGATGGGTCAAGAGGACCCTACTACAGGCTAAGGGTTGACGGACTTTTTTTTAATAAGTTGAATTTGGAATGCGTATTCGAAAAAAAATTAAATCAAAGGAGTTCGTGATAGATTTTGTCTATGGAAATATTTTGTCTTCATAATTTAACTAAGGCTTTGGCTAGAGGCGAATGAATACATTTTATTAAATGGACCTAAAACAAACACAAAAGTTGTTGAAAAAACCATTCTATGTAGTCTGATGATTATCTACATGCTCTTTTTACATTTTGTCGTATTTAAAAAATATCTAGTCATATTTTATTATACTGCTTTTAAGAATTATACGTAAGACTTCAAAACATTACGCCACATACTACGAGAACCTGAGCAGTTCCCATAAACAGTTCATTAACAGTGCTAAAATTAAACGGCGTGGCCACTATATAAAAATTCTGAAACGTCAAAAATATTCGCTCAAACTTAATTACAAAAGATTTAATACCTATAATTAAACAAAATGGCTACCATTAGTATAAAATTGAAATAAATCCATAGAGCTAAGGGGAGGTGCACACACGCCTATGAAAAAAAAAACTACATTTATTTTGATCTTTTGGCCACCGCATGATAATCAGTTGTATTTTAATATATAATTAAAAACATATTTATGTCTAAAGCTCAATAGAGCGATAAATCGATGAGCTTTTGTGCATTTTTTTCACAATTTCATTATAATCGGTCTAGCATTTAGTATAACTTCGGATTTGTGTTTTGATCGCTGTCAATCAATCAATCGCTGTGATCGATGTTCAAATAATTGTTATTTTTCAAATTATACTTAACTGATCAATGAAACTTAAAACGTTTTTTACGAAAAGGGGTGGTGTCATTTTTGTATTCTTAATCAGTCACCACATGAATCAAGCAAAATTTTGTTAAAAGCTTTGCCAAGGTGAAATCATGCTTTCATTTGCACATGGTCAGTGATGAAATAAAAAAATGCTACTAAACTATCCGAAAGACACTTAACCAGTTTGTTTTTACTAAAAAAACGGATCGGAAGTGTTAACTTTGACGCCTTCTCTGTTATACAATCTTATCAGTGACCATACTCACAAATTAAAAAAAAACTTAACCATTTCATTTACCAAAAAACTGGTCAAACACGAGTTGCACTAACGCACCGAGAGTTCGGTACACTTTATCACTGTAATATAATATAGCTATTTTATTATGTTTTTTCTTCTAAATTATGACTTTTGAATACACCTAGAGAACTTTTCTACATCCTCTAAGGCTTGCTGGTAGATAATGTCATTAATTAAGCCCGCCTTTGTGGAATTATCTTTACTTATTATAAAACAATCGTTATTTTTATATGTATCTCCCTATCTGAGCATAGATCTTCCAAACTACGGAAAAGATTTTGATGCAGTTTACTAATAGATTGAGTGCTACAAGAGAAGGGCTTTTTTGTAAAATTTGGTTTCTAATACCATGGGCACGAAGTTGCAGGCGACAGCAGCTAGTAATGTATAAAAATTACAAATAGATCATCAAGATACGCAAAAATGATTTTTTTTAAAGCTATTCTCTAGCCATAGATAAACCTGGCAACAACAACATTATTCATCGGCTTGAAGCCACTTACATAGATATGTAAGTGGCTTCAAGCCGATGATATAGATACATTTTGTATGTGTTCTATGTGTGTCTATGGTACAGGCTATACGTCATATGAAATGTCATTATTCTATGAGTACGATTTAGCCAGGTTAAAGTATATTTGGAACGTCAACCCACCATCAGGGTGTTTCTAGCTTCTATCGCCGTTCGTGATTATGTCTCTTAGTGACATACAGATGAATGAAATGTGGAGTCTCAGCAATAGGTTCCCAGTTTACTTCTAATGCGGACCCCTAAAAACCCTATACCATTTCATTTACTAGAAAAACGAAAGTTATTCTGAATTTAATTGTACAAAAAAAAATGTTTAAAAGGTTGACCATTCAATTTTTTTTAAACCAATAAAAGTGAATTTATTGTGGCCAGACACATTAAAGTACCGTGACCACCCGGTCTTACTTTAAAATAACACTGACACCGATTCTGTTGCGTCTAAAACTTAAAATAAAATCTAATTTAAAACCCCTCCGAACTGTCAAATCGCATGGACGTGTTTTTGTGAGCTCCAAAAGTTTTTAAATATTAATATTGTTAAAACAGTGCTAAGTTTGATAAAGTGTTGCGGAAGAACTCATATGACTTCGCAGTTGTGATAAGAATTGTTTGGTTTTATGTTTCATGCCAAAGTGACTCGTAATGATATGGTGTTTTGGAAAGCGATTTTTAATTTTTCACACGCTCTTCAGTAACGGTAATACAAGTGACTTACAATTTCATCTGATGCATATAAAGTGAATAAATAACAAACAAATATAATTATAACCTAGTTGCACAATTTATCGTTACATAAACTGTTATTTAAAAAAAAAACAACTGCTTGTTTAATAAAATTATCAGTCTACCCGCACACAAAATTACACTGAAGCGCCTACATAAAATGTAATGCAATACACGTCTAGATAAACTATTATACACTAAACATAAGGAGAGCTAACTAAATAAGTGGATTTTTGTTTTATTTTTTGTCATATCCTTATAACCAAGTTGCTTAGTTTCTTCTTTACTTCTTGCAATGTACCGCTACGTTCAGCGTTTATCTCCTGGATCATCATTAACTGCTTCCGACTCGGACTTATTGAAAATGTCTTCACCTAATAAAGAAGCCCTTTTGCCTGCCGCCCAAGCGGATAAAAATAAGCGCCGTCGTTTGTCCGAGGAATCACATGATGAACTAACCGCCTTTAGAATCGAAATGAAGGAATTTATGCAATCCTTGTCAGACAATATAAATCTGCGTATGGACTCGTTCGAAAGGAAACTATCTGTGGTGGAAACTAATGTCGAAGCGATTACAAATACCAACAAAGACATTGAAGCCTCAATTAATTTCGTGTCCGAACAAATTTCAGCAGTGGAAATAAAAATTTCTAAGCTAGAAGAGGACCGTAAAACGCTGGCTGTACAGATGTCGTCGTTGGAGGATAAGTGTGAAGAACTGCAGCGATATCTGACTAAAACGTGCATCGAAATAAGAAATGTTCCCAAAAACAACGTTGAAGGCAAAGCTCACTTATACGAGATGGTCAGAAGTTTGTGTACCAGCCTGAAAGTTTCTAACAACAACACTGACATACGTGATGTGTATCTTGTACCTAATAAGAAAAATAGAGATACGTGTACCGTGATTGTGGATTTTTCAAACACTCTTCTTAAAGCTGCAATCCTCGATGCTGTCAAGAAATATAAAAAAGAAAATCGCCCAAGCCAGATTACTTCCCAAGTCCTTGGCTGTCGAGCCCCCTTCTCTGGAATTTTTGTTTCGGAGCACCTAACACCTAAGGGAAGACGACTTTATGCACTAGCTCGGGATTTCGCCAAACGCGAAAATTATGATTACTGCTGGTCAACAAACGGTCGAGTATTTCTACGTCCGAGAGAAGGACAACCTCACATTGTACTACGAAATGAAGCACACCTCGATAATTTAAAAATGTCTAAATGACTATTTTTCTATGTTTATGTAACCTATATCTCAATAACTTTTTATGTAACTTACCCTAACCCATGTAAAAATAATTGTTACCTATTTACAAATATTATTATACATTTTAAACACTACACAATTCTAAACATACTATATCCGAACGCGCAATTATATTTATCAATAATTATAATTATTTTTTATGTAACTTACCCTAACCCATGTAAAAATAATTGTTACCTATTTACAAATATTATTATACATTTTAAACACTACACAATTCTAAACATACTATATTCGAACGCGCAATTATATTTATCAATAATTAGAACAATTCTACACTTTCGATACACCATTTCTTCTTATTTGCAGATTTCTCTTATATATACACGCTACATACACATTTTGATGAGTCTCATTATATTTATTTCAAATTTTTATTATGGATAAACAACTATTAAATATTTCTGACGATCTTGATAATGCTGCCATTTCTGTTGTCCACTGTTGCACTCCCGAAGACTGCAATAGGCATTTACAGAGCAACGGATCTCGTGATAATATGTCTAGTAACTTCAAAATTTTGCACCTAAACATCCGAAGCATCACTCGTAATTTTTCAGAATTTCAAGTACTATTAAAGAGAATAAACGTCTATTGCGACATTATTGTACTCACCGAGTGTTGGTTGAATAAATCTCACTCTGTTCCAATCCTCGATGGGTATAATCGTCATCAGTCTCAATGTCGCAATCAGAATGACGGAATAGTAATTTTTGTAAAGAGTTGCATCAAATATACCATTGAAGAACCCAACTTTGCTGAAGCCAATTGTTTGATTCTAAAACAATCCAATGAGCTAGCGCTCGTCGCACTTTATCGCTCACCCTCTTTTAGAGATCCTAGGTCTTTCTTTTCTGACCTTGACACAAATCTAACAAAACTTCAACCCTTTAAAACGACAACTGTAATAGGGGACATTAACATTAATATAGCTTATCAGAATACCGACCCTTTTTCTGATGAATATTTGAACTTGATGACTTCGCATGCCCTGTTACCAGCTTTTAATTTTCCCACCCGAGGACCCAGTTGTTTAGACCATGTATTTTTAAAGACACGCTCAAGTGCCACATCTATCCTTATCAACTCTTCAATCACTGACCATCTCCCCATATTATTGCAATGCGGTCAGAAACCAAAAGTTGATTCAAAAGCCTCTCGCACACTTAAAAATACTGACGTTGGGGCGGTTGCTTTGGAACTGGAAAACACTGACTTCTTAGCAGTAACAAACTCTTCCAATCCAGATGTTGCGGTAAATCTGCTGACAGATATACTACGAACTGCAGTTGTTAGTAATACTTCATATCGAAAAGTTTCCCGTAGATTAACACCTTTGAAGCCTTGGATAACACCTGGTCTGTTGCGCTGTTCTGCACATCGTGACAGACTACACAACAAATTAAAAGGAGATCCTACCAATGAAACACTTAAAACTACTTACCAGCGTTATAGGAACTTTCTTAATAATTTAATCAAAAATTTACGTCGTGAATATCACCAAAAGCAATTGCAGCGATCCAAAGGTAATTTAAGGGCCACCTGGAATGTCATTAAGGAAGTTTCCAATCTGCAAACCACCTCATCACCGCCAGAAGAACTATTATATATCACTTCTGACTCCCAGACATCGGTTAATGTGGTCAACAACTATTTCGCTACTATAGGGGAAGAGCTAGCTACTTCTATCATACAAAAGAATATTAACACTCCTATAATTACATGTCATGACTCACAGTCTTCAAATTGTGTTAAGCCTCTTAACAGTATGGCACTTTGGGAAACTGACACAACTGAAATTGTTAAAGTCATAATGGGCCTTCGTGGTGACGCTGCAAGTGGCTGGGATGGTGTTTCTGCGCAAGTCTTTAAAGCAGCTCACAAAACTTTGTCTCCAATTATAGCCCGTATCATCAACTTGTGCTTTGTAAAAGGTATTTTTCCTGCTGCACTGAAAATTGCAGTTGTGCATCCCGTTTATAAGAATGGTGATAGGGACAGTGTTAATAGCTATAGACCAATCTCGGTTCTTTCAACATTGTCAAAGATATTCGAAAAGGTCCTGAATTCAAGATTAATTAGTTTTCTTGACAAATATAATATAATTTCTGACAATCAATACGGTTTTCGACAGGGTAAATCTACTGAGGATGCAGTTACGGAACTTACAAAAGTAATAGTACAAAATTTAGATAATAACTTTAAAACTGCTGGGATATTCTTAGATTTATCAAAAGCTTTTGACACTGTCTCTATCCCAATTCTCTTACAAAAGATCGAGAATATTGGAATACGTGGATTGGTCTACTCGTTATTTCAGAGCTATCTAACGGGACGCACGCAACGAGTATTCATAAAGGGGTATGTCAGCCAAGATGCAGAAGTATCCTACGGCGTGCCGCAAGGTAGCATACTCGGCCCGACCTTATTTCTCGTTTATGTTAATGGCCTTTGCAGTTTTAACGCAGCTAATACCAAAGTAATTTCCTATGCTGACGATACGGTTCTTCTTATTAAGGGTGCCACTTGGACCTCAGTGCAAGAAAATTCAGAGGAATCTCTGAAGGCTGTCCTGAGTTGGTTAGATAACAATCTCTTAACTCTAAATCTTGCAAAAACTAAATTCCTTACCTTTAGCACAAACCTTAGATCACAGCCCTCTCCTGATTTTGGAATTAAAGCTCACAACTGCACTGATATCTGTACTTGTACCAACATCATGAAATCCGAATCTGCTAAGTATTTAGGAGTAACATTGGACCATACTTTGAATTGGTCTCAGCATGTTGCTATTACATCGGCAAGAATACGTAAATTGGCTTATATTTTTAGAACCATGCGATCATTTACAGATTTACCAATTATGAAAATGGTTTACTACGCCTTGGCTCAATCTATACTTAATTATTGTATTGTACCTTGGGGTAGCTGTGGTAAGAGTCTTTTACTTAAATTGGAACGTGCTCAGAGGTTAATCTTAAAAGTGATTTTTTCCAAACCCTTTAGATTTCCCACGAAAGATCTTTATAATATAGCCAAAATTTTAACTGTTCGTCAATTATTTATCTTAAAAACGATTCTTCGTAAGCATTCCGAACTAACATACAAACCAGACGTACCAAACCAGCGCACATCCTATCGGGTCTGTGATCTTACTAAACATCGCACCTCACTTGCAAGTCGACAGTTCTATTGCCTTGGCCCCCAACTATATAATAAAGTAAATCGCATTCTGAACATATTCCAATTGACTAAAAAATCTGCCAAAAAACAATTAATCCTTTGGTTGATAGGACTTGACTATGAAGAAACTGAACTTCTTCTAGCCAATTTTAAATAAGAAGCTCATATGCATAAAATACTTCACGCACGCGTTTTCGTTTTTACGCAAACATCACATACACACAAACACACCCACACTCCACAAACTCACGCTGTACACTTATCTTTCACCTGCATGCTTTTTATAAAGAATAACTTTTCTGTTTACTTACCTGACTTATTGTGTAGTTCTCTTCAGTATATATAATAATTGTATCATCTCATTGTATTCATATCTACTTAATATCTTTATGTTATTGTACCTAATTTAAAAACCATCACTGGATGTATACACCTACTTGTGAAGGGCAATAATGATTGCGATACAGTTCATACTAGTGCAGTCATTATTGTGCTCAATTATTTTTAAGGTTACTTTGAAAATGTATCAAATAAATAAATAAAAATAAAATAAAATTTAAGATACAAGTATTAAAAATACAAGTGTCACCATCCCATTTCCTCCCCAGGGTGATGTAAAAGCTAGCTTAGGGATAATGTACACAGATCATCTTCTGTGAGGGATGGAAAACTCTAAAATAAATTAAAAAAAAACAAACAAACAAACAAACCATGTCTAGTCAGCGCGGCATAGTAGAACAATATCTATCCCAAAGTGGAGGAAGCCTGTGCTCAACAGTGGGATGTTAGTGGGCTGAAGAGGGATGGTGTATTTTTGTTTAATGTTATGTGTACCTACACATTTAAATTAATTTAATCTTTACTCTCTAATAAGATAAATACTTTTTATAATAAAACTAGCTGACCCGGCAAACGTTGTTTTGCCGTACTAAAAAAAAAGTTTGAAAAATAGATGTTGGCTGATTCTCAGACCTACTGAATATGTATGCAAAATTTGAGAAGAATCGGTCAAGCCATATCGGAGGAGTACGGTAACTAACACTGTGACACGTGAATCTAATATATAAAATTTACGTGTCACAGTGTTAGTTACCGTACTCCTCCGAAACGGCTTGACCGATTTTTATGAAATTTTACATGCATATTCAGTAGGTCTGAGAATCGGCCAACATCTATATTTGAAACCTTTTTTTTAGTATGGCAAAACAACGTTTGCCGGGTCAGCTAGTTTTATATATTAGATAGTATTGTTATCATTATCAAAATATGTTATTGCCACTATTAATATTTTTATGTTTTAGTTAAATTAGGTTAAGTTGTACCTGTAGAATCAGTACCTACAATGGTACCGATGCGACGAAATTCTCTTAACTTTTCAATGTTTAAACTTTATTCTGTTGCATTAAGAGTTTGTTTAAATTTTTTTGAAAGAATCTTTTTGAGAGTTGATTGAAGTGCAAAAAGATAAAGTTTTTAGTAAGTTTAAGGGATTGTGTTATTGCCGAATAGCCCACTGACATCTTTATCACGATGTTTGAATAGTTTTGTTGTATATACTGTTTATTATAAGTGGTTTACTGATAAAACTATCTTAAGGGCACGTGATTCTAATTTAATTATATATTTTGTATGATTAAAAAAGTAAACGTACGTTATACTGAAAGTAATTTAACCATTATCCGTTTTATAGCCATTTTACAAAAGTAAATTAAGAATTATGAGGTTTTGTTTCTATATTCAGGTAATTAATATTTTCTGCATTTCGAAGCGTTAGGAACATCAAACACACTGCCTAGGCATAGTTTACGATTGTAAAATTAGAAAATTAAGAAAATTATTTATAGCAATATGGCCGTCTCTGATAACTAAACTAATAACTAATATTTGCAGGCATGAAACCAAAATACGTAATAAATTAGCTTAGAAAAAGTTAATTTAAATTAGCCTTACCACTAATTATAGTTGCAACATTAAATAAAACAAATTACTCATTAGAAAAAAATCCCCGAAGCTAAAAAGTCATAAAACCTTTTTAGCGACATTAAAAAAAAGCGGAACGAAAATTTTTTTCGCGCCAAATTTTATGGGTTATAGAAACAAATTAGTGCAACAGTTATATGGAAAAAAAGAAAGAAATTTATTACTTTCTGTGATAATAAAATTTATTATCTTAACATCTTAAATGCTGTTTGTGAAATACTGCTTACTACCGGACAGATAAGTCGTTAAGATATTGCTAAAGAGGGCGATTGGAAATTAATTGTAGTTTTTTGCTAACTGCGCTAATAGAAGGTTCTATTAAAGTGGGTCCTCAAATTAGGATTACATTGGTACCGATTCGACTTAACTAAATCTGATAGATTAAACTAAATTTAACTAAAAATAAACCAAAATTTATTCTTCATAACATCAGTTGGCATAAATCTATCTTTATCTACAATTAATAAAGAGATGTAGGTTGTAAGATGTACGTAGGGGGTAGGTAATCTATGAAAGTAGAGGTCTGATCCTTAATTTTCATTTAGTAATAGCTATTAGAAAGCTACAGTCTCCGAGAGTGATAAATTAGCATAAGAAGATTAAGAAGTCGCGAGAAACGATTATGTCCCGGGAATCCAGAAAGATATAATATTATTATGATATAGTTTAGTTTGGTTTATGGCGAAGATAATGTAAATATTAGTTAGATGTTTATAAGTGACCTTTCGAGGGTGACAATGGTGTCGATTCTGTGTCCAAGAACGTAACTAAACTTAACTAAAAATTGATTTATTCCTGTCAAATCTCACTTTCTTATTCTGAAAGTCACAACTTCACTTAAATTAAGTTTGACAGGACCAAAATTAGTCAATCTATACAATTTAGTGATAATGCTATTCTGGTGTACATCATAAATGTCAAAAATTCACTTAATTTAGTGAGTTCTCGACTTATTTAGTCGGGATATGAGTAGGTGCCGACTTAAATTCACTAAATTTTATCATGGCTTTTTGAACATTAAAAATTGATTTTCTGATTAAATATTGAATAATAAATGTTTGTTAGCAAATAAAAAATATTTATAAATTAAAATTATACTTGATAAATTAAATATTGGCGCCAAAATTGAGGTTAAACAAAGCGCGAAAAACAGACGAATCACAGTCAAGTGCGGAGATTCGTAGAACTAATTATTTAGGTATTTCTTTGTTTACTTAATTTTTGTCGAAATAGTTTTGTAATTTACATACATAATATAATACGTATTTTTACTTAGCCATAGAATTCTAAGACATCATATATTATGTAAGTATACAAGTTATCGTAAAAATATTATAAACATATATAATTTAATACAAAGTGAACGATTTTGAGGTTAATGGCGTCTAATGATAAATATAACTTTTTTCCAGGTCATGCAGGGGAAAATAAATATCCAGTTGGTGGCCTAATGGAAAATTGTGGTCCAGTACCTATAAATGCAGTTGCTACCAATTATATTAAGTGAACTACAGGAAAAATCTAGAAATCTTTGGAACCATAGTTTGGAACATTGAAACTAGTGATAAAAAATGTGTATTTGTGTGTGTCTGCCTAAAGTTATGTAAATATCATTAAATAGTAGAAATAATAATTGTAGCCAGTCTTAAAACTATACCTACCAAATGGTGCTACTTGATCTGTGATACTTAATAAGGTTTCTAACAGTTTGTCTCTAGAACAGTGAGCTATATTTTTTATCAGTAGGTTTCTAAATTTATTATTAAAAATAACTAATGAAGAAATGAATAGAATCAGCCAAGCCAAGCCAGAGAGTTCAGTGGACCAACATTTATTTATATGTACTCGGAAAACATTCAGATTTATTTAGTAAAACATGTATTTAAACAAATATTGCATTTTTATTTGTATAATAAGTAAGTACATATTAAGCCTCTTACTATATCAAAAAGTAATGTGTTATGCATATATGTAATTTATTGGAATTCTTAACATTCTAATAATCCATATAGATTGTTTGTAAGAATTCATAGATACATAAATACTGTTTTGTAGCTTATAGCTAGATCAGAATACATAACACATAGGCTATATTATAGTAACCACTAGCAGGCTTAGCTAAGTTAGAAATAAAGTATATAATTTATTGGAATTCTTAACATTCTATTAATCTAAATATGTTTGTAAGAATTCATGGATATATGTTGCCCTTAAGAAAAGACTATGATGAATTAATTACTGTTGTGTAGCTTATAGATCAGAATACTTAACATATACAACTACATACTGAACATAACACACTTTTATAAGTTATAAATAAAAGTATAAATAAATTATTAGGTTCATTTAATATCTCTTGCATAATTATACACCACATGATATCACAAATTTTTATAAATACAGATTTTCATGTTTCCATAAATACACTTTTTGGCTTTTGTCATTGTTATCTTGATAATTATGAGTTTCCGTCATCAGTTTATGGTAGATGAGAAGTAAATATTTGCTTATAAGCATATTTTTCCTTAGTTGCTGTAATTATTTACACTAAACACCTATTAAAATAAATAATTAACGAATTTAATTGTTTGTTTTTTGTATAAAGTAATCAAGGAAAGTAATATAGGCATACCACAGAGTAAAAGTAGTGCTAATCACTCCACAGATAACCTAAAAGATTTGATGCTCACTATGCTCATATCTAAGATGAGAAATACACTGAAATAAGGCCGCCAACTAATTAAATTATTAATAAATGTTCATAACAATGATGCAGAAATAGTTGTAAATATTTATAAATACCTATATTGCTCAAATAACGTTTGAAAAGGAATTTTATATTAGTTATTTTTTTATTCATTCATTCATTCGTTCACTATAAAAGGCATTTTTGTCTGTTAGTGGGCAGCTTTAAATGATTATGTCAAAATCAAATAAGTGCTGTCAACTAAAATATTAAGTTTAATTTCTGTTTGAAACAGAATAGGTTTATCACTAAAACCAAACTAAAAATAGTTTATTTATGGTTAAGTTTAGTGAAGTTGGACTTGCACTGGAATCGACACCATTATCATTTGTGATAAAATCCTCTTTTCTTGAAATAAAGATTTTAAAAAAAAAGTGAAATGACCCGCAAAAGGCATAAGCCACAGCCACAGAATACCGGCACGGGCTTCTTAAAAAAGTACAACATGTATAGCGAAATTAAATATTGTTTGTGGCCACACAAGTGAAGTCATAAAACATTTTGAGAGGAGGGCGGAGCCCTAGAGTTCGGCCCACAGAGGCGCCAATATAAATGATATATTATACCAAAGTTATTTTAACATTCAAACTATTTGTAAGCCATCGAAGAAAATGGCGAATTCAGCTTTACTTTATTTTTCATTTTTTGGCATTGATATCCTTACTTTCTAACCGACTTCAAGCTGCTGGTGGCTCCGGTTTGGTCCTATTGGCACCAGATCAGGGATCTGATGGTTATCTCCTGAGAAATCGAGGAAAATGCTCAAATATCAAAGGCACAAGAAGTCGGTTCAACATTTTTTTTTAAATACTTTTATATTTCATATTAAGATTTTGTGTTATGGTTTTAGTTATAAAACTATTTATTGTAATATTACAGCCATTTTAATGATAAATACATATTATACGATTACGGATTGATTGTAATCCTTAATTATCAGTAACGTATTTATCTCCTGTAAAATTTTGATTAGAGAATATTGCCATCAGTTGATTATTGAAATGAAACCACAAAAGTTTGAATATTTCTGTCTTTAGTAGCAACATCTGGGATAGATAGAATATTGAAAATGGTCTCAAAACAACTATCAAAATTGATATATACCATCTTATTTCATTTTTCTAATTTATTTTAGATATTTAAGGTTTTAAATAGGGGTCTGAATGTTTCTCACATCCAAATTTTTCCGAAACTGAAAACAGTCAAGTCAGAACCAGTAACGGGTAAAAGTCGAGTGAAGTATAAATTGCACCCCTTCTCAAGAGGGTTGTATGTTAGAGCAGTTCGACAAAGGGATGCGCACGAGTGCGCCATATGTCGCGTGCTAGTTAGGGGTGCCACTACATTTTTTTTTATCTTAATATTTTGATGCACCTTCTGGTATAGTAATGTGAAGGCACAGGCAACTACTAACAAAATTTTTTTTTTTTATAAAAGGATCTAAGGCTTTATGGTTTTTATAGTTACATTCAAATCTAAATAGTTCAGTGCCAGAGGGTTAAACTACGTCTATAGACTATGAAAACCGTTGTATACCAGGCGACTTTGTACGCGTGAGGTTTAAAATATTTTTCCCTTTTGGCCACATTTTTCATTGATGTTTCGCTCCCATTAACCACAGCCTTCCTCAATAAATGTACTATCTAATACTAAAAGAATTTTTTAAATCAGACCAGTAATTCTTGAGATTAGCGCGTTCCAACAAACAAAATCTTCAGCTTTATATTATTAGTATAGACGGATAGACGTTTCCACGTTACAGGAAGTTCTCTGAAAATAGAAAATATACTTAGACAAATTAATTACAAAAATACTTTTTTATTTGTTTCATGATCATTATGAATTGTTTAACTTACAAATTATGGACTTAGCGGTGCTTAACCAATGCCTAGGCTGAATGAAGATGGCATTGACTTATCAAAAATTAAAAAAGTTTTCGTAATGATTTGAAAATCGAAACATCTAGATTCTTCTACAAAGAGCAGACCCTTTTATAGAAGAATCTAGAAGTTTCTCTTTCTACAAAGAGGTCTGAGTTACCAACGTAATTTTTGAAATTCGCGTGTGACCACAGAGTAATGAATAGACAAAACTTATACATAATAGCGTCATTTTGAAAAACGGATCGCGGGTAATTTTCGAAACCTCAAGCAACATATGGTGACGGCAGACGCCATTCGAAGCCAACTGTTATATAACCTTTCTCTTTTCTATAAATAATATTTACTATATAAAAGAAAGAGACAAAACTAGTCTTCATTAGTCAGTAGTAATACTATTTGTGTCGCAAAAAAGGCTATTGTTTGACGTATACACGTGCGAAGACCGGAAGTAAGGTAGGCTTTGACGCGAATTTGAGCATAATAAGAAAATTCGAAATACTAAACAAACAGGATATTAATACGATAATCGGTTTTGAATACAGCATATGGATTATGGGCCAACATTTTTGGGGTTAAAATAAGATTGTTGATAATTGTGTTAAAAAAAAATACAGAATGAATTGTTTCCTTCTTGTGTTTTCGAGTAGTTACATTTATATGAATTTTGAAAAAAAATCTGTAAAGGATGTAAATATATCAAGGCAATGGCTTTATAATCTAAACGGGAACCTTTTTAAAGTGAGTTAATTGCAACAAAATACGTCTATTGCAAAAGTATGGAGGGTATTTATTTCTTTCATCTCTCTATTTAGAAGAAATTGGGTATGTGACAACAAGTTCTATCCTAGTCTATCTAGGCTACTCGTCTCCGTTACTCGGTACCTTCTTCTACTTATTATGGTTATAGGCCCCATAGTAATAATTTACCCACTGCTTCTAGACTAACTTCCTTGGATGATTAGTGAAAAATGGGGTAAGTTATTGTCATTAATCCCTTATAAGTACAGTTGCAACTTTAAAAGGTCTTTAAGTTGATGAAAATCACACTCCAACATTCCGTTACACATTAGATAAAAGGCAAAGAAAATAAAATTTAAACGTCCCAAAAACCAAGACCCAGTTCTAAAATTAAATAAAAAAAACAAAATCATATAAATAATAGCTATTCCATATTCAAAATACATAATGATCAATTCGATTGTTGATCCATAACCAATCAAACATAATAATTTGAAAATAGAAATCTATAATTATTTTAACCCTTGAATGGTAACGTCAACCTCTGAATCCTACTGTGCACGTGACTAACTTAATAAAAAAAAAATTTTTTTTAATAATCTTTGGTCTCTAATTGATGACGTTTGTTCAATTTTGTGACGTAATAGGCTACTGAGGTTCTTTTATTTGACCGTTACAAGATTAGCGTTTTTGACCTTAATTTTATTAAGAGGTGGTCTTTTTAAGAAAATGATGGATAAAGTCCATATGGGTAACAACAAAAAGCCTGAAAATTGTTCAAATATCGAATAGAATGACTGTGTCACCTGATAAATCTGTGTTTATAGATCTTTATTATTACCTCAAGAACATTAAAATCTAATTTAAACTTTCTTACACTTAGTTATATTTTTTACTTTATAAAGGATTTTGATGCATTTTTAACACAAATTTGATACGGAGTATAAAAAAGATTTAAAAGTATTTAGTTACCTACCAATTTATCATAAATAAAATATATTAAAATAAGTAATTATCTAGAACTCTAGGAAACAAAGATACAAAACTAAGTTTATCTACTTTTAACAAAAAAGGTATAGCGATTACTTAAAATTACAATAGTTTAATAGCTAAAGGGCAACTTAACGTCTTTTAAACGACGCAATAAACTTTAGAGAAAGCTAAGTCTATAATTTAAAAACTAACATCATACCATAGATATAAAAAAAGAAAAAAAAAGTAATCGGAAGGGTTCAAAGTGCCGATGTGGCTAAATAGTGTATCGTTATAAATCGAAGCGCGAACTAAGTATAGTTGACTAAATGAAAACTTAACCCTATAACAAGCAAGTTTTTAACAAGGCATTTATACTTTTATACTAATAAGATTTATTTATATATATAAAGATTATAAAGCTGAAGAGTTTGTTTGTTTTGACGCGCTAATCTCAGCAACCACTGCACACTGGTCCGATAAAATTTTTTTTTACTGTTTTGGATAGTAGGTACATTTATCGAAGAAGGCTATGAGCTATTTAACATCACGCTGAGACCATTATAAGCGAAGCATCTATGAAAAATGTTGCAAAAACGAGGAGAAATTTCGAACCACTTGCGTACGAAGTCGCGGGCATCAGGTAGTTAATAATAATGGTGTTATATTACAAGAGATTTCTAACCAGATTTATTTCGAACAGCTTTTATAGTTTTAATTAGTTTGCGTTGCACTACTTTGCTTACTATTCCGCAACTTAAATATAAATATTAATGGATATTTCACACAACGACCTCTGGTTCCAAAGTAAGCTATATTGATATGCCTGTGTTACGGGTACCAGAAGACGGATAGGCTACATATTCAAATTTTCTTTTGTAAATACATTCTTATAATACATAGCTGTTGCCCGCGACTCCATGCGCGTGAAATTTAAAAAAAAATCCCCATTTTGCACATTTTTCACTACTGCTTCGCTTCTACTGGTCGCAGCGTGATGTTATACAGCCTAATACCTTCTTCGATAAATGTCCTATCTAACACTAAAATAATTTTTCAAATCGGACTTGTAGTTCCTGAGATTAGCGCGTTCAAACAAACAAACAAACAAACTTTTCAGATTTATGATATTAGTATAGATAGTAAACATCCAGAGGCAGTACATACATTTGTATGACAATTATAAATATCACACAAATGATTATCTCAAGCGGGAATCGAACCCGTAAACTCATGAACATAAGCCAATCACTTGATTTTAAATTGCAAATTTTGGATTAGCTGCTCAGTTTTACACGCATTTCTCGTCATTTATCTGCTCCTAAGACTAAATATTCTAATGTAGGGATAATGTAAGATTAAGTAACATTAATATTATTAAAGAGTTTAGATTTTTGCAATAAAAATTTTAGCTAGATCGAGAATTTGAACCAATTGGACTTTTCTAAGACTGACTTAAGTCACATTCAAAATAGAATGTAATAAATATTCAAAAATAGAGTTATTCATAAACCCTCCTTAAGTGGAGGAGGCCCATGCCCCCATCAGTGGGACGTTAATGGGCTCAAGAGAGAGAGAAAGAGAGAGAGGGAGTTATTTCAATCTTTCACCTCTGTTTGCCTATACTAAGAATTACAATCTTGACGTTAAAGACGCCGACTTGCGTAAGAAAAAAATACTAGCACATATTTATTTAATAGGAACTTTAAAAGTAAAAAATCATTGTTAACTCTCTCGAATGATTGCCCTCAAAGTGGATGAAGTCATTTAGAAGCAAAAATCCCATGTTTGTTTAGCATTAATATTATAATAGGGGACTAAACGACCTGCCGACAATAAATAAAGGGTTGACTCTCAATCTATTAGGCCAACATGCCAACATATGGGTGCATTTGGTCAAATATTTGGTTGATACATTTTTGATTGAGTAAATAAATAAATTTATGTGATGCAAAATGTTTTTTTTTTCTTTGGGTCGAAACAAGATAATTATTATTATATATTTACTAAAAGTCTTGAAGCCACTGGAGATGCGGTTTATCTGAATTTTGTCTAAAACTTTTTTAATAAAATGTGTGTCAGAGACACTTTCTATATTCTGTATATTTACGCCAAAAGAAGTATCTACAACACATACAAAGTTAAAATTTAGTAAAAATTAAAAGGGCGCCAAAATCCATCAATTTCTTTGCCACGGTAGCGCGACTTCCCGCGGTGTGGCCAGCGTGCTACCGCAAACGTATCGTTACCAGCAAAAAAAATCTGCGATTGATTTGCGAAAAAAATGTCGGACCTTCGCTTTCATTTGATTTTCTACGCCCACTCAGTGGTCTTATGATGACGTGTTTGTAAAAAAAAGATTGATGTATTTCTCTGAATTGCCAGAGAACAATTTGATAATACTATACAAAATTTACCTAAAATATCAAATCGGTCTTTTCGCTCATAATCATAAAACACTTATCTTTTCGTCTCTAGAAATTCTACACTCTTTGCAGAATGGTTGTGATCAGTGCTATAAAAATATATGACACATTTGACAATATTGACGGTTTCGCGCCATTCCGGTCCTTTTCTTTCGCTATTTTGATCTCTATTGGTGCATTCACGAACCGGACCATACAGACATAATGCCAGAAAAAAAAATGCTTATTAGGCACGACAGCAAAAAGATAAATATTGTGTAAATTATTGCAGTTGCGATATTACACTTGTATAACGACTAAGTTTATCATTGAAATGCGCTTGTAATGATTGTAACACATAAAACTGATGACTTAATCAAGCATTTCCATGGAATTTTGACTCATGAAAATGACACCTAACAAGCTTAATTATGGGTCATTTGACAATTTCTTTTTGTTATTTTTACGTATTATTTACTTTTTTGGCTAAGATTAAAGTGGATAATATGTTCGTTATCTTGACTAACATTACAAATATGCGAAAGTTACTTTTCCTGTCCGTCCATTTTCACGCCAAAATTACTGAACCACTTTAAAGGAAATTTGGTAGACTAAAAGTCTGAGGAATGAGATAGCTAATAAGTCACTTTTAATGTCAAAAAGGATGTATGTAGAATCCAAAATCTATATGTATAAGCTAAATGGCGGGCAACAGCTAGATTAGATAAACTGGAAATAAATTTGAAGTTAAGCACACATGGCCTGTATTATTAGGTAGGTATGTACTTTTAATATCTTTTAGCAAAATCCATATTTAAAATCTGTGATCTAATATTAATTTGGTGTAAATTATTATTATATTTTCTAATATTTGCTTTTAAACATCTGGCTAAAATTTAAAACAGAAAAACGAGTGTAAATCTGTAAAAAGTGGTTTTATTTGAGTTGATGTAAATTTTTATTAGGTACTTAAATAAAAAAAACTAGCGTCGTGATTGACCGATACAACAATTTAGAGCATGGTAGTGTATTAAAATAATTTGCTCAGTTCAAAAACTAAAAAACACGTTTCAAAATTCTGAATATCTTTTTAAATAATTGCATCGTCATCGGTCCTTGATATATGTACTTATATGCAAAATTTCAAATTAATCCGACTATCGCAAAAGGGTGAAAATCACGTTGATAAATTCCATTACATAGATTAATACATTGATAGATGCATACCGAACTTATAAAAGCGTGTTAAAAATACCTTCATAGGTGGTTCTCGTCTCGTCACAACATTAATAGAATCCCACTATAAAATAAGTCAATTAACAAAAAGTTTTTAATCAATTTGATTAAAAAACCTTTTTACATTGGCAACCGCGAATAATGACACCACGGGAAGCTAGCGCTCTTTTTGAATTTCGAACAATGGCATCCAGCGGTTCGCGCCCAAAGAATGACATTTGAAGATAAATAAAAAAAAAAAGAATTTTTGCTTTTATCACTGCTGATACGGGCTACTGAATTTAATAATTAATTAAGTGAGATAATAAAATTATAATGAATCACTGATACAAGCATTAGAGTTTTATACAACGTAGTGCAGCGTGTTTATAATTAAGTAGAGCCACAGAAGTAAGTACCTATATTTGTCTATATAGATCCAAGGGAGCCGCTGTATTCAAGCAATAAATTTTACATAGATAGGTGGCTATTGAAACAACTAAGTATTACTCTTTTACTATAACAGTAACTGTAACTTATTTCTCATAGAAAAAATATAAAACATAGAAAATGTAGAGTCGTTTCGTAATATATTTTTTCTGTAAATTTTTTCAGAATGATCGTGAACAGTGCTTTCAGTTTCAGTGATAGGACGCACTCCAATGAGGTTGGCAACAGTCTGTCGAAGTGGTGGAGCCTTCTGGGAGAAATACTGAGGGACCATTCAGGCACTAACCAGCAAAATTGTCGTACTTCTGGGGCATTGGATTGGATTATTATTATTTTTATATAATTCGTCTCTACTAAAACACAACCTGGTGCCTCTTTTTTGTGTTATGTATTTGATCTCGCTATCCAGAGAATTTCGTATTAACGTAATTATTTTTCTCATATTTTATTACAAGCTGTTACCCGCGACTTCGTACGCGTGGAATTCAGAAAATGATCTCCATTTTGACAGCATTTTCACGGATACTTCGCTCTTATTGGCTGCAGCGTGATGTTAGCCTATAGCCTTTCTCGATAAATATACTAGCGAACACTGAAAGAATTTTTCTAATCGGACCAAGTGGTTCCTTACATTATCGCGTTCAAACAAACAAACTCTTCAGCTTTATAATATTAGTTCTGGTAAAGATACATGTACATAATAAAATCGGTATATGAAGAACTAGAAAGAAAGTAAGTCCTTATTAAAACTTTTTACCACAAATTTTAGATAATTTAGATATCTCTTTGACAATGAATTTTTGTCAAACAACTGACGTCAAAATTGTAGTCAAAATGCATTTTATTTATAAAAATAGCAAAATAAAAAATATGTAGCAGTAAATTATCCGTATTATATTGCCCAACAAAACGAAGTGTTTTGTTGGGCCAATTGTAAAAGGTAAATAATCTTATTCATAATGACTTATCGGAGCTTTAAAAGTTCGCTAAAATCGGTTCGCGAAAATTGTCAAAACTTGTTATTCATAATAGAGCTTAATAGTCTTTTTACGTTAAAACGTTTATTATCTCTCCGATAAAATCTCCGTTTAAACCTCCGATAAGTCATTATGAATAAGACCAAAAGTTATTTAGTTTAGTTAGGTAAGTAACTAAGGTTTAACTTAATTTCGTGTACTTTTGCGTTTACAGTAACCTTAAAGTTAAAAACTACGCTAATGTGCTTAGAATTTAATAAAAGTAACATTTTTTGATAACATTAATCAGATTTAGTTAATAATGACCAGGATCGTCTAGCGCCATCTAGCGTTACAAAGACTTAATAAATAATAAAAAGAATACCCTCTAGCGAAGTATAGAGGCACTATATTATAAACTATGCCATCTAGTGAGTATAGTTTGCAGTAACTAAATTACCTATTTTGTTGAGATGGCGCTGTTGCAATATTATTATTATATTTAATTATTTTTTTAGAATCCACGATGATAGAGGGTGATGGATATAAATAAACATATAATACGTAAAGTACTTTATCAAACTTTGCGCAAGATGTCCAGTTTTGATAACCATCCCAATTCCAATAACATAACCGTAGCCAATGACGAGGTAACATAATTAATAATAAGGTAATTTAAATGAAAATGTTATAGCAAAGATTCTAAAATCATTTTTTTTTATCGAGTTGTTTAGATATCTAGAGTGGATAGGCAAGAGTTGTTGAATCTTCATACGGCAAAATTAAATTTCTCTGAGGAAAATGAGCAAAGTAAACGAATGAAACAAACAATCATAAACGAAGATATGGCTGCGACAACAGGGTCTTGTGATCACCAACCAAGTCGGATATCGGAGGTAGGTAGCATTAACGATTATAAATGTACAATTCTTAGATTTCTTATTACCAACCTATATTTTTTTAAGTTGCGTTTAATAAGGCAATGTTACGCCTAGTATCACTGGGGACCACATTGATCAATTGTGATCGCTACTTTCTATAGTTCTCGGACCAAACCTGTTGCCTTGAAGAACTCTAAATACAGATACAGAAAACTAAATATTTAAGGACATTTCACACAACGTCCTCTGGTCCCAAGCTAAGCTTATATCATTTATATGCTTGTGATATGGGTACCAGAATACGTATGAATACATAAACTACTTTTCTTTTGTAAATACATACTTATAATACATAGAAACACTCAGACGCAGTACAAACATTTGTATGACTATAGAAAAATCACACAAATGATTGTCCCGAGCGGGAATCGAACCCGCGACCTCTTGATCAGCAGTCCGTTACATGAACCACTCAACCACGAGGCTTCTCGGAGTCAATGATGACTCCGAGAAGCTTGATCTTTCCCGGGTGCTCAGAGAGGAGCATCGCATATGCATTACTGAAGGACAATCAGTGACAATGTGACTATTCACATTGTCACTGATTGTCCTTAGAGTCCTCAAATGGTCCTTCAAATGGCGGAGGAAACACCTATGTGTTTCCTCCGCCATTTGGCAGAGCCATTAGCATGATTAAAACTCCGATGTCATAAACACTCGTGTGATGATTGATTAAGAATACAAGTTTAACCACTCGTTTTCTCTCTAGGGTGTTGTAGCCAGTTAAAGCATATTAAGCTGCTAATGGTACCAATTCTATAAACACAACTAAACTTAAACTAAAAAATGAAAATTAATGATGTCAATAACACAATTCGGTAATGTTTACTGAACCTTCATGAAAAGCTGTGTATTATTGACAAACCTTTTTAATTAAATATAGCTAATTAGTATGGTTGTTAATTTTTTTACTTAAGTTTAGTTGTGCATAAAGAATTGGTACCATTATCTTATGTGAGAGACAAAAATCTTGAAAGTAAATCTTCATGAGCAGAACGCTTACTCTCCAAAAATATCACTTTAAAATAAATAAATAAATATTCAAGGACATTTCATACAACGTCCTCTGGTCCCAAGCTAAGCTTATATACTTGTGTTATGCGTACCAGAATACGTATAAAATAGATAAACTAGTTTTCTTTTGTAAATATTTATATGCTTATATTAAACACCACGCCATAATAAACACCTAGTTGCAGAACATAATAATTATGTACTGCGTCTAGGTTTTAAAAACATTTGTATGACATTAACATTTTATGATTTGATATTTTTAGCACTACCCTTCAAATTTATTTATATTTGCAGGAAGCATCTTCCTCATCATATATCTTAGCCAGTGATCGGAGTATCTTCAGTGAGCAAGTAGATAGCTGGCTTCGTGGTGATACAGTTCCTGCTGAACATAGTAGGGTACAGCGTAGCAGGTATTCATAATTATCTAAACCTACCCACGCCTTTGAGAAGGTAGATTTAATTTTTGTCAAGAGTCGTAGGCATCTATTACTATTGATTTTCTTACACATTTTTACAGGCAGAGTTAATTAAAATATTATCTAAATAGTATTTAAATTCTCCGTGTGGTGACGGATTACGAATACAAGTATCACCACCCCATCTCCTCCTAAGGGTGCTGTAAAAGTCAGCTAAGGGATATTGCACACAGATAACATCCTCTGTGAGAGACGGATAACTCGAAAATAAACACTGTGCCAACACGCCTGGTGAGCGCGGCACAGTAGACCATAATCCCTTCCAAAGTGGAGGAGGCCTGTGCCCAAAAGTGGGACGCAAATGGGCTGGAGGAGGAGGAGGAAGAGTATTTAAATTAAAAAAACCTGTCAAGAGCGAGGTAAACTCGCACACTTAGGGTTTCGTAGCTACTAGACATATAAACATAAGTAACTGCATTCAAATAATCATTTAATTAAACTCAAAACAACTCACCAACTTAATTTTGTAGTTGAAATATAGGGAATCGCCTACATTTCAGCTACTTCATAAGTTGGAATTAGTATAAACACTTTTTTACTTGTGATGTGATGACAAATTATAAGTTTTTGGATTTGTCCCTATATCAGCACTATATAGAATTGATCTATGCCAAATTTCAAGGTTCTAGGGCAACGGGAAGTAACCTGTGAATTTTGATTCCCTAGCATAAGTCGAAAAATTCTTAAAAATGTTTGTAATTCGGTTATATCTTTTAAATGCGTAGAGGTAAAAGGTTGACTGTATTTTTTGCAGCAAGGGACCGCATAGATCTACATATCGTATGAGTGTCAAGTTGATACCTTCAGCCGTTGCTGAGTAAGAAAAGATTGACAGACGGACAGACAGACACCGGAGTGATCCTATAAGGGTTTGTACGAAACCCTAAAAAGAAAAAGAAAGAAATAAATAATTATTTAGTCACAGATATTAATTATATAGTCACTGAATAAAGTAGCCATAGACTATATATCTGGTATATATAGTCTATGGCTACTTTATTCAGTTGACTTGAAGCCACTTACATATCTATGTGTGCGTGAAAATTTATATAATGATGTGTGTTTATGATACAGGCTATACGTCATATGAAACGTCATTACTCTATGAAGTACGATTTAGCCAGGCTAATAATTTACAATGCAATTCTACAGAGTTCCTGTTGTCCAACGTTCAACAGTGACAACAAGTTCCTTGAACCCACTTGGTGCGAACCTATGGTATATGCTGGCAATGCTGTTGCCACTTTGCAGCGTTAATAACTATTTGCAGTGGTCCTGTAGTACCAGGTTGGTATACATCTTTGCATCCTGCTCATCTACATGCAGTTAGCGCAGAACCGTGCGTTGTGGCCTTCTATGGGACAGGCCTATGTACAGCAGTGGTCGGAGAGCGGCTGATGGAAGGATAATAAAGCTCTGATATCTGTAATATAAAATATTTTATGACCTTAGCTGTTGGCCACAAATTCATACATATCAAATTTAGAAAACAAACCATTACAAAGAAACAAATTTAGCCTACACACTTCTTCTGGTCGGGTCATGGTAATACCTAGACCTGAGTGACTACCGTGGCCTGGGTAAGGCCGAACTGGAACACCATGGGGCTTAATGGGTAGTCCGGCAGCAATAGGCCGGGAGTCCCATACGAAGCCTGAAGGTTGCCCCCGAAACCGGGAATGCAAAGTGCGTAAATGCACGTAAAAAAGCACCTACATACCTCTATAATAATAGAATTATAATATTAAAAATATTTTTATGTTACCGGCTAACACTCACTTTTATAGGATGATGAGCATCGGATATGCTCGAAACCTGGGTCGACATCATCGATCCTATTAAAGTGAGTGTTAGCCGGTAACATATAAATATTTTTAAGATGACTCAAACTCACGAAAATTTCAATACTAAAATTATAATATGTAATTGTTATTACTTCCATAATAAGTTCAATAGGCATTGATGACCTATCAATGCCTATTGAACTTCAATAGGCATTGATAGGTCTCTGCTTATCCCCTTTATAATTCTTCTATATTTTTTTTATATACCCAAAATGCTCAAAAATGATAGAGGTACATTATGTTAAAGAACTTGCTCTCTATATACACAATGCGAGAATAATATAATGTAACATAGCTGGTTTTTATAACAGTTTAATAATTTTAACAAGATGGCGCTGTAAGTACTTTTCTATTTTCAGCGATGTTATTAACACGGCAGAACTTTGTCTCGCTAATTTGTCCAGGATTTATGGCCAAATTCGGAATCATATGCAAAGATTTGCTGAAGATAATTTAGCTAGAGACTTATTTGCTACACTTATGGATATTGTATTAGTGCTTTATGCAATTGGATTTCTATTTCTATCATTATATCAAGCTGCAATTTTTCGCTAATAAAAAGTCTTGTCACAATAAACCTAATGTTTTAATTGTAATGTCATTTGCTAATTTAATAGTTTTTAAAGAAGTATTATTATATTTACCACAGATAATTATTACTCACTATATTTCTAAGGTATAGTAGCGACACCTGTATAATATAGCACTAACTACTAAATATCATAACATAGTTTTGGCTTTTCGACAATAGATGACACGAAACGAAAATTCGCATGGCATGAGTGCAGTGTTTTAAAATTTTATTTTATTCCCTACATTATTCTAATGACACTTTTTGGTTTATTAAGTGCTTTCGTAACCGTTCAAAAATTATATAATTATTTTGAGTAATTTTTTCGTTACTTACTAAAGTTAAAAATAACTATTTCTGTCTTAATAAGGTTCCGTACTCCTTATCCGTACTGTCCGTGTGGTGACGGGTTAGGAATACAAGTGTCACCACCCCTTTTCCTCCCGGGGGTGCTGTATGAACCAGCTAAGGGATATTGTAAACAGATAACTTCCTCTGTGAGAGACGCCCGGTCAGCGCGGTACAGTAGACCATAATCCCTCCCAAAGTGGAGGAGGTCCGTGCCCAACAGTGGAACATTGATGAGCTGGAGAGAAAAGATTCCGTACCAAAAGGTAAAACGGGATCTTGTTACTGAGACTTCGTTGTCCGTCCGTCCGTCTGTCACCAGGCTGTAGGTATCTTTGGAACAATGATGGCTAGAGAACTGAAAACACAATTTGTGTTTTTTTTTTCAAAAAAATTGTTTAATCTCTCTGAATTGTTACAATAAGGATTTCCCTGGCCCCTACGCTAGTAACAACTGTGTTGCAGGAGCCAGTGTCCACCCCCATTAAAATAATTGTACCTACAATTTAAATTAAGATAATTGTAAAATTAAAATATAATTTTCAAATAATAAAATAAAATAATAATTTCAAATAATAGAGTAAAACAAAATAAATAAAAAATAATAATTTTTCCAAAACATAAATAAGATTACATGCAAATTATGGCTACAGTGTGTGTGTTTTGTATGTTTATGTGAGTATAGTGTGTGTGTGTGAATATATCAGTTGATGCTACAACAACTAATACACATCATCATCATTCTTGCCTTGTCCTGTTATTTGGGGTCGGGTTATATTATGACAATAACAGTAGGGAACCCTTTGTTAGAATCAAACTCGTACTTGACCAGTTTATTTTTTCAAATATTCATTAGTCCATAAAAATGCATACAAGGTCGATGAATTTAAAAATAAATACTACATCATAAAAAATCACGTACCTACAGTAATAACTACGTGTCATATAGGCCTACCTATACCTGCGGTATAAGCTGCTTATATTAATATGTTAAATTCTATAAATAAGCATAATTAATACGCTTTTATTAGTACGCTACGTATCTATCAATGTAAGAATCTATGTGACGGAATCTTTGAAAGTGATTTTCATCCACTTGCAGTTATCGGGTTGATTTGAAAATTTTCATCCATGTTAAGAACCGATGATAAAGCAATAGTGTAAATTGATACCTATTCGGGCTTTTTTTATTTAAATTTATGACGGGCTACGTGGTCAAGTGGTTCATGCAACGGACTGCCTTTTACGGGAGTTCGATTCCCACTTGGGACAATCATTTATGCGACATTTATAATTGTCATACAAATGTTTGATACGTCTAGGGTGTTTTAATAAATCATTGCGTCTAGGTGTTTCTATGTATTTTATGTATGTATTTGCAAAAGGAAAGTAGTGTATGTATTATATCCGTATTCTCGTACCAACAACACAAGCATATACCTAAGCTTAGCTTGGGATCAGACGACGTTGTGTGAAATGTCCATGAATATTTATTTATTTATTTTTCGGTTTTTAGGGTTCCGTACCCAAAGGGTAAAAACGGGACCCTATTACTGAGACTTCGCTGTCCGTCCGTCCGTCCGTCCGTCCGTCCGTCCGACCGTCCGTCCGTCCGTCCGTCTGTCACCAGGCTGTATCTCAAGAACGGTGATAGCTAGACAGTTGAAATTTTCACAGATGATGTATTTCTATTGCCGCTATAACAACAAATACTAAAAATAAAATAAAATAAATATTTAAGGGGGGCTCCCATACAACAAGCATGATTTTTTTACCGTTTCTTGCTCGATACTAATAACGTTGCCTTATGTTGCATAGATAATGGTACGGAACCCTTCGTGCGCGAGTCCGACTCGCACTTGGCCAATTTATTAGTTATTGAACTAAGAAAATTATTCATATAAATACTAGCTGACCCGGGAAACGTTGTTTAGTCATACAAATGTCAGGGGTGGACAACCCACTTAGGGGTATGAAAAATAGATGGTAGCCGATTCTCAGACTTACTGAATATGCATAAATAATTTCATAAGAATCGGTTCAGCCGTTTCGGAGGAGTATGGGAACGAACATTGTGACACGTGAATTTTATATATTAAACGTAGCCAGCAGTAATTCTCTCCTAGGTTCCAAAGTACATAGAATTTTGTAACATAGTGTGTGTTTCGCATACTTATAGACTCGGAAAACCCCTGTAATGTAAACGCGACTCCTTACATAATAATAAATAAATAAATAAATATTCATGGACATTTCACACAACGTCCTCTGGTCCCAAGCTAAGCTTATATGCTTGTGTTATGGGTACCAGAATACGGATAGAATACATATACTACTTTTCTTTTGTAAATACATACTTATAATACATAATAATAATAATAATATGGTATTTAGAAAATAATCCTCGTTTTTGCAACATTTTTCACTAATGCTTCGCTCCTATTGACGAACCTCGTGGTTGAGTGGGTCGCAGCATCGATTCCCACTCGGGACAATCATTTGTGTGATTTTTCTAATTGTCATACAAATGTTTGTTGATGTAGATGTAGATGTTGATGTAGATGCAGAATGTAAGTTAAAGACTTCTTTTTTTATCTTTTTAAAAGAGCACCTGCCCTATTATCTCTGCACCATCGTTGGTTGACTGGTAGAGAATGCCGATGGCATTAAGTCCGCCATTGTACATTATAAAAGTGCATAATGTTATAAATAAAAAAAAATTGGTCAAGTGCGAGTCGGACTCGCGCACGAAGGGTTCCGTACCATTATCTATGCAACATAAGGCAACGTTATTAGTATCGAGCAAGAAACGGTACAAAAATCATGTTTGTTGTATGGGAGCCCCCCTTAAATATTTATTTTATTTTATTTTTAGTATTTGTTGTTATAGCGGCAATAGAAATACATCATCTGTGAAAATTTCAACTCTCTAGCTATCACCGTTCTTGAGATACAGCCTGGTGACAGACGGACGGACGGACAGCGAAGTCTCAGTAATAGGGTCCCGTTTTTACGCTTTAGGTACGGAACCCTAAAAATAAATGTTTGTACTGCGTAGTATATATGTAGTATATCCGTATTCTGGTACCCATAACACAAGCATATAAGCTTAGCTTGAGACCAGAGGACGCTGTGTGAAATGTCTATAAAAATATTTATTTATTATTCGCATCGTGATGTTATATAGCCTTCCTCGATAAATGTACTATCCAACACTGAAAGAATTGTTCAAATCGGACCAGCAGTTCCTGAGATTAGCGCGTTTAAACAAACAAACAAACTCTTCAAGCATTATAATATTAGTATAGATTACTGTGATATATTGCTATAATTATTAAGAATTCAATTTTAGTTAGTGTTAGTCTTGAGTACGCTAAAACTCCAGAACGGCTGTGCCAATTATAATTAAATTTGCGGGGCACACCTAGTGTTTAGTCTAATATCATTGAAGTGCGTAATGGATAACGTGAATCGAACCCATTGCAGTTTATGCAGTAGTCAGTTAGCTTGATAATGATGACAGTAATATAGGTTATCCAAACTGACTAAATAAACTAATTCTTGATAACGCTGATTAATAATGATGCAAATGTCTGAAGAATTGCATACGAAATTCCTAAAAAATGACACATAATAATTACTTAAACTGATGATTTTAATAGTATGTAGGTGACGCTGTCCGTGTAGTGACGGATTAAGAATATAAGTATCACCATCCCATTTCATCCCTGGGGGACCTAATGTTTCTCCCTCTGGGCTGAGCTCCATGTAATGGGGCCACGGGTCACCCCTTGCCGGGTCATGGTCAGGCTCGGGGCAAGGGTGCTGTAAGAGCCAACTAAGGGATATTGTTCACAGATAAAATCAAGATATTTTCTGTGTACAATATTCTTTAGCTGGCTTTTACAGCACCCTGAGGAGGAGATAGTTTGTGATACTTGTATTCTTAAGCCGTCAAATATTATTGCAAGGAGTATTGTTTGTCGGCAACAATACTCCTTGCAATAATATTTGCCTTAATAAGGCATCAAACTCAGGACATACTTAGAAGCTTAGAAGCAGGCTACTTATTGAATCACGATTCTTTAAGAGGGTACTGCAGCAAGCCATGCTCTATACAAAAATATGGACATCGTACTTAGCTGTTTTCTACGTGGTTATTGCCTCTACAACAACGAATTTTGCTTGCGATATCTAGGTCTTATATATCTATGCTTCCGTTATTTTCTTTTTTTCCTTATTTTAAATCTAAGAAAACACGGAGTACGAAACATCTTTTTTGTAGGTATAATCTGGCTGATCATAAAGTTGTCCTTTTTGGCGCGGTGTTCAGGAATAGGGACAGCAATATTTAACACAATTACCTAAATGTTGATTTTCTCGGCTCTATAGTCCGCTCTTTCTTAAATATGACGCAGCGTAACTTGTAGGTCACCCTACATTACTACTCAAGGCCAGATTTGCATGAATAAGTACCGCAAACAAAATACCAAACGATTTTCATAATAATATGCAGCGCTGAAATATTTTGTGAATTACTCAGAGTGCTCGTAACTGAATAAACATGATGGTAACGAAGGCTTTATCTTTAGGGTTGTCACAACTATTACAAAAAATATTCTGAGAATATCTATACCCATACTTATACTTATTACCTACTTATATTACTTACTAGCTGTTGCCCGCGACTTCGTACGCGTAGAATTTAGAAAATGTTCCCCGTTTTTGTAACATTTTTCACTACTGACTCCCTCCTATTAGTTGCAGCGTGATGTTATATAGCCTATAGTGTTCCTCGATAAATAGACTATCCAAAACTGAAAGAATTTTTCAAATCGGACCTGAGGTTTCTGAGATTAGCGCGTTTAAACAAACAAAGAAACTCTTCCGCTGTATTATATTAGTATGGATCTTTATTATATTATCTGTAGTATAGATTACTTAAGAGGATACCAAAATAGCTTTGTGCATTTTTCTATGTACGAAGTTTTCATTGTTTCTTTAGATTGAATGGCTAGAGCTCTAATTTTTAAGTATATGTTTTTTCAATATATGATCTAGGATCGCATTAACTCAGAAACGCGATTGAAAAAAGTTTTCTCGATAGAAAATCTTGGCGAAACAACCTCTCTATTTTTTTTTTTTTTTCATTTGTCGGTCTATTATCGCGTATTAACTAGGTAATGAAATAACTTTAAAAACATAGGTAACTATTATGTATAGAAACACGTGGATCAGAATTAAAATATATTTAGTAGATTTTGAGTAAATAGGAAAAGTATCCCTAATTCTTCATTTCAATATTTTGATGTAAAATAAATTTGCATTCGAATATATTTTGTACACGTAACAAATACTAGACATAAAATTGTACTAAATTTGTACTATATTTTAGTACGTTCAAACAAACAAACTCTTCAAGCTTTATAATACCAGTATAATAAACTACTACTAAAATGATAAACTACTTTTCTTTTGTAAATACATACTTATAATACATAGTAACACCCAGACGCAGTACAAACATTTAAATATCACACAAATGAATGTCCCGTGCGGGAATCAAACTCGCGACCTCGGGAACGGCAGTCCGTTACATGAACCACTCGACCACGAAGCCCGTCAACTAACTTCAAGGTGTTGGTTGTTTGCAATGGTTCGCTTGCGTATTGTAGAATTTGTTCTTATATCGCGGCTATAGAAGTAAAATGCCGTGGCGACAACCCTGCCTATACCGAATGTTTGCACAATTGTTGATACACAACGATTACGAGGTTTCATTTATTAAGCCTTATAATATCACAATATTATTAATAATAATTCTTACTGTCTATTTAATCCTAGGTTGTGTTATGTTTAGAAGGTACAGATTTCTGCAGCGAAGTTATGCGCTTATTCCCGGGTGGGGCGGAAAAGTCTCAGTTTATGATAACTAATGGCAAGACTCCAAAAGCGTGTACCTGCTTACTTTTATGAAAATCAATAAAGCTGTTTCCGAAATCTGGATTATCTATGTTAATATTATAAAAGCTAAAGAGTTTGTTTGTTTTAACGCGTTAATATAAGGAACCTCTAGTCCTATTTGAAAAATTCTTTCTGTTTTGAAATGTACATCTATCAAGGAAGGCTATAGACTATATAACATCACGCTGCGACTAATAGGAGCGAAGTATCAGTAAAAAATGACACAAAAACGGGGAACACTTGTTAATTTCTATTCTCTATTCTCTAAGTTATATACATTTCATGTATCCACTGTGCTATAGATATACCTATGAGTGCAATATATTAGCGAGAAGTAGGTCTGTCTGTAACTGGACTTGTCTAGATAAAAGAGAAACGAAAGGGTAACGAAAGGTGACCGCAGCGATCTTTATTTTGGAAAGTAATCCTTTACAAATATAGATTTTATCTTAGATTTTATCTTAAATACAGATATAAACACTTAAATGAAGATTAAAATAAATGAGAAATAGAAGAATATTATTAGTATCTAGTAGACAAGCTCTGACTCTGATAGTGGGAAGTTAAAAGAATTAAATAGCTGGGGATAGAAAGAGAAAGAGAGAGTGAGTCTTCTTCTTCTTCCTGCCTTTATCCCAAGCTACTTGGGGTCGGGGCAGCACGTTTTTACCTTCCTGCCTCTCTTACCAGCCGTCATATTCTCATAATCTCCTTTTCCTTTCAAATTGTCTCTCACAGAGACGAGAGAGATAGTCTAGAGTATCTATTGGACACAGCCTACTTAGAGAAGGTATTTGTTCTACTATATACCCCTCTGACCAAATTTGTTGGTCTAAGGCTTAGTTTGGAGACCGTCTCTCATAGATATAATCAGTTTTTCTAACTCCTTGTTGGTTCTGTACAATGTACAGCATCCAGAGGAAAACACGGGGTGGTGACATTTGTATTCTTAATGTCAACACACGGACAGGATAAATACTTTTATGTCATCGTTAGCGCTGTTTACCTAGAATGTTGTCTGTGCATATAACTCCTTAGCTAACTTTTAGAGTATCCTGAGAAGGAAGAAGGGTGGTGACCCTTGTATTCTTAATCCGTCAATACACGAACTGCGTACTAAGTATATATATAAACATAATATATACACATAAAATATATACACCTATGATTTTAAAAATTAGACACTGAACTATTTTCGAACCCACGCCATATGCATACGAAATTTTATAAAAATCGGATCAGCCATATTATTTTTGGTAACAAATACCTCAACATAAGAATATAAGAATGTTGTATACGCCATAGAGGCATATGAAACGGGAAAATCCGGGTTCAATAACTAATTTAAAAAAACTTACCTACGTAATATGTATTGTATAATTGCATCCAAACCGTGATGAACTAACAATACTAATATGTCTTACAAACATAATATAGCGCATATGAACCAAAATAACAAACATACATACATACACTTGCATATTATGTAATGTGTAGTGAACTTGCTCACTGATAAATTTGGCGTTAAACTACTGTTACTTTGAACTTGGTACATTATGGAATAAAAACTAGATTTTCAGTTGTCTTTTTATGTTCGGACGACTACTTGTAGAAATTACCCATTCTACATTTCTCTCCAGCCCATTAACGTCCCACTGTTGGGAACGGGCCTACTTGAGAGGAATTATAGTCTACCATGCCGTGCTTACCTGGAATATTGGCGCAGGGTTTATTTCCGAGTGTTTAATCTCTGACAGAGGATATTATCTGTGTACAACATACAATATCTGACTTTTACTTGCACCCTGGGGGAAAAATTAGGAAATGATTACCCTCTTCATACATATTTCAATCTATCTAAGTATATTTATTAGTTATTAGCTGTTGCCGGCAACTTCATTTATAGTGGAATTTAAATACTTAACTTAAAAAAACATCCTATTGAACCACTCTATCTATTAAAAAAGTCACACTTTATTTTGGTTCCGCATTAGCCATAGGCGTTAATTCTGTTTCTCTTTCTTGTAATGTTTAATTTTTTTTTATACGACAAGGGTGACAAACAAGCATACGGCTCGCCTGATGGTAAGCGATTACAGTAGCCTATAGACGCTTGCAACACCAGAGGTACCACCCGCGCGTTGCCGACCCTGTAGGAACCTTTTGTCGCCCTTTTTGAAGAGCCCCATGCTGTAGTCTTGTGGGAAAACCAAGTGTGTAAATAAAGAGTTAATCTATCTATCTATCTATAAATATTGGCCGTAGTTCACATTATACGTGTATAAATCACATGAGAGAAGTGCAAGATGTAATGGTTTATAATAACTCACATTATTGGTACAGCTCTCGTGTCGGTACAATTCACTGCACCATCTTTATATCAATAACTCACACATACATAAATATGTTATATAGGTAAATAGACGCGTACAGACGTATCAAAAAATATAATATGAAAAATACGAAAGTAACTCTACCTGTCGGGATTTCCTGAAAAAAATGTTAAATAAACTAAATACACGCTTGAAAATCCTACTTTCTTTTTAATATTTACATTGTCATATATGTACCGATTCCTTAATATGTGTGCAAAGGGTTATGTAAATGGGTGAAAATAACTTTCAACGATTCCTTTACAGATTAATACATTGATCGATACGTACCGAACTAATAAAAGCTCGCTAATTACAACAGCGAATAGATTTAAATAAAATTCGGTACACAGATAGCTTCTATCTATCCATCAACCTTCCTCTGTCCCTTGCTGGACAGGCCTTCCCCATAGAACGCCACAACTCACGGTCTTGCGCCGCTTGCATCACAGATGACTTAAATTCAGAGAACAACTATAGATAGGTGATATTGCGACTGATAATTTTGTTTATAAAACTTTTTTCTAAGCCCTTACAGTCAAAGGACCTCTTATCGTTGATACGCCTGAAAACGTGGTAGCTAAGATTTTCCACCTGCGCAAATTGGTCTAAATTCGTTGCAATAAAGCCTCTGTATAAATTTTAATTAAAATAAACAGATCTTTATTGTACACCTTACACACGTCCAAATAAAAGCCTTAGCCTAGGCCTAGGTACAAATGGCGGTAATTTTTTTTTAAAAAGCCTTTTACACAAGTATTTTAAATTGTTTGTTTACTCAGATAATCTTATTGCATCGACTGTACCCTATTGAGATGAGGTGCGCAAGCGCAATTTGCGCGCAGAGCGCATATTTGCAATGTCGATGCGCAAAGAGCGCACAGTTTGTGCACAGTGCATTATGATCGCGCGCGCATACCTCGCGTCTTTCGCGCTCCTCGCGTTCGCGGCTACGTCTGCGTATGCGCAGGTCTGTTTTGTTTTCATAATATTATCTTAAATTTGGAATACAATTATTTTTCTTGTGTTTTGAATTTAGAAAAGTTAATTTTAAATTTGGACTGTTTTTTTCTCATTTATTTTACGCGAGAATGAGTTTGGGAAAGGTTTACTTTGGGTCAAAAAGTTTGAATTTCAAAGGTTTGAATTTGGAATATTTCTTATCTCATTTGTTTTAACTTTTTATTTGTAATTTAAAAATAATGAAGATTTTTTAAATTATTATACTATTTCTCGGTTTACTTTACACGTTTAGTTTGTAATATTTAAAATTTAATTTATGATTAAAATTACCTATGTATTTATTTGCATTTTTTTTTTTATTTGATATAGTAATTATTAAATATACAGTAAATAATGAATTGAATAAAAAATTGGGACACACGCGTATGTAACTGTTAGTAAGAAGTTTAATATATTAAATAATTGACTCAATTAAGTTTAATTAAAATTTTTAATATTTTAATTGTAGTATTTTGTCAAGTAAAAAGCCGTGTTAAATTAAATTTGAGTACTTATAGCAATTTTATTACGCGTATATATTTTAGGTATTTGCGTTACCGTTCAGAAATCCCAATCTAATTTAAATTATCAAATTTTTATTGACCGGCCTCGTGGTCCATTGCTTCAGGTAACGGACAACTACTCACGAGGTTGCGGGTTCGATTCCCGCTCGGGACAATTTGTGTGATATTTATAATTGTCATACAAATGTTTGTACCTACTGCGCCTGGGTGTTTACTATGTTGTATTATAAGTACGTATTTACAAATGAAAAGTAGTTTATGTATTATACCCGTATTCTTGCTTAACATGGGACCAAAGAACGTTGTGTGTTCATGAATACTTATTATTAGCTTTAGTAGCTGACTGATAAAATAGAATTCAAGAAATACTGCAAGTATTAGGTAGTATATTATCACCACCACCCTATCAAGCCTTTTTCAAAAAGGGGTCGGCAGAGAATCAAAAACTGAACATCAAAACGGCAGAGAATGAAAAATAAGTGTTAGAACAATAATTAACATGACTTCTTTTAAGTCGGTCAAAAATATAGAGCATAGACTTTTTACTTACACCTAACGGGCCGAGTGAACTTGCGTCATTTAGCACTAAATTGACACTAAAACAGCTGACACAACAAAACTAGTAGTACAGCAAAGTGTCATATTTATTGTGTTGGTATAGGTCGTATTTCATACACGTAATCAGGTAATTCCCCGCAAGAAAATTCATAATTGCATATTTTTAAGGTCCCTCATTATTACAGATAACCACAGACATAGTAGAAAACGTATTTTTCCCTTAAAAACTGAATACTTGTGTAATATTAAAAAAAGTTCAACCGACTTCATGTGCCTATGAAATTTGAGGGTTTTCCTCGATTTCTCAGGAGATAACCATCAGATCCTGACCTGGTGCCACTGGAACCAAACAAGAACCACCAGCTTTAAAAAAAATGCCCAGTTTTTTAACTTTTATTATGAGGTAACAAATATAAAAAATAAATTTTAAAAATCATACATACGAATTTTTGAAGTCGGTTAAAAAGTCTTATAAAATAGGTATGAGATTAGAGAAAATTTAAGATTTTTTATCTAATTAAAATATTATTCGATCCTTGACTATGTAATAAGTAAAGATACCCGAGGTATGATGGGATGCTCTTTCTCCCACTCCAAGAAATTGTCACTTTTGGGACGGAGATCCACCATTTTGGGAGGGATTTTGGTCTACTGTTCTCCGTGTGGTGACGGATTAAGAATAGTAAAGTGTAGAAAAGTGTCACCACCCCATCTCCTCCCAAGGGTGCTGTAAAAGTCAGCTAAGGGATATTGCACACAGATAACACCCTCTGTGAGAGACGGAAAACTCAAAAATAAACCCTGTACCATTACGCCTGGTTAGCGCGGCACAGTAGACCATAATCCCTCCCAAAGTGGAGGAGACCCGTGCCCAACGTAAATAGGCTGGAAAGAGAGAGAGAGTACCGCGCTCATCAGGTATCTTGGCACAGGTATGATGATGATGATAAAATACTCGCAAGATATTAATTCTACTACCCGCGGAGAAAAAAAAATGTCGCGTTGTGGCTAACAAGGCGACATTTCTTTTTTCTCCGAAGACTTCACTTAATTTTTCCGAAAATTTTACTATATTTTATCCGAAAATTGTTTAGCCTTCATCCGCTTCGTTCCAAATAATATTGTTTTTGCGAGTTATGTGACTTGCAAAAGAAATATTATTTCAAAATTCAGTTTCAAAACACTTTATTAAAATGTTAAAATAAAAAATGATTACAGCAGAATATTTTAATTCAATACTGTGTTCACGACCTTAAAAGTATCTGTAACTAAGATACCAGAGGTGAATGAACTGTGCCTATCTTTTACCTTTACAATAAAAAATGGACATTTCACACAACGTCCTCTGGTCCCAAGCTAAGCTTATTATGCTTGTGTTATGGGTACCACCAGAATACGGATATAATACATAAACTATTTTTCTTTTGTAAATACATACTTATAATACATAGAAAACACCCAGACGCAGTACAAACATTTGTATGACATTTATGGATATCACACAAATTATTGTCCCAAGCGGGAATCGAACTCGCGACCTCGTGATCGACAGTCCGTTACATGAACCACTACGCCACGAAGCCCGTCAAAGCCCGAAAATATTAACTTTTGATAAAATAAAGCAGTGGTTACTAATTAATAAATAATTATTATGAATAATTATGTATTTATTTAAATAGCAATCTATAATTTAGTCTTTAATTGGCACTCCAATATTATGATTACATAAAGATAAATCGCGATTGTTTATCGATTTTTGTGTTCATCACTACACTATAAAATGTGGTATCATTATTTTACAAAATGACAGTAGCTAATGTCAAATGTGGAATCGAATTATAAGTCCAACTATAGTAAAAAAATTTTTCGTATTTTCTATATTTGTTCGTCTCCTTCCAATAAAATTAAATGTCCCACTGTTGGGCACGGGCCTCTTTCACGACAGGAGTACGGAGTGTATTTTATCTATAAACCCTGCAGGCGTGTTGGTTTAAAATTTAGTTTCCAGCTCTCTGACTTTATTATTAAAGAAAAATATCAATATCGCTTTTTAGTTGGTTCTAATAACACCTTAGGAAAAAAATGTGATATTTGTATTTTGATCTAAATAAAAAATTTGTAACTTGTTTATTTGAAAAATTGTTTACGTAATTTTATCAAATTTGTACCTACTTATTATTCGAAGAATTTGTACCTACTCATTCCTTCGAAAAATGGGTCGTTCCGTACTAACTACCTAACATGCTTACTACAACTAAGGAAATTCATACCAAGAACTACTAAGTGTAATTAAGTTTTGAAATGTCACTTAAAAAACTAATATCTTGTAAAGTGTTGATGGGAATCATGTCATTGTGGGACATAAAACACTTGTATTTGTTCTACAGACAATGTATGGAGACAAAAACAGTAATTTGTAATGTATACGTTAGTGATATAACCACAGATATCAGGTTTGTAATATTAATAATCTACTTATGGTCTTATTCATAATGATTTAACGGAGGTTTAAAAGTTCGCTAAAATCGGTTCGCTAAAATTGTCAAAAATTGTTATTCATAATAGTCTTTTTACGATAAAATGTTTATTATCTCTCCGATAAAGTGACATTATTTTATTGTTTAAACCTCCGATAAGTCATTAAAAATAAGACCATTAGTTTAAAAACCAAAAAAACCGTTTTTGCAACATTTTTCGCTGATGCTTAGTTCCTATTGGTCGTAGCCAGATGTTATATAGGATATAGCCTCCCTCGATAAATGTATCTCTCCGATAAAGTGACATTATTTTATTGTTTAAACCTCCGATAAGTCATTAAAAATAAGACCATTAGTTTAAAAACCAAAAAAACCATTTTGCAACATTTTTCAGTGATGCTTAGTTCCTATTGGTCGTAGCGTGATGTTGTATAGGCTATAGCCTCCCTCGATAAATGTATCTCTCCGATAAAGTGACATTATTTTATTGTTTAAACCTCCGATAAGTCATTAAAAATAAGACCATTAGTTTAAAAACCTAAAAAACCGTTTCTGCAACATTTTTCACTGATGCTTAGTTCCTATTGGTCGTAGCGTGATGTTATATAGGCAATAGCCTCCCTCAATAAATGTACTATAACTAAAAGAATTTTTAAACAAACTATTACGTTTTTTAATATTTTATCTGTTAATTTAATTAATTGATAATGAATGAATAAATATGAGAATTTATTTAATAAAGACTACTAGCTCCTTGTAACTTCTTCACAGGCAGATACCATCCATCTATCTGTCCGTGGGGTGAGAAACAATTGCATGCGGGCATCCTATAAGCCACGTTGCACGAAATCTACCGGACATATACCCGAGAAGGGTAAACGTCAAGCAGGCGACCGGTCGTAGAAATCAGCCAAAACCTATTGTAACATGGCAATATGTCGCGCCGACCAAGAAAGTTATGATAATGACTCATATCGAATAATGGATTGACTGCCGTGAGCCTTAATCAACATCTTAAGATGCTTGCATTGAGCGACTAGATCACGTTGTTCGTGTCATGTGGAGATTCCTCTCGCTGTATTTCTAGCCACTAGCAGCTTGGCCTCTATGCCTAATCCTGTTGACGAGTTTCCGTCTATTGGTTATATTTATCTAAAGCAAAAACATGATCAATAAAACCCTGTTAGCAAACCTCTATAATCCGTCTGGTATCTAATGAAAAATTTTAATAGAAAGACAAGAATCCTTAAAACTTTGAAGGCGTAACAATAACGTTGGTTAAACAATTTAAATCAATTATTTTGTCAATAATATCGATTACCCTGCCCTTGGAAGTTACTTGTTAACAAATAGAATCAACACAAATTATTAGGCCATCAATACAAATGCATATAGTGTCGTCATATGAACAGATAGATGCATGCAGGGTAACCATTTTGATTGCAACCTTGTCACAGTTTACATAAGTAATAATATTAGAATGAATAGTTTATATTTTATTGTGCTGTTTCATATTTCTGAATATATTTTCAAGTTTACGATTGTCGACAATGTGTCTTGCAAAATTTATTGTAACTATTATTTTGTTCCTATTTTCAGCAACAGGGTAAGTAGGTCTGTACTTTATGGAAACCGTCTAGGATAGCCTTTTGTCAAATTTGTTGCTATCTCTATTGTAGGCAGGAGAGGAAAGTAAGGATTCTTAGTGTACTATCGATAGCCTGGAAATAATCCGCTAAATCAATACGTTGCCACAAAGGAATTGCAATCAAATTGTTTTGGGGCATGCCTAGAAATGCCGCTAACTGGAGCAAACAAATCAGATTCGACACGTTTTTTTTTACAGAAACAGAAAAACTGAAATCTCTCGCTGAAACTAAATCCTGGCTTGGCAGGGATAGTGTAAAACACTTTGTATTTTACAGTAGTGGTTAAATTGAATTTAGAAAAATTGTGTTTCACAAACGAACAACAGTTCAATGTCGCGTATAATCAAATATTTTGTGTATACATATAAGATAAGCGACCCCACTGAAGGAATCTTAGTGGAATGCCAGGTATTCAGGTCAAGGCCTGCCCATTAAAATGATGTATATTTGAACCGACTTCAAAAAACAAGTTAGTTCTTAAATATTTTGGTAAGAATAAAATAATTTTCAAATCAAATCGAATTTTCGTTAAAATGGACACCATATTTAACTCGAAAACGCCTAGAGTGATTTTGAAAATTCTTTTATTGTTTCTATAGTAGATTTAGTAGTCATATAGTTGGGATCTACATCAGTAAATCCATTTCAATTTCTCCAGGTATGAACTTGAAGAAATCAGGAAATTCTTAAAATTTTATTGATTGGGCATATATTCAATCGTATACCGTATATCATAAGCCATCTATGGCCAAATTAGCCAATCAGCTAAGACTAAAATTTAAAAAAAAAAATTATAAATTTAACTTGATAACCTATTACTACTTTTTCAGGCTTCTCTGAAATAATTTATTATAATATGATAATATATACAATATCCACTCCCAATGTCCTGCCCGCGGGGGTTGTAAGAACTTACCAAGGGAACCAAATCGCATGACACCTATCTACATACCCATGAAAGGGTGACGTCAGCCGGCTGGTCGTATTAAATCAGTCAAATCTCATCGCAACATGAGCAGGTACTAGTCATGTACCGCCGACCCCAAATAACAGGATAAAGGCAGAAACAGTAGCAGATACTTCACTGCAAAAATTTACAAGCGTAATTATTAAAGTAATTAACGAAACTTCAGTATTATTTCAGAATTATAAGTAGTTATGAGTTAACAAAAAATATACTTATTGTTTACATAATTCAAGATAACGTTCTCATATTCAAATGTTACCTAATATATCCTTGAATGAAATGGAGCGAACAGTGAACCACTATAGTCACAAACTTTGTTTATATTAACGCTTTATCATAGCTGAGGTAAGCAGATCCCTTGTGTTATTAAACTAGGAATAACAATAACAAGTAATAATTATGTTTACCTATAAAAATCTACCGCCCGTAAGTTAGTCCATCAAAACACCGATTGTTCAGTGCGGAACCCAAACATACGTTTGGGTTTCGCACTGTAGAATGAAACCCAAAAATATCTGTTCTAACGATTTTAAAATCGGTGTTTTGATGGACTAACTTACGGGCGGTAGATTTTGAATAGTGTACTATCAATAGAGTAGCGTATGTCCGTCTATCCATCACCAGGAGCTCATGAAATTTCCACAGACAATTTCATAAGTTAAGTGTTTACTTATTTTACATTAAGTTTAATGTTTCAGTCAGTCAGAGAAGTCAACTTCTTCGTGTTATATTGTTTAATTGTGATGCATTCAACTTCTTCGAAAGTCATCTCTTTCTATCACTCTCTCCAGCCAATAACGTTTACCCGTTGAGCACGGACCTCCTACAATTTGGTAGGGACTATGATTTACTTTGCCGCGCAGACGGCGTGGTCGCATAGGATTTAGTTTCGAGTTTTCCATCTCTTACTAAGTTTTGAGCGAATATCTATATATATCTTACTGAGTTTTCAATCCTCTAGCTGGCTTTTGCACCTCCCTGGGAAAGAAAAGGAGTGTTGAAACGTGTACCTATTCTTAATGCGTCACCACAAGGAAAGCAGATATAATTAACTAATTAAACAAAAATAAACAAAAATAATTGAATATCCGTAATTTTTTTCCATCGTGCCAATACAATGAAATTGTGAATAATTTAAATAATAAATAACCGACATTCCACACAACGTCCTATAGTCCCAAGCTAAGCTTATATGCTTGTGTTATGGGTACTAGAATACGAATATACTACATAATACTTCTTTTCTTTTGTAAATACATACTTATAATACATAGAAACACCCAGACGCATATCTGCTATATTAATAACTATGCTATCAAATCCGAGTTTTATCCGACTATTCTTAAAAAAAAACACATAATATTTTCTAACTTTAAAAAAAAAACACATTTTATCAACATGACTTTATTATACACTGGTTTACAGAAATAGGGATTACTTTCTCTGAAATTCACTTTTCCGTATCTGATAATTATAATTTATTTGTTAGTCATTTCCTCTGATACAATCGGTCAAGAATTTTAATAGATATTTGATAAGATATCGATAGTGAATGAGCCACGCCTCTCGATTATTCTTATTTATTTTGGTACCTGGCAATAATATGAAATAAATAATTGCTTGCAATTTAGCAATTATTAGTGTAAATTAATGTAATTGTCCCTGTGGTGACGGATTAAGAATACAAGTATCACCTCCCCATCTCCTCTCAAGGGTGCTGTAAAAGTCAGCTAAGGGATATTGCATACAGATAAGATAACACCCTCTGTGAGAGACGGAAATCTCGAAAATAAACCCTATGTTAATACGCCTGGTAAGCGTGGTACAATAGACTATAATCCCTCCCAAAGTGGAGGAAGTCCGTGCCCAACAGTGGGTCGTAAACAGGCTGGAGAGAGAGAGAGAGTGTGTGTGTAAATGTGCAAAGACTGATTTAATATGACATACAACTTGTAAGTGGATAATTGCAAATAATAGGGAAATCTCTGCCTCTACCTAAAGACCTCATTGCCTTGGCCTAATGTAAAAGTGGCTTAGAGTCCTCACCAATTAAAGCTCCCCATTTGCCTGGATTAAATGTGAAATGGGCACCGGTACCGCGATGATTCCCGTGGTTGTCCAGTTCTGAGCAATTCACGGATCCGAGGGGTCACTGCGAGCTCACTCATGCGCGATAGGTTCCACTGCGGATGGAAAGAAGGATGTCAATGGTAGACCTAGATTACACATTCACTGCGTTACGGCAAGTATTTGGCCGTATTTGACTCTTAGCCAGTGCGGCATCTCGTTGTCCTTGTTTTGCGCACGGTGCGGGACCAATTTAACCAAGTTCCTGTACGCGTTGGAAAGAGAAAGTGAGTTTTTCAATATTGTCGCTTCTAATATAACTATATTGTATATTAATAATATACGGCAAAATAGTTGCCGTAACGCACAGTAAGATCATTATTTTCATCCAGTGCGGTACGGCGAATATCTTGCTGTATCCCCCCAACCCCGCACGACACTGCATGCGTTCTCGCAGCGGTTCAGTTTGCATTAGTGCAGGACGTAAGCGAGACTATTAAGGGCCTACATCAATATTATCGTCGACATGTACATATTAACACAGCTAGTAGGTATAGAAAATGAAGAATTAGGGATGTTTTTTTTGTTTACTCAAAATCTACTAAATATATTTTAATTCTGATTTACGTGTTTCTATATAAGTATAATAGTTACTTATGTTTTTAAAGTTATTTCATTAGTTAATACGCGATAATAGACCGACAAATGAAAAAAATAAAAAATGAGAGAGGTTGTTTCGCTAAGATTTTCTATCGAGAAAACTTTTTCAATCGCATTTCTGAGTTTATGCGATCCTAGATCATATATTGAAAAAACATATTGTACGCACTATATGTACATTATTTGCTGATTCGGTTTGTTGGAAGAAAAAGTACCACGTTCTATAATTCTATACTATTTAATTTCTATTCCACAAATGATTCTATTCTAATCTTAACTATTTACTGTTGCTTGTTCTTGACTGTTGTCTGAAGTGGACTGTAGTGGACTGTGTTGGACTGTCGGAAAGCGCCAGTTTATATATGCTCAGGAGGCCATTGTCAAGCGCCCTGACAAAGCGCCGAACAATAAAGAGCGGGCAGCTTTGTGGCTGCGACCACCCACTACGATCCTGTACCGTTAGGGATTGTTCTCTTAGACTATTGATTATATATGCGCAGTTATGTCCATTGTGGAGCGCCATGACTAAGCGTCTAACAATAGGGATCGCCAGCTTTTATGTCTGCGACCACCCAAGTTGATCCTTTACCGTTAGCGATTGCTCTATAAACTATTGTGTTACAATTTCGCTTAGCTACAAAGAAAAATACCGCCATTACAACTATTACAAATTATAACTAAAACAGGATATTATCTACTGTACTACATTTATGCTATATCACCATTACACATTAAAAAACACTTTTCCAGTCACTATCTGTTATCACACTTATCACTATTACTGTCCCGCACATTACTCCCGCCGTGCGATGTCAAGGGCGTCGCATCACTCTCGCGTGCGGGCTCGGCGTCTGTAGTAACCGGAAGGATGACCAGTTTTCTTACGGGTCTTCTAAGCACTCCTCCTTTGGTTCGCACATCTACTGTTCTTACGATGCCGTCTGGGCCCGGGTATGTTGCTTGTACTCGTCCTCTAATCCAGGTGTTTCTGGGTATGTTGTTGTCGACTATTTGTACGAGGTCGCCGGTCTGTACAGGTGCGCCTCGTCCGTGGGGCTCCCGCCGGTGTTGGAGCTCAGGAAGGTACTCCTTCACCCAGCGGGCCCAGAAGCAATCAGCGAGTGCCTGTGCTGCTCGCCAACTAGCTCGGGAAACTGCGTCTTCTGCGGTGAACGTACCTGGATTCGGTACTCGGCTCGGACCCCCCAACAAGAAATGATTGGGAGTTAGAGCTTCTGGGTCGTCTGGACTAACCGATACATGGGTCAGCGGGCGACTGTTAACTATGTTCTCTACCTCGGCAAGTAGAGTGTGCAGGACCTCTTCTGTTGGATGTCTTTCATGGAGAGTGGCAGCTAGTGCGGTTTTGACGGATCGCACTAGTCTTTCCCAGGCGCCTCCCATAAAAGGAGCGCCGGGGGGGATGAAGCGCCAAGATACTGTTCTCTTGGCCGCTTCTGCTTCGGTGGCGACGTCTATCGATTGTCGCAGCTCTTTATCTGCTCCTTGCAAATTCAGGTTGAAGGTCAGCTCATCTGTTTCTATTTTCCATATAACGCCGAGCACCCGTTCTATCTGTTCATTGTTTCTATACAACTCTATGTCATCTATTTTTCTATCGATTCCTAGTTTTTCTATGAGTGCCGGTGAGTTGGATTTCCACTGTTTCAGTTCAAAGCTGGCTTTCAGATGTACTTCTTGTACTCCTTTTGCTATTTGTTCTGCATCTTCTATGGTCCTGAAGCTATCTAGGTAGCCATCTACGTAGTGCTTCTTCACTATTGCTGCTGCGGCCTCGGGATGACTCGTCTCGTGTTCTTTAGCGTTTAGATTCTTAACGTATATGGCTGTCGATAGGGAGCTCGAAGCGCCGAAGATCAATGAAGTCATTCTGTATTCTTCTGGCGGCTTGTCGTCTCTCCGGTCCCCTCTCCACAAGTATCGTAATGAGTCTCTATCTTCCAGGCGCAGCTTCACTTGCATGAACATTTCTTTGATGTCCGCCGATACTGCTATTTCATGTTGTCTGAACCGCATGACTACTCCTGGTAACGATTGTAGTAGGTCTGGTCCTTTAAGCAGCATATCGTTTAGTGCCACTCCTCGTGTCTTGACAGCGGCGTCATGGACCACCCTTAACTTTTCAGGCTTCATCGGATTGATAACACCAAAATGAGGTAAGTACCAGGTTTTCCCCGGAGTCTTCTCTGCAGGGGCGGGTTCGGCATACCCCTTCGTGACGAGTGCTTCCATTTGTTCTATGTATTTTCGTTTGAGTGCTGGGTCGCGATCTATCTTCTTTTCTATAAGTTGTAAGCGCCTCAGCGTGTTCTCATAATTGTCCGGAAACACTACGTCTTCTTTCCGCCATAGTAGACCGGTTTCGTATCTATTTTCATCTATTTTCATCGTCATCTTCTCTAGAATGCGCAGGGCTTGTTCCTCGGGGTCGGACTTGGGCTTCTTCGGTTGTATGCAGAGGGCGTCGATTTCGAAGTACCTTTTCACCATTTCTTCCAATTCATTGTTTTCCATGACTGTAGCATGTGACACGAAGTCTATGTTTCTTTGAAGTGTTCTAGTTTGGCTACCATGTAATACCCAACCCAGAGGCGTAAAGGATGCCACCGGTTGGTTTCTGTTGCCCCTTCTAATGTCCGATGTTACTAGTAGGTGCCAATTGTCCTGCCCGATCAATACCGTTGGTTTTGCCTTCGGATAAATGAGGTTTTCGTAGATATCCGATAGGTGTTTGCATTCTTTCAGGAGTGCCTCGGAGATCTGTTGTGACGCGACTTGCAGCTTTCTTACGGTGCGGGCCTGTATTTCCTCTACACGATAGTTGGGACCTTTGATTTTGATGGTCACTCTTCTTGACGCCGACTCAGCCGTCTTCATATCATTTATCCCTTCTATCCTTAATGGGTCTATCGGTCCTTTAGCTCCAACCGCTTTAGCGACGTTGTTGTCGATCAATGTGACCGTTGATCCGTCGTCCATTAAGGCGTATGTATCATAGAACCCTTTCGGTCCTTGTACCTGCACCGGTAAGATCTTTAAATAAGACTGCTTCTTACTGACCGTCCAAGCGGAGTTTATTGTTTCCGTGCTTTCTTCCTTTTCTATGTCTGCCTTTTCTATCTTCTTGTCATAGTGCAACATTTTGTGATGTGTATTCTTGCAGCTATTTACACCACATACTATTGACTTACAGCTATGCGTTCTCGTCCTCTGTTGTAGACATCTGAAGCACAGATTTTTGGACTTTGCTTCGTCCCATCTTCTATTCACTTCCATGTTCTTAAGTTTCCCACAATCGGAAGCGGTGTGTCCCGTAGCCTCGCATACTGGACAGCTCTGTGTATATTTCCTTTCCACTGCACTGTGGACTTTCTGAGGCCTTCTCTGTGACATAAACGGTGTGTGGGTCGATACCGTCTCTGGCAGCGCGTACGGCGCGCACAGGTGGGCTTCTTGTTTGAAGAACCTCTCTATTTTGACAAGATCTGGTTCCTCCCGCGGCTGTTTAGCTGAGAAGTCATAGTAACGATAGCGCAGTGTTGTGGTAAGCTTGTCGACCATCACTTTGGCAACCTCTGGATTGTACAGGTAGTTGGTACAATTGAGCGTCTTTAGTATAGCTACGATGTTCGATACTTTTGACGAGTAGATGCAGATGTCTCTCGGCGACTCGGTAAGGCGTGGCAGAGCGCGTAGTGCCTCCATCTCCATCATGGCGATCGCTTCAGGTCTTCCAAAGCGTGATTCTAGAGTTTTCATAACTTCTATTGGATGCGCATTTGTTATAAGCAATCCGTCGACGGCTTCCTTTGCTATTCCTTTCAGATTTCTTCGGAGTCTATTGATATTTTCTATGGCGCTAAACATATTCTCAGTCTCATAGTAGGCGGCGCGGAAAGGTAACCACTCTTGATGTAATCCGCTAAATATAGGCAGTTCTATATATTTTGGTCGCTGGGCGGCTTTGACTGCTAAGGTAATGGCGTCAGCCAATGCTTTGATGTCTGGCTGAGCTCCCGCCGGTGTTGACCCCGGTAACTGCGACGGCTGTTGTTGCGGTTGTAGCGGCGCTACTGTCTCACTGACTGGAGTCTCTTGACGCACGTCCCGTTCTATCTGCGGCGCTTCTATCCGTTCAGCGTGGTGGCGTACGTCCGTAATTGCCAACATAGGTTGATGGACTTGATTTTCCAGCCAGTTATCCACTCTTTCGTTTGCTTCTAACTTGGAGCAGATCGATGCTTCTTCTTCTTCATCGTCTTCATCATCTGTGCTATCTGTTAGCGCGGCGAGGCGCGTCGCTGCTAACTCTATTTGAAGGCGCAGCAATTCTTCTTTGGCCTTCGCTATCTTTTTGGTTTTACTGTATGTAGAACCTTTCTTGTTCCCCTTCTTGCTCGGGGGACGTGCTCTTTGTAGCCTGCCGGGTGGCGGCATACTCGATATGTTTTCTCTCTTCGGAGTTAAAGTTTCTGTACTTCGATGAGCTTCTATAACAGGCTGCTTCGTGAGGTACTTCTGAGACGTCGCGTCGATTGTCATCATCGTTGCGGACGAATCTTCTACGGTGGCAGCGGTGGCGGCGGACGCGGTGTTGACGTCAGCCACGGCGGCGGTGATTACAGCGGCGTCGATGGCGGCGACAGTCGTTGACATCGGTGCGACGGAGGGCGTGCACACGGAGGCTTCTATATATTCTGTATCTATTGCCCCCGTGGTGCTTCTATCTATACCCTGATCCGTGCTGGTGCCGGTCGTTGAGGTGGTTGCTTCCTCAGACGTGGACGGCGTCTGTCTTGTCAGCGGCTTGCGGCTCTTTCCTGCGGAACGAGTAACAGGCATGTTCGCAGCTGGTAATCTTCTATGTTCGATACTGCTCACGTAGTCTATAAGGTTGTCACGAAGACTGCTGGACGATCCACTGTTCGATATTCGTGGTGATTGATCTTCTATAATCTGGTTCGAATGACCAGAAATGTACTTCTATAATCCGACTCGAAGGTCCAGAAATGTACGCACTATATGTACATTATTTGCTGATTCGGTTTGTTGGAAGAAAAAGTACCACGTTCTATAATTCTATACTATTTAATTTCTATTCCACAAATGATTCTATTCTAATCTTAACTATTTACTGTTGCTTGTTCTTGACTGTTGTCTGAAGTGGACTGTAGTGGACTGTGTTGGACTGTCGGAAAGCGCCAGTTTATATATGCTCAGGAGGCCATTGTCAAGCGCCCTGACAAAGCGCCGAACAATAAAGAGCGGGCAGCTTTGTGGCTGCGACCACCCACTACGATCCTGTACCGTTAGGGATTGTTCTCTTAGACTATTGATTATATATGCGCAGTTATGTCCATTGTGGAGCGCCATGACTAAGCGTCTAACAATAGGGATCGCCAGCTTTTATGTCTGCGACCACCCAAGTTGATCCTTTACCGTTAGCGATTGCTCTATAAACTATTGTGTTACAATTTCGCTTAGCTACAAAGAAAAATACCGCCATTACAACTATTACAAATTATAACTAAAACAGGATATTATCTACTGTACTACATTTATGCTATATCACCATTACACATTAAAAAACACTTTTCCAGTCACTATCTGTTATCACACTTATCACTATTACTGTCCCGCACACATATACTTAAAAATTAGAGCTCTACCCATTCAATCTAAAGAAACAATGAAAACTTCGTACGTAGAAAAATGCACGAAGCTATTTTGGTATCCTCTTAAGTGCTCGATATTTTTTTAAAGGAATTACTCACACTTTAGAGAAAATAGAAAAATTTTAAAAGTGTTCATAATGTTACCGCAATCTTAGAAAAGACTTCAGCAGCCGTGAGACTGATAGGAAAGTTAAAAGAGTGCGTACATTTTATCAATAATGTCAAAAGGCTATGTGTTTAAATTGCTATAATGATAATAATATATGTTAATTGTGCTATAATATTTGCTGTAAATATCTGGTTATTTTTATTAGTTAATTTTTTTATGTCTGATATAATTCTTGATGCAAAAGATGTCGAGTGTAAAATATAATAATAGAGTAAAATATAGCAAGTGTAAAATATAGCAACTACTTACCAAGTTTCATAAAATTACTATATTAGTTTTTTAAATTTATTTTGTCAAATTTTAGTTCCTAATATTTTATGATCTCATTTTCAAAATGATTCAGAAGTAATTATAATGATCAAGTACATAATTATGCTGATTTATATTACTAAACATAACTTGAATGTTGTATCTAGAATAAAAATATTTTTAAAATATCGATTATGACTTCAAAAGTACAACTCATCCCTAGCATTTTGTCACTTCTACGCTATACGGCATATATATTGCCGCGATTGATTAATTTTGAAAAATCTTTGTATCTATCAAAATATTACAAAGAACCGTGGGGTACTGCAGCTAGTTATATACAAGGATGTAATCTATCGATTTATTGATAAAAATAATTGATATCGGCGGTGCCCACGTCTGTATGGACCTTGAAAGCCAGGTTCTGGTACGGCAAAATAGAAGCCACGCATATCAGGAAATATAGATACGGCAATATGTGTCTCGTATCGCACTACCAGAAAGTGTAGATTTAATGCTGCCACAGTGAATGTGTTAATTAATCAGTTTACAGTGAAATCTTAAAAATCAGAAAAACTTTACCACGAAGAATATTTCGCGTGGTGATAAGCAATAATTTCTATTCAATTTCTTTTTAAAACATCGTGTTTAAAATAATACTGATATCAGCTGTCGAAAATATTCAAAGCAGTCTATTATTTACAAATCCATAAAAATAATTGTTCGAAACAAAACTCATGAAATATTTCTATTCATACAGAAAGTATTCATACGTCATATGTATTATTATAAACAAACGTATGTAATAATGTATGTATTTAGTGTTATGTATCATTCGCGTACATAAATATGGCGATAAGCCTCCACATGCGCATTCCACACATAACTTCAAATCATGCATGACTAGCACGTAGTTAAACACCTTATTAATATTGTTTACGTTTATTTTAAACTAGTGATTCGCAGCGGCGCATTTCATGTACTGAAAATATTATTTCAAAATATAGTAGTTTTAAAAGTAAATATCACTGTTCCAGATGGGACCCGAAATTACGGGATGGGGGCGGGAAAATGGTGTTTTTTAATCTTAATTTTTTTAATAAGAGTTGGTTACGCAGTACAGACTGACCATATCGTCCTATAGATGAATAATTGATTATTGAATACTGATAATGAGTACTTGTTGTTTTAGCATCAAATCCTTACTCCTTACTAATTTATAAATGCGAAATCCGGATGATGACACAATAATAATTTTGACGAGCTTAAGTGTTAATGTGTGGAACGAAACTATTTAAAAAACGTACAACGTCATCTATTGAGCAAAAATGTAAACTTCTGTTTATTAAAAATTTATTTTTAAATTTCACGCGTTCGAAGTCGCGGGCAGCAGCTAGTCATCAATATTCTTGATGTTCACAAACTGTGTAGTTTTCATCTCTCTAACTATCACCGTTCCAGAGATACAGCCTGGTAACAGATGGACCGACGGACGGACACTGAAGTCTCGGAAACAGGGCTTAGTTCTACTAGAACGCCTAAAGAACATTTGATATAGTCCCCTTAATTTCAGAGCCTATTCAATTCAAACAAACAAACAGATCTTGTATCTACTCTTAATATTAGTACTACTTGTATTCCTAGTTTCATTTTATTATAAGACTGGACTACTACACTGTTATTGGTCGCAGCGTGATGTTTTATAGCCTATATCCTTCCTCGATAAATGTACTATTTAACACAAAAGTAATTTTTCAATTCAAACCAGTAGTTACTGAGATTAGCGCGTTCAAACAAACAAACTCTTCATCTTCATAATATTAAAATAGATATGAATAATTTAACATATTTTTTATAACGGTTTTTAGCACAAATATTCTGTGTCTAGACTGTCTAACTGTCTATAAAAAGTAAGACAGACATTAATTTAATATGCAACATATAGAATTTAATATGTTGATTAATTATCATAAAATAAATAACGTATTATTTATCAACACAGTTCGTATTACGCAATGACAATCAAAGTGCATTCGTGATTTCTTATCGTAAAAATAAATTAGCTGCATACCGCAGATTCCCTTGCAATTTGTCATCATTTTTTTTAAAGTAAAGACCTTTTCTTTTTTTAATCTTTAGTACGATAATTACAAAAATTTAAACTCTATTCTTAAGTAATATGATCTGGCACATATTATAAATATGTTTTGCTTCTGTAACCTACCTAGTCTACCTATATACCATTCCTTTATCTCATGGTGGTAAGCAGAGTCTATAGAACTCCGTCTGTTTTGTTATAAATATTTATTTCCTTGGCTTCATTTATATTCATACTTAATTTTCATGTTGGGTCATAGTTGCACATGGTTTGGGTTATGGGTATATGGGTTTGGGTTTAACCACCCAAATATCGAAAATAGCACTAAAATTCCAAAATCTGGCATTATTTCCACACTCACTTATTTAGGGTTGCTTCTTTCTTTCTTTCTCTACCTACCATTCTTTAGCTACCCTACTTTCATAAACCTTTTCAGACTTTCCATCCCATGGTTACTTGGAAGAAATTCCCGTCTGCGGTAAAGTCGCCAATTGTACATGTAATAATAGTTTTTAAGTTCAATTCCTCTTTTTGTACAATAAAGAGTTTTGTCTACCTTTCTACTTTTTATTTTCTTGCTTTCTACTTTCTTTCTTTTTACTTTCTTTTTTTTTTTTCGTTTTTTCATTTTTTTCACAACTCTGGTCCTAAGGTAACTTTATATGCTTGTGTTATGGGTACCAGAATACGGATATACTACATATACTACCTACTTTTCTTTTTTTGTAAATACATACTTATAATACATAGAAAACACCCAGACGCAGTACAAACATTTGTATGACATTTATGGATATCATACATATGTGTATATGATTATCCCAAACGGGAATCGAACCCGCGACCTCGCGATCGGCAGTCCATTACATAAACCACTCCACCCCGAAGCCCGTTTCTTTAAATTCTGATTAACACAGTTTTGGCAGTTGGTTAAAGTAATTATAAACATCAGTTTTATAATTTCTGTACCAAACAGTAAACAGGTTTCTATTACTGTGACCTCGGTGTCCATCCGTCCGTCTGCCACTAAGCTGGAACTCTGGAACGGTGACAGATAGAGAACTGAAAATTTCAATATTTGTGTATATCAGTTGATGCTACAAAAACATACTTATTATCATCATTCTATTGTTTATATCCCGTTATTTGGGGTTATTTGTGGTTATTTGGAGTCGTTCTATAATTCTATTGATTATATTACCTATGACAAAATCGGTACAGAACTCTTTCTGCGCGCATCCAACTCTTACTTGACCAGTTTTATACCATGTCCCTGAATATCTAGGTAATTAGGTCATACTAAATATTCGAAAGGAAACTACAAGAGATGAAAATACTTGAAAAATTGAAATTAAACTTTGCAAAATCTTTACGATCGTTGCGTCTTAACCGTTATAATTATTTTTATTTTAACGATGTTTATATTAAACAATATTATAACGCATGTGTACTGTGATGTTAATAATTTTACATTAATACGTTTATCCAAGGTTCTCTCCCCAGCCCATTAATGTTCCACTATTGGGGACGGGCCTCCTTCAATTTGGGAGAGATTATGGTCTACTGTGCCGCGAAGACCAGGCGTGTTGGCACAGGGTTTATATTTGAGTTTTCTGTTTCACACAGAAGATGTTATCCAGAGGCGTATTTACCCTAGGGCCATAGGGGCCATGACCCGGGGTGGCCAGAGAGAGAATGGCGGCAAAATCCTTCAAGTAAAAAATTTCGCACCATATCTATTAATATACAGGGCGTCAAATCAAATGGCCCGGGGCGCTAAATATCAAAATACGCCTCTGATGTTATCTGTGTACCAATATCTCTTAGATGGCTCTTACAGCATCTTGGGAGGGAAAAGGGGTCTTGACACTTGTATGTATTCTTAATCCGTCACCACACTGAAAAAGTTGTTTACAACTAATATTCTAAAGATTTAATCCCTACTAATATTATAAATGCGAAAGTAACTCTGTCTGTCTGTCTGTTACGCTTTCCCGCTTAAACCTCTCAACCGATTTTGATGAAATTTGGCACAGACAATCTTTAGACCCTGAGAAAGGACATAGGCTACCTTTTATTGCGAAAAAAAAGGATGAAAAGTTTTCTAAATTTCACGCGGATGGAGTCGCAGGCAACAGCTAGTCACAAATGAAAGAGACGAGACTTCGCAGTCCGTCTATCTGTCACCAGGCTGTATCTCTAGAACAGTGATAGCTAGAGAGCTGAAAATTTAACAGTTTATGTATTTCAGTTGATGTTACAACAACAAACACTCACCATTATTATTCTGCTGCCCTTATCCCGTTATTTGAGATCAAGAACATGACAAATATATTAGGTACTACTATAAGTAGTTGTTATACGTAACTTCGTACGTGTGGAATTTAAAACGAGCTCATACAAAAGTATCGTACTTCCGTTTTTTCTTCGCGAAAATTAAACTGATTTTAATAGTTTTTGCGTTATATTATAGATAATCACTTAAATCACTTTGTTTTTTTTTTCAAAACATAATAAGTAAAAGAAATATGACGATCCGAAAAACCCACTTTTTTCGGTTTTCTTTAGATAAAGTTGCAGCGTCTATCACACAAATTTGATAAAGTTTTACTACAAAAGAAAGTGATAGAAGCATAGATATACTCTTTATCTATAATAAAACGCAAAAACTATTAAAATCGGTTTTTAACTTTCGCGAAAAAAAACGGAAGTACGAAACGTCTTTTTTCAAAGAATTTGTAGGTAAAATCCGTTTCATCTATATTTGTCCCTTTCATCGCGGCGCTCGGAAATAGGGATAGCAATACCTAAGGCAAATACCTAAATGAGGAGTACAGTACCCTCATAACAGATTTTATCAAAACGTCCCTTGAACCACTCCATCTATTAACAAAAAACCACATCGCACTCAGTTGCGTAGTTTTAAAGATACTCACATAGGGTCATCACGTATACAAATATACAAAAATAGTGACTCTATTTTATAATATTACTAAGTTAGTTACATAATTAAGTTTATGACGATGGCTTTTTTGTACAATTTGTAAAGGTATAGTATCTACTACTACCACTCTATCTATTAAAAAAACCGCATCAAACTCTAAATACATACATACAAATATAACGACTCTTTTTTATAATATTACTAGCTGTTACCAGCAACTTCATCATCATCCTCCTGTCCTTATCCCATTATTTGGGGTCGGCGCAACATGTCTTTTTCTTCCACAATCTTCTATTAGCCGTCATGTCTGTGTCAACTCCTCTTTCTTTTATGTCCTCTTTCTCACCGTCCATCCATCTTTTCTTAGGTCTTCCTCTAGACTTTTTTCCTTCCACATTTATACTCAGAACTCTCCTAACGACATTACTCTCCTCTCATCTCATAACACGCCCATACCAGGACATCCGCTCATTCTTCAATTTTTCAGTCACTGGTATCACTTTCAGACTTCCTCTAATATATCCATTCGCGTGACGCCACACATCCATCTCAACATTCGCATCTCCGCAACGTGCATACGTCTGCGTGAAATTTAGAAATCAAACCTTAACAAACAAAAACAAAAGCAAGCGTTGTACTTTACGTTTTTAGGGTTCCGTACCCAAAGGGTAAAAACGGGACCCTATTACTGAGACTTCGCTGTCCGTCCGTCCGTCCGTCCGTCCGTCCGTCCGTCCGTCCGTCCGTCCGTCCGTCCGTCCGTCCGTCCGTCCGTCCGTCTGTCACCAGGCTGTATCTCAAGAACGGTGATAGCTAGAGAGTTGAAATTTTCACAGATGATGTATTTCTATTGCCGCTATAACAACAAATACTAAAAATAAAATAAAATAAATATTTAAGGGGGGCTCCCATACAACAAACATGATTTTTAGAGTTCCGTACCCAGTATCTCAAGAACGGTGATAGCTAGACAGTTGAAATTTTCACAGATGATGTATTTCTATTGCCGCTATAACAACAAATACTAAAAATAAAATAAAATAAATATTTAAGGGGGGCTCCCATACAACAAACATGATTTTTTTACCGTTTCTTGCTCGATACTAATAACGTTGCCTTATGTTGCATAGATAATGGTACGGAACCCTTCGTGCGCGAGTCCGACTCGCACTTGACCAATTATTTTAAATCGCGCTATGGCTTGGTTACACACATTAACACTTAAGCTCGTCCAAATTCTTATTGCGTTATCATCTCGTTTTCACAATTATAATTTAGTAAGGATGCTAATAATCCTCATTGTGTGCGAGTCTGACTCGTACTTTACTTGTTTTTCTATCAAGTCTAATATAATTATTTCTTTCCAGGGTGGTTTAGTCTACGTGGATGTATCCGGCAATATTACTCATGGAAATCCAGAGATAAGTCCACAAGAAGCCATCCTATCTGACCTGCGTGCAGTTAAGAACGACGCTCTAGTTCTGTATACGGATTACGCTTCAAGAGCCGGCAATGAACTTAAAACCTTCTTGAAAAATATTACCATCACGGCTAATGAATTTATCGAGAGCGCAGACAGGAATGATACCTTTAATAAGGTGAGTACTTTTATATACTACATATAACGCTTTCTTTCTCTCTAGCCCTTGAACATCCCACAGTTGGGCACGAACTTGGTCTACTTTAGGAAGGATTATGGTCTACTGTGTCACACTAAATAAGCGTGTTAGCTTAGGGTTTATTTTAGAGGTTATCGTCTCTCACAGAGAATGTTATATATGTGCAATATCCTTTAGCTGGCGTTTACAGCACTCAGAAAAGGGAATGGGATTGTACACTTGTATTGTGTTGTTGTATTGTACTTATCAAATCTTTGTGTACTTGTCGTTGTGGTGATTTAGGAATATATACGCCTTCCAAGGATGCTGAAAAGCCAACTAAAGAATATTATAATCAAATCACACCCTTTATGTTAGATGGAAAACCCCTGGGAAGAAATGGGGTTATGACACATGTATTTTTAATCCGTGACTACACGGACATAGGAACAGAGCTGGTACTAAATGTAATTGGTTATTCTCAGTGCATCATAGACAAGATATACTATGCTCTTTATATTATGCAGGTGACCTAATTTAAGCTTTCTAATGCAACGCATAACATCCTTTAATACATAAGGTTGTGGGTTATCTATTTTAAATTAGTTATGTATCACAATATAAACAGTTTAAACGTGTGTAAAACAGTCAACAAATATTATTATTTCTATTCTTCTTCTCCAGCCCATTTACGTCCCACTGTTGGGTACGGGCCTCCTCCACTTTGGGAGGGAATATGGTCTACTGTGCCGCGCTGACCAGGTGTGTTGGCATAGGGTTTATTTTCGAGTTTTCCGTCTCTCACAGAGGATGTTGTCTGTTTGCAATATCCCTTAGCTGACTTTTGCAGCACCCTTGGGAGGAGATGGGGTGGTGACACTTGGATTCTTAATCCGTCACCACACGGAAATTCTTACCCATTGAAAAATTGCGAAAATTTTAGTTAGTCTCGAAGCGAAATCCTAGTTATAGAGCCCCGTTTTACCCTTTGGTGCGAAACCCTAAAAAGTAGCAGTCATAGAGAGCTGTCAAAATTAGTTAAAAGAAAATATCAATTAAAAATATTTTCTGTGTGAGAAGAATAACTTGAAACTAAACTCTATGCCAACACGCCTCATCAGTGTGGCGTAGTAGACCAAAAGCCTAAAAATGAAGAAGGCCTCTCTGAAGGGCTCAAACGTTAAAGAGCTGAAAAAAGAATTTTGACTGTTTACAAATATTATTATTAAAATAGCACCTGCCCAAATTATCTCTGCACCATCGTTGGTTGACTGGTAGAGAATGCCGATGGCATTAATTCCGCCATTGTAAATTGTAAAAGTCCAAAATGTTATAAATAAATAAGTATGCTAATTATTATTGTTTTAGTTTTCCTGAAATTCGGTAAAACGGAATATACTCGTAAAATGTAATAAAGTAACATATTTAGATTTACTAAACATCGTTATGTATAGGTGTACTTATAACAGCTGTTGATAACAATACAAAATATTTCTAGTTTAACATTGACCTTAACATAGTTCAGGATATCTTAAAATATACCTGACGTGTATGTTTTGTTACAAATGTTTAGTGAAATTCATGTTTATCATAACATTACAATATTAGAGTAATACCTATAAACACAGTTGCAATGTAATGTCAAGGTAATGTTATAGGGTAAACCTGGTCTTATTCATAATGACTTATCGGAGGTTTAATAGTTCGCTAAAATCGGTTCGCGAAAATTGTCATGCTTTTATTATGGATACCAGATACGGATAGACTACTTAAACTACTTTTCTTTTGTAAATACATACATAAAATAGATAGTAAACACCCAGACGCAGTACAAACATTTACATATGTATGACATTTATGGATATCACACAAATGATTGTCCCAAGCGGGAATCGAACCCGCGACCTCGTGATCGGCAGTCCATTACATAAACCACTCCACCACGAAGCCCGTCATTGTAGAAGACATATAAAATTCTATCCATTTTAGATAACAATAAGTACTTAATTGTTGCTCGTATAGTTCGTCGGTTTCTCTCCCATTAGGCTTCACCACTCCGGCCAACTATAGCCTACCTCATCGGAGTGCGTCCTGCCGCCTTTCTAGGCGAGAGAGTGTTGTATCTAAAAGTACATCATTTATATGAAAACTTTCGGGTTCCTGATTGTAGTAATTTCAGCTGTGTGTTGTTAAGTTAGTTAGTCAAGTTTTTTGAATATATAAACAAGGCATTACGGATTTTATCACGTCGATTAGCAGTTTATATCTAAACGTTTTAAAATCTTTCCATCTGCCTAAGTATTTTGGGATCAAAAAGCAATTTTACTTTAAAAATTAAGTCACACAAATGTCGAAAAATTACAAAAATATTACTAATAAATATTTGAACTGAGTTTTTGACAGCCCTACGTCATCAGATAGAATTACCATCGATGCAAACAACACAAACCAAATGCTTGCACGTAGGAATGCATGTGCATGCATATGCCATTATTCCTTGCACACGATCAGACTGCATGACTACATGCATCAATTTTGGCAAATATTCAGTATAAAATTATGTAAATATTTTCATTGAGGCGGATTTCCTTTGGAGAGTCGTATTTTAGTATCGATGACATACCTACCGCAGTAACTGTACTATCATAAATATCGATATAAAACTATTTAGAGCCCTTTTTGTATCCAACGTCAAATAGTTGGGTCTCATAATGTACGCAGTAATAATTCTATCATGACTTCCGTGTAATTTTTTGCTAGATAAAATCTCAGCTAGAACATTCAATTTATTAAACCAATGAATTAAGGATTGTAATCAGAAATTCTAAAATCAGACTGTGTGGTGACGGATTAAGAATACAAGTTTCACCACCCCTTCGCACACGGATATCACCCTCTGTGAGAGACAGAAAACTCGAAAATAAACCCTGTGCCAACCCACCTGGTCAGTACGGCACTTAGATAAACCCTCATAAAGTGGAGGTAGCTCATGCCCAACAGTGAGACGTCAATGAGCTGGCCACTTCAGCGTGATCATTCGAACTTTATGGATCTCTACGTACTAACGTAAACCTGTAAAACTTATCCAGGGTAAATAGACTCCATAAAGCAAGCATACATCAATTACCAAAATGAATAAATAGTCCATGAAATTATTTCATGTAAGCGTAATCACTCATTGGATGACGTCATTTGGCACTAGATCAATGTCTGAAGCTAACGTATCGGACTGACGAGCCTACTGCTCAATTCCTATTGCGTAGGAAATATAGATCATGATGTCATAGCTGTCTTGCCAACATTTATTGTATTGTTGAATTCCTGAACTTGCAACTCAAAGACTTTTCTAGAGTAATATGGCCTACACAAACATCTTGACTCTAATAATAATAATACACATTTCACACAACGTCCTCTGGTCCCAAGCTATGCTTACATTGCTTGTGTTATGGGTTAGAATACGGATAGAATACATATACTACTTTTCTTTTGTAAATACATACTTATATTACATAGAAACACCCAGACGCAGTACAATTTGTATGATGTATGACAATTATAAATATCACACAAATGATGGTCCTAAGCGGGAATCGAACCCGAAACCTCGTGATCAGCAGTCCGTTACATGAACCACTCAACCACGAGGCTCGTCAAACGCGTTCAGTTTAAAAACTAAATAACAAATTATTGCATTGATATCGGTCCTTAATATCAAATCACGTATATTCTTACTTTATTATGAAGAAGTCCGTCATCACCAAACAACTAAATCAATTTTATTTCTCCAAAAACAGTAGAATGTAGATTTAGGTAGGTACCCGTTTAATAATAACCCATATTGACCATTATATTATTAAATATCTGAACCTAACGCACGAGGTTACCGATATTTGAAGAGTGGAATCCACAGAAATAATCCTGATAGTTGTATCAGCAAACGGCTTGAGCGTAAAGAGGCTCTCACAATATCTCGAGAGGCTCGTCGTCAATAATAAGTTGGTGATGGCCCAGATGCAGAAAGCGGTCTTGCTGGACAATGCCCGGATAGTCCGTCAGTTCCTCTACCAATTAGGCTCCACCACTGCGGCTGACTGTTGCCTTTCGAGGCGAGGCAGTATTCTACCCTTATCGTATAGTTTATAAAACTTTGTTTCTTAATATTTCTCAAAAAAAATCTGTTCGTGTTTTAGGATAAACTTAGAAATTACATCTCTAGTTTAGACTTAAAGTATTACGTATTAAAAACTTTCAAATTTCGTAAAGGTAGTACCTTGAGAATATAAAAGAGAGTTATCTACATTGCATTTCGTGAGTGAAATGACTAATCTCAGTATATTGTAATAATGCCATCGACGTATACCAACTTGTGCCAATAAGATTTATTTTAGTTTTGTTTTAGGAAATTCATCTAATAATAGAAGCCACTGTTATAGGGTTTGCACTTTATTTGTTAAATTTAAATTTTCTCATCTAACTATACTATCTATGTATATCTGTTTGTTTGTTTGAACGCGCTAATCTCAGGAACCACTGGGCCGATTTGAAAAATTCTTTCAGTGTTAGATAGGGCATTTATTGGCTATATAACATCACGCTGGTTTTATAACATATAACATCTCTAGGCTATATAACATCACGTTACGACCAGTAGAAGCGAAGTAGTAGTGAATAATGTTGCGAAAACGGGAAAAAGAAATTCCACGCAGACGGAGTCGCGGACAACAGCTAGTCTTTCATAACACGGTTTTATTATTTCGGTACGTATCTATCAATGAACAAAGCTATTGTTATGGATAACCATAATGTTCCCCCACGTGCTCACATCACTCCAATGGTAACTTAATGAGAATGGCAGCGCGAAGACAGCTTCACTTTGCAACCCAATTATTCGGTATAATCTTAACTAAATCACCGGAGTACCTTTACAATAAGCTAAAGTGGTCTCGGGATATTAACGACGTTAACACCAGAGCATCATCATACTTGCTAAGAACCCCTAAGCATAGAACAACAGCGTTCCGTGGCAGCTTTAAATTTGCTGCTACTCACTGCTGGAACGTCCTATTGCCCCCGTTCCGTTTTTTAAAATCTGTTAAATCTTTCAATAGAAAATATAAAGATTTCCTACTTAATAAACAGAAAGATGAAGTATAAGTTTTAAAACCATTTTCCTGGCACACTCTCCGCTAATATGTCTTTAGATTCCTAGTTCCACGTATTATTTTTTATTATATATGTAAACTAGCTGGCCCGGCAAACGCTGTTTTGCCATACCAAAATATTGTTAAAAAAAAATTTAAAAAAAAATGAACTATAAACCTCACGGAGCCCGAGACCTTTCCAAAGAATGCAAAACCGTGGAAATCGGTTCGTGCGTTCTGGAGTTATAGCGTCAGGAAGGAAAACCCGACTTATTTTTATATAGTAGATGAATTACTGTCTCTTCACCATTTTTATATGTGTATATATTTCATAGATAAATCATTAATATATTTTATACTTTTCATGTTGTATTTGTTACTTGTTGTGGCTGCCCGTGACATCACCCAGGCACATTCTGAAAATCAGCGCTGCAACACCCTTTACTAAGTGTGTGCAGCTTATGCTGAGAATAGGCCTATTTTGGCCCTCTGCATCCATATTTTGACACTATGTTTAAATTTTTTTTTTCATTTTTAGGTATCTATAAAATAGGTTGTGGAGTGTACCAAAATAAACGCATTTTCTTTCTTTCTTTCTTTTCTTTCTAACCATATTACGGAGATACTATCTTTATTTAATTAACTTCTTTAATTATTTTTCATTTTTGTTTAAGAAGAATTTATTTTTATTAAATTCATGTGTAAACAGTAAGTTCATCACACATAACCACATCACCCAAAGATGTTGTGTAAAATGAAAATTTTACAGAAACATTTCGTGACTGGAATCAAACTCATGATGTCGGACAGAAATCTGAACTTTCGCTACACACCACCGATATTCTCTCGAGTGTGTAAAATTATTTGAAAAGATTAATCTTTGAACGAATTGGCAACCCTATCAGGTCGACTATATGCAATAAACCCGCAACCTTGACTGTGTGCATTATTCAAGGGAGTGTGACTAATTACTGCAATATTGCATAGCACTGTCTGACAGCTGCCAAACAGTTATATGAGAAATATTAACTTTTATTACAAACACATTTACATAACAATAACAAAAATATCGAACAACTGACATCTTGTTTTGTTCTGTTGTTAACTGTTAATCTTTAAACTTTGGTGCCGATTCTATGTGACTAGCTATACTAAACTTAACTAAAAATAATTTGCGTAGTTCATCCTTAATGTCTTAGTATCCTGAATATCTTTTTAAATTATTGCATTTTCATCGGTCCTTGATATGTATGCAAAATTTTAAATCAATCCGACTATCGCAAGTGGCTGAAAATCGCGTTGAAAGATTCCATTACATAGATTAATACATTGATAAATACATACCGAACTAATTTAATAAAATTAGGATTGGGACTTTAGGGAATAATTTGGAGGTCCTAGGCATGTGTCCAGTGGAAAATACGGGCCTGAGAATATGTAATCTGTCTAGTGTCTATAGACAAATGCGTCAATACTACATCCATCTTTACATCTAAATTTAACTATGAGCATTGTCTGAAAGTCAAAGTCAAAATATATATAGCACGTAATACAAACAGACGTAAACGAGTACCATTAAGAATAACATTTTATTGTCTATAAAACATTAACAACACATTCATATAGGTGCAGCTGTTTTCTAGTTTTACTTGTAATGTTTATTGTAAACATAATAATTATGAGTTGAATTGAATTATTTTACTTTTTACACGCTTTATATTAGCTTCACTTGTATGTTGGTTTGTATGTTTGTTTGTATGTTTGTTTGTATGTTTGTAACCGACTCCTTTGGACGCTATTTTCACCCACTTTAAACGGTCAGATTCTATTCAAATTTTGCACACCTGTCAAAGACCGATGACAATACAATAATTCGATTAAATAAAGCGTGTTTTTTAGTTTTTTTAAACTATTTTTAATTATTTATCAACCGTTCTCGCAAAAAAGAGGAGTTTGACTCCCATACTAGATAAATTGGGGATAGTTTAAGAATTAAAAAAAAACTGGAAGATTTTAAGTTATTGGAAACCAGTTCTTATCAAAGTTCCATACCACAAAGTAAAATGGGACCTTTTGCCGGGATTTCGCTGTCTGTCCGTCCGTATCTTTGAACAGTGATAGGTAGAGAGCTAAATTTCCCATTTTATGTATTTGCTGCTAAATGCTACCCTTATTCTGTTATTTAAGTTCGTTGTGGCAGATATCTATAGGTACTTATCTATACTTAATATCATAAAGCTGAAGAGTTTGTTTGTTTGTTTAAACGTGCTAATCTCAGGAACCTCTGGTCCGTTTTGAAAAATTCTTTCAGTGTTGGATAGTCCATTTAGCGAGGAAGGCTATAGGCTATATAACATCACGCTACGACTAATAGGAGAGAAGCAGTAGTAAAAAATGTTACAAAAACGGGGAACGTTTTCTAAATTCTACGCATACGAAGTCGCGGGCAACAGCTATATTATATAACTGAAAAGTTTCTTGTTTGTTTGATAGAACTTTTGGTCCAATTTGAAATATCCTTTCATTGTTACAAACATTTATCGAGAAACGCTATAGACTACATAATATCACGCTGCGACTAACAGGAGCAAAGCATCAGTGATAAGTTTTGCAAAAACAAGGGAAAATTTTCTAAATTCCACTCGAATGAAGTCGCGGGAAACAGCTATATTATGATAATTATGGTACGGAACTGTACCATCTCGTACTTGACCAGTTTTATATTTTTACTACCTGACCCGGCAAACGTTGTTTTGCCATACTAAAAAAAAAAAGGTTGAAAAATAGATGTTAGCCGATTCTCAGACCTACTGAATATGTATGCAAAATTTGAGAAGAATCGGTCAAGCCGTTTCGGAGGAGTACGGTAACTAACACTGTGACACGTGAATTTTATATATTAGACTAGCTGTCCCGGCAAACGTTGTTTTGCCATACCAAAAAAAATATTTAAAGATTTGAAAAATAGATGTTGGCCGATTCTCAGACCTACTGAATATGTATGTAAAATTTGAGAAGAATCGGTCAAGCCGTTTCGGAGGAGTACGGTAACTAACACTGTGACACGTGAATTTTATATATTAGATTATAATATAATAAATCCTTAAAACCTTGAACGTCACATTTCTAAGTAAATATTTATCATTATTATATAAAAATGCAGCTCAGTGGAATGTAAGATACGTGCATACATCTTAATATCTTTATCTTTTGATATTCTTAAATGGCTATAGATGGAATGTAAATAATTAATAATTACCTATGTTTCATAATTATTATTTTTGGACATTTCACACAATATCCTCTGGTCCCAAGCTAAGCTTAGATGCTTGTGTTACGGATGCCAGAATACGGATATACTACATATACTACATTTCTTTTGTAAATACATACTTATAATACATAAAAAACACCCAGTCGTAGTACAAACATTTGTTTGACAATTGTCACACAAATGATGGGATTGAGAATAAAACCCGCAACCTCGTGAACGGTAGCCCTTTTAAATGAACCAGTCAACAGTGGTAGGAAGGACGATCCAAAGAATTAAATTTAAAAGAATGCCTATTTTAACGCTACGTATTAATATATTATTATTATAGTAATATTCCTACGCTTCTAGCCTAGAAAGCCTAGAAGCGTAGAAAGATAATGACAATATAAAAAAGTTTGTGAGTTATTAAATAACATATTTTACAATAAATAATTAAATTATGTCCGTGTTCCTCTACGTCAATCACAACAAACCTTGGCACTGACGACATTACTGCGTGCGGTCACACAAACAGCGATTTGTGAAAGTACTTATTTTATCCCTGTGCTGAGGGAACAATAATACAGGGGTTTTACCCCATTTCTTACCAGTGGTCTGTAAGAGCCAGTTAGGCAAAAATACAAGCAGAAATCATTCTCTATGATAGAAGGAAAAGTAAAAAATAGCGTACGTTTATTATTACAAAATATTCTTCACACTGACCTCAAATAACAGGACCCAAAATAATGGGATACGGGCAGGAAAATGATAATGATGAGTATTTGTTGCTGTAGCCTCAAGTGATTGGTTTTGGTTGGTACCATACATTTAGTTAAGTTTAGTTATGCACGTAGTATCAGTACCAATAACTGTGCAATTTTCCGCACTCTAGCTATCACCTTTCCAGAGATCCAGCCTGATGACAGGCAGACGGACGGTCTCTAAAAAAGGTCAGGTGCTTACAGGCTTTTACATAAAGAAAAAAATACATAATGTCTCAAGAGATCATTTTTATTTATATCATTAGATTAGCTCTATTTCACAATAAAGTTGCATTATCGTGCGTCATACATAATTTTAAGCTTAAGTTCAGTTCACTTACAAACCCATGAAGTATAATTAATTTTGCAAGCTATTTATTTTTCAGCTTCCAAGTGACTTAAACTTTATATATGATTAAATTACAGACAAACACCTTTACCTGTAAAACTGAATAAAAGCTTATAATAAATCCTTAATCGCTGTTTTAATGGCTTCTAATATGAGCTCACGTCAGCGCAACGTTTGTGCGTACACATAATTTAGATTTAGTTCATTACTAATTTCAATATCACACTATAAACCTTGTTATATTAATAACATAATGTCCGTTGCGAATATTATATATGCGTTTAATGTTTGGAGGTAAAACGTGGTATATAAATTATATTGATCTAAGATAAAATCTTTGGGATGGATTATGTGTGATGATGACGGATTAAGAATAAGCGTCACCACCCAATCTCCCATGGGTGCTGTAAAAATCACCTAAGGGACATTGTACACAAATAACATACTCTGTGAGAGATGGAAACCTCGGAAATAAACCCTGTGCCAACACGGCTGGTCAGTGCGGCACAGTAGACCTTAATCCCTCCCAAAGTGTAGTTGGAGAGGTAGTGGGATAGAATTAGTAATATTAAAAAAAAAACACATCTAGCACCTACGCCACAATACCCCGATTAAAAATGTACTTTACTTTGACATTGTCCTTTTATTTTTCAGTCGAACCACTGCTGGGTAAATTTCACGAAACAAATTAAAAAAGTACAACATGATGTACGGCGCGCTGCCGCCTACAGTGGAGACAGTCATCATAAATTCATTTTGGGACACATGATTGTTTTCCGGATGCATATAAATAAGGTACCTAATTCAAGTTACTTAGCACTTATCTATACCTAAATTATAAAGCGGAAGAGTTTGTTTGTTTGTTTGAACGCGCTAATCTCAGGAACCACTGGGACGATTTGTTAAATTCTTTTAGTGTTAAGAAAGAAAGAAAAAGATTTTATTACTGCTTAATCACAACCAAATAATACTATAATTATTACACTTATAACTTAAAATTATCATATATATTATGTTAGGAAACAGCGTAATAATACTTATCGTGCTTTGTAGTCTGCAGTAAATCGGTACTCGTTTCAGCACATGTCAGATCTGAAAGACTTGACGCTGATTTTCAAACGAGCCTTTGGTGAGTGGTGACACGGATATCATCTATACTTATAATAAATCTGTAGAGAGGTCAATTCTGTACATGAAATATATTTTCAAAATAACTATCAGGGGATGATTAGTGATCGGTACTGATGCCAAAAATGCAATCAGTAAAATTTTTGTCTGTCTGTCTGTCTGTCTGTCTGTCTGTCTGTCCGTCTGTCTGTCCGTCTGTATGTTCCTTATAGAAACAAAAACTACTCGACGGATTTTAACGAAACTTGGTACAATTATTCTTCATACTCCTGGGCAGGTTATAGTATACTTTTCATCACGCTACAATAAATAGGAGCAGAGTAGTGAAGGGAAAACGGGAAAAGGTGCTCCATTTTTTAAGCTTCCGTCGCGTGTTCAGCCTTAATGGTTAAAGTTACATAGAAATCATGTATGACGGAAATATTCTACATAAAATTGTCTAAAAAAGATCCCGAAACATCACATATCTATATTTTATGGTTGACTCACAATAACACGTGTAACTCCTGATAGCTTAGCAGTGCGTTCATTCTGATTATATTTGTTTACTCTTACGTTTATAATACTCTCACTCAAGCAGTAGTTAAAAATGTTGCAAAAACGGGGAAAATTTCCTGAATTCTACGCGGACGGAGTCGAGGGCAACAGCTAGTTAAACATAAACCTTTAATTAACTTGAATACAATCATGATCAGTTTTTTTAAATATCATTTAATGCTATAGCTAATATAAATTTTAATGTTAGATAGGGCATTTATTGAGGAAGGCTTTAGACTATATAACATCACGCTACGACCAGAAGAATCGAAGCAGTAGTGAAAAATGTTGCAAAAACATTAAACAGAAATTCCACGCGGACGGAGTTGCGGGCAACAGCTAGTAAAATGATATAGTTAGAGTTTCTATATTACTTTCTTCAACCAAAATTCAAAGATATAAAAATCTATAGTAAGTAATTTATTAATTTTTGCAATTGATTTGCTATGATTTTACTTATTAAACAAAATTATTGTAGAAATAATTATCACCATGAGCGGGACTTGAACTCACGACCCAAGAGCGATGGAACGGTATTGAGAGGTCGTGAATTACAGTCTTGCTCGTAGTAATCTTTTTTTTTTCACTATAATTTAGTTTATTAATTAAAAGTAGTTAGTCTAATTAGGCCATGTGAATCGAACGCTGCCATATGTTGACGGGCCTCGTGGTCGAATGGTTCATGCAACGGACTGCCCTTCAAGAGATTCACGCACGGGAAAATCATTTGTGTGATACTCGTATTTATCATTTTCATACAAATGTTTGTACTGTGTTTCTATCTATTATAAGTATGTATTTACAAAAGAAAAGTAGTATATGTATTTTATGCGTATTCTGGTATCCATAACACAAGTATATAAGCTTAGCTTGGGACCAGAGGACGTTGTGTGAAATGTCCATGAATTTACATAAGGCAGTTACTTTTTCTACCATAATTTGATTTATTAAGTAAAAAGCATAGCATGTCAATTGCAAAATTAATAAATTACTTTAGTAATGTCCATGAATATCAAAATATGGAAAATTCATACACATGCCTCTATGTTTTCAGAGCGAAGATTATTTAAAGAAATGCGACAAAATAATTCAAGACTGTGGTCTTCCTTGTGAGGTAAGTAGCATTTATCATTTCCTATAGCTTAGACTATTGTACTTCTAGGAAAATACTGGTTAAAATATATTAGATATTTGAAAACTACAGCTCCCATGTTGATTAGGTATAGAAATACACACTGTAATACACAATACACACTGGGGAAGAAATGCGATGGTGACAGTTCCTCCACTTGTGGAGGGATTACAGTTTATTATGCCGCGCTGACCAGGCGTTTGTCCGTGTGGTGACGGATTAAGAATACAAGTGTCACCACCCCATCTCCTCCCAAGGGTGCTGTACAAGTCATCTAAGGGATATTGCACACTGATAACATGCTCTGTGAGAGACGCAAAACTTGAAAATAAACCCTGTACCAACACGCCTGGTCAGCGCGGCACAGTAGACCATAATCCCTCCCAAAGTGGAGGAGGCCCGTGCCCAGTAGTGGGACGTAAATGAGCTGGAGGAGGAGGAGGACCAGGCGTTTTAACACAGAGTTTAGTTTCAAGTTTTCTATCTCTCACAGAAGATGTTATCTGTGTAGTCCCTTAGCTGGTTTTTACAGGACCCTGGGGAAGAGATGGGGTAGTGACATTTGTATTCATATCATACAGTCACCACACGAATAATATAGGCATCTATACTCATCCATCCATCTGCCTTTCTCCGTAAACTGTTAGACATAGGACTCCCCCATAGAACGCCACAACGCGCGGTCCTGCGCCGTTTGCATTCAATGCCCCCATCTTTACCCAAATAATATTAAATACCTATCTCATAAAAGTATCTTGCAATCCCAACAGCTATTAGGAAACTGATCTCTAAAACAAATTGACGGGCCCCGTGATCATACCGGGTTCGATTCCCGCTCGGGACAATAATTTGTATGATATTTATAATTGTCATACAAATGTTTGTACTGCATCTGGGTGTTTACTACCTATGTGTTGTATGTATGTATTTACAAAATAAAAGTAGTTTATGTATTATATCCGTATTCCAGTACCCATAACACAAGCATAAAAGCTTAACTGACCAGAGGACGTTGTGTGAAATATCCATGAATATTTATTTAAGTTTATAAACACAATGTTCGATTACAGTCTGCACCCCGAGTGAAACGCTGGCGTCGTCTTGCTATGGAAGAAATACACAGAATTAGAGATGACATACAACATGCGAAGAAATCCTATCGCGACCTGGTCTCTCACGCCAGAAGAAAACTGTTTCATCTTAGAAAACAAGCACTTACTAGAGGTAAAGAAACGATTGAGACATACAAAAATTGTATAGGAGGTTAATATTATAATCGTTTTTGGGATATGTTAGTTGATGGTTGCAAACACCGATTTTTTATTTCGAGTAAATAAAATAAAAGGTTTATAAATAAATTAAAAATAATAAAACTACTATTTACGGATTTAGACGCGTCTATACGCGTCTAAATCATAGCTCAGTCTGACCTAAACATGAACCTATGTTCAGGTTTAGGTCAGAATGAGCTGTAATGTGTTCACCTGTGACCATGGTGACTGCAAAGTATCCGAAACGTCGGGCCAAAATTTAAAACAAATGAGTCGCGTAAGTGTTAGAAAATTTTATAATAAAATATAATAAATAAGATTTATTTGATTTGTGCTTTTCTCAATATATGTTAAATTGGTAAACTGATTTCGATATGGTTATTTTATTAACACGTTTTTATTACTAAAGTAATTTATTGATTTTGCAATCGACATGCTATGCCTTACTTAACAAATTAAATTATGGTGGAAAAAATTGACTGCGGCAGTAAATTTTTTTTTAATTTGATTTGTTTTGTTACGTTTTTATTAGTTCAAATTTGATTTGTTACGTTTTATTAGTTCGGTACGTTACTATCAATATATTACTTAATATACATATGTAAAGGAATTTTTAAAAGTGATTTTCACTCCCTTACTGTAGTCAGATTTATCTTCAAATGCACACTTATTATGGACAGACAATGCAATATTGAATAAAAAAAAATTTCAAGCGTGTTTTTTTTAGTTTTTGAACTAAGTAATTAGCTACACAACATTGAAATTGCTGTTTTAGTCTTTTTGGATAGTTTTATGCTTTTGTACCATTTATAAAACGTAGTTGAACTATCAAATAACTACTTAGGTATTATATTATTTCTAATATGAAGCATATTATACCTATTTCGAGTTTATTTTTAAAACGATACTTAGGACTTTGATGCAAACAAGATAATAAACTTTATTAATTAAATAATATTTTTAACGAAGTTCATCTTATTCATATTTGACGGGCTTCGTGGTCTAGTGGTTTATGTAAAGGACTACCGATCATGAGGTCGCGGGTTCGATTCCCGTTCGGGACAATCATTTATGTGATATTTATAATTGTCATACAAATGTTTGTACAGCGTCTGGGTGTTTACTATATATTACTAGCTGACCCGGCAAACGTTGTTTTGCTATACTAAATAAAAAAGTTTTGAAAAATAGATGTTGGCCGATTCTCAGACCTACTGAATATGCATGTAAAATTTCATAAAAATCGGTCAAGCCGTTTCGGAGGAGTACGGTAACTAACACTGTGACACGTAAATTTTATATATAAGAAGATATATATGTATTTACAAAAGAAAAGTAGTATATGTATTCTATCTGTATTCTGGTACCCATAACACAAGCATATAAGCTTAGCTTGTGTGAAATGTCCGTGAATATTTATTTATTTATTTATATATTGTTACAACTAAAAAATGAACTTACTTTTTTAATGAAACTGTACTGCAATAAAATTATATCATAAAATGCATTATAACAAAATTACCTTGTTGACAATGAAAACAAGTCTAACTTAGTCAAACAAGAATTTTGCACAAATACTGGCATTTCTGAGACAAATCGTGACCACACATAGTTATCGGGACACGCCCAGCATACCTTCTAGACAAGAAATAACATAAATTTGTTAATATCAGGTCTAGACAATCTCTGACACTGTTTCTTTTAAAAAAACATAATTATATCTCAAAGTTAACTTAGTAGAAACGTCGTGTCGTGTGGACAGGCTGATCCTGTCCACAGATACAGCCTGGTGACAGATTCTAAAGACATAAATAAATAAATATTTATGGACATTTCACATAACGCCCTCTGGTCCCAAAGTAAGCTATATTTCTATTATTTTTCTATGCTTGTATTATGGGTAACGGATACGGATATACTACATATACTTTTTTGTAAATACATACATTTATTACATGGAACAAAAAATAAAGATAAAGATTATAGAGATATCAAGTTAATTATTAATTTTATACAAACTAAAATAGTAATGACACAATTTGAGTTATTACACTTTATTGACTTATTTATTGACTTTATGACTCGTGGTGTAGTGGTTCATATAACGGACTGCCGATCATGAGGTCTCGGGTTCGATTCCCGGTCAGGACAATCATTTGTGTGATGTTTTTAATTGTCACACAAATGTTTGTACTGCGTCTGGGTGTTTACTATGTATTATAAGTATGTATTTACAAAAGAAAAGTTGTTGATGTATTATATCCGTATTCTGGTACCCATAACACAAGCATATAAGCTTAACTTGGGACCAGAGGACTTTGTGTGAAATGTCCATGAATATTTATTATTTATTATTAAAAAATTGTCTAGAATAACAATTGTTAAGCTAGATAATTTTAAACAGTTTTAATAAAATATTTTTGTATGGACATTTCAAGTTTTAAAATATATGAACCTACTTAATTACATAATTAGCAACCGTCAACTACAAATCCATAGATTATGTGTCATATTAGTTCAATAAAAATAGCAAATTAACTGATAAATGGATTTACCACAGTATAGTAAAATTGTACTACGAACTGAGTTCCAACCGATTAATATTTGCGGTTGTATATTGTATGATTTTTATACTGTGGTTAGACTATGTATCAAATTATTAAGATTGATATTTATTTGTGGGTGATTGTTTTGTGAGAAATAATAAGATGTGGAATAACGATTAAAATACAACAAAAACAAAAATAGTTTTTTTTTAAAGAACCTACAAGACTTTTTTTAATAAAATATAAATAAAAAACTAAATGTAAAAAAAATTGTAACAGATTAATATTAAATAATATTATTTTTCTAAATTTGAAAAGGTGTATGTGTAGATCACTCTTGAACCAATTTAAAATTGGAATAAAAAAATAAAGGTTAAGGAGGTTTAAATTAAAAGTTGAAATTAGAATGAAAAGTTTATTTTTAATTTATTTTCTGGTTTTTTTTATACTTATTCCACGTTTTATAGTACATTATTGCTATACTAAAATTATAATTATAGTTAACTAAGTAAAATAAATATTAAATATAGCTTTAGTTGCTTCAATAAATATCTTAATGTAAATTATAAATCGTTAGAAACTGCTTTTTATCTTCGAAAGAAATTCTATAATATGTTACTTATTTTATCTAAATAATAAATCTAATTGTATTATAATTATTTTTATTATATCAATGAAGTATATGAGCACCTGAATTTATGTTGTAATAATATTTAAGGCAATAAATAATGTAAGTACATGCAAATTATAATCAAATAATTAGATAGACAGAAAAAAATCTATAACAATTTTAACACTAGACGCGCCGTTTAATTTGTGTTTTAGTAAAAACCACGAAAATACTTATTTTTGTAGTAACTTTTACTGTAAACTTCTTGACATACTTTTTTTTCTTTACATTTCTGGCAAGAAATAAATAAATGCTTAGTAAAAAGTGCCAAAAATGGCATCAATTCCTGTGTCGAATCCACAAATAAATAGTCTATTTGAATTATAGATAATTTTAATGTCATTGAATTTTTTTCGAATTTTAAATATTTACATCATCACTGAATTTTTATTCATGGCCAGAAACATTTATTTTCAATCCGAAATTTTTCTTATTAGTAAGAATGTATTAAAAATATATTTTTGAATTACGAATGCCGCGATTGTTATATTTTTTTAATATAACTTAACCGACCACCGATCGAATTCATAATTATAAGTAGGTATAATCGTAAATGATAGTAAGATTTAAAAAAAAAATTAAAGAATCATTTTTAAGAAATTTTAACTCTTATACGTTAGTTAATTTCTGAATACTATTTAAAATAATTATACCTACATTAATGTTATTGAAGATTATTATTTATAAGAAGTTTATAAAAATGTAATTATTAAGTTATAATTTAATTTTTATTTTATGTTAACATGACTCAAAATAATTTAAGGTACAAAATCTAATTGGTTTATGAATCGTTTTTCTTAAATAGATATATTAAAAAAATTGTAAATAATATGTATTTCAGTAATTTTGTTTAAAATCTTTCGTAAATTGTTGAAAACGAATAAACAAAGTATGAATAAAAGTTTATCGAAAAGTAATTATATTTTTAATATAACTTTCTTGATATGTAAAGTAATTTATTGATTTTGCAATTGACTTGCTATGCTTTACTTAATAAATTAAATTATGGTGGAAAAAGTGATTGCCGCAAGCGGGACTTGAATGGAAGAGCTTCAAGTCCAAGTCCCGCTTGCGGCAATCACTTATTCCATGGAAGAGCTTTGGAACGGTATTCCGAGGTCGTGGGTTCAACTCCCGCTTGCGGCAATCACTTTTTCCGCAATGATTTAATTTCTTGATATGTCTTTAACATTTGGTAAAACATTTTAATCAACCGAAAAGCTAAAAGTATTAAATATAAGTAAAAGGTCTAAAAAGATCTTTTGCTTATTCTTTTAATTAATTCGTCTAAATAGAGATATTGTTTAATTAAAGTAAGTTTAATTGTTATAAAATAAGTGAAAACTAATTTCCTATATTGTTGTTAATATTATTTATGTAAAATGTAATTGACAATTTATTTTTGTAATAAAACTTTTAACAATTATTGCTTTGTTTTCTTTTCACGTATAATATTTGATAATAAAGACAGAAAAATAATTCTACTTTATCACATTATTAATCTACTCATTCCTCTCTCTTCTTCAGTCCGTTAGTATTCCACTGCTGGTCACTGGCCTTCTCCAATTTGGTAGGGATTATGGTCTATTGTACGCGCTGTTTTCAGTTTTCCGTCTCTCACAATAATCGACGTTAAATGCTTATATACTCCCTTACCTGGGTCTTACAGCAACCTGGAAAAGAAATGGGGTGGGTGACACTTGTATTCTTAATCCGCACCACACGGAGGATATATTCATGATTACAACGCATCTTGATTAGTTCTTATATTTAACTTTATCACACCACTCATGTTATAGCTCGATCGCATGTTATGATATTCTATGTGGGAGGGTTATGTTCAGCAGTGGACGTCAAGAGGCTAATAGATAGCTGGATTGAAGCACAAACTGTAAAATGATCAAAACGCATCCTCTGTAGCTTTAATTTGGTTTAATAATTAATTTTCTTAATAATATATTAATTACTAGCTGCGCCCCGCGGTGTTACCCGCGGTAAAAAGGATAAAAAATAAGTTCATTTTCTATTCCATTTTTCATTGGAAAGTTTTATGAAAATCCATCCAGTTGTTTTTACGTGAAAGCACAATTAACATCCTTACATTTCCAAACATTGGAGTATGGATAGAAGACCGAGCAAACGTTCGCGTTGCTTAGCCAACAGTTTAAGTATTTTATTTTATAGCGCGTAATTCTTTTTTCGTCATATCTCCTAAGATATTCATTTAAATTGCATGCTGTAAAGAGCAGTTATAATCTATATTAATTGCGTAAGCTAACTAAGCTATTTAATTTGATAAAAAATATTACTATATACACATAAATAACTTTTGAATACACCCTATTGAATTTGATATATTTTTGACATTATTATGGGTACAACGGGTTTCCCTTAAAATATATGACATATGGCGGACTTTTTTGAAGAATTATAGGTAACAAACAATTCCTCCGTACATTAGTTTGTTGTACCTCACATAGATAAGGCAGCGTTTTCATTTATAGCTCGCGCGCGTCCGAATTTCTTGGAAATTTAATCATATCTCATCCAATATACAGTAAACCCCAATAAATTATGCGAAAAAAGCCATCCTCTTGAACCATTCTATCTATTAAAAAAAACCTATATATGAGATATAAGTTCACATAGGGACATAGATACAAAAATTACGACTTTGTTTTATAAGAAGTAAAGATGGTAAGGATATGACAACAAATATAAGGAATAAGGAAGAAGAATGTGCAGTTATTTATAATCATTGCATTTATCATATTAAACTCAACCTTGAATTTTATGCAGTTAATTAATTGATAATAATACAATCCAAAGATAACCTATGCACTGTAATAAAAGTTAACATCTTGGCGCTGAGGTAGAGTCAGCAAACCTTTTTTTTATAGCTAGATTTTTATAAAAACAGCAATAATGCGAACGGACCTCGTGGTAAGATAATAATTATTATAAACTACCATCCGGATCGATTCCGGCACAGGAAAATTATTTGTGTGCATTACATTGCATACATTTGCGACACAAATATACGACTAATATTTGTGTGACAAATATAAATATCACACAAATAATTTTTTAATTTTGGATTCGATCAAAGTCAATGACATATACTTTTATTTCAAACTAGCTGTTGCCCTCGACTCCGTCCGCGTAGAATTTAGGAAATTTTCCCCGTTTTTGCAACATTTTTAACTACTGCTTGAGTGAGAGTATTATAAACGTAAGAGTAAACAAATATAATCAGAATGAACGAACTGCTAAGCTATCAGGAGTTACACGTGTTATTGTGAGTCAACCATAAAATATAGATATGTGCTGTTTCGGGATATTTTTTAGACAATTTTATGTAGAATGTTTCCGTCATACATGATTTCTATGTAACTTTAACCATTAAGGCTGCACACGCGACGGAAGCTTAAAAAATGGAGCACCTTTTCCCGTTTTCCCAACATTTCCCTTCACTACTCTGCTCCTGTTGATTGTAGCGGGATGAAAAGTATACTATAACCTGTCCAGGATCATGAAGAATAATTGTACCAAGTTTCGTTAAAATCCGTCGAGTAGTTTTTGTTTCTATAAGGAACATACAGAGGGACAGACAGACAGACAGACAAAAATTTTACTGATTGCATTTTTGGCATCAGTATCGATCACTAATCACCCCCTGATAGTTATTTTGAAAATATATTTCATGTACAGAATTGACCTCTCTACAGATTTATTATAAGTATAGATAGACAAGATAAACATGCTCTTTTAAAACGCTAGAAGCTAGGCGTCGGTTCCAAGAGTGAATCCTATGGAGAAAAACAAACCAGTAACTACATAGATTTTTTTGATTCCTTGGAGAGATTTTGTTTCAAACAGATAATCATACTGCACCTCGATGTTATTCACCAAGGCTATGTCAAAATTTTTTTGGAACGAAGTTTTTTTCATGGATGGTTCTGAGATCGTTTATTTTTCGCGTGTAAAAGTTTTGGTACATAATCTAGGTTTTCATTCCATATCAAAAATATCATTAAAATAACATTGCCACGTCGATCACTAACTTAGCTTGGGACCAGAGAACGTTGTGTGATAATGAAAAAACTTGTGTCAGTTTTTGATACAAAATTTGTTTGCTAACGTTACTGGAAATCTAGATTACATAGCATTTAAAACTGTAATGCACATAACACACTGAGTAATATTAAACGTGTTTGTTTTAATAGTAAATATTCAAAAGGTACTTAGTGATGTATATTCGTGTTTTGTTTTTTATTACTATAATTGTTTTATTATTCGGGAGAAATAATTCTGAGGTATGTTTTATCGAATAAATAAATATTTACAGTTTATAATAAAGATTTTATATAGATAACGGTCTTCTTTCACCATATTTGACCAGATTCCGTTAATTGTTGCAATTGACTTTTTATTTTACCAAATTGATTGAAATTGAAGTGGTTAAACATTATAAATATTAATTGACATTTCACACAATGTAACCTGGTCCTAAGCTAATCTGATCTGATCATAAGAGTACCAAAATACGGTAAACTGCACTAGAGATTGCTAGCGACTTCATACGCGTGGAATTTAGGTTTTGATTTAAAGCCTGCCTTTCTTGATAAATGTGCTATTCAACGCTGACAGAATTTATCAAATCGGACCAGTGGTTCCTGAGATTAACACGTTCAAACAAACAAACTCTTCAGCTTTATAATATTGTAAGTACCTATAAATTAATTACTCTTCTTTTGTAAATACATACTTATAATACAGAGTAAACACACAAATCGCAGTATCGATATTTATATGACAATAAACCAATTCCTCCAGAAGTAATAATAATATTTAAGAGGATACCAAAATAGCTTCGTGCATTTTTCTACGTACGAAGTTTTCATTTTTTCTTTAGATTGAATGGCTAGAGCTCTAATTTTTAAGTATATGTTTTTTCAATATATAATCTAGGATCGCATAAACTCAGAAACGCGATTGAAAAAAGTTTTCTTGATAGAAAATCTTAGCGAAATAACCTCTTTTATTTTTTATTTTTTTCATGTGTCGGTCTATTATCGCGTATTAACTAATGAAATAACTTTCAAAACATAAGTAACTATTATATATAGAAACACGTAAACCGGAATTAAAATATATTTATTAGATTTAGAGTAAACAAAAAGAATATCCCTAATTCTTCATTTTCTATACCTACTAGCTGTGTTAAAAGGTACATGTCGACGATAATATTGATGTAGGCCCTTAATATGTTTGCATATTTCTCTCTACCGCCCATTAACATATGTCTTGGCTGGCTCTTACAGCACCCTGGGGAGGAAATGAGATGGTGGCTCTTGTATTCTTAATCCGTCATCACACGCACAATAATTTGTTTACTTACAAAGTTCAAATTCCTCAGCTCGTAGAAACAAAATCTTTAATCCAGAGATGGGAGAACAGCGTTAAGTCATCCAGATTATCAGAAAGAGATGACCAGAGGCTATTAAGCAATTGGAGTGATGATTATCAGGTCAGACGTCTCTCCATATCCGTTAAGTATAGGCTGCAGATGATTAAACATGAAGAACATAACTTCAAAACTGATGGTAATCAAAAGGTATGGTGTGTAATTGTTCCTGTGGTTATGGATTAAGAATAAAAGAAGTATCATCACCCCATATTCTTCCCAGGGTGCTGTAAAAGCCAGCTAAGGGATATTACACAGACTAGAACAGAAAACTTGAAAATAAGCCCTAAGCTAACACACCTGGTAACGTTATATAGTACACCATAATCTTTCCCAAAGTAGAGGTAGACCAAGATGATAAAACAATAAGCGAAAAAGTAGTTAAAAGTAAAAATTAAACCCACGATTTTAACTGCCATGCATTGCTTATTGCGAGAGAACGTCACGCCACGTTACGTTTTGGTTGAGAGTTAGTGGAATGGTATTCCAAAGGTACTGTGTTCAAATAATAACAACTTGTTGTCTTCACTTGACTGATTGTTTAATTATAAGAATTACTTATTTTCGGGACGTGGTTGCTAGGACGGTTGTTGTTAAAACATTGTAAGGATACGATAAATCTATTTCTTCTCATAGATGAAACGCTTGTAACTTTATAATTATTTTAATTCCAGAATAAATATGATTTGTTCTCATAAATTAATATTATACCTGATACCGTCCATGGTGACACTTAAAAATAAACACTTAAAAAAAAAAATATATAAAATAAAATAATAATAATATAAAATAATATAATAATGATATAAAATACAATAATAATAATATAATAATATAAAAATTAAATAATTAATAATTTATATTAATTAATAATTAATTTTATATTTATTTTAAAATAATAATATAAAATACATACATTTTCTTTTTAATTTGGTGACTATTAAAGTACTTTTTTTGTTTGTGCAGTTCTTCCTAGTGACAATAGTGATTTAGGGACAATAAAATAAACTTTCCTTCACCTTTTTTTTGTTTCATTACAACATGCCAATATTTATTGCACTATTTTTCTGACAGTGGGTGAGCTGCTTGCATGTTCACAGCAATGAAATAAAGAACACTAAAGAGTTTTATTACGAGAACGAATTGCAATGTATAAAAACATGTTTTTCTAAGCATGTAGAGAAAATAAAAAATGTAGAGCAGTTGGAAAAAGAGGTAAGTAAATATAATGAGTAATTTTAAAGTGGAAATTGAAATAAAAATTATATTTTAAAGGCTATTTGAGTATATATATCAAAATAAAATTTATGAAATTTAAATTACAAAGTACTTAATCTCTTCTTTTTAACTTACTTAAAAAAATCGGAAAGTTCTAAATTCGTCTGTATGTTTTTTTTTCTTATGTTCCTTACCTCATAACTTTTAACTGAGCTAAGCGATTTTAATGATTATATTTTTATTCAAAAGCTGGTGGTTCTCGTGTGGCACCAGGTCAGGATCTGATGGTTATCTCCTGAGAAATCCAGGGAAACCCTCAAATTTCGAAGGCAAATAAAGGCGGTAGAACATTTTTTTTTAAATTTCAATTATTTTATTCTATACCTATGTTAGCAACTATAGGTTTAAGCATAGCGTTAAAGTTGAAAGTCAAATCAAAAATAACAATCTGAATGTTTCAGCTAGTAAAATGGCGTCGAGGCTACAGATATTTGAAGAATCTCTGCAACGTGGAAAATCCTAGAAATCAAAATAAATCACAAGAATGTTTAATAAAATACGTGAGTTACTTACTAAACAGTGTTATGGCAAAGAAGGTTATTTCCAGTATTTTTAGTTTTGCACAAAAATGGAACCTCTATGGTCTTTCACTTCCTTACTTTGTCTCCCTGTCTGTCAAACTTTTTTTTTCAGCAGTGGTTAATGGTATTCAAGGAGGTTATAAGTAAGGAGGAACAACTCGGGAACATAGATTTGTCCCAAGGCCCGGCCTGTTTACGGTTTAAAAGTAAAATAGTAGTTCTCTTTTACTCCCGCTCAAAAAGAAAGAGTTAGAATGGCTACTAAATGGGCTCTTTGTCATTTATTTTTCTTAATGTGTTCAACTAAAAAAAGAAGCAGGCCGGATTCGTTGTACCGAGTGTTTGGTCTAGATCTATATCGTAAGTCTATGATGGTATTATGCTTAAAGTACAATGGATCTATCCACGCAATCTAAAAATATGACAAACATGACCATTTTATTTTTAAATCTTTATTTAAGGAGCTTAATCAGCATTTTGATTATGTTGCTGTTACGACCATTTTTAAGCGTACTCTACATATGCTAGGGAATCAAAACCCACAGTTTTCTACTTCCCTTTACCATAGAGACCTGAAGTTTAGTATAGCCAAGCCAATATGAAGAAAATAAGAAAAAAAAATTGGTCAAGTGCGAGTCGGACTCGCGCACGAAGGGTTCCGTACCATTATCTATGCAACATAAGGCAACGTTATTAGTATCGAGCAAGAAACGGTAAAAAATCATGTTTGTTGTATGGGGGCCCCCCTTAAATATTTATTTTATTTTATTTTTAGTTATTGTTGTTATAGCGGCAATAGAAATACATCATCTGTGAAAATTTCAACTGTCTAGCTATCACCGTTCTTGAGATACAGCCTGGTGACAGACAGACGGACGGACAGCGAAGTCTCAGTTCCCGGTCCCGTTTTTACCCTTTGGGTACGGAACCCTAAAAACCGTTAAATTTTATTGTCATACTAGCGGTGCCCTGCGGTGTCACCTGCGGCAAAAATAATAAAAAATCTGTTTGTTTTTACTATACCACGGAAACATTGCATTCTTTCGGGATAAAAAGTAAAGTAAAGTAGTAAAGTTTCATAAAAATCCATTCCGTAGTTTTTGGGTGATAAGGTAACAAACATCCAAACATTTCACAAACTGTCACATTTATAATATTACTAACTGATGTCCGCTACTCCGTAAGCGTTGGAATTTTAGCTCCCCATATATTTTCTCACCGTTCAAACCTTCCCTGGACTTTCACGAACATTTCAAGTCCAAAATCACAAAAATAGGCCCCAGTCGTTCGCGAGTTCTAACGAGACTAACGAACAGCAATTGATTTTTTATATATGTATAAGATTAGGATATAGGTAGCACGGGTCCAAAGGACGTTGCACGTTGTATGAAATGTCCATGAATATTTATGTATTACTAGCTGACCCGGCAAACGTTGTTTTGCCATACTAAAAAAAAGGTTTGAAAAATAGATGTTGGCCGATTCTCAGACCTACTGAATATGCATGTAAAATTTCATAAAAATCGGTCAAGCCGTTTCGGAGGAGTACGGTAACTAACACGTGAATTTTATATATAAGATATCATGCACAAAGATTGTTTTGTTAACGCAGAATGGAGCTAATAAAGAGGCAGCTTCCTAAACTTTAACTACTTACGCTTTTCGGTCTAGAAATGGTACAAAACCTTAATGGTCTTATTCATAATGACTTATCGGAGGTCTAAACAATAAAATAATCGGGGAGATAATAAACATTTTAGCGTAAAAAGAATATTATGAACAACAATTTTTGACAAAATTAGCGAACTTTTAAACCTGGCTTATGACTGGATTTTTTATTATTTTCAGATGCAAAACGATAATTATGACCAGGTAATAGAGAGACTGATGGTACTCAAGCTATATGCTATGAGTGACTTATACGCGAATTACAAATCTTCTTTATTAGATCTGGAAGAATGTTTGAGGAGTCTTCTATCTAGATATGTAGACAAAATCAGGTTTCTAATGGATATTTTGTATAAATGCTATAATATAAGTAGCCTATGACCTCATTCGCGGAAACACCGAATTTTATGGTGTTAAAGAAGACTGTACCTGTTTATTTACGCACGTAAAACTTTGACTTCTTTGTTTATGCTTTTTGCTTTACAAATAGGGACCCGTTTTTCCTTTTGATCTGGAAACCTGTATATTTAGTATGGTATGCTGTAAGCCAGCTAAGGGATATTAAACAGATAACATTCTCTGTAAGAGATGAAAAACTCGAAAATAAACCCTGCCCCAACACGCCTGATCAGCGCGGCACAGTAGACCTTAATCCCTCCGAAAGTGGAAGAGGCCCGTGCCCAACAGCGGGACGATAATGGGTGGAGAGTACTGGAGAAAGAGAGGGAAAGAGATGGAACTGTAAAAAATAAACAATGTTAATGGACATAATCATTTTATTTTCTATTAAATAATACTTGAAGGTAAAAAAATATATTTACATTTATTTATTATATACTTAACTTATGACTATTTTTTATGTATTTGTAATATCTTATATTATAATTTGTTGTTTTAATAATAAAAGCAAAGTAATAATTGGTCTAAATAATAATTCACGGGCACAATATATTTATCAAATAATTATTATAAGTTATTATTCGAATTACTACTTATTTATTATGTACTAAAAACAAATATTACAGTTTTGTACACAAATATATACTTATATTTATAGAAAGTAATTAGTAAAGACTCAAATATTTTTTTTACTAGAATCGTAATTAAAACGAAACATCTCAATGCTACGATATCGTCAAGGTCGCGGGAAGACATTGGATGCAAGCGGCACAGGACCGCACGTAGTGGCGTTCTATGGGGGATGCCTATGTCCAACAGTGGACAGAGAGAGGCCGATGGATGGATTGGATGGATCTCAATGGTTGTTACACAGACTACACACGTAACGATATCAAACTACTATTAATTAGTGCAGTTTTGGGGATTGTATGTTTAAAAATCTGATTATCTAGACAACTATAAAAAGTGGATAGTTTAATTGAACGACAGATCGCTACGATAAATCGTTACGGGTGTAGTGAGAGTAAGTTTATCAAGAAATCAACAAGATATTGAACTAGATCACTTTTATTGTCCTTATATCAAACGTGTCATCACTTTATTTCCTCACTGAGATCCCTTTTAGGTGAAATAGTAGCACAATAGTGACAAAAAGCTTTCAAAAAGTTATTCTGATAAATTTTTCTTAAATGTTTATAACAATTAAATTGCTAATATACAACATGTTGCAGAAAGGTGTAGTCATAATTTAAAGTTGCATTAGATAGGCCTTAAATATTATCTTCATATATATAAATCTTCTGTACGTATGTTTGTAATTGAACTCCTCCTAAACGGCTGGACCGATTCTGATGAAATTTGTTGTGTGTATTCAAGGGGGTTCGAGGATGGTTTAGATTCACAATTGGCTGGACCGATTTTGATGAAATTTTTTGTTGTTGATTTTTACACAGCATTGTATGGCAAAACAACGTTTGCCGGGACAGCTAGTTATAAGTATTACAGTTAAACATAGAAAAATACAGTTGGTAAGTTTTTTTTGTTTATTGCTTACTATTAAATAACTACCAGGAACGCATCAATTATGAGATGTTTACGGTTTATTGAATGCGATTGAACCTTACGATAAAAGATGACCTCATAGTAGTGTTGTATTTAAAGAAGATCGATTAATTTAATAAATTAATTAAACTTTTATGAACACATAAAAGTCATAATATAACTAGTATTTGTAATTTCATCCATGCCTAGTGCCTAGTCACCGGCCATGTGTAACGATGCTCAAATATGACTACACCTTTCTGAAACACGTTGTATAATATTATATATTTATAATATCTTAAAAATAATAATGTTATATTTGTACAATAAAATATTAGTTTACACATAACGTATGGCAGTAGGTAATAAAAGAGATAGAAATAGTTTAGTTTAATTAAACTAATTTAAATTAAATGTGGCTAAGTTGCATCGGCCGTGGTCACGGGCTGCCTGTGTGGTCAGTCAGCCCGTGACCACGGCCGATGCAACTCGGTCGAAACGTCGGCAAAAAGGTAGGTGCTTTAACACCTATACTAAAATTTAAACGCGTTTAATACCTGTGTTCTTCAATGTAATAAAATGCAACGCGAAAGTTTAAAAGTGTATAAATGTGGCTAAGGTTGATTGAGATTCGATATTATATTGAATAGATAAATACTTTTAGTAACTTAAATACATCATCATCATAACATCACGCTTTTTTCCATGGGGGTAGGCAGAGACTATAGAGCGCCATCTGCAACGATCCAAACATACTTCCTTGGCTTCATCTACACTCATACATCTGGTCATACATGCCCGACGGTTGTAAGTGCTACGCACTTGCCCCTTTGGAGAATCCCGGCGATGACATCGGATAGATACATAGTAAACTTAACACTGAATTTTAGACAAATATTATAATTCATTTCATGGGTGTAGAAGAATGGAGGAGTGTTCATAATATTATATCTCCTTAGTCCAAAAAAAATGGAAATCGATTGTAATTTAGATTAAGTATTATTTTATAGGTATTTTTTTTAAATTTGAAAGTATTATTTGATACAAGTTTTTGCCAAATGCTTTGTATCAGCTTGCGCTCAGTGCTTTGCCAAGTAGAATTTAAAATACAAAATCGATATCAAAATGTTATAGATTTAGTTTTGATTTTAGCATCGAACCTATTTAGAATCAATCTTGATATCGATTTTAATATCAAGTTTCGCAGGTATTGTTTTTTGTGTCAAATTCAATTCGATTCCATAGTGGCAACTCTAAATGCTGCAAACCGAATTTAACTAAAACATTACTATTTATAGAGTTTATTTACCATTTTATGCCCCGAACTTATTAAATTTGAAATCATAAAATTTCTAAAATCAGTATACTTAACCTGATTTTAGTTTATAAAGTAACATAATCGACATTAATATTACTAATGCCTATAAAACCCATGATTCGATTTTTATAATTTAAAATCAATTTCTTTCACCACAAAATTGCCATATTTTTAAAAAAAGGAACAGGCAACCCTAATAAGACAGATAAAAAATATTAAAAAAAAAAAAATAACTTATTATAAGAATGGACGTTGTCAATGTATCACATTTTTAGGGTTTCGTACAAAAAGGAAACCCTTATTTTAATTGAATATTGATTATTATATTGGTAACAAAAATATAAATATTCAAACAGTCTTAATATTAATTTATAATCATAATACATTGCCAACATGCAATTATTGAGAATTATATTTACATTTATTTATTTGTTTGTGTTCTTTTGTGTGACATCATCTGAAATAAAAAAATGTATCCTCTTATTAGCAAACTCGAGAGACAGTTGAAATTTTATTACTGTCAGTGCACATTCCATACATATGGGAATCCGCTAACGCTCAAAAATTCGAATTTATAGGCTTTTTGGTTTCATTCTTCCTTTAGAAATCCGGTCAACTACGAGTTGGGCACGCACACTATGAGATCCGTACCGGTATTATATATCCGAGATAAGAAAAATCATAATGACTAGTATTTGTTGTTGTAAAATCAGCTGACATACACAAACTCTGAAATTTTCCGCTATCTAGTTATCACCGTTGCAGAGAGACAGACAGACAGGCCTCGTGGTCGTGGTTTGATGTAACGGACTGCCGATCATAAGGTCGCGGGTTCGATTCCGCTCGAGACAATTATTTGTGTGATATTTTTAATTGTCATACAAATGTTTGTACTACGTCTGGGTGTTTCTTTGTATTATAAGTATGTATTTACAAAAGAAAAGTAGTATATGTATTCTATCCGTATTCTGGTACCCATAACACAAGCGTATAAGCTTAGCTTTGGACCAGGGGCGTTGTGTGAAATGTCCATGAATATTTATTTCATTTAGACAGTAGTCTTAAGTCTCAGTAATTCGGTCCCATTTTATTTTTTGGTATGGAACCCAAGAAATAATTACCAACCACTAAGTTTAGTAGAGGATTTTGCTTTATTTGATTTGTAATAATCATCACTAACAAAAGTAACTGAGTTTTACGCTCTTTCACGCTGAAACTATTGAATTGATTGGAATGAAATTTGGTACACAGATAGTTAATGCAATCTACAGTTTCTGATTACCCCTATGAGAAAAAGGCATACCAGTATAATGATCGGATAGAAAAGTCTGAAAAAAAGACGCACATAGGCCTATGTGCTGCTTTTAGTACTGAGTAATAATATTAATATTTAATTACTTACTATCAAAGTATTCCTAACCCCGTGGGTCTAGGAGGTGGTTCTGGCGTGTCTGGTGTCGGTGGTTTGAATGTGCTACCCTGTTAATTATAATTACAAAATAAATCAAATACAATAAATGACAGGCAAATTAAGATCAAGAGATGATGATGTTACTCTAAGATTTAACGGAATGTTTGAACATTCTTATAAAGGCTTTATGTTAGAATTTTTTAGAAACTAATTGAATTATATAGTTCGTTACCTGGAACCCCAAAGCTGCCTCGGCTGGTGTGGGTGAGTCCCCAGATAATGTGGCGTAGTCTCCAAATCTCTCAGCCGTTCTACTGCCTTGGATAGTTGCGTAAGTGTTATCAGTCTGTGGACAATACCATATGTTAATAATTCATTTCTTTATTTCTTGAAAATAGCTTATCTTAGAATATAAAAATATAGCTTAGCTTGGGATCAGAGGACGTTGTGTGAAATGACCATAAATATTTATTTATTTATTACTCCCTAGAGAAATGGTGTCATCATAAGTACACTAGTGTCACTAGCTTGTTTCCTCCTCAGGATGCTGGAAGAGCCAATAAAGAAGTTAATGTAGGCAAATAAATTAAATCAATGTGAGAGATTATGTCAACATGCCTGCTCAGTGTGGTTTAAAAGTAACTCTCAAAGTGGAGGAGGAGGAATAATGGGACGTTAATGGTGTGTAATCCGTAAGTAAAGCGTAAGCGTGGTTGCCCAAAGCAAACATGGCAACGCTGACGAGGCGAAGAACATCGGAAAGACCTGGAGCGAGATAAAAAAAGCAGCTCAAGACCGATCGCTATGGCGAATCACTGTGGACACCCTCTACTCCACCTGGGGGACATAGGACACTATTGTAATGGTGTGAAAAAGTAAAGAATGTAACTAACCGGAGCTGGTTCTATAATTTGTTGTTCCTGATCTCCAAACACATTCATAGTTAGTTCTTGTTCCTCATATGGCCGAAGTTTAGTCTCCAACCATAACGGGTTCTCCGTAGTAGATAACTCTTCAAGAATCCGTCTTCTAGCTAGACTGTCACCCTTGCTTGATTGCATCGAAGGTGGAGCTATTACCCTGTGTATTATTCAAATAAACATTTATGAAAAACGTGCATCCAAAGTGAAATGCTTTTTAGAAATTAGTTAAAAATCAAAGATTAACAATGAAGTAACAATAAGAATATCTTCCACCATCAGATCCGTGACCTTAGATAATGTATCAAAAAAAGAAACAAAATGAATTAAAAATTTGAAGACACGATATTAAGAGCCAAATGGAGCCTTGATGTAATAGAATTGACTTTATGGAAGTGATATAATCATCTCTTTCTTTATAGAATCTTTTTCTTATCCCTTTAAGTCGTCTATTAGCTACACTAATTTATTTAACGTGTATATTGTATGTGTGATTTGTATGGTATTATTTTTATTACATATACTTATAAAACTCACCAATGCTTAAGACAGGCACAGACCACAATAAATGTCACAATCCCGGTGAATAGAACTATTAATAGTGCTATTAATGCCGCTAAAGCTGGATCAAAACTATCTGGAGCTGAAAGGTAAAACAGTAAACACTTATTAAATTAATCCTACTGGATGGATACGTAAAGTGGAGGTATTTGCTTCAAAGCCTTAAGTACTATAACTTTAAAGTAATTTATTAATTTTGCAATTGACTTGCTATGCTTTTGCTTAATAAATTAAATTGTAATGGAAAAAGTGATCACCGCAAGCGGGACTTGAACCCACGACCTCGGAATACCGTTCAGTAGCTCTGCCAACTAAGCTTATTGCGGTCGTGCTAACAGTTACCAATTTGACCACCGCAACGTTCCTCGATTGCACATCAAAAATGCGATGTAGACTCAATCGAGGAACGTTGTGGTGGTCAAATTGGTAACTGTTAGCACGACCGCAATAAGCTCAGTTGGAAGAGCTATGGTACGGTCACTTTACTTTCAAGTCCCGCTTGCGGTGATCACTTTTCCACTACAATTTCATTTATTACTATAACTTTTACATGGACTGGCTATGCTTCATGTTGATGTGAATCCGGTTCGAAGGACTAAAACTAGTGTGAGCGGGTTTAGTAATGTCTTCATGATATTACGGCACTACAAGTATGAAAGTACGTAACAAACCTATAACGACCTCTGATCAGTGTTACATAGTAAACTATGCTTTTTAAAGTACAGACATTTTATGCAACGTCAACTGGTCCGAAATACATGTTTTATTGGATTAATGAGTTGGTAATAACCAACTTATTAATCCCATAAAACATGTACTGTGTATTTACGATGTAATAAAATATTATTACATCGTAAATAAAGAAAATAATAGATTGCAAAACTAAATTTGCAGTACAAATATTAGGTTCATCGCAAAAATAAATGCTAATAATGGAGACAAAAAAATCATTTGAGAGAATTAGATACACTATCAATTACCCCACGAGAGCCAGCTTATATCTCAAGTCTTCTAAGGTCATCTGAGGACATCAAATGTCAAAAAGTTAAATATACCTTTGGAAGTAGCGCTTGCAGCAATAAGAGTTTCAACGCCATATTCCTGGTAAACATCCTTTAGCTCATCGTATTTGGAGTCAATAGTCTCCAGGACCTTCTCCACTGGTAACACTTGATATGTGGTTGGGTCTACTGCATGTAAGTGGATTTCACACCTGAAATAAGTATACTAGAACTTATGTCCTCTACTTTCCGACAGAAAAGTATTTAAGAATACAAATATCACCATCCCGTTCCCTTCCAAAGGTGCAGTAAGAGCCAGCTAAGAGATAATTTATGCAGATTACTTCCTATGTGAGAAAGTTAAGAGGGTACTGTACTCCTCATTTACGTATTTGCCTTAGGTATTGCTATCCCTATTTCCGAGCGCCGCGCTGAAAGGGACAAATATAGATGAAGCGGATTTTACCGACAAATTCTAAGAAAAAAGACGTTTCGTACTTCCGTTTTTTTTTCACGAAAGTTAAACCGATTTTTATAGTTTTTGCGTTATATTATAGATAAAGAGTATATCTATGCTTCTATCACTTTCTTTTGTGGTTAAACTTTACCAAATTTGTGTGATAGACGCTGCAACTTTATCTAAAGAAAACCGAAAAGAGTGGGTTTTTCGGATCGCCATATTTCTTTTAGTTATTTTGTTTTTTTAATAAAAAGTGATAGAAGCATAGATATACTCTTTATCTATAATATAACGAAAAAACTACTAAAAACTATCAAAACCGGTTTAACTTTCGCGAAGATAAAATGGATGCACGATACCCATACTTTTGTATGGAGCATAATTTGGTATCGTGCCGTCTTAAAAAGTTTAAATTATAACAAGGCCATTTTAAGTTACTAAACTTTTCCAGTTTTGTTGTAGCATTTTTAAATATACACATTAAAATTCATCATACGAGTAGTTGACAAAATTTATAAAATAATTATGGTAAGCCCACAAATATCCCAGATAGTGGGTGCACGTATGCTATTTTGGAGACACGTAATTCAAGCACACATAAAATAAAAAAAATAAAATAATTTATTTAAGGACCTACTTCAATATTATCGTATATCATCGCCGACACGTACATATTAACACAGCCAGTAGGCACAGAAAATGAAGAATTAGGGATACTATTCCTATTTACTCAAAATCTACTAAATATATTTTAATTCTGATCCACGTGTTTCTATACATAATAGTTACCTATGTTTTTAAAGTTATTTCATTAGTTAATACGCGATAATAGACCGACAAATGAAAAAAATAAAAAAATTAGAGAGGTTGTTTCGCCAAGATTTTCTATCGAGAAAACTTTTTTCAATCGCGTTTCTGAGTTCATGCGATCCTAGATCATATATTGAAAAAACATATACTTAAAAATAAGAGCTCTAGCCATTCAATCTAAAGTAACAATGAAAACTTCGTACATAAAATAGAAAAATATACGAAGCTATTTTGGTATCCTCTTAAACATAAACAAGCATAATTATACATAGATATTTATGTGGCTTCATGCTAAGTGAATGATATAGCTATAACCACTCTATCTTAAGCCTGTGGGTAAACCATAAAAAAATGCCAATGGTGTTTAGAAAATTTCAATAACCACATACCAGTCATCATATCGTCTGTCAGCGTGTACCAAAGGCAGACGCGTTCCAGGAACTAGAAGCGCATTAGCTGAGTTTCCTAGCCGTCTTTGTACTCCACCTACAGCTGATCCACAACTCTTGGACACCACCATACGGATCAGGGATGAACGATCTATTATCCAAATCTGAGGTAAAACAATATTAAATCAGTTATGTAAGAGGGCCCGTTTCCATTTCCATTTCCTTTCCAGAGTGCTGTAAAAGCCAGCTAATGGATATTGTACACAGATAACATTCTCTGTGAGAGACGGAAAACTCGAAAATAAACCCTGTGCCAACACGCCTGGTCAGCGCGGCACAGTAGACCATAATCCCTTCCAAAGTGGAGGAGGCCCGTGCCCAACAGTGGGACGTTAATGGGCTGGAGAAGGAGGAAGGGGGCCCGTAGGCCCTCCCAAAAGTGAGACATATATGAGCTGGAAATAGGTAGAAAGCAGTTAAAACAATTGACTTAGTCATCGACTTCCGTACCAAAAGGTAAAACAGGACCCTATTACTGAGACTTCGCTATCCGTCTATCCGTCCATCCGTCCGTCTGTCCCAAGGCTGTATATCCAAAACTAGCTGTTGCCCGCGACTCCGTCCGCGTGGAATTTAGAATTTTTTTCCCGTTTTTGCACTTTTTTCACTACTGCTTCGCTTCTACTCGTCGTAGCGTGATTTAATATAGCCTAAAGCCTTCCTCGATAAATGCCCTAACACTGAAAGAATTTTTCAAATCGGCCCAGTGCAGTGGTTCCTTAGATTACCGCGTTTGAACAAACAAACAAACTCTTCCGCTTTATAATATTATAGTATAGATGAAAATATCACAGTTGTTGCATATCAGTGGATGCTACCACCAGAAATACTAATTATCATCATTATTTTGCCTTTATTCCGTTATTTGGGGTCGGGTTGATAATTTTATTATAACGATAACGGTACGGAATTATTCGTATGCGAATTGATGTTGTACTTGACCGGGTTTTTTGATATACCTAAGGATCCAGAGGACCTTGTTTGGTATGCCTATGAATATTTCTTTAACTATTAGTTACTTTAAGTAATACATACATAAACTTGCGCCTTGGCTTGTCTATGGGGTGGTGCCATTTCTTGTGCAATAATGTCAAGCACGAACCGGTCCTGGTTGTATTCTGACATGTAGTGAGCTGTCATTAGCACTCCTGCAAATTAAAAAAATATATCAAAATCAATCAAATATATCAAATATATCAAAATATATCAAAAAATCAAATATATCAAAAATATATCATAACAAATAAAATAAAAAAATCATGCATAGTTAGTTGTATTATAATCAAGACTACAAAAACATGTCTGCGTTCTGGTAGGAAGCACTGACTAGTCGCTAGACAGATCCGAACACAGATCACTCCTAACAGATTACAACAGACGTAAGACGATCAATGCACACCGAACATAATATGCGTTAACGAAAATATGTATGAGAATCTGTGTGTGATGTGGATAGATCATCACTATACCGTCGCCTTTTTCCCATGGTGGTGGGCAGAGACTACAGAGCGCCATCGGCTAATATCCAAACACACTTCCTTGGTTTCATCCACACTCATACATGCCCGACGGTTGTAAGTGCTACGCACTTGACCCTTTTGAAGTATACCTGTAATGACGTCGGAGTATATTTCTCTCGGGCGTTCTCTTCCAGCATTTCCACTTACCTCTGCCGTGTATACGCCTTTCGTTAATCGTCTATCACCCATCCTCTACATATGACCAAAAAATAGAATGGATAGCAAAAAAATGTAAAATCTTACCATCCTGTGTGATATTAAACGGTGATGGTACAACACTGCCGCTAGACACTTGAGCACCAAACTTATACAAATGAGAGGCTGCTACCATGTAGATCAAGGTTCCATTCTCACCCAGGTCTGGGTCTTCAGCGATTACTGATAGCACTGGCTCGTTTATACGTGCTCTGTGTTTTATACCTAGAAAATATTTTTTACAGTTTTATTACAGTTGTCCGTGTGGTTAAGAATACAAATGTACATGTTTTCCATCTTAGGGTGCTGATAAAGCCAGTTAAGGGATATTGAGAGACGGAAACTCGAAAATGAAACTTGTGCTCACACGCCTGGTCAGTGCGACACAGTAGACCATAATATCTCCCAAATGATGAGAGGATGAGACCCGTGCCCAACAGTGGGACGTTGATGGACTAGAGAGAGAGAGTATATCATCTCACCTGCATAGTAAACTTTGTGTTGAAACTTAGGTTCATTGTCATTCTCATCCAGGATACGAACTTTGACCACTGTGATAGAAGGGTTCTGTCCCTCAGTATTGTTGTCAATAGAATTTAAGATGGCGGCCGCATGCTGCAGGAGTGGATTATTACTTGCGTACATTGTAAACGAATAATCTGAACGTTTTTCTCTGTAACAAAGTAAGTGGGAAGTTACATAATTGAGTATGTCCTAAGATCTTTCTTGGTCCATCACCAACAGTTCATAGCTCTATGGTGAGGAACCAAGAAGACGAGTGTCATAGCCAGCTAAGGGTTAGCATAAGCAGATAACTGAAGTAACATCTTGACTGACTGAAAGAAACAGCTTAATAATAATATAATATATTGTAATGGCTACAAATATCAGACCAATAAAATTCGGTTTCTTCAGGATTCTTTTGGAAACTAACTAAGGCAAGGTATATAATAATGTGTACCTATATATTTCTTTAATAAATTAAAACGAGCTACGATCCAAACTCACATGTTTGCCTATATTTACATTAATACTACTTAAGCGCGTTAAAAATTACTTTATTATCAACACTTACCTATCAAAACTAATATTAGCTCTAATAACACCTTGTGTTCTGTCAACAGTGAAAGCCCCCTCCTCATTTCCTTCCAAAACGTGGTAGTAGACGCGGCCGTTCTCTCCTGAATCCTTATCTATGGCTTTGACTGTGCCTATGGAAAAAAAATGTTATTATGTAAAAAAAAAATACATTAGGGCTGACATCAGATAACGAACACAACAGACCCTCTGACTGCGTATTTGTTTTATACGAGAACTTTCTTGAATATTAGATGAAAAATATTGATGAAAATAAGCGAAAGACACCAACAGATATTGATTAAGATAAAAATTACCAATAATGACTCCAGGAGGCAAGTTCTCTCTGATATTAAACATATGCTGCGGTGACATGAAGCGTGGAATATTGTCATCATCATCAGCTAACACCACCGTCAATAGTTGGAGAGTCTCAAATTGTGCTGGTGTTCCATTGTCTACTGCTGCTATCACCAACTGAAAATAAGCATAACATATCATTCAAAGTCAAGTCAAAAGTCAAAATATTTTATTTCAAGTTGGCATATTTTACAAGCTCTTTTGAAACTTCAGAAACTAGGTGTCTGTTCCAAACGCGAATCCTATGGAGAAGAACAGACAAGAAACTCCATGGATTTTTTTTTTCATTTCCTTTAATTTTTTTTTTCAACAATATTATACATAATTGTATCAGGGGTGTGAGAATGATGCCGATCAGTACTATCACGACTAACTAAAACTAACTTAATAATAAAATAGCCTTGTTGGAGCAAATCGACTAGTCCCAGCAGAAGGCACCCGTTCACGAGTATAACGCACACATCAGCCCCGCACAGCTCGTCCATTTTGTAGGGAACCGTGCGACCCGACGTGCAACGCTACCAACTTCGAGACATTTGAGTGAGCATGACGAAGTCGCTCCGTTGGACAGCAAATAAAAAACAATTAGAAATATACAAAGGAAATAAACTAGGTTCGGCATAATGCTCACACCTTTACAGTCTCATGAATAAATAATTACAATGTAGATATATATAAACATAAAGTTTCTGACAACATACTCGTACACAATAATATTTAACTTGAAATCATAAATCAATACGATATTAAAGAATAGATAATTAAGAGAAGTTATCATATCTGACGTCAATAAAGCGAGAAAATGCTAATACAATTAAGCAGACAGTATTTTTCGTATTAATAAGAATATTACTTATTATTACATTATGTATTAATACCCCAAATTGTTTGAATTTACGCAAGTGCGATCACTGATTTAAATATCAGGGCAAAGAATTACAAAATAGCAGACGTGGTAAAACGGGAAAACAGGATTTCCTTCTACAGGACCCGTACAGTGGCTTGTGCAGCGGATTGCGTTCACGAGGTGAAGATTTCAATTTCCGCGTAGGACAATTATTTGTGTGATAGATATTTTGCTCTCTTCCTCTCTCTCTCTCTTTGTCTCTATGTATTACAAGTATTTAATAAAATTTGTTATTGGCGCGCGCGGTTTGCTCAGTAGCCTGCACAGCAATTTAAATTAGAATTTGGATTCGAGAATTTCGAAAGATCAGTAAGATTTTATTAACGGTATAAAGAAAATTGTTATGAACATAAATCTATACTGATATTAAAAAGCTGAAGAGTTTATTTGTTTGTTTGTTTGAACGCGCTAATCTCAGAAACCACGGGTTCGATTTAAAAAAACTTTCAGTGTGGGATATTACATTTATCGAGGAAGGCTATAGCCTTATAACATCACGCTGTGACTAATAGGAGCGAAGCATTAGTGAAAAATGTTGTAGAAACGGGAAAAATTCCTAAATTCTTTGCAAACAATCGAATAATCTGAATTTGGGGTGAGAGGATGTTGTGTGAAATATCCATGAATATTTATTTATTTATTACCTGGTATTCCGGCTTATGTTCTCTATCAAGGAAGGTCTTAGTTCTTAATTCTCCAGTGTCTTTATCGAGACTAAACTCCGCAGTCTCTCCCACATTCTCATTATTCACCTTTAGATAGTAAGAGATACGACCATTTTCACCAGAATCCTCATCAACTGCTTTTATCGTCGTTATTAGATAATCTGCTTGAGCTGCATTCTGAAAATATTATTAAAAGGTAAAATGTAATATTTTGACCTAACCAAAATTATTTTATTTACTTATTATCTAATTGAATCAAAACACTACAAGTGATGAAGATATCACACATAAACTTTAGTTCTCGTTTAAGCAATGAAGATCTGCTAACCAAAAATCTGTCTTATAAAAATTTTTTATCTATAAAGGGGACCTAAGAAATATTGAATTCAACGGGTTTTTTTTCAGAAGTGGAATTGACAAGCACGATCTAATATTTATTTACACTGAAAACTAAAACTGTGGTGTCTTTTAAATAGTTTTACTCATTACTGGTTTAAAAAAATATTTAAGTAAGATAACTAACCTCAGGTATCTCTAACTGCTTTTGCTCAGAAGTGGGATTAACAAATACCGGCTTATGTCTATTCACACTCAGAACGGTGATGTCTACTCTTGCTACGTCAGAATTAGGTCCTTGGCCATCCTCATCTGTGGCTATAACCGTCAGGTGGTATGTGGTATTACCAACAACAGGCTTCGATGGATAGATTATGCCACTTGAAGGGTCTACTGAGAAGACCCCTGGAAGGAATATGTCTGAAGATATGGTTAAGCAGTTAATGTTTGTAATTAATGAGGGTAATATATTATAAATATCTAAGCTATATAAAATTATTTAAGTATGAGTAAAGCAAATATCACAAAACAAAAATATTTTTACTGAGAGTTATAATCACGAGTACACAGGTGGTCTCCATTATTTTATTGCTAAGATATGAACGTTGAGAGTCGGATGCCACAAGTCCGATATACAAATCAATGAAAATTTTCACGACCAACTAATAAATAATGCTCTGATTCTTCTCATGGATGCTATGATATGAATCAGAGCATTACCGACATTATCTGGGAACGAAACATGGAAATCTTAAAATTAAAGTATACCAACATGCTTAGTCAGCGTGTAGTAGACTAAATCCTCGTTATATAAGATGCCTGTGGTGTGCCTAATCATCGGATAGTTAACATAAAGGATTTTTACTTTATAATTTATTTCTTAATTTAGACACATACCTGGCTCACTTTGCTCCACAATCCTGTACTGGACTTTACCATTAATACCCTCATCCTTATCTTCAGCCAATACTTGCAAAATGGCGGCTGGGGGATTGAGCTGCAAGTTCTCTGCGATAGTACTTTTGTATACTTTCTGAGTGAAAACTGGCGCGTGGTCGTTTATATCAAGCACTTTTATATGTACCTAAAGTTAAAATATGGTCAGTAATTTCTGGTATTTAAAGACAAATATACCAACCTAATGATAGAGACAAAGACAGATAGTTCAAAATTCAAATTGCCATGAATAATAAGCTTTTTAAAATTACCGTAGGGTGATAGGATCGCCAAACTACAAAGAACTTCATTAAAAAAAAATTACCGCAAAGGTCTGTAAGTCACATCCTGAAAAGACAGTCAAAATGAGGACAAAATTTTGGGAACATAATTCTTGGCTAAAGCGTAGGCATCGAGGGGCAACTTTATATTATTATTGTCATTTAACTAATGAACGCTGTGATACCGTTTTTATAAATATATTAATCTTAATAAATATTAAAAATAAACTTACAGGTACACTACTGCTTCTCCTAATGTGCGCTGGTGCGTTGTCATGTGCCACCGCTCTCATGTAGATATCGGTAATCAATTCTCGATCAATTACCACATTTTCTGCTACAGTAATCACTCCGGTCAATGAATCGATATCGAAAAGCGAAGAATCACCTGATAGACTATAACGAACTTCACCATATTCACCTAAAAATATTTATAAACATTTATATAACAGTCCGATTTGATAAAAGGACGTTTTTTTTACATATCTGAAAAAAAACTGATTTACGGATTCTAACAGATAATTAAATATTTGAAATACAGAAAATAGAAGTGGTCCTAATATAATACCCTGCAGCAAACCATACGTACCTCCTACGAGAATATACATACATTTTTGATAAAAAACTAATAAGTGAGATTATGGATCATTCATCATCATATGGATCATCTAATTCACTTAAATATTTTTACTTTTAAGTATTACTAGCTGTTGCCCGCTACTTCGTGCGCGTGAAATTTAGAAATTAAACCTTAACAACCAGAAGTTTACCATATCATTGGATAGATGGCGTTGTATCGTTTTTTAAATCACACTATGGTTTGGTTACACACAATAACACTTAAGTTCGTCAAGATTATCAGTTATTAATTCCGATTTTCGCATTTATTAATTAGTAAGGATTAGTGCTTCGTATTATAAAAGTTATACAATATGATGCAGGAAAGAATGATCAACTTTGTCAAAAGCTTATCGAAAATCCTATTCTTAAACTACAGCTGTACTAATTATAGCGTAATATAAGTAATGATGTGATAAAAATGTTTAATACTATTCAAATACACTTATATAAGACAAATAAATACTCGTACTTTAAAAGAATTACCTTCATCAGCATCAGTAGCAAAGACAGTAAACACACTAGTTCCAGGTGGAACATGTTCTTCTACACTTAGTTCGTATCCTGGTGCTGAGAATACCGGTTCTTCATCGTTAGCATTTATCACAGATACAGTGACTCCTGCAGAAGTACTTAACTGAGGTACTCCAGAGTCAAATGCAATTAGAGTGAAATTAATTGAGTGGATTTTCTCGTAGTCTATACGTTGAGCCGTTTTTACCACACCTGTAATTTAGTTTAAAACTGTGAATGACTATCAATAATGAAACAGCTTAGTATTATTTATTTTTTCTTTTATCTGCAATCTGTCGCAAGACTATAAGCGGATCTGTTAAGGGATAGTTATATTTGTTTAAGGTGAGAAGGCCATTGCCTCGTCTACCTCTTATAGTACATCTTCCTTTTCAGTCTTTTATCTTGTAGAGAGTTTAAAAGTTCAGTTGCAAGGCTATTTGGATGAACTAATAGACGTTTTACGTATTTACTCTTGAATCTGTCTATTTCAGCTTAGACTGTTGGTACATTTAGATGTTTATGTATCTCTTCAGTTTTAGAGAACCGAGGAGCGTTTGTTATGCAGCGCAGAATGTTATTTTATACACCTTGTAAGCGAGTTATATTACTTTTGCTGGCAGAACCCTACAGAGGTATTCCGTAGGTCCATATAGGTTTCAATACAGCGTTGTATATCAGTAGTTAGTTGTCAGTAGACAAAACGGAATTTCTGCCTACGAGCCAATACAGGTTTCAAAATTTTATGTTTATTTCGTCTCTTTTCTTTTGGATATGTTTACTCCAGGTAAGCCTTCTGTCTATGTGGAAACCTCGATACTTAACAGTATATGTATCAGTAAGTTGATCATTACCCAGTGTAACTGAGGGACAGTTTTGGCGTCGTAGAGTAAAAGTGATGTGATGAGACTTTTGAGCGCTAGCGCGAATACGCCATTTCTTCAGCCATATATTTGTTTGGTTCAGTTGGAGTTGGAGTCTATGAGCTTATTATTGAGAAAATTCTTACGTATACTGATTTTTTTTAAGGGGCTAATGATTAATTAGCACCAACATTTCTTTTGCTTTTTTTTATTGTCTGATCTTTAGTGGTTCTATATTTTTTATCAAAATTTGGTATCTTACAGTCAAGTTGTAACAGTTACCTGTGGAATTATCAATCTGGAAGTAAGGGTTCGGCGGGTGTATAACAATGGCTGAAATAGGTGTTTCTTTATCAGTAGCTGTGAAACTCCCAAGTACAGTCCCAATCGGTTGTTCTTCAACAATGCTCTCCAAATATGAAGGTTGGGAGAAAACTGGTGCATGACGGTTTACATCTACTATAGTTATTATTAGTTCTCCTGCAAAGAGAATATAAGAAGAATGATATTTAATTTAAAATTGTCTGTGTGGTGACGGATTAAGTATACAAGTGTCACTGCCCTTTTCTTTCCCGGGGTGCTGTAATAGCCAGCAAAAAATATTGTACATAGATACTATACTCTGTGAGAGATAGAAAACTCGAAATTAAACCCTGTGCCAACACGCCTGGTCAGCGCGCACAGTAGATCAAAATCCACCAAAAGTGCAGGAGACACGTCCTCAACAGTGGGGAGTTAACGGGCTGGGAGTAGAGGGATATTTCATTAATGTATTCAATATTGCATTACACCTACCTATTTTCTGCTACATTATTATTGTAACTAACCAAGCATGCAATATTTCAACTATAACAAACTTTATACTAGTGAAGTTTTAAAAAAATATCCTAATCCTAGGCCCATTTAGACGGAGACAGTTTCTCGTCTCTAAGATACGATTATCGAAAGAATATAAAACATTTGTTTCGTCTGAACATTCACTCTTCTCGCTCGTTACCTTGGGCGACAATTGCCTCGCAATGGAATATTACTGCGTCCGTGTAAACAGAATTTTAAAGCAATAATCTTACTTCGAGATTTTTTGCCAGTTGCTACCATTAATGCATTGCGCGAGGGTGTTTTAATTTTAGCTGCTCTTAAGGCAAGAATTAGTCAAACGGAAAAAGAAGAAAAGGTGTTGGGTTAAAAAATGGATAGCGAGGAGAAATGATTTGGGAGCATCTAACACGTTGTGCCTTGAATTACAATTGAAAGATGACATTCAAAAATATGTTTCGGGTCACAAAAACTCAATTTATATATTTACTTCAAGAAATTGGACCATCTATGTGTCATTTTTACGAACAATAATCACTAAACTCGAATGACAAATCTCGCACTGAAAATGATTCAAACCGATTTGTACGATACTCGTATGAACTTGAAAATATGTCAGACGAGATCGTGTTTATACAAGTTGAGATTCTCGTATTTATTATATTTATTTATTATTATCGCCTAGCGATAAGTCATATGCCAATCTCGTATGACTTAATCGTAGGCAAGATTTTAGTTCTTGCCTGTATGTAAACATTCTGATACGATTGTGTTATGGCGATTATTGCTTGTGATAGTAGCGTATGGTTTCTCGTACCGAAACGTACGAGAAACTCTCTCCGTCTAAATGGGCCAACTAATTTATAAAAGTGAAAACGAGCTGATGACACGATAAAAATTTTGACGAACTTAAGTGTTAATGTGTGGAACGAAACCATAGCACGATTCAAAAAAACTGCACTACGCCATCTATCGAGTGTTATAGTAAACTTTTCTTTGTTAAGGTTTTATTTTTAAATTTCACGCGTACGAAGTCGCGGGCAACAGCTAGTAGCATTATAAAGTAACCAATCCACTAATAATCCACTAGTCCACCAATCAACTAATAGTTAAGGGTTTAGAAATGAAAAAGTGTAAATAAAGAAAAGTATTTCTTACCATCAGCCTGCTGCAGTACAGGAGCTTCGACATCAGTGACCCTGACTGGCAAAGTGAGAACAGCTGCTCGACTTCTATCTAAAGGTTGAGCTACCACCACACTACCATCAGGTTCCACGGTGAACCAAGATCCGAAGATACCTTCTTCTGATACCTGATGTGATAATAAATATTCAGGTTTATGGTTGACAATTTAGTCGTTACGATATATCGTTACGTGTGTAACTTCTTCTCCAGCCCATTTACATCCCACTGTTGGCCACGGGCCTCCTCCACTTTGGGGATTATGGTCTACTGTGCCGCGCTGACCAGGCGTGTTGGCACAGGGTTTATTTTCGAGTTTGCCGTCTCTCACAGAAGATGTTATCTGTGTGCAATATCCCTTAGCTGACTTTTACAGCACCCTTGGGAGCAGATGGGGTGGTAACACTTGTATTCTTAATCCGTCACCACACGGAGAAATGTGTGTGTCTGAGAGAAAATTACCCAGTATTGTTAAAAAAATCGTACCTCTTTCCCATGAATATCAACAGCTTTAATAATATTTTGTGACATATCATAGACAAGATGACTACTATCTGCAACGTCAGGATCTACGGCAACTAATTGATGCATCACGGTGCCTACAGGGGCATCAGCAGAGATATGTGCTCGTTGTGTATTTGGTGTGAATCGTGGTGGTTTATCGTTAACGTTTATAACGTGGATAGTTAGTTCGGTTGTTCCTGTTAAACTTGGAGCTCCTGAAAATGTGGTAATTGAGTATTTAAAAAAAAAGTTTAACCAACTTCATATGCCTTTAAAATTTAAGGGTTTTCTTCTTTTCGGGTTATTTCTCAGGAGATAACCATTAGATCCTGACCTGGCGCCAATGTACTATATAGGAACCACCAGCTTTCAAATAAAAACGAATCATTAAAATCGCTTCGCCCAGTTACAAGTGAGGTTCGGTTTAAAAAGCTGTTATTTGTGAGTTTGAAGAGAACAACAAACAATCCATTTTACGTGATTTATTTTGTTTTTCATAGACAAATTAGGTTATTTATTATTATTTATTTATTTATTTAAAACAAATGTTGAAATCATGATGACCACAAGTCTTCAGAGTGGTCAACAATTCACTGGCTGGATGAAAAGTAATGGATTTGTTGTTATGATAGATTTAATACTAAAAAAACAGCAGATATTAAAATATATTACCAAAGTCTGTAGCAACAATCTGTATTCTATATGTATTTCGTTTATCATAGTCCAGTTTAGACGCCACAGTCACCACTCCAGTCACGTTGTGAATGGCAAACGCATCCAAAGCGCCTTTTTGTATAGAATACTTCAACTGGGAATTGATTCCGCTATCTAAATCTGTCGCACGAACCGCTGCTACTTCCGTACCTGGGCACAAAATATTTTTTATAAATAAATATTCATAGATATTTTACACAAGTCACAACGTCCCTATGGGTCAAAAAGTTCCTACTAACTACCCTACTTTTTAGGCTCTTATATTAAAATAAATTTGATGAAAGAAAGAAAGAAAGAAATATTTATTATTTCCCGTAGGAAGAAACATACATAATAATATATACAAATATTCAAATACCTAATTATTAAAAATACACAATTAAATCAGGTAGTGCATCCCACCCGTTATTGTTATAATAGGACGTTACTCAGCATATTGTTGTGGGTTTGACCCCACAACGCTGGTTTTCAGTAACGCCCTGTAAGGACAGACAGACAGACAAACGGACACTTAAGTGAGACAATAAGAGTATTTAACACGCTTTTTAATGTACAAATCCCGAAAAATGTTGCTTATTTGGCCTTTCCAACATTTTGGGAGACTAAATGCTACTCTATCAATAATGGTTCGTTTAATTATTTTCTACATATTGCCGATTTTGCGCACGTCAAATTTTCAGCTACACTTTTGTACATTAGAAGTAGCCTATATGGGAAAATAGGATCTGGTACCCATAATACAAGCATAGAAATATAGCTATATAACTTTGGAGCCAGACGACGTTATGTGAAATGTCCATAAATATGTATTTATTTAAGAATCAGTGAAAAATGTTGCGAAAGCGGGGAAAATCTTTCAAGTATAACTTACCAATAGGCGCATCTTCAGATATATCCGCATCATACTTGTCTGTGTCGAAAGCAGGGGCGTGGTTGTTGACATCACGCACTGCTATCTCAACACGACATGTCGCGTTATGTACGCCATCTGTTGCCTAAACATTAGGTACATTAATTTTATAATCGACTGGCATCATGGTCGAGGGTTCGATTCCCGCACAAATTATTTGTGTGATGTTATGTCATACAAATGTTTGTACTGCGTCTAGGTACTTTCTATGTATTATAAGTATGTATTTTCAAAAGAAAAGTAATATTATGTGCATTCTATCCGTATTCTGGTACCGATAACACAAGCATATAAGCTTAGCAAGGGACCAGAGGACATTGTGTGAAATTAAATAGATAAAAAAAACTGTTAAAATAATTTACTTGATAGTCCTGGATATTCTATAACTATTGCGTGATTACGATTTAAATTTAAATAAAACCACTTTTCACGGGTTTACGAAAGCAAATATAAGTCCGTAAAAATTGGTCTGGATATTTTTTAAATCAAAATATTTTTTTTAATATTGCTTGTAAAAAATATGTTAAATATAAAAATATTACATGGGATCGCGACACAAAAGCATTAGTAAATTGATGTTTTTAAGTTTATACAAATCACTACAAAATTCGAAGCAATCCTCTCTAACTAAATATTATGTCCCCAAGCAAAATTTCATTAAAATATGTTAAGCATTTCTTGGCCAAAATTTTAGATTACACAACTAAACTAAACTTAACTAAAAATGAATTTTGATAGTGTCGATAACACAATTCGGCAAAGTCAACTTTCTTGTTATAAAACTAAAGATTTTAATTTATATAAATATGCACAACAAAATATCAAAATACAGCACTTGTTGTTTTCATTTTTTAGTTAAGTTTAGTTTTGCGCGTAGAATTGGCACCAATTATCACTAGAATAGTTAAAAACAATATACTTACAAGAATGGTTAAATATATTTTATTAGAGTCTGGAGGCGCACTGACACCACCTGCATCCGGCCTTACAGATATCTTGCCAGTGGTTGGGTCTATCCAAAACGGTTGGATGGCGGGTTCGATAATGGAGTAACGTATATCTGAAGATGTATCCACGTCGCGGGCTTGTACCTGAGAATAAATAATTTGCTTTGTTTAAAATCCGGTCAAGCACGAGTTGAACTCGCACACAAAGGGCTCCGTAGATATCGTTATTATCATAATTAATTCGTTATATTCCTTGCTCCAAATAACGGAATAAGGGCAGGAGGAGAATGGTCATAAGTAGATATTTGTTGTAGTAGCATCAACAGATATACATAAGTTGTATTTTCCTGTTTTTCATCGGTCCTTGATATATGTGCAAAATTTGAGATCAATCCGACTTCTGCAAGTGAGTGAAAATCACTTTCAAAGATTCCGTTACATAGATTAATACATTAATAGATACATACCGAACTTATTTAAGCGTGTTAAAAAAGACCTACTTTAATCAATCTCAGTGATGGATATTTATTCGCCATCGATGACTTTCGATCATCCGTCATCCCTAGTCTGTATGATTGACCTTAACATGTGAGACAATAAAAAGCAATTAAAATACTTTTTTATGTTCAAATGTTCACGAAAGTTCTAGGAATTTATTAAATACTAAATAATTCATGAATAAATATTTAAATATTAAGAGATATTGTAAGATTCCTATAGATGCTTGGAGCAATCATTTGGCCATCGTCTTTTACAATTACCTGTAATTCCGGTTCAAATTTAACAGCGTCTTCATCAATAGATGATTTGTATACAGGGGTCACAAACACTGGTGGGTTGTCATTGGAGTCAGTCAATGATATCTGTAGTGAAACTACTGTCATTTGACCAGAACCGTCGTCGTCTGTTGCCTAGGAAAAACACAAAAAATATTAATTTATTACTGGAAAAAAAGCTAAGCTTTGTGGCCGATCGCGTATTTGTTCATTCTTTTTACGCGGTATTTTTAACCAACTTAAAAAAAGGGAGGAGGTTCTCAATTCATCTGTATTTTTTAATTTTAATTTTTTATGTGTTAATACACATAAAAATAAAATCACCAAATCACCAAATATCATGTCATTATGTTATATTTTTTTTCTTTTTTGACATTTCACACAATGTCCTCTGGTCCCAAGCTAAGCTTATACGCTTGTGTTTTGGGTACCAGAATACGGATAGAATACATATACTACTTTTCTTTTATAAATACATACTTATAATACATAGAAAACACCCAGACGCAGTACAAACATTTGTATGACATTTATAAATATCACATAAATGATTGTCCCGAGCGGAAATCGAACCCGCGACCTCTTGATCGGCAGTCCGTTACATAAACCACTCAACCACGAGGCTCGTCAAATTATTATCATCATGTTTATGACTTATTACTTTTTAAATACATTTTTATTTATTACCTTATATTGCAAGAAGTAATCCTTCCTAGTCTCGTAGTCCAAACACGGTGGTTGTCCAGGCGTGGGACATGGCGCTACAGTTATCACCCCACTGCGGTTTTCAACCTTGAATAGATCAGCTCCGTGTCCAGACAGTTGATATACTATACCTTCAGTGCCGAATCTGGATAATAGGATAAGTTGAAAAAATGTATAAACGAAGGAAGGAACAATACATACATAAATTGAGAAAACAACTTGACTACGTAACTGTACTAATGTAGCTGTATTATGAGTATTACTAGCTGTTGCCCGCGACTTCGTACGCGTGGAATTTTGAAAATGTTCCCCGTTTTTGTAACATTTTTCACTACTGCTTCTCTCCTATTAGTCGCAGCGTGATGTTATATAGCCTATAGCCTTCCTCGCTAATAGAACTATCCATAACTGAAAGAATTTTTCAAATCGGACCAGTAGTTCCTGAGATTAGCGCGTTCAAACAAACAAACAAACTCTTCCGCTTTATGATATTAAGTATAGATATTAGTGGGTATTATAGGCCACACAGCTCATCCGATAAGATAAGCAGAGATCATCAGACAGAATACTCCAAACTAAACTTTATACCAACATGCACGGTCAGCGTGTCATAGAAGACTAAATATTCTTCCGAAGTGAAGGAGACTCGTCCCCAGAAATGGGACATTAATCCCCTCCGTGTGGTGACGGATGAAGAATACAAGTATCACCACCCCATCTCCTCCCAAGGGTGCTGTAAAAGTCAGCTAAGGGATATTGCACACAAATAACATATTCTGTGAGAGACGTAAAACTCGAAAATAAACCCTGTGCCAACACGCCTGGTCAGCGCGGCACAATAAGACACATAAGACCATAATCCCTCCAAAGTAGAGGAGGCCCGTGCCAAACAGTGGGACGTAAATGGGCTGGAGAAGGAGAAGAATCCCCTGAGAAGAAATTCATAATCTTTACCTACAGTGGCGGATTTACCCTAAGGCCCGGTAGGCTCAGGCCTAGGGCGGCCAGATTTAGGGGCGGTGATTTACAAAAAAGATTCTTATTTACAACAAAACAAAATTTTCTAGCGAAATATAACTGAAATTTTCTCCTAAATTTCTAAATCTATTTAGATAAAAGTTGGCAATGAAGTAATTTCATTATGTAGTCTATATTGTTGATGCTAAGAAAGGGGCGGCAGATGGTTTGGGGCCTAGGGCGGCTGATGGCCTGGGGCCTAGGGCGGCTAATGGCTTGGGGCCTAGGGCGGCCGAGACTGCAAATCCGCCACTGTTTGCCTATTATATTAAACCATAATCGTTATTTTTGTATGTATGTGAGCTTATATCTTCAAAACGGATTTTGATGCGGGTTTTTTAAATAGATGGAGTGGTTTAAGAGGATGATTTTGTTTCATAATCCCTAAGGGTTTGGTTTTTGGATTCCGCGGCTACGAAAAAGCAAAAGCTAGTTAACTTTAAAAAATAACATTTGTATTCATAGCTCAATTTGTAATTTGTATTGTGCTCAGCTTTTTGCTAGTCTACTTCAAAGTATTATTGATTTGTATATTATATATTACCTTCCAGTATCCCTATCGGTAGCCTTAACAGTAGCGACCCAGGTCCCGGCCGGAGCTGCTTCTGCAACAGTCGCTGAATAAGGCTCGTCGGGGAAGTAAGGAGCGTTGTCATTCACATCAGTCAGAGATATCGTGACACTGGCCTTGGAAGATAGCTTCGGAGATGTGTGAAGCTCTTCGGCTATTACCTGTACAATATTATTAGGTGTGAATGAATGAAGAATTTCAATTAAAAGAAAACTTTTAGAATTGCAATAGGTAAAACCGGACCCTTTTCCTTTTACGCAATCTTTCCGTCCTTTCGTCTGTGACTCTATTAAATTGATAATAGATAATATATGCGTGGAATTTAGAAATTTTTCTCGTCTTTGCTATATTCTTCACTAATACTTCGCTTAGTCTATAGCCTTCTATGGGACTATGCAACACAAAAATAATTTTTCAATTCGAACCAGTAGTTCCCGAGGTTAGCGTGTTTAAACAAACAATCCACTTAGCTTTATAATATTGGATCCTGAATAATGTAGGTTACTCAGAAAGAGGTTAACAACGATTTTAATACTTGAAACTATGCCATATCAATGACTTTTTATTTGTTACGGCCCGAAAATTCTCCTCTGACGTGATCGCAGACCTTTTAAAACTTTATTGAAAAAGTTTAAATAATAAATAATACATGCTTACATCGTTTTCTTATTCTATAGATTTCTATACATTTTTAATCACATTTGTTTTATTGAACGCAGTGTCCTAGTCAATTTGGATTGCGATTTTTACTATGTAACACTTTACCAATTATGATATTCGTTTAACATCTATGAGATAACAATAATAACAACAAACTTAATGACAAACATATTGCATAAGCTTACAACATCCGTTCCTTCTAATATTACACCATAAATTAAAAACAAACCTCCAATATAAACTTCCTCTGGTTAGGATCCTCATAATCCAAGGTAGAGTTAAGTCTGAGAGTGACAGAAGCGCTGCCTGTTGCTGTGGCAGGTTCTACCACGAATGCTCCCATCTCATCTGATAGACGAAGACCGAATACGGAATTCAGACCCTGGAAATTCATCAAAAATCTCAATAAAATGTAACAACAAGACTTAAAAAATTAAAAAAAAAATTAAAATTCCCGGCTGTATAAAATAATATCCAAATTTTTTCTTCTTAATTCGTAATTAAATTTAAATATTTCATCCGTATGGTGGCAGCCATTTCCTCGCCAGGGTGCTATAAAAGCCAGTTAAGGGATAAGATATACAGATAACATACTCTGTGGGAGACGAAAAACTGGAAACTAAACAGAAAAACTGGACCAGGCGTCAGCGCGGCATCGTAGAGTATAATTCCTCCAAAAGTGAAGGAGGCCAGTCTCCAACAGTGGGACGTATTGATGTCCCACTGTTTGAGACTGGCCTCCTTCAATGGGCTGATGAGAGAGAAACTTTAACATGTAACTTATATTTTTGGTGATGTTTTTCATTTTGATGCCTTACTTGATAAGACTGTTAAATTTATTTGCCCGGAAATCATATCCTTTCCGAGAATCGTTACTGTCACGAGATTATGAGTTTATGAGATATTATACGCAATGCAAATAACATAATTTGAGATAGATGGAAAACCCAGATCGCAATATATGCAAACACCGTGCCCAACAGTGGGAAACCGGTAAATGAGCTAAGAGGAAGAAGAGATACCCACCACATCTGTGTCCGTGACCACCATATCCAAGTTCGGTAATGGGGTTCCTAATGGTAGACTTTCCGGTATTTCCACCGTATACTCCCGTCGGTTAAAGCGAGGAGGTTCATCATTCACATCCTTAATAGTGATGGTTACTGTAGCCGTTGAAGAAGTCAGCTCGGAGACTAATGGCGAGCCATTTACTATTTCTGTAGCCTGGAAAATATGATGATATAAGTATAATGAGGACATTACTGACGTTGGATAGACTATGTAATAGCTCACCTACCCCAAATAATGGATTAAGGGCAGGATGATGAGGTATACCTTTAAAAAGTATAAAACGGAAAAGTAATTTCGGCTTGAGGAATATAAGATATCAAAACGGTACTTCTCATTGGAGAAGTAGCATTGTACTCCTTGCCAAGGGTATCGTACAAGGCGAATAAGGGATTGTGAAAAAGTGTACTGGCCCCTCGTAAAATCTTTGCCGTTAGAAAGTTCCATCACTCCGTGGGCTGACGGACAAGAAGAATACAGGTGTCACCTCCTCATGTCTCATCCGCGGGGTTAGGAAACCACGTCGCATGACATCTGCGCACAGACCCAAGGAGGGTTGCTGTCTTACAGGCAGCCGGTCATAAAAATCAGCGAAATCCCATTGCAACATCAACAAACACTCATACTGCGCCGACCTCGAATAACGGGATAAGGGGAGAAGAATGCTGATACGTTAATGAATGATATTCACTTTGAGTTTGTATGTTAGCTGTTTACCGGTATGATTAAAACTCATTTTTTCATAGTTTTTTTACCTATAGCTAGATAAGATAAGATAATCATTTATTCACTTCATAATTTGTACAATTGTCATTCTACAGTGTAACAAGATATATTAAGTTCATTTGGTTCCCTGCCTCTCAAACTAGGCTTGAGCCTTTATTCTGAGAAGCAGGTTAGGTAGGTTAGGTTATAGATTTTAGATTCTACTTACTCTAACGGTGAGATTAAGGGGTGATGATGGGTCAGCTAAAGCTTCTCTGTCTAATGGCTTAGCCGTTCTTAGTTCACCAGTGGTGCTGTCAAGCAGAAAGAAGTCCAGTGGATCTGTAAATAATTCGATTATTTGTCTTTCTTTTTAGTAGAAGAAAATAATGTGGGGTGTGAAGATTATCAGGTTAATCCGGTGTAGACTAAGGTTAAGGAATGGTTATTCGATCAGACCAAATTAACCAATCTCAGCTGAAGGAACTTAACTTTTGCGCCATGCTACCACAATATCTTCTGCTATGCCCATTAATTTTCCATTATTGGGTACGGCTTACGCTAACCAGGTGTGTTGGCACTGGGTTTAGTTTCAAGGTTTCCTTCCTTCACAGAGGATGTTCTCTGTTTATATTCCCTTAATTTCTCGAAATTGGGTGGTAAGTGTGGTAATACTATAATTCTTAGTTCGTATCCAGTTGGAAATATAATACGGCATCTAATAATTGTACATTGTCAAGGAGGCCGGTACCCTGATCTTAATAGTCTAAGAAAAATAAGTGACTGTATAATATATACTTACTATTAACAAGTTGCAAGACAACATCTCTTGGTTGAGCTCTGTCAGCATCTCTAGCCTTCACCGTCAGAGCCAAAGTTCCAACTGGTGCATCTTCAGAAAGAGCTCCACTTAAAGATCCACTAAACACAGGAGGTGAATTCTGGACATCCACCACTTTGATTTCTACGTATGTTGTTGCATTTAAGCTGCCATCCTGTTGAATTTTAAAGAAATATACACATATATTATATTAAGCCTTTTATCTTTAGGAGTAAGCAGCGATGACAGTCGTAGACCCGGAATAAGTCTACAAGACGTGAAAATCTCAAAAACCAATTTCCCTATGTTATAGATTTGTTTCTTTTGTAAAGTATACCACTTACACTCCCATTTTGGACGAGAACCGTTCCCAATAGTAGAATTTTCAATCTCTAATATATATAAAATTCACGTATCACAGTGTTAGTTACCGTACTCCTCCGAAACGGCTTGACCGATTTTTATGAAATTTTACAAGCATATTCAGTAGGTCTGAGAATCGGCCAACATCATTTTGCAAACTTTTTTTTTTAGTATGGCAAAACAACGTTTGCCGGGTCAGCTAGTAATTATAATAATCCTCATGTATGCAACAACATCTCGAAACTTTTCACTCCCTTGCAAAGGCCATCAAAGAGTATAATAATATTGAAAGGCCATATCAATCTGAATTATTGCACAGATAATTAAAAACAGATGACAAAACAATAAATTTAAAAAGTTTTAGGACTTTAATGATCATCTTAAATACGTATGTTTTTCAGTTTTTAATTTAAGTCCATTCCAGTTAATTAGGCTGAAATTACATTACTTACATCTGCATATAATTGATATTGATAGAATTGTTTTTCGTTGTAATCCAGTGGCTTTTTCAGCACCAATACCCCTGTATATTGGTGAGATGTTGAATTTATAGTCACCACCTCAAAGGTGTCACAGACATCCGCCCACTGAAACATAGAAAAAGAATTATTACAACAAATTTTCTATCTATTTATTATACATAGAATGAAGCCTGATTGTAAGAATTGCATGGACGTTTGCAATACCGGGAGTCTGCTGATATTATAGAATACGCTCTTTTTGAAAATCTCTATGCTGTAATCCTTTAGTCAATCTATGGCAGATAGTTCATTCCATAACGCAAGTCTAGGAATGAACTAGCTGCTGTGGGAAAAAAATAACATTAATGTGCACATACAATCACTTGGACGTGTACACTTATGTCAATATCTTTTAATTTTAAACCAAGTCAGCCCCATGATGATGGTAATGTACTAAATATAAATATCTAAAACAGTTACCTGTTCACTAGGAACACATCCAACTTCCAGGTTGTCTCCAACAAAATCTTTATCTTCCACTTCAATATACCTCAGTACAGTCGTGCCAACTGTTTCGTCTTCTGGTACACTTATTTCGTAAGGACTCTGAAATAAAACACAATAACATCACAAAACTCGGTAGGTATACATTTTTTTGTGTGAAATGGACATTTTACACAACGTCCTCTGGTCCCAAAGTAAGCTATGTTTTTATGCTTGTGTTATGGGTGGTACCTACCCATAACACAAGCATAAAAACGATGATACGGATATACTAAATATATATTTTTTTTGTAAATACATACTTATCAAGAAAGCACTCGGACGCAGTAGGTACAAATATGTGTATGGGTTTTATAAATATCTCACAAATATCCTCAGACCTTTTGAATGACTGTCCGTTACATTACATGAACCCCTAGACCATAAAGTCCGTACAAATATTATCTTAAAATTAACTATATCCTACGTTATTTTTCCTTTCCAGTCTATTAATATGCCACTATTTGGACAGGGCCTTCTATTTCGGAAGATTTTCTAGCATTTCACGCTAGTCAGTCTTGTTGGCAGAGGGTTTAGTTCAGACCACCTCTCTCACAGAGTTAGTTGCTACCTATTAACAATATTAGCGAGCTCTTACAGCACCCTGTTGGGGTTTCGCAATCACCACTTCATTTGGGGTTTAAATAAAGTAATTTTGAATGCTTTAATTTAGTAATTTTATTATATATTTAAGAATACTTACATTTTTAAAAATCGGTGGGTTATCATTTTCATCCAGTACTATAACGGTGACAGGCTGTGATTGTACCAAGTTCTGAATCTTCTCTGGATCTTGGTCTTCTATAGATACTAAGAATTTTATTGTATCTTCTACCTGTAATAGACTGATTACGATTACAAAAGTTGTTTTTTATCCGACTACGATAGTTTTATGTGTTTTCTACGTAACAGGTATATAACCAGATATTTCATAATTTAACGCCTCGCGACTGTCTCTCCCTCTACCTCTCTTCAGCCCATTAGTTTGTGAGGGATTATTGTCTATTGAGCCGCACTGATCAGGCCTGTGGCTATAGGATTTATTTTCACGTTTTCCGTCTCCCACACATTATGATATTTGTGAACAATATTCTTTATAATTATGGCTTTTACAACACCCTGGGAAAAAAGGAATCGTAACACTTGTATTCTTAATTCGACACCACACGGACTTGTGAATACTCCAAGCCCCTATGCATTTAAAGTACTAGTAATTGAGAATTGCACATCTTATGGTACAATAAAATTGGTCATAACAATAGCAAAGGTTATTGAAATTGTGTGAGTCACGTCTATGCAAGGTTATTTCGTCTTAAATTGGCATATTCATGTGATATTTTAACTGTTATATCAATTGTAAAAGAACATACCTCTCTGTCTAACGGCCGGGCTAAAGTGACGTCACCAGTTTCTTGGTTCACTGTAAACTTGTCCGTGCCAACTAAACCGTATTTTATCTGAAATAGTTTAAAAACAAAGAATTTAACTACACTTATAAAAGATTCTACCCAATAGAAAACATTTTGTTTTCTTTCCAAGCCACTATTATCTAATATATACCCAGCGTAACGTTTTTACAGTAGCAGTATATAAGCTTACTATATTCTTACTTCTTACTATATTACCGTATATGCGTTGGTATAACTTTAGTATTTTTTCCAAAGGCAATCTTACTAAACCGTAGGGCAGGGGATTGCAAAGTTTTGGTGCCAGAGAAAACAATAAAGATCAAAAAGTTATAATGAATGATATTTTCCACTAAGACCAGCGAGAAGCTGAATTGTCTGGAATTTCAACAGTTTTATCCAATGTTGGCAAATCGCGTACAAATGGGGAAGCTCTTTTACTTACGTTCTCGGAGTATGTTTTTACTGAAACAAAACTCCAATTTAATTTAATCTCTTTAGATTTATATTAGTGATGAAATACATACTGGTAATCCTTCAGGGTCAACTCCTTGTAGTTTGTAGACAACAGTCCCTACTGGTGTACTCTCTGATAGTGCTAGATTGTTCATATCTTGGGTAAACACTGGTAACATATTTGTGGACCCTGTAACGTGGAAATCTTTATTGTAATAACATAATTGCCTTCTATGTCCTTCCACTGTTGGGCACAGGGCTCCTCCACTTCAGAAGCACCCTGGGAAACAAATGAGGACAATGACACCAGTATTCTTAATCCGTAACTACACGGATAGTTACCGCATACCTACTTTATACGCAAAAACTTAAAGGACACTATAAAAAATAGAGGCGTGACATCTATCTATCAATCCTAACTGTTATAAAAGAAAGTAACTATGTCTATCTGTTTGTCACTCTTTTACGCCAAAACTACCGAAAAGATTGAAATAGAATTTAGTACACAGGTTGTAGTGAGTATGAGTAGTAACCATAACACAAGTAAATAAGCTTAAATTGAGACTAGAAATCTTTAGTAGTTTCAGTTACTTTAAAGATCTCATCAGCAAAAATCTATAATTAAAAAGCCGATTAAAAAAATTTAAACGCTTTCGCCCTAAAAACCCATATACACAATACATCTTACAATTAATGTCCACACGTTAAAGTAAGTGTTAAAATCTTTGTTTTATGTTGTACTGCTAACACAGATCATACCCAATTGATTCCGCACACAAAGCGATCAATGCACACGCACACCAAACGTTTGCGCTATTCTCGCATATATATGACAACTGAGTGTGTGATTTTGCTACGATTTATTTTTTATTTAGACAGCTAAACAATATTGTTACCAACATACAGAAATAAGAACAACAAAAATAAGGGTCATCCGAGGTAGGTGGAAAATTGTATTTCGAAATTCAGCATGTTCAAATTTCATGTACAAATGGGAAAAAATGTTATAAGCCATGTGGTCTAATACAAAAAGAGAAAAAAAATAATGGCCCGGTGGAGCGCCGGCTTGGAATATTGTACCTCCCCATCTCTTCCGTGATGGGTGGTGATTCTTCAGTGTTTGTCGTAAAAGGCGATTAAGGGAGCACCAGGAGAAAGGGCAGCAGCGTTCTCCCGAGTAATACAATACCTGCTGCTATCGCCAAACAACCAATGAATATGCATTATTCCATACCCCCCAACCTGTGTCAGGACATTAGGACAATATGGTGACCTAATGCTCCTCACCTCAAGACGGTTCCTCCACGAGGGGCCCATCCTTGCCAAGTCATGATAAGGCTCGAGGCACCACAGTGACCTGGTAGGGCTGAAGGCGTCAAAAAAATAATCTCGCAACCCGCGCCTCTCCCTAGCATTGGTGCGTTTTTTGGTTAACAAAAATCGAATGTTCTATCTATTGCGAGTCATCTATGACTGCTAATAACCGGTTCCGGTATAATAACAATGTTATTTTATCTTTTGAAACAATATCTGAGTTATAATGCGAATGTGTTATTTCATAGTATATGGTTATATAGTAGCTTATGCCCGCGTCTTCACGGAGGGAACCAGGTCGAATGACACCAGTGCATATCCTAGAGGAGGGATAACGTCAGGCTGGTGGCTAACAGTAAAAATTTGCCAAAACCCACTTTAGGTATTATGGAGACATGTTGCACCGACCCTAAATGATGGGATAGGAGCAGGAGTATGATAACGATAATATATTAACATAGTTGGTGGTGTTAAAAACACAATTCGGCAATATTAACTGAACTTTCTTAGTATAAAAACTGTGTTTTATAGACCAACGATTTTAAATAATATAAATATGCACAATAAAATAGCCAATTAATCTAAATGCACCAATAGCTGTTTTCATTTTTTTTAGTTAAGTTTAGTTTAGTTGCGCACGTAGAATTGTCACCATTACCTAATGTAAAGCAGAGTGCTGTCCATACTGTTATGCAGAACCATCTTGTCTCCATCGTTATATTATCTGTAACAATAGAAAAAAAAAATTAAAATAGGTACAACACAACAATAGTTAAAGTAGTAGGTATATATTTATACATACAAGCACAGATACAAGACAACAATAATAAAAAGTAGTATATATTCTATACTAATAATATAAAGCTGAAGAGTTTGTTTGTTTGATCGCGCTAATCTCAGAAACTAAGCTTCCGATTTGAAAAATTCTTTTAGTTTTGGGTAGTACATTTATCGAGGAAGGATATAGGATACATAATATCACGCTGCGACAAGTAGGAGTAGAGCATCAGTGAAAAATGTTGTAAAACGGGGATAATTTTCTAAATTCAATACGTACGAAGTCACGGGCAACAGCTAGTAAGTAAGGAAAATAAGAAATCACTGATTAATAAGTTTTCTATGACAAGGTAAAAATTAAGAACTTAATTGTTTTAAGAAGAAAGATTAGATTGCTTGTTTTTTGATTATTTGAAATGAAACTCTCTCTCTCTCTCTCTAGCCCATTTACGTCCCACTATTGGGCACGAGCCTTTTGGAAGGGATTACGGTCTACTTTATCATGCTGACGTCCTGAATGTTATCTGTGTACAATAACCCTTTAGTTAGCTTTTAGAAACCATAGGAAAGAAAAGAGGTGGTTACACTTGTATTCTTAATCCGTTACACACGGACAGTGTAAAATAAATAAGCTTTGAAATTACTAACTATTGAAATGATGAAATTGAAATGAAAACGCCAATAACAAAAGGTGTTGAAAATATTGTTACGTGCTAGGGTTCGAAGGATTTGGAGAGAAAGACCTGCTGACTCTTTTGAAGACTTTATTCACTAGCACTAGTTACACACTAAGCACTAGGTCCAAACACTAAGCACTAGGTCCAAACACTAAGCACTAACAATGTCCTAGATCGTAGCCAAGTTGTAGGTTTCACTGGTATCACTCTTGATCACTTGTTTTCGCTCTCGAAGTCGCCTTTATCGTAGCTCGAACTGAACTGCCCGGGCTCGCCTCCCTGCCGCTATTTATATGCGCCGAGACGAGTTCCAGACTATTCCAGAATGTTCCCCACTGTGCGCGAACGTGATCGCCCGGAACGAATGTTTCTGGAGAGTTCGGGTATGTACGGTAGTTCCTCTAACGCCATCTAGTATCTAATAGGGGTTTCACTTTGTTCGGTTATTTAATTGGTTTTACTAGTTGCTGCTAGATGGCGCTAGCTCCTTTGTGTTTTGTGTGTTCGTAACACTACTCCCCTCTTAGAGATGCTCGTCCCGAGCATCGTTGTTACTACCATGGTAACGCGCCAGACGGTCTATGTGTACCACTTTGAATGTCCCTCTTGGTTGCTTTTGAATCCTATAGGTCACATCATTCAGTCGGGTAACCACTTTGTATGGACCGTACCACTGGTTCTGCAACTTTGGAGATTTCCCTTTCCGGCGAGTTGGGTTATGCAGCCACACCAGTGACCCTTCCTCGAAGCCGCTCGTGTTCGATTTCCGGTCGTATCTGGTTTTCATGTTCTCACTTGACTGTAACCCATTTTCCCGAACCAAGGCGTGTATATAGCGCATCTTTTCCCTTAAATCGCAGACATAGTCTTGTACAGTCTTTGGTCCCTCCGGTGACCCTCCTGTCAATAGGTCTACTGGTATTCGTAGTTCTCTACCGAAATTGACATACGCCGGGGTAGCTTTTATGCTCTCATGCTCGGCGGTTCGGTAAGACAGAAGGAAGAGTGGTATATACTTGTCCCAATCCTTTTGTTTGTCATCTACCAATTTCGCCAAATGCCTCTCAAGGGTCTGGTTAAATCTCTCAACCATTCCATCAGACTGTGGATGGTACGCGGTGGTCCTCGTCTTATGCATGCCCAAAATTCTGCACACTTCCTGGAACACCTGCGATTCGAAGTTCCTGCCCTGATCAGAATGGATTTCCAGAGGCACACCAAAGCGACATATAACTTCTTCGACTAACTTAGAAGCGACTGTTGTGGCTTCTTGGTTTGGTATGGCGAACACTTCGGGCCATTTGGTGAAGTAATCAATGACGACCATAAAATACTTGTTTCCCGAATCCGTTACAGGAAATGGCCCAGCTACGTCAACTGCAATTCGTTCCCACGGTGCACCGACGTTATACAACCGCAGGTTCCCACGGCTCCTGGTCTGTGGTCCTTTTACAGCAGCGCAAGTAGTACATTTGCGGCACCAATCCTGTACATCATCTCGACAATGCAACCAGTAGAATCGTTCTCGCACTTTTGTTAACGTCCTCTTGACACCTAGATGCCCTCCTGATACGCCATCATGTATTTCACGGAGAACATCTGGTACTCTCGTTCTTGGGACAACTATCTGAAGATGGAACTCTCTGCCGTTAGTCTTCTCCCATTTCCGGTAGAGTATTCCGTTTTGGAGTATCAGACTGTCCCATTGCGCCCAGTACGCCTTAGTGACAGCGCCAGTGGGTGCAACCTCACTCCATATTGGTTTTACGTCACCCCGTTTCTTCCATGTGATGATATGCCGAAGGTCGTCATCTTTTTCTTGAGCCTCCCTCATAGCATCATTCTCCCAGAGACTCAAAGGATCTGTTCTCGTTAGTTTTAATGTTTCTTCATTGCATTCCTGCTTGACACGATGTTTGCAGTCCTCCGAACACGGCCTTCGTGAGAGTGCGTCGGCATTCCCATGTGTCTTTCCGCTGCGGTGTTCCGTCTTGAAGTCATACTCCTGGAGCTGTTCAATCCATCGAGCTACTTGACCTTCTGGGTTCTTGTGACTCTTGCAAAGCGCCGAGCTTGCGTTCTTGTGACTCTTGCAAAGCGCCGAGCTTGCGTTCTTGTGACTCGAGCTTGCGTTCTTGTGATTCTTGCAAAGCGCCGAGCTTGCGTTCTTGTGACTCGAACTTGCGTTCTATCAGTTCAATTAAACTTCCTAATTGAAATTCTACTTGAGGAACTGACGCTACGGTGCCGCTGGTGGGCGTGGCTTGTCTAGTGGGCGTGGCCTGTGTGGTGGGTGTGGCAAGGTGGGCGGATCCAGTGGGCGGAGCTTGTCTAGTGGGCGTGGCCGGTGTGGTGGGCGTGGCAAGGTGGGCGGGTCCAGTGGGCGGGGCTTGAGTCTGAGTAGGCGGAGCCTGGGCCTGGGTGGGCGGAGCCCGGTGGGCGTGGTCGGTGGGCGTGGCATGGTGGGCGTGGCCAGTGGGCGGGTCTAAGGGGGCGTGGTCGGTGGGCGGGGCCTGGTAGGTGGGGCCAGTGGGCGGGGCTTGGTCCACAGCGGGCGTGGCCTCCGCAGCTCGTTGTGCCCATGTCCTGACGCCCTCGAAGTCCTCTCTCGGAGTCAATGGCATCTCCAAACCTCACTTCCGACACCAGTTGTTACGTGTTAGGGTTCGAAGGATTTGGAGAGAAAGACCTGCTGACTCTTTTGAAGACTTTATTCACTAGCACTAGTTACACACTAAGCACTAGGTCCAAACACTAAGCACTAGGTCCAAACACTAAGCACTAACAATGTCCTAGATCGTAGCCAAGTTGTAGGTTTCACTGGTATCACTCTTGATCACTTGTTTTCGCTCTCGAAGTCGCCTTTATCGTAGCTCGAACTGAACTGCCCGGGCTCGCCTCCCTGCCGCTATTTATATGCGCCGAGACGAGTTCCATACTATTCCAGAATGTTCCCCACTGTGCGCGAACGTGATCGCCCGGAACGAATGTTTCTGGAGAGTTCGGGTATGTACGGTAGTTCCTCTAACGCCATCTAGTATCTAATAGGGGTTTCACTTTGTTCGGTTATTTAATTGGTTTTACTAGTTGCTGCTAGATGGCGCTAGCTCCTTTGTGTTTTGTGTGTTCGTAACAATATATTATTAACAAGGAAATAAATTAGGATTTTAAAACAGCGAACTAAGTATTTAAATTAGTTGTATTATTATATGCAATACATTATATTTTTAAAGTTAATTAAAATTTAGTACTTTAGGAAACATAAAAAAGACATTAATTTTGAAGGCAACAATATAGGAATCAAAACAGACAAGCTACTATCCGAACTGTGCGTTCAATCCTATACTAATACATATTACAAAGCTGAAGACTTTATTTGTTTGAATACGCTAATCTTAGGAACAGCTGGTCCGATTTGAAAAATTTGTTTGAGTTTTGGATAGTACATTTATCGAAGAAGGATTTTGAATACATAGCATCATGCTGCGTCTAATAGAAGTGAAGCATCAGTAAAAAATGTTGCCAAAACGGGATTTAAATTATCTATAGTAATATATTCTCCATGTGGTGACGGATTAAGAATACAAGTGTCACCATCCCATCTCCTCCCAAGGGTGCCATAAAAGTCAGCTAAGGGATATTGCGCACAGATAACATCTTCTGTGAGAGACGGCAAACTCGAAAATAAACCCTGTGCCAACACGCCTGCTCAGCGTGGCACAGTAGACCATAATCTCTTCCAATGTGGAGGAGGCCCGTGCCCAACAGTGGGACGTAAATGGACTGAGAAGAAGGAGATAGTAATATTATTAAGCTGTTATGTTGTATAAAAGAGTTTGTTTGTTTGAACGCGCTAATCTCAGGAACCACTGGGCTGATTAGAAAAATTGTTTCAGCGTTAGATAGGGAATTTATCGAGGAGGGCTTTAGGCTATATAACATCACGCTATGACCAGTAGAAGCGAAGCAGTAGTGAAAAATGTTGCAAAAACGGGGAAAATTTTCTAAATTCCACGCGGACAGAGTGGCGGGCAACAGCTAGTATTTAAATAAAACTACTTTTTACGGATTTAGACGCGTATATTTGTTTTAAATTTTAGCCCGACGTTTCGGAGACTTTGCAGTCACCACGGGTGAGACTGAGCTGTAATGTGTTTTTTACGATCAGTTATCACAGGGTTTACCCACATTCGATTTTATTATAATTATAAATAAATAAATAAATATTCCGGACATTTCACACAACGTCCTCTGGTCCCAAAGTAAGCTATATTTCTATGCTTGTATTATGGGTACCAGATACGGATAGACTACATATACTACTTTTCTTTTGTAAATACATACTTATAATACATAGAAAACACCCAGACGCAGTATAAATATTTGTATGACATTTATGAACATCACACAAATGATTGTCCCGAGCGGGAATCGAACCCGCGACCTCGTGATCGGCAATCCATTACATGAACCACTAGACCACGAAGCCCGTCATATATATTAATTAATCTGAACCAATGTTTAATGACCCGCGGTTTTATACGTGTTAAAGTTAGAGTAATTTTTCTTTATTATAATTATCTTCACAAGATTAATTAATATTCGAAAAGTATTTTAGGCCATTTGAATTATTATTATTGTAATTTTTAAACAAATAAAAAACAGAAAATTAATTTCACTTCTTTATAAGAAGTTTGCGTGGTACACTACATAGATGGCGTGAATATACATTACTTAGGTATATTATTATCATTTATTAGGTATATTATTACTAATTAGTTCTTTTATCTGTACAGAGCAATCTACCCTACCGGTAAACGTTTTTTATCAGTTCTTTCCATCCCGTGGTTACCTGGAAGAAATCACTTTACGCGATAAGGTCGCCAATTGTACATAATTTTAAGTAGTTCAAGGTTGTATCATTTAAATCGTACAATAAAGAATTATCTATCTATCTATCTATTATCATAACAATTGGTTAGAACTGGCTGCGGCCGTATTATGAGCTTTTATTTACAGGCAGTTTACGCCGTGAATTGAACTGTCAGGCAAATTCGTATTATGAACAAATTATTAGTCAGTCAGTTCGCTAAACCAGTCATACATTATTATGTTTAAGGAGCAGGTACAACTAAAAGTTAAAGTACTAACAAAAAATTTTCAACTAAAAGTTTTATTTTTGCCATAATACCTAATTTAGCCATACAGTTTACGGCCTGCCTGGAACTTGAATGATTTTATAAAGCTCATAATACGCCGGCTGGTATTTAGTTTCTGTGTGGTGACGGACTTTCTGTTTGGTGACGGACTAAGAATACAAGTGTCACCACCCTATCTCCTCCGCAAGGTGCTGTTAAAGCCAGCTAACGGATATTGTACACAGATGACATCGTCTGTGAGAGACGGAAAACTGGAAAGTCACATCCCTCCCAAAGTGGAGGAGGCCTGCGCCCAACAGAGGGACGTTAATGTGCTAGAGAGAGACAGAGAGAGAGAGTAGTTATTCTCACGATAGCTCAGCCGGTAAAATAAGTTGTTTTTAGGGTTCCGTACCCAAAGGGTAAAAACGGGACCCTATTACTGAGACTTCGCTGTCCGTCCGTCCGTCCGTCCGTCCGTCCGTCCGTCCGTCCGACCGTCCGTCTGTCACCAGGCTGTATCTCAAGAACGGTGATAGCTAGAGAGTTGAAATTTTCACAGATGATGTATTTCTATTGCCGCTATAACAACAAATACTAAAAATAAAATAAAATAAATATTTAAGGGGGGCTCCCATACAACAAACATGATTTTTAGGGTTCCGTACGCAGTATCTCAAGAACGGTAATAGCTAGACAGTTGAAATTTTCACAGATGATGTATTTCTATTGCCGCTATAACAACAAATACTAAAAATAAAATAAAATAAATATTTAAGGGGGGCTCCCATACAACAAACATGATTTTTAGCGTTCGGTACGCAGTATCTCAAGAACGGTGATAGCTAGACAGTTGAAATTTTTACAGATGATGTATTTCTATTGCCGCTATAACAACAAATACTAAAAATAAAATAAAATAAATATTTAAGGGGGGCTCCCATACAACAAACATGATTTTTTTACCGTTTCTTGCTCGATACTAATAACGTTGCCTTATGTTGCATAGATAATGGTACGGAACCCTTCGTGCGCGAGTCCGACTCGCACTTGACCAATTTTTTTACAGACTTTTGTGAAAAGTCTTATCGGAGTTGTTTTGTTTTTAATTTGTTTTTAGCTTGTTTAAAATCCGCTTATTATTGACCAAGAACTAATGGAGACCTACAGTTAGTGGCCGTTAAGACGTTAATTACAAAGGTCAAGAGCCATGACCGTTCCACCTGCGTAAAACGTATAATTATTCTTATTAGTTAATTGTCTGATTGAACGACTGTGTTGTTTAACTGTACTACAATTTACAAACTGCAATTTAATCCCCTTCATCCTTTTACATTTCCACAAGAGTAGGCAGAAGTACATTTTTAGGGCTTCTTAAAGAAAGAAAAAGGAAGGTTTATGTTCCTCGCTGATGTCTGTTTGTAAAGTTGTTTGCTAATTCGTAAAAAGTAAAAAAAAAATGTAAGTTATTCTATACCTTGACAAACGTCACAAACGGCATATTAATATATATTAATTTAGCGAGAAAGAGACAGACGTATATAGAAAAATACGAGGCGAGAAAGAGACAGATATATCTGTCGGTGACGTCATAAGTATAGATACGAGTATATCTCGGTATATTAATATATAGCTGCTGCCCGCAACTCCGTACGTGTGGAATTTACAAAACTTTTCCGCGATTTTGCAACATTTTTTACTTATACTTCGCTCCTATTGATCGCAGCGTGATGTTATATAGCCTAAAGCCTTCCGCTATAAATGGACTAACCAACAAAAAAGAATTGTTCAAATCGGACCAGTAGTTCCTGAGATTACCGCGTTTAAACAAACAAACAAACTCTTCCGCTGAGCTGTGGCCGTTTTGTGGCGGACACACTTGTTTTATTTTTGTACCTTATAGCTGCTTTTCTTATCTCCTTTTGTTTCATCTTATTTTACCTGTTTGCTATTGTTATTCTCCTTCTTTTGTTGTGGTTTTGTGTTCGTTGCAAATACATTTTATTTTCTTTCTTCTTTCTTTCTTTTTAATATTAATAATATATAATAGTATGCCGTTTGTAGTGCCTTTAACATGCTATTGCTCGCAACTTCGTACGCGTGGAATTAGGAAAACAAACCCTACGAAATCGTACAAAAAGCCATCCTCTACAACCATTCTATCTATTAAAAACTGGATTTGTTATGGCTTTTTTTTTATCTTTAAATTATTAACTAGTTTACTTTATTATGCTCAGTAGATAATAATTTTTTTAAGTAAACATGCGGGTCTTATTAAATCTTAAAATTCACTTGTACATTTTCACGGTAAATGAGCAAGTGTGGCGTGGGATACGAATGTTTCATAACATAATGGTACCGATTCTACATGCACAAATAATCGTAACTTAACTAAAATAATTTGCTTGGGTTAAAAACTAAAAAACACGCACGTAATTCTTGAAATTTTTATTAAATATTGTCATATGTTCTTAATGCGTGCAAAATTTTAAATCAATCTACACTACTGTAACTGGATGAAAATTACTTTCAAAGATTCCGTTACATAGATTAATACATTAACAGATACGTACCGAACTAATAAAAGCGTGTTAGAAATGAAAATCGATAGCGTCAATAATACATGTGCAACGTTAACAAAACTTTTTTGTTATCTCTCTCTCCAGCCCATTTACGTCCCACTGTTGGGCACGGGGCTCCTTCACTTTGGGAGGGATTATGGTCTACTGTGCCGCGCTAACCAGGCGTATTGGCACAGCGTTTATCTTCGAGGTTTCCGTCTCTCACAGAGGGTGTTATCTGTGTACAATATCCCTTAGCTGGCTTTTACAGCACCCTTGGGAGGAGATGGGGTAGTGACACTTGTATTCTTAATCCGTCACCACACAGAGGTTTCACGTTCTTATTATAAACACTGTGTATTATATGTAGACTGAAGATTTTAATTAATATAAAAATGTCATCATCATCATCATCATAACATCACGCCTTTTTCCCATGGGGGTAGGCAGCAGAGACTATAGAGCGCCATCTGCTACGATCGAAGCATACTTCCTTGGCTTCATCCACACTCATACATCTGGTCATACATGCCCGACGGTTGTAAGTGCTACGCACTTGCCCCTTTTGGAGTATCCCGGCGGCGATGACATCGGAGTATATTTTTCTCGGGCGTCCTCTCCCAGCATTACCACTTACTTTCGCCGTGTATATGCCTTTCGTTAATCGTCTCTCATCCATCCTCTCCATGACATGACCAAACCACCTAAGCATACTTTTCTCCACCTTAGTCACTACATTCTCTTTCAGACCGCAATGTTCTCTTATTACTTCATTTCTTAATCTATCTTTCAAAGTCACACCACATATACTTCTCAAAGAGCGCATCTCTACTGCATTTATTCTACTTTTGTGCTTCTGCTGCCACACCCAACAACAAAGCAAAAATGTGCACAACAAAATAGCCAATTAAACCCAAATACACCATAGTTGTTTTCATTTTTAGCACATGTAGAATAAGTACCAATTACATTCAATTTTGCTGCTTTGTTTAATTATTTTTTATCATTTCGCGGTTAATTTCTTTAAAGTTGAATAATTTAAGTATGACTTTTGTCGAAGTAATTGATTATACATTTAGTGAAATCGTTATTAAGATTAATTGACACAGATTTTGTCAATTTGAGCTAGAGCCTTGGGGAAGGAATAGTGACATGTTTTATGCAAAAGGTCATGAGTTCGATTAGTTATTTAAGATTAAAAAAAGTACCACTTTATCGATTAAAGAAAACCGCATCAAAATCAGTTGCGTAGTTTTGAAGATATAGGCTCACATAGGGACATACATATTCAAAAATAATGACTTTGTTTTATAATAAGTAAAGATATATTATAAAAAATTCCTCATAATTATTTTGTATTACAATATTTACAACTAACTAAAATTGCTGATTCTATCGCTCCAGCCCATTATCGGCCCACTGTTGGGCACGGATCTGATCCACTTTGAGAGAAATTACGGTCCACTATGCGCCTATGGTGACTAGGCAGGCGTGTTTGCATAGGGTTTAGATTCGAGTTTTCCGTCTCTCACAGTAGACATTAAGTGCTTGCATTGTCCCTTAGTTAGTCCTTAAAGCACCCTGGGAAAGAAATAGGATGGTGACATTTGTATTTTTAATCCGTCACCACGCGAACCATTCTGTTTTTACTTCATTATTATAAAGCAAAATTAGGGTCATCGGGAAATTTAAATTTATAACATTACTAGCTGACCCCGCAAGATTGAAAAATAGATGTTGGCCGATTCTCAGACCAACTGAAAACGCATGTAAAATTTCATAAAAATCGGTCAAGCCGTTTCGGAGGAGTACGGTAACTAACACTGTGACACGTGAATTTTATATATTAGATATAGATACGCAATGAATTTTGATGCGGTTTGTTTTCAATTGATGGAGTGGATCAAAAAGAAGGGTTTAAGGTATGTGGTATATAAATAACTGTGCTAAATAAATATTCATAGATATTTCACACGACTTCATAAATATCTAAACGTATAAATAGGGAAATATTTATCAACTCTATTGACATCAACGTTATCAAAATAATCTCTCTTAGTTGATTCAGGTGTGTTGAACGAGTGCCTTTGTAATTAAAGTACGTGTTCATTTTCAAAATGAAACTACATAACTCTGTATAAGAGTCAAATCAAAAGGCAATTTACGGCATTCACTTGAAAATTTATAAGTTTTTGTTGGCAATAATATAATAATATCACAGTGTTTATCGTCTTTCACTCCAAAACGACTTTGCTTGATAGATTCCTATGAAATTTTATGTGTAGACAAAAATAATTCCTTTTTTATTTCTATAGAATTACGCGCAAGTAAAACTGCTAAGCACAGCTAGCTAAGTATATGTAAAAAGATGCCTTACAGCATTTTAGCATCCAAGAAAAAATGTTAAGACGTTACATAACTAACCAATTTGTATCGAACCTAAGCCGTAGGGTAAAGTACACTACCAAAATGCAACGCAGCGCAACCACACAAATCTACATAGTTTATAAAGAAAAAAAAACCATTCTGATGGTTTCTAAAAAATTCCGAATGTTAAAATTATTACAATGTAATAATTTTACAACATCATAATTACATCGTCGTGACAGATTAAGAATACAAGTGTCATCACCCCTTTTCCTTTCCAGGGTGTTGTAAAAGCCAGCTGAGGGATATTGTATGCAGATAACATCCTTTGTGAGAGACGGGAACCTCGAAAGTAAACTCTATGTTATCACGTCTGGTCAGCGCGGCACAGTAGATCATTAACCCTCCTGAAGCGGAGGAGACCCGTGTCTAACAGTGGAACGTTAATGCGCCGAAGATAGACAGACAGAGTAAGTTAATAAGTACGGAAAAATTCAGATTAAAACTATTGAAAGAGAGCAAAAATTATGTTCAAGGATTTTATTATATTAATTCTTTTTATTATTTAAAGTTTTACCATTTTTGCAACATTTTTCAATACTGCTTAGCTCCGATTCTTTGCACCGTGATGTTATGTAGCCTATAACCTTCCTCGATAAATGGACTATCCAAGACAAAAAAAAATTTCAATTAAAACTTGTAGTTCTTGAGATTTGTGCGTTCAAACAAGCAAACAAACTTTTAAACTTTATATTATTAGTATAGATTAATAGAACAAAGTTAATAAAAACGTGTTCAAAATGCGTACACGTGAGCGATGTTGCTCAATATACAGATTTGTGCCTGCGCAGTTGTCCTTAGTTCACGCTGAGTTTAATTTCAACATTGATATTAGAAATCGTGACATTCTGTTTAGTTGGTACTTATTATCACGTCAAATACCTTACAGGGTAGGCAGAAAGACGTCATTTGTATAAAATTCCGCGATGTGAAGGACTAAGATTACAAATATCACCACCCCATTTCTTCCTAAGGGTGCAGTAAAAACCATCTAAGGAATATTGTTAACGAATAGAGAAAAAATCTCAAAAACTAATCCTGTGCCAACACGCCAAGTCAGCGCAGCACAGTAGACTACAATCCCTCCCAAAGTGGAGGAAGCCCGTGCCCAGGAGTGAAACATTGGTGGACTGTGAAGTGAAGATATTGCATAAACTAGTAGGTAACTAACTGATGACTGTGTGGTGTGTGGTGACGGATCAAAAATACAAGTTTCACCAACCCTTTTCCTTCCCAGGGTACTGTAGAAGCCAGTCAACTCTAGAATAAACTCTGTGTCAACACGCCCGGTCAGCGAGGCACAGTACAATAGACCGTAATCCCTTCCAAAGTGGAGGAGGGCAGTGCCCAATCTTGGAAAATTAATGGGCTGAATAGGGGGGGAGAACTAACTAACGATGTACCTAGCTGCAGTTATTGAATGGATGAATATTTTGAAAAATATCAAACGTTATTTGGAACAACGATATTGAAACGGCTTTTTCACAATAGTTATAGTTAATATCAAGTGAAATTTTTCACAAGAATTTCAAAATTTTAATACATTTACTAAATATTTAATTGTGATGGCTTGCTTCAGATTTGCTGAAATTATCACTCAATTTGTGCAATTTTAACAAGCTGACAATTTCATTATGCAATATAAAACATGTTATACTATTAGTAATTGCAATTAAGTTTCAAAATGTCTTTGCACATAGACTAAACACCTAAGCACAAAGTATTTTTTAAAGATTTCTAGTGACTTGAAATCCTTACAACTGCGCCGAGATATTGCGGCGCTCAGCGGTTTCCACGTTTCCACAGACTCTACCACCGCGAATGTACTGAGTTGTTTTCCCTCATTTCCCCTTCACCCTTTTTAAACCGCCGTATTACGCGTGCAGGTCATCGATGCCATCGTTTTACTGTGGATAGCCGAAAAAAAATATTCGCGAGCTCATTTATTTGTAACATCATCATCATCATAACATCACGCCTTTTTCCCATAGGGGTAGGCAGAGACTATAGAGCGCCATCTGCTACGATCCAAACACACTTCCTTTACTTCATCCTCACTCATACATCTGGTCATACATGCCCGACGGTTGTAAGTGCTACGCATTTGCCTCTTTTAAAGTATGCTGGCTTCTCCGACCCCATGGAGAGTCCTCATGGAGTTTATTTGTAAAACCTCCAAGAAAGGGAATACGCTGCCTGCACATGTTTGCCCTCTTCTTTCTTTGATATGGGGTCTTTCAAGTGAGGCGTGAAGAGGCATCTTGTGGGCGGGCAAAGTAGGGGCGGCTAGTACTAAGACCATGTACTGGCCGTCCTCGCATATGGATTGGGATCTCACTTAACATCAGGTGAAGTGTAGTAATTTGCCAACCCTAGCACAATGATGTTAATCCTAAATGATGAAAATGATGTTAACCCTAGCACAATGTAATGTGTAGCACAATAATGTTCGGGAACCGAATCTGCTACCTCGGATTAGGTAATGCAAAAGATTGGATTCAAAACGTATAATTATGTTGTCACCACAAACCGTCTCTGTTCCCCGACTTTCTATTGAAATACTTGGACTAATACACATTTTTTTACAGTTATAATGTCTCAATAGCGAGTCTAGCTATTATCTATCCGGCTTCATAACAGCCTCTAAAACACCTTTGTGGCACACGCAGTAAAAACCAAACCAGATCTCTAGAACAATGAGTTGCACAATAACTGTTTCGCACAATTACGTCATCATATCGTTTCAGTATCGTGTTTGTTTCAATATCGAAATAATCTCGTGTGACCGCATTAAGTACATTTGTTGTACAAAAAGTTATGTAGTTATGTAATTTAACTATTTTTTCCTGCCCTTATCCCGGTCTTTTGGGGTCGGGGCAACATGTTTTTAGGGTTTCATACCAAAAAGTACAACAGGACCGTATTAGTTACTGCTGTGCCTTAAACAATGATGACCAGAAGCTTATAAATTTCAGTTTATGTATGCTATAATAACAAATACCTACTCATCATCATCATTCTGCAGCCGATTTATCCCTTTATTAGGGATCGCGATTATTATGATAATAATGTAATGGAACCATTCGAGTGCAAGTCAAACTCGTACTTGACCGGATTTTTCCTCCGTACTCTTTAGCCTCTAAATTCTACATAATATATTATCCTTTTTTTACACAATCCAAATAGTTATCCTAGGTGAGAATATAACCTAATACCTCGTTCACGAAAGTTAGTTAAATACACTCATTTTCGCTTGAAATCTTATTTCAATTCAAAATATTTCATATTCTCAAGTTTAATAAATGAGAATATATTTCCATTAATTATATTAAATTAACTATTATATTGTACACTATGATAAAATTTAATATATAATTATATAATTTTTATGTATGTATCATACAATCAAGGTCATTCGCTGCGCCAAGCTACTGCCCGCGACCCCGTACGCGTGGAATTTACAAAACTTTTCCCCGTTTTTGTAACATTTTTCACTGATGCCTCGCTCCTATTGGTCGCAGCGTGATGTTGTATAGCCTAAACCCTTCCCCTATAAATTGACTTTACAACAAAAAAGAATTTTTCAAATCGGACCAGTAAATCCTGAGATTAGCGCGTTTAAACAAACAAACTCTTCCGCTTTATAATATTAGCATAGATTAGGCTTAGAAAATTTATATTGCCAAATTATGTTATTGACGCTATCCATATTCATGATACCAATTCATAAATATTATATTAGTATCGATTCTTTTGGCACAACTAAACTTTAGAAATGTCACTTATGTAACGAAAATAAAATAAAACATGTACAATTGGCGGTCTTATCGCATAGTGCGATCTCTTCCAGACACCCTTTACTAAAATATAAGTTAATTTTCTTAAGTAAAAGTTAAGCAAACTGACCTTAAGTAAAATTAAGCATTATAGTTAAGTTTAGTTTATTAAACTCAACTTTAGTTAGTTTAAGTTTAGTAAGTTTCGTTCACTAAACTCAACTTTAGTTGGTTTAACTTTAGTATGTTTAGTTCAATAAACTCAACTTTACTTAGTTTAACTTTATTAAGTTTAGTTCAATAAACTCAACTTTAGTTAAATTTTAACTCAAAGTAGTAGTAAGTTTTTGAGTAGTTTAGTAGTAAGTTTTTGAATTATGAAATTACGTTATAGAGTTTGTGTGCGTTACCTCGGCACCTTACCGACGACGTGGCAGTATATTTTTCATAGCAATGAAATAAAATGAACAATCAATTAATCAAGTAGACATATTTTTTTGTAGATAAAAGATTATGTGCTTATGACAGGTCCAATTTTTTTCCCTACCGGTTCAGGACGCAATCTGCTAGAACCGGCGTAAGAAACTCAGCAGAGCTTTTAATTAAATCAATATTTTTAAGCTATTGCAAAGCTTCTATCGCGGGCCTTGAGCATGGAGACTTAATGCACAAAATTTGAAATTTAAATTCCGTAACAAAGATAGCGTAACTAAAAAATACTACACACGGCGCTAGTAACGCTGTTTCGCTGTTCGCGCTAGTGACTCATGTCAGTTTTGGGGTTAAGTTAGGTTAGTTATTTTATTGACATTTGATTGAAAATCGCTATTTTATCATAATTAACATAAACAATGGACAGATGTAAGCATCAGTAAATAAGGATTATTAATCTTATTTTAGTTTATGGTATTTAGATTCTTGCATAAATAAAATAAATAAATAATTATACCACCACCATAATTTGATTTATTAATTATAATTGCATAAGTTGATAAAAAATACTATGCAATAGCTTTACCGCGGCAGTCCCCGAGTGACACACATCTTTTTTATTATTAAATGTCAATTATACTTACATTGCTAATAAAACGTTACAATATAAAATAGGTATGTATTGCTCCAGAGCACCCTACTCCCAAGCTTTATCATCTTTAATGTAATCAGAAATTTTATAATCACCTATACTAATAATATCATAAAGCTGAAGAGTTTGTTTGTTTGTTTAAACGCGCTAATCTCAGGAACCTCTGGTCCGATTTGAAAAATTCTTTCAGAGTTGGATAGTCCATTTAGCGAGGAAGGCTATAGGCTATATAACATACAACAGACTAATAGAAGAGATGCAGTAGTGAAAAATGTTACAAAACATTTTCTAAATTCTACGCGTACGAAGCCGCGGGCAACAGTTAGTCTTTAATATGATAGAAAACATCGTGGGTAGGTAGCTCCTGTTGGTTTGATACTCTAAGTCAAAAATGCATTAACAGTATCGTGTGAATAGAGTATTGTATAGTGGTATGATTAACTAAGGCGTGTTGCATTGCGGTTGACCTGTTCCACCATTGCCGTTACAAAATCACCATTATCTTACAGTTAGAACATTACAGCTGCGTACAATTATAAGACAATATTACAATTCAATACACCTCACAATTTAGAAGAAAGAATGCAACGAAGTATATTTAGATCATCAGCCTACAGCCATGGGAAAAACGCGTGACAGTATTAAGACCATTTAGCAGTATATTATTAAGTTAGTTTTAGTTAGTCGTGATAGTACTGATCGGCATCGTTCTCACACGCCTGATACAACTATGTATAATATTATTTTAAAAAAGTATTTGAAAGAAATGAGAAAAAAAAATCCATGGAGTTTCTTGTCTGTTCTTCTCCATAAGATTCGCGTTTGCAACAGACACCTAGTTTCTGACGTTACAAAAGAGCTTGAAAAACAATCCAACTTGAAATAAAAAATTTTGAATTTGACTATTCAGTGAAATATCTACATGTTTTTGCGATTTTCCGTTTTCGTTTCTTTCCCAATCAAAAAATTTACTAACTAATGAACTAAATTATACTTACTATAATTTACTTAGAAGTAAAAGCATAAATAAATGAATGTAGTATATAAAAACTTAAGGTTAAAAATTCTCATAACTCACAGCCAAGGCCAGGTATAACAGGTTAGCGATTATACACTTTATTGTGAGTTATCTCAGAACAATATTTAAAGCAAAAAACACTTAAGATTTACCCTTGAAAGTATAAAAACAATGCATATCTAACAATATAATATAGTTACAATCAAAATACTTAATTACTACAGCCGTTTTAAAAAGCAAACCCTAATAAATTATTTACACAAAAAGCTACTCTAAGCCATCAAAAAACGCATCAAAATCGGTTGTGTTATTATAAGGATTAAGCTCACATAGGGACATACATACAAAAATAACGACTTTGTTTTATGATATGTAAAGATTATGGACGTTTACCGCAAATATACTATTAAAATCACTTTTAGGGTTTCCTATCAAACAATAAAATGGAATCTTATTACAGGGACTCCGTTGTCAGTATGTCATTATTTTTTTTTATTAAATATCACGGACATTTCACACAACGTCCCAAGCTGCTTGTGATATTATTCCAGGCTCATTTAAGAATGAGTCTGGAACGAATGAACATATGAACGATAGCTAGACAGTTGAAATTTTTCACAATACATATTATTATTCTCTCTTTTCAGTTCATTGACGTCACACTGTTGGGCACGGGCCTCCTCCATCATGGGAGAAATTATGGTCTACTGTGACGCGCTGACCAGGAGTGATGGCGCAGTGTTTATTTTTGAGTTATCCGTCTCTCACAGAGTATGTCACCTTTATACAATACCATAGCTGGCTTTTACAGCACCCTGGGGAGGAAATGGGGTGGCGACACTTGTATTCTTAATCCGTCACCACACGGATAGATTTTACCTATAATTAAGAATGACCACAACTATGATTTATTTATATTGCCACTAGTTATATCAACAATTGCTAAAAACATTACGCCGTAAAAACCAGCTGAGGAATATTTTACACAGATTAACATCTGTGAGAGATGGAAATCTCGAAAATAAGCCTCGTGCCAACACACCTGGTCAGAGCAGTGCTTTAGAACATAATAAAGTGGAGAAGGACCGTCCCCAACAGTTTGATACAGAAAAGAAGAAATTTTTATACCGTTTTTGTCAAATTGTAGAAATAGTTTGTTTTATATATAGATGTACAATTTACCGTTATAATTTAACCTTTGCCAAAGAGGCTACTAGTGCAAGCTCACAGTAATCTCAGCGAGAATTGAGGTGCGTCATTCTGACATTCACTACTCAGTGACACTCAAACAAAATTAACCAAATATCTATTCGTATGACTGGTTAGTTACTAGTGGTTACTAGCGAGAAACTAGTCATAACAACTTCGTACCTGTGGAATTTAGAAACAAAACCTTAACAAATCCTTACTTATATATAAAAGTGAATGTGAGTTTGTTTGTTTGTTTGCTTGTGACGTTTTCACGCAAAATCTACCGAATGGAATCGCACGAAAATTGGTATAGAGATAATTTATAATCCTGAAAGTAAAATAGGCTATTTAATATTAAATTAAAAACTCAGCACAAGATAATAAACGCAAATATTTGTGAAATATGGTATAAAATAATACATCCGCCATTTTGTTATTTTACAGTTGTCATAGCAAGTCACAGAATCCGTCGACTTACAAGTTTTTTATTTTAGGTAAGATTTCAAATTCGATTTGGCCACTAATGCGTACGAAGCCACGGGCATAAGCTAGTTATAATATAAAACCAACCTCTAGAACCACTCTAACATTTAAAAAATTGGTCAAGTGCGAGTCGGACTCGCGCACGAAGGGTTCCGTACCATTATCTATGCAACATAAGGCAACGTTATTAGTATCGAGCAAGAAACGGTAAAAAAATCATGTTTGTTGTATGGGAGCCCCCCTTAAATATTTATTTTATTTTATTTTTAGTATTTGTTGTTATAGCGGCAATAGAAATACATCATCTGTGAAAATTTCAACTCTCTAGCTATCACCGTTCTTGAGATACAGCCTGGTGACAGACGGACGGACGGACGGACGGACAGCGAAGTCTCAGAAATAGGGTCCCGTTTTTACCCTTTGGGTACGGAACCCTAAAAAAGTAAAAAAAAACCGCATCAAATTTCGTTGCGTAAATTTGAAGATAAAAGCTCACAAAGGGACATACATACAAAAGTAACGACTTTGTTTTATAATAAGTAAAGACTTATGGACATTTCACACAATGTCCTGTTGTCCCAAGTGAAGCTTATTTGCTTGTAATGTGGTCACCTGAATAGTACGCGATCCGTAGTACATTTTTTTCACTTGATTACTATCAAGCTGATTTTCCGTGAGTAGCTTTATTATGACGAGACGCCCAATAATTTTCTATTCCAAAATCTCGATTGTGGTAGCTAACAGAGATAGCAAGGATAAAATATCGTACTACCCGTAAAAAAAAGAAGTAAGTGAACTTGCGTCAAAAATTACAAACAAAAATTTCAAAAAAATCATTTACTGCTTTCTTCCAGTAATAGTACGATATTTTATCCTTGTTACCTCTGTTAGCTACCACAATCGAGATTTTGGAATAGAAAATTATTGGGCGTCTCGTCATAATAAAGCTACTCACGGAAAATCAGCTTGATATTAATCAAGTGAAAAAATTGTACTACGGATCCCGTACTAGAATACCTAATACTTATTTAAACTATTTTTTATACTTAGAACTTTAGAACTAGAAACTCAGACGCAGTCGTAGGCAGGAATCAAACCGGAGACTTCGTGAAAGGCCGCGACAGTCTGCCACGCTATCACTTCGCCATGGAGATATATATTTTTTATGCTTTAGATATTTAAAAGCACATATTCGCTATTTTATATGCGGTACTCATTTCGACATTTCTCTTTCAGAAAATCTTCCTTCTTGCCAGCCTATTCTATATATCTCCAACCCATTTACGTCTCACAGTTAGGCACGGGCCTCCTCCACTTTGGGAAAGACCACAGTCCAGTGCGTCGCGCTGACCAGGCGTGTTAGCACAGGGTTTATTTTCGAGTTTACTATTTCTCACAGATGACGTTATCTGTGTACAATGTTCTTTAGCTGGCTTTTCCAGCACCCTGGGAAGGAAAAGGAGTGGTGACACTTGTATTCTTAGTCCGTCAGCATACGGACAAAACTGCCAGTCTATTAGCGCTTGACTATTAGGGATAGTGAAGCGCTAATAGGCTCCTCCATTTCGAGAGGTTTTTTAATCGCAAAATCAGTTGCCGACAACTAGTATCTTTGTATACAATTTTATCAGTGATGGTACAATGGTCAAATGTTGATGTCCTCATAGACTAATATTATGAAAACAAGGCTATATTATATCGATCGTCGCATTCACAATAGTGGGAAGTGGGTCACCTGCTTCTAAACAAACGTGTGAATTCTATATAATAAGTAAGTATTTGCTAATTAAACAATTAATTACATTATGTGAAGTATTTTAAACATTATACTGTTGCTAATTCTCTTGTGCGTGAGTTAACTATTTGACATTTGATTGGGAACTTATTAAAATCGCGGCATTTATGCGACTATAACTGCACGGCAAATAGAATGGATATTATTGTAACAAGGCATAGGTGGGAGATATATCGGAAAGCCCTAAATGAATATAGTAAACAAATTAGGTAAGAGAAACGCGAGTCATGGAGGAAGTTCTGTGAGGAGGTTGAATGTACATCTCATGGAGCAAGACTTCATAAAGTTCTCGCAAAAACGGCACCTAACCAAATTAGGTTGCTTAGACAACCCAACGGATCATTCACAACTAATGAGTTGGAAACCTTGGAACTACTGGCTCACACACACTTCCCGGAGGCTGGAGAGTGAGCCGAACAAACAGCGCTCTGAGGACTGAAGACGAGCAGCTATAATAGTAAGACCAGGTATAGTGAAGTGGGCAATAGATTCCTTTAAACCTTACAAAAGTGGGGGAGTGGACGGTATACGTCCAATTATGATTCAACGGGGTGCACACGTCCTAATCCCTCACCTAGTAAAGATTTTTAGAGCAAGTTTTGCTCTAGGTCACATACCCGAACCCTGGACAAAGGTGAAGGTATTATTCATACCTAAGACTGGGAAAAAGGATTACGCAGCGCCAAAATCCTTTAGGCCCATTAGTCTAATATCATTTCTACTAAAAACGATGGAAAAGGTATTAGATAAATATATTAGGGGGGTCTATTTAATAGAAAAACCTATTCACCACACTCAACATGCTTACCGTAGAAGAATATCAACTGAGACTGCCCTACTCGAGCTTGTTGATAAAATAGAGAAAGCGCTAGAGGACAAAGAAATCGCGCTTTCGGCTTTTCTCGACATTGAAGGTGCCTTTGATAACACCCCCACTCACACCCTGGTAGGAGGCCTGGTCAACAAAGACGTATACTCTACCACTGTGAGATGGGTACAGAGGATGCTTAACAGTCGAATAGTGAAGCTAGAGCCACACAACAGCATACTAGAGGTAAGTACAGCAAGAGGTTGCCCACAAGGAGGTGTTTTGTCCCCACTGCTCTGGACTCTTGCTGTTGATGGACTCCTGCATAAGATGGCAGAACTTCGCATCGATACTCAAGGTAACGCTGATGATCTAGTAGGTATTGTGCGAGGTGGCTGCCAAAGTACATTATCGTACCTAATGCAGAAGGCCTTAAATACAATAAACGAGTGGTGCAGACAAAATGAACTGTCCATAAATGTGGAAAAAACTGTCATAGTGCCCTTCACAAAGAAGCGGAATCTTGAAGTTTTAAGGCCGCCTACCATGAATGGAAAAACTATTCCGTTCTCCTCCGAGGTTAAGTATCTAGGGGTTACATTAGACCAGAAACTTACCTGGAACATACATGTGACTGCCACTCTCCAGAAAGCAAAGGCAGCACTGGCTATCTGCTGTCGGCTAGCAGGGAACAGATGGGGACTAAAACCCAAAATGGCCCTGTGGCTCTACACATCCATAGTAAGACCGATGGTATCTTATGCCTCGGTGGTATGGTGTAGGAAAACGACACAGAAAACAATAATAACAAAACTCAGCAGCCTGCAAAGAACTGCTTGTATTATAGATCAATCTGGTCGCAGTGATACTAGGCGTAATATAGCCTGAATAGCCGCTACTCAAAAAAAAAAAAAAAAACAAGGCATAGACCATGAAGGTATAGATAAAAATGGAGTCCAGACTCTGAATACCTACTTGAAGCAAAAATGATGTATGGCTATCTCGCTCACTGTGGTCAAACCCTTTCTTTCTAAGTAGGGTAACCTTTATTGTATTTCTTCCAGGACAAAACTTCAAGTAGTTGTGTTCCATATAGTGTCAACAAAATGTTCACTTCTAAGACCTAGCCCGTATAGATTTTATATGTCGAGATACTTTATGTACTGTGCGTAAAAAAAATACTCAAAAAACAAACTGTTTGTTATCGCGTGAAAGTTTGGATAATTTTAGTTTTTTAACAGTAACTGGAGGTTCGGTTGTTAAATTTATTATTCTTTTTACATTTTTAAACACGTAAAATTTCCTAGTTCGTATGTACGATGTACCTATAGAATATTGGTGGGAAATAGATAATTACTAGAACAAAGGTGTAGTTCCTACGGCAATACGAAATTAATGAATGATTGTGAGATCTGCTTGAGATAAAATAATAATAATTTACCTTTATTTCAGACCTAAATACATGTTACAAAGATACAGAAAAATGATTCCAACGAATTGAGAACCTCCTTTTTTGAAGCCGGTTAAAAATAACAAGGTGTTAGTAATTTCTTAGTAAACAAAACAAGTTACACAATAAAATCTATTTGGCATACCTAAGTGGAAACATAACTTTTTGTGTAGGTAGCGTAAAAACGAAAAAGTGTTATTGTACTGATATTTTTAAACATGTACTGTTATTAAGGGACCAACCATGAAATCGCAAAAGATATATGTTTCATTAATTTTGCAGATTAATTAAACATTATGAATACATACTGGACAATAGTTTTTCCTAGATTTCTGGGTTAGCCAATGTATTTCTATTTATTAATGTCAGTTAAAGGGCAAATTCGGTCAATAATACTTCTGAAAAAAAAAAATACGTTACGTTGATTAAAATTAGTTTGTCGGAAAATCTGTAGTTAATAGTCATTTTAACTGACAATATGAATGTGGTTAAAAGTGGCTGACGGAAGAACGGAGAATCAGTCAAAATCAATTTTTACGTATATTTCTGTCTACAGCGTTTAAAGGAACCTATCATGAATGGCATGACGGGAGCTAAAAACCTAACCCACCCTTGTCGGGTTGCCCTTGGCTCCCTGTGCCTTGTGTTCCACTACTTGGCGCTAGGCAAGTCAGTTAAAATTACATTTAAACAGCTATATTGGGTAAAATTAGTTTTGAATAATTTCAGTCAAAAGTACTACTGTCGAGAGCTTACAGTCTATTGAGTGGTTATAAGTTTTGACTGTGACATATATCATAGGGGGCTATAATAGGAACGATAATAAAGTTACAAAAAAGGGCAAAAAAGAAACAACAGCACTTTCCAAATTAAAATCATTTAATAACTTTTCTTTTATACATGACTAAATATTATTGTTTTGTGTAATTTCTGTCTCTTACCACGTAAATCACTAAGTATATTTTCTGTATGACTCTTTAAGTGTTAAAAAATAAATTTGCAATTTTCTTAATTAATACGCTTTCATGCAAATCATTGCAATAAATTGAGTCCGTGATGGGATGCTTAAACATTTCTTGCAACAGAGGAGTAAAATGTTGTGATACAACATTAATTAATTTGTTTTCTATATTGTTTTCTCTGAGTTGGCCCATCAGGAAGGATTACTTTCATAAATGCCAGAGCTAGGATTTAGGTATTTTAGGTACACCCAGAGTAGCTACTTGCCCCATAGACTCTTCCTGTAATGAACTGTCTATCTGAAAATTATAATATATTTTACAAAATAGAGCCTTTGGCCATATATTCGAACTACTACATTTCTGAAACATAATAATAATGTAAGGCTCTCCTTAGGCAGTCGGATCGGGGGGGGGGGGCTGGTTCAGAAAGCAGCAATTATCTATGGAGCCTTGAGCGCCGGTAGTTTGGAAAATGTTCCTGATACTGGTGGGGTATTTTTTTTCATACTAGTTTTTATATTCCTTATAAATTCAAATATTTAACATTGTATAACATGTGAGACAATTAAAGGAGTTTGTAAATAGATACTTGAAATTTTACCTTGCAAGGTGATACTGCTTCTTGATTTGTAATTATAGTAGGAACTGCTGTTTGTTTTAAAAAATCCTTGCACTTTCATAAAATTTCATTTTCAATGGTACAATGGATAACCATAATTTCCTCTGGGTACTATTTTTAGGAAATCTAAAAAAATAATATTGTAGGTAAGTATATTAATGTTGTAAATAATGTGAAATAAAAATTAAATGACTAAGCAAACATGTATAATTTAGTTCAGGTCCCACAGAAAGTCCTAGATATGTCCTCAGTATGGTCACACTATTTCAAAATTACTTCTTGTAAACAAGAAAGATAAAATTGCACTAAGTCCATGAAATTCAATGTAAGACTATTAGATCTTTACATCGTTATCAGTATAGTTAGTTAGAAGTATGCTGAAAACATTGTTTAATCATTTTATGAAGTATTTAATTGAAAATACAAAGAAATATGTTTGCAGTTATTCAATGCCAGAAATCACGATCTAAACACTTACGCGTGAAATTGTATATCACCTCCTGGACACCACGTACTACCGCAACCACGCACTACACAAGTTTGCACCATTTCTTTAATTATAAAAATAATTAGAGTCGAAAATTTGAAACGAAGCTGTGAACCGTAAAGTAAACAACCGACATATTGGCACAATTTTGTCGACAACTTGACATATGGTGACCAATGTTGCCAAATTACGAAATCCTTAGGAAATGGGGAAAATAATTCACTGATTCGTCAACCATGAAAAGCATCCGTGATCTACTATTTTATTATTTTTAATTTCATTCATCGTATTTCAACTAGTTATTTATAGTTACGATTAAACACTATCAAATGACAGTGTTTAACTTGTGATTTGATATGTGTGGTGACTCTTTTTAAGAATTTACTAGGAGATTTTAATAAGGAGATAGCAGTACTAAGGCCACACTAAAAAGAGAGGTCAGACCACAGAGAGTGAGATAGAGATACGTAGGTATTTGCCTCAAACCGATGTTCCAAGTATGCCCTCCTTTTTTTTATCTATACCTTCATGGCATAGACTGATCTGTACTTATTAAAAAGAAAAGTCGTTACTTTTGTATGTATGTCCCTATGTGAGCTTATATCTTGAAAACTACGCAACGGATTTTGTTGCGATTTTTTTTATTAGATAGAGTGGTTCAAGAGGATGTATTTTTTGTATAATTTGATAAGGATTTGTTTCTATATTCCACGCGTACGAAGTTGCGGGCGATAGCTAGTATATAATATTAAAAAACTGAAGAGTTTGTTTGGTCGAACGCACCAATCTCAGGAACCAGAGATCCGATTTGAAAAATTCGATCGATAATTAATTACGAGAAGAAACTCGAAGCTGCAAGGGATGGAAACCAAGAAAGCAAATTGCAGACTTTTTTTTTAATTTACTACTATATAATGTAATGTGTAATGTATTTATTCGTATATTGTATCTGCTATTAGCATTTTTACAACTCTCGCATCTATTATCATACTATCAGTACACCACAAGTTGCCTATTCAGCCTCGACCAAGTGCATCCTAAGGTTGTCTGGTAGAGATAGTAGTCCGCGATAAGACCGCCCTATGTACCTATGATAAGTCTAGTTAGTAAGTTTTCTTTAAATTATTATGGTGTACAATAAAGAATATTTTATTTATTAATTTATTATTTATATAGCTAGTTTGAGAAAAAGAAAAAGCAATAGGAATAAAAATAGTATTGTAACGGATCAAAGAAAAAGATATTATAAAATAATGACAGACTTTGAACTTTGATGAACTTTGACAGACCAAGGCAAATAACTATTACAAGACAAACTAAGATCAACATTTACCGTTGTATAAACATACCTATATACATAATAATATATATTACATACGATACCTACGTCTTGGTACACACACACACAATATACATTTATTACGGTAGTATATTATCACAGATTACCCCCAAAATGGATTCCTCGCTCAAGGCGATCAACGCACAAACCGAACATAATATGCCTATTAGCGCATCAAACGAACAAATCTATGAAAACTAGATATATGAGAACTCTGAGTGTGATTTTGCTACGAGTTGCAACCAATCAAAATTGTATTAACCCATACCTACCCCGCAAATAGCGCCATAGGTACCAATTCTATGTGCACAATTAAACTTAACTAAAAAACGAAAATTGATAGTGTCAATATATCTACTACCAGCTTACTATTTCGTTGTAAACATTCATTTTAATTAAAATCATTAGTCAATAACATAAAATATTCATATTTGAATAAACGTTTTGTGTAGCTCGACTCCAGGTCGGTTTCTTTTTTATATGGCCAGGTACGGGCTTGTGCCAAGTACTCTGGTTACATAGTTGTAGTTGTATGGTGTGTGTTTGATACTGTGTTGGGTGTATGTGGATGATGTGTAGATGTTGTTTGAGATGTGTGTGTGTATTTCTTTGTGTAGTTTGGAGTGGGAGTGATGTAGGGTTTAGGAATCGTCTAACTATTGAGCATGTATCGATGACTACTGATTTTTGCAATGGAATGTAGGTGTTTTCTGGGAGTTGTAGAGTATTCAATGCTATTTTAAGTGTTTTCGGGATTACACCGGTTGAAGAGATAACAATGGGAACTATTTTTACTGTTTCTTGGTGCCACATTTGTTTAATTTCGTCAGCTATAATAATAAATAATTATTTATTAATTAATATTATAATACACAGTTTCTATAGGTAATAAGAAAGTTCGGTCAACATAGCCAAATTAAAATAATGACACTATCAATGTTCATATTTTTAGATAAGTTAAGTTAGTTAATGTTAGTTGAATAATTAACAAAAATCTCTTAATGCTCTATCTACTACAGGTTATCTGTGTTACCAACATCGAACAACTGACCAAAACCAATACCATACCATGTAAGTTACACATGACCCAAATAACCTTTACAAACATAGCAAACAGCAGAAGCATTGTACTAACACTTTCATTTACTTCCTATGCCTATTATGAAACCAAACAATAGTACCAATTCTACGCATACAACTAAACTAAACTTAACAAAAAAATGACTTTTGATAGTGTCGATAACAAAATCCGGCAATGTTAACTGAACTTTCTTTTTATACAAACTTTTTATTATAGACAAAAAATTCTAATTAATACAAATACCTACATCTCTCTCTCTCTCTCTCTCTCTCCAGTCCATTTACGTCCCACTGTTGGGCACGGGCCTCCTCCACTTTGGGAGGGATTATGGACTACTGTGCCGCGCTGACCAGGCGTGTTGGCACAGGGTTTATTATCAAGTTTTCCGTCTCTCATAGGGGATGTTATCTGTGTACAATATCCCTTAGCTGGCTTTTACAGCACCCTTGGGAAGAAAAAGTGTGGTGACACTTGTATTCTTCGTCCGTCACCACACGCACAAATACATGCGCACTATAAATAATCAAATTACAGCAATAGTTGTTTTCATTTTTTAGTTAAGTTGTGCATGTAGAATTGGCACTAATACTTGTCTATACTCCGTGACAAATAAAATAAACTGAACAGTTAAATTGCATAACTTTAGAGAGATTTTATTTGTTTCTTTTGTAAAACATTAACAAAAAGATTAGGTGCTATTGGTTAGAAAGTTATCAATGGCGGCAAGCTTAGAAAACTATATCGAAATAGAAAAAGAATTTGTTAATTATTTTATGCTTTAGACTAAAGTCTTTGAGTAAATTGACAGTGATAGTTTGATATTAATAACTTAAAGTTATGAATAGCTGTTTTATTCCGTTACAATATAACTAATATGATATAATTATAATATAACATTATAAAACAATGGTCATTATTGTTATTACTTAATGCTAATTACAGACCAATGTTATTGCTTACATGAGGTTATTGCTTGTAAAGTGTTATTATTCTTAGACACATTATATTTATAACTGTTAAAGTTAATTATTTTGATTAAATAGTTTTGTGAATGTCTATCCGAATTTTAAAACTAAAACCAATAAGAGCTAATCATTAAAAATGTTGCAAAAACGGGGAAAGTTTTAAAAGAAAGGAAAAAGAGAATAAATATATCCATAGAGTTTGTTGTCTGTTTTTCTCCGTTAGATTCGCATTAGGAACAGACACCTAGCTGCTGACGTATCAAAAGAGCTTGTAAAATATAATAACTTGAAAAAAAATAATTTGACTTTGACTTTGAATAAAAAATTTCTACGCGTGCGAAGTCACGAGGAATAGCTAGTAACTAAATATTATAAAGTTTTCACTAGAAGCTCCCTTGTATATTGTGTTTCTAAACCACATACAAATCTTACACAGATAACATTTATCCAGTCTAAAGTAAAGATATGTTCCATTAGTGTGAAATATTTAAGTTAAACCAGACGTGATATTATTGTTAACTAACAGAACAATGTAAAAACAAGTAACGTTTACGAAATAATTACTGCACAGCATCACGTAATTACACACAGTTACAACTGAGTAAGTTATTAAATGGATTTACTGTATTTTAACTGTTTATAATTCACTTTTAGTATTTTGATTTGATAACTTTTTCTGTCCGTGAGGACGGATTAAAAATTCAAGTGTCCCCACCCCGTTTTCTTCGCAGAATCTTGTGCCAACACGCCTGGACAGCGCATAAGTAGACCCTCCCAATGTGGAATTTTCTGAAAAACTGTGGTTGTTCTGCGAATCTTTTCATTTCGGACTCGATCATTCAAGGGAACAATATAACTAAATAAATGTTTATGGCTATAAATATTTACATTAATTGGTAAACATGTGCAGGAATCATGATAGCTTAGATGAGAGAGTGATGGAACGGCATTCTGAGTCGTGAGTTCAAGTCCCGCTCATGGCAATAATTTTTCCCACTATAATTTAGTTTAGCTAATTAATTTTATTTAATTTTAATGTTTTAAAAGTTGTTTTTGATATCTACATCTTAGCGATAAGCGAACCAAACTAGTTTTAAACTAATACATTTTAACACGAAAAACAATAGATTTTTGAGCATTTTACTTATAAGAACAATGTCAGATTAAAAAATTCATTTGGTACAAGAAAATACCCTAACTAACTAACTAGGAGGTAGTCCTTTGAAGAGTAAATCACAACTTGTTTAATATTATGCATGCACAGCAGACTATGTACACAAATAAGTTTTTATTTGTATTGAAACCTTGTGAGTGATACCGTAGGCATTACCTACGGTATCACCCACATTTACAGTTATTGAGAAAAAAGGCATCCTCTTGAACCCACTCTATCTATTAAAGAAAACCCCATCGTAAACCGTTGCGTAAATATGAAGATATAAGCTCACATAGGAGATACAAAAATATCGACTTTGTTTTATAATAAAAAGTGATAAAGATATCATTACGTTTTCAATAATATATTTTATGCCACTTATTAGTGCTAGTAACACGAACTCAACGCTTACAAAGACTATAGTAAGAGATCCATGGTAAGAGTCTGTTTAATTATGCAATATACCGCTACTATACAAAAACACGCACTTTCAGAATAACTAAATCGAATTCTTGTAATTATAATCAATTTCTGTCAAGTATCAAATAATCAATTAATTACCTAATTAATTGATAAATGTTGCAATAATTTTACTACACGCAATTTTCTTCTACGCATCATTTCCTTAACGAATTAATTGACAACGGTTATATCGAGTATTTCCTATTAAAATTCCTCATCACGAAGTATCTTGTCAACCTTGATACATACGCGATACTATTAAGTAACTGTTCAAAACATATAAATGTGTAGTTTATAATAAATAAGTAAATATTCACAGACATTTCACGTAACGTCCTTTGGTCCCAAGTTAAGCTTATATGCTTGTATTATGTGTAATAGTGAGACATTAATGGGCTGTAAAGAGCGAGGGTAAAGAGAATATTGGCCTATATTTTCTCGATGAGGCAAAGGACGTCCGTAAGGATTGACGAGCCTCGTGATTGAGTGGTTTATGTAACGGACTGCCGATCAAGAGGTCGCGGGTTCGATTCCCGCTCGGGACAATGATTTGTGTGATTTTCCTAATTGTCATACAAATGTTTGTACTGCGTCTGGGTGTTTCTATGTATTATAAGTATGTATTTACAAAAGAAAAGTAGTTTAAGTATTCTATCCGTATTCTGGTACCCATAACACAAGCGTATAAGCTTAGTTTGGGATCAGAGGACGTTGTGTGAAATGTCCATGAATATTCATTTATTTATTCTCTGCCGCGATCGCTCTTGAGTCTCGCTCCAGGTCTTCCTAATATTCTTCGCCTTGGTCTCGTCTGCTTCAGAATTTTCAATCAATTGCCTATTTAGAAAGGTAATTGGAATCTCTACGCAGGGAGGTATCTATATTTTGTTTTGGTATTATTAATCAAAAAAGTTTTGCTGCTATTTTTCTTCTTCATTTTCACTTTAACATCTTAAGGTTGTTAGTTTAGTTGGGATAGAGTTTGTGTTTTAGAGGTTTCATGGTGTCGGATTATGACTGTATGAGCTACTAATGCTATGGCGCACTTTACTCAATGTCTATACTTCCGTATACCTTCACGTTCGACTCGATCATCTAGGTAGTCATAAAATGCAATACAGGCTACATATCTTAGGAGACAAGCCGATGAAGTAAGATTCTTACGTAAACAAAACTAGTTTCTGCGCTAGTAAGTATTGCCGTGGTACCGATATTTGCCAACAAATAGTTATTTGTAATAAATAAGACTTCCTGTGATCATGGTAGCTACTATCCTCCCAAAATGTTCGCATAGTTTTTAACATAAATTCTAATTGTAGGTATATAGCACTTTGTGTCTCCGTGTGGTGACGGATTAAGAATACTAGTGTCACCACCCCATCTCCTCTCCAGGGTGCTGTAAAAGTCAGCTAAGGGATATTGCACTCAAATAACATCCTCTGTGAGAGACATAAAACTCGAAAATAAACCCTGTGCCAACAACCCCTGGTCAGCGCGGCACAGTAAACCATAATCCCTCCCAAAGTGGTGGAGGCCCGTGCCGAACAGTGGGACGTAAATGGGCTGGAGAGAGAGCACTTTGTCATTGACATCCCAGTGAAATCATTACACAAAACTTTTAACAACTGATTTCATTTAATATATTCAGTATATTAGATAAAATTAGTTCTTAAATGTTTTATGTAGTACTGCTAGTAACTGCAGATTTTAATTACAATATTGTTTGACCAGTCAGGCAGCGAAAAAGCAACAACAAGTTTAAACTACGCAAAAGGCGTATACTATCACAAATTTATAGTTGAAATTTCTTAATATAAGTATGTAGAATAATAACCAGTTGGAATGTGACTAATGCGGGTTAAATAGATGCCTAACAGAAAGACACGTACCCGAGCAATCACGTTTGTGCGAAGGTGTCGTTAGCAACCAGATTATCTCGATTTCATATCGACTCAAACAGGTTTTATATATTTCATTATGACTGAATATTGTGAATGGTAATGTCTAATCGTGATATGTAGGTGGTTTAATCGTACTTTATGTTTCAGCATCACTCTTGTAGTGATGTTTAGAGGCGTCCAATAGTAGACTTTCTTAACAGGGACTTCGTTTTAGGGTAAGGCTGTATTTTAGAGTATAAATGCTGTAATCCGTCCAGGGTCTTCCGGATACTATTTGATTAAAACATGAAAAATGTGTTTAGGCGAAACCCATCAAGGTTGTTGTTTAATATCCAAAAGTATTAATTAAAATACATAAAATCTGTTGCTTTAGTTCCAAAGTTACACAACACAGCTTAAAAATATAACAAGGGTGTAATAATGTGTACGAGATAAACAGCTGCATCGAAACTCTTTGATTTCTACACTAGACTACGCCTGTCTTGTAGATAACCAAAACATTATTTCTAGGGCTGTCATTGGGCTTAAATTTAAAACAAATATACACGTCTATATCCCTAAAAAGTGATCGTCATAATCCGAATTTAATTCACAACAAGCTAGGTAGGTATAAACTGAGAGAATGTAATAAAGATAATCTAAGTAAAAAACCTGTCAAGAGCGAGGTAAACTCGCACCCTTAGGGTTTCGTACCTACTAGACATATAAACATAAGTAACTGCATTCAAATAATCAGTTAATTAAACTCAAAACAACTCACCAACTTAATTTTGTAGTTGAAATATAGGGAATCGCCTACATTTCAGCTATTTTATAAGTTGGTATTAGTATAAACACTTTTTTCTTGTGATGTGATGACAAATTATAAGTTTTTCGATTTTTCCCTATATCAGCACTATATAGACTTGATCTGTGCCAAATTTCAACGGGAAGTAACCTGTGAATTTTGATTCCCTAGCATAAGTCGAAAATTCTTAAAAATGGCTGCAATTCGGTTACATCTTCTGAATGCGTAGATCTACATTATTGATTGTATCTTTTTCAGCAAGGGACCGCATAGATCTACATTTCGTATGTTTCAAATTGATACCTTCAGCCGTTGCCGAGTTAAAAAAAGTTTAACGGGCGGATAGACAGACAGACGGACACCGTAGTGAGACTATAAAGGTTTGTACGAAGCCCTAAAAAGGTAAAACTCTGAGATAGCATTTACTAAAATGACATTTGGGCCATGTGTGTTACTTCTTTAGAATTGTGCAAAAAAAGAAAACCAAACGGACGATTTGTTAATTAGCTGTAAAATGGCGTTATTGTTAGTTCATTTAATTTTTCGTTTCTAAATTCCACGCGTTACGAAGTCGCGGGCACTGCTAGTTAAAGTCTATTATTATAATCGCTAGCACAGTAGTAAAGTTATTAAAACATTGCACATAACGTTTATGTCCTATGAATGTAACAATAGTCATGAAATATAACACGCGACTCATTATTTAAGTTTGTGTGACATTTATAGTACATTTAGTCACGTATGTCATACATAACTCATAATATTATATCAACAGAGAAAGTATGTATTTAATAATTCAATAACTTTTTGTGTACAATGGGCGTTACTAAATTATCTTTAGTAATTGTAAAACAAAGTCGCTTTTTCTGTACGCCTTTATGAGGGCTCAAATATTAAAAAAAACGCAACTAATTTTAATGCGTTTTTTTAATAAATACAGTGGTTGAAGTAGAACATTTATAACTAACGTGACCATTTTTTCTTTTACTCAAAACAGGACATCGGTTTGTAGGTACTTAAACTAAAACTAAATGAAAAAATAACACTTTTTAAGTGCTGGTGATGATTTCAAATAGGAATGATACTCTGGGCATGTCTTTTTAATCATTGTCAAGATCGCCTTTAAAACTGATACCTGTAAGTGAGTTTTCTCAGACGTCCAATTTGTTCATTACGGAAAATACTCTTTCTACTGGAGTTCGGTGTCTGAAAACGGGACAATTATGCGTCCCAGAGGTAGTTTCGGGGACACCGGGACTCGTAGTTGTAAAAAGGAACAGTCCCGTTTAAAACGGGACGTCTGGTCACATTAAGTGTAACTAGGTGGTGTCCGCACCTTGGTACGGGTGGAAAATAGCTGTTAGTCTCTAGCATATTAACTTATTGTATGAGTTTAAATGAAAAGTTTGTCAGTACTAACTTGTACTTCATATTTGAATAGGCATACATATACATAATTATTTTAATGTCAGTACCTACGTTGTTTCATTGTAAGAGGTTGGCGGTCCAACCAGTTTGACGGCTTGTGCGAAGAAAGTTTTCATAAACATTCACGCTTCTATCTGGGGTAAGCTGAATTTCAAGCAACATTGAAAACAACAATACAATAAACAGGTTTTAGAAGCTTTTTGTAAGGTAAGTGACCTAGAATACCAATTAATAGACTGCTGTGTAACTGCAGCTTTTGAATATTTAGGTATCTATTAGTTTAGTTCGATTTAGTTGTGTCAACAGAATTGGCACTCGAAACGTACGTATATACCTGTAAATAGATGAATATCTTACCGATAAACGGGGATAGCAATCTACTTGTAATCGTAGATTAATTGTTATTCTGTCTCTGCAGCCCATTTACGTCTTACTGTTGTTCAGGCCTCCTCCACTTTGGAGGGATTATGGTCTACTGTGCCGCGCTGACCAGGCGTGTTGTCACAGGGTTTATTTTCGAGTTTTCTGTCTCTCACAGAGGATGTTGTTCATGTATAGTATCCCTTAACTGACTTTTACAGCACTCTTGGGTGGAGATGGGGTGGTGACACTTCTATTCTTAATGCGTCACCACACTGAGGATAGGATTTTTTTTTAAATAAAATTCATGGACATTTCACACAACGTCCTATGGTCCCAAGCTAAGCTTATAGGCTACCATATTATGGGTACCAGATTACGGATAGAATACATATACTACTTTTTCTTTTGTTAATACGAGTACATACTTATAATACATAGAAACACCCCCTAGAACTTATTTGTGTATGTTACGTTAGCATTATTTCTTTTTTTTATAGTTATGTATGTTACAATAGTAATATTACACGCCAGATGGGATACACCTAATTTGCCCATATCTGTAATTCTTCGATAGTTTCCATTTAGGTTGTCTGGAAGAGATCGCTATTAGCGATAAGACCGCCGCTTGTACGTACCATATGCTGTATCAAATTATGTATCTTGTTTTTTCTTTGGTGTACAATAAAGAATTTTGTATTGTATTGTATTGTATTGATTCAAATCGTTAGTCTATAATATACAGTTTTAATAATAAGAAACTTCAGTAAACATTGCCGAATTGTGATAATGACGCTATCAATTTGAATTTTTTAGTTAAGTGAAGTTTAGTTGTGCGCACAGAATCGGCACCATTGTCAAAAATCACTGGTCCGCCGTCCGATTTGAAAATTCTTTCAGTGTTGTATAGTACATTCATCGAGGAAGGCTTTAGGCTATATAACATCACGCTGCGACCAATAGGAGCGAGATATCAGTGAAAAATGTTGCAAAAACAGGGATTTTTTTTCTGACTTCCACGCGTTTTAAATCGCTGGCACCAGCTAAGTAGTTATGATAGTAAACTATATTGGCCATTTGACAGTGAAAACATTTCTAGTTCAAAATTGCGCTGACGACAAAGTCCCATATTTTGAAATGCAAATGTTATTAATACAAATTACAACGTCACCTGGTCTTTAACTAAGCTTAGTGCTTAGGTAATACAAATCAAGCATAATAAATAAAATTATGAATTCCATAGACCATAGCCTAGCTTGCTTTTGCCTGTATCTGACAGTTTCCCTATTAAAAAAAAACATTTATAAGACTACTTCCGTGCTCTATTGTTAGGGGGGGGGCTAGTTTTTATACTAAAAAGTTTCAGACACTATCAATTTTTTAGTTAAGTTTATTTGTAGAATCGGTACCATTGTCCCAAAAGTAAAACAACTACTAACTCCCACATGCGAATGTATGGCATGCAATTAGATATAACTATAAACTATGTAAGTATTTTATTTATACTAACTACATCTAGACTAAACATTAGGCATCATTTCCAAACGATACGTGACCGTTCGTAAAGTCTTATAACTTTTAGTAAGTTATTTTCTCGACGGAATTCTTGGTCTTTTTAGGGTTCCGTACCCAAAGGGTAAAAACGGGACCCTATTACTGAGACTTCGCTGTCCGTCCGTCCGTCCGTCCGTCCGTCTGTCACCAGGCTGTATCTCAAGAACGGTGATAGCTAGACAGTTGAAATTTTCACAGATGATGTATTTCTATTGCCGCTATAACAACAAATACTAAAAATAAAATAAAATAAATATTTAAGGGGGGCTCCCATACAACAAACATGATTTTTTTACCGTTTCTTGCTCGATACTAATAACGTTGCCTTATGTTGCATAGATAATGGTACGGAACCCTTCGTGCGCGAGTCCGACTCGCACTTGGCCCATTTTTTGTTATGTTATGTATTTTTATGTTTTTTTGTTTTTTTTTAGTGCTTGAGTGCCACCTGATGGTAAGCGACAAAGGTCTAGTAGTTCATATGACTGACTGCCGTTCAAGATTTCACGGGTTCGATTCCCGCACGGGACAATCATCTGTGTGATCTTTTTGTATGGAGCATAGTTTGGTGTCGTGCCCTTTTAAAGCCGAAACTAGTTACTTTCCATACAATTGCATTTTTAACAGACTTAAAAAAAAATGAGGAGGTTCTCAATTCCATTTTTTTTCTGTTTGTTACCTCTTAACTTTTATTCTTTTCTCTTTTTATTCGAAAGCTGGCGGTTCCCGTGTGGTCCCATTGGTACCAGGTCAGGATCTGATGGTTAGCTCCTGAGAAATCGAGGAAAACCCTCAAATTTCAAAGGCACATGATGTCGGTAATTTTTTTAGAAAAAATACCTTATTATTCTGAAATACATTTAAGTACAATTGTACTTTTCGAAAATACAGTTGTAATTCGAATGATCTAGTTAGTAGTATGAAAGTGGCTAGTAGTCACTGTAGTAGTATCTCTAAATGTAGCACAATAACATAAATTGCTATCTATTGTTAACATATTAACTAGTTCAATTTCGATTCGTGGTTTTGGTACCAATTCTACGTGTACCTTTAATTGGCTATTTCATTGTTCACATTTTTTACATTTCTATACCCGCGCACATGTCTGTGAGACCGACGAAACAGTTTTTCGTAAATATTATTTTTTCTAAGAACTTTAAGATATCGCGCGTTCTGGTAACTGCATTATTTGGGGTCCGGGTAGGTTGGTACATTGCATGCAGTCGTGCGAGCAGCACGACTGCATGCAATGTATTTGGCGCGGGTATAGGAAGGTTAATTAAAATCGTTAGTCTATAATATACAGATTTTCTAATAAAAAAGTTATGTTAATATTGCCGAATTGTGTTATTGACATTGTCATTTTTCATTTTTTAGTTAGGTTTAGTTTAGTTGTGCAGCTAGAATCGGTACCAATATCTGGTTAGAAATATAAATACTAGCGGTAATAACATAGTTATATCGAAAATTTTCTAAATTCCAAACGGCGTAAAAAAAATTTTATCGGTTTCATTTTCGCAAACAGGGGACTGTGATACGTCTTTTTTCAAAGAATTTATAGGTATTTGCCTCAACTATGTTTGTCCTTTCAGCGCGGCGCTCGGGAATACCTAGCAATACCTAAGGCAAATACCTAAATTAGGACTGTAGTCTTCTCTGGGAGAAGAAGTTATGTACAAATAAAGCGATAACGGTTTAGTAAATTAACTGTTATATAACAGTTATCTGATACGGGAACCTTAAAGTTACTAAGTTTGTTATTACGTGGGAATTTACTGAACAAAATTTAATGAATGTAATTGCAAATATTATACAAGTTAACTTGACCATGACATAATAAAATAACTACATATGTTTAAAACATAATAACTATGTAATTAATTAACAGTAACATTGTAATTAAACTTATATTAGAATTTTAACGTTTAATTTATTAATGTTTTAAAGTTAATAAAGTTATAAGCCTTATTTTAAACCTATAAATATCCGACTGCTATGCTGACACGTGTCTTGTAAAACTAACTGGTATTTGATTTATTTTTTAGGGTTCCGTACCCAAAGGGTAAAAACGGGACCCTATTACTGAGACTTCGCTGTCCGTCCGTCCGTCCGTCTGTCACCAGGCTGTATCTCAAGAACGGTGATAGCTAGACAGTTGAAATTTTCACAGTTGATGTATTTCTATTGCCGCTATAACAACAAATACTAAAAATAAAATAAAATAAATATTTAAGGGGGGCTCCCATACAACAAACATGATTGTTTTTTTATTATTTAACGCAAACCACATGAGAAGCCAATAATTTGAGCCTGACAATAATCCACTAAGTCAGTGGGTTGCAACAAACGTAAAAAAAGGTATTTGATACCACGCTTACCGAATTATTAGACTACATTTTAATGCTATTTTATGCATTTTTGGTAAATATGGACACAAGTGTGGCCTATATCCAACAGTAGAAGGAGAGGCTGATGGATGGATGCATGGATAGTACCTAAATATGACATCTAAGTCTAAAAGTTCAAGTTTCTCCGATAGTCCTTAGCTACCTATTACCTCTTAATATCCTGTTATCCTAAACTTCGTAAAAATAGGTCAAGTTATTTCGGAGTTTGTTAAATATTAAATACCACGTTACGTATTTAGCTATTTTGTTGTGCACATTTATATTAATTAAAATCGTTAGTACCTATATATTAGGTAAAGAGTTTTTATAACAAGCAAGTTGAAAAGAAACATTGCCAATAAAATAAAAATTCATTTATTTGTTTTGTTTTGTTGTGCGCACAGAATTGGTACGATTGATAATATTTTTTATTTATTAGTCAGTCATGACTCCTACTCATAACTGTCCAGTGTATTCTATGCATAAATTACTAAATAATTTAATAACTCGTGATAAGGCGTGTATGACAAACCAGTAGAGAATGGCATGAAGACCTTTAGAACAAGGTCGCTTGCCTCACAATCTCCAGCATCCAGTTAGCTTTATGATTCATACATAAGTGATAGTGACCCTATATCCTGTTAAAAAAGGTGATAATATTGGTACGTACCTTTTTAAAAACCTTTTTAAAGTAAGGAGGTTTATATAAAAATAAATAGAACAAAAAAGATGCAAGTTAAAAAGAAATAGAAAGTCGCAATTCGTTCTATTTTTAAACCTATTTAAAAATAAATCATGTTATTTTTTTTAAGTTTGCTCTAAAATATATGTTTTATTATTGAATTACATAATAGTAGAACTTTTCTTTATTGATTCGTAACAATTGTTTTTATTAATTTGTCACCATAAAATATATATTAATAAATTCATTTTTAATCTTCGTTACAAAACGAACATAGTGTTTAAAAATTAAAATTAATGGCCAGATATTTGACTACTGTTGAAAACAAAATGGATTATTTATTAAAGTAATTTATTGCTTTTGCAATTGACATGCTATGCCTTACTTTTATATTTACGGGATATTACTATTATAATATGGGAGGAATGTTAAGGTTAGTGAAAGTTATTAACATATTTTTATATTAAACTAGCTGACCCGGCAAACGTTGTTTTATTATAAAAAAAAAAAAGTTTGAAAAATAGATGTTGGCCGATTCTCAGACCTACTGAATATGTATGTAAAATTTGAGAAGAATCGGTCAAGCCGTTTCGGAGGAGTACGGTAACTAACACTGTGACACGTGAATTTTATATATTAGATTAATCTTAAGATTCTTAAATGTTTGAACCTATATAGAACTTTTGACTTACATGCCGTTAAGTAAAGCATTTTGTAATTAAGTAATAACACGTATTTTAGTTAACTAAAATTTTTTAAAAAAATTACATGTTCAAAAAATTAATTACGTTAATTTTTTTTTTCATTTTTATTTTATTTTATAACAGAAATGTATTGTAGTTATTGTAGTATACTTACAGTAAATAAAATTCTATAAAAATCACACGTGACGTTGCATCCTTTGCTTTTTGTTAAGACCAGCCTCTTACTAGGTGTGTTTAAAATTACACTAAACCGAGCACAGCACAACACAATACCGTTACTTTGACTCAATAATATCACAGAAAAACCACTTAATCTCACGAAAAAAGTGTATAAAACAACACTTAACTCCTTAACACAGGTTAATACAATTATTTTCTTAATATATTCGTAAATAATTACGATGTTTTAATTATAATTAAACTGTAAATTTATAATGCAGCTGTAATGCCACCACTGTAGAATCTAGCGCAACAACTGGTTAGGGTTAGTTATGTTTACGTTACGTTACATTGAGTTTATTAAAGCTATCTCTTTCTATCTACTGAATAATCCAATGTGTGAAAGAGACGCAAGTATTTTCACAATTACTTAAGTTACTACAGCGCCTCTAGTGGTTAGAATTGAAACTATTATGTAAGTAGGCTTTGATTTCATTGATGTTTCTGTCTTAGTTTTAGTGCATGTCGATAGATAGCGTGAATGGTAGAACGCAACGTTTCAATAGATGGCGCTAGTGAAATAATGGTACCAATTCTATTATGCGTAAATAATCTTAGCGGAACTAAGACATACATTTTGATAGTATAATTAATAATGCCTATATTATTTGATAGTATAATAACACCAGTTGATACCTTATCAACTTAAATATTATGCGGTCCCTTGCTGCAAATAATATAATCAATATTAGATTTAGATCTACGCATTCAGAAGATTTAACCCAATAACGGCCATTTTCGAGTATTTTCGACTTACGCTAGGGAATCAAAACCTACAGGTTACTTCCCGTTGCCCTAGAGACTTGAAATTTTGGCTTGGACCAAGCCTACATAGTGCTGTTAAAGGAAAAAATCCAAAATCTTGTAATTTGTTATCACATTACATGAAAGAATTGTTTAAACAAATACCAACTTATGAAGGAGCTGAAATGTAGGCGATTCCCTATAATGCAACTACAAAGTTAAGTTGGTGAGTTGCTTTATGCTTAAATAACTGTTTATTTGTATTTAGTTTTTTTAATTTTTTCGCTCTAGTAGGTACGGAGCCCTAAGTGTACGAGTTTACCTCGCTCTTGACAGGTTTTTTTTTCTAGTGTGCTGCAAAAGTCAGCTAAGGGATATTGTACACAGATAACATCCTCTGTGAAAAATGAAACATTCTAAAATAAATCTTGTGCCAATACGCCCGGTCAGCGCGGCGCAGGTGACAGTAATCCCTTCCAAAGTGAGGGAGGCCCGAGCCCAGCAGAGGGACGGTAATAGGCTGGAAACAAAGAGAGAGAGGAAAAATAATGGAGCTGGCTAAAATCTTATTGAAACATCTCTCGTCTCTACATCTTATTAGGCGCCACATTGAAAAAACCTTTCTTCTCCAATATTTGTTATTATGAGAAATGTGTCACTTATTTTTTGAAATGAAATGAAAATCATTTTAATCAAGTAGTCAAGTCTAAAATAATATGACTCCTAGGAAGTTAAAAGCAAATAACAATATTAAAATTCTATCAACAGATGCTACCCCAAAATACTTAAATTATGATTATTTTTCACAAAACAAGCAATAAATGCATGATTCGACGTTTCAAATTTAATGTGGGTTCCTAGACCCCGTAACAACCGATCACACAGGACACGTTGCAGCTCAGTCCCACCATAGTGACTAAAAAGTCTCCAAAACTTTGGGGCTCAAATCTCAAACAAATATACACGTCTTTAATTCGCAAGAAGTTGAAATTCGTATTTCAATAAATGTGTAGCGCAAGTATTATAGAGTACTATAACATCGTTACTAACTATCGTTTTCAAAGCGAAGTCGCAGCTGATCTGTGCACGCGCACATTTCACTCTCTATTACGGAATACTCCATTATTTCACAGCACTTGTTTTTTTATTCGTACCTTTTAATTTTTACTTAGGTGTTTCGCATTACTCTCGAATACTTTTCAATACATAATATCTTGTAATATTCAATAGCAAACATAGTTACTACAATTAAATACATAACCTTTACCGTAATATAACGTAATAATTATTTAGTTACGAGCTAGTTAATAATTTATTATAATTATTTTTAATATTCTCTAACACTTACGCGACCCATTTGTTTAGAAGCCCTCAGCGCTGAAAACAGAGCCCTGCTGCGACGTCCGCAGCGGGTCCTGGCACAGAGGGCTTCCAGAGCGTACCGCACCGTCTCTTATGAGGCGGCGTGCCTAATCGCAGGCAGCCTCCCCTGGGATCTCGAAGCTGAGGCCCAGGCAGAGGTGTACCGACGGAGGGCCCTGATGCGGCAGGCGGGAACAGAGCCCCTCACGGAAGAGATCGCCCGCTGGAGGAGCGAATGTCGCGACGATCTCTTCCGGAGATGGGAGGAACGATGCGCGAACCCCTCGGCAGGCAAACAGCTTGTCGAGGCAGTCCGCCCAGTGCTACGGCAGTGGGTAGAGGCGGGGCACCGGGAGCCGACCTACTTCCTGACTCAGCTCCTCACAGGTCACGGTTGCTTCGGCAAGTACCTGTGGCAGCTGGTGGGGATAGAGTCGGATCCCGGTTGCCACCACTGCGTGGCTGGCTCCGTGGACACGGCTGAGCATACGCTCGCTGTGTGCACGGGCTGGGCCGCCCAACGCACCACAATTGTGGATGCAGTTGGGCCTGACCTGTCGCTCTCGGCCGTTGTATCAGCCATGGCCGAGAGCGAACGGTGCTGGGCTGCCGTCACCTCATATGCTCATGAGGTGATGGCGGCTAAGAGAGAAGCCCTGCGGGAGCGCGAGCGTGCTGGAGACACGTTGCCTCCCCGCAGGGGCCCAACTCGGGGCCGCCGGCGGGCAAACGCTGGCGCCCTTGGCAGGAGAGGAGGCCGAACGCGGCGTGCTGCTGCTGTGCCGAATGTGGCACACGTGATGGGGGGACCTAACGCTCCCCCCACTGCGTTGAGCCCCCCGTAATGGGGCTACCCCTTGCCGGTTCATGGTCAGGCTCAGGGCACACACCATGGCCCGGTTAGGGTGAGGCGACAAAAGAAAAAAAAAAAAAAAAAAAAAAAGACTCATTTGTTTAAATAAAACTAGTTTTTTACGGATTTACTCTCCGAAACAAGTCTTCCGTAAAAAAGTAGTTTAATTTAAATTATCTTTACAAAAAAAAAATTAATTATCTACAATCAAAATATGTACAGTACCTTTAAAATAAATTAAATTAAAATTACATATATACTTAAAAACTAGGCATCAAAATACTCCTCCCCATCGCTGTCGACCGGAAGTGTGCCCAGAAGGCTGGCGGCATTGCCACGTTGGATGGCAATGCTTATTTTTTGAACGAAATAAAGGCCAGCCTTCTGGTCACGAGAGGCGTCGATCAGTCGGCTCGCTAAATCTTTATAAAGATTCCGGGCACTGGGGCCCCACGACCCTAATGTTTCGACCCCAAACGGCGCAAATATATAATCCCCTATGAGATTATTATACTTGCGCCGCTTGAGAATTAATTTAAATAATAATTTTTATAATAATTATTCATAATTTTTACAGAATAGGAGGACGAAGAAAAGGAATTCGTTAAGATTAATTTCGGACTAGGGATAATGGTATACGATTATTAGAAAGTTATTACAAAATACGTATAAGTTTATGTAAGAAGTTTGACTTTTTTGGCATGCTACACATGAAAATGATTATGCCGTTCTTTTCAGAGCAAAGTTTCCAAAAACATCTTGACAATATTCTCTCATAACGCCGGAAATAAACCTGCTTGTCTATATTATGTAGTATTACTAGAAGTAAACTTTCTAGACTCTAAACACAGCGCTCAAATCACGCAAACAATAACATGAATAGGTAATGCACCACAATTTCAAAGTAAACTATAAATCATTGCTGTCAACAGTCATTTCCTTCCTTATAAAAATACTACAAGTGTTGCCAACCTCCCACCATTTTCACGGTGGGGATATTAAGCGCCGGCGCACCAAGGAAAAAAGTAAAAACAAACTTCAGTCATTATTAACAACGCAAGCGCACAGCGCACTTTTTTCTGGACATTTCTAATTTGGACACCATTACAATCGCACGTGTTTTAAAAATCATTCTTTTTTTAAATTTATCAATCGAACACTTTTACCGCGCTTTTATTGGTTGTTACAATGATTAATAGTGATGTTATAGTATTGTTAAATATCGATAAATATTGTCGCGTAATTTTCGCGTAATAAACAGTAATTGTGTATGGAATTGGATAATGATATTAACTGTCGTGAAATATAATAAATATGAATCGATATATTTGTTGTGCGATAATTGTTATCTGGGTGCTGTTTTTGGACAATTGTAATGGCTACAGCTCTAGAGGTAAGATACTATTTCTCACAACGAAATCTATAATTAAAGCATTGGTATCACTTCATAATATCAATGACTAATTATTATTGACAATATTTTTTTAATTTAAATATTATCTTGTTGTAAATTTTGTCAAGTTACGAGCATATTATAAATACATAATAGTTATTGATTAAGGTGTGTAGGCGAAGTCTCAGGATCGATACCCGAAAATATTATTTTAGTAAAACTTACATATTATTATCAATCGAAGACTGATTTGTTTATTGAAATAATAATAAACATGCATACATACAAACGTTTGCCTTTGTAGTATTAGTAAGATATAATACTAGCCTGCTACTGGTGACTTCGTTCGCCTAATAATCAATTTACATAATTATAGATTAACAAAATAAGAAATATACAGTTGAAGATATATTTTGAGGAAAAGGCAAGACTTTTTTTAAGCCGGTTAAAAAAACGTAATTCACACAAACTTTATCCTCTTTTCTCCCCATAACAATAGAACATCCGAAATTCCTATGGCACGGGCCTCCTCTATTTTGGGAGGGACTGTGGTGAACCGCGCTAACCAGGCGTATTGACACAGGGATTCGTTTCGAATTTTCCCTCTTTCAGAATAGACGTTAACTGCTTATATTGTTCCTCAGCTAGCTCTTACAGCACCCTGGGAATGAAATGGGGTGGTGACTCTTGTATTGTTAATCCGTCACCACACGGACCAATTCCTACTTAAGCAGCTAAAATGCTACCTTTTATGTTCCTAACTTCAGTAGTTTTGGCTATGTATTGGTACGTCATGTCAGTCAGTCAGTCAGCCTTTACATAAGAACAAATTTTATCACGTCTTACTTTTTTTGCGTTATAATTTGTAAGTCGACATTCTAACTTACAATACGTTATTTTGGCGCCATAAAAAGCTGTTTTGATTATGATGTAACATTTTGTCATGAAATGTTCATTATGACAAACAAATTACTTGTCATGATTAAGTTATTTCTTGTAAGATGAATAGAGACTACGTACGTCTTTATTTATTTTGATTTTGCGTTCAAAAATCATTAGGAATATAACAATACGAGTATAATCAACTTTCAATATTTACTTCATTACACTTTAATGATCTTTAATAAAACATGAGTACATGATGATGACAGACATAATATGTTAAATCCTTCACATTTTACCAAATTATGGCACGCAAAAACAGTTTTGAAGTCATCAATCTCCTGCCCTTATCCCGTTATTTAGGTTCAGCGCAGCATGTCTTTTTCTTCCATAGTCTTCTGTCAGATGTCATATCTGTGTTAACTCCTCTTTCTTTCATATCCCCATTTACACAAACAAACAAATTGACGGGCAGTGGGGTCCACTCTAATATTTATAAAAAACCGCATCAAGATCCGTTGCGTTTTATAAAAATATAAGCTTATATTGGGGCATACATACAAAAATAACGACTTTGTTTTGTATAAAAGATTAATTAATATTCTCTAACACTTGTGCGACTCATTTGTTTAAATAAAACTACTTTTTACGGATTTAGACGCGTGTATTTGTTTTTAGAGTATGTGTATAGTGTATGTTGTATTTGTTTTAATTAATTAAGTTCGTATGTTGAACAATAATAAAGTTATGGTAATCACTGCTTTTACGTTGCTAATGATATTTATACCAGAACATTTCCTACCAAACAAGTAGGTTTCCCTTGCAAACTGACAATATTGTAACATAATAACGACTCAATTGGTGCTAGCTAAAGTTAAGTAACAGCTTAAGCCCGCGTTTATAGTAACCCCGTCCCTTGTTTTTGTAGCGTGATGATATATAGTTTATTTGTTAGTCTGATTCTTAAGCTATTCACCATGCTTTCAGTTTTGGATACATTTATTGAGGAATGCTATAGGCCAGTGTTTCCCAATTAGTGGTACGCGTACCCCTAGGGGTACATGAAGTTCCACCAAGGGGTACGTCCAGCTATCAATATAAACCAGAAAAATAAGTTATTACTAGGTGTTATGTAGAGTACCTAAGTGGATGAAACTATTTCCTCAGCACCACCCAAAGACATTACAACTGACTACAACGCCCGATCCTATGCCGTTTGTACCCATCTACTCCTCACAATCCTAACAAAATCGATGCTCTATCTTATTTTGGCTTACTCTACGTCTTCCGGAATCATTATAAACCAAAGATTGTCAGTTTTTTGTTCAATATGGCCTGCCCGTTGCCACTTCTGTCGTCAAATCTTTAAACAGCTTCCAAAAATTTTTATTTTAGTTACTGTATTTATCGATAACGTCAATACCGATAAAAACCTTTTTCGTTTGAAATATTTTTTGTAGATTTTTAATATAATATTTTATTAGTCCGTTTGCCATTTCTTTATTTTATCTACGACAGATTTAATTTTTTTATAAATAAATAATAAATATTCACGGACATTTTACACAACGTCCTCTGGTCCCAAGCTAAGCTTATATGCTTGTGTTATGGGTACCAGAATACGGGTATAATACATAAACTACTTTTCTTTTGTAAATACATACTTATAATACATAGTAAACCCCACCCAGATGCTGTACAAACATTTGTATGACATTTATGGATATCACACAAATGATTGTCCTGACCGGGAATCGAACGCGAGACTTTGTGATCGGCAGTCCATTACATAAACCACTCCACCAAATTTATTCACTAGCTAGTTCCCGCGACTTCGTCCGCGTGGAAGTCCGTTTTTGCAACATTTTTCACTGATGCTTCGCTTCTATCGATTTCGGTGTGATGTAATATAGCCTAGAGTCTTTCTCAATGAATGTACTATCCAACTCTGAAATTTTCAAATCAGACTAGTAGTTCCAGAGATTAGCGTGTTCAAACAAACAAACACTTAAACTTTATTATATTTAGATTTATTTATTAATTGTCCCATCCCTCTTGGATTCTTGAACTTAGGTATTACCTTGTACGTATCTCATGTAAAAAGACGCTCATTCAAGGAAATCTACAAAATAAAGATATGAAAATAGTAGATATAGATTCTGACTTCAATATCCTGAAGGAACTACAATAGGTAATTCTTAAAATTTTATCACCACACAGAAAATAGTTGATTAGTAGACTTTTAATTCTTCATATTGTTAAAAGTTGTTACTCTTAATTATATTAATAACAATAAAATAATATTATTAATGTTATGCAGTCCGAGCATACATACATAATATAATATAGTTTATCGTAAAATTCTATCTTTATGATCAATATAAAATTAAATTGGATGTGGGTAAACCCTGTAATAACTGATCGTAGAGGACACATTACAGTTCAATCTCACCCGTGACCATGGTGACTGAAAAGTCTCCGAAACGTCGGGCTAAAATTTAAAACAAATACACGCGTCTAAACCCATAAAAAGTAGTTTTATTTAGACTTTTAGGTGAATTGTGTTTATTTTTTTATGCGTATATCTGTTATAATTGTTATGTTAAACTGTTATTTCCGTTATGTGTTCCAAACTCCATAACTGATTGGAATGAAACACTCTGCAAAATTTTACCGTGAACTTGAATTAAAATTGACCGAAATATTTTGAATTTTTTGATAATATTCATATGAATATAACATGACTTTATTATTCATATGTTTTATGTGTTACTTTGGTTACTAGGACGATAAAATTGACGATAATTAAGGAAAATATATGACATAGTTATGTAAAATTGTATGTGAAGGGTCTGGGTCAGATTTCAATATCAGAATTACAAGCCTTTTTTCCCAATACTTAAGAATAACGACCGTCTGTAGGAGGAGTTCCAGGGTTTAATGGTCGAATATTCTGTTGCTGCTATAACAACGAGAGAAACAAAACAAAACAATTTATAAGAAGGCTCCCACACAATGTAGTTTTACACAAAACCTGTTAATATGCTTATGACGATGTAATTAATTCGGCACGACATGGGATTACTTTGATTTAATTTACAATTTACCATAATTTGATTCTATTTTGTTTTATTTATTCTTGTATAATTTTCAATCAGTATTATATTCAATATTTATTTAATCTGACATTGCGTAGATGATTAGTAAGTTATAAGTAGACATGTTATTTAAGTTACCTACTCTTAGATATGTTTTAATGCTTTAATATAATATAATGAAATTTTTTTTTGTATATGGACTTGTTCTTCAATAAAAATTTCTGATTTCATTTAATCACGAACATATTATTTAAATAGACACACGGATCTCTTCGCGCGCGAAACCTACTCCTACTTTTTCAACTACCCTTTAAAAATACCATTTCGCTTATACATTTGTGTCACAAATGATAAACTCTACATTCTATAACACCTACTATTATAAATCAAAGTCATTTTTTTATATGTATCTCTATGTAAGCTTATATCTTCAAAACTACATCACGGATTTTTATGCGGTTTTTGAGGAGTGGTTTAAGAGGATGACTTTTCTGTTTAATTTGTTAGGATTTGGTTTCTTACGAACTAAGATGCTGGCTAGTATAATTCAAATAAAACTCGAAAATAAACGCTGTGCCAACACGTCTGGTCAGCACATCACAGTAGACCATAATCTCGTAAGTGAAGGAGGTCCATGGCAAGCAGTGGGACGGTAATGGACCGGAGAGAGAGAGAGTGACAGAGATATAATTGACAACATGCTTTGAAAACATACTATTTACCAAAACTGACCACCGTCACCATAAAATACTGTTATTCAATCAACAAAAAACGGTATAATGTTTACTGCTCACTATTATTATTTATTGGAATTACCAAATTCATTGTCACTGTTACAATTTATTATCTAACTGAGAATGTTTGCGAGGAAAGCTGCACTACAAAAAACACAGCCTCTGTGACGTCACTCGCAATCAATTTCTCGATTTGTATCGTTACTCTTGGAACTGATGATTCGTGCCATCTCGTGATTTGAAAGCATTATTTTAGTATTTTTATTGATGTTTTGAAATTTTTTTACGGTAATTAATATAATTTAGAGTTATTTGGGACGTTCTTATTTCTCTCAACTCACGCATGTTATAAACTAGTTTTGTTAAAATGGATTCTCAAATTATGTTTATCTCAGAATATAGAGCAAGCTAGAACTCTAGCAGATTAATAAAATCTTAAACTGACTGATTACATGATTATTTTCTTGCTTATTTCATATTGAGTTTTTAAATGTTTATTATAAGATTCAACACTTTAATTTTTATGAAATTTTAATGCATATTTAGTAGGTCTGAGAATCGACTAGTACTAACTGATAAGGGTTGTCCACCCCATTTTTATGGCATAACAACGTTTGTCAGCTCATTTAGAAATCTATACATATAATAAATCTGTAGAAAAATAATTTTTGTACATTGAATATACATATTTACAAAAAGAATAGTCAGATGGTTAAAAGACAACCAACAGAACCCATTTCCAGCATTTTTGAAATTTTTGTCTGTTTGACTGTTTAGATGTTTGTCTGTTTAAAAAAATTAATAAATATTCAGGACATTTCACACATCGTCCTCTGGTCCCAAAGTAAGCTATATTTCTATGCTTGTATTATGGGTACCAGATACGGATATACTACATATACTACTTTTTCTTTTGTAAATACATACTTTTAATACATAGTAAACACCCAGACGCAGTACAAACATTTGTATGACATTTATGGATATCACACCAATGATTGTCCCAAACGGGAATCGAACCCGCGACCTCGTGAACGGCAGTCCATTACATAAACCACTCCACCACGAAGCCCGTCAACAACAACGTCTGTGCACGCAACACGTAAAATGTACCTACAACAGTTATAAATATAAATATTGTACTTAAAAATTGTACACTACTCAAGGTATTAGTTTACTTAGTGTTTTCTTCTCAATTTGGTCACTTGCAACGCCAACTAGCGGCTAAAGAAGAATAAAAAAATTGAATGATCGAAAAAATATCGATACACGCGGAGGGAGTCGTGGGCACAGCTAGTATAAAATAAATAGTGCTCAATCACAGTTAGTACAAAACGAACAATAGTCATCGCCAGGTAGTCAATCAGAGTTTAGTTTGTTTCAACAAAATATCCGATTTACTTGTCGGAATTAGTGCCACTTTCACGTGTCACTAACAAAATAAACATTGCAGAATAGAATTGATCAACAGTAAAAGTAATTATCGTACTACAATAACATATTATAAGGACTATTGTAAATAGACTGAAAGCTACAATGAGATCGTACAGAGACCCTGATAGATAAGTATGTTTTTAAAGACATTTCGCGACTGGTACATAGATACGAGTATATATAAGTGCCATATAAAACTAAATAAACTACCGTCTTTGTTGGTACATTATTTAAATAAAAACTCCCATTGTACACGCATTTTTCTTCTTCTTCTCCTGCCCATTAACTTCCCACTGTTGGGCACAGGCCTCCTCCACTTTGAGAGAAATTATGGTCTAGTGTGCCGCGCTGACCAGACCTGTTAAAAGAGTTTATTTTTGAGATTTCAATCTAACACAGGATGGTAACTGAGTACAATATTCCTTAGCTGGCTTTTATAGCACCCTGGGAAGGAAAAATAATGGTGGCACTTGTAATCACACACAGACCACACAGAATGTTAGGTAGATATATCAGATATAAACATAATATTCTATTTGTAAAAACCTATAAAGAGTGAGATAAATTCGCATACTTAAGCTTCCGTACCTACTAGACCGAAAAACATAATTGTTGTAATAAGTTGGTGAATTGGTTTAAGCATAATTTAACCGTTTCTTTGGCTTCAGTTAGAAGCCAAAGAAACGGTTAGTTAAGCTTAAACCAATTCACCAACTTAATTTAGTAGATGAAATATAGGGATTTTCCTATATTTCAGCTCCTTCATAAGTTGGTATTAGTATAAACTATTTTTTCGTGTGATGTGATTACAAAGTTTTTGGATATTTCCCTATATTAGCCCTATGTAAGCTTGGTCCATGGCAATAAATGCAGGGATTTGCATACAAACCATCATCATCATCATAACATCACGCCTTTTTCCCATGGGGGTAGGCAGCAAACCAGCCAGTAAATTATGCGTGTTTCTTATTGTTTTAAAACAACTGGAATATGCATTCTCTCTCTCTCTCTCTCTCTCCAGCCCATTTACGTCCCACTGTTGGGCACGGGCCTCCTCCACTTTGGGAGGGATTATGGTCTACTGTGCAGCGCTGACCAGGCGTGTTGGCACAGGGTTTATTTTCGAGGTTTCCGTCTCTCACAGAGTAAATAATAATAATAAATATAAATAATAAATATTCATGGACATTTCACACAACGTCCTCTGGTCCCAAGCTAAGCTTATATGCTTGTGTTATGGGTACCAGAATACGGATAGACTACATATACTACTTTTTTAGGGTTCCGTACCCAAAGGGTAAAAACGGGACCCTATTACTGAGACTTCGCTGTCCGTCCGTCCGTCCGTCCGTCCGTCCGTCCGTCCGTCCGTCCGTCCGTCCGTCCGTCCGTCTGTCACCAGGCTGTATCTCAAGAACGGTGATAGCTAGAGAGTTGAAATTTTCACAGATGATGTATTTCTATTGCCGCTATAACAACAAATACTAAAAATAAAATAAAATAAATATTTAAGGGGGGCTCCCATACAACAAACATGATTTTTAAGGTTCCGTACCCAGTATCTCAAGAACGGTGATAGCTAGACAGTTGAAATTTTCACAGATGATGTATTTCTATTGCCGCTATAACAACAAATACTAAAAATAAAATAAAATAAATATTTAAGGGGGGCTCCCATACAACAAACATGATTTTTAGGGTTCCGTACCCATTATCTCAAGAACGGTGATAGCTAGACAGTTGAAATTTTCACAGATGATGTATTTCTATTGCCGCTATAACAACAAATACTAAAAATAAAATAAAATAAATATTTAAGGGGGGCTCCCATACAACAAACATGATTTTTTTACCGTTTCTTGCTCGATACTAATAACGTTGCCTTATGTTGCATAGATAATCGTACGGAACCCTTCGTGCGCGAGTCCGACTCGCACTTGACCAATTTTTTTGTAAATACATACTTATAATACATAGAAACACCTAGAGTATGTTATCTGTGTGCAGTATCCCTTAGCTGACTTTTACAGCACCCTGGGGAGGAGATGGGGTGGTGTCACTAATATTCTTAATCCGTCACCACACGAAGATCCATACAATAGTGCGTAATAGTGTATGTTACAAACATATCTATCTATGTCACTATTAATTGTGTAAGAAATAAGTGAAATGTTCTTTGTTACTATGAATTGTGTTCATCTCTCTGTCATTCAATAAATAATGTTGAAGTATCGATTGTTTGATTGTTTTTGTCGTGGACAAGTATCATATAGTTTGTATTAGTTACTTTGTAATGCGAAAATGAAAGCGTATAAGACTAAGTGTGACTTATAGATATAAATCATTAACATTATACCACCCGTTACTTATTGGGGTAAGCAGAGGCTATTAAAGGCCAACTGCTACGTACTAAACATACTTCTTTGGCTCAATTTACACTCATACGTCTTTAAATAAATTTAAATCATGTGTATTATAAGTATGTATTTACATAAGAAAAGTAGTATATGTATTCTATCCGTATTCTGGTACCCATAACGCAAGCATATAAGCTTAGCTTGGGACCGGAGGACGTTGTGTTTAATGTCCATGTTTCTATGTTTAATAGTTATATTTATTAATACTAATAAAATTATCGTAAAATTGAATCTGTAAATACCAATAAATAAAATAAATTTCAATAATAAAATAAGTTTTAAAGCTTAATCTCTCTCCAGCCCAATAACGTCCCACCGTTGGGCACAGGTCTCCTTCACTTGGACGCGATTATGGTCTACTGTGCTGCGCATACCGGGGGTGTTATCACAGGGTTTATAATTGAGTTTTCCGTTTCTCACAGAGTATTTTATCTGTGTATAATATCTCTGGCTTTTACAGCTCTCTGGGAAGCAAAATGGGTGGTGACACTTGTATTCTTAATCCGTCACCGCACGGATAAATAATACAAATATATTAAAGCTTAATAAACATCATTATTATCGTATTGTTTGTTTAAATATCTCGTAATTTGTTATAACAGATAAGAAATACGAGTGCTGTGTCATCGGGCAGACGTCGAACCCGCGACCTTCAGTGAAAGTAGTGAAACTGACATCTAGTATTACTTGAGGGCAAATTACGGTTCGATTACGTTATAACAAGTATTTTATCGAACCTAGGAAATTGCATCTTGTATATTATTAGGACGTAGTTAGAAACGGTACTGGCTTATGTGCATAAGGATGTGGGTTTGATTAAAAATGGTATAGTTAGGTACATATTTTTACTCTTATGACACAGGGACAGTTATAAAAAATAGTTCGAATGTTATTCGCAGATATGCTCAATTTATTATTCAGCATTTATTTATTTACACATCAAGCAAAACTATGCAAAGACTGGCTTAATGCCTAAGGGCCTTCCTCAATAAATGTACTATCCAACACTGAAAGAATTTTTTACTTCTCTGAAAGAATTTTATAATATTAGTATAGAAATATAGATAAAATTAAGATCTTACGTCCCAAGGATATCGAATATTGTTATAAGAAACCGTTAGCATATAAGTAGATATTCTAATATTTATTTATATTCTAAAATATTTGCTCGAAACTCTGAAATTCACGAATATCTAGAAATGCCAACCATCTTGGATGAAATAAAGAAAAACTCGGCCAAATATAGGAATCGTCTGGTTAGTCTCCCAAACCAGCTACTGGGTATGATCTTAGAGCCTAATCCGTTTAAAAGACTCAAAAGAGACGACGCGGACGTGCTTAGTTTTTAAGGTTGATAGTAACAATGGTTACACTTCGGCAAACGACTACCAATCTTTCAACCCACCAGGTGGACAAGTCCCGTATTTCAATTTTGTCTACCTAGACTACCAAACTTGATAAAATTCGCCACTAAACAATTAGTTATTTAGTGTTATTGCGAAAAAATGCAATAACTGATTGCTTAGTAGCGAATTTTATTAAGTTTGGTAGTCTATTGTTAATTTTTTAAGGTTATAATGTGTCATTGTGATGCCATTGTGACACCATTGAAATACGGGACTTCTCCACCTGATTATAGTCTTGAAGACTGATCGCAGGTATAGTCCTGTTAAAAAAAAGTTCTAAAGTACAATGGTAGGTACGTAACAAAATTTATAATTCAAAAGCTAGAACTTCCCATAAAATAGCTTCCTATGTTACATAACATGTTGGTATTCAACTAATGATGGGTTTAAACCTATTATATTATGTATGACACGTAGGAAACACGCAATGAAACTCATTTTCCCATTGCTTCGTGACTTGGATTTATTTTTGTATGGTACATTGTATAAGAGGTAGCGATTTGTCGAGCAGAAGTTTAAAGTAAATATTGTGGTGCTTATGCGTATTTCAATATAATTATGTCCGATTGTAATATTTACGGCCCTGGGAATAAAAGTGTTATTTCAATTTTATTAATATGTATTAAATTTATTTTAAAATGTTCTATAGGAAAAATATAATGTTAATTTTTGGGCCACGATAGTTTCTTGACCATACTTGATACTACTAAGAGATTGGGTAGTTTGATTCATCACAAATGTGATCCGATCATAATAAAAAAAATTATGTTAAGCAGTTACAGTATCTTTGAGTGCTATAAGCTATTTGTTATTTATAATAAGAGTCAAAAATTTGCTAAAATATAAGAAAAACATTCGATTTGTCTTGTAATACTCTCTTCAGTGTGTCTTACAATCTCAAATTAGTAAAATTGTAAAAAGTTACTAGGTAAAGTCTGCCCGTAAAATAAGGTAGGAAAATCTCTGTTGCTAGTTACTTGAACCATTGTAATAAATTACTTGGACCATCTTGCATTACATCATAGGTCAGTACACGTGTAGGCAACTCATAGTGCATACTCGCCATGGGCTTTATATTACGTCATCGGTTTTGTTACGTAACAATTCTATCATTATTGATTTAGCCATAAAGATTAGTACAATTTGATGGGTCTCTAAGTAAAAGCATTAAAAGAAAATCTGATTAAGTTCAGGGATATTGATGTTCATTCATCATTCGTTCTGTGTCGTTTAAAGTATAGTGACTGGTTTTAGTAAGAATTAAAGTTAATATTTCTCTCTCTTCCTCCCTCTCCCTCTTTCTTTCTTTCGGAGGTATTATAGTAAATATTTAGCTGAAAGGAATATAATAAATAACTATTAAAAGTATAATTTAAAAAGTAACAATTATTATCTATACTTATAATAAATCTGTAGAGAGGTCAATTCTGTACATGAAATATATTTTCAAAATAACTATCAGGGGGTGATTAGTGATCGATACTGATGCCAAAAATGCAATCAGTAAAATTTTTGTCTGTCTGTCTGTCTGTCTGTCTGTCTGTCTGTCCGTCTGTATGTTCCTTATAGAAACAAAAACTACTCGACGGATTTTAACGAAACTTGGTACAATTATTCTTCATACTCCTGGGCAGGTTATAGTATACTTTTCATCACGCTACAATCAATAGGAGCAGAGTAGTGAAGGGAAATGTTGGGAAAACGGGAAAAGGTGCTCCATTTTTTAAGCTTCCGTCACGTGTGCAGCCTTAATGGTTAAAGTTACATAGAAATCATGTATGACGGAAATATTCTACATAAAATTGTCTAAAAAATATCCCGGAACAGCACATATCTATATTTTATGGTTGACTCACAATAACACGTGTAACTCCTGGTAGCTTAGCAGTTCGTTCATTCTGATTATATTTGTTTACTCTTACGTTTATAATACTCTCACTCAAGCAGTAGTTAAAAATGTTGCAAAAAACGGGGAAAATTTCCTAAATTCTACGCGGACGGAGTCGAGGGCAACAGCTAGTTTAAAATAAATCAACTTATAGTGGAAAAAATGATCACTGTTAGCGGGTTTGAACCCACGGCAATTCCAAATAAAAAAATTTTTAGAACTATTATTTCCGTCAATTTAATTTAACCGTAGTTTTGGTATATAAAACGCTGTATTACTTATTTTCTGAAGTTGGTATTATTGTACCCATAGACATACAAGACAGTGCGTCTACGGCTAAATCAATGACCCGGCTTGAGGTCAAAAAATATTTATGTGTGTGTGAAGTACAACGTGAAGTTGCCCGGTTGCCTGGGGCAACATTATTGACGTCTGTCAAAACACGATTGTCATTAAATTAATAAATTGTGTTTTTATGTGAAAATGAATTATTTGAGTTAAAATTACTTGTGAAATACTATGTTGTGGCATTTTTTAATTATTCTTATACATTAGAACACCCAAAGACTGCGCATTTCATTATTTTTATTTTTTAGTTCGTAGCGGCGTTCACACTACAAACTGTCAATGGGCATTGTTCATATTTTTTTAAACTCTTAATTCAAAAACCATTTCGGGGAATAGCGTTTCTGATCATGATCCATTAGTTTTTTTCGGAAAATTTGCTATATTAACGATTATTTTTCCAAAAAAGCAAATGATCTCTATTTGCCCTTGAAATGAAGGACTTAAAACATTAAGGCGTTCTGAGGGATATATTACTCTGTGGTGGAGTTGAAATTGGTCTATTATATCAACTTGGCAACTTTGAAAAGATGTATTGCAATCTGTCTTAAGTCTATCAGGAAAAGTCAATACACAGATTGCGTACAACGATGACGTCACAACATTTAAAATAATATATTTAAGTATTTTTTTAAAATTCTATATAGTGAATATTTCAATAATATTGAAATTAGTTGCTTAAAATAGTCTATATTTTCTAAAAAAAATATAAAAACAGCAAGTCAAAAATTATGAACAATGCCAATTAAATATGCTGTATTAAAACAGATCTTGATTTTAAATGCCATACTTGTATCAGTGTGTTCAAAAGTGACGTTTAGAGATTGCAAAAATTAGGCAAAAATCACTGTCATCCACGGTATGTCACTTATATTATAGTTCCATATCATTTTAGACCATGAATTCAAGTTAGCCCAGGCTAACTTGACTTGTCCTCAACTTTAAACGCCACAAAAATCGATTCACGATTAACGATTCACAAAAATCAGTAAATTTTAATTATGAAAAAATCGCAAAGATAATATGATTATAACAAAGAGATAAGATATTTGTGTGGGATGATAATGATTAAAATTAACTGATCCTTTGTAATTTTCCTGGAATAGCGCAAAATTCGTATTTATCTTACGCGTAACATTATTCTGAATTCTGAATGCGTGATCTAGGTATGTCAATTTGTGTAATAATTTCTGTCTTACTTTTAGGGTTCCGTGCTAAAAGGTAAAACAGGACCATAATACTGACGTATAGATAACAGCCCTATTCTAAATGTATATTATCTCAATTCCACTAAGCCATGATTACAACATACTAACAATACCAACTAGTTCCTGTGTCAACGTCTCGATAATACGCCAATCTACAGATAGCCTCAAGTAATACAATCCCAACAGTATCTATTACTTCCAAAGAAAGTAAAAGCCAATAGGAAACCAATGAGAAGGAAAGCGTTTACAGCGAAGATTTCCGATCACGCGCCGAGGTGCTCACGATCCGACTTGTGTTCACCTGTGGATTATGTTTATAATGTGGATCTTAATAGAGCTAAAAAGTGCATTAAATGTAAATACGTGTTCATTTATCTATCTATACTTATAATAAATCTGTAGAGGGGTCAAAAAAATATCCCGGAACAGCATATATCTATATTTTATGGTTGACTCACAATAACACGTGTAACTCCTGATAGCTTAGCAGTTCGGAGCATTCTGATTATATTTGTTTACTCTTACGTTTATAATACTCTCACTCAAGCACTAGTTAAAAATGTTCCAAAAACGGGGAAAATTTCCTAAATTTTACGCGGACGGAGTCGAGGGCAACAGCTAGTTATTAATAATTTCATTTATTAGACAATTACGATGGGCGTCGTGGTGGAGTGGTTTACGTAACGGACTGCCGATCACGAGGTCGCTGGTTCAATTCCCGCTTGGGACAATCATTTGTCTGATTTATAAGTGTCATACAAATGTTTGTACTGCGTCTGGGTGTTTACTATGTATTAAATGTATGTATTTACATAAAGAAAAGTAGTATAATGTAGTATATCCGTATTCTGGTACCCATAACACAAGCATATAAGCTTAGCTTGGGACAAGAGGACGTTGTGTGAAATGTCCATGAATACTTATTTATTTAATAATTAATGATATCCCCAAAATGTTCCCTTCAACACAAAAATAACTTAAAGAAAAACAGAAGACACAGGACACAGGTAATAAAAACATCTGGCTTTTTAACCAAACTACACAAACTAAAAAAAATTATAATTTAGCATAAAAAATATATTTAAATTTCAAAATTCATCAATACGCGTATTAAGGGTCCGAATATACAATAGAACTACTATTGGCGTAATTATTTATGTATTCGGATTCGTATAAAGAAACCTTGTCCGTGTGGTGACGGATGAAGAATGCAAGTGTCACCACCCCTCTTCCTTCCTAGGGTTGCGGCTTGTTAAGGGATAATGTATACAGATAATATCCTCTGTGAGATACGAAAATTTCGAAAATAAACCCTATGCTGATACGCCTGGTCACCTCGGCATAGTAGACCATAATCGGTCTTAAATTGGAGGAGGCCTTAGGCCCAATTTTGGGACATTAATGGACTGAAATGTGGAAGGAAATAAGTACAAGATACCGACGAAGAACATAATATTTTCTTGTCAGTAGGGCGTAAAGTAAATTATAAACTAGCTATCACCGTTCTTGAGATACAGCCCGGTGACAGACGGACGGACGGACGGACGGACGGACGGACGGACGGACGGACAGCGAAGTCTCAGTAATAGGGTCCCGTTTTTACCCTTGGGTACGGAACCCTAAAAATGGTAGTATTGCCTCTACCAAAAATTCTACTATTACAACATCAAATGAAAGTAGTTAATAACGCAATTTGGACACAAATTTAAAGAAAAAAAGATCTAATTACAAAACCACAACAAAACACAAACACTAACATAACCGGACACAAGTAAATCACGTAGAACGTAATAAAATTACGCGAAATACGTAATATTATTATATATTTTTATTACTTGAAATGTCATTACGTAATGGCGCGACACGTAATTATGGTGAACCACTAAAATTGTGGCTACAAACCTAGTCATTTTAGTAATTGCTGTTAGAGGTGAATTTTGCTTTAACTAAAAGAAAGTAGCTTTATGTCGTGGAATATTGCTTTGAATTAACTTCGGTGTATTGTGAATTAACTTTATTTATTTATTTTATTTAACAGATTTTACTTTTGTAATATTAGTAGTAATACATTTAGGAGAGCACTAGTGTAGAGGTCTACATAATATTTTTAAAGGAATTCTCTGCCTGTAGACCCGCGAGAGGAGACTGTGAAAAAAATATTAACTAAGTCTGTCATCCTACAGTACACACAGTGTAGGATGACAGAGAAACGGTTAACTATTTATTAAATTAAAACTACTAAAGATAAAAATATACTTAAAGATTACGTGAAAAACAAACGCATTCTACCTCAGCCAGGTCTGTAGAGTGGAAGGTCTTGAAGAAGCGCTAGCTTGACATTGCCAAGAATAAACTGAGCACCAATGGCCGCATATTCAAAGATGCCCAAGACCTTGTCAAAAGAATCAAAACCATAAACTGGACTTTAGGCTCCGAAGCAATAGCTGATATTTCCAGGATAATGGATAATCTCAGATATTTGGGTGTACAATTTTTATGTACTTGTAAAAATCTTAACAAACAGATTTATAGCAATCCCTTCAAAGATATTATACGTGATATTGATACAAAGATTTTCCAGATGGTGTGCGTGTGTCTATGTATATGTCTACATCACTGAGCCGCCCGCTTAAAGCCACTCACATAATATATCTATGTGTCTGGGAAATATGTATATGTATATGAAATATGTATGGGAAATATAATACGTTCTGTGTGTTTATGATACACACCACAGGGTTATTTTAAGCTCTTCTCGTATTAATGGTATCCTTGTTTTATTACTTGTAAAATGACGTTTGCAAAAACTACATCTAACATGAATACCTTAATTTATTAAACCCTGAAGTAAGATTTAGTCAGGCTAAAGTTACTGGTCTCCAAGATTGAACGCATATGCACTATCTGATATCTCTGTCTATATGTATACGTATACAAGAGATATACAAATTCTTTTCAATCAGATAAATATAATAAATAACTTTATGATATTTCAATAGAACTTTCGACGTGATTGTCAATAAAATGATTGTCAATTTTTATTGCGTTTCGTAACAACAGTAATAGGTGATTAATGATAATATAGAGTCATTGCCCAGTCAAACTTGAAATTGATTTCATTATTAGTTATTAAATAAATCTGCTTGTCATGATTTCTTGTCAAAAATGGCTTCTATGTATAAGATTAAGTTAGGGAATGAGTTTTTCATATTTGGAGACTGTATCGTGAATTGAGCAATGATGCAATACTTGGTATCTTATGTGAGAAAGATTTTCGTTTCTCTGAGTTAAGAATACAGATTTCGTAATTAACTGATGGATTAAACTCACATTATCATTCAAATAGTAATTTTCCTAATTAAAAAACTAAACAAAATTGAATATTTTTTAAATTATTGTATTTTCATCGCTCCTTAATATGTGTGCAAAATTTCTGATCCATCTGACTACTATAAGTGGGTGAAAATTACTTTCAAAAATTCCGTTAGATAGATTAATACATACACGCTTTAATTACCTTGGTACGTATCTATGTAGCTAATAAAAGCCTGTTAAAAATAAATTACACTTATTAGGGAAACTTGAAAGTGAGGGCAGAGGTTCCGAGCAGCAGTGGTATTCAGTAAGAAAAAGTGAAGTGAATTTTCGGTGAATCTTGATCACGTGACAGCGCTCGTCCAATAAAAATAGAGGAGCGCTGTCACGTGATCAAGATTCACCGAAAACTCCCTTCACTTTTTCTTATTGAATACCACTACAGATCACCGAAATGGATTTTTGATACAAACATGACAAATTTATTATTAGTAAGTGTATTATTATTTATTTATTATTTATTCATTGCTACCGTTACCTAAGTCCACTTATGTTACGGTAGCAATGAATAAATATAAAGAAACTAGTCTCTGCCAGCGTCTTTGTACGCGTGGAATTTAGAAAATATTCCACGTTATTGCGACGTTTTTCACTGCTGCTTCGCTCCTATTGATAACAACGTGATGTTTTATAGACTTCTTCAATAAATATACTATCCAACACTGAAAAGAATTTTAAAATCATACCATTGTTTCCCGAGATTAGCGCGTCCAAACAAATAAGAATAAGAAAACATTTATCTGCAAGTACATGAGTTATCATTTTGTGGAATATAACATAATGTAGCTTAATCATGCTTTACCAAATGGGTGTGCAAATTTATAGTCCAGGATCTAGATAACAGTTCCTGCTTTAATAAAACTTAGAATAAAATATCATGCAACTTAAAATTATCAAATTAAATAAAACATCAGTAAAGTTATTAGACAAACAAACAAGGAAACTCTTCAGCTTTACAATATTAGCATACATGTATAGATAATCGTTTTTAGAAAACTTCACAGTAAGTTTAAAGTAAAAAACTCATTTGTCATATTTAAAATTTCACTCCAATGTGTAGATAATTCTATTCTTTTGTATTATAACCAAACAGGTGATTGGGTTTTGACAAAGATAAAGTGATGTGACAAAATACTGGTTTTGTTATGAACAAAGATAGCTTTGAATAGATTTTTCAAGTCAATGGAAAACTCATTCACTTGTATAACCATCAATTAGAAGAGAATTTGACAAATTGTCAATGTAGAGATGGATTTAAAGTACACATGACACAACCCATTACTGTGGGTGTTTTCTCAATGTTCAGTTATGGCAAATATAAAGTAATTACCTCAAAGCTATACCTTACAAATTAAAACACCTGGTCAACGTAGAAAATAGATTAAATACATTGGGTACTAAATAAAACTACTTTTTTCGGATTTAGACGCGTATATTTGTTTTAAATTTTGGCCCGACGTTTCGGAGACTTTGCAGTCACCATGGTCACGGGTGAGACTCACCCGTGACCATGGTGACTGCTTTATTTGTGACGGTTTTATTTAAACAGATGAGTCGCGCAAGTGTTAGAAAATATTACATTGGGTACTTTTTAGCCAATCCTTACTTATATGTATATAAAAGTGAAAGTGAGTTTGTTTGTTTGTGATGTTTTCACGCAAAATCTACCGAATGAGATTGCACGAAAATTTGTGTAGAGATAATTTATAGCTCTGGAAAAAAAAAGCTTAAATCTCTGTACGAGACAAAAAATGAAAACTTTTGTGAAATATGGTATGAAATAATAGAACCGCTATTTTTGTAATTTTATAGTTGTCATAGCAATCCATAGAATTCGTCAATTTATAGAAATACTAGCTGACCCAGCAAACGTTGTTTTGAAAAAAAAATGTTTGAAAAATAGATGCTGGCCGATTCTCAGACCTACTGAATTCGCATGTAAAATTTCATAAAAATCGGTAAAGCCGTTTCGGAGGAGTACGGTAACTAACATTGTGACAGGGAAATTTTATATATTAGATATTTTTTTATTTTCACAAATTAATTTCAGTTTTTATTTTAGGTTTGATTTCAAATATGATTTGGCTACTAATGCGTGCGAAGCCGCGGGCAGAAGCTAGTAATTGAATATTTTTGTTAATTAGTTAAGAACTTGCTATGGGCAAATTTTATTTATTAATATACTTTTTTATTTCGTTCGTATCCATCTAATTCTTTATATATCTACGTATTTATCTGCATATTTATGTGACGTAATCCATAAAAATTATTTTCACCTTCTACAAATAGTTAAATTCATCTGAAATGTTACAGACAATATTAAAGACCGATGGATTAATTTCAAACAACATCAATAATAATTATTGATGTTGTTTGAAATTATCAAGCACAGTTAAAACCAAGCAATGTTTTATTTGATGGGAAGTTAGACGAACACTGAACGGCTCAAGACTGTCAAAGTTTCGTCATAAGTGCTGAAAGTTGAATACTTAGAAAGCTTATGCTTTCGGAAGTAAAATATTTAAATTCTACACAAACTCTTTGAATACACTTAATGAATACAAACCACATACTTTTTATAATATTTTGTCTGCAGAAGTTCAGAATGTCACGATGTCTGGCAAAACTATTAATCATTAGTTCATGAATTAGGGGTTACTTTCACTAAGATATCTTTCGCTATAAGTGACAGTAATATGGGACGGATATATTCTTTATTTGTCACCACGAACACAATAGCTGCTCTAAGACCTATAAAATCCCTAAAAATAGATAGAAAACTCTTTGTTTGTACACCACAAAAATACATTAAAATCTTATAGTAAGGTATTGTACAAAGGACGACTTTATCACTAGTGTGATTTCTCCCAGGCAACCTTAGGATAGATAAGAATATCTAGAATAGATAGCGCGGTAGTTTGTGGTGTGCTACATACAAGTATAATTATGTCTACTTAGATAACGATTTATTTTACGAACCATCCATCTGGATGGTCCTTCGAGCCGGATGCTATAGGCAGTGTTCAGTTTTACCATTGTTTTCTTTTTTGTAATTATTCAAAGCGTAAACCTATAAAGTAAATTTAAATAAAGCTTCTTAGTATTATAATAAAAAAGTGTTGACCATTTCAATTATTTTAATAGCTCTAGACGGTCATGATGCAGCATTTCTAAGTACTGACATTAAATAGTTATAAAATCGGGCCATCTAACAGCGGCACACGGAAGGCATGGAATTAGATGTCATTGATAACATTAATAGTGATTATCTTGACTTGACGGGCTTATTTCATTTACTAGACGATCTGTAAGTCTGCCTAAAAGGTTTTTTATTTGTTTTTTTGACTTTGTAGTTAACAGCCGTTAAATTGCCATCGTCCTTGTAATGACGGATTAAGAATACGATATCACCTCGTTTCCTTCCCTGGATGCCGTAAAAGCTAGCTAAGGAATATTGGACACAAATCATCAACATCAACATCCTCTGTGAGAGAAGGGAAACTCTAAAATAAACCCTATACTAACACGGCTCGTTAGCCCGTCACAGTACCCCATAATTCCTCTTAAAGTGGAGGATGCCCGTACGCAACAGTAGGATGTTAATGGGTTGGAGAGAGAAATAGAGAAAGAGAAGGAGTTGTTTTAACAAGTTTGTAGTTGTGTATGTTCGTATTCTGATTTACAGAATTTTGGAGTCTCAATTTTACTCACATGGCAATCTTATTCACAACTAATTAGTCATATTTAAGTTTCACAGTTTTTTGGGTATAGTAAATGGGGTGGTGACACTTGTATTAATCCGTCGCCAAAAGGACAGCTGTTATTAGGTTACGTTATGTTCTTTTTTTCTGTCATGTCTTTGTTATATCTGTGTTATATTTTTTAACAGTTCTTTACATCCTGGTAAGGAAATAGAGTTATGACACTATTTTTAATCTGTTACCATACGGACAAGCTATATAAGCTCATATACATAATTGAGTACTTAAAGTATTTAAAAAAAAAAAGTTGAACGAACTTCATGTGCCTTTGAAATTTGAGGGTTATTTCTCAGGAGATAACAGATCCTGATCTGATCTGGAACCAAACGGGAACCAGCAGCTTTCAAATAAAAAAACGATCATTAAAATGGCTTCGCCCAGTTAAAAGTTATAATGTAACAAACATGAAAAAAAACATACAGAAGTTTGCTAAAAAAATGTTTGGTTAGTTAAAAGTTGCTACTGGAATTTCATCAATACTGTCATATTTATGTTACACTTACTTAATAGTACAAAATATTCTATTTTTATTCAAGTATACTCAAGTTACAGATACTAGTAACTTGCCACATTAAACAAACAATAAGGAATATAAAGCTCATCGCACAATAAATGCCTAACCGAAAATCGACTGCTAAGAAATTTGTTATTTCAACATGGCTGTTAGATTTTACGAAACTTTACAAAAATAATGTGAGATTTTTTAAGTGGCATCCGTTGTTCATGGTCTATTAGGGGCATTGTTAAGCCCACTGTCTACCGATTTATGCATTTATAGTATTTTACACAGCCACCATGGTCTCGATGAAACATCGAATTTAGTTATTCATTCCTAGTAACGTCCGCGGTGACCCATTCGTACATATTATAATGACAGTCCTACTTTATGTCTTTTCGCTTAGTAGGCTATAGACATACATTAATTACTTTAATCAGAAAGACATAACAAATTCACAGTAAAAAAAAAACATTATTTATCAAATTGATACCAACTTTTTTCAAATTGGAAAAGTGTACGTTGTTCTTTATATGCAAACCGCCCACACACTATGCAAAACTGTTATAAGAGCTTACAAAATATAAATAATACATAATATGCCGTCATTTCACTTTCATACAGCCTGTTTACTTTGTGACCTAGCGTTATGTTACATATTTAAACGACTTACTTTTTATGTGTAGCGGGCTTCATGAGAAGTTTGGAATAATCTATGTATGTCTTTGACATTTTCACCCACTTCTAATAGTGGAATGGATCTGAAATTGTGCATAGCTACATATCAAAGATGCACTAATAAAATAAAATGTAAAGGTGAATCCATATCTTTTGTGTACAACCTGTTTATGACAATAAATGATTTGATTTGATTGATTTGATTTGTATGCAATATAATAAATTCACTTTTTATAAAACGTAACGCTTGGCTTGGAGCTTAATGATGTGATACATTTTTATATTAATTCAGTAAACTCTCAGATCACTGTAACTAGAATCACTGCCGTTTACGAGATCTCGGGTTCGATTCCCCCACGGGACAATCATTTGTGTGACATTTACAACTATCATACAAATGTTTGTACTGCGTCTGGGAGTTTTTTATGTATTATAAGTAGGTATGTACTTACAAAGAAAAATTGTATGTATTCTATTCGTATTCTGGTACCCGTAAGGCCGTAACACAAGCATATAAGCTTAGCTTGGGACTAGAGGACGTTGTGTAAAATGTATGAATTAAAAAAGCAAAAAAAGGAATAGTTATCAAAAAATATCGCAGAAAGTGTCTTTCAACGATTGTAACTATTTTGTGTTATAAACTGCACAATATTCAATTTGATGTGATAATACGTATAACATACTTAAATTAACGGTATAGTCCCATTGAAGGCGATTCATCATTCTTTTTGTCTAATGTTTTTATCTTTTGGACGGTTATCGTAAAATGTGAACGTTTTTTTTTAAATGCTCTTTTACATTATTAGTTTATTAACTCTTACATAGTCCCAGCATTGGGCACGTCCTTCCAATGTTAAATGAGGGAATTGGGTCTACACACTGTACACGCGTGGTGTACTTATCTAAGACTTGGCTTGAAGTCTTTAGTCGCTTACTGATGATATTATGTGCTAAATTATGGAAGATGGTCATTAAGACTAGTACAATATCCTGAAGCAATCTAATAGCACGACATGTATTCTTTTGTATCAATGTCCGTTCTTTATAACAGTTGTATGTAACAGTTCTCATATTTATGCATGTGGTGTTTACCTGTAATTGGCTGTTACAGGTGAATTATTGTTTGGCAAATGTTTGTTTGTGTATCTACAAGATACACAAACAAACATTTGCCCAACAACGACTGTTGGTAAACCTCATAAATAAAATAAAAAAATATCTGACGTCTCCTTGCGAGCATTGTCATGCTATCTTTTCTTAAAGCCTTTTGGATTTGACCCACAGTTTAAGGTTACTTCTACTAAGAAAGTGCATTTACCAACCAAGCGGACCTTTTTTAAGACTTATTTTTGTAAATAATGTAATTAAACACCAAAATAAATATAAAATTATGTAGTTATTTATTTAACTAAACAGATAATAAAATCGATAGCGCTTATCGCTCACAATAAGGACTGGCAGTTAACAAGTCGTGAACATTCGCGTGTGACTAATTTACCAGTTCCTCAAATACTCAACATGATAATATTATTATTATAATTTATGCCATAATAATTACATTAACAAAACATTGTTTGTACGCAATTTGTTAATACTAATGTAGAAGTTATTTTTTAAATAAAACCACTTCTTGCGTATTTAGGCGTATTTTATGCATAATGTAAAAAAACAGAGAGTGCATTAATAATAACTGACAAGTCTATGAAGACAGTTATTGAAATATTTAATATATTGTTCTTGTTATAAAATTGGTTATTTAAAAAGTATGTACATTGTATGTTTAGATTGCGGTGTTCCACTCAGACGTCATACTCGACAGCCGCGGGATAGGACCCCAGGACAACTTAGAATAATCAAGGGACGGGAATCGAAGCGAGGAGCTTGGCCATGGCAGGTAAGTCCAATGGTTTCGTAATAAAAATAATAAAATCAACTTTATGTAGAGACATTGCTATTTCATAGTGGCTCTGAAGATTTTATACATTTTTCTCCTCTCTCCAGCCCATTAATGTCCCACTGTTGGGCACGGACCATTTCCACTGTGGGAAGGATCATGTTCTACTATGTCGGCCATAACAGGCGTGTTAGCACAGGGTTTATTTTCGAGTTTTCTATTTCTCACAATGGATATTATCTGTATCCAAGATACCATAGGTAGCCAACTTTTACAGCACCTTAGGAAGGAAAAGTAGTGGTGACAATATACATTAGATTTTTATTTATTTACTGACAATTTTGATACGTTTCACCAGATAAAACTTAAACTTCCAATAAATGAGATAACTATCCTCTACAAATAGACCGTGATAAATAAATTCCGGGGTACCAATAAAATGAATTCCGTGAGTTTCATGAGGATCAAGTCATCAGATCCTGAAAGTTGGAAGAACCTTGGAAGTTTTAAACTGAAACAAAAACAGAACAGAATAATTATTACCTTACTATAATATTATTATAATATGTATATATATTATATAGTATTACTAGCTGACCCGGCAAACGTTGTTTTGCCATACAAAAAAAAAAAGAAAAGAGGTTTGAAAAATAGATGTTAGCCGATTCTCAGACCTACTGAATATGCATACAAAATTTCATAAGAATCGGTCTAGCCGTTTCGGAGGAGTACGGTAACTAACACTGTGACACGTGAATTTTATATATTAGATTATAATATGTAAAATTAATTTAAGGCTATTTAACTTGATGTCGAGTTTCTTGCAACTGTCTTTTACATAACAATAATCTTCTTTTTTGGTCTTCTTGTTTTAAGACCGATATGTGGAAGGGGGTATCGACAAAAATAATCCCGATAGTTGTTTCGATGAACGATTTGGTCCAAAAAAGCCTCTCACAACACCTCGACAGACAAGTCAAATCGGTAATGGCCCAGATGCAGTCTTGCTAGACAATTTCCGTATAGTTCATCGGTTTCTCTCCCAATAGGCTCCACGACTCCGGCCGACTGTTGCGAACTTCGTCGGAGTGCGCCCTACCGCCTTTCGAGGTGATTGTGGTGACAGTGTTCTATCTAAATCTTTTTTTCTTTAGAAATGATATTTTTCATTACATATTATGTTTCCAGGTTTCCCTACAACTGTTACATCCGAACTATGGCTTGATTGGACATTGGTGTGGAGGCGTCCTGGTTCATCCCATGTGGTTACTGACAACAGCACACTGTATACATAAGTAATAGTTATTATTATCCACTTATTATTATTTGAGTCTATTTTATATCTGGCTTTATCACTCTACTCGCTGTTGCTTACTCCGTACGTGTGGAATCTTCTCCGTTTTTGCAACATTCTCTAATGCTTTGCTCATATTGATATGAATGATAAGAAAAATGTTGCAAAAACGGATATACGTTATATAAAATTACGCTGTAATTTATATAACGTATATCCTTTCTCGATAAATGTACTACCAAACACCGAAAGAATTTTTCTAATTGGAACAGTGGTTCCAGAGATTAACGCGTTTAAACAAACAAGCAAACTCTTCAGCTTTATATTATTAGTATAGATATATTTGAGGTCTCCTTATAATTTTAAACACTACTCGTGTTGTACAAGGTTTTACTGAAAGATCCATAACAAGCAATCATTTCCAATATTTCAGTGAGCTGTTCAATCTTCCAGTGCCAGCTCTTTGGACAGCTGTGCTAGGTGAATGGGACAGGGCAGAACAGAAAGGTGCCTACGTCCCTATAGAGAAGATTGTCTTACATCATAGGTTCCATAATTATCAACATGATATAGGTAAAAATAACACTTTTAACTCTGATTTTTATTTCACTTGTCGTCTTTTCTCATCCTTTTAGGGTTCCGTACCAAGATAAAAGATACGTAAAGATAAAGCGGCAACCCTACGTACGCGAGGGTATTTTCAACTTCTTAAATTTTTAATAATAGGATTTAACTCGCTGCAAGTATTTAATTTACTCATTAAGTGGTTAAAGTAGGGGAGGTTATTTTAAACCCAAAATAACACAAAGGCCGGACAAGGGCAGGAGAAAAATGACGAGTTAAATATTTACTTCATTTGGACTTCAAAATCATTACAATTATTAATTTCTATACTTTATTTGTTTTTTTATATCAATTGTCTGCATTAAACCATGGGTAGAAAAATAATCATAATGTCTAAATGGACCTGATAGCTTTCCAATAGCTTCTTCAAAAATATTGAAAAGATTCGTTCTAGCAAAGGATCAGCCTAGCGTACAATAGTAAAGACTGGAAATAATATTCTAACGTTCTATTTTTCAGCTTTAATGAAACTGACAAGAGCAGCAGATGTAAGCAAAAGCAGTCGCATCCGAACTATCTGCCTACCTCCATTTGAACCACCCATAGCAAATTTCGACACAGAACCTGGAGGCAACGCATTTTACACACGACCAGAATTAAACATAGAACCAGGAAGAAGAAAAACAAAACCACCAAAACCAAAACCGGATACTGCAGTCAAATATTTAGAAAAACTTAATAATTTAACTAAGAATATATTCTCTGGATTTACAAAGAAACATAAAAATCTAAGGTACAATGTCAGAGTATCAAATGATTCAGAAAATGAAAGAAAAAATGGAGAAGAATTTAGAAAGACTGATTCTGAAAGAGGCAACAATGATTTGATATACGACAGTGCTACATTAGACAGCGTAGTTAAATTAATAAGGAATAGATTACTAAAAGATGATTACAAAGTTAATATTAACAGAAGTGATAAAAAATTGATGTTTGGTGAAGAAATAGATCCGTTTATTGATGATAATAATAGAATAGACTTTAAGGATGAGTGCTATGCTACTGGTTGGGGGAGAGAACAAACTAATGGGACTTTAACTGATGTGTTGTTGGAAGCAGAAGTGCCTGTGCTTCCTTTAAATATATGCAGAGATAGGTACAGTTTGACTTTGCCTTTGAATGAAGGTCATTTATGTGCTGGAAGTACTGATGGTAGTACTGGAGCTTGTGTGGTAAGTTAAATTGTTATACTCATTTATTATTTTTATGAATTGCTGCATTGAATGTCATGACTGAGTAGGAATAAAATGTTGCCAGCCCATTTCTCCACCAAGATGTAAAAATAGTCAACTGTGGGATAATATAAGCAGCAGCTAAAGTTATAATAGTCAGGCCATATGGCTTGATGAAGCAACAGCCATTGAGAACGGAAAATTTGTGAGTGTTCAGGTACCGAAACGTAGGGTGTCTTTGTACAAGGTAGGTATACAATATCCTCAAGGTCAAAGGAAACCACACAATATGGCGAAGACCTATGTCAAGGAACGGATGAAGGAAGGCTGATGGATGGATAGATTATAATGTGGCTGATTTTTGCTCTTAAACCTTAAATCCGCTAAACATATTGTTAACAATTAACGTAAATTACGCGCCATTTATGTAATAACAGTAAATTCCACGATAATGCTAATAAAAATTGCTACGAAAACAATAAAAAAAAATACCAATCATACCAAATAGCGATTCCAATACTAAAAAATATTCGTGACAGATTGGTATGTGCTGATTAACTAAAGAATTTTAATTGGACCAATTATTGTATACCGCTGTCTTTATAAAATTTAGATACGAATCTTTATTTTAAAATTTTTAGCATATCTTTGTACTGTTCTATTAGATTTATATAATAATACTAGCCATGTCCCGCAGTTTCACTTATTGGAACCCATGCCCACTTATGACTTAGGGGTGTATAAACCAGATGCTGACTTATTCTGAAACCTACCCGATATGCATACAAAATAAAAAACGATTGAATCGTTTCTCAGGAGTTTGAAAGAATTTTCTAACATATATTCAATTATTTTCTATAATTTTACTAAAATATTGAGGCAGCCATCGCCTAAATTGCAGATGCCAAATAAACACGCCAAGATTCTCAGATATTCGGGAGAAATGTTTTCCAAACAATTCAAAATTTTTATTTTTTGTTCCTCTGACAATGAATTTCCCGCATATCTCTGCCAGCCAGCCCCCCAACGCACTTTAAACTAGGATAATTCCAGGGAATCCTGGTCAGATGGCACACATAAAAAATTGCGCAAAGTTAGCGAATTTTTTTCGCAGTACCTGATTATTTAAATATTGCTGTAACACTGATAATAATGTGGCGGGTGAAAGTACATATTTGATTGACTTATTGACTTTCCAATTTGATGAGCAGTATGTCTAGAATTAATAACTGTACTAAACGTTACAGTTGACATCTGATCTTATCTCAAGTAGCGAGATGAATGGCCTATATCTTTAGATCTTGACACTGCAAATTATTCAATCATAAAATTGTATGTATCAATTCATTTGCTAACTGCACTGAGACATCATCGTATCAAGAAAGTATTTTACAGTATTAGGCTGAAAAATACTTTGAATCTATACCGTATAATATTATGTATATACATAGATATAAAATTCTCGTGTCACAGTGTTAGTTACCATACCCCTCCGAAACGACTTGCGCGATTTCTATGAAATTTTATATGCATACTAGCTGCTGCCCGCGACTTCGCACGCGTGAAATTTAGAAATCAAACCTCAACAAAAAGAAGTTTACTACAGCACTCGATAGATGGCGTTGTACCACTTTTTAAATCGCGCTATGGTTTCGTTACATTCATTAACACTTAAGCTCGTCAAAATTATTATTGCGTCATCATTCGGATTTCGCATTTATATATTAGTAAGGAGTAAGGATTCTTTAGTAGGTCTGGAAATCGGCTACTATCTAGTTTTCATACCCCTAAGTGATAAAGGTTGTCCTTGTCAGTCAACCCGTAACATTTATATGGCAAAACAACATTTGCTGGGCCAGCTAGTATTTCTATATTATTTCTTAGCTGTTCTTCAGTTCTCATATTCTCGTTCATTAGGTGCGTAGGATATTGTTTTCATACAATATAAAATTTTGCAAACCCGTCAATAAATCAATGATAAAGTAACGATTAAAAGAAATGTGCCATTTTTAGGACCAAGCTATTAAGCGAAATTTTAAGTTTTTGAACTAAGTATCACTGTAGGAGTATTTTTATAATTTCAGGGTGATAGTGGAGGGCCACTTCAATGCAGGTCTGGTGGTCGCTGGGAACTCCGAGGATTGACATCCTTTGGTTCTGGCTGTGCCAGACGAGGCGTACCAGATGTATATACCAACGTCGCTCATTATGTTTCTTGGATATATGCTCATGTTTATACCAGCTAATGTATTTCTTGCTGTATTTGGGATAATTCTGCCAGAAGTAGGTACGTCTCTTAAGTAGGCATGGTAATGCTCAAGGCACCATCATGGCCCGGCAGGGTACACGGAGGATAAAAAAACGTCTCTTTAGTACCTTAACGGTCATTTGTAATAACCAATCTACGATTACGGATAGATTGTTATCGTAGTTTTATCAGTAATATATTTCTATCTCTTATCCATTTTGAGCGAATGCTGTCATCTTATTGTTAAGCAAGTAAGGAGAACTGTTTAGATAAGTCTGAGATCGACAGCAAGAAAAGGTAAATAAATAATCAAATGACAAAATCTTTAATTATTTGTTACTGTTAGGAGTTTTCCTTTTCCGTCTCTCACCGAGGTTGTTACTTGTGTACTAAGCATCAGTGGTATTCAGTAAGAAAAAGTGAAGTGAATTTTCGGTGAATCTTGATCACGTGACATCGCTCGTTTTATTTTTATTGGAGGAGCGCTGTCACGTGATCAAGATTCACCGAAAATTCACTTCACTTTTTCTTACTGAATACCACTGCAGATTTACTTTAGATTAAACATAATGGTGCCAATTCTACGTACACAACTAAACTTAATTTAACTAAAAAATGAAAACAACTATTGCTGTATTTTAATTATTTGGCTATTTTGTTGTACATATTTATATTAATTAAAATAAATAAATTAATATTCATGGACATTTCACACAACGTCCTCTGGTCCCAAGCTCAGCTTATATACTTGTGTTATGTGTACCAGAATACGGATATACTACATATTATTATACTACTTTAGTCAAAAAAATCTTTAGTCTATAATAAAGAATTTATAAATAAAAAGAAAGTTCAGTTAACATTGCCAAATAATGTTATCGACACTATTAAAATTTATTTTTTTAGTTAAGTTTAGTTTAGTTGTGCGTGTAGAGTTGGTACATAATATAAGTAAAAAATCCTGTAAATATATCGTCTAGTCTATTTTAATGATTTTGATTATAAAATTATTGTTAAAATATTCTCTATTTAGAAATAGATGTATTATAATTAGTCTAATGTACAGTCTATAATATAGTTTAGTTTATTTTCAGATATTTAAACTGTAAATCGATGTCGAATCGATGTCTATGGTCTTTACAATCTACAAAATTTTATGTTAATAATTTACTTAGTTATTAAAACCAAAAAATACGCTTGAAAATTATAAATATTTTTTAAATCATTGCATTTTCATCGATCCTTATTATGTATGCAAAATATCAGATCAATCCGACGACTGCAAATTGGTGAAAATTACTATCAAAAATTCCATTACATAATATAATACAAAATATCCGATTAAATACATTGATAGATACTTACCGAATTAACAAAAGCGTTTGAATAAAACTACTTTTTAGAGATTTACTGCCTTATTCATAATGATTTATCGGAGGTTTAAACGGAGATTTGATCGGAGAGATAATAAACGTTTTAGGGTAAAAAGTTTTGACAATTTTCGCGAACCTATTTTAGCGAACTTTTAAACCTCCGATAAGTCATTATGAATAAGACCATTAGACGCGTGTATTTGTTTTAAATTTTAGCTCGTCGTCATTTCGGAAACTTTAAGGTCACGGGTGAGACTGAGCTGTAAAGTAGTCTTTTACTATCAGTTGTTACAGAGTTTACCCACTTTTGATTTTAAATTTACATCCGTAGTTTTATTTAAACAAATAATCTACTTGGTTCAAAACTAAAAAACACGCTTGAATATCTTACACCTTTATTTTAATTATTGCATTGTCATCGGTCCTTGTTAGGTGTGTAAAATTTCAGATCAATCCAACAACTGCAAGTGGGTGAAAATCACTTTCAAAGATTCCATCACATAGATTAATACATTGATAGATACATACCGAATATACAGGGTGTGGCGTAAATGGTGGTCCAACGCTAAGGTGGTTATAGTTCAAGTATTCACCTACCATATAAAAAAAATTAACTTTAGCCATTGGTTTCGGAAATATTTTTTTTTTTTATTTTTTTGTAAAAAATCGATAAATATTTTATAAATGAGAATGTAACTTCGACAAATGACATTATTTTTGAGTGTGTTTTTTGTGTTGTACGGGCGAGTACTAGCACTAGCACACGCATTTTCGTTTTTTCATGTAAACCCCAAAAATAAACCAATAAATAAAAAAAACTGAAAATTAATTTCTCGTTTTTAACAAATCATGCATTTTAGATGTGAGTAGTGTAAAAAAAAATGGCTAAAAATGGTTAATTTTTTTTTATATGATAGGTGAATACTTGAACTATAACCACCTTAGCGTTGGACCACCATTTACGCCACACCCTGTATATAACGTGTTTCAGAAAGGTGTAGTGTAGTCATATTTGACCATCGTTACACATGGCCGGTGACTAGCCACTAGGCATGGATGAAATTACAAATACTAGTTATATTATGACTGTTGTGTGTTCATACAAATTGAATTAATTTATTAAATTAATCGATCTTGTTTAAATACAACACTACTATGAGGTCATCTTTTATCGTAAGGTTCAATCGCATTCAATAAACCGTAAACATCTCATAATTGATGCGCTCCTGGTAGTTATTTAATATTAGGCTATAAACAACAAAAAACTTACCATTTGTATTTTTCTATGTGTAACTGTAATATTTATAATATTTTTAACACCCTTGCTCGTAAAGCTGATGTAATTCCACCGGTTTTAAATATGTAAAGCGGGTCATAAAAAAACGCGTGTGTTACCAAAGCAAATAGTTAAGTTATAGTCCATACAAATTTCATAACAGTATTATTTGCCATTTCAAATATGGAACTGATCGCCGCCGCACGACTCGAGCAGCGCGCTGTTGCTATTCAAATTTCGAACTAATCGCCGCGCGGCGCCAGTCAATAGGCAGCGCTAGCGCGCTGTCAAAATGACGGGAAAGCAACAGTGTGCGTTCACAGATTGAGTTTAACGTGTTAAAAAACTTCGTACGATATACGCGCTTATTGGTTATAACATGCTCGGCTCAATTACGCCTCGCATGTTATAACCATCTTAACGCACTAATATCGTAATGTACTATTAAGGCCTATCTAATGCAACCTTAAAATATGACTACACCTTTCTGCAACACGTTGTATAAGCGTGTTAAAAAGTGGCGCGAAGTGTTAGAGAATATTATAATAAACGCATGTTAAAAAATTTGTAAGCTAATATTTTAATAGTTTCGTAGAAAAAATCCTTAGTTATTATATTTATTTTATAAAAATTAAAATGTAATATCCCATATTTAATATCTTTACAATATGGTAGATAGTATTTATGAAATAGTTTAATAGCAGAAGCTACTCGATAAACTGTGATTTAATTAGAATTTTACCTATTGTATTAATTTAAATTGCTTTAATATAATCATTATAATTGTAAATTATTTTATTGTATTTTATTACTAAATAGTTGTTATAGACAAATTTTAATAAAATAATATAATAATAATAAAATAAATCTTTATTTATTTAAAAAAAATTTACATCATCATACAATTGTATCGTAAAATATAGTTTAACTATACCAATATTACAAAAGATGTTACAATTTAATACATATGTGATAATTACAATTAATATTAGCATCTGGTGCTAAACTAGGCTAGAAGCCTGTATTTCAGCACTCAGCGCTTACTCCACTGGTTTCGTACTGTATCCTAATATGGTAAGTAAAACGTTTTGTCACTATTATTACATTTATATTTCACGTATGTGTGCAAGGCATGCAAGGTAGATTTGTGTGTGTGTGTATGTGCGTGCGTATGTGTGTGTGCGTCTGTGTGCAGTGTGTGTATGTATGTGCATATACATAGCTAGAAATATGTCTATGTAAATTTGAATTAAGAATATCAAAATAAATGCGATTTTAAAACTACTCAGGTATTTTTATTAAGGCTTCAGTTTCGTCATAATATGTAAAACTTCCAAGATAATCATTCAGCTTCTTTTTTGCAGCGATTTTGTTTAACATATGTATATTAACGACTTTATTAAATTTATTGTAGACTAAAGGGCCCAAAAACGCAAAGAACCTACGGATAAACGAAGTTCTAGGTCTGACAGTGCTTCTAACCACTGCATAGTGTCTTCTACTTGAGATAGGTGCCCAATCACAATTTACTAAGGAATGCTGTTTCATCGAAACCTTTAGTAAGAAAAGTTGACGGACAGTCAAAACTTCACAGTATTCATAAAGGAGCCGAGTTGGATACCTAAAAGGTTTGAATGTACACAGCTTAAGAATTGTCCGTTGGGCAATTTCTAGCTGCAATAGTGTCGATTTAGAGGCGCCACCCCAGGATGATACACAATAATATTATATAAGTATGTGATTTTTATATTAATTGTAAAAATAACCCAAGTATAGTTTTGTTGAATTAAACTTATTTTATTTTAAATCAATTATTAATTTCCACGCTTAAATTATTTTTTAAATTATGAGTGGAAGGTTAAATGACTGTCCACTTCACGTGAAATCTTTACTTATTATAAAAAAGTCGTTATTTTTGTATGTATGTCCCTATATGAGCTTATATTTTGGAAACTACGCAATAGATTTTCATGCGGTTTTTTAATTGATAGAATGTTTCAAGAGGATGACTTTTTGTGTGGGTTTATTTCCTAAATTCCACGAGTACGAAGTTGCTGGCAGAAGTTGGTGTTTCATAAATTTCATTTCCCCGTTTTTATTTCTACCTAACCACAGAGATAGAAATTTCTAATTCCTGCCAATTTCTTGTTTTATACCTTATACCTATTACCCTGGATGTGGTATAAGTAATCGAACCCTGATACAACTATGTATAATATTACTTATTGTAAAAAAAAATTAAAAGAAATGAAAAAAAATCCATGGAGTTTCTTGTCTGTTCTTCTTCATAGGATTCGCGTTTGGAACAGACACCTAGTTTCTGACGTTTCAAAAGAGCATGTATTACATGCCAACTTGAAATAAAAAATGTTGACTTTGACTTTGATTAAGAAAGGGAGAAGCTGTAGGGCAGGTCTGTTCTCAAAGTAGTGCTTTAAGTGACACAGATTTCCCAGATAGTGGGTACGCTTTCAATCTTTAAGACACGTAAATTTTGGTTGGCTAAAAGTAACTAAAAGATAAAAACAACTATGGCGTATTTTGACTAATTTGCTATTTCGTTGTGCACATTTTATTAGTCAATAAAATTCGTTACCTAGTCTATAATATATAATACATATTTCACGCACACACAGATATTTAGGTGGTTCAAGCCATTTGAGTAATGTTATATACACTGGTCTTATTCGTAAGGACTTATCGGAAGTTTAAAAGTTCGCTAAAATCGGTTCGCGAAAATTCTCAAAACTTGTTATTCATAATAGTGTTTTTACGCTAAAACGTTTATTATCTCTCCGATAAAATCTCCGTTTAAACCTCCGATAAGACCTTATGAATAAGACCATAAGTCTATGAAGTAATGTAGCCATAGACAATACATAATAGTGGTAATTGTGTGATCATGACGAGCTTCGTGGTTGAGTGGTTCATATAACGGATGCCGATCACAAGGTCGTCGGTTCGATTCCCGCTCGGGACAATCATTTGTGTTATATTTATGTATGATATTTATCTCATACAAATGTTTGTACCGAGTCTGGGTGTTTACTATGTTATATATGTATGTATTTACAAAAGAAAAGTAGTTTATGTATTATCCGTATTCTGGTACCCATAACACAAGCATATAAGCTTAGCTTGGGACCAGAGGACGTAGTGTGGAATGTCCGTAAATATTTATTTATTTTATTTTACTATCAATAAAACAACTTCGTAAATTACTTAAAATTTATTTTGTACAAAAATACAAACACCATCAGTCTATAAATTAATTATATTTATTTATTTACAATTTATAAACTATAATTAAAATTAATATCACATTTGATAATAAATGTACTGCGCCCATTTTATTGGTTGATTCAAATACTAATTATATATTATTTCCTTAGAGTCTTAAAGCCAACAGGGGCTGTTACATACTCTTTTATCTTTGTCAAATAATTATTGCATTGTTATCCGTCCCTCATGTTTCAAAGATTCCGTTACATAGATTAATATAATTGATAGATACGTAACGAGGTAATAAAAGCGTGTTAGTAATAATACACGCCCAATTAATCAAAATAGTTCTTAATAAATTAAATTATGGTGGAAAAAGTGATTACCGCAAGCGGGACTTGAACCCACGACCTCGGAATACCGTTCCGTAGCTCTGCCAACTGAGCTTATTGCGGTCGTGCTTTCAGTAATCAAATTAGGCCACCATAATCGTCACTCGATTGAGTTTATATCGTATTTTTACGTACAGCGCCATCTATCGAGAAATTAAATACGATATAAACTCAATCGAGTGACGATTATGGTGGCCTAATTTAATTACTGAAAGCATTACCGCAATAAGCTCAGTTGGCAGAGCTACGGAACTGTATTTCGAGGTCGTGGGTTCAAATCCCGCTCGCGGTATTCACTTTTTCCACCATAATTTAATTTATTAAGCAAAGCATAGCATGTCAATTGCAAAATTAATAAATAAAAATAATTCTCTTTTTATTTTTTAGTTAAGTTTAGTATACAAGTAGAATTGATACCATTGTCCTTACACTAGAAATATAAGCATTGCTCTCATACATTTTTCAACGGGGTTTTCTAAGAATGCCAAATTCTGTTGGAATAATGCTTTGATATTATTAGTAATTAATTCTAATTGAGACATAGCTGCTGGTGGTTAGGACTCTCCGCATGATTCGTGCCTTATTGAGGACTCCACTCTCTGCATCAAGCTAGACATAGCTGCACAACGCAAGCCTTTTAAAATGTTGGTCAAGGTTCTTAGCAAGCAATCAAATTGACGGGCCTTTTGATCGAGTGGTTTCCGTAACGGACTGCCTGTTCACGAGGAAGACGCAAAATATACTAGCTACTTGTTATTCCTATCAATCTATACCTAATATTAATTTTATCTAATATTTTACTATTATTTTATAGATACTACAACCGTTTTGAAAACCGACCCGCAGCTTTTACTTAAATTTAATTAATTAATAAACTTATTGTGGCAAAAATGATAACCATGAGCGGGACTTGAACCCACGACCTCGGAATACCGTTCCGTAGCTCTCCCATCTGAGCTATCATGGTTCCTGCACATGTTTACCAAACTTCCACTACAATCTTCTCAATGTGAGTGATTTAATTAATTAGGTAATTAATCTAATTTATAACATACCCATTCAAAATTATTTACAATTTAATATTTCATAAGTTAAATATTTTCTTTTTACAAGAAATTTTCTCCTTTTCAAAGTAATCAAAGATGCCCGTAGATTGATTATAAAAAGTCCAAATTTTTTGACTGGATTTTCAAGGATGGTTTTAGCTGAATCTAGAAGCCCAAACCATTTGTGAACTCTTCAGTTTCGTTTTTCATTGTAACAGGTTTTATGTATATTTAGCATGTAGGTATTTGCTTAAATTATTTCATTGCGTATATTAGCTGTTGCCAGTCACTTCTTACGTTGTCTAAGAGCGAATTTGACGCAGTTCAAGGGACACTAGGCGCAATCTCCAGGGACGTATCCCAAAGACAAAGGAAACGATGAGCCCAACGGGGAGGTTTCCTGTCCCCTGGCTCCCCGAAACCCAACCTTAACAAATTATACAAAAAATCCATCCCCTTCAATCACTAACATTTATGAAAACGGCATCAAAATCCGATGCATATTTTGAAAGATATAAACTCACATATATAATTATACAAAAATAGCAACTTTGTTTTTAATAAGTAAAGATTTATCCAATGTAACATTGCTCTGCCAATTAATCAGATTTCTGATGCTAAAAGTTCTGGGAAAGTCGGAAATCTTTACATATCTAACAACTTTTCAGCCATACCTACTCGGAAACATAACCATTAACTTGTGTATTACATGATTCATTTATCGAGCAACATATAATAATATCTGTATTGATTACGAATCAGTCTCAATAAATACTTTCATAACCATGCCATTAATGTACAGCAGCATCAAGTACAATATTGCATGATTCAATTTATCAAGCAACATAAATTAATTGATTACAGACTTTCAGTTTATCATTCTAATTCATTATCGTCACTTATAATTAATTCAACAAAATCATTGTCTTCCTCGTTAATTGCTAATAATGATACAGCCTCCTTTGCGACATCATCATCCTCTTTAAAGGCTATATTTTCATGGACGCTACTCCTCCGCCTTTCGTGACTTCTCCTTCTGATGATTGGAACCATAGGTTCAGCTGGGGGTATAATTTTGTACGTAGGCTTCCAGACCCTGTAAAACCCCATTGCTGTAAGAATGAAACCTGCAGCGAAGGTCAGAACAATAATTGTGATCAATAGAGGTGGTCCAATCACCAAGCGAAGTTTCAGCAGATTGATTATTTCTTGTGGTGGCGCATCGCAGTACTGAAAAATACATACATACAATCACGGCGTGTACATTTTACTTAACTAAAACTATTACAGAGGGATTAGATACATATAAAAAAACTTGCTTGCCCGGCAAACGTTGTTTTGCCATACAAATGTTAGGGGTAGACGAATAATTTGCAATAAAATAATATTGCGACTATTATACTATACTACGCTTATATTCTTATTCAGTATATTATTTCAGTAAACAACAACAAAGTCAAAATAAAATAATGCATACCAATCTCATCCAAAATAAAGGTAATATTTTATCCTTCACTGGTTCCGTTAGAGGATTGGCGGGAGACATCCGGACGGCCATGTTGATTTGTACATTTATTTCATATTTTAATGGTACTCCTGTTGTCTGTGGACAGAATATCAGCTTTATATTAATCTGTATTTACCAAATGAATAAATGGCTAATCACTTAAGATGAAGAAAAGTCATTACTTGATGGGCGAGTGGCAATATTATGATGTACCAAATTACAACTAGCTGTTACCCGTGACTCCCGTGAAGTAAAAAATAGCAGATGGATATTTAAGCAAATTGATTGTAACCAGTTCTTTGTTGAATGTAACATGGTTGCGTTCATATGCTTTAGTGCATTTTAGCTAGATGGCGTAGTTCCAATTTAATAAAATTTCGCGTTAATTTTAACACGCTCGCGCGCTCGCATGCTATTCCAACCATCCATCAGCCACTCTCCGTCCACTGTTGGACATAGGCCTCTCCATAAAACGCCACAACGAGTGGTCCTGTGCCGCCTGCATCCAATGTCTTCTCCGCGACCTTGACAATCAATATCGTCGTTACATCTTATCAGGGGCCGCCCAACGCTGCGTCGTCCGGTACGTTGTCGCCACTCTAGGACTTTTCTTCCCCAACGATCGTCAGTCGTACGAGCGATGTGGCCTGCCCATTGCCACTTTAGCATGCTAACCTTTCTGTCGGACACGCTAGTTCTCCTACGGATAGCACTCTGTGTAACCTTGAGCTTGTTTACGAGGCCACATTTAAAGACCACGTTTCTGTTCCGTATGTCATCGCTGGTAACACACACTGGTCATAGACCTTCGTCTTCAGGCACTGCGGAATATTGGAGGAAAAGATATGCCTAAGCTTCCCAGTTGCATGCTATTACTTAATGAAAAATATTTACTCTGAGGCTTCTATTTATAAATTATCTTATTTCATTACTTAATTAAAGTTGTACTATTAATTCACAGTTACTTACCGGTTCGGAAACGTAATAAGAGTTATCATTTTCAGCATTTGGTTCCACACCAGTGAAGTATGCTTGATGAACTGGATCGACATCCAAATAGTGAGGCTTTGACAATGTTATAGGGAATCCTAAAAAAATGTTTCAGGATGAAAAATGTTCAATTTTGTTGTCTACTATTATTTCTCTCTCTCCAGCCCACAATTATCCCACTGTTGGGCACGGGCCTGTGACCAAGCGTGTTGGGACTGGGTTTATTTTCGAGAATTCCGTCTCTCACATAAGATGTTATGTGTACAATATCGCTAGCTGGCTTTTACAGCAACCGGGAAAGAAAAGGGGGTGGTTACACCTGTATTTTTAATCCGTCACCACACGGACATCGATTAAGCTAGTATATACTAACCATAATAGCAGTTACTGATGTCAATGAAGCCTTCAGGGACGCAGTCGTCTGTACAATCGCAGTGGTAAGGCGAATTCTTGCTGAATGCCGTCCTGTCCAAATTATACCTAAAAGCAATTAAACATAGCATGTTACATTTGCAGTAGTATTTATGGATTGAAATGTGTTACTTTTGAGATAACAGTAGAGAGGCCTCGTAGTCTCGTGGTTCATGAAATAAACTGCAGGTCGCGGTTTCGATACCTGCACAGGACAATTATTTGTAAAATTTGACACACAAGTTATTGTACAGAGTCTGGGTGTTTTCTATGTGTGTATATGATGTAGGTGTTTACAAAAAAAGACCTAAGAAAAGATGGATGGACTGTGTGAAAGAGGACATGAAAGAAAGAGGAGTTGACATAGACATGACAGCTAATAGAAGACTATGGAAGAAAAAACCTTATTGACCCCAAATAATGGTATAAGGACAGGAGGACGATGATGAAACAATAAATATGTATACCTAGTATATTCGTATCCTGGTTTCCATAACACAAACATAATGCAAGCTTTGCTTGGAACCAGAGGACGCTGTGTAAAACGTCTATAAATATTTATTTACTAGCTGTTGCCTGCGACTTCGTTCGCGTTAGAATTTAAAAAATGTTGTGTTTTGGAACCTTTTTCTCTGATGCTTCGGTGTTATTAATGTTATGACTTCCTTGCTCAATATATATATATTTTATAGCTTGGATTGCCAAATGACTACACTCCACCTGATGTTAAGTGAATGTGCAATCCAGACGTGAGGACGGCTAGTACGTTGTCAAAACACTAGCCGCCCTCACTTTGCCGGCCCACAAGATGCCTCTTCACGCCAAGCTTGAAAGGCCCCATGTCGTAGGAGCAAGGAAACACGTGTGCAGGGAGCGAGTTCCATTTCTTTGAGGTGTTGTAAAGAAAGGAGTTACCGAACTTTTTTGTACAAGATGGCGTGGTGTCCACAGTATAACGGTGTTACCTCAGACCTGTGCGTGTGGTGCGATTTAAAAAAGGAGAGGGAGGAATAAGGGAAAATAACTCTTCAGAACATTCGCCGTGGTAAATTCTTTATAAGGTGCTAAGGCAATATACTATCAAACACTTAAAGAATTTTTCAAATCGGACAGGCGGCTCCTAAGTTTAGCGCGTTCAAACAAACAAACATAACAACTTTATAATATTAGATATATTTATGAATACTTACTTATAACCAGTAAAACCATAATCCGAGTTTATTTCTTCTTGGAAACTAAATGGGAAAGTTCTGCAGGCCTGTTTTCTAAACAAAGTGAAATTACGACCTTTTTCAAAGTTTGGTGTCAACATTATTCCCTCGTACGTTCCCTTAATTCTGTTGCAGAGATTACTGTAAATAAATATTCATGGACATTAACACAACGTCCTCTGGTCTCAAGCTAAGCATATTAGGCTTGTGTTATGGGTACCAGAATACGGATAGAATACATATACTACTTTTCTTTTGTAAATACATACTTATAATACATAGAAACACCCAGACGCAGTACAAACATTTGTATGACAATTAGAAAAAACACACAAATGATTGTCCCGAGCGGGAATCGAACCCGCGACCTCTTGATCGGCAGTCCGTTACATGAACCACTCAACCACGAGGCTTAACATAAAATAATTAGTTTTAAAACAGAAAAACACACTTTAAAATAACACGATCCTGGAAATAGCAGGGATTTTCTTTTGTAGCATTGTAATCGGTATTGGTAAGAAAATTCGAATTAATCTAAGATTTAAAGCATGAAAATTAGAGTAAAAAATATGTTACATAAATTAACAACTATATAAAAAGATACGAAAGATGCCAATGATTAAGAATTGAATGTATTCCTTTTGCAGTAAATTCTATAATATTTTTACCAAATAAACTAAATTATATTATAACTAAATTATATCTATAACTAGCTGACGCGGCAAACGTTGTTCTGCCATACTAAAAAAAAAAGTTTGAAAAATAGATGTTGGCCGATTCTCAGCCCTACTGAATGTGCATGTAAAGTTTCATAAAAATCGGTCAAGCCGTTTCGGATGAGTACGGTAACTAACACTGACACGTGAATTTTATATATTAGATATTGTTATAAAATGTAAGTTTATACGGAAAAAGTCACCGATATGAAGCTAGTTAATCTATATTTAATAATATTCATATTTCTTACCTTATATTCCATTCAGTATAACCCTGTTCTTGCAATCCTATAGAATTACCCCAAGAATGGAGAGCGAATCGTTTAGAGTCGTCCATTTCTAAGTCAGCTGATTCATTCTTATGGGCGTATATCTGGAAATTTACAGAAATATTATGTATAATAGGGCTACTAACATTATAATAGAATAGAAAATATTTATTTATGTGGGCATAATTTTTTACGAATTTTTTGGTACCACCAGTTCAGAAGTTGCAATCTACCGAGAACAACCGCAAGAAACTCAGCAGAGCTCTTTGCATTTAGTCGAATAAATTATTTTTATAAAAAATATCGATAAATACACAAAATAAAAGATTTTGTAGTTAAGGGCCTACATCAATATTATTCAATATCATCGCCGACACGTACATATTAACACAGCCAGTAGGCACAGAAAATGAAGAATTAGGGATACTTTTCCTATTTACTCAAAATCTACTAAATATATTTTAATTCTGATTTACGTGTTTCTACGAGTATATATATAATAGTTACTTATGTTTTTAAAGTTATTTTATTAGTTAATACGCGATAATAGACCGACAAATGAAAAAAATAAAAAATTAGAGAGGTTGTTTCGCTAAGATTTTCTATCGAGAAAACTTTTTCAATCGCGTTACTGAGTTTATGCGATCCTAGATCATATATTGAAAAAGCATATACTTAAAAATTAGAGCTCTAGCCATTCAATCTAAAGAAACAATGAAAACTTCGTACGTAGAAAAATGCACGAAGCTATTTTGGTATCCTCTTAACGCGCGAGCGATTCATTACAATTTCTTGCAAAATTGTCGCGTTCGCTGCGGTTTATGTAGCGAACAAAACTCACACTGGGGCCTCTGGTCTTCTAATTATTATAGCCTATGGTGACCGCTTACCGGTGGGCCGTAAGGTTTTTGGCCACATTCGTACATACTATGAAAAAATTCCAAAAATATGGAAAAGCATAACATTAATGTCAATACTGAAGAAGCAATGGGTAGGCCAAATCACTCATTGAACTGTAGATCATTGGGGAAAAATAGGTCATTTGATTTGATTTCATTTCATATAATAGAATACTTACCCTATCAAGTAATCCTAGTTTCTTGAAATCAATCCAGCCAGGCAATAAACCATTGGCTATCGTCACCAGAGGGTCATTGTATCCCCAAAATACATTCTGTGCGGTCAGTTCTTTAAAGACTTTAGGTGCTAGCAAAGACATAGAAAAATAGGCCCCTTTGTTAGCGAAAAAGCCTAGTTTGTCTGCGCCTAATGTGCTTAAAGCCTAAAACAAAATAACAAAAATATTGAATAAAAAATAAATTGTGACTTATAATTCTCTACAGAATATTAAAAATAATGACTTTAGTAACCAACACGCTACCAAACTGTTTATTTTTCAAATATAATAATAATTATTGTGTCAAACTTGCAATCTGCTTTTTCCAACTGTGATTTCCACCTAACAACTACAGCACGAAGATCATATCCTGTAAAAGGCTTTAGGTATAAAAACACAGAAGCAATTTCAATTGACATATTGTATTTGATACCTGAATGTAAATTTATCATTATCATGACAATTTTAATACTAATTTATTAGGATTTAAACAGTCATACCTAACATTGGTGCCGATTCTATACACACTATTAAAGTTAACTTAAGTAAAAAAATTAAATTGAGGGCCTCATTATCAGTATTATCACAGTTCGGCAATGTTAACTCAACCTTGTTATTATAGAAACTGTATATTATACACTAACGACATAGCAAATAATAGATGTATTGACATTACCCATTTTTATTTTTAGTTAAGTTTAGTAATACACGTAGAATTAGTACCACAAACTCACGAATTAAATCCTTTTTTGGAATCATTAAAAAAGTGATGACATCATTTAAAGAGTATATCTATGCTTCTATCACTTTCTTTTGTGGTAAAACTTTACCAAATTTGTGTGATAGACGCTGCAACTTTATCTAAAGAAAACCGAAAAAAGTGGGATTTGCGGATCGTCATATTTCTTTTAGTTATTATGTTTTGAAAAAAAGAAAGTGATAGATATACTCTTTATTTATAATATAACGCAAAAACTATTAAAAGCGGTTTAACTTTCGCGAAGAAAAAACGGAAGTATGGTACCCATACTTTTGTATGGAGCATAATTTGGTATCGTACCGTCTTAAAAGTTCGCTAAAATAGGTTCGCGAAAATTGTCAAAACTTGTTATTCATAATAGTCTTTTTACGCTAAAACGTTAATTATCTCTCCGATAAAATCTCCGTTTAAACCTCCGATAAGTCATTATGAATAAGACCGAATATGTTTTATACATTTTACGGAGAAGTTTAGATTATAAACTTCGTTATGGAGAAAAACGTATTTGACAAATGGACAATATTTAAGGGGATTATAATATTATTAAATGCTTTTATGACTGTACTAAGTGTTACCCGAGAATTTAGAAAATTTTCCCCGTTTTCGCAACATTTTTCACTGATGCTTGGCTCCTATTGGTAGCAGCGTGATGTTATATAGCTTATAGCTTTCCTCAATAAACGTACTATCGAACATTAAAAAGTTTTACAATCAGACTAATGGTTCCTGAGATTAGTGTGTTACAGCATTCTAACAAACAAACGCTTTATAATCTTCTAATATAATATGTCATAGGAGACTTGATTAAAATGGTTTACTTATGGATTTTTAGTTTTAACTTGGGTTCCAGGATTGTGAAGTGGGTCCTCAAATGGTGTCAATGGTGAGTAATTCCTTTATCTGATGCGTTCGAATGGTGACCCGTTGAATATTCATAAAAGGCGCCTTCCAAACCAGTTACACGTGTCGTAAGCCACGGATCGATCTCATCGTAGTTAATAGAATGTTGTAGTTAACGTAGTTAGTTTGACCAGTATTACAGGGGCTTTAGATAGATGACTGCTCTGACTGTAATTACAGGTGATGTCTACGGTGGTTTTCTCCGATATATAAAATTCTCGTGTCACAATGTTCGTTCCCATACTCCTCCGAAACGACTTGACCGATTCTTATGAAATTTTATAGTATGCATATTCGGTAAGTCTGAGAATCGGCTACTATCTATTTTTTATACCCATAAGTGATAAGAGTGGTCTATCCCTGACATTTGTATGACAAAACAACGTTTGCCGGGTCAGCTAGTATCAGTATAAATATGCTACAAGGAAAATCTCATTGATTATCTGTTCGTGGTATGATATTTAATCTACTTTCATTGATTCGTAATCGTTATTGAAGACTACACAAAATAATAATTTGTTCAGACGCAACAAAAACTGAAGTCTGTGCAAAATATTAAATAATTATGACATAATTTATCATAAAATATAAGTACGTTTAAAAAACCCCTTCACAATATTATTTTTTATTTACTCACAGAATTCGCAAAATTCATTACAAAAAATCCAGTCAAGCGCACACTTATAGTACGAAATTAGTACGTTTTGGATGAGGAAATCTTATACGGATACTTCTTCCTAAGCGGATCGACACCAGTGGTACCAATCCTAAGTGTCCGTGTGGTGACGGAACAAGCCCCTTTTCCTTCCCAGGGTGCTGTAAAAACCAGCTAAGGAATATTGTACACAGATATCCTCTATGAGAGACGTAAAACTTGAAAATAAGCGCCCATTTTTTTTGTTTGACTCGGGGGAAATTCCCGACCCCACACCCCACTGTTCGGGGATAACAGAAAGTTAGTGTGGGGCCCTCACCCACTAAAACCTCCACCGTGTGCCTATCTAAGCTGGGGAATGGGCACTGGTACTGCGGTGATTCCGCCATCAGTTGCCCACCCAGCGACTGCTCCGAGAGCATCCTCTCACGGGTGACATCCGGCCACACCGGGACGTTACCTCTACGCGGTGGGCTCTATGGCGGGTAGTCAAACAAACGTGAAAAAAAAAAAAAGCCCTGTGCCAACATGCTTGGTCAGCACAGCACAGTAGAGCATAATCTCTCCCACGTGACATTTTTACACATTTTTAGGACTTACAATTGACAAAAACTTGAATTGGAAAAGTCATATAGACATAACAAGCAAAAAAATATCTAGCCATGCCTATGCCTTATACAGATTATCACACGTAGTTAATAGTAATGCATTACTTATTGCTTACCATAGATTAGTTGAATCCATACTCAGATATGGAGTGATATTTTGGGGCAATTCTACTAATAAAATTGTTATATTTAGAGCACAAAAAAGGTGTATTAGGAGCATGTTTGCGTTAAAGGTAACGGACAGTTGTGTGCCCTTTTTTAAACGACATAACATTCTAACCCTACCATGTCTTTATATTATGGAGGTTATTATGTTTGTACAAAAGAACCCCAGTATGTTTCCATTGTTGGCTGATGTGGCATCTAGAAACAGACGAGACGCCACTAGACTATGCTTGCATAATTCTCGCACCACTCTTATGAATAAAAGCGTATTCTGCATGGCTCCTCTATTATTTAACAGGCTTCCTAAAAACTGGAGAGACCTTGAAACAAAGATATTGAAAACAAGGCTAAAATCATTTTTACTTGGGAAAGCATACTACAGTATCACCGAATTCCTCTCAGATCCCGAATTGAAGTAATTTGAAATTTAATTTGATTGACATTTAATTTGGTTGACATTTATTTTAATCTTTAAGACATCATAGTTTTATCACGCTTATTTTATAATCTTTGACATCTTAATTGATTCTTATGTAATAATTAATTCTATATATAACTAGCTGTCCCGGCAAACTTTGTTTTGCCATACCAAAAAAAAATGCTTTGAAATATAGATGTTGGCCGATTCTCAGACCTACTGAATATGCATGTAAAATTTAATAAAAATCGGTCAAGCCGTTTCGGAGGAGTACGGTAACTAACACTGTAACACGTGAATTATATATATTAGATTGTTAAATTACGATTTTGTTTTTCCTAATCTCATTTAAAAATTGCATAATTATAATTTTAATTAACCGACATTTGCACGTCATGTGAATGGCAAAACATGTTTGAACTTGAAATAGTGTAACACCTTGCATGCATTCTATTGTTTACATATTTTATTGTTTGTATGTATACACGTGTTTTAGCAAATAAATATATCTACCTATCTACAGTTGAGGAGGCCCGTGAGCTGGAAACAGAGAGAGGTACTTACAAGTAGAGCTAAATTAGGTACTGTGAGTGTGACATTTTCAGGATCATCCACTGACATTTCTCTTATTAGTTCTAGCTTTAACTTGGGAACCATACGTAGTAGATTATTTTCTGTGTCTATGTGCATGTACTCATTCGTTCGTACTTCTCTGAAAAAGAAAAACAAGAATTTAATATTAATTAAAATCCTATTTATCCTCCTCGTTCCTTTTCGTATTACCGGGCCATGGTATAGTATCTTGAGCCTGACTATGAGATGTTACCCCATTACTCGGGGTGAGACTCAGAGGGGGAGGGGGTTTTATACCTACGTATAACCCTAAGTTATAATAAAATATCTTAACAGAAATTATGCAGTTGATGGTATCAGCATAAATGAAAACAACTATGGCCTATTTTGATTAATTGGTTATTTCGTTGTGCACATTTTTAATGATAAGTCTATAATAAATAAATAAATAATCATGGACATTTCACACAGCGTCTTCTGGTCCCAAGCTAAGCTTATATGCTTGTGTTATGGGTACCAGAATACAGATATAATACATAAACTACTTTTCTTTTGTAAATATATACTTATAATACATAATAAACACCCAGACGCAGTACAAACATTTATATAACAACTAGCTGTCCCGGCAAACGTTGTTTTGCCATATGAAAAAAAAAAGGTTTGAAAATAGATGTTGGCCGATTCTCAGACCTACTGAATATGCATGTAAAATTTCATAAAAATCGGTCTAGCCGTTTCGGAGAAGTACGGTAAATAACACTGTGACACATGAATTTTATATATTAGATTAAAAACATCACACAAATGATGGTCCTGACCGGGAATCGGCAGTCCGTTATATGAACCACCCCACCACGAGGCCGGTCATAATGATACAGATTTTCTAATAAAGAAGTTCTGTTAACATTTTCGAATTTTGCTATTGTTATTTTTAGTTAAGTTCAGTTGTGCGCGTAGAATCGGTACCAGTGTTAATAATGTTTTTTATATGAGTAGCAACTCTACACGATTTTAAAGAGGAAGTTTAATACAATACAATACATTCTGTAATCAAATATCTGCCAAATAAGCCATTTTTTTCTGTCAAGCTTTGAATACATGTGTTATTTTAAGTCACATCCGGTTTCACCGGAAGCTCATCTTTGCATAATCATTTGGAGGTCTTGCAAATTAGTTAGGCGTAAAAAATATATCACAATTTTCTTAGAAACTTTATAAATAAAATCAATAAGGAAGTGTTTGTTTGTTAAGTTTGTGTATACATCAAATAAATGGACAAAAAATATTGTTTATGGAACGGAAATTTTTGATAAATTTGTAGACAATAGGTATGTCATGTCATTCTCAAATTTACAGCTAAAATGACGTCATTAGATGTTTTGTGTTAATTTTAAGATATTTTACATAATTAACTTATTTTATAACTCTTGCCGGAGAAAAGAGAGATAAATATACTAATTTTACGTGCACATGTAATGGTTTTTTTTTCAAATATTCATGGACATTTCACACAACGTCCAGAATACGGATATACTACATATTATACTACTTTTCTATGGTAAATACATACTTATAACACATAGAAACACCCAGACGCAGTACAAAGATTTGTATGACAATTAGATATTATCACACAAATGATTGTCCCGAGCGGGAATCGAACCCGCGACCTCATGATTGGCAGTCCGTTACATGAACCACTTCACCACGAGGCCCGTCAAAATAAACTTAACTAAACTAAAAAATGAAAGCAACTATGGTGTATCTAAATTGATTGGATATTTTGTTGTGTACATTAATATTAACCGTCGGGCATGTATGACCAGATGTATGAGTGTGGATGAAGCCAAGGAAGTATGTTTGGATCGTAGCAGATGGCGCTCTATAGTCTCTGCCTACCCCCATGGGAAAAAGGCGGGATGTTATGATGATGATGATGACATTTATATTAATTAATTTCTTTAGTCTATAATACACTAGTCTTTATTATGACTATATTTTAATTGATGTAAATGTATACAACAAATTACCTAAGTAATCAAAATAAACCATAGTTATATTCATTTTGGTTTAAGTTTTTGACGCATCAGAATTATCCTCATTTTGTAATTATATTAATATTTGGTTACAGTTAGTTAATTTTCGCACAGACGACTTTTTTAACATCTTTGTAACTACAAATTATTGTTTCTATTGTATTGTATGTAATTTTATATACAAATAAACAGTACCGACAAATTTAAATGCAATTAGAGTAGCAATAAAACTTTATTGCAGGTTTTTCTAAGAGTAATCTCCGCTACTTTAATCCTGCGTCATAGAGACAAGAAATTTGCGTTGTTTTAATACATGTGTATGTATTTTTTAAAATAATATAAAGTTGTTAAAGGTGTGAATTGACAGCAATTTGCAAAAGACTATTTTTTATTAGATTTTAAAAACTTTTTGTCAATACAATTATTTATGATTTTAAAACGACTGAATCTTTTATATGTAAATATAAATGAACTAGCGGCCCGGTACGTGCTTCACTACGTATAAGGATAGTAATTAAAAAATGATTATTAAGTTCATTTAATCTAACAAAAATATTTTAAAATGCTATTTGAATTAGATTTTTTACCAAAATTAGCCAAATCGGTAAAGGCGTTGTTGAGTTATAAACTTATAACATTACAATGAAAAGTGGAATTGATTTTTATTATATAGATAGAAGATGTTGATTTAGCACTTTTTTTTAAATTTTCTCTATTTACAAACCATCCCTGGACTTTCACGAATATTTCAAGACCAACATTAGCCAAATCGGTAAAGGCGTTGTTAAGTTATAACATTACAACGAAAAGTGGCATTGATTTTTATATATAGATAATCAAGAAAATTATTATTTCTTGATTAGGATTATTCAATTTTGATACACATACAGAAGTTAATGAGTATCTAAATTTGGAAGCTAAAATTAGCATCTTTAAATAAGGTGTAAATAAATCAACTTGTCAAATTTTGTGAGGATAGTTGGTATCGAAAAATAAACACGCTAAAAATAAAATAAAAATTTTTTGAGCTATTTCATTTTTTCACGAAATAAAAGGATTTCATCGAATATTTTTATGCGTATCTTACCTACAAAATAATGTAGGTACTATGCCGTTCAGTCTCACTCGTCGGCAGTCGCTTGCGCCGACCGACCCCTCTATAGTACCTACCTACCTACATTGTCGCAGCTCGCAGCTGACGACAGCGAGTGTATTGTGGTACAGTGCGCATAACATTTACGCGTAATGTAAATCATTACAAATCTTCAAAACGGTAACGTTTTTCTTAACTTTTTCACCGCGATTATTCATATTCGAAACAACTCCTAAAAATATGACAAGTTAATTTTTTGACACCTTGTATTTCCGTATACAGTGACGGTCACTGACGCTTAACTAGTTATATAACAAAATCTCTTACACAGAATTGCAGGCACTATACCAGATAGAGCTATTGCGAATATTGTCCATACGGTAATCGGATATAAGGTGTTAAGGCGTCGGTGTCTTTGACTGTCATTATTCAGGTAGAGACTAGACTTATCATTCATAGCAATAGTAGTCGCGAAAAAAAACCAGATTTTTAGTGATTATATTTTAACCTCTTATGATTTTTGCTAAAGGACAATCAAAATGTGAAATTAGGAGAAAATGACAAAAGATGTTTTACATAATTTATTTATTTTTGCAGTGGACTCCCTATGCTTTACTTTTTTTTTCTACTTTGTCAAGTCCCGCTTATGATGATAATTTTTTCCGCAAAAAATGTTGTTTATTAATAAAAGATGTTTTTCTGATTATATTGTACTATAGTATATCTGACACATGAAAAGAAATGGAGTGATGACTTGTGAATTCCTACTACAGCAAAAATAAAAATTACTTACTGATAAACAAAAGGTCCGATTTCTTGTAATCTTATAGCTTTTTCTGCCCCACTGAGATATTCTGCCACATTTGTGTAATTGTATACCCAAACATCATTCAGCAGCCTGTATGTTGGTTTCTCCCACATTTTATACAAAAATGAACCTTCCTTCATACGCATAAACTGTGAACAAAACATACAGATTTAATTTAGTAACATTAGGTAATAACAACAGGGACGTTTTTTGTTACACAAATTGAGTTGAAAATTTCATCAAAATCTATTCAGTATTATATGCGTTTTTACGCATAAAAGACTAAAATGGAATGATTGATAGAATCCTTAATTTTGGCTTCAACGGTTCAAAAACGTTGATTTTGACGTCAAAGACCAGAATGGCGATAAAAGAGAAGGTTTTTGAAGATTTAGAATTACCAGTTATTTTTAAATGAAACCTTCTTCTTCCTATAATTCGTCTTCCTATAATTTTTTGGAAATGTGTGACAGAAAATATAAAATTAAATTGGTCAAGTGCGAGTCGGACTCGCGCACGAAGGGTTCCGTAACATTATCTATGCAACATAAGGCAACGTTATTAGTATCGAGCAAGAAACGGTAAAAAAATCATGTTTGTTGTATGGGAGCCCCCCTTAAATATTTATTTTATTTTATTTTTAGTATTTGTTGTTATAGCGGCAATAGAAATACATCATCTGTGAAAATTTCAACTGTCTAGCTATCACCGTTCTTGAGATACAGCCTGGTGACAGACGGACGGACGGACGGACGGACGGACGGACGGACGGACAGCGAAGTCTCGGTAATAGGGTCCCGTTTTTACCCTTTGGGTACGGAACCCTAAAAAAACTAAAATATTTGAATCTTTTTTTATGTATTAATGGTGTAAAACAAAACGTGATAAAAATCAAATTTAAATAATGTTGTTGAACTTTAAATTAGCAATAAACAAAACGTTGTACAAACATCACGCCATTATTATGACACATTTGGGGGTATTAACGTATTTAGCACATTATATTAATATGATATGCGTCATTATATTTAAGACTAGCTATGTCTACGACTTCGTCCGCGTGGATCGATTTTTGTTCGATCGACCCAATCAATTTTTTGATTCTTTTTTTACCCGCTAGATGGTGTTGCAAGTAACCAAATTGAGAAAATTCGTATTATATAAATATCTCTTGATTGAGTGGACCGATTGCGATGAAACAAAGACTAAGTAATACCTTGAGTTGTGTACAATTTTTACGTATAACATTTATATTTAAAAGTGTTGTACATTTTACGTGATGCGTGCACAGACGAACATCTAAACAGACAAACAGACAAAAATTTAAAAAATGCTGGAAATCGGTTCTGTTGGTTGTCCTTAAACCATCTGACTGTTTTTTTTTTTTGTAAATTTTTTTTCTACAGATTTATTATATGTGTAGATAGACTAGCTGCAGCCTGCGACTTCGCATACATTGTATTTAGAAAATTTTCTCCATTTTTGCAACATTTTACACTAATACTTTACCCCTATTAATTGCAGCGTGATGTTATATAGACTTTCTCGATAAATAGACTATCCAACACACAAAGAATTTTTCAATTCAAAGCAGTAGTTCTTGAGATTAGCGCGTTCAAACAAACAAACTCTTCAGCTTATTAATATTAGCATATGTAGATATAAATAGATTTTTATTGTATTTGTAAACAGTAGTGGTATTCAGTAAGAAAAAGTGAAGTGAATTTTCGGTGAATCTTTATTACATGGACATTATATAACAGGCTGGATAGCCCGTTCATGGAGCACACAATTTTTGGTTTAAGTTCATGCAAATTATACTAACATAGCATATAAGTACAATGTAACTAACAATATGGATGTAAAATCTGCAATAAAGAATAAATAAATAAATAAATTACGTGACAGCGCTCCTCCAATAAAAATAGAGGAGCGCTGTCACGTGATCAAGATTCACCGAAAATTCACTTCACTTTTTCTTACTGAATACCACTCCTGAATATAATTATTTATAGCATACGCTGATGTGAAGAATTAGCAAGATATATATTTGAATTGTATAATAAAACATATTGCCATGTTGTTGCTACCACATTTCCTTTAGAAAACATGTTAGTATGTATCATCCACCCTAATATTGATTTTCATAACTCTATATTCAAAACGAACTTATAAACTTTCGGTTAAGTTAATAAAAAAATACTTCTTGTCATAATATCCCATTGTGAAACACAGGCCTCCTCCACTTTAAGAGGGATAATGATGTACTATGCCGCGCTGATCAGGCGTGTTAGCAAATGGTATTTTTTCGAGTTTTCCGTCTGGTAACATATCAATATGTAAACGTAAACGTAAACTGTAAACATATCCATGTTATCTATACACAATATCCCTTAGCTGACTTTTACAACACTCTCTGGGAAGGTAAAGGGGTGGTGGCACTTGCATTTTTAATCAATCAGTACACGGACTTAGGCTTAATTAAACTACTTTAGTTATGACGATGTGTGATGACGGATTAAGAATACAAGTGCCACCACCCCATCTCCTAAGGGAAAAGTCAACTAAGGGATATTGCACACAGATATTAATACGTAAAAATCTAAAAAATCCCTGTGCCAACACGCCTGGTCAGCGCGGCACACTAGTAGACCATAATCCTTCCCGAAGTGCAGGAGGCCCGTGCCCAACAGTGGGACGTAAATGGGAGAGTAGAGAGAGAGTTATGGTGATAGGTTGGTGACTTTTGTAGGCTTATCTTTAACCATACAGATCTCTGAAAAGTACGTAATTTATATTTATTCCGACACGTGTATTTTTTTGCCCAAATCTCTCAAATGTTTTTATATACGAGTTAAACAGGATTTTTTGTACTATCCTGTCACATTTCACCTTTGTCAGTATGTATGATAATTAATAATCTGTCAAATAAGTACATAAGAAACGTATTATATAATATATAGACATTTACTATTAGGGATTGGGTTTTCATAAAAACAGGTTTAAATGACGTATGTCTCAATAGTTTTTGTTAATTAATTATAATAATATTAAATATAATTTTATAAATTAAATGTAGTAAAAAGTTGTCTTATAGACATGATTGGCAGCTACTTAAAGACAAAAAAAATAGATAAGAAAAATAAAAAAATTGCATATTCATAATGCAAGCTGTTTTAGTTATTAAAATATCTTTAAATATTTCTATAAATTTTCTTATCCGCTTGAGCTAGAAACAAAACCTCTTTAGATATTGATTACGAAGCAAATTATCAATGATAAAATTAATTTTCTGATATATAAATAAATTAATTGTATTTTTTGTTTAAAGCTATAATAACGATAGTCATGAGGACGGAAGATGCAACAAGAAACACCACAAATATTGGACTCTAGACAAAATTACATTCCAAAGTTTTCTGGAAGAGATCACAAACTGTGAAAGACAGTTGTCTTTAGAATTTATTCTACAATTTTTAATTTTATATTAATTAATTTTTAACTTAATTTTTTTTTTTCTAAAAAAATTTAAATTTAGTTCTAGTCTGAAATGGTACGTAGGAGCTGGTCAGGTCAGGTTTACAAAGAGCCGTTGACCGCAACAACTAAATACACCAGAAAACAACTCTTTGAACAAAGATCTGTAACTAACAGTGGATAAAGACAGACTGAAAGACAAGTTAACAATGTCTTTTTACATTCTGCGAAAGGGAGGTAGCGTAATCTATACTAAGACTAACTGTCCCGGCAAATGTTGTTTTGCCATACTAAAAAAAAAAAAAGTTTTGAAAAATAGATGTTGGCCGATTCTCAGACCTACTGAATATGTATGTAATATTTGAGAAGAATCGGTCAAGCCGTTTCGGAGGAGTACGGTAACTAACACTGTGACACGTAAATTTTATATATTAGAAGACTAGCTGTCCCGGCAAACTTTGTTTTGCCATACCAAAAAAAAAATGGTTTGAAAAATAGATGTTGGCCGATTCTCAGACCTAATGAATATGAATGAATGAATGAATGAATACTCTTTATTGTACGCCAAAATAAAATTACAAACTTAAATATATAAACTTAGATATATAAACAATGTTTAGGCAAGGTACAATAGGCGGTCTTATCACAAGTTGTGATCTCTTACAGACAATAATACAGAATACAGAATATGCATGTATAATTTAATAAAAATCGGTCAAGCCGTTTCGGAGGAGTACGGTAACTAACACTGTGACACGTGAATTTTATATATTAGAAGATTATAAAGCGGAAGAGTTTAGTTATTTGTTTGGACATGCTAATCTCAGGGATTACTGTTTCAAATTGTAAAATCATTTTTGTGTTGGATAGTACATTTATCGAGAAATACTATAGGCAATATAACATCACGCTGCGACCAATATGAGCGAAACATTTGTGAAAAAAAGTTGCAGGCAACAGCTATTAATCTATCATCATCATCATAACATCACGCCTTTTTAGGGAGAGACTATGAAGCGCCAATTATAGGATTATATCAATCTATATTAAAGGATGATTGTTTGTTTGTTCAAAATGTTATAGGCTCTCAAACTTCTGAACAGATTTGAAAAATCCTTTTATTATTCATTAGCTACGTTATAGTCGGTACACATAGGTTAAATATTAAATAAATAAATATTCATCGACATTTCACACAACGTCCTCTGGTCCCAAGCTAAGCTTATATGCTTGTGTTATGGATACCAGAATACGGATAAAATACATATACTACTTTTCTTATGTAAATACATACTTATAATACATAGAAACACCCAGACGCAGTACAAACATTTGTATGACAATTAGAAAAATCACACATATGATTGTCTCGAGCGGGAATCGAACCCGCGACCTCTTGATCGGCAGTCTGTTACCAGAACCACTACACCACGAGGCCCGTCATATATTATCATAATATTATTGTATATATATTATTTTAAAAATATATTATTTTATATTATTTTAAAAAAGAAGAGATCATTGCCTAAATGGGAAAAAATAACATAAAGTAGCAACTTTTATCAACGTAAGCCGTGTAAAACTTGGGGCGGAATTCTAGTAGCAGGTATATAAGATAAATACATAACAAAATGCAAAAAAAACATATCTTACTTACAAGATATTATTATATCTGTCACTCGAGTGACACGGAACTTAAATCCGACAAAAAAATCTTATTATTCAAGTGTCGGATAATGTTTTTGTGTTATCATACAGCAAAAGGTATTGACATTTGACCTCTTACTGGTAATACTATGGTTTAAAATAACCTTACAAACATTGATAAATTATCTTTCAATGTTTATTTCAAGATGGGCTCTGTAGAAAACAAAATCTGGTCAAGAATAAGGGCGAGTTTCATTTTAAAGGTTCCGTATAGGAAATCGGTTGGAACATTGCAGTCAAAGTCGTAAGGATATCGGTTAATCACTACATATTTTTACTTATTATAAACTAGCTATTGCCCGAAACTCCGTCCGCGTGGAATTTAGAAAATTTTTCCCGTTTTTGCAACATTTTTCACTACTGCTTCGCTTCTACTAGTCGTAGCGTGATGTTATATAGACTAAAGCCTTCCTCAATAAATGCCCTATCTAACACTGAAAGAATTATTCAAATCGACCCAGTAGTTTCTGAGGTTAGCGTGTTCAAACAAACAAACAAACTCTTCAGCTTTATAATATTGATGTATATTAAGGGCCTACATCAATATTATCGTCGACATGTACCTATTAACACAGCTAGTAGGTATAGAACGTAGAAAAATGCACGAAGCTATTTTGGTATCCTCTTAAGTTGAGTTCATATTAAAAAAATATAGATAACTAGCAGCTTCCCGCCACTTCGCCCGCGTGGAATTTTGAAATCAAACCTTAATAAATTATACAAAAAGTCATCTGTTTGAACCACTCTATCCATCGAAAAAATCGCATCAAAATCCGTTGTGTAGTTTTGAAGATATAAGCTCAGATAGACATACATACAAAAATAACGACTTTCATACTTAAGAGGATACCAAAATAGCTTCGTGCATTTTTCTACGTACGAAGTTTTCATTGTTTCTTTAGATTGAATGGCTAGAGCTCTAATTTTTAAGTATATGTTTTTTCAATATATAATCTAGGATCGCATAAACTCAGAAACGCGATTGAAAAAAGTTTTCTCGATAGAAAATCTTAGCGAAACAACCTCTCTAATTTTTTATTTTTTTCATTTGTCGGTCTATTATCGCGTATTAAGTAATGAAATAACTTTAAAAACATAAGTAACTATTATATATAGAAACACGTAAATCAGAATTAAAATATATTTAGTACCTAGATTTTGAGTAAACAAAAAAAATATCCCTAATTCTTTATTTTCTATACCTACTAGCTGTGTTAATAGGTACATGTCGACGATAATATTGATGTAGGCACTTAACTACAAATACACTTGCTTTAAACAGTTTTAATGTTTTACATAATTTAATTCATACATCTAATTAATTCGTGTAATAAAGTAATTTTAATTTAATTAAACCTTTTTTTTTTTTTTTTTTTTTTTTTTTTTTTTTTTTTTTTTTTTTTGTGCTTATTTGCGATCAGTCATTTAACTATAAGCAAATGTTTGGACGGCGTCTATGTCATGTAGAGTGCATCCCCCATTGAGGATATGCTACTCATTGCATTTCACTTATGTTGTGGGTCTAGAATGGTAAGTCTTTTCAGACGTGTCACGCTCTCAGTTTGCAGTAATTGGACAGCTAGATGGTTAGGATGATTTGCAAGCCGTTGCTTATAGCATTCATTTGCATTTCGTATTTCTTGTAATACTGTATCAACACCTAGATTGGCATGTATTTCCGCGTTCGTTACAAACCATGGTGCGTTCGATAGAGATCTGAGTATAATATTTTGCAGGCGTTGTAGTATGCTGATATTGGAAATACATGCACTTCCCCATAGTTGGATGCCATATAAGATACTTGGCTTCAGTATACTTTTGTAGATAAGCAGCTTATTATCTAGAGATAGTTTCGAGTTGCGGCCCATTAACCAGTATAAGTTTCTGTAGCGGATGTTCAGCTCATTTCTTTTACTTTTGATGTGGTTTTTCCAAGTCAGTCTTCTGTCTAGACGAATACCCAAATACTTAACAGTATCAGTATGATGTAGTGTATCGTCACCAAGGCAGACTGGTGAGCAGTTATCCCGTCTTAAAGTAAAAGTGATATGTACGGATTTGCTGGTACTCGCTCGTATCCGCCACTTTTTTAACCAGATGTTAATTTCATCAAGTCCTTTCTGTAGAATTGCTGACGCTTCATTGGGGTCCGTGTGTCTGGCAAGAATAGCTGTATCATCAGCATATGTTGCAACAGTCGTCCTCGGTACTTCCGGTAAATCTGCAGTGTATATAGTGTACAACACAGGCCCAAGGATGGATCCTTGAGGTACGCCTGCTTTGATCTCAAATAATGCCGATGTGAAGCTACCCTCTTTCACCTGGAATAGTCTGTTTGCAAGGTAAGAAGCCAGCAACAGATAATAGCTGTGGGCGACATGTAGTTTTATTTTTGCAAGCAATCCATTATGCCACACCTTGTCGAAGGCTTGCTTGATGTCAAGGAAAGCGGATGAACAGTACTCCCTTTTCTCAAAAGTGTCTCTTATGATGCCACAAACCCGATGAACCTGCTCTATTGTGGAGTGCTGTTGCCGGAAGCCAAACTGATGTCCAGGTATAGTATTGTTCTTGTGCAACATAGGCATAATTCTACTTAGGACAATCTTTTCGAACAATTTAGATAGTATGGGTAATAAACTGATTGGTCGGTAAGAAGTGACATCATCAGCAGGTTTTCCCAACTTATGGATCATTACTATCTGGGAGACTTTCCATGCCTGCGGGAAATATTGCACGCGCAAAACACCATTGAAAAGAACCACCAAGTAAGTCACAGCTCTTTTGGGTAGTTCCTTTAGGACTTCCTTGGTTATGAGATCGTAACCCGGCGCTTTCTTGTCCTTTAGGGACCTTATTGCTCTCCAGACTTCCCGAACTGTAGCTGGTCTCGGAGGCGGATCCAGCTGTAGATCTCTAAGTAAGATGCTTTCGACCTCCTTGTCGGAATTTGTGTCGCTTGCATCATTTGGAGTGAAAACTGAAGACAAATGTTCCGCAAATGCATTTGCTTTGTCCTGACGTGTTCTAGCCCATTTATTTGACTTTGTTCTTATAGCCGGTTTCGGTTCTTGCGGGCGATCAAGTGTTTTAGTGAATTTCCACAAAGAATAGTTGGTATGTTCCGTAGCTGTCAGTACTTCTAGTCTCGACTGCAAAGTATTTTCGTGGAGTAGTGATAGCGTCAATTTCAAATTTACGATGGCTTTGTTTAAATTTGCTTTATCTTTTGGATTCCTAGTCAGATGCCAAATTCTTCTAAGGCGTCGCTTTTCAAGTATTTGTTGCTTGATGTGCCGTGGTTGATCTACAACTAAATGCTTATGTTTAATTTCTGGAGTACATTTCCAGCAAGCTTCTTGTATTAAGCATGTTATATACTTAGTGGCCTCCTCGATATCCTGTGGTGATTTAAGTGAGACTCTCAAATCTATATTGCTCTCAATATATTCCCTGAATTGACGCCAATCCGTATGTTTATTATATAGTTTGCCATCCTTCTCGTATTCTATTAAAGTCGTACTTGCGGTTAGAATTACCGGCGTGTGATCAGAGGAACTATCGAGGCAAGACTCAGCCTTGAAATAGTGCCTGGACAGCCCACCCACAACAAAAAAGTCCAAGAGGTCGGGCACTTTCTTTGGGTCTGTAGGCCAATAACTTGGCTCCGAAGAAGAAATTGCGTGGAAGTGATTCTCGTCAATACAGCTTTTAAGTTGACGTCCTCTGGTTGTTGTTAGCCGTGATCCCCAGTGGCTGTGCTTGGCGTTCCAATCACCACCGGCAATAAATCTAGGTCCTAGGCTAGAAAAGAAGTTGTTAAACATGTTCTGGTCTATTTTATGCTTAGGTGGGCAGTATATAGCAGACACATTGAAAAATCCACATCTGTCCTCCACTGTGACAGTGGTAGCTTGTAGATAGTCAGTCTTAAATTCTGGCATCAAATGATGTTTCAAGGTCTTTCGAATAAGTATAGCTGTACCAGCATGACCTGTACCATCTGGGTGGTTTGTGAGGTAAGTATTAAAATTTTTGAATTTAATATTACTGGAGCTTGTGCAGTGCGTTTCAGATATTAAAACTATGTCTAATCTATGTTCATTGATGAGAAGTTGAACGTCATCCTTGTTGGGTGCCAGGCCATTTGTGTTCCATGTTGCAAGTTGTATGGTGCTCATTTTGTAAGTTTGCATAAGAGGGTTGTTATGAGACCCAACATGGTACTCATTTGTTGAAGGAGTTGGTCGAATTTTTGTGATTGTTTTATAAGCATTTTTTCTATCGTGTCACTAGAAATATGACCCTGTTGTTTAGGAGTTGTAGCTTCTTTTTGAGTTTTGTTAGATTTCAGTATCTCGGAATAAGAAGGACTAATGATATCTCTTTCCTTGTTTAGATGAGGGACTGGTACTGCTATGTTAGCTTTCAGTTTTGTCTTTTGGCTAGGTGATCTTGGTGTGGACCTAAATGTCTTACGCTTTAAAATTTCCTGGTAGACTTCGCAGCCCTTATAATTTGCTGGATGTGGGCCCTGGCACAATGCACACATTGCAGGAGTGTTTCTGTCAGTTTTACTGCACTCAGACGTTTTATGAGACTGGCCGCATTTCACACAACGGTATGGTCTCATACAATAATTTTTTGTGTGTCCGTATTGTTGGCATCGCTGACATTGAGCAATAGACTGTCTCTTTCTGGGATCTTCAATTATTACAGCTTGGTGGTATATGTATCTAATTTCCTTTGCAGCTTTGTTGTTTGGCCCAGGCATCAGGTTCACGAAGAAGGTAGAGGTTGGCTTTTTGTCAGGACCATATTTGGAATTTATGATTTCTCCAACAACTACATTTCCACTTTGTTCGATTTCTTCTTTTATTGCAGCAAACGGTGTGGTAGGGTGTAGATTTCGGATAACAAGTCTGCAGGAACGCTCTTCTTTCCGGTTGAAAGTATGACCTATGAGGCCTTGTTCTCGCACCAATTGTATTAATTTTTTGTAAGTTTCAATTGTTGTACTACTTACTCTAAGTTGGTTTTTATTAATTATTTTATATGTGAATTCATTTCGGTCAGCAGCAGTTCTGAGGAGCTCCGTCAGTTTATTGATGTCCTCAATACCATAGAGAAGTATTGGTGGCGGCTTGGGAGTTTTTATAGGTTTGGCTGAGTCATCCCTTTCAGTGAGGTCTATGGGCAACTGCTCATATCTGTTAAAAGTAGGTAATTTCGGTGGACTATCAGACAGTTTCTTTCGTTTAGCACTTCTAGTTATAGGTACTCTTTGCCAGTCTGGAGGGTTAGTAGTGTTAGTGACTTTATTGGGATCTTTTATTGGAATTTTAGTGACGGGAGGTGATGCAATTTCATTTGCCACATCACGTCCTTTACTCCCTACTGAAGCAGTTCTTGACCTTGGAACAAATAAAGCAGGATGGAATGCTTGTTGCACAAGTTTCTTTCTTCCAGAAGTATTTACTATTTCAGAAGCCTGGTTGCCTACTCCTGAGTAGTCTAATTAAACCTGGGTTTTTATCTTTACTCATTATTAAACAAAGTCGTTATTTTGGTATGTCAGTATGTCCCTATGTGAGCTTCGATCTTCAAAACTACGCAACGGATTTTGATGTAGTTTGTTCTAACCGATAGAAGTTTTTTTTTTGTATAATTTGTTAGAATTTAGTTTTTACATTCCACGCGTACGGCAACAGCTAGTCTATACTGATATTATAAGCTGAAGAGTTTGTATGTTTGAACGCGCCAATCTCAGGAACCACTGATCCTTCTTTTAAAATTCTTTTAATGTTGAATAGTGCATTTATCGAGGAATGCTTTAGGCTATATAACATCACGCTGCGACCAATAGGAGCGCAGCATTAGTGAAAAATGTTGCAAAAAAGGGGAAAATTTCTTAATTCGACGCGTACGATGTCGCGGGTTACAGCTTGTAGGAAATCAAATTATTATCACTAGACACGTTGTAATACAAGTTTTATTACAATAAAGTTGTTAACGTTTTTGTTTTTGAATAATTTTAACTACTGTATTAATCCTGTTTTAATACTGTTTTTAATAGTATAATTACTATCTATTATATAAAATTCTCGTATCACAATGTTCGTTCCCATACTCCTCCGAAACCGCTTGACCGATTCTTGTGAAATTTTATATGCATATTCACTAGGTCTGAGAATCGGCTACTGTCTATTTTTCATACCCCTAAGTGATAAGGATTGTCCACCCTTAAAATTCTTATGGCAAAAACAAGTTTGCCGGGTCAGCTTATAAGCAAATTTAGTCTTTGTTAATGAACCAAGAATTATCGAAGGTGTGACCAACGCATACGCGTCACACATATTTGCCACATAGTAACAGGATTGGACTCGTTTAAAATCAACAAAAACTTAAGCTGTTGTTATTAATGTTATGCTAACTTATTTTGGCAGCATTAAACAAAAACATAATTGGATTCGGTAATGTAATTGAGTTTTTGACACATTAATCGATAACTTAGATCTATTAATCAATAACAGGTCAGATTTTGGGATCGTGAAGGACATTGTCGTGAGAAAATTCTTGTAACCGTCCATCGAGTATGTCTAGCTTCTCCTTCTACGGTTAGGCACGGGTCTCCTCCGCCTTGGGAGATATTATGGTCTACTGCACGTATTATCTTTTTGTTTCTATTAGTGATTGTTATTATTTATTATGTTATTATTATTATATATTATTTATTTTGTTTTCATTATCTTATTATCTCATTTTATTTTGTTTTCATTTTCATTTTCTTTTTTTTCTTTTTCATATTTGCTTTTATTAACATTTTGTTACTTTTTCATGCGTTATTTTTTTTAAATCCTTTTTATGTGTATTGTTTAACTATTACATTTCTTTTCTTTCTTTCTTTAATGTGCCACACTGACCAGGTGTGTTGGCTTAGGGTTTTGATTCGAGGTTTCCGTCTCTCAGAGAGGATGTTACCTGTGTAAAATATTTTTAGATGGCTTTTAAAGCACTCGGGGAAGAGAAAGTGATAGTGACGCTTGTATTCTTAAATCCGTTACTGTTCTTATTACTAAGATTCCGCTGTCTGTCATAAGGCTCGATATGATAAATATAATATACTAATTATTTCCATTAATTTCCAGAACTATGTACCTACTTTTGGATTCGATTTACACCTGTCAGACCTCGACATAAAGAGAGTTCTACCGAGCTTGCTTCTAACCATCTTATTAAGTTATTAAATCTTTATACCCGACTATAATAAATTTAATAGGTCATATGAAACGTTTTATTCATAGCATTATGCCACATCACGTGTATCAAGGTTTTCTAAGCTTGACTTCCTAACCTCTGCCATCTAATCTCTATTGTCTAAGAAAATGACTGAGATAATTTCATTGCTCATAGTTATACCTAAGCTTAATTATTTGAATAATTATAAATTACAACTCTGTGTTTACTTCCATTTATAAAGGGTCAGTAAAGACAATTATTCTAATAACTGGTGTACCAAGAATAATACCTACAATTACCATTTAAAGGGTTCCTTACTAAAAGGTGTAACTGGACTCTATTGAGACCTCGCTGTCAGGCTATATCTCTGAAACGGTGATAGCTAGAAAGCTGAAATTTTCACAGTTTGTGTAAATCAGTTGATACTATAACAACAATTACTCATCATTCCGCTATTTGGGGTCGGGAATATGACAAATATCCTAATCCTAATCCTAACTAATTTATAAATGTGATAAAGCTAAAGAGCTGATGACACTTCACAAATTTTGACAAGCTTAAGTGTTAATGTGAGGAACGAAACTATAGCGCGATTTAAAACATTGGAAACAGCGCCATCTATCAAGTGGTATAGTAAACTTCTGTTTGTTAAGGTTTGATTTCTAAATTTCCCGCGTACGAAGGCAACAACAAGTATTGTGATAACAGTACCCTTGGTGTGCGATTCCAACTTGTACTTGACCAAAATTTTACTGTAGGTTGTATTAACTATTTTACAATAATTATACCGTGTAAACATGGTTTTGTCAGGTAATTTGAAATAAATAATAAACAACTTGACTTTGAGAAAAAAATATTTGTATGACAATTATAAATATTTCACATAGAGTAATGATCAAAAATTTCAAAAAATTATTCTAGAATCAAGCGTTTTTTAGGTTTTTGAACTAAGCAAATTATTTTTTACTAAAAAGTGTATGAATTTTGCAGATCAGCTAATAGATAACAATATACGTTTCTCACAGTCATCGTTAAACCAAAAAGTGCGTTATTAATGTTTTTTATTCAGAATTCTTTCATTGACATGATAAATAATGATAGATTATAAAAATTGATACATTGTTTTTGTGCTGTTAGTAAATTAACTAAATTGACGTCATAAATATTTGATTTTTGCCTACGCACGATATTGTAATTGAGAACGGTACAAAGTGTCAGTTATATCGATGACAGCGCTGTGCTGTGGTCAAAATATGAACTAATATTTACAGTACTATTAAAATGTACTACGCAGATATTCCAAATAGTATAGTGTATTGGCGTTCAATATTGAAGACAAACTTTAGCCTGGCTAACCCGTACTTTATAGAATAATGCCGTTTTATATGACGTATGTAGCCTGTATCATAGACACACTCTCTCTCTCTCCAGCCCATTTACGTCCCGCTGCTGGGCACTGGCCTCCTCCACTTTAGGAGGGATTATGGTCTACTGTGCCGCGCTGACCACGCGCATTGGCACAGGGTTTATTTTCGAGTTTTCCATCTCTCGCAGAGGATGTTATCTATGTGCAATTGTGCAAGATCCCTTAGCTGACTTTTACAGCACCCTTGGGAGGAGATGGGGTGGTGACACTTGTATTCTTAATCCGTCACCACACGGAGACACACATAGATACATATTTCACGCACACATAGATGAGACTGAGTGATAGACTAATCATTTAGTCAATCTGTGATCTACTCCGATAAATGTTTGCGACGAACGTGGTAGGGCAACCAAAAAGTATAGAGGACAACGCTAGTGTTTGACCGCCGTTTACTAAACTTAATATTTTTTAAATTATTTTTTCACATCGTCTTCATTATGTGGGCAAAAATTCAGATCAATCCGACTACTGCAAATGTGTATAAATTACTTTTCAAAGATTTCGTTAGATAATACACCTATACACATACATAGATTCGTTCGAAACTAATAAAAAAATAAGCCTTATGGTGAGTTAGGAACCAAAGGGTAATCTGGTATTATTAATTTTATTTTATTTTATTCTATTCAGCGTGCCCGTAGCCCGAACAAATTTAATTAAGTACTCGCCCCTCTCGCGTGCGATACAATTAGTTAATTTAATTTCTTCGCAATTAGATATTTATCAATGTAGCATGCCGAAATTCACAGAAATCGCGCAAAGGTGCATTATAAATGATTTTATTATATAAATTTATTACTTACAATATTGTATTGGGATCTCCTGTAAAGATATTGTTAATGTTTTATAATAAATAAATAAATAAATAAATATTCAGGTAAATCATTTTATTTACGTTTTGTCCCTTTTTCTCAATTTTAAATAATTATTAATAGTTAGATACCAAGATAAGGAAATATAATACCTATCATAAAACATCATAAAATATGACGTTCGCTAATAGCATTTGACTTATTATAATATTATGGCATGCTCAATGGAACACCGACGCATTTTAGCATATAAATTATTACTCTGAAACACGTGTTTGTACAGTTAAATAAAAAACAGATCACGTTCTGAAGCTCATTTTGAATTTGTTTAAAAAAATAGCAAACATTTTTTGTCTTTGTTATTTAGGTAATTTGAAATATATTAAAGGTTTCTTATGATGTGCCCTGATGGCTGAGCTTTTGTTGATTTGTTTAAAGGTTCCGTACCAAGAGATAAAACGGAACCGAATTACCGAGACTTGCTGTCTATCTCTCCGTTCGTCCGTCTGTCGGTCGGTTTCTCTGGAACGTTGATAGTTAGAGAGCTGAATATTTCACAGTTTATGCTATAAAACAAATAATTTATAATTTTCCGACCCTTATCTCTTTTTTGGTGTCGGGAATGTGACGAATATATTATGGAAGAAGGAGGAAGGCTAAATAACATCACGCTGCGACCAAAAGGAGCGAAGCATTGGTAATAAATAAATAAATAAATATTCACGGACATTTAACACAACGTCCTTTAGCCCCAAGCTAAGCATATATTATGCTTATGTTATGGGTACCACAATACGGATAGAATACATATACTACTTTTCTTTTGTAAATACATACTTATAATACCTACATAGAAACACCCAAACGTAGTACAAACATTTGTATGTTAATGTAATATAATTTAACTTTATGCTTTCAGCTTTTTCTCGACTTCTTGTGTCGGTTTTTCATAAATACCCCATCCCGTTTCCTACGGCAAAAGAGATATCTATGTCCCCACTACCTCATTTCTACTCTCTATTCCCCTACCTCTCCCTCTACCTCTTCTTCTGCCACTTACAGTGTTTGTGTTGTGTGTGTTTCTATGGCTTGTGTTAGTGTGTTGTGCTTCTTGTGTGTGTAGCTGGTTGTGTGTTGTGTCAAGTGTCCGTCCTATTCGTCCCCGTCCTCTTCCTCTGCCTCGTCCTCGACCTCTCATTGAGTGCGTGTTTTCTGTGTGTGTATGATTTAATTGAGTATAATATAATATAAAATAATATAATATAATAAATGTTCCAAAAAACGGGGAAAATTCTCTGAATTCCACGCGTACGAAGTTGCGCGAAACAGCTTTTATATATTTAATGCACCGTGATTCATTCTAAGCTATGAAATAATAGTTTCAGTGTTAAATGGTGAAATAACAAGTTTTTGAATAAGTTAAACTATTACATGTTAATTAAAGATGACCAATTATTTCTTATTGGCTAATTTAAATTGAATTGGTAATGTTTATAGTTTTACAGTAATTGATCTATCGTTTACATACTATATATTTTGTAATATCTCACGCTATAATCTTTCATCAGTAGACTACAATTTAAATGCATAAAAGCATACAAATTGGTTTATGCCGACAATCAAATGCCAAAGATGTTGTATCCACAGGTTGTATCTAATAAATTATCGAATTAATTGTTTGAGCGCGCTAATCTCAAGAACCAATGGTTCGATTTGAAACATTCTTACAGTTTTAAATAGTACATTTATCGAAGAAGGCTAGCTATATAACATCACGCTGCAACTAATAGAAGCTTAAAAAAAGGTTTTAAAAACGGTGAAAATTATATACATATTTGAGGGTTTCGGAACGGATTAAGAACACAAGTATCAACAACCCTGTAGAAGTAATCAAGTATCAGAGTGCTGTAGAAGCCAGCTAAGTGATAATGCACACAGATAACATACTCCGTGAGAGATGGAAAACTCGTAAATAAACCCTGTGCCTACACGCTTGGTCCGTAGACTACAATCTCTCTCGAAGTAGAGGAAGCCCGTATCCAACAGTGACGATAGGCTGGAGAGAGACAAGGCTAGTACATAATATATCATCAACAGCAGGCGTATTATGAGCTTTCAAAATATCATGCAAGTTCCAGGCGATTCTGTTGACGGCGGCAAACGGCCTGACTTTTATTTCGTATTATAACATACATAAAACTAGCCGACTTTTGAATGGATTAAGTGTCTATGGCCGTGTAAAGCTTTTTGATAGAGTCGTTCAGAAACTTAATTCTTGTGTTTATCGGCTAGTTACGGTTATATTTTACAATTTTTTTTGTATTCTATATACTACTAAATATAATATATTTGCTAAACACAAGTTACTTAGACCATTATATAAAAGAAAAGAACGGTAATACTATTATCTATTTTTATATTTAGATTTTTTTATTTTATATAATTCATCTATGTTTTGGGATTTAGTTTTGGAACGACAAACGTCACTTGAACTGTCAGCTGATATAGCGGGAAGATAGGCTTAGTTTTTCATTATCCTAGAACGGGCATTTAAGTTTTTTTTTTTATATTTTATTTTGATGATTCGCATGAAAGTAACTTTAATACACATGGCGATATTATTGTAATGAATAATTATTTCAATAATGTATTAATATTATTATTTATATTTAACTTATTTCGCATTCGACTAGTGTTTTGTTCATCATCGTCGCTCTCCAAAAGTTCAAACACCTGCAATTCATCACGTTAATATGTAGCTAATAGTTACTTTTAATTCTAAATAAACCGAAACAATTTATTATACGTAACAATGTAGCATTTTCTATTGAATGGATTTACTTGTCACTTCTAGATAGTTAAAACGATCAACTATATGTCAAATTTGCGCTCGTAATACGCTTAACGCCAGCCAGTGAAACAAAAGTCGGGCCGATATCAGCCTGAAGTCACGTGACCACTGACACACTAGCAATAGTAACTCATAATACGAATTTGCCAGGCAGTTCCTTTCACAGCGTAAACGGCCTGGGAATAAGAGCTCATAATACGGCCGCAGGTATTTAAAAAATATGGTTGTAGAATAATATTTTTGGTTGTAGAATAATATTTTGACGGGCTTCGTGGTGGAGTGGTTTATGCAATGGACTGCCGATCACGAGGTCGCGGGTTCGATTCCCGGTTGGGACAATCATTTGTGTGATATCCATAATTGTCATACAAATGTTTGTTCTGCGTCTGGGTGTTTACTATGTATTATAAGTATGTATTTACAAAAGAAAAGTAGTATATGTAGTCTATCCGTATCTGGTTCCCATAATACAAGCATAGAAATATAGCTTACTTTGGGACCAGAGGACGTTGTGTGTAATGTCCTGAATATTTATATACTTATACACGTCTAGTATTAAGTCTGTTTTTATATCAAAATGTATCCAAATGCAAAATGACATGTACATTGTACATACTCTTCGAAATTATTGCGTTTTATTTTTTATCTCCGTATTACTTAATCACATTAAGCAGATCTTGTCATGGCATAATACATAAACGGTTAAAATATTAAAAAAATCTTATTAAGGGTTACACCAGTGACTGAACTTTGAACTGATGGAGACCAATGAACGTTTCGTAAGTTCAATGACCCTATAGTTTCATAATTTCAATTATAATTATGTAAATTTTTTAATGATTCGGCTTTATAACTTTACATGAAGACTTTTCTCACAGAGGAAGATATCTTAGCACTTTATTACTTAGCCGGCTTTTACAGCACTCTGGAAAGAATAATTAAATATTTTTTTTAAAGTTTAACTGTCTTCACGTGCTTTTGAAATTTGAGGGTTTCCCTCGATTTCTGAAGAGATAACCATCAGATCCTCACCTGGTGCCAATGGGACCATCAAATATCAAAGGTTGAACTTTTTTTATTAATAATGAATTATTATTTCACTAAACTATTATAGTTTCTAATCAAACTATGTCGTATACAGAAAGAAAAATAAATAAATATGTTTCTAGAACTGACATTTGTTATAGTTTCACAACAGAAAGTATAACAAATTAGATAATTAATTGAGAAATGGTGGGTTAAAGTTGACATATTTGATAACAGTACATATTATAGATGAATCATGTTATTAATATATAAAAATAACGATAAAATAATACCGGAAATATGTCACAAGTCATTAAACTTTAAATATAATGAATATCTTGTGAAAGTATTATGATATGTTTAAATTATTGAGTCATATTTACATTACAACTACTTACTACGAGTTTGGGGGCTCGATTTTCAGCTTACGTATTATTTTATTAGCTTTTCCATTATCATATGACGCGCGGTTTAAAAAAATATAGCTTTAGTTACTAAAGTAATTTATTGATTTTGCAATTGACATGCTATGCTATACTTAATAAACTAAATTATGGTGGAAAAAGTGAACGTAGAAATACGATATAAACTTAATCGAGTAACGATTGTGGTGGTAAATTTGAATGCTACAAGCACGACCGCAATAAACTCAGTTGGAAAGAGCTTCGGAATGGTATTCCGAGGTCGTGGGTTCAAGTCCCGCGTGCGGCAATCACTTTTTCTACCATAATTTAGTTTAAGTATAGCTTTAGCTACTCATCTTTACTTATTATAAAACAAAATCGTTATTCTTGTATGTATGTCCCAATGTGAGCTTATATCTTCAAAACTATAAATAAATAAATATTCATAGACATTTCACACAACGTCCTCTGGTCCCAAACTAAGCTTATATGCTTGTGTTATGGGTACCAGAATACGGATATACTACTTTTCTTTTGTAAATACATACTTATAATACATAGAAACACCCAGACGCAGTACAAACATTTGTATGAGAAATATAAACATCACACAAATGATTGTCCCGTGCGGGAATCGAACCCGAGACCTCGTGAATGGCAGTCCGTTACATCAACCACTCAACCAATAAGCCCGTCAAAAAAAACGGAAAAACTGAAACGGATTTTTACGCGTTTTTTTTTAAATGATAGAGTGGTTCAAGTGGATGACTTTTTAAATTATTTGGTAAGATTTAATTTCTAAATTGAACGCGTACGAAGTTGCGGCCAACAGCTAGTAGTTAAATAAGCATTGTAATGATAAAAATGCTATCCAAGTCCGTTCAGCAGTTTTCGAGTTTATTTTTTACAAATATATACATTTGCGTTTCCTTTTATGATTTTTATAAATAGATCTTTTGGTATGGTATTTATGCTTAAATTAAGATTCAATCAATGATGTTGTTTAATTTGCGTAAACTATTAAAATACCCCAGCCTATTTATTTCATTATGACATATCCTACTAAATATACTTACAAAAATTTGACAGTTATGAAACATGCGGGGTGAAGAGGGAGATTACGCATGCAGTAACGCCGTTCTACGCCGATTACGCATGCGCAGTAACGTGTTAAGTTATTTTCGTTACGGAATTTCTGGATTCGGTCTCCACGCTCAAGGCCCGCGATAGAAGCTATGCAATAGCTAAAATAATGTGTAAATTAATGACTTCAAAGGTTTTGAGAGTTCCGTGCGTCCAAGAAAACTAACCCCAAGTAAAATTATATACATATTATTTTGTTACATCCAATTAACTCCTAATTTAAGATGATTATTGCTATCCAAATATGGAATTTATGAGATGATGACGAATCTCACTGAGATGTTACTTACGTCTGTAATATGATCACTATATGGAAATGCTTTTCATAAGCACAGCTTCACTTATGTCATATTCGCGGAATACGTGGTTTTTTTTTGCTAATTTATTAGCAAAGTATATATTTGCATATATTGTCCGGCTTACGTAGAATAATATATCTACACTGATACTATAAAGCTGAACAGTTTGTTTGTTTGAACGCGATAATCTCGGGAACCAATGGTGTTACTATGTATTATAAGTATGTATTTACAAAAACAAAGTAGTATATGTATTCTATCCGTATTGGTACCCATAACACAAGCATAAGCTTAGCTTGGGACCAGAGGACGTTGTGTGAAATGTCCATGAATATTTATAAAAAAAAAATGGCCCGATTACAAAAATTCTTTCAGATTTGGATAGTACATTTATCGAGGAAGGCTATAGGTTATATACTTATACGCTGCGACTAATACGAGCGAAGCATCAGTGAAATATGTTGTAAAAACTGGGAATCTTTTTTAAAGTCGCGTGCAATTCTAGTAAGATTATAAGTTTGTCTTTTATTAATCATCTGCTTACTAGTCAAACACAAATTATACGGACGGCTAATTTTCATTTGATGTCAACAGATTACCTTGTTTACATTAATATTAGAATAAATATGACTAATGAAGGGAAAAACAAACTGTAGGTTTATCCCATATCCGTAACAACTGATCAGAGAAGACACCTCCCTCTCTCTCTTTCTCGCTCTGTCTCTAGCATATTAAGGTCCCACTGTTGGGCACGGACCTCCTCCGCTTTTGGGAGGGACAATCAACTACTGTGCAGCGCTGACCAGGCGTGATGACTCAGGGTTTAAAAGTACTAATATCGAGTTTTCCGTCTCTTACAGAGGATTTTATCTGTGTACAATATTCATTAGCTGGCTTTTATAACACCCCGGTAAGAAAGAGAAGAGGCAGAAGAAAGAGGAGAGGGAGAAAAGGGGTGGTGACACTTTTATTCTTAATCCTTCACCACACGGACAAAGGACAGAAGACACTTTACTTACGATAATTTTCAATAATCAATCTAGGATTACGGATACATTGCTATCCTCGTTTATCAGTAAGATAATTCTATCTTCTGTGTAAATTTCAATAGAAAATGGTGTCATCAGTAGCTTAATGATATGCTAGTAAATACCAAATATTAGATTAGTCTGAATTTGATAGCAGGAACCGAGAATAGATAAAACATTGAAATTTGTGGTCTACAATGCCGCGCTGAGCGGCGTGTCAGCATAGGGTTTATATTTGAGTTTTCCATATTCCACAGAGGAGCAGACGATGTTATCCGTGTACAATATCCCTTATATCCCTTAGCTGACTTTTACAGCACCCTCAGGAGGAAATGCTGTGCTGACAGGTGGTATTCTTAATCCAAATACGAATAACAAATTTCAAAAATTTTTATGACTGAAAAAAATGACACGTGAATTATACTTATTTCCTTTGCTAAGCATTATTAAAGTCACAACCTTGGTCCGAAATATTAAGATTAATACTAAATAATAAAAAAAAAATAACAGCTCACAAATCATGTAAGTAAGTGCGTCATAACAAAATTTAATCAAGTGGCAAACGAGTATTACACGGGCGAAGAAATACAATATACGTACTACCTGTTCCCCGGGGTTTCACTTCTACACTTTCAGGTATTTACAGTTAAAAAAAAATTGTTACTATCATTCTCGCCACTGGTTTTCTTTATTCACGATTTCCTGGATTGTGACTATAAAATTTGAAACAAAAATGCGCAAAATCAGGCTAGCCTTACCGAACTAGTCGAGTTATGTGGAGATTAATCAGCTGCAATTCGTTTCTTGAAATTCGACTGTATCTCTACTAATATTATGAAGCTGAAGAGTATGTTTGTTTGTTTGTTACGCGCTAATCACAGGAACAACTTTTCGAATTGAAAAAATATTTTTGTGTTGGATAGTCTATTTATCTAGGAAGGCTATGGGCTATATAAAATCACGCTGTGACCGATAGGAGCAAAGCATATGGAAAAAATTGTATAAACAGGGATAATTTACTAAATTCCACATTTTTCAAATAATTAAATTCAATGAAACAGTTTGAAAAACTATATGCCATGGCTTTTGAATTTTTCACGGGTGCTAAGACACAAGTCTTTAAAATGAAATTCAGTAGTGTAAAATTACATTATTCCCTGTAGCTCTCCACTGGCGAAAGTTCTATTAAAATCGGTCCAGTCAATTAAGAGATTACTTCCCTCAAGTAGATCGACAAATAAACATATTATATATTGCTTTTTATTCTAATAGTTTTGTTTTATTAAACAATGTTATTTAGCATTACAAACAGACATTTTTATTTTATTTATTTATATAGATAAGCTAATCATACTTTATGCAAAAAATATGTTAATTATATGCAAGAATTTTATTTTATGCTTTTGTATGCTACCGTGATTGATTGTCGATCAAGTTAAGGTCAATATCATTTTTTCAAAATATAAGATTTGTTATATCTACTGTTACGTTTGGGCAAAGAGTATTGAATTAATGTTTATTTGTTACTTACATAATTAGTGATGATCTGTATTGGATTGATCGCCACCAGAATTATTGATATAAGGATCAGGAGGATTCCATAGGACAGCTTTATCACAGAATCTGAAACAAAACACAAATTATTTAAATAGTTACTTTTAATGAAATATGCATTAAATATGCAATATACAATAAGCATAATATACAAAGCGGTTTTCGGCATTAAGAGGGGACTGCAGCAGTGGTATTCAGTAAGAAAAAGTGAAGTGAATTTTCGGTGAATCTTGATTACGTGACAGCGCTCCGCCAATAAAAATAGAGGAGCGCTGTCACGTGATCAAAATTCACCATAAATTCACTACCTTTTTCTTACTGAATACCACTGCTGTCCTAAAAAAATCCTCAATTAGTTCTGTTTGAAGTTGGTAACAAAAAGTAGCTAGATCATGCTTTAAACAGAATATTTTTTGTAGTGGCTTTCCGTTTTATATAGTAAAACAGTACCATAATACTGACACTTTTCATTGTCTGTCTATCTGTTATCAGCCTGTATCTCATGAGGGGCGATAGCTAAATGGTTAAAAAACACTCTATATTCTCTGCTTAACCCCTTGGGAAATGGCGTGAATGACGATATGATGGTAATCATATATGATGATGTTCTAAAAACCACAATATAATAAATAGTTAATGGTTCTTATACAACAAGTTTTCAATTTAGCTTGGCAATATAATTTTCAAATATCCTTATAAATTGTAGCCTATATGGTATTCTGTTGTATATGCTACATTAATGTAAAATTTCGTTAAAATTTATTCAGTATTTTTTGCGTGAAAGTGTAACAAACATCTATACTCACAAACTTTCACATTTATATTATTAGTAGGATGTACGAGTAAGATTTTTAAAAATATTATAATGATGATAATAATAATAATCTGTAAGACCCATCAAGCGTGAATTCAACTCGTACTTGGCCGTATTTTTTAAATAACGGTTTACTTGTCAGTTGACTATCGTTTATCGGCCATAAACATTACAAAGATGGCGTCATATTATATTATTAGCGTTAAATTGGTTACAATATTCTTATATTCACATAAATATTGTAACCTTTAAATTTTATGTTATGTATTTTTACGAAATACAACTTTTAAGGTTAATTAGTGATATAAGAGTATGTTCTTACCTAGATAGGTAGAATTGCAGTAAAGTTCAAATCAACAGAAATTGTAGTCCTGTAACAGGATCTTTCTGGATCTAGCAATTTTTATAGGAACAGGGACTTTAGTTGTATACAGTTGTACCTATCCAATAACAGAATTTCCCTGGATCTCGCAAAGTGATTAGTGCTCTATTACTTTCAATAAAGTTGATTGTTATTCCTTTGTTAATTTTTTTTTATTTCATTCATATTTTATGGACGTTTCACACAACGTCTTCTGGTCCCAAGCTAATCGTATATGCTTGTGTTATGGGTACCAGAATATGGATATACTACCTAAACTACTTTTCTTTTGTAAATACAAACTTAAAATACATAGTAAACACCCAGACGCAGTACAAACATTTATATGACTTAAATAAATATCACACAAATGATTGTCTCGAGCGGGAATCGAACGCGCAACCTCGTGAATTCTGTCCAGTCAGTCCGTTACATAAACCACTCGACCACGAGGCCATCTATTATTTGGCGATACCAACTATCCTAACAAAAACCAGCACCACTGTGCTAAATTGCCACCAGCTCTCATATTAGACCACAATGTGGGCCCATTCAGCAATTGGAACCTTATACCATATTGGCACCCGCCGTAGGGCAGTTCAGCAAATAACACACTTCTGCTTCTTCTCCAGCTCATTTACGTCCCACTGTTGGGCACGGGCCTCCTCCACTTTGGGAAGGATTATGGTCTACTGTGCCGCGCTGACCAGGCGTGTTGGCAAAGGGTTTATTTTCGAGTTTTCCGTCTCTCACAGAGGATGTTATCTGTGTGCATTATCCCTAAGCTGACTCTTACAGCACCCTGGGGAGGAGATGGGGTGGTGACACTTGTATTCTTAATCTGTCACCACACGGAGAACACAATATATAAATAAAAAAAACTACAAATATACTTACTTCGTTTATGTACGGTGAAGTTCTGTATTTTCTTAATAGATATACGTCCCTTACTTGGGACGTGTTGTAAAGTACCCACAACCATTGTTTACGTCTCTGAAACAAGAAAAGAAAACTTTACAGCCTGATCACCAGTTCAACGGCAATGGAATCTGGATGGTAAAGCGTACCAAATATTTAATAAATTAAATTACGGTGGAAAAAGTGATTACCGCAAGCGGGACTCGAACCCACGATCTCGAAATACCGTTCCGTAGCTCTGCCAACTGACCTTATTGCTTGCGGTAATCACTTTTTCCACCGTAATTTAATTTAATAAGTACCTAAAAGCATAGGATGTCAATTGCAAAATTAATAAATTACTTTCGTACCAAATATGTAAAGAAAGAAAGAAAGAAAGACGCAACGTCCTTTCGTCTCAATCTAAGCTTATATGCTTGTATTATGTATGGACAGAATATGGACAGAATATGTATGGACAGAAATAAATATACTACTTTTCTTTTGTTAATACATACTTGTGATACATAGAAATACCCGAACGCAGTACAAACATTTGTATGACAATTATAAACATCACACAAATGATTGTCGCGAGCGGGGATCGGACCCGCGACATCGTGAACGACAGTCCATGAACGAGACCCGTCTATGAAAACAACTATAGTGTATTCATTGAACTGTATTACTAGCGTACGTACGTACGTAGTACATATTAACTCAATGGGTGTATTTTGCTTAATCAGCTATTTTGTTGCGCACATTTGTATTAATTATAATATTTATGGTCTTATTCATAATGACTTATCGGAGGTTTAAACAATAACTAAAAGACTATTATGAATAACAATTTTTGTCAATTTTAGCGAACCGATTTTAGCGAACTTTTAAACCTCCGATAAGTCATTATGAATAAGACCATTAGTCTATAATACACAGTTTTGTTAACATTGCCAAATTGTGTTATCGACACCATCAAGTTTTATTTTTTAGTTAAGTTTAGTTAGCACGTAGGATTGGTACCATTGTCTAGTTCTCACATCTAATACAACACATAATCATTGAAGCTATTTTAGTTGTTATTATAGTATATTATAAAGCAATAAAGACAAAATAATGGTCGAATATTGTTTTTTGTATAACAGTTTATTTCAAGATGGATTGTCATCGAGGGGCTTAAGAGGGTACTGTACTCCTTATTTAGGCATTTGCCTTAGGTATTGCTATCCCTATTTCCAAGCGCCGCGCTGGAAGGGACAAATTTAGCTGAAGCAGATTTTACCTACAAATTCTTTGAAAAAAATACGTTCCATAGTCCCCGTTCTTCTTCGCGAAAGTTAAACCGATTTTAATTGTTTTTACACTATATTATAGATGAAGAGTATATCTATGCCTCTATCACTTTCTTTTTTTGGTAAAACCTTACCAAATATGTGTGATAGTCGCTGCAAATTTACATAAAGAAAACCGAAAAAAGCCGGATTTTCGGATGGTCATATTTCTTTTAGTTAATATGTTTTGAAAAAAGAAAGTAATACAAGCATAGATAATTATACTCTTCATCTATAATATAGCGTAAGAACAATTAAAATCGGTTTAACTTTCGCAAAGAAAAATAGGGAGTACGAAACCCATATTTTTGTATGGAGCATAATTTGGTATCGTGCCCTCTTAAGTAATCAAATTCTTACGTTAGTTGACTGAAATAAAACCGGATAAGTACGATTAGGACTCATGCACCAAGGGATCCGTACAGTGAATATCATAACATATTTATCATATTTCGACCTCAAATAACTGGATAAGGCCAGAAGTATGATGATGTTGATGTATATTAGTTGTTATAGCATCAACTGATATACATACTCTTAAACAGTGAAATTTCCATCGTTTAAAATAACGACGCAAATTAATCCAACGTTTATAAATGGATTTGTTTTCATTGTCCTAATACACATCGTTCTCTCGTCCCAAAGTAAGCTTACCTGAATAGAGATTATACCTCGCCACATTATTTATATTAAAGAGTTTGTTTGTTGTTTGTTTGTTTGAACGCACTGATCTCAGGAACCCACTGCGCACTAGTCCGATTTGAAAGATATCCTTCAGCGTTGGATTTATAGATAGTTCCATTTATAGAGAAAGGTGAGCAAAAATTAAGTAAAAAAATGTCGTAAAAACGGGGAAAGTTTTCTTAATTCCTCGCGTGCGAAGACGCGGGCAAAAGCTAGTTTCTAAAGATTAAACGTCACAATTAATTTTCATAATTACTTGAATATTAATTATATTATATTTAAGCAATTAAAACGCATAATTTATTCGACGAGATTATTACATTTTTATCTATGTAATTATATTATTTAATAGCATCAAACATATTCTTTCTCCAACCCATTTACGTCCCACTGTTGGGCACGGGCCTCCTCCACTTTGGGAGGAATTATGGTCTACGCTGACCAGGCGTATTGGCACAGGGTTTATTTTTGAGTTTTCCGTCTCTCACAGAGGATGTTATCTGTGTGCAATATCCCTTAGCTGACTTTTACAGCACCCTTGGTAGGAGATGGGGTGGTGACACTTGTATTCTTAATCCGTCACAACACGGAGAATAATAATATAAATAAATAATAAATTTATTAATCTTGTGCAATTGTCTCTAAGAAAGGTCAACGTCCTATCTTAGGACAGGACATTGCATCTCAATAACTTGTGAACAAACTACACCTATTCTTTAAACCCAAAAAGCAAATTATCAAACATTTCAAAGGCATATCATTTACATTGTGATCAAATCATGTTTGATTATAACAAAAAACAACAATAAATCCCATACTATGATGAGTTTTTGTATATGTTTTATTACTTTTTAATTCATTGTTAGAGTTCCGTAATAAATGCTGGAATTGGACTCTATTATTGAGACTCTGCGGGCTGTGCGTCTGTCCGTCCACAGGCAAGATTTTCACGAACTGCTTACTTTGGTACCAGAGGACGTTGTGTGAAATGTCCATATATATTTATTACTTCTCTTTTTCTCTTCAGCCTTTTAACGTCCTACTGTTGAGCACGGGCAGCGCTAACTTTGGGAGGGACTCAGGGGCGTAGCGTGCCTTGGTGGGGCCTCGTATAAAAATTTATTTGGGGGCCCTTATGAAGGGTAAAGATTTCTCACAAAAGAAAAAAAATCTGCGTATAAAATTTCTGAAACAATAAAGAATTTTAAAAGTGTTTATTAACTTTGCTTACGCACGACGGGGGCCCCCTTGGCCCGGGGGGCCCCGTAAAATTGATACGGCTGATACGGCGGTAGCAACGCCCCTGGAGGGACTGTGGTCTACTGTGCCACGCTGACTAGGCGTGTTGGCACAGGGTTTATTTCTGACTAGGCGTGTTGGCACAGGGTTTATTTTCGAGTCTTCCATCTCTCTTATGGGATATTAGCTGTGTACAATATTCCTTAGCTGGTTTTTACAGTACTCTGGGAAGGAAAAAGGGTGGTGACACTTGTATTTTTAATCTGTCACCACTCGGACATTTTTTTTCTTAGTATTTATTATTTCTGTCCCCGTTATAACAAGTACTAAAAATTAGAATAAAAATATTTAAGGGGCGTTCCATACAATGAATATTTTTTTACGTCTCTTCGTAATTATATATTAAATGGTCTTATTCATAATAGTCTTTTTACGCTAAAACGTTTATTATCTCTCCGATGAAATATCCGTTAAAACCTCCGATAAGTCATTATGAATAAGACCATGAGTATATGATGAAGTGTTCATTACGAAATGATATGATGACTAATTTAATAATGAAGATAATTGTACGGTATCCGTCGTGCGCAAGTTATACTCGCACTTGTCTGGTTTTACTTATAAATTCATTTTTCTTATATCTAAGACGTGCAATTATGTAGTAATTATTGTTAAGATATGTTGATTTAATTCATTTTTAATCACGTTTTCTATTAGGATACGTGTTTTAGAAAAAATCATCATAAAAATTATGTGAACGAACCGGGATTTGAACTGCAAGATTGCATTGGCGTGTTTTAGAGGGGATCTACATCCCTATTTGCCTAATAATGGAGGGAAAAGGGCTATTGGAATGTAGCCGTGTTCATTGTATTGAGTTACTTTGTAATAATTTCATGTTTCAATTTAATTTAGCGGGCAATAGTTAAATAGTTATAAGCTAGCATAAATTTACTAGTTTGTGGGTACGCGTCCAATCTTAAGAGGGTACTATACTCCTAATTTAGGTATTTACCTTAGGTATTGCTATCCCTATTCCCAAGCACCGTGCTGAAAGGGACAAATATAGCTGAAGCAGATTTTACCTACACATTCTTTGAAAAAAAAGACGTTTCGTAGTCCCCTTTTTTCTTCGCGAAAGTTAAACCGATTTTGATTGATTTTACGCTATATTATAAATGAAGAGTATATCTATGCTTCTATCGCTTTCTTTTTTGGTAAAAAGTTACCAAATATGTGTGGTCGACGCTGGAACTTTACCTAAAGAAAACCGAAAAAAAAACGGGATTTTTGGATGGTTATATTTCTTTTATTTATTATGTATTGAAAAAAAAAAGAAAGTCTCTTCATCTATAATATAGAGCAGAGACAATTAAAATCGGTTTAACTTTCGCGAAGAAAAAAGGGAAGTACGATACCCATTACCCATATTTTCGTATGGAGCATAATTTGGTATCGTGCTCTCTTAAAATCGAAATACTTCAACTTTACTTATTTTAAAATGTCGTTATTTTTGTATGTAGGTCCTTATGTGAGCTTATATCTGTAAGACTACGCAACGGAATTTAATGCGGTTTCTTACATTGACAATATTGATACAAAAAAATGAATACAACTAGGGTGTACTTTTATTAATATTGGATATTTCGTTGTGCATGTTTTTATTATTTACAATCGTTAGTAATCGCTTGGGGCTAACCAAGCGATTACTGAAAAGGCTTGAATGGCGATCCACAATGGCGTGTTGTTACCTACGTTTATGTATGGAAGCGAATGTTGGGTGTGGCAGAACAAGCACGAAAGTAGAATAAATGCTGTAGAGATGCGCTCTTTGAGAAGTATGTGACTTTGAAAGATAGATTAAGAAATGAAGTTATAAGAGAACGTTGCGGTCTGAAAGAGGATGTAGTGACTAAGGTGGAGAAAAGTATGCTTAGGTGGTTTGGTCATGTGGAGAGGATGGATAAGAGACGATTAACGAAAGGCATATACACGGTGGAGGTGAGTGGGAATGCTGGGAGAGGACGCCCGAGAAAAATATACTCCGATGTTATCGCCGGGATACTCTAAAAGGGACAAGTGCGTGGCATATACAACCGTCGGGCATGTATGACCAGATGTATGAGTGTGGATGAAGCCAAGGAAGTATGTTTGGATCGTAGCAGATGGCGCTATAGTCTGTGCCCATGGGAAAAAGGCGTGATGTTTTGATGATGATGATGATGATGACAATCGTTAGTCTATAATATACAGATTTTCTGATAAAAAAGTTCTGTTAACATTGCCGAATTGTGTTATTGACACTATCAATTTTCATTTTTTAGTTAAGTTTAGTTTAGTTGTGCACGTAGAATTGGTACCATTGTCAAGGTTTAGTTTCTACATTCTAGGCAAGTTGCGATCAACAGCTAGTGGTCTAATAAGATATTATTATGTTTATTCATAAAACGTATTTCACGCACACTTAAACATCCTTTGCTTGTAGCCATAAACACTACAAACATAAACATTATACTGTTGCTAATTCTCTTGTGCGAGAGTTAACTATTTGACATTTGATTGGGAACTTATTAAAATCGCGGCATTTATGCGACTATAACTGCACGGCAAATAGAATGGATATTATTGTAACAAGGCATAGACAAATAGTCTTATTCATAATGACTTATCAGAGGTTTAAAAGTTCGCTAAAATGGGTTCGCGAAAATTGTCAAAACTTGTTATTCATGTCTTTTTACGATAAAACGTTTATTATCTCTCCGGCAAAATCTCCGTTCGTCGTCCGGAGGTTTACCTCCGATAAGTCATTATGAATAAAACCATTCATCTGTTAAATCTGTGTTAGCTATCTGTGTGTATTCATATGCATTTTTATATTTGGGTTTTATTTCTGATCCTCAATTTCCACTAAACTTAGTCACAGTTTGCAGTGTTAAATATTAATGATTAATTACAATTAGCCATTCTGAATACTGCAACATAGTAATACTTTGTCCTTCGTTGATACTCGCTATATGTCATACTTTCACTTAAATTATTCTAATTAACTGGATATATCTAAAGCAGATTTTAAGTGTTATAGTTACCTCGCATATCAATAATGATTACAATGTTGTACAGAAATTATGTATATTTCCTGGACTACATGCATTTGCATGTTTGCATAAGTGAATGCGAAATGCCTGGCATACATATATGTATCTGGCTGAGAGAACAGAGCAAAGTCACAGATGCTGCTAAACGAGTGGTTACTCTCAAGTGGCAATGGGCTGGACACATACCACGAAATCAAGGCTCGTGAGCTAGAGCGGTCCTAGAGTGGAGGCCTTGGGGGGGAAAAGGCCTAGAGGAAGACCAGAAATGCGCTGGAAAAATGATGTCAAGAAGGAAAATGCTGTTAAATTGTACGTGAATATCTACCTACTTAAGTTTAGTATAGTTTTGCTTTGATTTTATATTTTTATAAAATAAATTACTAGTGAATAAATAATTACGAATTTAGAAAATTTACAACATATTTGCAACGTTTTTCACTTATACTCAGCTTCTATTGGTCACAGCGTGATGTTATATACCTTCGTCGATAAATGTACTATCCATCACTGAAACAATTTTTGAAATTGAATTAGTAATTCCTGAGATTTGCACGTTCAACCAAACAAACTCTACAACCATATAATATGAGTATAGATAAGGGCATAAATATTAAAGTCCCTCATATTTGCAATAGAGTTTTAGTTTTTTTTTAATTTATTATTTGTTGTGTAACATAAATAAAACATTTATAATTATGTAAGTTTGAACGTCCCGCCAAACTTGGGCATGCTCTATTGTCTATGTCTCCGTAGACAATAGAGTAGGTGGCAAGATGGAAGATTTACGAGATTATTAGTGGTTGCTTTCCATTTAGTTAACACAGAGGGACTCTGCGTTACATTGTGAAACACTGCCAAACACTGTGTAAAAGTTTAAATGAAACACCTAGTTGTCTCAAAATAACACTAGAGTGCATCAATATCGCAAAATTATGGGCGTTTTTTTACCTAAATGCAAGTTCCTTGACAAAGTCTTGGCTCAATAATTTATAAACATAACCTTCCAATAAGTTAAAGAACTTTGACAATTTGTGGGCAAATAAATAATTGTTTTGTAATAATACTACTTTTGTTTAATAATAATTATTTGAACCAAATATAATTTTAAAGTAAGTAATGTTCAATAAATAATTAGTTGTTCATAAGTAGAGAAAAGAATTCTTCTCATATTTGTTGGTAATTCTTGCTAAGCATCTGTCAAACACCACTTTTTCGAGTGTCGAACAGTGTACGGCTGTGTTCAACAGTGTCGTTGATGGAAAGCGCTTTATCGAGCACTGCGTTACACTGCGTCACTTTTTGTATTAATTGGAAAGCAACCAGTGATTACCTAAGGACAGTTAACAGTATTTAAAATATCGGCAAATGTGTTGAATCAGGTGTATAAATGTTCTATTAAAAATGAGGCATTGTAATAAAACGTTAATTTGTTAAACCTTTTTGTATATTACAGATATTTAACTGCATCAATATTTGTCTGATTATTTATAACCTTAAGGGCCTACATCAATATTATCGTCGACATGTACCAATTAACACAGCTAGTAGGTACAGAAAATGAAGAATTAGGGATATTTTTTTTGTTTACTCAAAATCTACTAAATATATTTTAATTCCGGTTTACGTGTTTCTATGTATAATAGTTACTTATGTTTTGAAAGTTATTTCATTAGTTAATACGCGATAATAGACCGACAAATGAAAAAAATAAATAATTAGAGAGGTTGTTTCGCTAAGATTTTCTATCGAGAAAACTTTTTTCAATCGCGTTTCTGAGTTTATGCGATCCTAGATCATATATTAAAAAAACATATACTTAAAAATTAGAGCTCTAGCCATTCAATCTAAAGAAAAAATGAAAACTTCGTACATAGAAAAATGCACGAAGCTATTTTGGTATCCTCTTATGATAAAACTAAAAATACGTCTCTGAAGCCGAGACTTACAATTATTCTAATTATTATTCCGAAAGCGTCGGTAGGTAGAAGTGAGCGATAATTGGCAAAGTTCCAGTACTTACAAAATAAAGGTAAGCTAAAATTTTTTTAAAAAGAATTCACCTATTCTTGAAGGTTTTATTGAATTGATTATCCCCAGTTATTTAGAAAGTTGTAACAAACTAGTCATCTAAATAGTTAGGTGGATGTCCTTCCTTTCAATACTTTACGAGTGTCGACATTATATAAATGCATATTTTTATATGTAAGTATAACGCAAGATGTTTAAATTAACTAATATAACATAACTGTGTCTCAAGGAAAGGTCGAGGGAAATTCCCCAATAATTTTAAAAATAGAATTTATTTATCTGCGCTAAACGTTATTTTAGGGAATATAAGTAACTGTAGGGTGCAAATTCAAATGAGAACCATAATTAACAGTGGGAACATAGCTTTGTCCTATGCAAATTAATAAATTTCCCTTTTTTTTTTGCAACATTTTTAGCTTATGCTTCGCTCCTATTGGCCGCAGCGTGATGTAATATAGCTTAAAACCTTCCTCGATAAATGTACTATCCAAAACATAAAGAATTTCTCAATTCGATCAAGTAGTTCCTGAGATTAGCGCGTTCAAATAAACAAACTCTTCAGCTTTATAATATTTGTATAGAAGTATAAATTCACGGAATTTTCACGCAAAGTGCTCTGGGCCCAAGCTAAGCTTTTATTGCTATATAATTATGGTTACTGATATTTTTTGAATACATAATTTTAATAGAAAATAATAAAAATATTCTATGTCAGAATTGAACCTGAAACCTCGTTTTGAACGGAAACCGGTTTAAGTAACCACTGTACCACGATACCCGTAATTATGTCAATAATTGACCAATTAATAGTAATTGTAGAAACCATTAATTTAGTAGATGAGCGATTTTTATCAAAATCAGCCATTATCAGGTATTTTAATTAAATTTTAATAGCAGGCTTTTGTCCTATATATTGTTAAGACCAATTCTGTTGCGCCAAGACCTAACCTGAACTGACCATTGACACCAATGTTGATATAATATTGGTCCCATATATCTATACTAACAATATTATAAAGCTGAAGAGTTTGTTTGTTTGATCGCGCTAATCTCAGAAACTACTGGTTCGAATTGAAAAATTCTTTTTGTGTTGGATAGTTTATTAATCGAGGATGGCTATATGCTATAAAATTTCACGCTGCGACCAATAGGAGCAAAGCAGTAGTAAAAATGTTTCAAAGCCGTTCTAAATACGCGGCCAGCAGCTAGTTTATTTATAAAATCATTTTTCCACGGGTACCTGCACTACATACATCCTTACTTATTATAAAACAAAGTCAAGATTTCTGTATGTATGTCCCTAATGTGAGCTTATATCTTCAGAACTACGTGGCGGATCTTGATACGAATTTTTTTCAATGATAGAGTTGTTCAAAGGATAGATTTTTGATATAATTTGTTAAGTTTGGTTCTCAATTCCACGCGTACGTAGATGGGTGCAACAGCTAGTATTTAATAAAAAACTTTTGTAAAATTACTCTACGATCATCTAAAATATATACCTATTATATGTTTTAGATTTTTTTATGGGCATTTTTAGGATTCCGTACCCAAAGGGTAAAAACGGGACCCTATTACTGAGACTTCGCTGTCCGTCCGTCCGTCCGTCCGTCCGTCTGTCACCAGGCTGTATCTCAAGAACGGTGATAGCTAGACAGTTGAAATTTTCACAGATGATGTATTTCTATTGCCGCTATAACAACAAATACTAAAAATAAAATAAAATAAATATTTAAGGGGGGCTCCCATACAACAAACATGATTTTTTTACCGTTTGTTGTTCGATACTAATAACGTTGCCTTATGTTGCATAGATAATGGTACGGAACCCTTCGTGCGCGAGTCCGACTCGCACTTGACCAATTTTTTTACAACTTCCTCTGGTCGCAAGCTAAGCTTATAAGCTTGTGTTATGTGTACCAGAATACGGATAGAATACATATACTATTTTTCTTTTGTAAATACATTCATAAAATACATAGAAACACCCAGCCGCAGTACAACCATTTGTATGACAATTAAAAAAATCACAACGATTGTCCCGCGCGGGAATCGAACCCGCGACCTCTTGATCGGCAGTCCGTTACATAAACCACTCAACCACGAGGCTCGTCAAGCATTACGTCAAGATTACCTAATATTCTATAATATTGACGTATTAAAATCAAAGAAATCGTGAAGCTAAATTTCTGCTATTTAGTAATATATCAATTTTGCAGTTTAGTTTGCTATACTTATACTTAAGGGCCTACATCAATATTATCGTATATCATCGCCGACACGTACATATTAACACAGCCAGTAGGCACAGAAAATGAAGAATTAGGGATACTTTTCCTATTTACTCAAAATCTACTAAATATATTTTAATTCTGATTTACGTGTTTCTATATATAATAGTTACTTATGTTTTTAAAGTTATTTCATTAGTTAATACGCGATAATACCCCGACAAATGAAAAAAATAAAAAATTTGAGAGGTTGTTTCGCCAAGATTTTCTATCGAGAAAACTTTTTTCAATCGCGTTTCTGAGTTGATGCGATCCTAGATCATATATTGAAAAAACATATACTTAAAAATTTGAGCTGTAGCCATTCAATCTAAAGAAACAATGAAAACTTCGTACATAGAAAAATGCACGAAGCTATTTTGGTATTCTCTTAATAAATTAAAATTTAGTGGAAAAAATCTGAAAAAAGTATACTCATCTAAATCCTTTACATATCTGTTTAAACATTTAAATGGTCTTATTAGAAATATTATGTTACCGGCTAACAATTACTGTTAAGAGGGCACGATACCAAATTATGCTCCATACAAAAATATGGGCATCGTACTTCCCTTTTTTCTTTGCGAAAGTTAAACTGATTTTAATTGTTTCTACGCTATATTATAGATGAAGAGTATATCTATGCTTCTGTCACTTTCTTTTTTTCAATACATATTAACTATAGTTCAGTCATTTAATATTTTTACCTGGAAAGTTTTCCGGGAGTTTTGAAATTGGTAATTTTATAGATTTCGATGTGCTCTTTCCAAATTTCAACTTTGCCACCTCGTATGTTGCCCGTTTGCGCCGCCATATTAACTCTTTGCACAAACTAAGCCTAAATGGCTTAGTTTGTGCAAACACTATTGACACTATTATCATAATTAAATATTTGCAACTGTCTTACCTGCTGAATCCTTATTAAATATCTAAGTTAATATCCACAATATAAAACCCGCACACATATTTCATCATAAAATCAACATATTAATTACATTTTCTACAATCTAAACGACATACAAAATGACCAATTTTTCGCAAAAAACCAAATTATTAGCAACTATGAACATGTATTTTAAATTATTTTGTACCAAACGTCTGTACCATCACGGCATACTAATCAAATGAGGCCCGATTGTATTTTGACTTTGTAGTAGTTTAAAATTTATTATTTTTAAGTACATATTTAAAAACAGATTAGTATACATACCTATATTAAAAATCATTATTTGAGTTCTAGTAGCCATAATACAAGCAAATAGGCTTAGATTGGGGCAAGAGGATGTGGTGTGAAATGTACGTAACAATATTAAAATTTTTGATTTAAAGACTTATGGTCTTATTCATAATGACTTAACGGAGGTTTAAACGGATTTTTTATCGGAGAGATAGTAAACGTTTTAGCGTAAAAAGACTATTATGAATAACAAGTTTTGACAATTTTCGCGAACTGATTTTAGCGAACTTTTAAACCTCCGATAAGGGTTAGAGGTCTAGTAGTTCATGTAACGGACTGCCGTTCACAAGGTCGCGACTTTAATCCCCGCACAGGATATTTGTACTAAATCTAGGTATTCCAACCTTAATATAAGTATATATGAAAAAACTAGACGGGCTTCGTGGTGGAGTGGTTCATGTAATGGACTGCCGATCACGAAGTCGCGGGTTCGATTCCCGCTCGGGACAATCATTTGTGTGATATCCATGCGTACGCTACACTGTACACGGTACACTGCGTCTGGGTGTTTTTTATGTATTATAAGTATGTATTTGCAAAAGAAAAGTAGTATATGTAGTCTATCTACGGATAGACTACATATACTACTTTTCTCGGGTAACAGATACGTCTGGTACCCATAATACAAGCATAGAAATATAGCTTACTTTAGGACCAGAGGACGTTGTGTGAAATGTCCTGATTATTTATTTATTTATTTATTATTTATACATTTCATTTAATCCTCTTATCAATTACATTTATAATTATTAATGTATAAAAAAAAAATACATTTAAAAATATAAAAAAATTAATAATAATAATTATTTATTATTATTATTAATATAAGTATTTATGAAAAAACTAGCTGGAATTTAAAAAATATAAAATTAGTAACTAACTATACAAAAAGCCATCCTCTTGAACTATTATATTAAAAAAACAGCATCGGAATCCGATCCGTACTTTTAAAGATATAAGCTCACATAGGGACATACATACAAAAATAACGACTTTGTCATTTATTATGTAAAGAAGATGTTATTGTTAAACTGTATTCTGGTACCCTAGCCTAGTTATTATTCTTGATTATTATAAAAGAAAAAAGGAGAGGAGAGGAGAGGACCAAAGGAAGTTTTGTGAAATGTCCATGTACATCAATTTTTTATTATTATTTATTTATTTATTATTATTTAAAAACTTTCAGCACAAAATTGTACAATAGGCGGACTTAATGCTAAAAGCATTATCTACCAGTGAACCTAGGGTGATGCAGAGACATTAGTGTCATTAGTTAGACATTTATTACTGGTGTTTGAATCCTTACTTATTATAAAACAAAGTTACTATTTTTGTATGTGTGTCCTTATGTGAGCTTATATCTTCAAAAATACGTTGCGGATTCCGATGCGGTTTTTAGGGTTCCGTACCCAAAGGGTAAAAACGGGACCCTATTACTGAGACTTCGCTGTCCGTCCGTCCGTCCGTCCGTCCGTCCGTCCGTCCGTCCGTCCGTCCGTCCGTCTGTCACCAGGCTGTATCTCAAGAACGGTGATAGCTAGACAGTTGAAATTTTCACAGATGATGTATTTCTATTGCCGCTATAACAACAAATACTAAAAATAAAATAAAATAAATATTTAAGGGGGGCTCCCATACAACAAACATGATTTTTTTACCGTTTCTTGCTCGATACTAATAACGTTGCCTTATGTTGCATAGATAATGGTACGGAACCCTTCGTGCGCGAGTCCGACTCGCACTTGACCAATTATTTTTAATAGGTAGAAGAATTCAAGAGTATGGCTTGATTGTATAATTTGATAACGTTTGTTTCTAAACTTCATGCGTACGAGGTTGTAGCCAAAAACTAGTATATTAAACAGCAATGATCAAGATCATTCTTGCAAATAACTGTGTACTTATTTAAGAAAAAATTGGTCAAGTGCGAGTCGGACTCGCGTACGAAGGGTTCCGTACCATTATCTATGCAACATAAGGCAATGTTATTAGTATCGAGCAAGAAACGGTAAAAAAATCATGTTTGTTGTATGGGAGCTGGGAGCCCCCCTTAAATATTTATTTTATTTTATTTTTAGTATTTGTTGTTATAGCGGCAACAGAAATACATCATCTGTGAAAATTTCAACTCTCTAGCTATCACCGTTCTTGAGATACAGCCTGGTGACAGACGGACGGACGGACGGACGGACGGACGGACGGACGGACGGACAGCGAAGTCTCAGTAATAGGGTCCCGTTTTTACCCTTTGGGTACGGAACCCTAAAAAATACTACGTTAAAATAACCTCTATTTGACCACCACACACATACTCGTACAACATCACTTTATAAAACAGGTTTCAAAAGCGTCACTAAAATCTTATTAAAATTCTGTTAGTGCCATTTCCACGACATTACTCTGCAACTAGGGCGACGCGTCCAAAAGACATGTCAGGTACTATGTGATTCAAATAGCAATGGGCATGACCCCGTATTGTGACGTCACAGTTATAAAATAGCTTATTACAATTATTGAAATCGCATAGTAATTAAAATATCGATGTTTTATACCTATTAATTTATTTAAATTAACTGTTAAAATAATTTTTTTTTTATATAGATGTCGTTATTGCATTACGCACCTCAGTTTAAGGTACTAGGGTACTAGGAAGTTATTCTGACTTTCTTCGTTGACCGGGAAGTGCTATTAAGAACGTAGGTCTTACATTAAATGACGTAAATCTGTATGTCACGATCTTTCTAAAGAATAAATAAAATAAAACACTCTTAATGCACACCATAATCTATACTATAATATTATAAAGCGGAAGAGTTTGTTCGTTTGTTTAAACCCCCTAATCTCAGAAACTACTGGTCCTATTTGAAAAATTTTTTTTTGTTGGTTAGTCTATTTATAGAGGAAGGCTTTAGGCTATATAACATCACGCTGCTAGTGAAAAATGTTGCAAGTCGCGGGCAATAGCTGGTTATTTACAAAACTTACTTAACTAGACATGTTATAGCTACAAAGGGCGATCTTACCGCGAGGTACAATCTCTCTTAAGCAACCTGAAGATGGACTTTTAGGCATCGTAAAGAAATCACAGTATAAAATATAGTATTTACTGATGATTCAATAATAGCTAAAGTAATTTATTAATTTTTGCAATTGGCATTGTTCATAATTTTTGACCTGCTGTTTTTATATATTTTTAGTTTTTCTATAGCAATAAAAAAAAAATAGTTGATTGAATTGACATACGACCCGTCTCTAATATCACGATCGTTAGCATGTCAACTCATTAGTCATTAACGAATAAATAACGGAAATACATAACAAGATAAGGTAATTCCCTCACAACATTTTATTACAAAGTTAATATGTATTTTGTATATTGCACATAGTGTGTTATACACATAAAATACATTATGCAAATTATTTTTAATATTTAGTTAACAATTTGCTTCATAAATATTACAAATACAAACTGTTGAAGCTTTGTTTTATTTTATGCATTAACTCACTGTTGATAATTATCTTCTTTTTTGCAACATTTTTGACTTATACTTCGCTCCTATTAGTCGCAGCGTGATGTTATATAGCCTATAGCCTTCCTCAATAAATGTACTATCCACCACTGAAAAAATTTTTCGAATCAGACCAGTGGTTTCTGAGATTAGCACGTTCAAACAACGTGACCTCGTAAACTACGCAACAGATTTTGATGCGGTTTTATGTAATAGATAGAATTCAAGACGATGGTTCTTTTTGCATAATTTATTTATTTATTAAGTTCATCAACAATTATCCGTGTGGCGACGGATTACGAATACAAGTGTCACCACCCCATTTTCAACCCAGGGTGCTATAAAAGCCAGCTAAGGGATATTGTACACAGATAACATCCTCTGTGAGAGACGGAAATCTCGAAAATAAACCCTGTGCCAACTCGCCTGGTCAGCGCGGCACAGTAGACCATAATCCCTTCCAAAGTGGAGGAGGCCCGTGCCCAACAGTGGGACGTAAATGGGCTGGAGGAGGAGGAGGTTTCTAGTCTTAAATTCTTTTAAAATTACACTGAATCACGGACCCTCAGTAAGAGTAACTGCTCCGTTTTCCCCGCTTTTAATTTAATGTGCAGCGTCGCGCCGCTGTCGCAAGACTAAAAAACTTTATTAGCACGTGAGTTACTAAGCCTGTGATCTAGACTTGTCTGTATATTTAATGTCTGTTACCCGCAATTTTGTAAGCGTGATATTTAGAAACCAAATCTTACTACATTATACAAGCCATCCTTTTGAATTTAAAAAAACCGCATCAAAATCTGTTGCGTACTTTTGAAGATAATTATAAGTTCACTTTCACACAATTATAAGTTATAGGGACATACAAAAATAACGACTTTGTTCTAAGGGTGTAACAGATAAAACTTATCTATATTTATTTATAGATATACGGGTCATTTAAGAAGATATCTCCAATATTGTTTATAATAGAAATTAGTATTTGGATTAGTAAACAAGTCATGGCCGGTATAGATAAGTAAACGACATATATTTTGTTAAATTATCTTATTTCCTGAGGTCACGATAATGTAAATAAAAAGAAAAACGTTTCTCACGTGGCGAGTGTTTTAACAAACTTTTATTAGCTTACTTCGTATCTATCTTATAATAAATAAGTTGCCAGCGAATTCGTGCATTTGAAATTTAGAAAACTTTCCCCATTTATGCAGCATTTTTCACTGTTGGTCGCAGCAGCGTGATGTTGATTGATGAAAAAATTTTTGGTTCGGAATTTTGGTTCGAATTGAAAAATTCTGATTCCTGAGATTAGCGCTTTCATAAAAAATAAAACAAATATAAAAACAAATTATTTAGTATCTATAGATGTGAATTTTTTTAATAAATTTCATGCACATTTCACACAAAGTCCTCTGGTCCCAAGCTAAGCTTATATGCTTGTGTTATGCGTACCAGAATACGGATAGAATACATAAACTACTTTTCTTTGGTAAATACATACTTATAACAAATACTAAACACCCAGACGCAGTACAAACATTATAACATTTATAAACAAATGATGTCTCGAGTGGGAATCGAACCCGCGACCTCGTGATCGGTATAAAATTTCTAACAAAAGGCTAGTCTAGCTTATTGTATTAAATTTATAATCATAGTTTTAAGATTAGTGATAAGTGATAATAAATAATTATATTATGTCTAAATTTAATAAATAAAGTTAATCGAAAAATATTAAAAATAAATTGGTCATTTTAAATTGCATTTATCGTTTATTATTAGCAATATCAAATTATAATAATTATTATTTAAATTTATATCGTCTTTACATTAAAATTAATTATTATTATGAAATTTTATTTTCGGAAGATATTATCTTAAGAGAGCACTGGTCCACATTTATAAATCATGGTCATTTTACAAAACAGCCTCCAGTCCCAAAACAAGCGTAAATGCTTCTTCTGTGGTACCAGATAAGGTATTATATTAAAACTAGACCCGGCAAACGTTGTTTTGCCCTACAAATGTCAGGGAATATGAAAAACAGATAATTGCCTATTCTCAAAATTACTCAATACGCATAAAAAATCTCATAAGAATCGGTCAAGCCGTTTCGGAGGAGTATGGGAACGAACATTTTGGACACGAGAATTGTATATTTTAGAGACATTTATTCTATTTTCAGGATTCCGCCCCAAACAGTGAAACAGGGCCTAATTCCCAGGGCAATAAAAATTACTGAGACACTGTCTATCCCGTCTATCATCAGGCAGATGGTAGGTATACTATTAAATTTTTTATAGACGATTTATTTATATCATATTGCTGTTGCCGCTATAATGACAAATACAAAAAAATTAAAATTTTTATTCATGGACATTTAATACAACGTTCTCTAGTCCCAAACTAAGCTTATGTGCTTGTGTTATGAGTACCAGAATACGGATAGAATACATATACTACTGTTCTTAAATACATACTTATAACACATAGTAAGAACACCCAGACGCAGTACAAATATTTGTATGACAATTATAAATATCAGACAAATGATTGTCCGTAGTGGGAATCACACCCGTGACCCCGTGTACAGTACATAAACCACTCGACCTCTTACTATAGATCAATTTATCATAATATACAGACGGGCTTCGTGGTGGAGTGGTTTATGTAATGGACTGCCGATCACGAAGTCGCGGGTTCGATTCCCGGTTGGGACAATCATTTGTGTGATATCCATAAATGTCATACAAATGTTTGTACTGCGTCTGGGTGTTTTCTATGTATTATAAGTATGTATTTACAAAAGAAAAGTAGTATATGTAGTCTATCCGTATCTGGATCCCATACAAGCATAGAAATATAGCTTACTTTGGGACCAGAGGACGTTGTGTGAAATGTCCTGAATATTTATTTATTTATTATATTTATGATAATATGTTACAGATCCCTATACGGATGGTAGGGATCAGTGTGTGAGTGGACTCCGTACCATCCGTATCATTCGCATTTGATCGGTTTTTTTAAACCAAAAAGATATTCGCAGGTAAATATTGATTTATTTATGACTTTAAAGGTTAATGCTTTATTTGTCGATTTTTCGCAGAATATTAGTAATTCGCAGAAAAACAAGATAACCGTAATATTATTCCATTTAAATAAATACTAAATATGATATGCTGATAGTAAAACGTTAGTTATAGACTAGACAACCTATCGCTTTTTCAATATAATTATAGATTCGGTTCTCTTTGCAAAAAAATCAATTACTAAGAAATTTTATGACTCATAAACATTGAAAATGTCTATAAATAATGATTTTTTGACTCTTTTAGTGTAAAAGTCTACTGACCTCTTGCCATGATCCTAGCAAGTTTTTACACGCTTTATATTAGCTTCACTTGTATGTTTGTTTGTATGTTTGTAACCGACTCCTTTGGACGCTATTTTGACCCACTTTAAACGGTCAGATTCTATTCAAATTTTGCACACCTGTCAAAGACCGATGACAATGCAATAATTCGATTAAATAAAGCGTGTTTTTTAGTTTTTTATAACTATTATTATTTTAAATTACGAAAAACGACTAGTACTACAACTTAAGATATTTATCTTAAGTTTAAAGACATTAGATGAAGAATGACATAGATAATTATCTTTAAATTAGATTATTGACATCGACATTAGCGACACTACGATGCACGAGACCGTGACTTTGATTCTAAACAGGACAAATATGATTAATAAACTCGGTTATTAATATTATGGTACCAATTGGTATAATATTCTGGTACCATAACACAAGTATATAAGCTTAGCTTGGGACCAGAGGACGTTATATGAAATAAACATTAAAAAAAATTCCTGTACTGCAAGATTTTGTATGCTTTTAAGGATGAAATGGGACCTAACACCCTACTCTATCCGATCGCCTGTGATCAGGCTATATTTTAGGAACAGTGATAGCTAGAGAACGGAAAGTTTCACTATAATTATTATGATGATAATTTTACTATACGAAACCTTTCGTGCGCGATTCAAACTCGTACTTAGCCGGTAGTTATTAGACTAAGTTTTATTTACGTATTTGCTGATGACATGTAAAATAGTATACTATCTATAAAGATGTCTTGAATAAACACAAAATTTTCTTAAAAATCGGTTAGGCGTTTTGGAGGTAAGTGGTGACGACCAGTGCGACATGAGAATATGAGTCGTGTTTGTTATCAGAAACCTATATCACAAGCTTATCACATATTCGTGTTCTTATTATATATTTATTATCTATCATAATAACAGATAACAAACAAATAATAATAAAAATTAAACTTTAAGAATTCTCTCAGTTAGAAGTATTACGAGTTTTCGTTTATTTTTCTGTGCTTATTAATATTTATATAAATCCATATTTGCCCATATCTGCATATTTCTCCTTCTGATCGCACCAACAAAAGGAATTAACTAATAATGATTTATTTAACTAATTATAACATAATTACACGCTTAAAATAAAACTAGAAAAAAGGGGGCTTAAAATTAGGTATCGAAAAATTCGTCCGCATCGCCGTCATTGCGTAATATGCCCAAAAGACTGGCCGCATTACTAATAATGATTCTTTATATTTGTTTTACATTTACCTTGATTTTCTTCTTTACTTTGTGTAGAAGAAAATCAAAAAGAAAAAAATATAACAAAAGTGATTAATATATTAAAAAAAATAACAAGTACCTATCTAATATGTATATGAATGAATTTTGTGACTTTGATAACGAATTTCTTAAATTACCCTTGACATGAATGAAATGTGAAATAATTACCTAATTTAATTAATTAATTAATTTTTTATATTCCTATTTAATTATCATTATTAATGACAATTGCAATGTATTTTTTAATTCAAATAATGTACCTAATTCTATTCTAATTCTTTGACTTGTAACTTATGTTATCAATTTAATAAATGAAATGAAATGAAAAATGTAACAAAACAAAAAATATAAAATAAATTTAAAAAAAAACTTTCATAATTTTTTATCAAAATAAAATAATGTGTGATATTAAATTAAAATAAATTATTAATTGTTCTATAAAAATTTCTAAAAATTTAAAATGTTTTATTAGGTAGAAAAATTTTAAATAAATAAAAATAAAATAAAATTATTAACATACCTATTACTGAGTTAAATAAAAATCACTGATTAATTTTAAATTTTTTATAAACCAAATCACAGTTTACGAAATGTTCACTTTAACCGTTTGAGCACTTAACCGCGTTCGCGCATAAATTCTACTGACAGATTATACGTACAATATTATACCTATATAGTAAACTTTCGGACATATATGACGTACATAATAATTGAGATATATAACTATATGTTATTAATGTTATTATATATACTGGTTTTGTTGTCAATAATCAGATTATCAAACCTGTATTATGACTGAGCGAATTATGACTTACAAAAATTTTAATTATTGTAGTAGTTGTCCGTGCGAATTTCGATCTACAATTCTTTTAATATTTGTATTTAATTGCTTAGTTTTAAAAGTAAACAACACGCTTTACATTAATTGTTAAAACTTCAGATAAATCAGGTTATTATAAAACAAAGTCATTATTTTTGTATGTATGTCCCTATGTGAGCTTATATATTCAAAACTACGCAACGGATTTTGATGCGATTTTTTAATAGGTGGAGTGGTTCAAAAGTCTGCTTTTTTGTAAAAATTTTACGCAGTAGAAGTTGCGGATAAGAGCTATTTCAAACAAATCAGACTATTGCAAATGAATCCACTTGCATTTCTCGGATTATCACAAAATCACTTTCGAATCCTTCGTTGAATGATAGATTATTAAATATATAAATAATAAATAATATTCATGGACATTTCACACAACGTCCTCTGGTCCCAAGCTAAGCTTATATGCTTGTGTTATGGTTACCAGAATACGGATATACTACATATACTACTTTTCTTTTGTAAATACATACATACACAATAGTAAACACCCAGACGCAGTACAAACATTTGTATGACATTTATAAACATCACACAAATTATTGTCCCGTGCGGGAATCGAACCCGAGACCTCGTGAACGGCAGTGCGTTACATGAACCACTAGACCACGAAGCTCGTCTGAATAGATATATACAAATACAGTTAATAAAAGCGTGTCAAAAATTACCTAACAGGGGTACTACTGCCATTTTTATTCTAATATTACGCCAAATAAGTATAACTTCTATTGCGTGTACATAAGAACACATAAAGAAATTTTAAATAAATTATCTATCTATCTTACCAGTATACATAAACTAATAGAGATACTTCCGTGTGGCGACGGATTAAGAATACAAGTGTCACCACCCCATTTCTTGCCCAGGGTGCTGTAAGAGCACAAAAGATCTTATAATAAGTTAACATGTATAGTGAGAGAAACTTGAAATTACACCAACACGCCTGGTCAGCGCGGCATCGTAGACCAGAAATCCATCTGAAGTGGAGGAGGTCGATGCCCAATAGTGGAATGTAAATGGGCAGGAGGAAGTATACACAGAAATAGGAATAATATCTACAGATAGCTTACGATATAGAGATCAATTCTAATGCGTCAAAAAACTAAAATGAACTAAAGTTAACTAAAATGAAAACAACCGTGGTATATTTTAAATAATTGGTGATATTATTGTACATTATTAATTAAAATCATTAATGTTTAGTTTACACGGGTCCCAATTCTGCGTGTACAACAAAACTTAACTTTCGGCAAAAACTTTCTAATTATAAAAATTGTGTATTATAGACTAACGATTTTAATTAATATGAAAGTGCAAAACAAAATAGCTAATTAATTAAAATACACCATTGCTGTTTTAATTTTTTAGTTAAATTTAGTTTAGTTATAGAATTGGTACCAATATCAATATTAATTTTTAGTTAAGTTTAGTCGTGCATGTAGAATTGGTACAATTGTCGATATATGGTATGTGGTCTCTTCAATCCATGGTCATGTTAATTAACATGAATTCTCAACTCGTAAACACAAGTGAATCCAAAGTGAACTGGAAGTGAATCATGTCATTTCATTTCGCAACAAAATATTGTACAGGTACTTAAGAGGACACGATATCAAAATATGCTCCATACAAAAATATGGACCACGTAAAGCGCTGTTTTCTTCGTGGATATTACCACTATATTGTGTTTATTATATGTGACTATTACTTTCATTTTTACAAAATATGATTCATAAAAGAAATATGACCATCCAAAAATCTTTGTTGGCTGTCTTAAGATGAATTTGCAACCTCTGTCAAACGAATTTGGGAAGGTTTTTCCAAAAAAGAAAATAATGGAAGCATAGATATACTCTTCATCTATCTATATATAGCGTTAAAATGACAAAAAAAACGGTTTATTTTTCACAAAGAAAACAACGAACTAAGAAACGTCTTTTAAAGATTTCGTTGATAAATTCTGCCTAAACGATATTTGCCCCAAGCAGCACATTTGTCCCAAGCGGCACAAGACCGCGCGTTGTGGCGTAATATGGAGGAGGCTTATGCCCAACAGTGGACGGAGAAAAGGTTGATGGATGGATGGATATTTATCCCTTTTCGCGTGGCGCTCTGGAATATGGATAGCAATACCTACTGCAAATACTTAAATTAGAGCTGTAGTCTTCTCTTAAGAAAAAATCTTTATAACGACCAGCTAATTGATACATACAGAGTTCCAATATTACATGTTGTATTTTACTAACCATTTTAATTATGTAAGCAGCCATGACTCTTAAGTTAATAAATTGTGGTTGAAGATATGAACACCATAAGCGGGACTTGAACCTACCTCCTCGACCTTGGAATACCATTCCATCGCTCTACCGACTGGGCTATTACGGCCGTGCGAGTGATAATCAATTTTTTCACTACAATGTTTCTCGAATTTTATTAACACGTTTTTATTAGCTTAGTATGTATCTCTCTCTCCAGCCCATATACATCCCACTGTTGGGCACAGGCCTCCTCCACTTTGGGAGGGATTATGGTCTACTGTGCCGCGCTGACCAGGCGTGTTGGCACAGGGTTTACTGTAGAGTTTTCCGTCTCTCACAGAGGGTGTTATCTGTGCGTAATATCCCTAAGCTGACTTTTACAGCACCCTTGGGAGGAGTTGGCGTGGTGACAATTGTATTCTTAAATCCGTCACCACACGGAGAGTATTTATCAATGTATTTATTCTATGTAACGGAATCTGTGTGATTTTCTCTCACTTGCAGTAGTCGGATTGGTCTGAATATTTGCACACACGACACCAAACTATGCTCCTTATGGGTGTCGTAGTCCGCTTCTATCAATGACTTAATGGTTCTAAATCCTATACAACAAAGTCCCGGGCTACAGCTAGCTGTAGCCCGGGACTTTGTTCCAGGGGAATTTAGATTTTTTCCCGTTTTTGTAACATTTTTCACTGTCGCATCGCTCCTATTAGTCGTAGCGTGATGTTATATATAGCCTATAATCTTCCTCGATAAATGTGCTATCCAACACTGAAATACTTTTTCAATTTAAACCAGTAGTTCCCAAGATTAGCGCGTTCAAACAAACAAAAAACTCTTCAGCTTTTTAAGATTAGTATAACCTTTACGGATTAAACAATAGTTTTTATGGAATACGTGACATTTCTCGCATTTTAAAAGTTAGTTAAGAAAATCCTTGAAAAAACTAGCTTTTTTCCTTATAAACAAGGCACTAAACCACTGCTTCTGCTTCCTGGTAACACTGCTGTAGGTATTGTGGATTTTCTTTATAATATTAGTGAATCTAGATCACAGATATAATTACAGTGTTTCCTTATTTATAAAAAGACTAGGTTTTGCCCGCAGCTTGGTGCGTGTAAAATTTAAGAGGGTACTGTACTCCTAATTTAGGTATTTGCCTTAGGTATTGCTATCCCTATTCCCGAGCGCCGTGCTGAAAGGGACAAATATAGCTGAAGCAGATTTTACATACAAATTCTTTGAAAAAAAAAAGACGTTTCATAGTCCCCTTTTTTCTTCGCGAAAGTTAAACCGATTTTGATTGTTTTTACGCTATATTATAGATGAAGAGTATATCTATGCTTGTATCACTTTCTTTTTTGGTAAAACGTTACCAAAAATGTGTGATAGTCGCTGCAACTTTACCTAAAGAAAACCGAAAAAAACGGGATTTTCGGATGGTCATATTTCTTTTAGTTATTATGTTTTGAAAAAAAGAAAGTAACAGAAGCATAGATATATTCTTCAACTATAATATAGCGTAGAAACAATTAAAATCAGTTTAACTTTCGCGAAGAAAAAAGGGAAGTATGATACCCATATTTTTTATGGAGCATAATTTGGTATCGTACCCTCTTAACTTCTTACTGTTATTATCATAATATTTCTATACTAATATTTTAAGCTGAAGAGTTTGTTTGTTTGTTTGTTTAAACGCGCTAATCTCAGGAACCACTAGTCCGATTTGAAAAATTCTTTCACTGTTGGATAGCACGTTTATCGAGGAAGGCTATAGTCTATAAAACATCACGCTGCGACTAATAGGGGCGAAGCAGTAGTGAAAAATGTTGTAAAAACAGGGAATTGATTTAAATTCCACGCGTACGGAGTCTCGGGCAACAGTTAGTTATACAATACCAGTTAGTTATATAATAAAAAAAGTAAAAAAAACGTTAAAATCCTAGCGTAGTTTTAAACATTTAAGCTTACATAAGGACATACATACATGAAAATGGAATTTGTTTTATAATGAGTAAAGGTTTTACGCACGTGGAAGATTTTTCTTGGATATTGAAAGGCTAATTGGTGTCAGCGAATAAATAGAGGCAGTTGTAATTATAAGAATCATTGTGAAACATTAAGTATGAACTGAACTAGGAAAAAACAAACAATTTTGTGGTGATGCATTAAGGATATAATTGTCACCAACCCATTTCCGAAATGTGTACCGTAAAAGATAAGTGATAAGGCCTCGAGAGGCTTATCGTCCATAATATGCCAATAACGATCAAGATACAGAAAGCAGTCATGATGGACAATGCCCGTTGTCTTGTGTGATAATAAAATAAAATACCGATAACTCAATAAAGTAGGTTATTCTCACAATATAAAAATGTCAAAAAAGTACTGTCTACAGTCTGATAAGACTTAAGGCTAATTCAACTCGTCAAAATCTTAACCTCTCTCTCTCTCTCTCTCTCTCTCTCTCTCTCTCTCTCTCTCTCTCTCTCTCTCTCTCTCTCTCTCTCTCTCTCTCTCTCTCTCTCTCTCTCTCTCTCTCTCTCTCTCTCTCTCTCTCCAGCCCATTTACGTCCCACTATTGGGCACGGGCCTCCTCCACTTTGGGAGGGATTATGGTCTACTGTGTCCCACTGCCCAGGCGTGTTGGCACAGGGTTTATTTTCGTGTTTTCCGTCTCTCACAGCGAATGTTATCTGTGTACAATATCCCTTGGCTAGCTGTTACAGCACCCTTGGGGAGAGATGGGGTGGTGACACTTGTATTCTTAATCCGTCACCACACGGAGTTATTATTTGCATATATCAATGCCTATTTAATACTGTTAACCCAACTTAACAAAAATAAAAACAATTGTGGCATAAATCAAATTATGGTGGAAAAAGTGAAATGCCGCAAGTGGGACTTGAACCCACGACCTCGGAATACCGTTCCGAAGCTCTTCCAACTGAGCTTATTGCGTATTGCTTAAGTAAAAAGCATAGCATGTCAAATGCAAAAATTAATAAATTACTTTAATAATGAACGTCGCGTCATTATTTCAACCATTCGTATTCTGGAAAGAATACTCAAGTGTTGGTCGAGATGGTGTAAAGCATTGATAGATGGCGCTGTACGTAAAAATATATAAACTCATTCAAGTGACAGATATGGTGGTTAATTTGAAGTGTTGAAAGTAGACCGCAATAAGCTCAGTTGGAAGAGCTTCGGAACGGTATTCCGAGGTCGTGGGTTCAAGTCCCACTTGCGGCATTTCACTTTTTCCACCATAATTTGATTTAATAAGTAAAAAGCATAGCATGTCAAATGCAAAAATTATTAAATTACTTTAATTGTGGTATATTTTGTTTATTGGCTGTTTTGTTTTGTATTAATAAAAATCGTTAGTCTATAATACTCAGTTGTATTGTATTTCATATTGTATAGTTTTTCGTTATTGTATAATTTTCAGTTAATACTGCCAAATTGTGTTATTGACACAATTAATTTTTTATTTATGTTAAATTCCCAAAAAATCCCTAAATTAAGCATAATGCTTGCCCGGTATATAGGTACCGATTAAAACTTTTTTAGCTGTTTTTCGTCAAGAGTTTTAAAGTAAAATTTTATAATTTTTGTATAATAACGTTTCGGAGATTTTTTAGTCACCATGGTCTGTGTGGTGACTAAAAAATGGATGTGACTCTGTAGAAGTTCTTTTGTAAAAGTTTAAAGTAAGTAAAGCCACATGTCGTGAAAATAAAACAACAATTATTTCTAAGAATACAATAATAGGTTATGAACTATTATTTTATAACCATAATTAATCTCTAATTGCACTATATGGTATGGTTTTTCAATGATGTATTTATTACTCGTGATTGTTACTTTTATAGAAGTATGGAAATAATTAATATGAAATAATTAAAACGTAATTTATATCTTGATCAATTATTATAAACTATTGCAGTCTAGGAAAAATGCAATATAGATATTATATATATTACTAGTACCTAATCCTCAGCGCTTGATTTCGGACTATTAGTTACTGTTAATGTAAATCAATAAAAATTAGTCAAGTGCGAGTCGGACTCGCGCACGAAGGGTTCCGTACCATTATCTATGCAACATAAGGCAACGTTATTAGTATCGAGCAAGAAACGGTAAAAAAATCATGTTTGTTGTATGCGAGCCCCCCTTAAATATTTATTTTATTTTATTTTTAGTATTTGTTGTTATAGCGGCAATAGAAATACATCATCTGTGAAAATTTCAACTCTCTAGCTATCACCGTTCTTGAGATACAGCCTGGTGACAGACGGACGGATGGACGGACAGACGGACGGACGGACAGCGAAGTCTCAGTAATAGGGTCCCGTTTTTACCCTTTGGGTACGGAACGACGGTGGCGGATTGTCCATAAAAAAAAATTTCATAGACATTTCACACAACTTCCTCTGGTCCCAAGCTAAGCATATTATGCTTGTGTTATGGGTACCAGAGTACGAATAGAATACATACACTACTTTTCTTTTGTAAATACATACTTATAAAGCATAGAAACACCCAGAAGCAGGCATTTGTATGATATTTATAAATATCACACAAAAGATTGTTCTGAGCGGGAATCGAACCCCTGACCTCGTGAACGGCAGTTACATGAACCATTCGACCACGAAGCCTGTCAAAACTTACTTACAAACTAATTGCTGAAATTTTCAGTTTTCTAGCTTAATATTTTCTAACACTAGTGCGACTCATTTGTTTAAAAAACTAGTGCAACTCATCTATACTGATATTATAAAGCTGAAGTGTTTGTTTGTTTGTTTGAACGCGCTAAACTCAGGAATCACTGCGCCGATTTGAAAAATTCTTTCAGTGTTAGATAGGGCATTTATCGAGGAAGGCTTTAGGCTATATAATATCACGCTACGACGAGAATACGGAAAAGCGGTGAATATTTTCTGAATTACACGCGGACGGAGTCGTGGGCAACAGCTAGTTTGTTTAAATAAAACTAATTTTTACGGAGTTAGACGCGTATATTTGTTTTAAATTTTGGCCCATCGTTTCGGAGACTTTGCAGTCACCAAGGTGACATAATAATATATAGGCGTCAAAATCCGTAAAAAGTATTTTTATTTTAAGCTTAAATGGTCGGGCAGTAAAGTCTGTGTCATAGGTTCCCATTTTACATTTCGCTGCGGATAACACGCTTATATTAGCTCGGTACGTATCTATCAATGTATTAATCTATGTAACGGAATCATTTAAAGTGACACACTTGCAGTAGTCAGATTGATCTGAAATTTTGCACACATATTAAGAGGGCACGATATCAAATTATACTCCATACAAAAATATGGGTATCGTACTTCCCTTTTTTCTTCGCGAAAGTTAAACCGATTTTAATTCTTTCTACGCTGTATTATAGATGAAGAGTATCTGTCACTTTCTTTTTTTCAATACATAATAACTAAAAGAAATATAACCATCCGAAAATTCCATTTTTTTCGGTTTTCTTTAGGTAAAGTTGTAGCGTCTATCACACATATTTGGTAACGTTTTACCAACTTTTTTTTCAAAGAACTTCTAGGTAAAATCTGCTTCAGCTATATTTGTCCCTTTCAGCACGGTGCTCGGGAATAGGGATAGCAATACCTAAGGCAAATACCTAAATTAGGAGTACAGTACCCTCTTAAGGACCGATGACAATACAATAATTTTAAAAAGTTCTGGAGTTCTAAGCGTGTTTTTTTGTGTTTAAGTTAAGGGCCTACATCAATATTATCGTATATCATCGCCGACACGTACATATTAACACAGCCAGGCACAGAAAATGAAGAATTAGGGATACTTTTCCTATTTACTCAAAATCTACTAAATATATTTTAATTCTGATTTACGTGTTTCTATATATAATAGTTACTTATGTTTTTAAAGTTATTTCATTAGTTAATACGCGATAATAGACCGACAAATGAAAAAAATAAAAAATTAGAGAGGTTGTTTCACTAAGATTTTCTATCGAGAAAACTTTTTCCATTGGTTTTTCTGGGTTTATGCGATCCTAGATCATATATTGAAAAAACATATACTTAAAAATTAGAACTCTAGCCATTCAATCCAAAGAAACAATGAAAACTTCGTACGTAGAAAAATGCACGAAGCTATTTTGGTATCGTCTTAAACAAATTGTTGTAATTAGTACTATAGCTAAAACAAAAACACAATAATATTTCCCTGCAACAAATTTGTATCCGTAACATATACATGTTAATAAATATGAGGAAAATAAATAAATATTAAGTTGACGTTACATTGAGAAATTAAAACGTGTGTGTTAAAATCTCATATAGATAACTGACACCTTATTTAGTCGTTTCTAGAAATTCCTGGACAACAGAATGACGTATTGTGAGTGAAGTCACTAATTTAGCATTCCTACTATATGAAAAAAATTTCAATGGCTTAAATTCTGTTGCGACTAGAACTAAACTACTTTGAAACCAACTACGGTGTATATTGGTGTACCTAATGTCAAAATTATGCCTGATTTATTTTAGAGTTCGGTACTAAAAAAACACAATCCTATTACTGAATCTTTGCTGTCCAACCTTCCGTGTCACTAGTTTCTCAACAATGGTGATAGCTAGATACATTAAATTTTCACATTATCGCACTATTGTCCTTTAACAACAAATAGTAAAAACCAGAATAAAATAAATATTTAAGAAGGCTTCCATACAACAAAACATTTTCAGTATAAGTTGATGATAACCTTAGATGACATTTTCTTCTCCTCTGGAGGATTTATGGTCTACTGTGTCACACTGACGAGGCGTGTTGGCATAGCGTTAATTTTTAAGTTTTCTATCTATAACGTTCAGATAACGTTCTCGGTCTGGTTGGCTTTTAAAAACCATAGGAGAGAAAAGAGGCGGTGACTCTTATATTCTTAATCCAGACGGACAATCCGTGACTGATATAGGCTATAAATAGTACGAAAAAAAGAATTTGAGCGAACGAAGTCCCGGAAAAAAACTAGTGCAAGATACGGTTCTATTAAAAGGTTACCGAAGCTATTTGTAAATTAAAAATGTTTGCAAAATATTCTGTTAAAGCGTAGAATATGTATAACGAGTATTTTCATGCGATTTTAACAAACTTGTGCAATTATGTTAGTAAATTACCTTGGCATTAGTTAATTTTAGTGCATTTTATAATTTTAGTCGGATTTCGCTTTAAAATTGCATTAACATATTGTTTTGATTTAAGAAAAATTTTTCTGAAGAGAAGTCTGTATGAAGCGTAAGTTATCAGCGATATCTTACAGAACTTACGGCCTTTTTTAATAATCAATCTACAATTAAGTATTAATTTTCCTCGTCTATCAGTAAGATATTTCCATGTCCTGTGAAAATTTCAATAGAGAATGAATAACATCACCAGTTATATTTCAATGCAAAATTGAACAAATGTTTAGATTAGTCCGACTGCAAGAATAGAGGATAGATAAAATATTGTGTGATAAGTAGTAAAGTAGAAAAAATAACAGATAGGTTTATTGTATATATTAAAAAGAAATGCAAATAGTCTGAAGTTTTGTTTGTACTAGTCATGTTAAAAGAATTCTATTAAGAGTTTTTGTATTTCCGTAAATAATGGATTTACCGTAAAAACAGTAATTAAAGTTCTTTAAATATATTACTTTGCGAATAAAGAAAACATATAAGAATATGTAGGTAATATTAAATTTTAATTTGTTACATGTTTATGTACAAATTACCAGATTTTCCTTTCATTTTTTCAAAATAATAATATAAACGTCTTAGGCTTGCTAAAATTTCCAACAGATGCTATTTGTTATAATATATTTATAATCTTTCGTGAGTTGCACACCTCCCAGCACATCAACGTCCCCCTGTTGGTCACGGGCCTCTTCCACTCTGGGAGAGATTTTGGTCTACTATGCCACACTGACCGAGCGTGTTGGCATACAATTTAGTTTCGAGTTTTTCGTCTCTCAGAGGATCTTATCTGCTTATGATATCCCTTAGCCGGCTGTTACAGCATCCTGGGATGGAAATAGGTGGTGATACTTGTATTCTTAATCCGTCATCACACGGAATATTACTATTTCATTACTGACGTACTAACAAATACTACAATCGCGATATAAATCGCATATCTGTACTAACATTATAAAGCCGAAGAATTTGTTTGTTTGAACGCACAAATCTCAGAAACCACAGTTACGATTGAAAAATTCTTACAGTGTCGGATAGTACATTTGTCGAGGAAGGCTATAGGCTACATAACATCACGCTGTGATCAATAGTAGCGGAGCATCGGGTAATATTGTTGCAAAAACGGGAAAATTTGTCTTAATTTCTCGCGTATTTATTGTTTCTGCCCGTAACCTCGCAGGGCGCAGCAAGTTACGTAAAAAAAACCTAAGACAAAGACTGCAGCATAAGACATTGGCTAGTGTATTGTTATTAATGTTTTATATTTAATGTTAGATGGTTTTAACATACACATAAACATATATTAAGGTTTCTTCACACTATGACAGTCTCTAAATCTTGCGCGACTCATTTGTTTAAATAAAACCACTTCTCACGGATATAGAGATATAAGACGCGTATATTTGTTTTTTAGATTACAGCCCGACGTTTTAGAGACTTTGCCGTCGCCATGGTCACGGGTGGACTGATATTATCCAACACCTTACGTCGGGCTAAAATCTAAAAACAAATATTATTAGTTACGAAAGTGGTTTTATTTAAACTATGACCGTTTATTAAATTAGTGATTAGCATTAGCAGAAACCTCACGCGGATTCAATGTTGGGATACCCCAAATAAAGGGATAAGGGCAGGAGAATAATGATGATCGGTATCTATCGGAACTGGTATACAAATACTGTGACATTTTTGGCTCTCTGTCACTGTTTCAGTGGTACAGCAAAAACTAATTTCAGTATTTTCTTTCGATACTTTTTGGTTAAAGACAAAAAACTTAGCTGTCGCCCGGAACTTCGTACGCGTGGAATTTAGAAATCAATCCTTACCAAATTATACAAAAAAGCAATCCTCTTGAACCACTCTATCTGTTAAAAAAAAACCACATCAATTATGATGTGGTTTTTTTTAACAGATAGAGTGGTACTAAGCCTAATAATAATAGAGAAGAACTAATAAATAATGATAAATAAGAAATAAATAATAATGAATAAGAAATAATGATAGAGTAGAACTAAGCCACGAATTATCATGGCTTAGTTTTGAAGAATATAAGCTCAAATAAGGACCTACATACAAAAATAACGACTTTGTTTTATAATTAGTAAAGATAAAGAAGTTATTGATACGTCATAGTGTGAAAGGGGCTTTATAAATTGTAAAATCATTTTTCGTCGAACATCCGTCATATTAATATTCATACGCTGCCTAGATTGATAGGTATGTAGCGATGCCATCAAAAAGTTCAATTAGATACAATATATACTATGTTTTTTGTACTTTAAGGAAAACTTTGTTTAAAACTAGGCGCATAATGTCTTTAACGCTTATAAAATTTTGCGTCATTTCCTCGCCATTATAAATATATAAACAAATTGTAATGACTGTGTACAACCTTATATCAGACGATTAATTCAATTAACATACCTTATAAAGACAATGGGTTCGATATCTGTTCGGTACAAGCAATTTGCTTTGATTTTTTCTTGTTTCTTTAAATGCGATTTTTTTTAATTCACACGTTATTATTTCTTCGGTACGTATCTATCAATGTATTAATCTATGTAAGTGAATCTCTGAAAGTAATTTTAACCCACTTGCAGTAGTCAGATTGATCTGAAATTTTGCACACATATTATGGACCGATGACAATGCAATAATTTAACAAAAATATTCAGGATTTACGAGCGTGTTTCTTTTAGTTTTAATATAGGTTTCTTGTAATATAGGTATAGGTTTTTTGTAATTATGAACATTTTTGGAGGTCTCGTACCAGAAAATAAAACAGCATCCAGTTACTGAAATTCGACTGTCCATCTGTCCGTTTGTCACTAGGCTATATCTCAAGAACTGTAATAGCTTGTGACATTTTCACAGTAGATGTATTTCTATTGCTGCTCTAACAACAAAACCTAAAAATCATAAATAAATAAATATTTAATGGAGCTCCCATACAACAACATTTTTTTGTCTATGACCTTATTATAATTTTGGCGATGTGATTATTATGAGAATAATAACTTTAAGACGGTACGATACCAAATTATGCTCCATACAAAAGTATGAGTCTCGTACTTCCGTTTTTTCTTCGCGAAAGTTAAACCGATTTTAATTGTTTCAGCGTTATATTATAGATAAAGAGTATATCTATGCTTCTATTACTTTTTATTTTTCAAAACATAATAACTAAAAGAAATATGACGTACCGAATAACCCACTTTTTTCGGTTTTCTTTAGATAAAGTAGCAGCGTCTATCACACAAATTTGGTAAAGTTTTACCACAAAAAAAAGTGATAGAAGCAAAGATATACTCTTTATCTATAATACAACGTAAAAATTATTAAAATCAGTTTAACTTTCGCGAAAAAAAACCGAAGTACGAAACGTCTTTTTTCAAAGAATTTGTAGGTAAAATCCGCTTCATCTACATTTGTCCCTTTCAGCGCGGCGCTCGGAAATAGGGATTGCAATACCTAAGGCAAATACCTAAATGAGGAGTACAGTACCCTCTTAAGCGCAAGTTCAGCTTGTATTTAGCCTATGATATTTATTTAGATTCATGGTCCTATTCATAATGACTTATCGGAGGTTTAAAAGTTCGCTAAAATTGTCAAAAATTGTTATTCGTAACAGTCTTTTTACAATTAAATTTTTATTATCTCTCCGATAAAGTTATTGTTTAAACCTCCGATAAGTCATTATGGATAAGACCATCAATTATTCAGTCAGCTTCTTCGTTTACATACAAATAGGTGTATATGATTAGAATTACCCATAAATATGACAAGGGGCAGATTATAATAAGCAAGTATTAAATCGACAGACATAAAACACTCATAAATCACCGATCTCTGCCCTTTAACCGTTAAAACATGACATAAACACATACATAATTAACGCAATTAGCGCCTACATATATGTATATGGATATTTTTGTTAATAAAACCCGCTCAAAACGCGTCATATGTGTCGTAAATAACTATTACTGGTATTGTGTAAAAAATTTTTACAGCTAAAACTTATACAGAAGTTATTAGACAGATGGCGTAATATTGCCTAATATTGCGTAATATTGCCCTATTGCTATTGGCCCCTTAAATTAAAGGTACATAGTAAACAGCCAGACGCAGAACAAACATTTGGATGACATTTATAGACATCACACAAATGAATGTCCGAGGCGGGAATCGAACCCGTGACCACGTGAACGGCAGTCCGATGTGAACCACTAGACCACGAAGCCCGTCAAAGAATATTAGAGGAAGTCTGAAAGTGATTGAAGAATGATCGGATGTCCTGGTATGGGCATGTTATGAGACGAGAAGAAAGTAATGTCGTTAGGAGAGTTCTGCGTATAAATGTGCAAGGAAAAAAGTCTAGAGGAAGACCTTAGAAAAGATGGATGGACTGTGTGAAAGAGGACATGAAAGAAAGAGGAGTTAACACAGACGGTTGATAGATTTTTTTATTTTTTGGATTGTCTCCTCACCCTAACCTGGCCATGGTGTGTGCCCTGAGCCTGACCATGAACCGGCAAGGGGTAGCCCCATCACGAGGGGCTCAACGCAGTGGGGGAGCGTTAGGTCCCCCCATCACGTGTGCCACATTCGGCACAGCAGCAGCCCGCCGCGCTCAGCCTCCTCTCCTGCCAAGGGCGCCAGAATTTGCCCGCCGGTGGCCCCGAGTTGGGGCCCTGCAGGGAGGCAACGTGTCTCCGGCACGCTCGCGCTCCCGCAGGGCTTCTCTCTTATCCGCCATCACCTCATGAGCATATGAGGTGACGGTAGCCCAGCACCGTTCGCTCTCGGCCATGGCTGATACAACGGCGACAGGTCAGGCCCAACTGCATCCACAATATTGTGGTGCGTTGGGCGGCCCAGTCCGTACACACAGCGAGCGTATGCTCAGCCGTGTCCACGGAGCCAGCCACGCAGTGGTGGCAACCGGGATCCGACTCTATACCCACCAGCTGCCACAGGTACTTGCCGAAGCAACCGTGACCTGTGAGGAGCTGAGTCAGAAAGTAGGTCGACTCCCGGTGCCTCGCCTCTACTCACTGCCGTAGCACTGGGCGGACTGCCTCGACAAGCTGTTTGCCTGCCGAGGGGTTCGCAAGACGGTTGATAGATGACTATCAACGAAAAAGACATGTTCTGCCGACCCCAAATAATGGGATAAGGAAATGCCATAGCTGTCCAGCTAGTATTAGTACCTATAGATTAATCCATCTATGCCATAATTTAGGTAACGGAATCTTTGAAAGTAATTCTTACGCCCTTGCAGTACTAGCCCACTTCTGTTAACATTGATAAATTGTGCTATTGACACTATCAATTTTCGTTTTTTAGTTGAGTTGTGTACGTAGAGTCAGTAGCAATATCTTTCAAATCAGTGCCTCTCTCTCTCTCTCTCCAGCCCATTTACGTCCCACTGTTGGGCACGGGCCTCCTCCACTTTGGGAGGGATTATGGTCTACTATGCCGCGCTGACCAGGCGTTTTGGCACCGGGTTTATACTCGGGTTTTCCGTCTCTCACAGAGGGTGTTATCTGTGTGCAATATCCCTTAGCTGACTTTTACAGCACCCTTGGGAGGAGATGGGGTGGTGACACTTGTATTCTTAATCCGTCACCACACGGACAAACATCAAATCAGTGCCTAGTCTTCTGTTCTTATATATAAAATTCACGTGTCACAGTGTTAGTTACCGTACTCCTTCGAAACGGCTTGACCGATTTTTATGAAATTTTACATGCATATTCAGTAGGTCTGACAATCGGCCAACATCTATTTTTCAAACGTTTTTTTTTTGTATGGCAAAACAACGTTTGCTGGGGCAGATAGTACCTATATAAAATATCATAATGCGTCTTAAGCAACTCACACAATAACAACCCCATAATTACAATTAATTTGCAAAAAAACAACTGGATAAGAAGTAATTGAAGGTCACTGTATCTTGCTAGCCCTAGTGACGTCACAAGCGCCATATTTGTGACGTCATGTTCGCGACTTTTTTGTCGATCATTGAAACAAAATATTTTAATTGCTATAGGTCCGGTATGGTAGCTTTAATATGGACTATACATTTGCTTTTCTTTCAAAGTCAAAGTCGAAGTTTTTATTTCAAGTTGGCATGTTTTACAAGCTCTTTTGAAACGTCAGAAGCTAGGTGTCTGTTCCAAACGCGAATCCGATGGAAAAGAACAGACAAGAAACTCCATGGATTCTTTTCTCTTTTTTTTCTTTTCGTTTTAATTTCTTTTATGTTTTTGTTTTGTTGTTATACTATTGAATAGGTATTTTATTGTGGTAGAGTTCCACGAGCTAACTGCAGCCATGACCTTCTTTCATGTACTAGAAGCCCTGGGTATGTACATTAGGATCCAGGACCCGCTATAAATTAGGAGAATTAAATACAAAAGCATCTTGAAGTAGGGACTAACGGGCCCAAACAATCGGGAGGCCCTGAGCATGTGCCCAGTGTGTTCAGAGGAAAAGACGGGCCTGACTGCAGCTGCTGTTGACTGGCTCCACCAAGTGTAATTAAAAAGAAAGTGCAACTTACATGTGACCGACAGACAGATTGCTAACTCTTTATTTGCAGACTAGACACATTTTCAACCCAAGGTGCTGTTAAAACTAACTAAGGGACACAAATATCACCCATCTACAATATACACAGAGCCTCTGTGGAAGAGGGGAACTTGAAAATAAACCCTGTACCAACACGCCTGTTCAGCGTGGCACAGTAGACTATAATCCAACCAAAGTATGTATTTACAAAAGAAATGTAGTATATGTATCGTACATCCGTATTCTGGTGCCTATGACACAAGCATATAAGCTTACCTTGGGACCAAAGGACGCTGTGTATAATGTCCATGAATACTTAAAAGAAAAAAAAGTGAAGTAGTTCCTTACCTCATAGTGGGGAGTTAATGCGCTGGAGAGAGAGAGAGAGAGAGAGAAAGTGAGATAAGTCATAGTCATAGGTATGATAATAATTCGAAATTCCAGGCATACGAAGTCGCGGTCAAAAGCTATGGCGTATAAACCATAATAATATTTTTCTAAGCTAATCTACACTCCTCTTAAGCTTAATAATAACATTAATCAGAAAAGATTAAAATTATAATTTATTTAACTTTATGAATGAATGATTTTAATTAAAATATTGAAACAGGTTCAATTTTAATTTGGTATTTATTGCTAGATCAGCTAATTTAGTGTTAGATTATGGTATTTAGGTCGCCATAAAAGTTAATAACAAACTTCTTCTAGCCACGAATGAGATAAGTATGTCTATAGTGCTAATTCTGCTAGCGCAACTAAAACAAACTTAAATACAAAAACTAGCTGTCACCGTTCAATTTAAAAAAATTCCTCTATTTTTTGCAACATTTTTTACTGATGCTTCGCTCTTATTAGTCGTAGCGTGATGTTATATAGCCTGTAGCCTTTCTCGATAAATGTACTATCCATCACTGAAAGAATATTTCAAATTGTACCAGTAGTTCCTGAGATTAGCGCGTTCAAACAAACAAACACTTCAGCTATATAATATTGATGCAGCCAATAAAGTTATCTAAAATTTGTTAAACGTTGTACATTTATAATCGTTGTTTTGTAGAATATCTACAAAAATCTACAAAACAACTAGCTGCCCCGGCAAACGTTGTTTTGCCATACAATTCTGTGTAAAAATCAACAACAAAAAATTTCATCAAAATCGGTCCAGCCAATTGTGAATCTAAACCATCCTCAAACCCCCTTGAATACACACAACAAATTTCATCAAAATCGGTCCAGCCCTTTAGGAGGAGTTCAATTACAAACACAAGTACAGAAGATATCTTCTAATATATAAAATTCACGTGTCACAGCTTGCGGCGGCTTGACCGATTCTTCTAAAATTTTGCATACATATTCAGTAGGTCTGAGAATCGGCTAACATCTATTTTTCAAACTTTTTTTTTTAGTAGGTATGGCAAAACAACGTTTGCCGGGTCAGCTATCTAATATATAAAATTCACGTGTCACAGTGTTAGTTACCGTACTCCTCCGAAACGGCTTGACCGATTCTTCTAAAATTTTGCATACAGTCATATTCAGTAGGTCTGAGAATCGGCTAACATCTATTTTTCAAACTTTTTTTTTTAGTAGGTATGGCAAAACAACGTTTGCCGGGTCAGCTAGTATGTATATAAAGATAATCCCTACTAATATTATAAATGTGAAAGTAACTCTGACTGTCTGTCTGTTACGCTTTCCCGCTTAAACCTCTCAACCGATTTTGATGAAATTTGGCACAGACAATCTTTAGACCCTGAGAAAGGACATAGACTACCATTTATTGCGAAAAAAAAAATTCCAAATTCCACGCGGACGGAGTTGCGGGCAACAGCTAGTTAATTATAAATGCACAACGTAATAACAATTAAGCCAAAATACTATATCTTTCTCTCTCTCTCTCTCTCCTGTCCATTAACGTCCCACTGTTGGGCACGGGCCTCTTCTACTTTGGGAGGGTCTGTGGTCTGTTATGCCACGCTTACCAGGCTGTACCGGATTTAGTTTTGAGTTTTCTGTCTCTCCAAGTTGATATCATCTACTTACAATAGGTTCTGTATACTTCTGTGTAGAATTTGTAATCTTCTCCTTCTTCTCCAGCCCATTAGCGTCCCACTGTTGGGCACGGGCCACCTCCACTTTGGGAGGGATTCTGGTCTACTATGCCGCGCTGAAATGTTTGACACTATAAATTTTCATTTTTGGTTCAGTTTAATGGTGCACGTAAACCCCACGGTGTTCCTCCTCGCCCCTTGGCCGGGCCATGGTAGTCACTCAGGTATGACCCGACGTATTCTTGATTTATTCTTGACGAAACAGAACTGATAGGTAGATTTTTAATAGAAGGCAGATAAGTAGGTAAAACGAAGATGCTTACCACTTTACCTTCTCAAGTTCTGCCTCCTTTAACTGTTTGAAAACTTATAAATATTGACATTTTAAACCTAAATATTTCGTTTAGTTTGTTTTAACAAATTCTACAATATTGACAAATTAAAAGGAAGGATGTTTGGGCAATAACCTCTAAGAACAAATACTAAGTAATGACAAAACTTTCTAAATAAACATTCATATTTGTACAGACCCCGTGGTACAGTGGTTAACAGAGCGGACTGTCACTTCACTTACGTGAATTCGATTACGATTTTCTTGCAGCACAATTTGTGTGATGTTAGCATGTAAATACAAAAGAATAAAATTTCTAGTTTATGTTTAAATTTTATCTGTGTTCTCCACAACACATGCAAATAAGCTTACCTTGGGATCAGACAACGTTACGTGAAATATTCATAAATCTTTACTTGTCGGAAAGCTGTATAAATATAAAATCCTAATCCTAACTAATTTATAAATGTGAAAGCGAGTTGATTTCAGTTGATGACACTGAAGAAATTTTGACGAGCTTCTAAGTGTTAATGTGTCGGACGAAACTTTACCGCGATTTTAAAAAAAGGTACAATGCCATCTATCGACTGTCATAGTAAACTTCTGTTTGTTGAGGTTTCATTTCTAAATTTCACGCGTACGAAGTCGCGGGCAGCAGCTAGTATACCACAAAAGGATCTAAGTTATTATGGTCTCCAGAGATTTACATATTTTGTTATGGTTGTTACGTTTTGTACAATGTTTCGTTGTAAAATAAATAATAAAATAAATACAAAATATGTTACTTTAATATCTACTTATTGCCGTTACGCTAGCCATTGCAACAAGGGGCCTATTATATTTTAAGTTAAATAACTTGTAACAAATACTGTAAACAAATAGATTCTTAAATAGATACATATCAATTACGTTCTTGTGTAATGTTGATATGAAAATAAGAGCAGGCGTTTTGGTCCTGCACAACTTAAGTGAGCATTATCACAGAACAACACATTGCTATTATAAAATGAGAGGCGTTATGTTCTACTTGTCATTTTAAAGTACAAGACAAGACATACTTAGTTGATGTGATCACGGTTCTGACACGCACCATCCACAAAGATAAGCACACTAATTACTAGGTCCTATCAAGACATAAATATCACGCATATTTTAACTGACTTTATGAACTTTAATAAACTAGTTATTTATTTAGTTATTGATAGACTCAAATGCTTATTCTAACAATACGTGATTCATTTATTTGAATAAAACTAGTTTTTCTGTATAAACAGGCGTATAGTTTAATTAAACCATAGTTTGATACAGATTTAAAACAAAACATACACGTCTAAATTATTTTTAAATCATATTATTTAATTCTGCTTAGGTACAACCGCGATGTTACTATGTCTCAGCTGGCTTTTACACCACCCTGAGGAGGAAATGGGTTGATAACACTTGTATTCTTAATCCAAACGGACAATAAATAAATCGTCTAACCTTCATATAACCCTTATACTATATACGAATCAATGTTTAGACTTAAACATATTATGCACGAATTGTTCCAATTTGTTTAACCTATTGACACCCAGTTTTGGTTTTTAATGAGACAATGCTTGTGACTACTCCACTTACATCTTAATGATCATACCAATATAATGGATCATAAACAACACTTAATTTTTTTTGTAATTTTTAACCTACTTCATAAAAAGGAGGAAGTTCTCATTTTATCTGTTTTTAAGGTTTCGTACAAACCCTTATAGGATCACTCCGGTACTCAGCAACGGCTGAAGGTATCAACTTGAAACTCATACGATATGTAGATCTATGCGGTCCCTTGCTGCAAAAATTCCAGTCAACCTTTCACCTCTACGCATTTAAAAGATATAACCGAATTATGACCATTTTTAAGAATTTTTCGACTTATGCTAGGGAATCAAAATTCACAGGTTACTTCCCGTTGCCCTAGAGCCTTGAAATTTGGCATAGATCAAGTCTATATAGTGCTGATATAGGGAAAAATCCAAAAACTTATAATTTGTCATCATATCACAAGTAAAAAAGTCTTTATACTAATACCAACTTATGAAGTAGCTGAACTGTAGGCGATTCCCTATATTTCAACTACAAAATGAAGTTGGCGAGTTGTTTTGAGTTTAATTAAATGATTATTTGAATGCAGTCACTTATGTTTATATGTCTAGTAGGTGCGAAACCCTAAGTGTGCGTGTTTACCTCGCTCTTGACAGGTTTTTTATGTTTGTTTGTTACCTCATAACTTTTAACTGGGCAATTTTAATTATTCTTTTTTTATTTGAAAGCTTGTGGTTCCCATATGGTTCCATTGGTACCAGGTCAGGATCTACTGGTTATCTCCTAAGAAATCGAAACCCTCAAATTTCAAAGGATGTGCCTTTGAAAGTTTCCCAGTCGGTCCTAAGCCGGTTGAATTTTTTTTTTTTAAATACTCTATTGCTAAACTTTTTTTGACAAACTTGATAAGGTATTAGTCAAATTTTATTTTTCCAACGCAAAATCCAAAAATAAATATTTAATTATTTATTTTACACTTCAATTACATTTGAGTACAAAGGCGGACCTAATGCCATAGGCATTTTCTACCAGGCTTAACAATGAAATATACACAAATATTTTACTGTTATATAAAAACAATACATACACTAAACACAATAATCAGTAAACGTACATATATATATATATATAAATAGATACACATACATGCTCATCTACAAAGCATACACATATAAATATAATCTTCTTATCTACCTATCTAACGATCTTATCATATCTACCTACCGATATCTTGAAAACATCTGGACCAATATCTCTCCTTCTCTCTTTCCAGTCAATTTATATCCCACTGTTGGGCACGGGCCTCGTCCACTTTGGGATTATAGTCTTTAAGCTGCGCGAGTTTATTTTTGAGGTTTTCAGAGATCACAGAGGATGTTATATGTGTATCCCTGAACTGGCTTTGACTGGACAGAAATTGGGGTGACCCAATTCCGCCCCAGGGAGCTTAGGTATATTGTATAGATACTAGATATAATTTTAGTAGGATACCAATTCTACGTGCACAACAAAACTTAACTAAAAAATGAAAACAACTATTGCTGTATTTTGATTATTTGGCTATTTCGTTGTGCACATTTTTATTAATTGAATTGTCTATAATATACAGATTTTCTAATAAAAAAGTTCTGTTAACACTGCCGAATTGTGTTATCGACACTATCAATTTTCATTTTTTAGTTAAGGTAAGTTTAGTAAGTTGTGCACGTAGAATCGGTAAAATTATCATAACAATAATCACCAATAAATAATCTAATATAAATATAATATATATATAATAATACTAATTAAATCTTATATATAAAATTCACGTGTCACAGTGTTAGTTACCGTACTCCTCCGAAACGGCTTGACCGATTTTTATGAAATTTTACATGCATATTCAGTAGGTCTGAGAATCAGCCAACATCTATTTTTAAAACCTTTTTTTTGTATGGCAAAACAACGTTTGCCGGGTCAGCTAGTAAATATATAAATATAAATATTCACGGACATTTCACACAACGTCCTCTGGTCCCAAGCTAAGCTTATAAGACCAGAATATGGATAGAATACATATACTACTTTTTTTTTGTAAATACATACATATAATACATAGAAACACCCAGACGCAGTGCAAACATTTGTATGATAATTAGAAAAATCACACAAATGATTGTCCCGAGCGGGAATCGAACCCGCGACCTCTTGATTGGCAGTCCGTTACATAAACCACTCAACCACGAGGCTATTAATAATACTAATTAATACCTATAACTACTTATTTATATTTTTAAATTCATTTATTTCGAAGCCTTTGATTTAAACACTAGCATTTAGTAAGTACATTTAGTTTATGAGGACGTTGTGTAACATTTCCGGTATAAAATGCTTTGTAATGTTGGCCTCACAATTAAATATTTCGTTATTTTATTGACTTTCAAATTAAGCCGCTAGATGTAAACGTATAAGCTAGATGGCGCTAGATGTAGACTTAAATATATAAGCCGCTAGATGTAAATGGCACAAGAACGTGCGTTGTGGCGTTCCTTCTTCCTTTCTTACTGTCTTCATTTTTAGGGTTCCGTACCCAAAGGGTAAAAACGGGACCCTATTACTGAGACTTCGCTGTCCGTCCGTCCGTCCGTCCGTCCGTCCGTCCGTCTGTCACCAGGCTGTATCTCAAGAACGGTGATAGCTAGAGAGTTGAAATTTTCACAGATGATGTATTTCTATTGCCGCTATAACAACAAATACTAAAAATAAAATAAAATAAATATTTAAGGGGGGCTCCCATACAACAAACATGATTTTTAGGGTTCCGTACCCAGTATCTCAAGAACGGTGATAGCTAGACAGTTGAAATGTTCACAGATGATGTATTTCTATTGCCGCTATAACAACAAATACTAAAAATAAAATAAAATAAATATTTAAGGGGGGCTCCCATACAACAAACATGATTTTTTTACCGTTTCTTGCTCGATACTAATAACGTTGCCTTATGTTGCATAGATAATGGTACGGAACCCTTCGTGCGCGAGTCCGACTCGCACTTGACCAATTATTATATTCTTTCTTTCTTTCATGTTTCTAGATAAATTAAGCGTGGAACCGGTAATTGCTGTCACTTAGCGCAATTATTAAATAACTCTACCTTGCAGTCTAAATTGCGTACTTAGATACTGGAATGTTCTTACACAATACAATACAATACAAAATTCTTTATTGCACACCAAAGAAAAGACAAACTACATAATATGATATAGTACAGCTTCAGGTATGTACAAGCGGCGGTCTTATCGTTGCTAGCGATCTTTTCCAGACAACCTATATGGAAACTGTCGAGGAATTACAGCTAAGGGCAATTTAGGTATCCTATCTGGCGTGTAATATTAATTTCTATTTTAACCTACTTCTAAGTTCTTACTTCATGTCTGTTATGACCTAGTAATAAAAAAACACTGTGAAACGAGAGCTCTTATTTAAACTAGGTGTTGCCCGCGACTTCGTATGCATGGAATTTGGAAAATTTTCCCCATATTGCAACATTTTTTACTGATTCTTCACTCATATAGGTCGCAGCTTAATATTATTTAGCTTAGAGCCTTTCACAATAAATTTACTGTAAAACACTGGAAAAAATTTTCAAATTGGACCTCGTAATCTCCTGAGAATAGCGCGTTGAAACAAACATTCGAACTCTTTAGCTTTAGAATATTAGTAATGATTCTTTGACGAGACATTTCAAGCATTTTAACTCTGTAAAAATGGATAGATTTTGTTATTTAGACTCTATAATAACAAATCGCATAACACACATCTTAAATGTAGATGGTTAAAAAAAAGCTAGCGACAGAATGTACTGCAGAGGATTGCAGAGAAAAAGTCAAGGCCTTTGTCGTTGGCAAAAAGAAGCTGTAGTCCGTCATGCCAACATAATAATAACAATCAAACTCCAATCTGAAAATATAATTGCACCTTATTATAAACAGATAAAGTTAACTTTTCAATAATAATGAGTTTTCAAGTGTAAATCTATTATGGTAATTATCGTAACAACAAACCAGACTTTAGTAGTGCGTTCGTTGTCGTTAACAAAACGCGTGTGTGTGTATTTTTTTTAATTTAAAATGAATATAATATCGTTGGCAATATGGACGTTAGAAAAGAATTGTTTTATCGTGTATACAGCATTAATTGTATGCTTTGTTGCTTTTACGTTGTTCCATAAAAATAAATTGGACGTTTATTATAGCGAAGCGGCGAAAAAAGAAAAATTGGCGCGAATTGGGAGTAATACTAAAGCTGGTTTGTTTATTCTTTTTTTTAATTTCATAGATGTAGTTATGCATTTTAAAAAGGAACTAGTCATGTACTTTATTTTTAATTAATGATGGTCATACAGCATGACGCTTTTTTTCTTTATTTGGCGGCACCAAAGAGTATGAAGTTTAATTAACAGTCCCGAAAAATTAAAGAAATAAAAATTGAATATTATCCTTTATATGATATTGATTTGTTATTTTTGTTCATTACAATTTACTGTAAATTGTAAAGAAATTATTGCGTTTTAAAATCGAAAAATAGAATTTAAAGTTATATTAAATAAATATACTTATATGTATATCCTACTTACTACTTTACTTATATATACCTACTTTAAACTTAACTAAGGAATTTGGACTACTTATCAGAAGACTTATTCTTTTTTACACTGTATGCAATACGAGTTGTTTTTTTAAACATCATGTTAGAAGACAATGTATATTATGAGTATGCCCGACTATGTTTTGGTAACCAACTGCTGAACAATTTTTTTTTATTTTGATCAAAACATGAAGTAATTCCATATGTCTAACTAGGACAGATTGGCAGAAGCTGGCGGCACCAAACTTGCGTGCTAGATAGTTACTTGGGTGTTTGTAATTGTCACTGTAAATTAGACCCTTCTTCTTCGCATTCCATTTACCTACATCCCACTGTTGGACACGGACCTCCTCTATTTCTGGTAGGTTCATTGTTCTACTAAGCTATGATGACCAGGTGGTATGGCATAGGGCTTAGTTTCGAGTTTCTATTCCCAGAGGATTTTACCTCCTTTATGATCCCTAAGCTGTCTCTTAAAACAGCCTGGGGAGGATATGTGGCAATGACACTTTTATCCTTTATCCCTCTCACAGCATGACCAACAGTCACGTAAATTTTTATTATTACTTTATATTTTTTGTACATTATATATTAATAGTTCCTTTCTTATCATGTTATCACAAAACACGTGACAATCTATTCTAATATTATAAAGGTGAAGAGTTTGTTTGTTTGAACGCGCTAATCTCAGAAACCAGTCTTCTATTTAGAAAAATTCTTTCAGTGTTGGACAGTAAATTTGTCGAGGTAGGTTATAGGTTATATAATATCACGGTGCGATTAATAGGAGTGAAGCATCAGTAAAAAGTGTTGCGAAAACAGTAAAAAAATTCTAAATGCGTGGAGTACATTACATATAACTAGTCCGTTTCTTATCACAAAACACGTGACAATAACTTATACAATTCAAACGCATGTGAAATCGTCACTAAATATTATGATAAAAATGTTTATAGATTGCACTAGTTTAGTAATTCAATAATATTCACTTGTGAAACATAGAGTAGTTCATCAATACACACTGCAAAGCCCGACTTCTCCACTGGTCTTTGCGACTATTAGGACTCACACTACGAAATACTGCTTGCACCTCTGCCTCTGGGGTGATTTCGCACAGTACTTATTCGTTACTCTAGAGTCTAGAGTCAATGCGCATAGTTGCAATCTGTCTAGAGTCTAGACAGATTGCAACTATGCGCAATGACTTACAATAACACGGAGGTCTTGATAACCTCCAAAATCCAGTTATTTTCCGAAAATCCTTTCTTAATACTCATATAACATGCTCACTATGCATCTCTTAAACTGCTGAAAAGCTTGCGTGCTGTTTTCTATTTCATTATTATACAGGATTTTAGGAAATTTCACACCCAAGGTGGATGAAAATATAGATATACAACGTAGAGTCTAAGCATAGAGTCATGAAAATACATAATAATAAAGTACTAGTTGCGCCCTGCGGTGTTACCCGCGGTGAAAAGGATGAAAGGGTTCTTTGGTACTAGAGCACTTAGGCACTTATCGTCACATTTTGGACAATTCACACAATCTAATATACAAAATTCTCCTGTCACGGTGTTTGTAATTATACTCCTCCAAAATGGCTCGACCGATTCTTATGAAATTTTATATGCATATTCAGTAGGTCTGAGAATCAGCTACTATCTATATTTCGTACCCCTAAGTGATAAGGGGTGTCCACCCCTGACATTTGTATGGAAAAACAACGTTTGCCGGGTCAGCTAGTATCTTTAAAAATAATAGTCATGATATGTTATTCTGATGTATATAAGCTACATTATTGTAAAGTTTCATTAAATACCATTCATTAGTTTTTGCGTGAAAGAGTAACAAACATCCAAACATACTGACTAACTTTCACATTTATAATATTAGAAGAATTAAGGAAAAGTAAATATTATTTAATGTAATAATTAAAAAATAATAAATAATAATAATAAATATTAATAGACATTTCACAAAACGTCCTCTGGTCCCAAAGTAAGCTATATTTCTATGCTTGTGTTATGGGTAGGTACCAGAATACGGAGACTACATACACTACTTTTCTTTTGTAAATACATACTTATAATACATATTAAACACCCAGACGCAATACAAGCATTTGTATGACAATTATCTACCATATAAAACTACCCAGGACAACAACACTTAATGTCACAACTTAAACATTTAAATACATTACCCTCAATTCCTCGTCGCAAACAATATAACTTTATTGGTACAGCTGTAGAATATAACTCCGGATTGATGCATAGCCCGAATATTAGTAATCTTATAAACCGAAATATACAAAAGCACTTAAATAATTATAAATACCACATGTTATGTATCTCCTCAGTTTTAGCAGACGAATCAACATGTAATAACTCCTTCGGTATGACTTGTGTGACACCACTGCCTATTTTTATTATTTAACAATGTTCGATTTAAATTCAGTTAACTTGGTGAACGACCAATTGGACTCTTACGGAAGCTCTAATTCCTTTTTCTGCAAACCGGAGTACTGCTCTTTGTATTGTGCTAAAGGGCATAACACACTAAAGATATTACATTTGAATATACGTAGTATTTCTAAGAACTTCGATCAACTACGAGTGTTGTTGCATAATATAAATTTTTCCCCGGAAATAATAGTTTTATCTGAATGCTGGATTAACAAATGCTCGGCTATCCCATTGCTTGATGGGTATCTTTCCTACAAAACGCAAAATAATTGCAATCAAAACGATGGCGTTGTAGTTTATATTGCATCCCAGCTAAACCACAAGGTTGAAGAACCACAAACTCAGGACTCCAGCTGCTTACTCACTACGCTATGTCATCAGGAATTAGCCATAATCTCCCTTTATCGCTCACCATCTTATCGGAACCTAAGTAGCTTTTTTGATAGCCTCAACAATATTCTTACATCTACATCACATTTCAAAAATGTTGTCCTCATTGGTGATATGAATATCAACATTTATTCGAGCGATCTGACTCCAAATGCCCATACATACCTCAATCTCACTGCCTTACATGGTTTTCTACCTACGCACCTTTTACCAACTCGAGACAAAAATTGTCTGGACCATGTCCTTTTAAAATCGGATAAGGCAACCACGACTTTGTTACTTGACACTTTTGTTACTGATCACGCACCTATTGTTTTCAGCATAGAATCTGAACAAACTGTAAAAAAGCCTAGAATAACTAAGAATAAAATCGACTATAACGCATTATCCACGTCGATATCGAACACAGACTTTATCCCAATAATGTGTATTAGCAATGCTGATCAAGCTGCTGAACTTCTTGTCAATACGATAAAAGCCACCATTGAGCGACACTCAGTGATAACACACATTCCATCTAAAAATAATATTCTAAAACCATGGATAACACCTGGGTTGCTTCGGTGTATACGCCATAGGGACAACATGGGCCGTAAACTAAAGACTGATAATCTAAATTACACGTTAAAAATTACCTATCAAAGATACCGAAACTTTTGCAATAAACTGTTAAAAAACCTGAAAAGGGATTATGAGAAAAACGAATTTTCAAAAGCAAAAAATAATATTAGGGCTACTTGGAATGTTGTTAAAAATATAATAAATACTCAGACCAAGAAAAACTCACCATTGGAACTTTTACAATTAGACTCGACTTCTCAAGCTTCTGTCAACAAAGTAAATTCCTACTTTGCAAACATCGGTCGTGTCTTGGCAGATAAATTTAACCCCCAATCTTTTAATGAGAACTCACAAGAAATTAATCTTCCTAACTCATTAGTGCTCCTACCAACAGATGAAGATGAGGTTAAGACTATAATAGCTGGTCTTCGGAGAGACTCGGCGGTGGGATGGGACGGCATATCTGCCAGCATGCTTCAGTCTTATTCTGACATCTTAGCTCCCCCTATTACACACATTTGCAACATATCCATCGAAACTGGTGTCTTTCCTAAGGTATTTAAAAGAGCAATAGTGCATCCTATTTTTAAGGACGGGAATAGAGACAGTGTCAATAATTATCGCCCAATATCGGTATTGCCCTGCTTATCTAAAATTTTAGAAAAAATTCTGCACAAAAGACTTAATGCCTTCTTAGATAAACATAAGATCATAGCCTGTAATCAGTTTGGATTTAGAAATAACAAATCTACTGAGGACGCTGTAGCATCATTTATTGATAAAATTGTCCATGAGATGGATAATAAACAAAAATGTATTGGAATCTTTCTAGACCTTGCAAAGGCTTTTGACACTGTCTCTATCCCCCACCTGCTTAACAAGATGGAAAAGATGGGCATTCGTGGGTACTCTTTCAACATCTTTAAAAGTTACCTTACTGGTAGAACGCAATGTGTGAAAATAGAATCTGCTATTAGTAATGACCTACCTCTTGATTTTGGTGTTCCGCAAGGTTCTATTCTTGGCCCGACGCTCTTTTTGCTGTACATTAATTCCCTCTGCAATATATCTGCAAAAAACTGCTCTGTGTTTACTTACGCTGATGACACCGCTCTCCTAATATCTAGCCCTACTTGGTCCGAGACGCACTATTTAGCTGAGTCTGCCTTGCGGAGGGTCATGATATGTCTTCGTAATAATCTTCTGTCACTTAATGTGAAAAAGACTCAGTATATGACTTTCTCCCCCAACTTAGTGACGCAGCCCAATACTGATTCATTTACGCTTAGAGCTCACTCTTGTGACCCCACTGTCTCTACACAATGCAATTGTCCAGAATTGGATAGAACTAGTAACACCAGATACCTTGGTGTTGTGATCGACAATCGCTTAAACTGGCAAACTCAGATTAATAATCTCACCTCCCGTGTACGAAAGCTCATACATATTTTCAAAAAATTAAGATACTCTGCAGATAAAAATACAATTAAAATGGTTTACTACTCGCTCTGTCAGTCAGTTGTCTCGTACTGCATCACTGTATGGGGTGGTGCAGGTAAAACAGTTTTCCTACAACTAGAACGGGCGCAGAGGGCTGTATTGAAGGTGATGAGTTTTAAGCCATTTCGGTACCCAACTACCCAGCTATATATCGACTGCAAAGTCCTCACTGTTCGCAAGCTCTTTGTGCTCCAAACAGTTTTGCGTAAACACAACACCTTACCTTATGACTCCAGCGTATTGGTTGGTCGTCGATTGTATAGCGTGTGCCCAACTAATACCTTCCGAAGTTCTCTTGCAAAACGACATTATTCTGTTATCGCTGGTCATTTATACAATATGATAAATAAATACTGTGGAATTTATTTACTAACAAAATATAAATGTAAAACAAAAGTCCTAGAGTGGCTGCTGGAACAAGACTATGAACAAATTGAAACTTTATTAAAAATCACTCCTATATAAAACTAAATTCATAAATTACAGTAAACATACACACACACACATACACACACACACACGCCCCACTCATTCATATCAAATACACCCAGGTTTATAACATTTGTCTATAATTTGACTAAAATAATATTATTGTAAACATACACAGGACATATTTTAATGTTGTATCTGTTTAACTAGTATACAATACATATTATATTACCTTTTAACTTTTAAATTGTTACGTTTGAGGTACTGGTACCCATAACACAAGTTAAATCTTACCATGGGTACCAAAGCCAATTTAGTATAGTTGCTGTATAACTCTTGTAAACTATTTATAACAATTTGTTCTTGCTTTATACTATTTGCATGTAATAATATTAAATAAATAAATAAAAAATAAATAAAAAAAAAAATTATAAATATCACACAAATGATCGTCCCGAGCGGGAATTGAGCCCGCGACCTCGTGAACGGCAGTCCGTTACATGAACCACTCAACCATGAGCCTCGTTGACACAATTTAAGGACTTACTTCATAATCTTGGAAGCTAAGTTAAAACTAAAAATCCTTTAGTAAACTATTTTAATCAAGTCTCCTACGATATATTATGTATATTATTATAGCGAGAAAGAGACAGATGTATATAGAAAAAAGACGAGGTGAGAGAGAGACAAACATATCTTTCGGTGACCTAATATGTATAGATACTACTCGGTATATTAATATGTATCTGTCTCTTTCTCGCCTCGTCTTTTATCTATATACATCTGTCTTTTTCTCGCTATATTAATATACAGGCTGGCCAAAAAGTCGTAGATAAAACGCAAGTAGGGATTAGATAGGGTCATTAGTGGCAAAAAATTCTTCTACAAAAGGCCCCTAAGATTAACCCCTTCAGAGTTATAATTTATTTAGTATTTTTATTAGAAAATTTACTTTTATTATTATTTTTTATTAAAATTCGAATAAATCTACATGTTGTATCTTTTTTATTATTTTTAGTAAATTGGTACTGATGAGTCCTTGCAGTAGACATGCTGTAGCTGTATATTCATATGCCGTTTGTGATGCTCTTATGAGTCATGACCTAAGGTGGCAGTCTGTGATGTGCAGCACAGACAGAAATAGATTAGAAAAAAGAGACAGAGTATTGGATACTTTGCTTTCTCTCTCTTTCTGGATTCCATTAACGCCCTTCTGCTGGGCAGAGGCCTCCTTTTAGAGAGATTAGGTACTTTACCCTATTCTTTATTTTTGAGGTGTCAAATTCTACGACGTGTGGCGCTTATTTTCAAAATACGCTACTCAACCACCAAAACGTATAAAACCGCAGGCAATAGCTAGTATTATGTAATTACAGTTTGTTAAATACGTAACTACGCGTTAATATTCTTGATAACTAATAGAGTTTCTGAGCTGTTGACCATTAGGTAATATTAGTTTCACCCAATTTCACTTCAAACCTAGCACATGATAAGAGTATGGTGATAAGCATTGCATGTTTATTTCATTCCTTGATTTCATACTTCATATTATTAAACTAACGGCCGCCCGCGACGTGGTCCGCGTGGATTTTGATTTCCTCGGTAAAAATCTTATACAGGATGTGGTCGGTTATAGTTCAAGTATTCACCTATCATTTAAAAAAAAAAACCTTTTTTTTTGGGCACTGGCCGTGTTTTACATTTTTTTTACACTACTCACATCTAAAATGCATGATTTGTTAAAAATGAGAAATTAATTTTCAGTTTTTTTTTATTGGTTTATTTTTGGGGTTTACATGAAAAAACGAAAATGCATGTGCTAGTGCTAGTACTCGCCCGTACAACACAAAAAACACACTAAAAAAATAATGTCATTTGTCGAAGTTATAAAATATTTATCGATTTTTTACAAAAAAATAAAAAAAATCATATTTCCGAAACCAATGGCTAAAATGGTTAATTTTTTTTTTATATAATAGGTGAATACTTGAACTATAACCACCTTAGCGTTGGACCACCATTTACGCCACACCCTGTATTTAAAATTCACGTGTCACAGTGTTAGTTACCGTACTCCTCCGAAACGGCTTGACCGTTTTTATGAAATTTTACATGCATATTCAGTAGGTCTGAGAATCGGCCAACATCTATTTTTCAAACTTTTTTTTTTAGTATGGCAAAACAACGTTTGCCGGGTCAGCTAGTTATACACTAAAAAATTAATATTTAAAATATTCGGATATAGATGCACTGCAGAACTCTAATCATAGACCTATAGGTAGGATTTTTTCCTACTTACTTAACATTTATAGTCACATTTTGGACAATTCACACAATATCTTTATAAATTGTAGCGTAAGTGTTATTCTGTATAAGCTACATTATGCTGATCATGAGGTCGCGGGTTCGATTCCCGCTCGGGACAATCATTTGTGTGATTTTTCTAATTGTCATACAAATGTTTGTACTGCGTCTGAGTGTTTCTACGTATTATATGTATGTATTTACAAAAGAAAAGTAGTATATATATTCTATTCGTATTCTGGTATCCATAAAACAAGCATATAAGCTTAGCTTGGGACCAGAGGACTTTGTGTGAAATGTCCATGAATATTAATTTATTTATTATTATAAGCTTAGCTTGGGACCAGAGGAGGTTGTGTGAAATGTCCATAAATATTTAAAAAAAAAAGTTCTACCTAGGTAAATTCGAATAATATCCAAATAATTTATACAAAACACCAATGAAACAAAAAACGGAAATGTATAATTTAGATATAACATGGGCATTATGGGCAATTATAATTAATAGGTAAATTACCCAAACATTTGGCCGAATATGAATTACAACAAAATTGTTTGAAATAAAATTTTAGGTGCGTTTGAGTCTTATAAGACTCAAACGCACCGCTTATACATTTCATGGACATTTCACACAACGTCCTCTGGTCCCAAAGTGAGCTTTCTATGCTTGTGTAATGGGTACGGATATACTATATAAAATGTAGTATATCCGTAAGTATATAATATATACTTTTTTGTAAATATAATACTTATAATATATATTTACCAAAATTTTCCAACAGTACGAGATTTTCCCGATAGTGAAGATGATGATCCAGACTTACTAATTTCTGCCATTCCTGAGAACACTCCTCAAATACCATATAAGCCCACCAAAAGATCTGACAATGAAGTCGTCAACAGATCCAGGGAATACTACAAGTTAATGGCAGAAAGAAGAACTGTTAGGTTTTTTAGTCAAGAACCAGTTCCTCAAGAAGTATGGGATAATCTGATCAGAACAGCTGGTAAGAGCCTTATTTTACTCGTCATTATACCATTTCTTGACAAAGCTGACAAAAAGATTCATTACCTACCTATTATACTTAAAGAAAATTTATATTTATAAGGGCAAGAAATTTTTGCTCTTTTGAAATGTACAACTTTAACCTTTACCACCGGTTTTGGACATCCACTGAGAAGAGAGAAGAACTTATGTTTTTTTCTAAACTTAAACCTTTTTGAACATTTCATAATACTTTTATAATACCTAGTTTTCCATCATTAAGTCAAAGTCTATCAAATCCTTGAGAACTATTTGCTCTCTAAGTGTATCTTTCACATCAATAAGCAAGAAAACAACAATAAAAATACAGTAATTAAAATTAAAAACATATAATATCTTAATAATTTTATACCAAACATTATTTTTAGTAAAGTACATACAAAGTTCATGATCTCTTTCATCATTGAAGTATCCCAAAGGAGTTATTGTATAATTTTCTTCCTCTATCTTCTTCAAACCTACAACTAATGGATAAAGATCAGCTTTGACCAGATCTATAAATTTCTTGATATCACCAACATTACTTCTTTTCTTATTTATCTTAGAATCATTCTCATCACAAGTTTCTATACGAAATACTCTCGGTCCATCTATGGCTGTCATTAAAATATTATTCATTTTTTTCATTCCTATATATTTTAGAGTATTATCCCAAGTATAATCATCGAAATAACAAAATGCTTCACTATATTCTTTAACAGCATTCCAAAATTTTCTATCAAATGCTATTGCAGTTTTAGATGTTTTATTAGACCATGTTTCAAAATATATTAACCCTTTGTTTTTGTTATATAAAGCGATATCTGGATCGTGTGCTGCGAGACTTACTAGACCACATTTAGGACAATGTATTTTTCTTATATTCTCTAAAAGTTTATATATTACTAAAAAATCTTCAGTAACATAATTATCTTCCTGTAAAAACAAAATGGTATTATTATAATCCTTTGTAATATTTAAATGATAGACGGGCTTCGTGGTGGAGTGGTTTATGTAATGGACTGCCGATCACGAGGTCGCGGGTTCGATTCCCGATTGGGACAATCATTTGTGTGATATCCATAAATGTCATACAAATGTTTGTACTGCGTCTGGGTGTTTTCTATGTATTATAAGTATGTATTTACAAAAGAAAAGTAGTATATGTAGTCTATCCGTATCTGGTTCCCATAATACAAGCATAGAAATATAGCTTACTTTGGGACCAGAGGACGTTGTGTGAAATGTCCTGAATATTTATTTAATGATCAAATACTTGATTCATTTGCCACCACCAATGATGTTTCATTTGAGCTGCATTTGCATCTCTATCACTGATCAAAGTTTTATCACAAACGTTACATTCGTCTCTTCCAGGGAATACATTAGGATGTAATTGAATAGAATAGGGATAAAATATTTGCATATATTTAGCAAAATTTATACTTTAAATGACAATACATCATTGATATCATTGTTGTAGTAATCATGTGAGAATATCAACAAAGAATCAGATATCATTGGAGCTTTCTTTAAAGATTCCAATAGTTCTTTTACTATATGTATATTTGAGTGTATTTGTATAACTATTATAAATCTATCGTTACTTATATTATTCTCGTTGTTAATCTCCTGTTTCAAGTTTATACTTTTGATTTCATTTTTATATTTCATTATTTTCTGTCTAGCAATTTTCTTTGCGTAATATCTGTTATCTAGTATTTCATCATAACTTATGTTGTTAATATTACTATCATAGAAATTATGTATGAGCTGTTTTCTTTGATTTTGTAGATAAGTCACTCTCTGGTGCACTTTGAAGGTAATCATAGATATAAATAATAGGATTATTATCATACAATGACGGAAAAAGCCTCTGAAATTTATGGCCATAATACTGGTAACAATTACTATAGTTACAGAAAGGAATTAGATGATCATTGTTAAACAAAAATCTAAAACTAAAATCGTTGTAACAAAAACACAATCCAAACAAGATGATGACGCGATGATTCTGTCAATGCGACAATCAACGACCTAGAAATATGTAGTTATTAATAAATCAAGGAGTTGGTATCAAATTCTATCTAAAAGTAATGGTAATTCTGACAGTCTTTATCTCTTTATTATAATAATATTATCTGTACTGAAAGTAATGATCCACACCTCAAACTTTTTCTCTTAATAGTACATCTCCTACAGTCTCATAGAGCGCTATGGGCTGATAATATTATGTCTATACTTCGTTATTCACAACTCCTGACGCACGGAGTAGCGAGCAACAACCAGGTATAAGACAAAGCCAGAGTTTTGAGGGTTCAAACCGCCCATAGTGTCGTTTTGGTATTCCTACATATTTATTACTTTATAGCCCTAAAAGTCCCCTTTTTGAATATAAATAAACCCCCACAACACACGTATTAAAAATATTCTGTCATTTCAGGTACTTCCCCTTCAGGAGCTCACACCGAACCCTGGATTTTTGTTCTGGTTCAAGACCAAATCACAAAAAATGCAATAAGAGAAATAGTAGAAGAGGAAGAAGACTTGAACTATAGAAAAAGAATGTCAAGGCAATGGGTGACGGACTTGAAGCCATTTGCTACGAAGCCAGAAAAGCCTTATTTATCTGAAGCGCCTGCGCTTGTCTTAATATTTAGACAAACGCACTCTTGGAGATCTGATGGTAAAAAGCGAATGCATTATTATAGTGAAATCAGTACGGCTATTGCTGCTGGGATACTTTTGTCTGCTATTCAGGTAACTACAACCTAATTAACATTCGTAATTGGTAGGAAATATAAACTGCCGTAGATATAAGATCGATTATAGCAGAAAAAGTTGCAAGCTTTCTCGAGAGATGGCGTAATTTCGATTCTATTTAAATGTGTTAAATTTTAAAAATATTTGTAGCAGAGAAATTTAGAAATTGGTCAAGGTGTAGGTTGGGCGGTAAGTTGTAAGCACAAAATACTAAGTTGGGAGAGCGGAACGGATTTCTAAGATCCTACGGTAAAATCTATCCGTGTGGTGACGGACTAAGAAAAAAAGTGTCGCCACCCCATCTCCTACCCACGGTGCTGTAAAAGCCACCTAAGTGATAATTTACACAGATGACATCCTCTGTGAGAGACGGAAACCTCGAAAGTAAACCCTGTACCAACACGCCTGATCATCACGGCGCAGTAGACCATAATCCCTCCCAAAGTGGAGGAGGCCCGTGCTCAACAGTGAGACGTTATAAGACTCGAGAGAGGTTCAAATCTCGTTCATGTCAATTTTTCTACTATTTAGTTTATTAAGAAGAATGCGTCGGAGTGTTGTTGACAACTGATTAAAATAATGTTATCGACAGTAAAAATTACCCACAGAAAGACCTTACAAATATTCACGACAGAACCATACTATGTTTCTGTCGGTATGTTTACTCTGGTAAAACTTGACTTTGCTGTCCGTTAGTCCGTCTGTGATCAGGCTGTACCTTAGGAACGGTAATAGCTAGGGAGTTGAAATTTTACAAATTATGTATAATTGATACTATATTAACAAATACTGAAAACCAGAATATTATAAATATTTGAGTGTGCTGTCATACAACAAAAGTTTGTAATTTGATGATACTCTTAGAAGATATGACGGTATGACGAATAAGAATAATGGTATGGAACCATTCGCGTCCAAATTTAGCTCGTACTTGGCCAGTTTTTCTTATAAATTTATAACTGCTAAAATATTTTTAATTTCAGTACTGCGGTCTAGTAGCATTAACATCTACTCCCTTGAATTGCAACGCTCGTCTCCGAGATCTGCTCTCCAGACCTGTGAATGAAAGACTAGAACTGCTCCTACCAGTAGGAAGACCTCATGAAGATGCAACAGTACCTGATCTTCAAAGAAGGGCTTTAAATGAGATCATGATCAAATTTTAAATATTAGACTGATTTTTGGTTTATATTTTTTTAATAAGTTGTGTGTATATTATGAATCTTCGCTGTCGGGGTAGGCAGGTTTTATCCTATAAATACGGTGAATAAAGACATTTATATAAAAAATTGTTCTGTTTGTTTATTGCCATGCATCTATACATCATGCCTATACCGGTGGACTTAATCCCCGGACATAATGAGGTTTTATTCATTTTTTTTGGTGTAAAAATGATATGCTTGTGTTATGGGTACCAGAATACGAATAGAATACATATACTACTTTTTTTGTAAATACATACTTATAATACATAGAAACACCCAGACGCGGTACAATCATTTGTATGACAATCAGAAAAATCTCACAAATAATTGTCCCGAGCGGGAATCGAACCCGCGACCAGTCGGCAGATCGGCAGTCCGTTTCATGAACAACTCAACCACGAGGCTTGTCGAAGGAAACGACTAGTAGATTCCTGACAAGATGGTTTTTATTATTCCGTAAACTAAGGTATATTACTTATACACATTTCGCCTCAAAATAAGCCACCGTAAAAATAGTATTAAAAACAGTATTTTCCTAAGTATGTAACTAGTCTGTGTGGTGACAGATTAACAATAGAAGTGTCACAAACTCTTTTCATTCCCAGGGTGCTGTAAACTCCAGCTAGGGAATATTGTACACAGATGACATCCTCTCTGAGAGACGAAAAACTTCAAAGGAACCCTGTGTTAGCACACCTGGTCCGCGTGCCACAGACCAAAATCCCTCCCAAAGTGAAAGAGGCCTATGCCCAATAGTGGGACGTTAATGGGCTAGATATAGAGAGAAAGAAGTTTCTCTATAAAACACCTAATTACAGAAAACACCTAAACTTAGACGCATTATGAATATATGTGTGACAAATACACATTAGCAAATTAAAATTTATGCAGATATAGCAAGGAATTTAATAATTACTCCCTACGCCGAATTAAGAGCAAGGCAAAAGCTAATTCATAGAATATGCTACAGGCCATGGCAATACAAATATCACTGAAATAATTGTCCTGTGCGGAAATCAAACTCGTGACATCATGAATTGCATTCGGTTACACTAAGCATTGCACCACCTTGTGGTGACGGATTAAGAATACAAGTGTCACGACCCCATCTCCTCCCAAGGCTGCAGTAAAAGTCAGCTAAGGGATATTGCATACATATAACATCCTCTGTGAGAGACGGAAAACTCGAAAATAAACCCTGTGCCAACACGCCTGCGCGCAGTCAGCGCGGCACAGTTGACTATAACCCCTCCAAAGTGGAGGAGGCCCGTGCCCAACAGTGCAGCGTAAATGGGCTGGAGAGGAAGCATTGCACCACCAAAATGATTCTGGAGGTTATAATAATGCGGTGAACAGAGATTAACGTAAACGCCTGCAATGTTCTTAACAGCAATATATAACTAAATGAATATTATTTCATGTCAGGCGTTATTTCTATTTCTACTTAGTACCCGATTGTATAATAGGTCAAAATTCTTTTGTGTAAAATATAATTATTAAACGATAGGGTTCCGTACCAAAAAACCGATGCCAATAACTGAGATTTCACTGTCCGTCTGTTACCAAGCTGTATCTCATGTATCTCTAGTATGGTGACAGCTAGAGAGCTGAAAATTTCACAGTTATCAGTTTAAGACCTTGTCCAGAAGGGGCGAATTCATCGTGAATCGTATCGCGCGAATTCATACGCGCGTTGTCAAGGTACTAGACATCAATACATCGCGTCCACAAGCATCGCGCGAATTCATTCGAGATACTAGTATCTCGAGAGCAACAAGACGCCATGTTGCGTCCAATTGACGCGCGATCTCTAGAGCGAATTCTAAATAGGCGCGTCCACATAGAGCGAGCAGCCTCGCGAGGAAACTATCCCCAAACGAGCGCGGCAGCCTCGGTATCATCGCGAGGCTGCCGCGCGCGGCAAACCCGAGCCATTATGTTCGTTCGTTCAGTTGAGAATTAAAACATCATGGCACCACACGTACGTGTTGCGGTGGCAGCTGTGCTTTTATCCCTATAAAAAGGATTATAAAGAAGAGACGGTAACAAAAACTTAAACGAAGACGATATTGGATCCAGACTTTATATAAAACAGATTATTATATAATGGTAACGAACTGTAGCAAGAATTGATAAATGATGGAGTGAAGAAAAATTTTGCACGCATTACTTATTACAGAGGAATTAATAAATAAATAAATAAATAAATACTCATGGACATTTCACACAACGTCCTCTGGTCCCAAGCTAAGCTTATATGCTTGTGTTATGGGTACCAGAATACGGATAGAATACATATACTACTTTTCTTTTGTAAATACATACTTATTATACATAGTAAACACCCAGACGCAGTACAAACATTTGTATGACAATTAAAAACATCACACAAATGATTGTCCTGACCGGGAATCTAACCCGAGACCTCGTGATCGGCAGTCCGTTAAGTGAACCACTACACCACGAGGCCCGTCAAAAATTGGATCTATACTCTTATTATACTCGAGCGAGGCACGAAAGAATATACGCGAACGTCCAGAGTGCGCACGGCAAACGACTGAGGAGCCTTTGAGCAAAACAAAAAGCCGACACTGAATGGCTCGGGCGCTAGGACGCTCGCCCGCGGCAGCGCGCACGTTTTATCGGCCGAGGCACGTCCACAGCCACACTAACCGAGCTGCTTCGCGCGGCAAATGCCTCGCGAGGCTACTCGCTCTGTGTGGACGCGCCTAATGAGCTCCTGCCCAAACGCTCGCGCGTTGGTACGCACATTGTGGACGCAACGGTCGCGCGTAATACGCGCAAGAGAATCGCGGCGAATTCGCCGTTTCTGGACAAGCTCTTAACAACAAATTTTCATCATCATCATCATTCTCCTGCGCTTTTCAATATATATTGGGGTCGAGAATTAGACAATTATGATAATAACTCGATTATACCTGACCGGTTTTTTTGTATACCTACATAAGTAATTAACTAGGTACTCGTATGTCATCATTATCCTGCCCTTATCCACATTTGGCTTTTACGGACCCCGCGGGTAAGGCATGCGGAGATGACACGTGTATTGTTATTTTCCGTCACCCCTTGAATACCTATGTTCTCGAAAGGGTTTCCATAAATCAAACGTCTAATAATTGCATATAAAATCTGTGTAGTTATTCCCTATTTCATAAATGGGTTAATGGGCTTACAGCTCGGAAGCGCCGTGTTAACGCTAAGAATGTTATAATAAAACAACATTATATATTACAACACAGTAGCACCTTAACACATTGTATTAAAAGTGATTTTAAATCACTTACAATGTAAGGAATGTTAAAAGTTAAAAATACTTGTTCGGAAATGTTCGGCTATTTCCGCCGGTGGTCGACAATCTCGGCAGTACGCGGCCGCCCGCCCGCCGTATGTGCGTATAGGCATTGGGCGGCGCTGAATATTCAACTAAATCTTAATATTTTCATACATTATATTCATAATATATTTAATATAAAAAATAAAACAATAATAAATTAGTTAAACTATTTATTTGTAGTGTAAATTAACAGAAAAAGCTTTAAAAACATATAACTTTTGTGTGTGAAAGTGATTTTAGTTAACTGTGAAATTAAATCAACTATGTGATAATACATTAAGTGATGAATGAAAAATTACATAGAAATGATATAAAAACGAGTAGATCAATAAAATATGCATTCCTTATTAAATTGTCATGCCATGATACCGGACGATACACGTGTATTTATTTTTATTTATAAATAGTCCAGACAGAAGTCGATACAGCCGCTGAACTATGACATCATCAAAAGAGAATAGTGACGTCACTGTCAGCGTCACAGACGAAGATATGAGTAGCAGAAATGAACGAAAAGAGTCGAAAGATTTAGCTGAACTTCCTCCAAGCGGGACCTCTTTACATAAAAGACGGAGAGGGGAACCACCCGAATCTTTATCAGTTAAATCCCTACAAACACCTTCTGATGCTGAAGGATCCTCGCCTTGTACAGCAGGAGCTACTCCTCCTGATGAATATTGGGGATTAGATGGAGAAACTCCCGACCCTGAGGCTTTATGTGAAAGAATGCTTCAAAGATTAAAAGATCAGAATGATGTTGTATCAAGGCGAGGAAAAGAGGTAGCCCAAAGAACGAAAGAGGCTGTTGATAATCTTGATCAGTTAGAGAAGTTGTTAGAACTGCTAGATGAATTTGTTAGTTTGAAAGATCATAATACACGAATATTAAGAAGATTAAAAGATGTTAATCATTTGAAAAGGCTACATTCCGCTTTTAAGAAAATTGAGCATGAAAATGAATTATTAAAATCGGAAAGTAGGGATATTGAGCAGATTAATGAGGCTTTAGATGCGGAGATTGAGTGCGAATATGGGCAGGTTCTGTTTGATTCCATAATGGCAGGTGGTAGAAGTATGAAAAGAACAGGTTCTAAATGGAAAACACATGCGAGGTTTGGTGGATCTTTGCTGAGGAAACAAAGGTCCCGTTCAGCAGGAGGTGATGAGAGTGATGTGTCTCCAGGTACTCCTTTAAGAAGGAGGTCTGAGGGAGTTTTTTTGAAAGAAGTAGAGAAATCAAAAGTGTCTAAATGGACAAGAGTAAAAGCTGCTTTCAGGTAAATATTTTCTTCACATTGACGACTAACTGTTACCCGGGACTCCGTACGCGCGGAATTTAGAAAAAGAAATCCCCGTTTTCGTAACATTTCTCACTTATGCTTCGCTCCAATTGGTTGCAGCGTGATGTTATATAATAGCCTATGCCTTCCCCAATAAATGTACTATCTAACACTAAAAGAATTTTTCAAATCGGTTCAAAAAAAGAAACTATTCAGCTTTACAATAGTATAGAGTATAGATAAGTAAATTCAATAATAATTTTGCAACAGTCTGCTAAGTGACAAAGTGATAATTTAAAATTTCTCCAAGACTAACTTATTTTCACCTTATTTTACAGTTCATAGACATAATTGTTTCAATTTGAATGAGACGAGACACAAATTAAACGAAAACGTATACACCACTATGATGTAAACCTTAACTAGGTATTTAAAAGGGGCTGTAAGCAAGCCACCCACCACACAAAAATAAGGACATCGTACACCGCTGTTTTCTTCCTGGAAATTACCAATAACGATTTTTTTTCTAAAAAGGATTGTGTATGAAATATTTATAAAACGCTTTATGTTATTGTGTCATAATCATATTCATTGTCAACATAAATAAAATTATTCATGCATAATGCTCCTAAATAACAGCTATACTATAATGGTCTTATTCATAATGACTTATCGGTGGTTTAAACGGCGATTTTATCGGAGAGATAACTTTTTAGCGTAAAAAGACTATTGTGAATAACAAGTTTTGACAATTTTCGCGAACCGAAACTTTTAAACCTCCGATAAGTCATTATGAATAAGACCATAATTAATAAATACGTACGGAAACAAATTTGAGTATGAGTGTTTGTTGATCTTTCACGCAAAAACTACTGAATGGATTTTAATAAAACTTTACAATAATGTAGCTTATTATACCCGATTGACATATAGACTACTTTTTATCCCGAAAGAATGGAATGTTTCCGTGTGATAATCAAAACCGAACTGATTTTTTTATCCTTTTTAGGCTATAATTATTAAAATACAAATTCAAATTCGCCCGGCATAGCTAGTTCTAAATAATTTGTAGATTATATATTGAAGAAAATGTATTATCTGCAAAGTTTATAGAATAATAAATAAATAAATAAAATAAATAAATATTCATGGACATTTCACACAACGTCCTCTGGTCCCAAGCTAAGCTTATATGCTTGTGTTATGGGTACCGGAATACGGATAGAATACATATACTACTTTTCTTTTGTAAATACATACTTATAATACATAGAAATACCCAGACGCAGTACAAACATTTGTATGACAATTAGAAAAATCATACAAATGATTGTCCCGAGCGGGAATCGAACCCGCAACCTCTTGATCGGCAGTCCGCTATGTGAACCACTCGACCACGAGAAAAAGAATAAATAAAAATAAATAATTAAAAAATAAATAGAAGTGACAAACCTTTGACAAACATCCTCTAAGTGTTCCAAAAGTCATTAAATATTTATCAGAAGGGGGATAATAAGATATGAGATAGATTTTATTAATTACTTACCACGTACATGAAGATTTAGAAGCCAAATCTCGGAGATAACATGACTCTGATATTTAAATGCTTTAATAATGAAATAAACATTAATCGTCAAAGAACTTTATTTATTTTATTCGCTTCAATCATAATCAATCGTAATCGCCATATTATATTTCAAAGAATATATGAAATGGACAATTAGAACTTTTTAATACTCCCACTAGCTGCATCATAAAAGCTAATTGAGTATTTTTCTCATAACATAAATTCAAATATTTTTTATTTTAAGTAGGCAAGATATACTATGCTCTTTTAAAAAGTCAGAAGCTAGGCGTCTGTTCCAAAAGGGAATCCAATATAGAAGAACAGACAAGAAACTTCATGGATTTTTTTTTTCGTTAATTAAATTCATGTTTACAACGAAAAAGGGGTGTGAGGATGATGCATATATACTGGATGCATAAATACTGGGCTGATCTAAATAATTTTAACACTAAAATGTAATCAAATAGTTTATACTGCTTTTTTTTGTAAAACCTAACTAAATGTTTGTGATAACCTATGAAAATTCAGCAGAATAGGGCGATAATAAAAATTCAAAAACGCCCTCTATCAAGATTGCTTTGCAACATCTCGACTAACCACCTAGTATTCTTCACAGAATACAATAGGATTGAAAATAATGACGCGACGTTCATTACTAAAGTAATTTATTGATTTTGCAATTGACATGCTATGCTCTACTTAATAAATTAAATTATGGCAGAAAAAGTGATCGTCGCAAGCGGGACTTGAACCCACGACCTCGGAATACCGCTCCGAGTCGTCACTCGATTGAGTTTATATCGAGACGAGATGTTGCAAAGCAATCTTGATAGATGGCGTTGTACGTAGAAATACGATATAAACTCAATCGAGTGACGATTGTGGTGGTTAATTTGAATGCTACAATCACAACCACAATAAGCTCAGTTGCAAGAGCTTCGGAACGGTATTCCGAGGTCGTGGGTTCAAGTCCCGCTTGCGGCAATTACTTTTTCCACCATAATTTAATTTATTAATAGTAGACTACCAAACTTGATAAAATTCCGCCATTATGGCACCATTATGGTGTCATAATGACACCAAACTTGATTTTTGTCACAGCCACTATGGCGGCATAATGGTGCCATTGAGCTGTCATTGTGACAACATTGTATTAGCAGACTTAGAGCACTGTTATTGATATGTGTGCAAAACTTCATATCAATCTGTAAAGTATAATGATATTTCACTGACAAATGTAAGTGGGGAAAAATCCCTTACCAAGATTACGTACCGAGCTCGTTAGGAAAATTCTGCGAATAGATGTGGAAGGAAACCAGTCTATAGGAACACCTAAGAAAAGATGGATAGACTGTGTGAATGAGGACATGAAAGAAAGAGGAGGTAACACAGATATGATGTCTGACAAAAGACTATGGAAGAAAACGACATGTTGCGCTGACCCTAAATAATGGGATGAGGACAGGATGATGTACCGAGCTGATAAAAACGGGCTTTTGGGTGGTGTTCATATTTTTTTTTGAGATAAATTATTAAATACATGCAGTTATTATAATAAAACTAAATAATAGGTATAGAAAACATCGTTGGTCTAACTAAAGGTATTATCCAAGAAAAAAACAAAAGGATACGAACAGATAACGTTTGTTTGAAGAAAGGCTAGTTGTTTGAGAGACCGAGAGGAGTCTTAAATACGGTAGCAGATTCCTAAAGATCTATTAATTTCTTGTATTTTTATTTGCAAAAAATATAGTACATATAACAATAATAATTTCAAGAAGTATCAGTATCGAAGGCAGGCGTCCGTATTATTATTTGCAATAGTTTTATATATATCTAGTCCATCAAACACCCAACACAATAACCCAGTTCGTTTCTCTACATTATTTTGCAATAGATCTACAGCTACCATTGGCATTCCATGACTCCACTTCTATAGTGCAGGTGTGAAGTGTCGGTGATAGGTGTCCCACCGCATGTTGGACCCATGTCCCCATGTAAGCCTTAAAAAGGACCGGGTATTCCTTAAAAAAAAATAGGAATAACCCGTGAATTAACAAGAGATACAAATAATAATAATAATATTCATGGACATTTCACACAACTCCTCTAGTCCCAAGCATGATATGTATTTGTATTAATTTTCAGTCTAAATAACAAGTTCACGTTATAACAACGAAAACTGATCATCATAATTCGCCGGCTTATATTCAGGACAGGCTTATATTCTTTATTATATTATCTGTGATTCAGGATCAGGAATATGAAGAACTAGCTGTTGCCCCCGACTCCGTCCCCGTGGAATTAGAAAAAATTCCTCGTTTTTGCAACATTTTTCACTACTGCTTCGCTCCTACTAGTCGTAGCGTGATGTTATATAGCGTAAAGCCTTCCTCGATAAATTCCCTATCTAACACTGAAAGAATTTTTCAAATCGGCCTAGTGGTTCCTGAGATTAGCGCGTTTAAACAAACAAACAAACTCTTCAGCTTTATAATCTTAGTATAGATATACTCGTATCTTATTACTTTAAACGAGCAATTCTTGTGTATATATATAATTGGAATCTCGGAATCGGCTCCAACGATTTTCATAAAATTTAGTATATAGGGGGTTTCGGGGGCGATAAATCGATCTAGCTAGGAATCATTTTTAGAAAATGTCATTTTATTGCTTTTTTTTCTTTTTGGCCACACCACCCGAGCAAAGCTCGGTCGCCCAGATATTTATGATAATAACAGTAAGAAGTTAAGAACCCATTCATGTCCCAATTCAACTTGTACTTGACCAGTTTTTTTACAACTTTACTTTTCTGACTATGATGCCATTAGTAGATGTAAAGTATTTGTATCTTCTAGATGGGAGAAAGCTCAATGGCCTGCTGTAGCCATAGGGGGCGCTGCAAGCGCAGTGGCAGCTGGAGCAATGGTTGGAGCAGTAGCCTTAGCTGGGTCCTCTCCCTCCACAGCGACCCTCACAAACCTGGAGCCAAGAGATTCTGCCAGCCTGACTCCAGGGAGCGTCATATCATTGACTCCCAACTCTTCGTGTGAAGAATTGAGGGTGGACTCTGGTAGGTAAACAATCTTTATAGTATTAAAACAAACACCACCGAGAGCCGCGTCTAAAGGGACTACTAAAGGTTGCCTTCATGTTACCTAAAAAAATATTGAAAAAAAAACGACATTTCGAACTCCGTTTTTTCGTATTTTTTTTTTTAATAGACGGATTTTAATCTTTTTAACGGAGAATCAATCAAAGTGTATGGTAATAAGTAGGTAATAATCTACTTAATTCAAAAACTAAAAAAACACACTAGAAAATCCTGAATATTTTTTTTTATTTTTGTATTGTCATCGGTCCTTGTTAGGTGTACAAAATTTCAGATCAATCCAACAACTGCAAGTGGGTTAAGATCACTTTCAAAGATTCCGTTACATAGATTAATACATTGATCTTATATAAGCCTACTGAACTTATATAAGCGTGTTAAAAATGGTACAAAAATGTAGATATCATAGATATAGTCTATCAAGCAATTTAATAGAATCGTGTTATTAAGTAAAACAAATCTTATGTTACTACAGACTAAAGATAAAACCAATGTAGTAGTATCAGAAATAAAACATTACGCAAATATTATTAGTATAAAGTTACATTTTAAAGTAAATTTCGCGAAACTTTTTACAAATAAAAACACGTAAGTATAATGTCTTTGTCACAAATATGTGTCAGATAAAAAACCTTAATGTATTTTTACAGTATTTTCCTTCCTCCTTTGATGTATGTGTTCTTACACTAAATAAATCTTTATGGATACTTGCTTTACTTGTTATCTCGTCCTTCTTCTTCAATCTAATAACATACCACTATTGGGCACGGGCCTTCTCCACTTTGGAAGAAGTTATGGTCTACTATGTAGCACTGACCAAGTGTGTCGGCACAGGATTTTCTAGTTTTCCGTCTGTCACAGAGAATAATATCTTCTATAGCACCCAGGGAAGAAGAAGGGGTGGTGACACTTTCAAATTCTTTATCCGTCACTACACGGACAAATCTCGTCCTTAACTAAGCTTAATCTAAAAGCTTGATATACTAATAATAAAAAGCCGAAGAGTTTGTTTGTTTGAACGCGCTAACCTCAGGAACTAATGGTTCAAGTTGAAAAATTATTTTTGTGTTGTATAGTCTATTTAGCAAGGAAGGCTGTAGGCTATATAACATCACGCTGTGACCAATAGAAGTGAAGCAGTAGTGAAAAATGCTGCAAAAACGGGAAAAATCTAAATTCCCACACGTACAAAACGGCGGGCATCAGCAAGTTGTACAACATGCTGTGAAATTGTATAACTTTAGTTTACCTACATTAAAGAGTCACCTATCTATCTATTCAATGACATCATCCTATTTCAAGTAGAAACACGATTCTACAACTATAGTGTTTTTATTCGCTCATATATTATACTTTCGCATTTATCATATTAACACTGATATAAATAGTGTGTGGTTCTTTGATCCGTACTGTAAACTATTCTGTGATGAGAAACATAACATACGTTGGTACCACAGATCACTCTCAACAGATACCGCACGCAAGGGGATCAACGCACACCCAACATGTATGGGAACTCGGCATGTGATTTTATTACCACCAATCGAAATACATTATCTCGTAACGCGGTATCTCTAGGTAGAGGTAATCTGTGGTTTATACACATGCTACAGTAAGACTATTCTTATACTGACACAAGTTAATACCCGCGGTTTTACTCGCGTTTATAGTTACTGCCCCGCTCCTTGTCTATTAGAATGATAGTTTATAGCCAGCATATTATTCTGAACTATAAGCTATACAACTGTAAAGTTTCAGAAGAATCTTTCCGTTTCATGATTTCTTACAAAATGTCGCCATAATATAAAGCTGAATTAGCTATTTTATGTCCACTTTCTAAGCTCGTTGAAGTCCCACTATTGGGTACGGGCGTCCTCAACATCGGTATCCAGTTTACTTGTACCACGATTACGTGTCGACTTGTGATTTAGCTTTGAGTTATATTATAATTGCAGCGTATATGTCTCATAGCTGGCTCTGGGGAAGAAATACGGTGGTGACACTGTATTCTTAATCCGTGACCGGACATGTAATATCAATCCTTTTCTTATTACATTTGTTTATTGCGCAATTCGGTGTAATAAACCAATTATATTTTATAGTTTCTTTTGAAATATGAGCGCAGGATTAATTCATATATTATTAAAATTAAACGTTAAATTTTGTTTTTGTCGCATTTTTCTATACATTAGATAATATCTATGGTTATGCAAATAATTTTTTTTCGCATTATTTTTCGTAAGAAAAGGGTTCCAAAAACAGAAAATTGATTATGATGGCACCGTAATAGAATAGTAAATATGCACAACGCCTTCTAGTCGTTGTGCTTATATTAGGCGCTCTCGGTGCTTTAATTAGTTTTATACATTTTTTTTGTTTCCAGGTAACCGCAAAAGCATAAGAGACGATGGCGAAAACACATTCCTCCATCTTCCTCCGCAAGTAAGTTGTAGTACTAAGGCCCTGCAAAGCCACTTATTATAACTGCCAGTTATAGATTATGATAAAAATATATATTCCAAAATAAATGATGAATTTAGATGAGTAACAATCTCGCAAATCTTCGGAATAGTGTAGTTCGGAGTAGTGTGATATCATCAAAGACAACTCAACTATTTCTGCCAGCTCTAATAGGGTGTACATTCACATGAGGAGCTGCAAGAATCTCTTAATATATATTAGAAAGAAGGTTAATTCGAGCGTTAGTGTCACCGCTCTCTATCACGCATTAGCTCCAATGGCATACCACTTGAATTGCTTTTACAGCCTAATGAATATGCTGGGGAATGAAGACCTCGTGTTGCAGATTACATTGATTGACAAGCAAATGCGAAACTCCGATTCAACATGAATTACAATGATTTTTGTCTTTTTTAGGATGATAGTTCTACCTCACCGTCTCCAAACAAACTCCATAAAAGTCCGTGGGGTAAAATGCGTGACATCATCCAAACTCATCGTGAGTCTGTCAAGAAGAAGTCAAACAGAGGATCGAAGAGTTCCCCTGACGTGGTACCTAAAAGACGAAGATCTCTTAGTGACGGTGGAGACAGTGACGCACCACCTGTTCTAACCCTCACTATACCGTCCTCGGAGGAATTGGGTATGTTGGTATATTATTTCTATGAAGAGACAAGCTTGCGGTAATTTTTTGATTGAATCGTGAGTAGCACGGCAGGTACATAAAGGTTTACTGAACAGGAGAAAACATATGTCTTTCTCAGCCCACCCACGTCCCACCGTTCGGCACAAGGCTATTTCATATTGGCAGGGCAGTCCATTAATATGGACACACAACTGATCTAAATTATGTTTCTCGCATCAATTATGGAGCCAACTAAAACCAACACTGTTTCTTTCCTTTTACTGACTGACACATAAACTAAAAAAATGTTAACTATGATTATACCTGAGACTGTATTACTTTAAATGAATGTTTATAAGAGTTCTCTCTTGCAGAATCAGAACCTTCTCATCCATTACTACGTAAGCAGCGTTCCCTGGAGCTTGGAGCTCGTCCACCCCAGCATCGTCCTCCTCGAGCTTCCAAGTGGACGAAGGTGAAACGTGCCTTCCTCACATCGGCATCTGCTTCAGTACCTTCTAGTCCCAATAGACATTCTGCTTTCTTCACTGATGCTGGTAAGTCTCTAAAGTATTACGTCTGAATGAATGTTAATTTATTTGCCAATACTTCCCAATTTAATAATCATCGTTTGTAGGTATTTATAATTGATTTTCAATAATATACAAAGACCTAAGACAATAGTATGTTCGTGGCTACACCACCTTTTTAAAACATGACTGTCCCAATAAAAAATTGCGTTACTGTACGCAATTTTACTTTCTACTGTACGCTGACCCGACAAATGTTGCCCAGTCAAATTTATTATGGAATCGCGCACAAATCGTGATCATAACGACGTATATAATTATGTATAGGTATGCCACAATAGATAGAAATGTTCAGGAGGAATGCTTACTAATATTGCTAGAAACTGCATTAAAATTACGTAGTTTAAAAGAACAAAGCATACAGAACTGATGGCCACTGATGAAAGAGTTCTGGAGTGATGAACTGCAATAGGCTGATACAGACATTGGAATCTACTTGAAAATACTGTGCAAAATGATGTATTCAAAGGTGTATGTAACAAAATCTTTAAAATATGTATAGTGTCCGTTTAAATGCACAATAACTACCACAAATATTATGAATATGTGTCAAGGACGCTAATGACGTGCGATAGCTGGAAATAATACACAACAATAAATACCATTATCGACAAATCAGTATTAATGTATGAGCAATATTACTAAAATAACTTACTAAACGACCGGCATTATGAACGGACGACCTATTAATATTTGTGAAGTTTCCTTTCAGTTTTTCTTTCATTGTTTAATTTTTAATATTAGTCGTGGGCACACGACTTTGTACACGTGAAATTTAGAAAGTTTTTTCCGTATTTGTATCATTTTTCACTAATACTTCGCTCCTATTGGACACTGCGTGATGTTTTATAGCCTATAGCCTTCCCCGTTAAATGTACTATCCAACACAATAAAATTTTTTCAATTCCAACCAGTAGTTCTTGTGATTTGGACGTTCAAACATAGTGGTTGCAAGACGGTAGGTAGGATTAGGCTAATTACTTTTGTGTTATGTTTGTCACGCATTCATGTTTTTATGTTTACCAAGGCTCTGCAATTATCCTTCAGCGACATAGACATTCCTGTAATCCTTCATAGGCAATGCGATTGCAATATACTTAACCCTGTTTTAGGTGAGGTAAACTAATAAGGCCCTTCTTCTTCTTCCCAATAGTTATACATATTTGTTTGACCCTATATTGTACACAGATTTTAACTCGAAGTTATACCGTGTGCCAATACGCCTGATCAGCGCGGCACAGTAGACAATAACCCCTCCTAAAACGGAGGAGGCCCTAGGCTTGTTGAAAAAATATCGATACGTCGATATATCGGTATTATTTTTTCGATATATCGCTTTTTAATTTTATACTTATGGTGGCTTTTAAATTGGCAACTCTGTCAATTTCAACCTTAGTTAATAACTGTCCGTCTATTGACCGACTTTTATAATATAAGCTCAACGCGTAGCTATATGGGTTTAGATCATCTAAGCCCACTAGCTCCGTGGGAAAATGGCATGACTGATGATGATGATGAAATACGGAACCAGGTGTATACGAAATCCTTTGTGTCCTACTCGCACTTGGCTAGTTTCTTAATAATGGCCGATATATTGATATTTTGCAAACAAAATATCGATTCCAATAACAATATTTTTATAAATATCGATATTTCGATACATCGATATTTTTCTTCGTGTCCAACATCCCTAGGAGGCCCGTACCCAACAGTGGGACGTTAATATCCTGTAGAGAGAGAGAAGACGCTCATATATCTTCTGGGATGCCCTATAACATACAATCGATCATACATACAATCGATAACATACATTCGATAACAAACAATCGATACACCATACTGCCAGTAACTGGGTTATAGTATACATTATATTTTTCTATGAAATTAAATTATAGATTCTAATACAAAATAACAAAATATTGAAATGAATATACTTCGGAGTATTAACTACGAGAAAACAATTTATAATATCCTGTTTTCCGGTACGCCTACTTCGAAATCTTACAAAATAACAATAATTTAACTAAAAGATATTACAGTACATTAACCTAGAATTTAATATTAAATTCATTGGTAACACTTCCTTTGTTTTGATATTCATATTTCTAATATTTAGTTTACAATTTACTAGCTGTTACTGGCAACTTTGTATGAGTGGAATTTCGAAAGCAAACACTTACAAATTATACAAAAAAGTCATCCCTTTGAACCACTAATAAAATAAATAATAAATATTCAGGACATTTTACACAACGTCCTCTGGTCTCAAAGTAAGCTATATTTCTATGCTTGTATTATGGGTACCAGATACGGATAGACTACATATACTACTTTTCTTTTTAAATACATACTTATAATACATAGAAAACACCCAGACGCAGTACAAACATTTGTATGACATTTATGGATACCACACAAATGATTGTCCCAAGCGGGAATCGAACCCGCGACCTCGTGACCTACCAATAAATTACCTACCTTTATTGGTAGGTCAATGTGTTGCCATTTACTTTGTACACGTGGCAAATTATACAAAAAAGGCATCCTCTTGAACCACACTATCTCTTAAAAAAACCGCATCATAATCCGATCCGTGGTTTTAAAGATATAAGCTCACATAGGGACATACATACAAAAATAAAGACTTTGTTTTATAATTAGTAAATTAGGTTAAAGACGTCATGCCTCGAGTTTCATATGTACTAAATAAGTGTTTTTAGGGTTCCGTACCCAAAGGGTAAAAACGGGACCCTATTACTGAGACTTCGCTGTCCGTCCGTCCGTCCGTCCGTCCGTCCGTCCGTCCGTCCGTCCGTCCGTCCGTCCGTCCGTCCGTCCGTCCGTCCGTCCGTCCGTCCGTCCGTCTGTCACCAGGCTGTATCTCAAGAACGGTGATAGCTAGAGAGTTGAAATTTTCACAGATGATGTATTTCTATTGCCGCTATAACAACAAATACTAAAAATAAAATAAAATAAATATTTAAGGGGGGCTCCCATACAACAAACATGATTTTTAGGGTTCCGTACCCAGTATCTCAAGAACGGTGATAGCTAGACAGTTGAAATTTTCACAGATGATGTATTTCTATTGCCGCTATAACAACAAATACTAAAAATAAAATAAAATAAATATTTAAGGGGGGCTCCCATACAACAAACATGATTTTTAGGGTTCCGTACGCAGTATCTCAAGAACGGTGATAGCTAGACAGTTGAAATTTTCACAGATGATGTATTTCTATTGCCGCTATAACAACAAATACTAAAAATAAAATAAAATAAATATTTAAGGGGGGCTCCCATACAACAAACATGATTTTTTTACCGTTTCTTGCTCGATACTAATAACGTTGCCTTATGTTGCATAGATAATGGTACGGAACCCTTCGTGCGCGAGTCCGACTCGCACTTGACCAATTTTTTTCCTGTCAGTTCGTTTCCCACATAATTTAAGGTCAGCGATATTTTGTTTCTTTCTAGTTATCCTGCCAGCTATTGTACAATCATTCAATCCATTTTTAGGGTTTCAAAAAGAAACCTCTATAGTAACATATCGATGTAGAACTGTTAATCTATCTTTCAAATTTCCTTTACACAATCTTCCAAATCTTTGGTTTGGAAAATACTGATAGTAAAAACCGGTCAAGCACGAGTTGGACTCACACACAAAGGGCCACTACCGTTATTATCATAATATATTTGTCATACTGACCCCAAATAACACCAAATAACGGGACCTCAATTAACGGGATAAGGGCAGAAGAGTGATGATACACAAAGTCGAGCGATTACAGTTTCAAAGATACAGCCTGGTGACAGACGGACAGCTAAGCCTCAGTAATAGGATCCCGTTTTACCTTTTAGTACTTACGGATTTCTAAAAATGATCTTTTACATTTTACACAAACTGACAAAACAGAACCAAACTTCATATTATCTGAATATTTATTTTAAAATTTACGCAAATATAAACATTTCCACTAATAAAACAATAATAATTTCTGGCGTGGGACTCGTGATATAAACAAAGAATTTACCTTAGGTATACTGAATTCTATTTTGGATAGAATTTCCACGAAACATTTGCATTTATATAGATTTCCGGTTACAAAGGAAAACTGGTTTCCGTAATATATATGATTTCATTGTTTCTTACATAGTAGTTCCAATATTTTACCTATAACATGGGCCTCGTAATCTAGTGGTTCTCGTTACAGCCTATCATTCACGAGGTCATGGGCTCGATTTCCGCATAGGACAACCATTTGTGTATTAGTTGTCACACAAAAATACAAACTGGGTCTAGGTATTTTCAATTTCAAATATAAATGGATTAATAAATAATTTTCAATACATTATAGGAATGGTTTACAAAAAAAAGTATAATATCCATCACATATCCATGATCTGGAACTCATTATACACACTTTAAGCAGTCAAACGTGCCTGTGAGGGGGTAAACCGCAGGCAAGGACTATATTCAGAAGGTGAAACCCGCAAATGTCACAAATTGGGACAGGCCCATGTACAGCAATGCTCTCCAATTGACTAATTTAATAAATTAAGAATAGATTTTAATATTTTTGCCTTCAGCCCAACCGGGACATGGTGGTGCCATGAGCCTTACCACGACCCGGCAAGGGGGTCACCCCTCCAGCATTAGATTTCCCCGTCGCGTCGTCCTAACCTGGCCATCTGTCACACCTAGCGTCCCCGCGTTCTCGTCGGGGGATTTGATTTAACATTGGTTTCAAGGAATACGATTTGTCATATTGAAGATTTTCTCAAGCTTTTTTGTAAAACAAAATGTGTAACTAGTCAATATATTTTTTTTTATTTTTTGGCACATGCCACGGTAGATAATGAGATAGAAGCGCCACACTAAATCTTATCTTTTAAAAGACATTTACGAGGTCTAGCCGGTAAATAAGCAGTCTTGATACTTTCTTATTAATGAACCCCGTCTAGGTATCAACAAAATATCGTGTAGTATCAAAAAACTATTTTCGTTTTCATCAATGTAATGAATAGGTTGATGTAAATTTGATTGAAAAAAAAATTGGCACAATTACAAAGATCTGACCATGATCTGGAATTACATACATTTTTAAATTATAGTCTCCCATTCGACATTCTTTTCAGAGGTTTTACCTTTTTTAGGGTTCCGTACCCAAAGGGTAAAAACGGGACCCTATTACTGAGACTTCGCTGTCCGTCCGTCCGTCCGTCCGTCCGTCCATCCGTCCGTCCGTCCGTCCGTCCGTCCGTCCGTCCGTCTGTCACCAGGCTGTATCTCAAGAACGGTGATAGCTAGAGAGTTGAAATTTTCACAGATGATGTATTTCTTTTGCCGCTATAACAACAAATACTAAAAATAAAATAAAATACGAGGGGAGGTCCAAAAGTTCGTGGAATGGAGGGGATGGAGTGGGGATAGGGGCGCTCGCTTAGTGTCATACTAATTGGGGACTCATAATTAGTATATAAATGGAGTTTCAGCCCTATTGCGTCATTCGTTTACGAACACTCGCCTGCTAAACACGTCAATCCGGAAGAAAACTGAAACTATGGAGAAAATTGAACACCGTGCGGTCATTAAATTCCTTACCAAGCAAGGAAAGAACGCTCAGACCATTTTGAATGAAATGGAAACTGTTTACGGGGAACAGTGCCCTAGTAAATCAATGATTTACAAGTGGCATGGTCTTTTTAAACATGGTCGGGAGTCGATTGAAGACGACCCCCGCTCAGGAAGGCCAGTTGAGGCCACCACATCAGACATCGTCGAAAAAGTGGAAAAAATTGTACTGGAGGACACCCGTTTGAAGAAAAAACAGTTATCTGCATTAGTTGGAGTATCAGATACCACCATTTTGCGAATCCTACATGACCACCTGGGTATGACAAAAGTCAGTGCAAGATGGGTACCGAGAATGCTCACGCCGCTTCAAAAACAGCAGCGCGTCGAAGCGTCAAAACATTTTTTGGAGTTGTGTGGCGACGATCCTGGACCGATTTTGGAGCGAATTGTTACCGGCGATGAAACATGGGTTCATCACTTTGAGCCTGAGTCCAAACAAGAGTCCATGCAATGGCATAAAAAGGGGCCACCACCGCCAAAGAAATTCAAAGTGTCGGAGTCGGCTGGAAAGTTGATGGCTACTGTTTTTTGGGATTGTGAGGGGATAATACTGATTGATTATAAAGAAAAGGGCAGGACCATAACCGGAGAATACTACGCAACAATACTAGAAAAATTAAAGGATGCCATCAAAGAAAAACGTCGGGGAAAATTGACCAAGGGCGTGTTGCTCTTGCAAGACAACGCGCCGGTTCACAAGAGCAAAGTTGCAATGGCTGCTCTACACACGCATGGCTTCGAATCACTAGTCCACCCACCCTATAGTCCAGATCTGGCCCCAAGTGATTTTTATTTGTTCCCCAATTTAAAAAAAGACTTAAGGGGAAGGAAATTTTCCGACGACAATGAGGTAAAGGAGGCAATTTTGGCTCATTTTGAGGGAAAAGATAAAAAATATTTTTACGATGGTTTAGAAAAATTAATTCATAGATCTAATAAATGTATTCAGCTTAAGGGTGATTATATTGAAAAGGAAAAATAAATTTACTGTTTCATTTTTACTAAAACCCTTTCATTCCACGAACTTTTGGACCTCCCCGCGTAAATATTTAAGGGGGGCTCCCATACAACAAACATGATTTTTTTACCGTTTCTTGCTCGATACTAATAACGTTGCCTTATGTTGCATAGATAATGGTACGGAACCCTTCGTGCGTGAGTCCGACTCGCACTTGACCAATTTTTTTTTTACATGCTTTTATTAGTCCTCTGCGCAATCAATTTAACTATTAATCAATGTAACGGATTTTAAAGTGATTTGAAAGTGATTTTCACCCATTTGTAAGTATCTTGTATCTATTCTGTCCATTTGCAGTAGTCAGATTGATCTGAAATTTTGCATACATATTAGGGGCCAATGACAATGTAATTATTTAAAAAGATATTTAGGATTTACAAGCGCGTTTATAAAATTTTTGACTAAAGGAATTATGCCGTCTCGCGTCGTCATCAAACCACATTGTCCTATCTCGAGCTTCCAAACGTCTGATTTCCCATGATGCAACGGGGATATAAATTTGAGTGTTCGATGTTCTATGATTTTTGTATATTTTTTATATTATATTTGTCTAACTGTACATTTCATGATGGTTCGTGTTTTTATTTCTGTTTGAATTTCTTATATGTACATTTACCTATATTATGTAACATTTTCGGCCTGTCCATGTTTGCCCTCAATAAAAGCAACAGTGATCTCTCACAGAAATTCTCATAAACAAATGATAGCCCGTATTTCCTAGATCAACACGCTATACTCGTAATGGTCTTACCAGATGTTAACACATTAAATATTGGCATCACGCCAGAACTGAGAGTAATTAAAAAAAAGGCTAAAGGGCATTCACCTTAATATTTGTGATAATTATTGCAAATTATGGGTAATATTTGTGGTATTTTACGAGAAGTGGAATATGAAATAAGATGTAACAGATTCGTTTTAGTACGCCTGACTGAAAACTTCAAACTTTCAGACGCTTGGACTGATATTCAGGCTAGATTTGGTTTGTAAATGTACACATTACATTTGATATCGTACTTAGACATATTTGATAGTATATTTCCTAATCCTTCTTTTCTTATATTGTAAACAACTTAACCAAAAATAAGTTTATCTAAGATAATTAATTGCTAATTACCCGTTAAAACCTGAAGGACACATAAGTATGAAAATTAACTGAAAAACTGAAGGGAAACGGACCATTCTCCCAGAGGCGTACCTATATACCCTAGGACTATAGGGGCCATGGACCAGGGCGGCCAACCTGAGAAGGGCGGCGAAAGTTTTCGAGTTTAATATTCTGCTCGATTTTTAATAATTTATAGAGCGACTAATAAAATTAGCCCGGGGTGTCAAATCAAATGGCCCAGGGCGGTAATTATCAAAATACGCCTCTGCATTTGCCAGTATAATAAATATCCAATATTGATGATACGCCATGCCTAAAAAATACATTTAAACTATAATGCAAAAATTAAGTTTGTTATTAAAGATTTACTAACGATTCCTGTAATTCTTTTAAAGTCTTAGATCTCGTAAACATGTCGTAATAAAATACAAGTAATAGAATTTTTTTTTTGCTATTTTGAATTTTACCTACAATCTTTGCCTTTATTGATATCCATAAGTTAGGTATACTGTAACACATTTATAAACTTTTTATATAGATGAACTAACATAAGAAATAAATTAATAATAAAAACAAGTTAAGCAGTAATAAAATCAGTGATGAATATCCGCCATTATTTTACATAGGAATGTAATAATTTATCGAATATTACGAGGTGTGTGAAAGATCATAATCAGATACATGAACTGTAATGTACAGTTTCATAAACATAACTATGACGTTACTCATTTAAAATACTAGCTGTTGCCCGCAACTGCTTTCGTGTGGAATTTAGAAACCACACCTTAACAAATTGTACAAAGAAACCATCCTCTTGAACCACTCTATCATTTAAAAAACCGCATCAAAATCAGTTGCGTGGTTTTGACGATTTAAATTTACATCGGAACATACATCGATACAAAAATAATGACTTTGTTTTCTCACTCTCACTCAATGCAAAGTATGTTTGAATCACTTACTGAAAATATTAATTCCCTTAAAAGTAGTTGCGAGATGGAATGTACTGGATAGAACAGGGCGGCAAGGTGAACTCCGCGGATGTTATTGAACAGACATCCATTGGGAGAGAAACCAGAGGATACTAGGGACTTAGCCCGCCAATACTCCTATTGGCTACTGAGTTTGATGACTCTTAATGACTTTCTCTTGAAACCAAACCTCCCGAAATGACTTGAGAGGCTTTTTGGACTGGAAAATTCGCTTATACCAATATTGGGATCAGTTCAAAAATGAAACAGGGTTAGACATTTTGTTTTTTTTGCCTGCTTCGATGCGTAAGATTTTCTCATCGTAGGGAGGAAAGGTCCACTTGAAGCACCTACCGAATATATCTCTGTCCTGCCCATTAACGTCTGTTTAACTGTTGGGCATGGGCCACCTCGCCTACCGTATTGGTATAGGGTTTATTGGCCAGATTTCCGTCTCTCACGGTAGATGTTAAGTGCTTGCTTATTCCCTTAATTGATTCATGCAGCACTCTGGGGAAGAAATGCTGTGATGACAGTTGTATTCTTAGCCCGTCACCACACTGACAAATTATTTATAATATTTAAGATGCATTAACTTTGTTTTTTTATGTTAATGTAAGTTCGTTACAATTATCTCTCAGAATTCCCTTTTTACACATTCCGTAATATTAATTAGTACCATATTTTCTGGTTTTTTTAATCTCGCAATACTGGAAATATTTGTTATTTACAAAGTCCCAATTTTCCCCAACAGGAAATATTGTAGTGACATTTATTTTCTTGGTTAGTTGTCACACGGTTCGTCGCTTTCATCTGCAAGCCCATATCAAATGATACTCTTGAACCATGGCTGATGGATTTCTGCCAAGATTCATTCATACGTCATTACTGGGCATTGGCCTGCTTCACAAATTATCGTAACGGATCTACTTAAAATATCGCAGTAATCATCAAAGAAAAATCATTTTTGTTTGTTGTAGGAAACTTATGTTCGTGGTTACACAAATAGTGTAAGAGCTCGTGAATTTAAGATACACGTTGACTATTTATAATCTATACTATAATATTATAAAGCTGAAGGGTTTGATTGTTTGTTTGTTTGTTTGAACGCGCTAACCTCAGGAATCACTGGTCAGATTTGAAAAATTCTTTCAGTGTTGGATAGTCCATTTAGCGAGGAAGGCTATAGGCTATATAACATCACGCTGCGACTAATAGGAGAGAAGCGGTAATGAAAAATGTTACAAAAACGGGGAACATTCTCTAAATTCCACACTTACGAAGTCCATAGTCATATTTGTTTGTTCTTCTGCTTTCATATTCTGATTAAAAAGAAGTTTTATTATAAATTTTCAAACGACAGTATTGATGTTGATATTCTTTACCGCCTATATGATAATATTTTAGTTAAACGATTTGAGATGGGAATCCATCAAACATAGTACCTACGAATAAGCCTATGTATTTTTTTTAATAAAACATTTTGGCACTTGATCCCATACCACCTGATGGTAAAACGTACCAACTTTATTTTTGAACGTGCCTACATTGTAACCCCCGGGGAACACAGACATCGGTAAATTATTCCAGTTCTTGGCAGTTCGTGGCAAGAATGACGACCCTAAAAGCTTACTACGGACAGGTGGTATGTCGACAACGTACGTATGGAGACGTTCCGATTGTCTGGTAGTGCGATGTAGAAATGGTGATGCGAGAACTAGTTCATGCAGCCCCTCAGAACACTCTCTGAGATGTAATCTGTAGAATACTGTGAGACAAGCAACTCGGCTCCTATATCAACTACACCAATGATGCCTATAAGCTTATTAAAAAACATTTATATATTTCTACAAGTGCCAGCCCTGGATCAATCTTAAAGCAAATCCGTCTACGATTTGAGTGATTGCGAAGTATGGTGCTGGCTTTATCCGGCCAAGTAAACAAAGCGTAATGCGAACAGTCCGACAGCCGCTATCTCTCTATCGTAAACATACTTGTTAGTTTCGTAAGTGAACTATTTTTAATGTTTAAACATCGTCTAGAAACTAAAGATTTACATTTCAGTTTATGTTAAGGTTTGATTTGTAGATAAATTTTTTAAGATTTTTACACAAAATTTGAAGTAACTCTTTATTTTAGTTTACATTTTTCTCTATCTAAGAATTAGACTGAAATAGAGCAAAAAAAAAAGTAAGCATTTACGTGTGGTGATTGATTAAACATAAATAAATAATAATAAAAAAAATATTTATCACCACAATGATAACAAGCAGCCTATTACAATACAATAGAACAGAGAATAGATTATATAAGTGCCACCCCATCTCCTCTCCAAGGGGCTGTAAAAGCCAGCTAAGAGATATTTTACACAGATGACATCCTCTGTGAGACAGAAAACTCGAAAGTAAACCCTGTGCCAACACGCCTGGTCAGCGCGGCACAGTAGACCATAATCCCTCCCAAAGTGGAGGAGGCCCGTGCCCAACAGTGGGACGTTAAAGAGTTCGAGAGAGAGAGAACCTGCCTGGTCAGCGCAGCACAATATACCATAATAAATCCTAAAGTGGAGAGAGATAAAGAGCAAAACAAGGCTTCGAACATCATAGGCGCTTTCATACACTGTGTGCAAAAAGATTTAATAAATATGTCTATATCGGGTTGAATGAAAGTAGATATATTTTTTGCATCAAGATCAAATTATAGAGACTTAAATTTTCAAAGGATTCCTGACATGTACATATTGTATTGGACTAGTATATATAATCAATACCTACCTAGAGATTTTAAGAATTCGTACAAAAAAAAACCCCTTCAAGATCCATATAAGATTATGCCTAATTAGGTGCTTTTTGTATGTATTTGATTATATTTTCGGTTTATTTTATACGGAACCCCGAGTTTGAGTCTCTCTCCCTTTTGACTTTATTATTCACCTGAATTGTCAAAGAAAACTATTATTTGTTATCTGAACATCATTTATTAATCTTTCTTAATAGTATTTTCAACAACATTAGCATCTACAGCTATATCACTAGTTAAAGTCATTAATTTATTTTTAAAAGCTGCATCCATTTCTTTCAATTTATTATCAGCTAACATTCTTCTTAACATTTCTTTCACATCTTTTACGTCTTTTGCTTTATCTTTATTCTCTTTATCTTCAACAAACTTATCTTTTACTGATTTATCGATAATAGTAGCGTTATTTTCTTTTATGTAAGCGTTTACTTCGTCTGTAAAACCCGTATTATTATAAGCACATTTTTTCACTTCTTCAATAAGCACAAAAGCTTCGTCTTCTATAATCTTAATTACTTCTATAAGGCAGGCCTCATGCATTGCTCCATGAGCCATGAGTTTAGTAAGACTCACAACACCATCAATAAGCTTTCCTGTCACATCCATCATAACAGATTTTATTAATGGAGACTGTAACAAAAAAATATGTTATATTTTTTTTATATTTATTTGAGTGATGTCACGGATGTCATTACGGTAACAAGCCTACTTGTTTTTTAAGCGTTTTATAATATAACTATTTGTTAAAAGTAGCCAGATACAGTGTAGAAAGTTCCTTTGGAGTGCGTTACAAGACATACATTGTTATTCAGTGATTTTATACAGTGGTTTGCGGAAAAAGATCAAATTTAATATTCTATCGTAAAAGATCGTAATAAATAAAATAAAACACAGATACCCTACCTTTTTTAAGAAAATAAATTAAATCGAATTGTTTTGCCTACCGACAAGTGTGAGGTGCCTTTATTATTTTAATTATTAGACAAAGGATTGTGGTTCAAATTAGCTTTTTACATTATGGTTAAATGTAAACAGTGTCACAAAACTGTCGCAGCGGCTACAGCTGCGAAGTGTAGTAAATGCCTACTCACTTATCACCGGGGCTGCGCTAAACTACCCGAAAGTGTTACTATTACAAATGGATGGGTCTGTATTAATTGTAAAAATAAAACAAGCCCTAGCAGAAATCTCTCGCCAAGTTCAGTGGTAGAAACTACATGTAAAGACGTGCCTATAGATCTTGGAATAGAAATCCGTTGCTTCAGAGAAGAGCTCAGCGCACTAAGATCTGAAGTTCGCGCGTATCGAAACGAAATAGCTGAATTTAAAGCAGCACTTAATTTATGCAATGTAAATATAGACGCTATGGACAGTCGCATAGCAGCGCTCGAAAAAAGAGCTGATGAAGACAACATGGTAGAATCACTGATCGACTTGGAATGCCAGATAAATGAGCGGCATCAGGATACTTTAATCAGCGATATCGAAATCGCTGGAGTACCAGAGCACTTGGGTGAAGATCCTGTCCAACTAGCAATACTGGTCGCGAACAAATTAGGTATAGAAGTTAACGAAAGAGACATTGTGAATGCCGAGCGTGTCGGTTCAATCCGTAGGTCAACGGTTAACTCTGGGGAGCCCAGCCTCAGTCCGAGTGCTCCAAGACCGCGCCGCATTGCAGTCGCATTAGCTAGACGGAGAACACGCGAATACTTGCTGGAAGCAGCTCGGGAGCAGCGCGGACTTTCTTCTGCAGACATTGGAATACCTGGCCCCCCATCATATTTACACGTTAACGAGCACTTAACATCGTATAATAAATTGTTATTTTACCTGGCAAGAAAGTATGGATTAGAATTTAAATGGAAATACGTATGGTTCAAAAATGGCAAACTTTTTGCTCGTAAATCTGATGGGGACAAGGCAGCGCGCATACGCTGTGTCAGCGATATTAGTAAAGTGTTCGAGCCTGTGGCTATGTGATTTTAATTTATCTGTATTGTTTTCATATAAATGTTTCTACTGCGTCTGTGTGTTTATTACGTATTTACAAAAATATGTTTTAAATACGTATTGGCAAAAATGGTATGTGTAGTGATTATTTTATAAAAGTATATTATTCTTTTTATTTAGCATCTAGTAAGTAGCGTAACTATTTTCTTTGATTAAGCAACATTAAAGAGTGGGTCTGATTTTTATAGATGAATATTATTGTGAATACTTTATGTAGGTAATGCCGGTACCAATAATACTTACACAGCTAAATTTAACTTAAAAGTCAATATTTATGCCTTAACTTATTTTGTTGCCGAGTTAGATTTATTTTTGATCGGGAGAATTGGTGTCACTTTGCATTTCACGTCAAACAAACTGTCCGGCTCCTTGCCTCTCGGCGTCATGTTATATGTAGCCCACGTGTTATTCTGAGTGACGTACTTATTATAATATGTTGTATGTATGTAATGTAAAGTTTCTGATAGTGTATTTATGTATAAGTTTAAATATTTGTACCTATATATATAGACATACCTATTGATAACAGTGATTACCTAAGTCTTAAACTAGAATAAATCTTAATAGTTGTTAGTATGGGCTTAAACTAAATAATAATTAAGTCTAATAATATAGTTTAGTATAATTTTAGTTAATAATCTTTCTGTATCTGTATGGTTCAAAAATGTTTTAAACACTGTTAATAATAATTGTGTTAGTGATATCCGTGAGGGCATCCGTGTCACCACTCTCATAGGCCCCATTTGAAAATCAGCGTTAGGTCCTTGAGACCTAACATTATGCTGAAATGGGTGCCTATTTGCTGTGGTGAAACAAAATACCATATTTTAATAAACTAAATTTATACTTTTAATGTAATATACAAATTTTGTTTTACACAGTAAATAAAACATTTCTTTCTTTCTTTCTTTCTTTCTTTCTTTCTATTTCTGTCAAAGATTTACGTAAAACATAACCGACATATTTTATTGTAACATTTTTGTTTTTATTTAATATTATTGATAAATTTTCCGGCTCATCATTATAGTATTAAGTACTTTGTATAAAACCGGTCAAGTACGAGTAGGATTCCACACGAAAGGGTTTCGTAACATTATTTTAATTATCTATCTATACTAATATTATAAAGCTGAAGAGTTGGTTGTTTGTTTGAAAACGCTAATCTCAGGAAATACTGGGCCGATTTGAAAAATTCTTTCAGTGTTAGATAGGGCATTTAACGAGGAAGGCTTTAGGCTATATAACATCACGCTACGACTAGTAGAAGCGAAGCAGTAGTGAAAAATGTTGCAAAAACGGGAAAAAATTTCTCAATTCCACGCGAACGGAGTCGCGAGCAACAGCTGGTATTATGATAATCGTCATACCCACTCCAAATAACACTATATAACGGGATCTCAAAATATAGGATAAGAGCAAAATAGTAATAATGTAAGTATTTGTTGCTGTAGCGTCAACTGATATACACAAACTGTGAAATTATCTACTCTTTAGCTATCACCGTTCCAGGGCCACAGCATGGTGACAGATGGACGGACGAACAGACGGATAGCGACATCTCTGTAATAGCGTAATATTAAATCTGTAATATTTTAACTTTTCGTACGGTACCCTAAAAATAAAATGAGTTACGGAAAAACGTGATACCTATTAGAACTAATTTTGGATTGGCGCCCAGTATCAAACCTATGCCAATATTATTGTAGAATGTTTCCATCACAATTGTTTTGTTTTTAGGGTTCCGTACCCAAAGGGTAAAAACGGGACCCTATTACTGAGACTTCGCTGTCCGTCCGTCCGTCCGTCCGTCCGTCCGTCCGTCCGTCCGTCCGTCTGTCACCAGGCTGTATCTCAAGAACGGTGATAGCTAGAGAGTTGAAATTTTCACAGATGATGTATTTCTATTGCCGCTATAACAACAAATACTAAAAATAAAATAAAATAAATATTTAAGGGGGGCTCCCATACAACAAACATGATTTTTAGGGTTCCGTACCCAGTATCTCAAGAACGGTGATAGCTAGACAGTTGAAATTTTCACAGATGATGTATTTCTATTGCCGCTATAACAACAAATACTAAAAATAAAATAAAATAAATATTTAAGGGGGGCTCCCATACAACAAACATGATTTTTTTACCGTTTCTTGCTCGATACTAATAACGTTGCCTTATGTTGCATAGATAATGGTACGGAACCCTTCGTGCGGGAGTCCGACTCGCACTTGACCAATTTTTATCATACACTAGCTAGCATTTAGAAACCAAAACTTAACAAATTATATCAAAAAGCCTTGAACAATTCCATCATAATAAAAAACCGCATCAAACAAAATACGTTGCGTAGTTTTGAAGATATTAGCTGACATAGGGACATACATACAAAAATAACGACTTTGTTTTGTAATAAAAATTCCGTACATTACAATAGAAATTCTTCTAAATTTATAGGTGCAAATGCAGTTTTCTAACGACAAAGACAATATTTTACGGGCCATTTTATGCGTTCGAATTTCAAGCTATTTTTAATCAACTGTAAGCCTTTATCGACATTTTAAATTCATCCTTCTTTAATTGTCTATCTCTCTCTTCTCTTTCTTTCGCTCCCTCTCTCCAGCCCATTAACGTCTGACTGTTGGGCACAAGCCTCCTCCATTTTGGGGGAGATTAAGGTCTACTATGCCGCGCTGTCCTGGTGGCACAGGGTTTGTATTCAAATCTCTCACAGAGAATGTTACTGTGTACAATATCCCTTGGCTAGTTTTTTACCCTGGGAAGAAAAAGGCGTGGTGACGCTTGTATTCCTAATTCGTCACCACAAGGACTGGATTAATTAGTATTTCACATTTTTTTTAAGATGTTGGCGTCTATAAATTTTCTGGCAAATCTCAATATTTGCCATACGAGTTATGTTTATTACCACTGCTAGACCACTTACAATTTCTAGACATAGCTGGCCCTCTACCCACGTCTATAAAATAGGCATTGTATTTTAAAAGAGACGTTATGATTACACCATTACTGCTAATGGTCATTATTAAGATTCTATCTCTAAAGTGGTCTGGTCCACTTCTACGCAGTATGCCAATATTTGGGGGACTGGTTCGACGTTCCTGATATCTTCGTTTTTAATGTAACATTTCATCTTTCTGTGTGTTTGGCAAACAAAAAAATGTGAAAACAAACAACATATGGATATAAAATGATCTAGACGGAACAGCTGGCTAGATCCAGTAGTACAATGCGAGTTTCTTAAGATATTAGGAGAAACTCTTGGGCATTATTCCGTTGATCCTCAAGACTACATGTGATGTGTAATAGAATAATAATTGCAAAGGAGATGTGTCACGTGATACTTATTATATTTATTATGAAACAAAGTTATTATTTTATGTATGTCCCTATGTGAGGTTAAATCTTTAAAACTACACAACGGATTTCAATGCGGTATTTTAATAAAAGTGAAGACTTTTACGAGTGGTTCAACAAAAATATTTATATAACACAAGCATAATAAGCTTAGCTTGGGACCAGAGGACGTTGTGTGAAAGGTCCATGAATATGAGTGAATATTTATTTAGATAATTTGTAAAGATATATTTACTAAATTATACGCGCCCGAAGTCACGGGCCACAGCTAAGTAGTTCTAAATATAAAAAATTGCATGTATATCACTATGCTAAAAATATATCTTACAATTACATGATAAAAACGGAAGCTTGCATCTGCATTCAGTCGGAACCTTGACATTTTTTGGCAACTATCCTAAACCATTGTTTGGTATAAATGTATGGTTTGGTATAAATATTTCAGTATTTTTCATCTTAAAGTCTAGATCTTTACATAAGTGATTCTTGTATAACTAATCTCAGAAACTGCGCCAATGAGTTCCATAAAATTTTGTACAGAGGCTTCGGGGCATACATTTGTTTAATTTTGTTTTCATTGGCTGATCAGGCGTTTCGGCCTTTTGTATCGAGATGTCCTACCCTCGCCTAGGATGTTTTGCATTTTTTTTTATTACCCCTAAGATAGATCTTACAGCTCCCCGGGAAGGAAATGAGGTGGCGACGCTTGTATATCTCCGTTATAGTACTATTTAATTCGTTCTAATTGTGGTAAACCGAAAAGTCGTAACGTCTACCATCGATAAACACAACTCACCTTGGATATGACGCATTTAATGACCTTCTTCAGAGTGTCGTGGTCGTGCCCGCAGACTTTCAGTAGCCCATAAACTTCTGCCTTCTGATCATATATCTGTACATTTAATTTGTTGTTATTAAGATGTTTATAACAATGCTGCTTTTGATGTTTAACCTATTGTTATTTGTCTAATGGCAGTGCCTAACTATACATAGAAGCACTACGTATATACATGATGCTTAATAGATATACAATATGAAGTTAACTTCAAAAATACGTTTTATAAATAAATAAAATACGCTTTTTAGGAATTTCCATATTGTTGGAAAATATTGAGAATTTTCCAACAACATGGGAATTCCAAAGATTTTTTTTTTAATATAACAAAGTTGAAAGGTGACATAAAATTTGGCAGAAATATTATTTATGTAATGTTTTTTTATTTGTATTAAAAATATTTCATTGCTAAGATATTTTTATGTGTGATATTAGAAGTTAAACTAATTAGATTTTAGTCAAAGATAGTGATGTACTAATTAGTATCAAATCAAAACAATTTAGCTCACTGAATTCCAAAGACCAATTAAGACGAATTGAAAAAACACACTCGTTAAATATTTATCTCAGTTTCTTAGAAATAATTCGCAAATTCTTCCAAGAACTGTTTGTTTAAAACCAATTGATCAACATTGTTTATGGGAAAAAATATTTCGTTTACGATAAAATGCAATTCGCGGTATATAAAAACAATTTCGCGGGAAAATAAACAACAGAACATTCCTAACAGCCGTCACAGGAAGAGCTTACACACTTTATTGAAAACATATCTCGTACCCATTCCAATTGTGACGTGATTAAAATATTATTTATCATTCCCACTTTAAAAAAAAAGGCGTTTGTAATCCAAGGGGAGAGTGTTAAACCAACAAGAGAAGTATTCCACGCTATTTTATTCTACAAAAATACTGCCGCATCGGTGGGGTGCCGAGGTAATACACACTAATTTATATCTATACATATAATAAATCTATAGAAAAAAACTTTTTGTACATCTTTATCTTTACTTCTTATAAAACAAAGTCGTAATTTTTGTATGTATGTCCCTATGTGAGCTTATATCTTCAGAAATCCGCAACGGAGCTTGATGCGGTTTTTTTTAATGGATAGAATGGTTCAAGAGGATGGCTTTTTTCGCATAATTTATGGGGGTTTACTGTATATTGGATGAGATATGATTAAATTTGCCGAGAAATTCGGACGCGCGCGAGCTATAAATGAAAACGCTGCCTTATCATAGATAAGGCAGCGTTTTCATGAGGTATAACAAACTAATGTATAAAGGAATTGTTTGTTACCTATAGTTCTTCAAAAAAGTCCGCGAGGGCATATGTCTATCTATTAAGGGAAACCCGCTGTACCCATAATAATGTAAAAAAAATTGTCAAATTCAATAGGGTGTTTTCAAAAGCTATTTATGTGTATATAGTAATATTTTTTATCGAATTAAATAGCTTAGTTAGCTTACGCAATTAATATAGATTATAACTGCTCTTTACAGCATGCAATTTAAATGAATATCTTAGGAGATATGACGAGAAAAGAATTACGCGCGGCAAAATAAAATAAACTGTTGGCTAAGCAACGCGAACGTTTGCTCGGTCGTCTATCCATACTCCAGTGTTTGGATATGTAAGGATGTTTATTGTGCTTTCACGTAAAGACTACTGGATGGATTTTCATAAAACTTTTTAATGAAAAATGGAATAGAAAATGAACTTATTTTTTATCCTTTTTACCGCGGGTAACACCGCGGGGCGCAGCTAGTTGAATATATTTTCAAAAAAATTGTTAGAAGGTTAAAGGACGACCAACAGAACCCATTTCCAGCATTTTTGAGATTTTTATCTGTTTGTCCGTTTAGATGTTTGTCTGTGCACGCATCACGTAAAATGTACAACACTTATAAATATAAATGTTATACGTAAAAATTGTACACAACTCAAGGTGTTACTTAGTCTTGGTTTCATCGCAATTAGTCTACTCAATCAAGAGATAATTACAAAAAATACGAAATTTCTTAATTTGGTTACTTGCAACGTCATCTAGCGGCTAAAAAATTGTTTGGGTCGATCGAAATAAAAAAACAATCCACGCAGATGGAGTCGTGGGCACAGCTAGTTTATAATAAAATTCAAAGGAACAGTGTCCGTACACAACGAGTATGATCATTGTTGTCGTACATTTAGTACTCGTACGTTCACTGAACGAAAAATGTACGAGAACATTTGAGTTGGCCTAAAACTTTTGAGCCAATATTGGACCAATTTTGATAAGGATCGAACCCGCACACTCTTAAACGGCAGTCCTTTACATGAACCATTTGACCACAAAGCCCTCCAAACATATTTAAGTTATATTACCATATACAGTTCAGCAATTAAAATAATTAGGGCAACACGTATATCTATAATCATTAAATTGGACATTTGCCAGTTATAAAATAGCTTAAACATTAACATATCCAAAATGTCTGAACTGATTTTGTGTTTATGCAAAACCCAAATATGTCTATCATTTAAATTCACACTCCGGATGGATTTGAGGGCTGTAACTATTCGGGCTATAACAAATTGGTGAAATTTTCCAAACTTTTAAACGACGGGCTTCGTAGTCTAGTGGTTCATGTAACGGACTAACGTTCACGAGGTCCCGGGTTCGATTCCCGCACAGGACAATCATTCGTGTGATGTTTATAATTGTCATACAAATGTTTGTACTGCGTCTGGGTGTTTCTATGTATTATAAGTATGTATTTACAAAAGAAAAGTAGTATATCCGTATTCTGGTACCCATAACACAACCATATAAGCTTAGCTTGGGACCAGAGGACGTTGTGTGATATGTCCGTGAATATTTATTTATTTAAACTAAGTTATTAGAATAATAAGGGGGTTTTGGGACTGAACTCAATATCAATATTTTTATTTTAATTACTGTAACGGATCTACATAAAATATCGCAGTAATCATCAAAGAAAATCATTTTTGTTTTATGTTGTAGGGAGCTTTAGTTTGTAGTTACACAAATAGTATAAGAGCTCGCGAATGAAGAAGACACGTCTACTATCTATACTTAATATTATAAAGCTGAAGAGTTTGTTTGTTTGTTTGAACGCGCTTTTTAAGGGAAAACACTGACATTTTCATTAGACATTTTCTAATTGAAACTAAAATTAAAATAATTAACACTCACAGTTACGAGGACCAGGACTGAAGGAAGAATAAGGACTATTGTTAAATACTTATTTGCAATTATTTGGCAAAATTAAGATGGATTATATGATGGATAAGATAATAATTAAGGGAAGGCAGGCTCTTCCCTTGTCAGGTTATGGTGAGGCTTCGGGCATATACCATCGTATATATTTTTTTAAATAATAATAGCATAGACTAAGCTACTGTAATGTAAAATGGTGTACAATAAAGAGTAATCTATCTAACTATCTAATAGCCTGCCTGAATTTATAATTAACGATAAAGCCGTCTGTCGCTCATTGACGGCCCATGGTCGCGGAAGGGTATCCTGCACTTCGAGACAGTTTATGGCCGCCTTTATAAGTCCGTTTTTTATTCATTTAGCAAATTTGTTATATTTTATGTATTTTTGATCATCCATCCATCCATCAGCCCTTCTCCGTCCACTGCTGGACATAGGTTTGAATGAAGCTTTAATAACAACTAACAATTATAAAATCTTATAGCTCACCGGTTTGATTCCAGCTCGAATCATGTTTTTTAGTGAGATCACGCTGTTCACGGCTTGAGAAGGATCATGGCCAATCAGAGCATAGCCACATACAACCATTTGATGCAGAGCTTTCTCAGCGAGAGCTGATGTTTCATTCTGCTTTGCATTGAGGCAACGATCTAGCTGTGTTCAAAACAAAAACCCGTCAAATACGAGTTGGAATTACATACGAAGGGTTCCATCACCATTATAACATCACGCCTTTTTCATATGGAGGCAGGTAGAGCTATATAGCGCCATCTGCTAAGATCCAAACATACTTCCTTGGCTTCAACCACATTCATACATCTATTCATACATGCGCGACGATTGTTAGTTCGAATTTGATCAATATAATTGTCGAAGTGACAAATGGAAAAAACGTACCTAACGTTATTATCATAATATCTTAGTAGTACTTTCACACTGTACTAGCTGTCCTCACATTTGGTTTGTACTACGACTTAAAATCAGGCGAAATGTAGTCATTTGCCTACCCCCTAGCCATAGAAAAATAAATGACTCGTCATAATTTCAGCTCCAAATAACAGGATAAGGCCAGGAGAATGATCATGATGAGTATTTGTTGTTATAGCATCAACTGTTAAATATAAACTGCGAAATTTTCAACTCTCTAGCTATCACCGTTATAGAGATACCTACAGCTTGTTGACAGACGGACGGACGTACGGACGGATGGACAGCGAAGACTCAGTAATTTGTTCTTGTTTTACCTTTAGCTTTAGGTACCGAACCCAAAAAACCTTTAAAATAAAGACGTATGTCACTCGGGAACTGCCGCGGTAAAGCATAGTATTTTTATCAACTTATGCAATTATAATTATTTATTTATTTTATTTATGCAAGAATCTAAATACAATAAACTAAAATAAGATTAATAATCCTTATTTACTGATGCTTACATCTGTCCATTGTTTATGGTAATTATGATTAAATAGCGATTGTCCATAAAATAAAAACTAACGCCGAAACTAACATGAGTCACCAGCGCGAACAGCGAAACGGCGTTACTGCGCATGCTAACGCATATGTATAAGGTTTTTTACGCTATTTCCGTTACCTACGGAATTTAAATTTCGAATTTTGTGTATTCGGTCTCCACGCTCAAGGCCCGCGATAGAAGCTATGCAATAGCTTAAAAGTCACATCATAAAATTACCTCGACTTCCCCTTGACTCTTTATAATATTAAGCACATCTTGAAGATCACTCAATCTATCTTGAATATGAGTTGTGCCATTTTTCAGCAATAGCTTTATCTTCAACAAAACCACGTCCACTGATCTAATATAATATTGTAAAATTAAGGTATGGTACCAATTCTGATATGACTACACTAAACTATAACATGAATATTAATAGTGTTAAAAACAGAAATCGGTAATAGTAATTACACTTTCTAATTTTAAAAACGTGTAATATTGAATAAGGATTTTAATTGTTATAATGTGTACAGCATAATAGCCGCAAAATCTGAAGCTAGCATAATACGTTGCAATTTAGTTCAATTTTTGACGCGATAAAATTGGTACCACACACACATAAGAAAGTTATTTATACAAATCTTAACACTTTAATTCAGAATTGGGATTATCTTGTACATTGGTACCGATTATACACGCAAAACTAAACTTAACTAAAATATTCAAATTGGTAGCGCAAAATCACAATTTGCGAATGTTAACTGAATTTCTTATTATAAAAACTGTGTAATTTATAGTACACAGTTTTTATTAAGAAATTCATTTAAATTCGTTAGGCACTAGGTTATCCTAGTGCCTAACGAATTTAATGAATATAAAATTAATTCAAGCTTTCCGTCTCACACAGTGGATGTTACCTGCGTATATTGTGAGGCGAGGAGGAACAGCGTGGGGCTTAGTGGATAGTCCAGCAGCTATAGTCCGGGAGTCCCACACAAAGCCGCCGTCCCGCACTTTGCGAAAGGCAAAGCGCGTAAAAGCATTCCCCACATAAAAAAACCTGTGTACATCACTTAGCTGACCTTTTCAGCACCCTGGGATAGAAATAGGGTGGTGACACTTGTATTCTTAATCCGTCCATACGGACAAAAGAGTCTCACTAAAAGGAACTAACGGTAACTATCATAACTACTTAAGGGCCTACATCAATATTATCGTCGACATGTACATATTAACACAGCTAGTAGGTATAAAAAATGAAGAATTAGGGATATTTTTATGTTTACTCAAAATCTACTAAATATATTTTAATTCTGATTTACGTATATATAATATATAGTTATATATGTTGGAGTAACATAGTAGAGGATGGAATTGCGATGTTTTAAAATCAGTCTACAAATTGTAGACACTGTCTTTAAGATGTTCATACATCAATCTGACATTCTCTTTCACACATAAAAGGTTCCACAGCAGGTCTCCAACCAAATCCCCTATAACCTGCGCCTCTACCACCAAGATAATGATGTTCACACAAAACGTCACCTCTCAATCGTCACTTTACACTTTCTCACAAATACACACTTTATAATTATACACTCGCGATTATGACCGGAATAAACTCTTTATCACTAACTATAAATAGATAAATAGCAACGAGCAGCGTAACGATTCCAAGAAAGGTCCGTACTGTACGGCGGCTCGAGTGTAACTGCCTCGATTGCCCACCGTGCGGCGGTATTTATAGTGCCGGCGCACGTGCATGTCATTCGGTCGTACATGCACGTGTTCGTAAGTTTTTAGGTTAAGTATTGAATTTACAATGACGTTATTTTTACATCGTAATAAACCCTAAAGTAATCAACTTGGTGGTTTGTAAATTAATATTGGAACAATCAAATGGTTTAACTTAATTATTCTAGGTTCTCTAGACTAATTTTTGTGGTTGCGCCGACATATATAATAGTTACATATGTTTTTAAAGTTATTTCATTAGTTAATACGCGATAATAGACCGACAAATGAAAAAAATAAAAAATTTGAGAGGTTGTTTCGCTAAGATTTTCTATCGAGAAAACTTTTTTCAATCGCGTTTCTGTGTTTATGCGATCCTAGATCATATATTGAAAAAACATATACTTACTTAAAAATTAGAGCTCTAGCCATTCAATCTAAAGAAACAATGAAAACTTCGTACGTAGAAAAATGCACGAAGCTATTTTGGTATCCTCTTAAACGCAGAAATACCCGCCATAATGTTAATTTCACTTACTTTTGTAAATCAACTTGGAACTTCCTCTCGAGACTCTGAAGGAAGTCTTCGCTCAATTTCCTCGTGATCTCATCTTCTATGACCTTGTCAACATCTTCTTTGCCAATATCTGCTGCTTTTACTAACTTTTAGAATAGAATACCTTATGTTTAGACATCATAACAATGCAATGGGTACATTAGACAATTTTTAAATTAAGCAATTACATAATTTTTATTATTTATTAATTATAATTATTATTATTTTTATATTTTTATGAAATTTTATATGCCTAATCAGAGTAATCAGTATCTATTTTTCATACCCCTAAATGATAAGAGTTGTCCACCCCTAACATTTATATGGCAAAACAACGTTTGCCAGGTCAGCTAGTATATTCTAAAAACTACTTACCAAAAACTAAAGTGAATAACACATAAATCGGTATATGCACGACATCCCTCATGTTATTATATAAAATTCTGCAACTTTAACTAACTTAACAAAATTCTCTAACTACAAAAATATATACCCTACAAATAGTTACGCCGTAAATAAGTCAGTTATATACACGCGTTGTATATTTACGATTGCGCTCGTAAAAATATATTTTATAGTTATTGAAGTGTGAATTTGATAGTTTATGAAAGATTCGAGATTTTGATGAGTTTTATGCGTTTCGATTTTGATTCATAACTCTGCATTTACATATTTTTCTAGAAGAAAATCTAACACATTTTATTAGGCAGGCTTCGTGGTTGTGGTTTTTTCCCGAATTTGCGGGGTTTTTTTCTTTTTTTTACGTTTTTTTTACTTCGTGTGGGACTCCCGGGTCAGAAACGCACCCGAACTACCCACTAAACCCCACGGTGTTCCTCCTCGCCCATAGCCGGGCCATGGTAGTCACTCGGGCATTACCATGACCCGACCAGGGGTGGCCCCCTATCTATGGGGGCTCACTGCGACTGGGGGGTCATTTCAGATTGACGCCTTTCGCCGCAACTCTTGGAAAGAGGTCGTGCGCCACTGATGATGGTGGCTGACTTGCCGCGCGTGGCCGCCTCGTTGGTTGGGGGCACCGGCTATTGCGCGCCGATTACCCCTACCCAGGGCCCTGCCATGTATCGCCCGAGTGCCCGCAGGGCCACTCTCTTTACCGTCATCACCTCCTTAGCGAAGGAGGTGACGGCGGCCCAACTCTCTTTGCTGCCGGTCATCCATTCGATGACAGCCGGCAGCGACAAATTCGCCCCAATCACGCCCGTGAGTCGGGCGACGAATTTGCGGGTTACAATTATTTGTGTGATATTTATAAATGTCATACAAATGTTTGTACTGCATCCCCGTAAAACACCCATATGCATTACATATTAATTTGTTTATTATAATTATGTATTTACAAAAAAAATAGTAGTTCAAGTAGTATATCCGCATTTTTATACCCACATCTCAATCAAGTTTAGCTTGGGACCAGAGGACGTTGTGTGAGTAAAATAGATAAATATTCATGGACATTCCATGAATATTCATCTATTTTACTCACCCGATAGGTTCTTGAAATCTGAACTCAAGTTTGAAACGCCCTAAGCAACTAAAGTTATGTCACTCTTGACTTCTTTCAAGCTAGATGTTGTGTCTATGGGGTAGCATAATTCATTTTAATTTTAATTTTGTCTACTATAACGTTCCACGAACTAAACGCTTGGAATTTAGAGAAATTTCTTCGTTTTTGAAACATTTTTTACTTCTGCTTTCACATTCAACATCACGTTACGACCAATAGGAGCCTATTGGTCGTAACGTGATGTTTTATAGCTTATAGCCTTCCTCAATAAATACACTATCCAACACTGAAAGAATTTTCCCAGTCAGACCAATGATTCCTGAGATTAGCGCGTTCAAACAAACAAATTCTTCAGCTTTTATAATACGATCAATGTTTTGATAGCCATATCGGACAATAGATTAATCTTCCAGTTTAGTAATAATGGAAGCAATAGGCAGGCTTCAACAAAAAGAAAATAAAAAAGCATCGAGTGAATAATTTCTATTACAATAAATAAAAATAAACAGATCACGATTACACGCCACATTGAGATAACCGAATGATTAACGTTGTTAAGATCTGCGCTTCTTTTTCTTTTTGTGTGTCGAGCATTGCTTGTTTAATGACTCTGGTTGGTGGATATCTTTTACCTGTAAACATTATTCATAAAATTTATACCAATATTAAAAAGCTGAAGAGTTTGTTTGTTTGTTTGAACGCGCTAATCTCCGGAACCACTGGTCCGATTTGAAAAATTCTTTCAGTGTTGAATAGTACATTTATCGAGGAAGGCTATAGGCTATATAACATCACGCTGCGACCAATAGAGCGAAGCAGTAGTGAAAAACGTTGCAAAAACGGGAAAAGTTTTCTAAATTCTACGCGTACGGAGTCACGGGCAGCAGCTAGTTAAAAAATAAAACCAAAAACAAATTTAAGTCGTGCACAAAGGAATGTGCACCTAGCACACGATGGATTCATCAAAATTTATATACCTACGTGAATATATAGAAAGAAGAAAGAAAGAAAATGGTACCGATTCTACGTGCACAACTTAACTTATCTAAAAAAATAAAAATTGATAATGTCAATAACACAATTCTATAATGTTAACAGAACTTTTTTATTAGAAAAACTGTGGATTATAGACTATCTTTTCATTATTATGAATGTGTACAATATATTTACACTATAAATTTTCATTTTTTTTAGTTAAGTTTAGTTCTTCATGTAGAATTGGTACCATTGTCCGTTGAATGGGCGCCCCCTTAAATATTTTATTGTAATCTGGTTTTTACTACTTTTGTTCTCCTCACTCTCCAGTCCACTTACGTCCCACTGTTGGGCACGGGCCTCCTCCACTTTGTGAGGGATTATGGTCTACTGTACCGCAATGACCAGGCGTGTTGGCACAGGGTTTATTTTAGAGTTTTCCGTCTCTCACAGAGCATGTTATCTGTATGCAATATCCCTTAGCTGACTTTTACAGCACCCTTGGGAGGAGATGGGGTGTTGACACTTGTATTCTTAATCCGTCACCACACGTACACGAGTACTTTTGTTCAGGCAACAGAAATAGAGAATCAGTGAAAATTTACAGAATCAGAGAATATCGGAAGCACTACAGTCTTACTTTGATAATTTATCCTACTTTTTTATACAAAATAATAACCAAATACCAAATAAAATAACTTACGCTGCGACACACAGACGCACAGAGATCCTTTTGATCATAAATTTCTATAGATTCATAAAACTGTAAAAATTCAAAAGTTTAATAATAGGTACATTGAAGTCGGTTGAAAATATCAGAATAACGAACTTATTTCACTAGCTTAAACCTGTGGTCTTACTCACTTCACTTGTACCACAGGTTCAATACGATTTAAAAAACAAAATCCATGACTTAAGTACATCTAATACTTACTTTCAGCTTAACGCGGTAGAGTATATCAAGTATTGCCTGTACTATGATGTCCATAGTCTCAAGAAACTTGTCCAATGTTCTGCAAATACACAAAATCTCCGTTTTTGGAACATTTTTTACTGATGCTACGCTCCTATTAGTCGTAGCGTGATGTTTTATAGCCTGTAGCTTTCCCCGAAAAATGTACTACCCACAATTGAAAGAATTTTTGAATTCAAACCTTGATTTTGAATTCAATCATTTTGAATTCAAACCTCGAGTGGTTGAGTGGTTCTTGAGTATAGCGCATTCAAACAATCAAACCCTTCAGCTTTATAATATTAGTATTGAAGTAAGGATGAGTTTCCATTAACTCCTTTAACCGTTGCTAAAAACTTTGTCAAAGAGATGGACATGAAAGAATCCATTGGGTTTCTTTTATAGTACTGTTATATGCGAGTTGCTGGAGGGTTAAAAAAAATTGATCTTTCACGATTTATTCACTTTCACACTTTTTAAATGGATATTAAAATTAAAATAGGTCTAACTTGGGCAAATGATGAATAGGAACTGAGTGTAGTAAGCGAGGCACAGAGCTACGTCTGTTAGAAGAAATGCTGAAAAGACAGAAATGGCAACAGGTATTTAATAATGCATACAGAGAGGGACTTTAACAGTACGAAAACCCTAACCTACAATATAACTTCCTTTGTAAAGGGAGTTAAAAAAGTTTTGAAAATACTTACTCGACAATTATATTGTAGAGGCAACACAAGCAACATAACCCAATATTGTGGGGGTCTTTGGGACAGAAGGACACCGTAGAGTCAAATTTACATGAATCTCCTAGCGGCAAATACTGAAACATAAACATCATTGTAGGGTGGAGACAAAGATCATTTTCTTTTTGTCGTTTTCTTTTTGTAACATATTTAATACTGGATTTTGCCCCCTACTTAATACGTGTAGAATTTAGAAACAAAACCTTAACAAATTATACAAAAAAGCCATCCTCTTTAATTACTCTGTCAATAAAGAAAACAACTTCAAAATTTAAGACTTTACTTTAAGACCACGCGTTGTGTGGTCTTAAAGTTATAAGCTCACATAGGGACATACATGATTGACCAGCTGATTGACCAATGAATTAAATCATAGCCGAAATTCCTAACTGTGTTTTGGAATCGAAAGCTGAACAAAATTTCTGGTTTTAGGGTTCCGTACCCAAAGGGTAAAAACGGGACCCTATTACTGAGACTTCGCTCTCCGTCCGTCCGTCCGTCCGTCCGTCCGTCCGTCTGTCACCAGGCTGTATCTCAAGAACGGTGATAGCTAGAGAGTTGAAATTTTCACAGATGATGTATTTCTATTGCCGCTATAACAACAAATACTAAAAATAAAATAAAATAAATATTTCAGGGGGGCTCCCATACAACAAACATGATTTTTTTACCGTTTCTTGCTCGATACTAATAACGTTGCCTTATGTTGCATAGATAATGGTACGGAACCCTTCGTGCGCGAGTCCGACTCGCACTTGACCAATTATTAGATTATATGTAATATTGAAAGGATACTTACCAGGACAAAAACGCAGACACATACAAACAGAAGAGCTTTAGTTATACATAGAACAGGACATAAACGATGGTGATCTGAAAATTTATTAGTATTGAATGTACATGTATATTTGTGGGGTTTTACCCGACTGAAATTTATTCACGCATTGCATAGAATGCACATTTCCTTCACAGAGTTCTGTTAAAAACGGAATTCTCGAAAATCAACCCTATGCTAATACGCCTGATCAGAGCGGCATAGTAAACTGTAATACAACCCAAAGAGGATGTGATGGAGATCCATGCTCAACAGTGAGATGTCAATAGGCTGGAGAGAGAGAGAGAGGGGGAGAGAACCCTACCATTGGCCTGGGTTGTAGCTGGTTGTAATTACTTGGCGATTCTGGCGGTGTACTTACGTGTTACAATAACTCTTCTTCTTTCCATTCCACGTTGAATTTGTGGCTCGTGCGACGACACAGGGTGATGGGTGGCACATTATATATTTTAATCAAACAATCCGGCCATTATTGTATAGGTAACTGATCAAGAAGCCATCTAATTTTATACAGTGTTTTTAAAAGACTTTTCCCATACTTTTTCCAACTTCTTTGCACTTTTCCAATGTTAAGCTGTCAAAATGATTTATTTTCAATGTCAGTTTTTGACAATTTTAGTAATTATTTTTATTTTTTTTAATTTTGGAGTCAATACTAAGACGGGCTTCGTGGTCTAGTGGTTCATGTAACGGACTGGCGTTCACGAGGTTGCGGGTTCGATTCCCGCTCGGGACAATCATTTGTGTGATGTTTATAAATGTCATACAATTATTTGTTATGCGTCTGGGTGTTTCTATGTATTATCAGTAACTATTTACAAAAGAAAAGTAGTATGTAAATGTATTCTATCCGTATTCTGGTACCCATAACACAAGTATAAAAGTTTAGCTTGGGACTAGAGAAAGTTGTGTGAGTTTATATATTTAATAGCTCTGGCAAATATAGCCAAAATTTGTATATTCTTATATAGCGGCTGGTAGCAAGTTATATAAAGTATAGTGTTTTCATTATTTGTGTGATGTTTTTAATTGTCATACAAATGTTTGTACTGCGTCTGGGTGTTTACTATGTATTATAAGTATGTATTTACAAAAGAAAAGTAGTTTATGTATTCTATCCGTATTCTGGTACCCATAACACAAGCATATAAGCTTAGCTTGGGACCAGAGGACGTTGTGTGAAATGTCCATGAATATTTATTTATTTATTATTTATTTATTTATTTATATAAAGGGGCACTTTATTGCTTTGGTATGAGGTAGGGATTTTAAGGAGTAATAAAATTGCTGGACGCAGGGTGCGATGCAAGTAACATTAGCCACCCTTGTTACCCGGTTGATTCACCTTTGAATATTCTTATTTATATTCTTGGAACCTTTCTTAGTCCCAAATCGTCCTACTGTTAAATATAGACCTACACGACTGGTATTTGTCCAACTGCGCTGATAAGACCTAAGTCTTAGAACCTCACGCAGATGGCTTCTATTGAGACAACCTCCACTTAGTCCACACTTTTCTCACTCTCTTCAACTCATTAACGTGCTACTCACTGTTGGCACGGGCCTCCTCCACGTTGGGAGGGATTTCGTTCTACTGTGCCGCGCTCACCAGGCGTGTTGGCACAGGGTTTATTATCGAGTTTCCATATTGGCACTTGTATTCTTGTATTTCCGTCACCACACGTACATAAAAAGATTCTACGTATTCCAAATTCAAGAATAAAAAAAAGAAAAATGATATAACAAAAATGATACTGTTTTATTACTTATTTTGACGGTTACTTTTATACAAAATTTGCAATTACGAAATTTCAAATTTCACATTTCGATCTACCTTCGAATGGTTTGTTCATATCCATAGCTTTCGATCCTTTCTTGTAAAATCTATTACCAAAATCTAAACTATAGTTCACATCGCAAAATTTCTTTCCCAATATCATATTGCAATAGTTTGCACCATCGGTCCCTGAGCCGACAGAGGCAGTATCAGCTCTGTAAACCTTTGAATTTTTTGCAAAAATGCTGCTTGGGTTGCCAGATACTTGTGATGTTTTGGGAGTAAGCTGTCTTTTCTCCAGAGTATTGCCAGCAGTTGAGAGGAGCTGCAAACAATAAAAACCTAAATGGTATATGCTTTAAGTTTTTCCTAAATTTCAGTTGGCATAAAAGTCAATCCCGATTTTGAATTTTAGATAAATCTTATAAATTTTATAAAATCCATACTAGCTACTTCTACTACTACTTTTTATAAGATTCCTTAACAAAAGGCACCTAAAACAGGAAACCTGTTACTGACACTCAGTCCGTCGCGTCCGTCTGATTTCCCATATATTATTATTGCTTTTACTCAGACTTTATCGTTCACACAATTCAAAAATTCTCTATAATTATTTCTTAAACTTTGAAATGGAATTATTCTTTATTTTACGAGCTTTTTATGATTATTTCTTATCACTGATATCACCAACCTAAATATATCGTGAGTAATCCATACGTAATGGAAGCTGCGGTTATTGTGAACCTCCTGTTATTTAAGGTAGTGAACAAAACCAACTGCATTCCTTATAGATACCACAAACTTAATTTTTATAAACCACCCAATATTAATGCTTGTACTGAAGTTAACACCTACAAACTTAAGGCGGCAAAAATTTCCCTTCTGTAAAGAAGGAGCCAAAATTAACGGCTATTTTTCGATTCGATTATCGATTTAGGCATTTATATAACGAATACTATCTGACCCGGGAAACGTTGTTTTGCCATACAAATGTCAGGGGTGGACAACCCTTAACATTTAACTAACAGATATGTACCTACACAAAATTTCAAGAAAATCGGTCGAGCCATTTCGGAGGAGTATAATTACAAACACCGTGACAGAAGAATTTTATATATTAGATTCTATCCCTTTTTGCTTTCATTTTAGTATGAATTATTTCTTTTCTCATCTAGAATATCAAGATTATACCTAAATATATTTTCAACAAAATTTAATTTAAATGATCGATGATGATGAATTATTACACGAAAGGACCTAAGACACTGGAATCACTGCCCTGAAAGATAATGTTAAACAATTAACCTTAAACTGAATGTTTGTCGAATCTAGCTAATGTCTAAATCTTCTTTACTTATTATAAACCAAAGTCGATATTTTTGTATGTATTGCTCTATGTGAGCTTATATCTTTCAAACTACGCAACAGTTACTAATGCTGACTTTTTTTTAAATACATAGAGTGGTTCAAGAGAATAGTTTTTGTATAATTTTGTTGTTTTTAAATCCATACGTACGAAAGTTGCGGGCAACAGCTATATTAAAAAATGTACTAACCCATATGAAAGACAATACTAATACCACGATCAGCAAGGTAGGAACTAATAGTGGTAGATAAGATTTCATCCGGGAAACACGATTTTCTAAACGATGACGGATATCACCTGGAATCAAACTTGGAAACATTTAATACACCACTTTAACTACTGACTTTGAAAGATAGATTAAGAAATGAAGTTATAAAAGAACGTTGCGGTCTGAAAGAGGATGTAGTGTCTAAGGTGGAGAAAAGTATGCTTAGGTGGTTTGGTCGTGTCATGGAGAGGATGGATGAGAGACGATTAACAAAAGGCATATACACGGCGGAGGTAAGTGGAAATGCTGGGAGAGGACCTAAGAGAAAAATATACTCCGATGTCATACTCGCCGGCGTACTCCAAAAGGGGCAAGTGCGTAGCACTTACAACCGTCGGGCATGTATGACCAGATATATGAGTGTGGATGAAGCCAAGGAAGTATGTTTAGATCGTAGCAGAAGGCGCTGTATAGTCTCTGCCTACCTCCATGGGAAAAAGGCGTGATGTTATGATGATGATGATTTAACTACTGTACATCTAAAGGTGCTAATAATGTAAAGCTGAATAGTTTATTTGGTTGTTTACACGCAGTAATACCAGGATAGGATATCTCAACGTACCACACCGTACGTTTTGGATATACTACCAGTCCGTACTAAATATATTTATCGTATTTTCAAATCGGACCAGATCGGTTCCTGGGCCCCAAGTCAGCTAATTTCATTGCTACAGCTAAGTCATTGTTGTCACAATGACAGCTCAATGGCACCATTATGGCGCCATAGTGGCATCATCTGTGACAAAAAATCAAGTATGGTGTCATTATGGCGGAATTTTAACAAAGGTAGTCTACTATTACTTTTTGTCATAATGACGCCATAATGGCGTCAGTGACTGACCGTAATAACAACATTGTAATATAATTGTAATAGCAGAATTAGCAGACTTGGCCCCCTGGTATTACCGCGTTCAAACACACAAACAAAAAAATTTTAATAAACTCTTCAGCTTTATAGTAATTACACTGTAAAAATATAATATGTATGAATGTATTATGTAGGAATAGGAATGTATATTAATATGTATTACAGCATAAAGGTGACAGTATAATATATACCCTGTGCCCCATCTAAGCAGCAGCAACCACAATGACATTTCTTCATCTTGTAGACCTCAACGTTTTGCGCGATGATGGATATGTTCTTTTTTTTTGAGCTTTTCATATTGCTCCACAGTCTGTCAGATCAAGAAAAATACTATTGAAAACATCTACCTATTTACAGTTTCTTATCATCATAATAATATGCATCATCACAATTATTACATATCATCACAAGCGTATCATCAAATTTAAAAAAAAACCGGTCAAGTACGAGTCAGACACGCACACAAACCTTAGGGTTTTATACCGTTATTATTGTGGGAGACTCCGATGTGTGTGTGATTCTTGCGCGATTCGCACTAAGCCCGGAGTCTCCCACGTACCTGTGACCCCAACGTGATAGTGGGGTGATGCAAGGCTTCGGTAATACTGCATAAGCGCAGCGATTTAGTGATGCGGACGATACCACATTATCATAATATCTTCTTCGAATTCCCCACCTCAAATAACGGGATAAAAGTTGATATAGCTAGCTATAGCTCTCTACTACTCGATTGTCTGTGTGGTGACGGACTAAAAATACAAGTGTCACCTACCTCATCTCCTCCCCAGGGTGCTGTAAAAGCCAGCTAAGGGATATTTTACTCAGATGACATCCTCTGTGAGAGATGGAAAACTCGACAGTAAGCCCTGTGCCAACACGCCTGGTCAGCGCGACACAGTAGACCTTAATCCCTCTGAAAATGGAGGAGGCCCGTGCCCAACAGTGGGACGTTAATGGGCTGGAGAGAGAGAGAGCTCTCAACGTCCATTCCAGAGATACAGCCTGATGACAGAGCAAAGAAATCTCCGTAATAAAGTCCCGTTTAACCTTTTGGTATGGAACCCTAATCTAATTATTTAATCCTGGTGGTTACTGCTCCATCCTAGTAGGTGAAAAGCTATATAATGTATAGAGATGGAACAATGTCACTAGATGTCGCTTAGTGGCGTACATACATTTATGATAGTACCTATTAGCTGTTGCCCGCAACTGCGTCCGCGTGGAATTTAGAAAATTTTCTCCGTTGTTGCAACATTTTTCGCTTTTCATTTTTCGCTTCTACTGGTCGCAGCGTGATTTTATATAGCCTAAAGCCTTCCTCGATAAATGCCCTATCTAACACTGAAAGAATTTTTTTTTATGTATTATATTATTGTATGTAAGTGTATCAGTAGTTGTTAGGATGTGCACCACAAGTAGCCCTCTCCAAAGCAATCGTATCCACCCAAAGGTTGTCTGGAAGAGATCGCAAACTGCGATAAGACCGCCTATTGTACTTACTATCTTCTTGTAATCCTTAAACTTCTGGATAACTTTATGGTGAGCAATAAAGAGTATTCTATTCTATTCTAATTTTTTAAATCAGCCTTGAGATTAGCGCGTTCAAACAAACAATTTCTTCAGCTTTATAATGTTAGTATAGATAAGATAAAGACTATTTACTCATTTAGCTGTGTCCTTAGTATATTTGCACCATTTCGTTAATGTAGCACATTCAATTGATTGCATTAACTCTGAAAACTGTTAACAATTAAAATATTTAAGTACTTCGGTTTGTTTTGTTACTTTCAAGTTCTCGTTTAACTATTTCTTAAAACTATAGAGCTTTTGTATCGTCGTTGATATCTATGAATATATGTAGGTATCTACGTGTCTGTATCACGTATCTTCAAACGCAACATTCACTTTAAATATACAATACAAACAATTGGGCGAAATCTAGTGTTTCACAATAGTAACTTGTTATTTAGATATATAGATAAAACTATTTATTGTAGAGCAATAAATTGTAAAAACTAAACTATAAATAAAACTACTTTTTACTAGATTCTTTACTAAATCTTTTACAGTAGAAGCGGCCCGGTTATGGAATGTCTTACCTTTGACGATAAGAAACGCTCAAACCATTATCATCATACAAAAAACTTGTCCCTACCGATAAACTGATATACTTCCATATGAATATTCTATGTATGTATATAATACTAGCTGGCCCGGCAAACGTTGTTTTGCCATACCAAAAAAAAGTAAAAAAAAAAAAAGATCTATAAACCTCACGGAGCCCGAGACCTTTCCAACGAATGCAAAACCGTGGAAATCGGTTCGTGCGTTCTGGAGTTATAGCGTCAGGAAGGAAAACCCGACTTATTTTTATATAGTAGATGTATGTATTGTGTATGTATGTATATGTTAAAATATGTATTTAAGTATATATTTATGTAAATGTTATGTATGTATTTGTATAATAAATCTGCTAGTATATTCACTTATTTTTAGTACACCAAATGTCGCCTATTCTGCCTCGGTCAAATCCATCTTATGGTTGTCTGGGAGAGATCGCAGGTACAAAGGGCGGTCTTAACCGCCCTTTGTACCTATGATAATAATATGTCTGTTATGTGTTCTGTTCTGTTATAATAATGTGTGCAATAAAGAATATTTTACTTTTACTTTTACTTTACTTTACTTTTTACGGTTTTAGACGCGTATATTTGTTTTAAGCTGTAAAATTACAACTCAGTCTCACCCATGACCATGGTGACTGCAATGTCTCCGAAACGTCGGGCAGTAATTTAAAACAAATATACGCGTCTAAATCCGTAAAAAGTAGTTTTATTTAAACAAATGAGTCGCGCAAGTGTTAGAAAAAAAACTAAACTATAATCATAATGTACAATTCGCCACCTTATCGCTAAGTGATCTGTTTTAGCGCGATTATAGCCATAAAGTTTCATGAATACCTATCTAGTTATTTAGTTTAACATTAAGAAGTAATAATTTAGTTGATGGCCTTTATAATACCAATACGCCTGGTCAGCGCGGGATAGTAAACAAATAACACTGTCGACGAAGAGGCTCTCACCCAGCAATGGGACGTTCATGGGATGGGAGGAAGAAAAGGAACAACAACAACTTTATATAAATACCTACAGCATTGTAAAGAACTTGTCTGGTGTCGCAGTACATTCGAGTTACTGGCTCCCGGGTTCTGATAAAGAAAATTAATCGCGTTAATTTACAGTAAAACTTGCAAATTTTATTTTAAATTTCTATGCAGATTATGCACTAAACCAGAGGTTGCTAAACTTATTTTTACTACTGCCCACTTTGAAAATAAATCAATTTTTTACACCCCTATTTTTTCACAAACTCATAAACCACTATAACCCCTTTCCTATCCTTTTTTCTGGATCTCTTACCGCCCTCCTTTAAGCCTGCAGCGCCCGTAAGGGAGCGTTATTGCCTACTTTGGGAAAGGTTGCACTAAACAGTAAACAGTGCTAAACAGTATTCGTGACGATTTGCATAACAATTAAGTTTTTTTTTTTAAATAAAGTTCAACCAACTTAATGTGCCTTTGAATTTGAGGGATTTTCTCAATTTCTCATGCGACAGCCATCAGATCCGGACCTGGTGCGAATAGAACACGCGGCACGAACCTCCTCCTCTTTTTGAACTCGGTTTAATATGGTTATAAAAGAACTCAATATAGTAGATTTATTGAAGTGTGTACCAGTATAATATTGTTATAAACAAATTTTCTCACAAGAAAAGAGATAGGTCCCAGAGATTTTCATAGTCCAGGATAGCTTTTATAAAATAAACAATATAAATCTACATTAGTTATTCTTACACAATAGTAGGCGTACTACAATTTTGTAGCATTAATCCATTATTGCGATGAATTTATGTACACCAGATCACGCGTAAATGGGTTTGAATACGAAAAGCATTTTTGAACAATGATGATACGATGCTAAACATTTACTTTTACGTACAGCTGCTTTTGGTTAAATTTTGCTTTTATTGGAACGAAGTTCCTTATCGCGCGTTGTGAAAGGGGGCTAGACGGAAAAAATTCTTACGAAAAGTTGTCACGACACTTTTTGCTATAGTAAGCTATTGTAAGCTGTGCGGCGTCGCATGTTTCTCTGTCTGTCTCTCTCTCTCTTATAGAAAGCAAGCCAGATATTTTTTTTAAATTGTTAAGTATCTATTATTATTATTATTATTATATAATAATAAAATATATTATATAATAATAATAAAAATTTTATTACGATTCCTTCACTAATCAATCGAAAGGGACTTCGTTCCATCCGGGTGTCCCTTGACACCTCTCAAGTTTTTATAAATGTTATTAGTCCCACTACACGGCATGGAACTCCTCCATCCATAACAAGGATTAATGTCTACTATTCACCACAGAAATCGAAATTTTTTGCGTCCAATCTGGTGTTATCTACTTATATTGTTTGGAGAATTGACGTCAGGCAGACGGCTGGTCGTAAAGATCAGCCAATTCCCAATGCATCATGAATAAGTAGCCATGTTGCGCCGACCCCGAATAACGAGATAAGGGCAAGAAAATGGTAATGTTGTTTTCCGACTCTTTCAGCACTTTCACACAAGAAACCAGACGGTTACTTGAATATTTTTAAAAAATCCAATCAAAGTATCCAGATTTTAAATCTTAAAAGACGCTTACGCCAGTAAATATTCAATGATGTTGCAAGTACATAAAGAACATGTGCAATAATCAGAATCTTTCGCACGATATCCGAAGTGACTTCGGCACGTCAAGCCACAGCCACCGGACCATACCTCTCTAAGAGCTGACCTGGTCGCCTGGCAACGACTTCTGTCGTATTTCTGTAAATTATTAAAGAAATCGAAACAAATTTGCGGTATTTGTTGGTACAAAGGTATTTATTGGATTTCAAAGTGCCACCATAATGTAATAATCGCGCGATTTTATCCTTGGGGAGAAGCAGATACTATAAAGTGTCATCTGCTACGGCAAAAATGAAAATCCTGGATATGGATGTCCATGACCAGCCTGTTTACTAGAAGTGTTCATGCTATATTATGTGAGTGTGGATGTACTTACAATAATGTGTAGGACGTAAACTATTATTGTTATTAGAATTATGGACAGGACTAAAGTATAAGTCATCAGTAACTTTCCATTGAACTCCTGAAATGGTCTTCAAAAAATCGTAGAGTGTGCTTATATCGTTTTGTCTGCTACGGGCACGTGGAGGACGGTATTTTTATTTTACGGTAGGGTTTTAAGAATAAAATATTAAGTCACAGATTTTATTCATTTAATAAAATTACTGTGTTCTTGTTTGATGGCTTCTAAAATTACTGTGATTCTGTGATTCACGCTGTGCTTTTGAATTTTGACATGTTTACATTTTGTTCACAGAATAATCTTACTAAGTCTATGGGATAGTGAAGTATATTTAATTTATAAATGCATTCAAAGACAATAATTAACTAATTAGTTATTTAATCTCGATTTAATCCCATGTTGAATCTGTCGCTAATTTATGTATTTTTAAATTGAGTACAAGTACAAACTCTGCCTTTTCTCCTAAAATATATTTCCTGTTGCCACACATAGACTTACCAGTTTTAGTATTTTCATATAAGGCGGTGATTCATCTTTTACGGACTATTAGATCTTTTTTTATCATTGTTTCAGAAACTGAGGGTCTGAGCAGTGGATGCGAGGCAAGTGGTGTCCGAGAAGATATAGCTCGTGACTATGCAGCTCTTCAGTCTCGACTCAGAAGAGAGTTTTCCGATAGACGCGGGAAAATGGTTGCTGGTAAGGATTGAAAAAGCCTTTGTAGTAAGGGAGCTCTTGACCCTGGAGAGGAATCGGGATGTTGACAACTGTCACACAGTTTCTCTTTAGATTCGAGTATTCTAAAAATCAGCCAAAAACGTCTTCTGACTCTCTTTCTTTCAGAAGATAAAGAAATTTCTTTCTTTGATAAATCGATAAGCCAATTGATGGCAATCGGTAACAATTCAGTATAAACGATAATAATTATCTTTTCATAATATTTTTCAGGAGCTCGTCCAGTGGCCACTGAAGAACAATTGTCAGCAGATTTTCGCAAGAAACTGGCGGAGTGGCAGTTGAAAAAGGGCGTAAAACAACCACCGCCGGTGCCAGCCAGGAAGGACCTCAGCGAAGACTTTCTGAAAAAATGGGGTATTTTCTTTGACATAATATTAATTTATAAAATTTTATAATCAAAAATTTTTGTGAAGATGAGCAAAAATATATGATTTAGTTTATTCTTAGCACCACACGGATTGTGACATACATGTTTTCAGTTTCTTGACTAAAACCTGTGGTTTTTTGCAGATGAGTGGAAACATATGAAGGAGACTAATTCAGTACCAGCATGGGAAAAAGAAGCTAAACCTGATGAAGTCTTAGTTCAGACGTCAACTGGTCTTTTTAAATTCCAGGGTAAAATTAATATTATTTTTAGTGAATCTACATAGTGAAACGCATAGTTTAATTGCAAGATAATTATTTGCATATCCTTCACCTATATCATTTAGCACTCTAGCACGCCAATGTAGATTACACATTTCTATTCCTAACCTATCATGACATCGAAAAATCTGTTGGTATATTTTTCTAGTCGTCCATACCTATACATATACCAATTATTTTAGGTATATCTCGCGACTTCACACGTAAACTCCACGCATGGGAAAAGTCAAGAGGCATAGCTCCTGAAGCGTCAACGTCAGCTTTGCTCCAGGCAGCTCGGGCCCGGACCAGCAAAGTACCTCAGGCTCCATTAACAAGGACCCAGTCTGACGGCAGTGTGGCCCCATCGCCAGTTGGCTCTGGAAGACTCCACGTATCTAGTCTTAGTGTCAACGATGTCGATAGTTTCGAATCTGAATATGAGGGAGAACATTCTGTAAGTAATGTTGATTTTACCAAACCATATTATAACAATTATGCCTTTTTACCATTTTTTAAATATAGTATATAACTTTATTCAATTTTACTCGCTCCAGATTTCTTACGACAGCTGCGGAATAGTATTTTTATTTCTTAAAATTCTATAATATTAGTTACTTATTACATTAGCTAGAACTTTAAAATGGATTTTGTATAGAAAATTATAAGTTTAGTGTCGAAATTTAAATATAGATTTTACTTTTTGCAGCTTGATGGCGCCGACGACTGTGATGGACCAGAAAGTCGTGGAGCAGTTCTTGTTGAGTTTGAGGATGAAGAGATATGCACAGCCGCACCATTAGTTGCTGTGTCTCCTCGTCATACTCCTCAAAAACCAATCTATACATATGGTCAGGCTGAGGCTAGATTACTCTGTGAAACAAGCTCGGCGGTGACTGGTACTGCTGTGCTCCAACCAAATGGTGCTGGTGAGTTTAAATATTTACATTGACCTCTAAATAAAAACAAATCAAGACAACAAACTATTTCCTCCGATTCTGTTGCAAACTAATCTTACTTCGTTTTTAGTTGTACTTTCAGATGTTCGCGGTGTCAAATGCAAAGAATCATCAGGTGCACGACCAAAAATTCGTGATCAGGTAATATTTATATATTATGTTGCATATGACAAACACTAAGTTTTTGATCCTTACAAGCTTACATTGTTTCAGAACAAACCAGATAACAAAAGTAGAAAAAAGATTATTAGACAACCTAGCATAGAAGAAGATGCTATGTTTATAAGGAAAGCTATTCAAGAAATAGAAAGATGCAGTTCAAGCCGCTTCCAAGAAAAAGATTTTACCGATAGCGAAACTTGTGGAAAAAGTACAGATAAAGAAATTGTTGTACATAAGGAACATAGTCAGAAACCTTTAAAATTAGTAGAAAAAGAAAATAATATAGAAACCAAAGATAAAGATAGTATCTACGAATCAATAGAAGATATTAAAGTTAAGGAGGCGGAGAAAATAAATGGTAAAAAGAAATCTAAGAGTAGAGCTAGACTGGAAAGAGAGCAATCAAAGCCTTCTGAAAGCGATTCAGACCATGACGTTGATACTGTGACTGTGGAAATACCAAGACGACGAAAGAGGCCTAGAAGAGCATCCGAAAAGCCAAGGACGCCCCCAACGTCCCTACACTCAGACTCGGAGGGAGATGTAAGTACCAAAAACGCATTAAATTCATCGGTGACATAAATAAATCACAGGATAACAAAATTATAATATTCACACTAATTAATCGAGAACTTAATTTTTTAGGTATTTGTTTTAAAGTTGAAGACGACGGAACCACGAGACCATTCTCCAGAGGTAATTGTTAAAACCATACGTAAAATATTTTCACCAGTCGTTCGCAGCGGAGAAACAGTTCCAAGAGCTGTTATACCAGTTAACGTTGAAGATTTACCTGAAGTTAGACCATCAGAACACCGGCATAAAAACAATGGAAAGAAGAAAGAATGTAAAATAGAGAAATACATACAGGACAGGAACACTCGATCTAAAAGTTCTGGAGACCTACATGAGAGTGAAGATATGAAGAAAAGAAACAGACCACCACTTCCGTCTTCTCCTTCTTCTCAGAGGAAACCACAACCAAAAGAGACAGCACCATCTATCCGTATCATGATACAGCGTTATAATAAAAAGATTAACGAGGAAGGTAAGACGATGGCTTACATTAGTTACATCTAATTTTTTTAGGGTAAAACGAAGTAAATTTTTCGTCAACTTTTCAGGCACGTCACCAGTAAGTAGTGGGGCATCATCACCAGCTTGGCGATCACCTTCAACTGAACGTCGAAGACCTCCCGACATGCCCGTCGGTGTTAACATCAGGTATAATTTTAAATTTGAAAGTAGTCTTCGTTACGAATTAAAAATGTTTAGTGGTAGGTAACTCAAACATTTCTGAAGCTTTTTCAAATTATCAACACATTCATATTAAATAAAACTACTTTTTTACGGATTTATAATATAAATAAATAAAACTTTTATTTCGGACATCAAAAAGATCCATATCATTACAAAAATTCAATTATTATTATTCAATTATGTGTTAGTATCTTATTGCTTAATGTTAGTAGTGGTTAGTGTTCTAAAAATATTTTTTCTTAAAATTGGAGCATTGTAACTCCATGCTACGGTGTTTAGGATGCTGTTGCGACTGTCCCGCACTCTCCGCAGCAACGAGGACGCCTTCTTCCTAATTAAGGCGTGAAAGCCATCTGTACGAGCAACTGCAAACATCCCCGAAGCACTGCAGAAGCGAGGCAGTTTCAACAGCATTCTAAATGCGTTATTATATTGGACGCGCAGGACATCCAACGTCCCCTTACAGTAGCCGACCCACAGATTGCTCGTGTACAGATGCTGACAGTAAGCCTTGAAAAGAGTGATTTTCACTGAATCCGTACATCGAGCAAACCTGCAGGCCAGCATATTGCCGCGAACTGCTAATGCCCTGCGCTCCCTTTATAGAAAGGGAGCGCAGGGCATTAGCAGTTCGATAACGACGCAGCAGATCGACGAGGCTAGACGATGAAGATATAGATCTTCATCGTCTTTGAGGTCAGCGGCAATAATATGTCCCAGATATTTAAAGGAAGACACCCTACTTATTTTTTGGCCATTCATTTTGAAGTTAATCCGTCACAGCGGCAGTTGCCGCCGGCCTCAAAAACCATGTATTGACATTTTTTGACATTATAAATTAGACGTATACGTATTAGATTATTGATAGCCCCCGGTGACGGTCCCAGCAGTACCATGTCATCAGCATAGCTGATGTTGTCAATTTTGACTCCATCAACACTGCATCCGACACGATCGCTGCTGAGCTCCGCCAGGAGGCCATCTATGTACACATTAAAGAGCTTGGGAGACGTAAGCCCTCCCTGCCTCACCCCACACTCTAGGCTATACGGTACAGACAGTGTGCCGTCCCACTTCACGTGGTTAGTTTGGTGACCGTACCAAAACTGCATCAGTTGTGATATTTCTGCCGGTATACCCCTGTCCTCCAGCTTCCTCCAAAGCACATCATACGAGACGAGATCAAAGGCCTTGGAGAGATCGAGAAAACAGGCGTACACCGGCGTTATACGATCTTTATAGTACTGAACGGTATGCTTGAGGACTAGAATAGCACTTTCTGTAGACAGACCAGGACGAAACCCGAACTGCGCATCATGAAGCTGTATATATTCGTCGAGACAAGAGTCAAGCATACCGTCCAGAACCTTGGCAATTATGGTTGCCAGAGAAATGGGACGATAGTTGTTCCTGTCCGAGATATCTCCTGTTCTGTTCTTCACAATGGGAATGACGATGGTTATTGACGATGAGACGATGGTTAGACGCGTATATTTGTTTAAAATTTTGGCCCGACGTTTCGGAGACTTTGCAGTCACCATGGTCACGGGTGAGACTGAGCTGCAATGTGTCTTCTATGATCAGTTATTACAGGGTTTACCCACATTCGATTTTAATTTTACATTGACCATAAAGATAGATATGGTAAAGATACATTCATATTAGTTATACTTACTTATTTTAATCAGATGTCCGAATTCAAAAGACAGCTGATAATGTAATTAAGTGATTCTACACATCTATACTAATATAAATTTGAAGATTTTGTTTGTTTGAACGCGCAAATCTCAAGAACTACTGGTTTGAATTGGAAAATTATTTTGATGGATAGTCTATTTATCAAGAAAGGCTAAATCTCACTAATCAATCATGATCATCATCAAAGATCTATCACAAAGTACTAAATGCCCCTAGAGTCTCTACTTCTCAGCTATACTTACAAGGTTTTCGATGAAGTGTCAATAATATGTAAACGTTTTTCAGAAATAACCCATTCCTCGAGAGGGAAGTCCAAAAGTCAGCAAGTGCTTGCCAATTATCAAGACGAGATCCTACTTCAGCTGAGAAGCGTTTAACACCGGTACCATCGAATACACTAGAAAGTGTCCTCAAGTCACAAAGTGCAAATGCTTTACATCCTGAAAAATGTAGAGTCACATCCTCAGTTCAAAGAAATATAGAGGACAGTCAAGAAACTATTAAGGAAACAGTCAGTACCGACACCATGGTACCAGATATTACAAGAAATCTGCCAGAAACTGTTTCGAATGCAGGCTCCCTGCCAATTTTCAGTCCAACATCTAGCACAACGCTACCAGGCCTTAGCAGTTATATGTCAGGAAATCCAGGATTATTTGGGTGGTCTATCTCAACAGTAGAACCTCCTACGTTCGTTAATTGTGATGCACTGGCTGCCAGGTTAACAGAAAGAGCTGCCAAAATTAAGGCAGCGAGGGAGAAATTCTTATCATCCACAGTACCCATGAGAAGAGAAGGCACCAGTTCTGCTAGTGATTTAAGACCTGGCGATAGGTGAGTATTACAAAAAATATTCACATTACTTGAATTCTTAACCCGAATAAATAAATTCATATTTTAAGCCAATAGCTATGACACCATAGCATCAATTGTTATAAAATTAGTAAGTACTTGTTTCTACCAAGTAGTCTGTACTGAAAGAACTAATTTTGTAGCCAAAAATTATTAATATTTGCAATAAACGTTTTCTTCACTAAGAATTATACCTATAGAAATTGCATGCTCTCATTAAAATACTTTCAGATCAAGCAGAATAAGTTGTGACAGTGATATGACTGAATCCCAGTCATCAGGCAACCAGGAACCAACACCACTCGGCAGGAGTGCCTCCACCGGGATGGTCAACGTTGACAGAGACGCTTGGCAGCGATTGGCTGAAGGTATGTTTTACTTTCATTTAATGCAGGACCCAAACAACCAAGCCCAGTAAATTAATATTACACGTCTAATATAAAACATTAAATCAAAACATCCTTGCGTTTTTTCGAAAGTTATAACCTTTTTGTAAGTCTATTCCTCTTCGTCTGCCTAATCCATTGTCCGTTTAAGTCCCACTATTGGGTACAAAACCTCCTCCTTGTCAAGTGGGTTTTTGGTCTCCGATGTCGCGCTGATCAGGTGCAGTACACTTACATACGATCTTATCTGCTCCTATCCTTTCTTCTATCCCTGAGCTAGCGTTTACAGCAGGTTCGTTTATAAAAAGTATGTGATTACTAGCTGTTGCCCAAAACTTCGTACGTGTCAAAAATTTCCCCGTTTTCGCAACATTTTTCATTAATGCTTCGCTCGTATTGACCGCAGCGTGATGTTATATGGCTTATATCCTTCCTTGATAAATGGCCTATCCAATACTGGAAGAATTTTTCAAATCTGACCGGTGGTTCCTGAGATCAGCTCGTTCAAACAAACAAACTGTTCAGCTTCATAATATTTATGTTATTATTGATATTTTATAGGTAATCGTCGAGAAGCCCGGCCTCGTTCTCGCTTCAGTCTCGCTCGCCTGGCTGCCAAGTTGCGGCGACGTGAAGAAGGTGCTGTATCTCGGCTCTGTCGTCAGAGTCTACTAGTCCAACTCATAAATAAACACTGAATATATCATTACTAAATTTTTTACTTGTTTTTATTATACAAATTATTAATTATCTACCTGCGACCGAAATAGTGAGCGTGAATTTAGAACCACCAGTGGCGGATTTACCCTAAGGCCCGGGCCAAGGGCCGTGATTTACAAAAAGCTTCAAATTTTCTTGCAAAATAAAACTGAATTTTTCTCCTAAATTTCTAAATCTATTTCGATAAAAGTTGGCAATGAAGTAATTTCATTATGTGGTCTATATGGTGGATGCTGAGAAAGGGGCGGCTGATGGTTTGGGGCCTAGGGCGGCTGATGGCTTGGGGCCGAGAGCGTCTCATGGCTTGGGGCCTAGGGCGGCCGAGACTGCAAATCCGCCACTGGGAACCACTATCTACATTTTATTTCTTGAGATAAAAATAAAATAAAAGATTTAACATTAAAACTTCAACGACATTTAATGACTAACATATACGAGTATGATAAAACCTCATTGCATTTTGTCTACTTGTTTTTATTATGTACCTATAATATTACTACTAAAAAATAATAACTTTTATTTTGGCACAAATTTAATTCTTTTTAAATTGTCTTTTCCAAGGTCACTAACTACGTATTAAATTAAAGTAAATTGATATGTGAAAACAATTACAGCTAACGAATTTTTCAAAATATTTTAATTTACCACTAAACAGTAATTACCATGCTCTATCGAGGTAGCTATCCTTGCAAAAAACAGGTTAATGGAATACATGACACTATTTGTTACTATCTACCGAAATTTCTAGAGCAAATAGCCAAAATATTAGATACTAGCTGTTGCCCGCGACTTAGTACGCGTGAAATAAAAAAATAAAAAGACATTAACAAATAATACATAAAACCATCCTCATAAAACAAAATACTCTTATCTGTTAAAAAACCGCATCAAAGTCTGTTGCGCAGTTTTAAACATATACATAGAAAGCATACTTAAAATAAAAATCTCTTAATATTTTCTAATAATGGGTCTTTCAAATAGAGCGGGTCGATGTTAATAATCTGTGGCGGCCATTTTGTTTTGGCGGGATCTTTCAAATAAATTTTTTCTTATTCAGTCACTGATGCCAAATCACCATGGCGAGTTACACGGTTGAGCAGCATGTGCAGATGATAAAACAGTATTATCAAAATGAGTGTTCGTTAGTGCAAACTTTGCGCGCATTGCGCCTATTTTATGGCAGACGCGGTGGCCCTTCAAAGTCTACTCTCCAACGATTGGTGACTAAATTTGAGACAACCGGTTCGGTAAACAACCAACCAACACCTTTACGTCAAAGGAACGCTAGATCGGCCGAGAACATCGCTGCTGTACGTGAGAGTGTTCAGGAGACTCCGAGGCAGTCGATTTCTCGCCGTGCACAAGAACTCGGCCTTTCGCAGACTTCAACTTGGAGAATTTTGCGTTGGGACTTGGGTCTGCATCCGTAAAAGATTCAACTGACCCAAGAGCTCAAAGTTAATGACCATAGACAACGCCGTGTGTTCGCTGAATGGGCTTCGGAACGCTTGGAAGAGGACCCCGATTTTGGCCGAAAAATAATCTTTAGCGACGCGGCACATTTTTGGATGAATGGTTTTGTTAATAAGCAAAATTGCCGTATATGGGATGACCACAACCCATGAGGTTCACCAGATGGCAATGCATCCACAAAAACTTACTGTTTGGTGCGGATTTTGGTCTGGCGGCGTCATTGGTCCGTACTTCTTCGAAAACGACGTTGGCGAGGCCATCACCGTCAACGGCGAACGCTACAGGTCAATGATAAACAATTTCTTTTGGCTTAAATTGAACAATATGGACGTAAACGATATGTGGTTCCAGCAAGATGGCGCTACTTGCCACACAGCGAACGACACAATCGACATTCTGCATGAACGGTTTAAGGGTAGGGTTATCTCTCGCAGAGGTGACGTGAATTGGCCACCAAGATCCTGTGATTTGACTTCGCTAGACTTTTTCTTGCGGGGTTTTCTGAAGTCGCAGGTCTATGCCAATAAACCGCATTCGACCGTTGCTCTGAAAGCCAACATAACGCAAGCCATCGCACTGATTCAGCCGGATCTATGCAGCAGAGTCATAAAAAATTGGACCTCTAGGATTCGTGCCACCATACGAAGCCGCCGCGGACATATGAACGATGTCATATTCCATCCATAATGGCATAAACGAGCCATTCAAATAAAAATAAAAATTCGTTAATATCTCACACACATCTTGTTTTATTCAATTTTAACATCAACCCGTCCTTGTTGAAAGACCCTGTACATGCGTGACCCATTTACTCAAAAAAAAATTACTTATTACGGATTCAGACTCGTATGTTTCGCGTATATGTATCTTCAATAGAGATCACGGTTGGGATTTATCACGTCGTTAGGATCCTGTTATTAGTTTAATAAAATCTAACATCCTCGGCGTGTACACGGCCCGGGACGCCCAGCATGCTGAACTCTTCAGCGAGCTGAAACAGGACTTGTTACTCTTGGTCGTTGTTCCGCCCAAGGCTGAGAGCAAACAGTGTTGGGCCGCCGTCACCTCCTTTGCTTGGGAGGCCGCGCAGGGGTGCGAACGCTTTAGTGACACTTTGCGGGTCGCTGTGACATTAGGACCCAGGGGAGTTCTAATCATCAAACCATCAACGTCGGATCGGGCTTCCCTGACAGAAACGTGATAGCTAAACAGCTAGAGTGTAGTAGTTATATCAGTTGATGCTACAACTACAAATACTCATCATCATTATCCTGCCCTTATTTCAGTGTTTGGGTTTGCATTATTTGGGGTTGATATGACGAATATATTATGATAGTAACGACACGGAACCCTTCTGGGAGTCCAACTCGTAATTAACCGCCTTTTAACGGGACGGGACGCTTTTTGACGGGCTTCGTGGTCTAGTGGTTCATGTAACGGACTACAGTTCACGAGGTCGCGAGTTCGATTCCCGCTCGGGACAATCACTTGTGTGATGTTTATAATTGTCATACAAATGTTTTATAAATAAATAAATAAATAATCATGGACATTTCACACAACGTCCTCTGGTCCCAAGCTAAGCTTATATATATGTACTTGTGTTATGGGTACCAGAATACAGATAGAATACATATACTACTTTTTTTTGTAAATATGTACATACATATAATACATAGGAACACCCAGACGCAGTACAAATATTTGTATGACAGTTAGAAAAATCACACAAATGATTGTCCCGAGCGGGAATCGAACCCGCTGTACTAACTGTACTTTACTACTACTCTTTGTACTGCGTCTGGGTGTGTTCTATGTATTATAAGTATGTATTTATAAAAGAAAAGTAGTATAATTAAGTATTATATCCGTAGGTATTCTGGTGCCTGTAGGGACACATTGTATGAATTCATTGTTTGCAAGTAGACGTATGTCAACAAATCTACGAATGCATAAAGACCATTGCGCTAGCCACCCAAGTTATTATAAACAAATATATTTATTACAGTATGTATGGTCCTATTGTTTGCTCGACGCCTAATTTATTGTATACAAATATATTATGTATGAATTCATTGTATGTAACAGTCAGCGTATCAGCAGTTTTAGGAATATATAGAAACGATTGTTCTCCTTACCTATATAAGCTAATATTATATTAAATATATGGAGTCGCAAATAAACGCCATGCAAGTCCGGACGTATTTCATTTCATCCTCTAACCGACGCACGCGACATTTACACCTAAAGTGGTGACCCCGACGTGATTGATTGTGTTAGAGACGAATTTTTTTTTAAAGTAATAGCGGATTAGGAAATTTATAAGCAACATGGCGAAACCTGAACAGCTTGCTGCCAGTACTATTAGCAACGTTGAAGACAGAGCCCTAGCAGCCATAACCGTATCTTCACGGATTCCGAAGCTCTGGGTGGACCAAACGCGACTCCGGTTCATCCAGTTTGAAGCCGTCATTGAAAACCAGAGGCTCAGTGACGAAGCAAAGTTGAATCTCGTCGTCACAAAACAACCGGCTTATAGTTTGCGCCAGACAGACAGGTATGCGATTTTTAATAGACACTGGGGCTAATATATCAGTGATTCCTGTGTATAAAAATAGTTTGTGTGATCGTACCGATAAAAAGTGGAATTATAACGTGTGCGCAGTAAACGGAACTTTAACTAATTAACTTTTATTTATATGTGCTTATAATTTACCACAAATATTCAACACAAAAGTGGTAGCGATAATGTTGTCGTGAACACTCGCGTGCTGAGACCCTTTTAATATAATATGTCCGCCAACACTCGAATTTGAAGATAGCAATAGCGCAACGGTCGGACAAAGAAATGACGAAGTTGTTAGCTGATAAGAACGATAGTTTATGATTCAAGCGCAATGTTTTGCCAGATGCTTTTAATGAGCTTACGTGTTAGTTTCTTACGAATAGTGTTACGCCTTATTTACCTACGGAGTTTAGGAAAAAGGCATTTCTCTCTGTATATGATTTATCTCACCCAGGAATACGAGCGACAACAAAATTAGTTGCGTCCAAGTACTTTTGGCCGAATATGAATGTAGACGTTAGGAATTGGACCAAAACCTACATTCAATGCCAAAGTTCGAAGGTTATTCAACACACAGTGTCGCGACTAGGAAAATTTGAGGCGTGTGACTGGTTTAAACGAATATATCCACGCTGACAATGTTGGACCGTTTACGACAGCGGCTAGCGGTCATAGATACTGACTTACGGTGATAGATGGGGCAACTGGTTGACCTGACGCTTTTGAATTAAAAGATATTAGTACCGTAACAATAACCAAGAAGAAGAAATCTAAGAAAGTATTACCTAGTGATAAGCCCTTAAGTCGTACCACGGGCAGTGGGAGATTTACTCTTTGGGGAGATTGGTCAAACGACCGATAAGATTTTTACTTTAGCTTATCGTATATTATTGTGACTAGTTTGTTAAGTGTGTTCTATGTTTATGTATCATATTAATTATGCTTTATTGGTTTTAAATACTTAACTGTGTCGGTAAGGTAAAATAAAACTATATGTATTCAATGACTTAGATTATATTTTTTCTATATCATAAATATGGTAATTAGTACGAATTAATTGCGAAATGAATTGTCAGCTTATTTAGTAAACACTGTTTTAATAATTTTTGCCTTATATACATTTTACGTATTGTCCGAGTTTACTGTTTGTTTTATTGTTTGGTTATTTTATAAGTATACATTGTATTGTCATTTTTATTTTGTGTTTTTAATGTAATATAAAGTGCATTTCTTGTAAGGGGGAGGCTACTGTAGGGACACATTGTATGAATTCATTGTTTGCAAGTAGACGTATGTCAACAAATCTACGAATGCATAAAGACCATTGTGCTAGCCACCCAAGTTATTATAAACAAATATATTTATTACAGTATGTATGGTCCTATTGTTTGCTCGACACCTAATTTATTGTATACAAATATATTATGTATGAATTCATTGTATGCAACACTCAGCGTATCAGCAGTTTTAGGAATATATAGAAACGATTATTCTCCTTACCTATATAAGCTTATATTATATTAAATATATGGAGTCGCAAATAAACGCCATGCAAGTCCGGACGTATTTCATTTCATCCTCTAACCGACGCACGCGACATTTACACCTAAAGTGCCCATAACACAAGCATAGAAATATAGCTTACTTTGGGACCAGAGGACGTTGTGTGAAATGTCCAAAATTATTTATCTTTACTCTTTACTTAATACTTATTACTTATCCTTACTCCTTACTTCTTATAAAACAAAGTCGTAATTTTTGTATGTATGTCCCTATGTGAGCTTATATCTTCAGAAATCCGCAACGGAGCTTGATGCGGTTTTTTTTAATAGATAGAATAGTTCAAGAGGATGGCTTTTTTCGCATAATTTATTGGGGTTTACTATATATTGGATGAGATATGATTAAATTTACCGAGAAATTCGGACGCGCGCGAGCTATAAATCAAAACGCTGTTTTATCTATGTGAGGTACAACAAACTAATGTATGGAGGAATTGTTTGTTACCTATAGTTCTTCAAAAAAGTCCGCGAGGGCATATGTCTATCTTTTAAGGGAAACCCGTTGTACCCATAATAGTGTCAAAAAAATTATCAAATTCAATAGGGTGTTTTCAAAAGCAATTTATGTGTATATAGTAATCTTTTTTATCAAATTAAATAGCTTAGTTAGCTTACGCAATTAATATAGATTTAACTGCTCTTTACAGCATGCAATTTAAATGAATATCTTGGGAGATATGACGAAAAAAGAATTACGCGCTATAAAATAAAATACTTAAACTGTTGGCTGAGCAACGCGCACGTTTGCTCGGTCTTCTATCCATACTCCAATGTTTGGATAGTAAGGATGTTTATTGTGCTTTCACGTAAAGATGGATTTTCATGAAACTTTCCAATGAAAAATGGAATAGAAAATGAACTTATTTTTTATCCTTTTTACCGCGGGTAACACCGCGGGGCGCAGCTAGTATATTTATAATATAATACAGTGAAACTTGGTTAAGTGGGACCTGGATAAGTGAGAAACCTCCATAACTGGAACTCATGCTGAGGTCCCAACACTTTAGCACTGAATTACCTCTGTTAGTGGGACGAGGTAAACCTCTATATCTGGGATTTGTTCTTTCGATTTATCATCATAGTTACCTCTATAACTGAGACAGCGAGTAAATTTTATATGCATAAACCTCTGTAACTGAGATAACATTGTTTGTTTACTCATTCTTATTCTACCCACAAATTCCACACGTAATTCCAAGTACGTAAGTACAAATTTTGAGCTTCAATTACCTTCAGGTTTAGTTTCGCTTTACTATCATACAGATGTTTATTTGAAAAATGTCAAAACGAAAGCTACAATCGTTATCATTACATTATATATACGTTAATATATTTTTGTTGATTACATTTGTATGATTACCTTTAAGTACATACTATATTTTTTTAATTAAAACTCATTTACATACATAACACGTTATTTTATTTAATGATCGCACCTGTATAACTGAAATAACCTGTATTCTCACCTCTATTAATGGAACCCTCTGTAAATGAGACAGATATTTATTTATACCTGTATATCTGAGACACTGGGTAAGTGGAATACCTCTATAAGTGAAACGACATTGCAGGTCCCTTGATGTCTCACTTAACCAGGTTTCACTGTAATATATTATTTATTTTACCTATCAGTAAAATTGATAAAGGAATTTTATGAAATAAATAAATTGTATGAACTGAGTAGGTATATAAGGCACTGCTGTTGAAAAAATGTTCAGTTTTTTCTCTGGGCCCTGAGTCGGGTATTTCAACGGTGTCACAACTGTACCATTATTGTACCATTATGGTGCAATAGTAAAGTTTTTGGTAGTCTACTAATAATGTGTCGTCATAACGACTTCATCATTGTCTTACAATTGTCAAAGTGACATAAATTGCTAGTCTCGTACACAACTGCTTCACAATTGCAATTCAATGACTGAAATGTTTCGGTAGTCTGCTATTTTGAATTTGACAGTAATATTTTTAAATTGTCCTGTGTCGACAGATTGCCATAAATAAAAAATAGATAGATAGAAATATTAGAAATTGTTCTTTGTAATTTATTGCAATTTACTAATCTCCTAAACTTCACATTGCTTTTTATACTAATAAATAGTATGTACAAATATATTTAAACGAAGTCTAGCATGATTAAATGTTTAAATTTATTAGTAGTTTTTCGAAAATCACTTCAACTAACGCATTTTTTAAAAACGGCAACACATACATACCATTCTAACACAATCCATAGATAAAAGAGACCGAAAATTCAATGCATAGATAAAAGAGATCGACAATTCTATTACCATTGAAAGACCGTTATGACGGCATATAGCAGACTACGGATATTTGACTTCAATTGCAACGGTATCGTGCCGGTATTGTGCCGGTATGACAATTGTTCCAAAATAGTGGACTTGAGCACCTGAACATATTACACAATGAGTCGTCTATCAATATTCGTATTGTTGGTAGTGTGTACTCTGTACCTGGTACAGATCAACATACAACAAGCTGAGGCAGCTATTCTTTTAATTGATGAAAATTATTATTGCGAAAAGGAAGCAACAGTAAGTACATAGTTATCCGAATTTTATTATAGCTTTATAGCTATTTTTAAGAACTTTCATTTCATTTTTGGGTTTCGTACAAAAATAAACCCTTATAGTCTCACTTCGGTGTCCGTCTGTCGGTCTATCAAACTTATTTTACTCAGCAACGGCTGAAGGCATCAACTTGATACTTATATTATGCCAAATGTAGGTCCCTTGCAATAAAAAATACAACAACAATTTTATTAATTTTTTATATTGACGCGTTTCTAAAGATTTGGCCAAGTTTCGACCATTTATGAGCTTTTAGACTTACCTTAGAGAATCAAAACCTATAGATCACTTGCCCTCGAGGCTTAAAATTTGGTCTGGACCAAGCGTTTTATATTGTTGATATCATAGACAAAAGAGATAGTTAATATAGAGGAAAAATCCAAAAACTTGCTATGTGTAATCAAATCATGAATGAATTTTTTTATGTATATTTATAAGTATGTACATAAACTACTTCATAAATGACGATAAGATTCAAGAAGTAGATCAAATTAAAGATCTTGGTGTGACGTACGACAACAAAATGACTTTCATCCCATCCCACAGATAGAAAACATAACAAAGAAAGCATCGAGAATTATAGAAATTCATAGGATACTAAAGGACTAAAAAGTTGCAAAAATAAAAATTCTTCTAATAGTGTGGTGTGGCCTGTAGTTTCCTCGCCTCTCCTCGTGTGGTAACGGATTAAAAATACAAGTGTCCCCACCCCAACTCCTCCCAAGAATGCTATAAGAATGAGCTAAGGACACACACAAAAGAAAGAACAGACAAAAAAGAAAGTACACACAAAAAAGAAAGAAAATAAACCCTGTGCCAACACGCCTGGTCAGCGCGGCTATAATCCCGCCTAAAGTGGAGACGTGGGACGTAAATGGGCTGGAGAGAGAGCCTGTAGTTTAATGGAGTACTGTTTTACCTCACTACGCGGTCCACCTGCTGTGCATTGAACATGTCTAAAAGCGTTTTCTGTAGCATTTAGCTTTTGCGGATGCAATATTTTAAGGGCCTACATCAATATTATCGTATATCATCGCCGACACGTACATATTAACACAGCCAGTAGGCACAGAAAATGGAGAATTAGGGATACTTTTCCTATTTACTCAAAATCTACTAAATATATTTTAATTCTGATTTACGTGTTTCTATATATAATAGTTACTTATGGTTTTAATGTTATTTCATTAGTTAATATGCGATAATAGACCGGCAAATGAAAACAATAAAAAATTTGAGAGGTTGTTTCGCTAAGATTTTCTATCGAGAAAACTTTTTTCAATCGCGTTTCTGAGTTTATGCGATCCTAGATCATATATTGAAAAAACATATACTTAAAAATTAGAGCTCTAGCCATTCAATCTAAAGAAACAATGAAAACTTCGTACATAGAAAAATGCACGAAGCTATTTTGGTATCCTCTTAAGTTAAGAGGATACCAAAATAGCTTCGTGCTATAAAAATATCACGTTAAGAGTCTTAACGTGATATTTTTATCAAAACGCAGAATAATTACTGAGGCTTTGTAAGGATATAACACTGTATAAAACAGAAGGAGCACTCGGCAATATTTGAATGCACCGTAGTGTGTCCGAAAACAAAGCGCGGGAAGCACACGCACCTCTCCTCACCCTTACTCCACCGCCTCGCAATGTTGCTAGCTCTCGAGTCATTTCCTACTAATTCCCACTTTTGGGGAAAATATAAAGTGTATATCTTTACACATTATATCGTCGTTATTTTTTGTACGTTAGTCCCTAATTCCCTATGCTTTTTTAACGTGAGGAATTCATTTACGCACTTCGCCTTTCCGGTTGCGGGGGCAACCTTCATACTTTCGAGTGGGACTCCCGGCAATTGCTGCCGGACTACCCACTTAGCCCCACAGTGTTCCTCCTCGCCCTTAGCCGGGCCATAGTACCATGACCCGACCAGGGGTGCCCCCTATTATCATGGGGGCTATATTATTATGGGGGCTCACTACGATGAGGGGGACTGGCATTAGGGCAAGAGGTCGATGAAGAGAACTCTTCATGAGCATGTTTAATAGCTCGTACATTATTTTAAGCTAATTTTACTAAATACACCTGTTTAGCCTTATACTTAAATACTACAATGAGTTTTTTTATTTATTTTTCAGTGTGCTGGTAAAAAACAATGTTGCAAGGGCTATACTTGTGTAGATGGCAAGAAGTGCCGGAAGTCATAATAACTGGAATAACAATTACATACACATTAATCACCAAAATGCACATTTCTCAATGTTACATTTATAGTTTCTGACACTATCGCATTTTATTTACTTTACTTAATCCACAATATACGTGATTAATGTTTTTAATTTTGTTTTTTTTTCCTGGACTAGTAAACGTCCTATAGGTACCTATGTACTACTTGTAGTAAAATTATAGTTAAGTCATTATGCGTATTTATTTATTACTTTTATGTATAGTGTGTATATAGTGTGTATGTATGTATAGGTTTATATATTTAAATATATTTTGTATGTGTATGTTTAATTAATTTTACCTACCTAAAATTAATTAAACATACACATACAAAATATATTAAAGTTTAACTAAAGTTTAACTTTTTTCACTATTGTTTTTTTTGCAGGAGTTTTATGTTGCAGTGGAATGTATTATTTATTTACTGGTTTTAATATTTATTAATAAACATTTTTCTTCATGTTTAATCTTTTATTTTATATCCTTCCTTACATTTTGTTACACATATTCTTCCATCTTGTAATTGTCTACTTTTTGTCTATTGTACACACACAGAGTATTCAACATATTATAGAGTAAGTTACGTTAACAGTTTTTAAGTAGTAGGTAGGTACACCACTTTACCCCAGTTCCAGATCAACTGAGTCCATCCAAAGGATGTCTGGAAGAGATCGCAATATGCGATAAGACCGCCAATTATACATGTTTTATTTTATTTTCGTTACATAAGTGACATGTAATATGTTTTGGTGTACAATAAATATATACTCGAAAATAAACCCTATGTATAACACACCTGGTCAGCGCGGCATAGCAGACCATAATCCCTTCCTAAGTGGAAGAGATCGGTACCCAACAGTGGTTAATGGGCAGGAGAGAGAGAATAATTTGTTCCTATTATAATTTTATTATTAACTAGCTGTGTCCCGCGGTGTTACCCACTGTAAAAAGGATAAAAAATCAGGAAGTAAAAGGTCCTTTCAGGACGCGCCGCCAGACTAGCTCGCAGATGGTAGATATTTTCCTACTTAGGTACTTGACACTTATCGTCACATTTTGGACAATTCACACATTATCTTAGACGACATCCTAGACGGTTAATGCGACAACCTGATCGTGCTTTTCATAAATATAAAAGAGAACGCACTGAAGAAAACTAGTGTTCGTATAAACTAATTAGAATTAAACGCAAACTCTAAACGCCGCCGCCATATTCTCGAAAATATTTCGCCCTTTAGGTACCCCTCCAGCTGACGTTTGGCGGTTGTTAGATACTCTTGGTATTGGCAAACAAAAACACAGTGCGCAACACGTAACCGTTAGCTTTGAAGATATCTATATAATCAACACTTTTCTTCAACAACTCTTTTTTACATCCTTCCATTAAATCTAGTAGGTACCTACTGTTGACTATGTTAATAGCGTTCCTTCTCTTGATATAAACTCCTTTCAGTCGCTTCGAATGATGTTAAAAAGGTAATCCTCTCCATTAAATCTGGTGCTGTAGGTTATGATAGTATCAGTCGGCTCAATATTCGAGATATAATATTACCTACACATAATAACACATTGTATAATAACTCTTTGCAGTCGGTATGAGTTTAAATGAAGCCGCAGAAGTGTATTTAGACCGTATCAAATGGGCGCTCTAAAATTATTTGTCGTGGCGTTTATCATGTCGATATTTTTATAATTATGGCCTTATGAAAGAAAGAGGAATTAATACAGATATGACGTCTTAGTGAAGATTATGGAAGAAATAAACATGTTGCGGCGATCTTAAATAGGGCAGGAAAATGGCGACGATGATAATAATTACATTAATTCCTTTATTATCCAAAATCTTTGAAATAGTGCTTTATAATCGTCTTTAAAATTTTCTTCTGTCATGTAAAATTTTAAGAAATGAACAATTTGGCTTTAGGAAAAATAGTTCGACATCTCTAGGTTGTTTTTAGGGTTCCGTACCCAAAGGGTAAAAACGGGACCCTATTACTGAGACTTCGCTGTCCGTCCGTCCCTCCGTCCGTCCGTCCGTACGTCCGTCCGTCCGTCCGTCCGTCTGTCACCAGGCTGTATCTCAAGAACGGTGATAGCTAGAGAGTTGAAATTTTCACGGATGATGTATTTCTATTGCCGCTATAACAACAAATACTAAAAATAAAATAAAATAAATATTTAAGGGGGGCTCCCATACAACAAACATGATTTTTTTACCGTTTTTGCTCGATACTAATAACGTTGACAGGTAGACGCTTTAACTATGTGCCTTATGTTGCATAGATAATGGTACGGAACCCTTCGTGCGCGAGTCCGACTCGCACTTGACCAATTTTTCATTAATCAAACAAATCACTGAAACTTTAAATCGCAAACTAAAAGTAGGTTGTGTCTTTCTAGACATGACAAAAGCTTTCAATTTTGTCTGTCACAAGACCTTATTGTCAAAGCTGCATTCTTATGGAATTCGTGGCAAGGCTAACGATTGGATCTTGAGAGAAGAGCTATCTTAGTGAAAGACAACAATGCGTTGAGATTTATTTATTTATTTATTTATTATAGTAACCTGTAACCTGGCTACGCTTTGGAGGTCTCTTCGGAGAAACTGAGGGCTTTGTCCGTGCAATTGCTGACGAAGTTATCAAACTCGAATTAAAAATTATTATAACCACAAAAAATTAACAGTAGACTACCAAACTTGATAAAATTCATCAGTTATTGCATTTGTTGATTGCATATTAGCGAATTTTATCAAGTTATTTATTATACAAGTTATATAACTTATATATAGTTATACTTGTATATAGTTATAGTATAACATATATATTATACAAGTCTACTGTTAATTTTTTGTCATAAATGATGCCAATATGGCGCCATAATGGTGTCATCGTCATCTAACAATCATTGTGACAACATTCAAAAGCAGACAAGAGCCCCCTACTGAGTCTGACCACGCGTAAAACAGGCGTGGCCCCGTGTGCTAACAAAATTAAAATGATGATAAATAAAACAAAATGTGACGATAGTTTATTATTCAAATTTAATATCATTTCATACAATACCATGTGAACAGTCAGCGGTCCGCGCGTACACATTCAATAACTCGGTAACAATAAATTACCGTATCAAAAAGTGGTTGTTGCAACTAATTCACATTATCGGTGTAAAAAAACTACCTTACAATACATTATTAGTAATATGAAGACTCAAAAGAACACTTACAAATAATATTAATGGGTAATTTGGTTGAGGTAGATTCTGTTATATTAATAACTAACATTTTGTAAGGACATGCTATTAGAAATTCGAGAAAAACTTTGCACTTCTTTAGAATACTAAAATTATTTGACGAAAAATGTAATTTAAGTGTAATAACACAAGAATTAGGCTCAGTTAATTAACCTGTTTATCACCTAATTTTATATTGTGTGTAATCTATATTTAGCTATTTATTCAATATTTATCAAAATATAAAAAAAACTGTGAGAAAATATTACGAAATCATTATTGAAATATTAGAATAATTTATTGGTGTGGAATCCACACGTAAGTATGTCTAAGCTGTAGCAGCAGACGCTGTATAGTCTCTGCCTACCCTTATATGAGAAAGGCGTAGCTTTTGTATGTTTCTTAATAGTATTAAAGAAGTGCATATAATCAAAACCATAATTTAAAAATCAAAATTTAACATTCAAATTTAAAATACAAAAACCAAATTAAAATCATGTCCTCACAATTTTTGTATCATAATTCCTTACAATTATCGTACCTTGAGATATTTTAATATTTGTAAAATTTTAAAATACATCTAGATTTTTTTTAATAAATTATCCGAAATGGTGTTTATTTTTTGTAATAATTAACAATTTAGTATAACGAAGCTACTTTATTAATAATATGGTATTGCTTATAGAATTCCATAAATCTAGTTATATCAAGAGTTAAGATAATCTTATCATTAATTTTAACTCATACAAATTTCGGTACGGTTCTAAAATTATATATTAAAATACCTCAATGAGTAACGTAAGTTACAATGAAATATTTGACTTATAAGCACTCGGCTGTCCCAAACCAAAACCTAGCAAGGGACATTTTCTTAAACCAATATTTTCCATTTTTTTGAATGCGTCTAATACAAAAACCACTGTATTTCTATCTTAAATAGAAACAGAGATATGAACGTAAATAAACCTAGCAACTAGCACTTCTTGTTCGTAGATTGCAAAATTAAAAAGCTTCTCCTGAAAAATTTACTCAAAAATGTACTTGCTAGGTTTTGGTTTTGGACAGCCGCACTGTATCGTGGCTATTATATAGTTAAACTTACATCAAAATTGAGCCACCACAAAGGTTTACATTCTTTAACTTTTACAATATTAATTTACAGTAACATCTTATAATATCTATTGTAGACATATCATTGGTGCCTTGTAACATATAAGTCAAAAACCATGTGCACTGGTCTATTATTCGGAGTTTTAATTAATTAAACGAATAGAATATCAAATTTTCAAAGTACACATTAAATTCGTGATTAAGTAAAACCATTTTCATTATTATATATTTGTAAAATTACATACATATTTCTGAATTCTAAACTTTCTATTTCTATTCTTTCTGTATCTGATATTGATTGAAATATTGCATATTAAGCGCTATACCATAATATCTATCGCAATACATTACAGTAACATTTAATTTGTTTTAACAAGTTCTAGCCAAAACGTCTAAAATATTTTGATTCGCTAAATGTTAATTTCTGCCGATAAACCACGTATTTTTGCACAAATTAAGCCAATGAGATTTGAGACCTTTTATGGATTTTAAAGAAATAATAAAATAAAATAGTCGACCCGTGACCACGATCATCGATGCAACTCGGTCGAAACGTCGGGAGCAAAGGTATTGTGCCTTTTTAAGTTATTAACGTGATTATAGTCCCGGTAATATTAACAAATTATGAGTTCAAATCGCGTAAGTTTAAAATCAATAAATAAAATAGTGTCAGTACTCTAGTGGTAGGTACTTAATTTTAAGTATATATAAATATTAGAGCTGCAAATTGTAATTTTCGCATCACTAAATAATTAATATTGTACAACTAAACTTAACTAAAAAATGAAAACAACTATGGTATACTTTGATTAATTGGCTATTTTATTGTGCACATTTATAATAATTATAATCTTCAGTAAATAATCATTTCGTACGTAAATACACAGTTTTTGAAATAAGAAATATCAGTTACCATTGCTAAATTGTGCTATAAATATAGATTTTTTAATTAAGTTTAGTTTAGTTGTGCACGTAGAATCGGTACCAATGTCAAGTTATGTTGACTATTCGATCAATAAGTTATCATATATTTCTCTTGTTTTTTTCCTTTATTTTTCTATAACATACAGAAAAAACAGAGACAAAATACGTAACTATTGCCGATTTTAATAACGAATCACCACATTTTCTCGCAACCACTCCCAAGGGCGAGAAGTCGGTGAAATTCTTGCTATCTGGCAGAAATTAATATTCGTAAGCAAAATATTCCTACAGGAGTTTCTAATAAAACAAATTTCCTACAGAGGTGTTGGTCCCCTGGCATTTAACCTTTAAAATATCCAACCGAGCGGTTTTTACCATCGTAATTCGAACCAAAAAGACACAACCGAGCAGAGAATTATATTAAATAAACATATTCACAACGCCAATAAATAGTATTGTTTTAAAAACAGTTTTATTAGCATTTATCAAAAGCCAAAATGTCTTAGATGATTAACAAATAGAAAAATATGCAAGTAAGATTAATACGAAATGATGATGGTTTATGATATCTATAAATCCGAATGAACTATGCAGCATTCAGTGCTTTTCCTAAGCCAATAAATATGTGTGTTATTCATACTACGCTCCTAAATCTAACCGCAAACCTTTCTATTAAACTTTACAATAACTGGTTTTCTTTTTTTTCACATCTTTTACTTACATTTCGTATCCTCTGTGATGTTATACGCGACGTAAAAATCGTCATAACGTTTTTACAATTAAGTTTACAAAACTCATAAACAATCTACTCTTCCCTAAAATCACTATCTTTCTTCCAAACTCATTATGTTTCCATTACATTCTTCACAAAACTCATGATCTTTCTACTACGTACATCGCATAACTAGTGATCTTTCTAGTACTTCGCATAATTCATGATCTTTCTAGTACATCGCATAACTCGTGATATTTCTAGTACTTCGCATAACTCATGATCTTTCTAGTACTTCGCATAACTCGTGATCTTTCTAGTACTTTGCATAACTTATGATCTTTTTACTACGTACATCGCATAACTCATGATCTTTCTAGTACTTCGCATAACTAGTGATCTTTCTAGTACTTCGCATAACTCATGATCTTTCTAGTACATCGCATAACTCGTGATATTTCTAGTACTTCGCATAACTCATGATCTTTCTAGTACTTCGCATAACTCGTGATCTTTCTAGTACTTCGCATAACTTATGATCTTTTTACTACGTACATCGCATAACTCATGATCTTTCTAGTACTTCGCATAACTAGTGATCTTTCTAGTACTTCGCATAACTCATGATCTTTCTAGTACATCGCATAACTCGTGATATTTCTAGTACTTCGCATAACTCATGATCTCTCTAGTACTTCGCATAACTCGTGATCTTTCTAGTACTTCGCATAACTTATGATCTTTTTACTACGTACATCGCATAACTCATGATCTTTCTAGTACTTCGCATAACTAGTGATCTTTCTAGTACTTCGCATAACTCATGATCTTTCTAGTACATCGCATAACTCGTGATATTTCTAGTACTTCGCATAACTCATGATCTTTCTAGTACTTCGCATAACTCGTGATATTTCTAGTACTTCGCATAACTCATGATCTTTCTAGTACTTCGCATAACTCGTGATATTTCTAGTACTTCGCATAACTCATGATCTTTCTAGTACTTCGCATAACTCGTGATATTTCTAGTACTTCGCATAACTCATGATCTTTCTAGTACTTCGCATAACTCGTGATATTTCTAGTACTTCGCATAACTCATGATCTTTCTAGTACATCGCATAACTCGTGATATTTCTAGTACTTCGCATAACTCATGATCTTTCTAGTACTTCGCATAACTTATGATTTTTCTACTACGCACGTCGCATAACTCATGATGATTTTAGTACGGATTGTGCAAAACTTGAAACCTTTCTACTTCGCAAAATGATTGAACACGGACGTCGCAGAACTCATAATTAAAATAAATAATAATAATGTTCTGTTCATTTTGACTTGACCACTTGATCTTTCGTTAAACTGTCTCGAATCTAGAAAGTTTTGAAACCTTCCAACAGTTGCTATAGTTGCATATTTTTTGTCTTGGTATAATTTGTACGGTAATGTTGACGATAATTAGTTTCTTTTTTTACTATTGTGATAGACGATTTTAATATTGCAGATTAAACTTTTAAACGTTCAAATGTGTGTTAAAACTCGGTATATATAAAATGTGTATGTTAACATTATTATAACTTACTACTATTATTTAGGGTTATATTCTTAATAACAGTGTTACAGTATGCAAAATGTTACTACTTGGTGTAGGTACATATAGGTTATGAAATATATTTCACATTTTATTTTGTGGTAATTTTTTTAACCATTTTTGTTAATAATAATTATATTTCATTACCTGTATGTTCTGAAACGATTGATATAATTAAAAATAATGGTAATGCAATTACTTAACAACATACCTCTTTTCACTATGAATCTTATTTAATATATTTTGTAACAAATTGGACAGCTGTATGTACGTCTGTAAAAATCTAGGTATTTTTATAACATTTGAATTGTTAATAAAATTTTAACTAAAATAATAAATAAACTTTTGTATGTACATAAAATAATATCTGTGGGTTTGTGTGTCCTATTGCAGTCAACATGGAATGTGTGTTGTGTGTATTGTAAAAAAAAAACATGGAATGGTTTACCCGTTTTATATTGTCAACTTATAAGAAAATATGAGTGCAAATGGTATGGATTAAATTTTTATAGCAAAAACCTTTATTTTGAATGTATTTTCAACTCATTTTAAATTTAATTAATATTGGGAAAATGTTCAAATTGTTAAAACTATATGACGTTAAAATGACAGATTAGCCGATGATCGATGGTAACCGATGATTATCCGAATATTAATAGTATTACATACTAATCGATTACTAAAATCAATCTAATATCTATTGTAATTTACTAAGATTAATCCCTGAAATATATGTTCAACGATCAAAAAAAAGATCCTCGACTGTGTTTTTATCTTAATTTTATAAAACCATAGAGGCTTTATAGTTAATACATTGCGAAATGAGATTCAAAATTATCATCAGAGGCACAATATCAGGCTTTCATTGTTTTTTTTTTTTTTCCCAAGGACGGACAAGCCAATATCTAACCAAAATGTATCGAAGTAACACTAAAATCATTATTAGCATAATCAAATAATTATTGTAATAGATCTTATAACTATATATAACTCTATTTATTGGCAAATATAAATCATTACTCAAAAATAATTTATCAAAAGGGCGTGTAATTTAGTAATAATAATTATTATTTATTATAAAACCAAAAGTTTTATAAAAAAGTTTTAAAAAACTGCAATTATTTACAATTCTGCATTTACATAGTTAATTTTTTTTTATTTTATTGTAAGTTGTGTGTGCAATAGCAAATAGTTTTTTTTTATTAATGTAGATTTTGCTGATATCTGTAACTTTGAGATTTTTACATATTATATTCCAGTAAGTTTTAAAATTTATTTAGAAAACAAATGTCTTATTTGCCAATAAATAAATGGAGTAATTTTTACAAAGTATTACAAAACGCATGCATTATTTTTTTTATAATAAATTACAACATAAAATATTGTACATCATTCAGGTATCTGTTTTATTGCGTTAAATATTTATTTGTTTTGGTTCCACAATGTTATAAACATTAATATTAAATTATATCAAAAACATACTTAATGGTTTCCAAAGTTAATTGGTTAAATTATTTTTAACACAACCACGAGTGAACTTCAATTTATTAATGAAATAAATATTGTTAAAAACGTTAACTAGACGGTACTCGTCATGGTAAAACATTGATGTTATAGTTACAATTTTTGAATATTAATTTATTAACTATTTCATTAAATTTCATAAAATTCAAAATTCACAAAAATTTTATGGATATTTTTTTTGGAATTATCTCTATTGTACCAATAGTAATAATTATTTTTATTATTTTATTTGTTAAATGCAATAATTATCATTTACATTTTATTGGAGTTATTTATATTGTAAAACTTTAATTTTATAAACAGTATTTATTATTATTGAAAAATATGCTTGGTGTTACATTTATATCGAAATAATCTTATAATAAATTTATTTATATAAATAAAAAAAGGTTGAAAATGTTACTTTTATTTTATTAAAATAGTCACCAAAGCGTTTGCGTTATTATAATTTATTTTTATGACCGAAAACTTTATACAACTTACATTTTAAAAACTAAACAAGAGATTTTAAAAATGTTTTATTCATAAATTTTTTGGCTGTAGTTTTAATTACTTAATTGTATTTCTAGTCACAAACATTTGTATTTGTATTACGGTAAATTTATGAAAGACAACAGCAATATTCGTTTTTATTTATTTAAGTATAAAGTAAAAATGTTGTAATTATTAAAAACAATACACAGGCAGATACTTAATATAGAGGGATATTAATATAAAGGAATAATGGGTATTCTGTATGTGAGTCATATTTCAAGCTTAGACCCTGTGACAAAACCTAGCGTCCAAGATAAAATTCTAGATTTATTAAGATCTAAACCCTACATCTAAATCCAGCTAGCTTAGTTTAATTGAATTTTTTTCAGGTACATAGTCGGTGTTTTACCTTTTATATTTAAACTGAGTTAATAATTTTATAATATTTACAAGACAGACCAATTATTAAAGGCAAAAAAAAGTCATCATAAATCATAAAATCACGCCTTTTTGCCATGGGAGTAGGCAGAAACTATAGAGCGCCATTTGTTATGGTCCAAATATACTTCCTTGGCATGTTTGGATCGTAACAGATCGTGAATCCATTCAATCGCATGGGAAAAAAGCCGTGATAAAAGTTATTAAATTTCTTTTTTGCCTTTAGAATAGGTAACCTCCTAATCTTACAGTATAATAATTGTACCTAGGTGCTTTTAACTCAAGATAAATGGGTACCTGAAAATAAGAGACAGATAAAAAATAACAGTGAGTCCTGCCGTGAAAAGTATCATAAGAAATAATGATTTCGATCAATATTCTGATAATTCTTATAATTGATTTTTAAATTAATAACGCCACAGATATTTGTACAACCAAATTATTGTTTTGTCTCTTACAAATTAATATATACACTAATTTACTAACAAAATATTGATCAAAACAGCAAACTTAAAGCAAAAAAAAACTGGATGTAGAGAAAGTAATTAATTACAATCAGTGTTACGCTTATTGATAAGAATAAATAAATAAGAAAACACCCCTTAACCTATTCAGTAAGTGCCGTTTACCGTCGTTGGGCTACCGTAAAAAAAAACTTAATCGAATCAACATTAAAAATTTCATTATCACCTAAAACTTACAAGGAATAAAATGAGGTAGATTATCATTGTGATATGGAATTAAAGATTAACGAAGTACTCAGTTCCTCCCAAGTTATCTGGCTCCCCAAACATAATAATTTATTATTTCACTGATCCCAAAACATCACGTTAGATAAATAATTATTATAACGGAAATTATTATTGTAACGGAGATTATTATTGTAACGGAGATTATTATTATAACGGAGATTATTATTATAACAAAAAATGTTGTTATAACATTTTTTGTTATAATAATATTATTATCGTAACAGAAATTATAATTATTAAAATTAATGTTTTGAAAATAGAATAATTGAAGAGATTGTGTAGAAAAACTGATTATAAATATTCTTTTATTAAAAGAAAGGACTCTTTGCTCGTGGTACAATATAAATACTACGCCTGGCATTCCCACAACATGACATTACTGTGTAATAAAACTAACCACTCACTGAACTGTGTCGAGTAATGGTCTTATTCATAATGACTTATCGGAGGTTTAAAAGTTCGCTAAAATCGGTTCGCGATAATTATCAAAACTTGTTATTCATAATAGTCTTTTTACGCTAAAAAGTTTATTATCTCTCCGATAAATGTCCGTTTAAACCTCCGATAAGTCATTACGAATAAGACCATAGGTAAATCAAAATATAATGAGGGCTTTATTACAATGTAGACCGAATGGTGAGCGTTTCATGAATGGTCATGTAGTGGGAATACCAAGCGTAGTATTTTTACCATGTCTTTGCTTAGGTCCACAGCGTTTATGTTTAGCTTACGTTACCAGAAATTTGGCCATGTCAGTCTTATTAAATTTATTTAGATGAGAATTATAAATAACGTATTATTCTAAAAATTAAAACGAAACAGAAAAGTTGTGTCAGTTTTCGGGTGGAATTTGGGTTATTTCTATAAAATAAGTATTAATTTTTTTATAATATTATGTAGGTATTATATCCGCATTCTGGTACCCACAACACAAACGATAAGCTTAGGTTGGGAAGAATACCTTGTGAAATGTTCGTGAATGTTAAGTTTTATTCGAAATTCAGAAAATCTAGACAAAGGAGCAAGATTTTATATCTATTGTCATTAAAATAATTCTAATGCATGCAATTTTATGTTATGGGACACGACGCTGAGTAAAGTTTTAATTAGAATTAATCAATCACATTTTACGTTATGGTAAACTTTTTTTTCGATTGTATACTGGTAACTAGTATTTAAAAAATAAAATGACATGATATTTATGTACTCAATAATATGAAATTTTGTGGATCCGTTTATATTATTTAAAACCATATTTTACTATATGATGACCAAGATTATATTGATGTTTTATTAAATAAAACTGTAAGCGAATAAGTCTAAACAAGATTCTAAGACTGCCATTCACTGAGATTCCCCAGATTTGCCCTAAATTCAACAGAGTTCATAAAGCGTCCGAGTGAAATGTGGATATTATTTTTGCTGTTAAAAGAGATAAATAAAATTTGAAAAAGATGTTTTAATTTTTGTCACAAATCAATATTTTTCATAGACATCTAAAGAAGAAGCCATATTTTGCTAAAATATCCCCATGTTTATACGACTTCAGCTAATGAGGCGATGACAGCCCTAAAAGATATGCAACTTAAATAAACGTAAGCTAAACATGTTCTAAAATTTTAATATAAAATTGTGAAACAATGCACTTCGGTAATTAATAATAATATATAACGATAACACTTGAATTATTATTATTAACTATTTCTCATTTCTATAATAGTCAATAATTCGTTGCAATAAATTATTACTTTTTGTTACTACGATACTTATACATATTTTATAATTATTGTTATTCTATCTACTCGATTTCTTAGGTTTTAAGTATCTAGAAATTGTGGATTAACTGTGTAAAAAAACTGTATAATTTAATAAATCAAATTATGGTGGAAAAAGTGATCACCGCAAGCGGGACTTGAACGAGACTGTTGCAAAACATTCTCGATAGATGGCGTTGTACGTCAAAATATGATGTAAACTCAATCGAGTGACGATTGTGGTGGTCTAATTGGTTACTGTTAGCACGACCGCAATAATCTCAGTCGGCAGAGCTACGGAACGGTATTCCGAGGTCGTGGGTTCAAGTTCCACTTGCGGTGATCACTTTTTCCACCACAATTTGATTTATTAAGTAAAAGCATAGCAAGTCAATTGCAAAATTAATAAATTACTTTAGTAAACCGTATATAAATTATAACATTTATATAATAAAGTGCGTATTCTATTGTGATGTGTGTATATAAAAAAAAAAACCTTGGAATGTAAATTGTGAAAATTAGCATCTGAGGCTTTGTCTATTATCTGATAAGACAAATAAATCAGAAACAAAAAAGAAAGTACCATAACATTGATAAAAACATATTTTTATGTACATAATGATTTCTCTAGAGATTGGAAACATTTTGGTCTCTATTTTGTACGATTATGTTGAACTAACGGTGAATGTAATGTTCTGTATGAGGCACTGTATATACACTATATAAATATTAATATAAGTCTGTTAAACTTCGTCCTATTTCAGCATTATTGTCGGACGTAATCTCAGGCCGTGAAACAACGCTATATGTACAATTATGTGACGCCACAAATCGGCTATAATAAATCCTATATACACATAACAATCGAGTTCTATTGCAAAGCTAGCAACAATTTAGGCGAGAATAACATCATGCTGCTTACATATCGTCCGACCTGAATCCATTTTTTAACACTAAAATTATTTACCCGTACCATTTAGTTCACCAAAAAAAAAATATCAGCCTTAGGATTATTAAAAATAAATTTTAGTATTAGGAACGCAACACGGTTGCTATTCTCGCATAACTAAATGAAGCCTCGTTAACTGTAACATTATAAGTATAGCCCATCTTACAGTACTCGTATAACAGCGTAACTGTATCTATCTAATATACTCTGTACACAATCTCATAGTTTTACTTAAAATGTATCAACACCATTCCAATTGACGCGTGAAGTAAAAAAACTTCAGGGGTCACCTACCCCTACTGTAGTTCTCGAGGGAGGAGGGTAGGGGATCTATTTCAACCGTTAGGCTGAAGGGTTGGAAGAATTTTACTGTTGTCTAATTGAAAGTCTGTACTTCTAGTAAGTTCTGAGTTCATGTTGTCGTCAGGGAGTTTGTTGAAGGAATTGTTAGCGCTAAGGTTCTGTGAGGACCTAGAGAGGTCGTATTCAGGTCTACGTGATGTGTCCAGCAAGTTATATGTAGTAGAAGTACTGTCATCAAGTACTGTATCCAAGGTTGTGTCTGGATCGTCGTAGCGAGCTACATCGAACGTATGCTCATAACGTCTGCCTTTACGCATTCGACCGTTTGGGGTTTTAGATGCCTGTTGAGAAAAAGTATTACGTATATTTTTTGTTTTATGCAATGTTGGACTGCCTAATATAATCTTCAAATTATTACAAACATACCAGATTTAACTTTTTCCTAAAACATCAATATGGGCTAGATAATAAAGTGTACATTTTTAATATCTAATATATAAAATTCCCGTGTCACAGTGTTAGTTACCGTACTCCTCCGAAACGGCTCGACCGATTTTCCTGAAATTTTGTGTACATATCCTCTAGGTCTGAGAATCGGCCAACATCTATTTTTCAAACTTTTTTTTTTATTTTGGCAAAACAACGTTTGCCGGGTCAGCTAGTTTACTTATATATCTGGTAATACTGCAACAAGACTCGCACGCTTCGCAGTCTACCGCAAAAGCGGCTAATCGTATGAAAAAAAAGTTCATACAAAAGTTGTAGAGAATTTTATACTCTACAACTTTTATATTGGTGCAAATTTCATTTAAGCAATAGAAAGCGAGATTCTTGACCTTTGACCTTCAATATCTGAAGACACAGACACGATACCACTTGTGATTTTTGAGACAACATTTAAAACGACAAAACAAAGATTTATAACAAGTTACAGCTTTATTATCTTTTTTTCCGAGGTTAGCCCCTATTTTTTCCTAAAATTGCTGGTCTATAATGGCAACATTTATGAAGATCAAAGATGGATGATACTTACATTTGGGTTCTCAGTAATATGGACATGCCCATTCAGAAGAGGTTCTCCTGCATCTTTTGAGCTTCCACCATTCGCTAACTGACCGCTCATGTTCTGAAACATCAATAACCCATGAATAGATATAACTTTTTTCTACTCAAAGTTAAAGACAAATATTTTTATTTCAAATAGGCAAGATAAACATGTCCTTTTAAAAAGTCAGAAGCTAGGCGTCTGTTCCAAAAAGGAGTCATAAAGAGAAGAACAGACAAGAAACTCCATGGATTTTGTTTTTCTTTTTTAAAAAAGGGGTGTGAGGATGTTTGTAGTAATTGCTCAGCCTCTGAAAGTAGGCTTCTGCCAATAAACGTCACTTTCGCTCTTAGGAGCTTGGTGTTAAAGGAATAAATGTGACGTTTCATTAAAGCAAACCCTTGTTATAAATAAATATTCAAGTACATTTCACAAAACGTCCTCTAGTCCCAAGCTAAGCTCTTACATAAGATAAAATAATTAGAAAGAAACACTCAGACGCAGTACAAATATTTGTATGACAAAAAAATTACATCTATCTGGTCTACTTAGCATAGGACTTAATTTCGAATTTTCCATCTTTTACAGTAGACGTTATCTACTTATTTGTAGGCACACATGGCTTCATTAATCTATACTAATAAATATATATATAAATATTCATGGACATTTCACACAACGTCCTCTGGTCCCAAACTAAGCTTATATGCTTGTGTGTGTTATGGGTATGTACCAGAATACGGATAGAATACATATAATACTTATTATAAAACTGAAGAGTTTGTTTGTTTGAACGCGCTAACCTCAGGAACTACTGGTTCGAATTGAAAAATTCTTTTTTGTGTTGTATAGTACATTTATCGAGGAAGACTATAGGCAATATAACATCACGGTGCGACCAATAAGAGCGAAGCATTAGTGAAAAATGTTTGTAAAACGGGTAAAATTTATCTAAATTCGCGGGCAACAGGTAGTCTTTTTATAAATACCTTCATATCGGTTCCATCTTCTTGGTGACCTTCCGCTCTAGTCTCATTACGTCTACGTGACCTATTGAATATTTAAATTATATTAGGTACTAAAGTAATAAATATATAGGTATTAAGAATTAAGAATTAAGACGGATTAAGAATACAAGTGTCACCACCCCATCTCCTCCCAAGGGTGCAGTAAAAGCCAGCTAAGGGATATTGTACACAGATAACATCCTCTGTGAGAGACGGAAAACTCGAAAATAAACCCTGTGACAACACGCCTGGTCAGCGCGGCACAGTAGACCATAATCCCCCCCAAAGTAGAGGAGGCCCGTGCGCAGCAGTGGGACGATGATGGGCTGGAGGAGGAGGAGTATATATTTATGGATATTTCACATTTCGGGTATTATCGAGTATAGTAATAAAATGATGGTACCCAATAAGGTTTCCTCTCTTTTTCCTCGTCCATACGCAGAAAACTACCACTAACATCACGCATAACAGCAGAACACCGACCCCCACACCTACGCCTGTCACAAACAAACAAACAAAATACACTATAATTATTATAATATATTTTCATTTTGTGGACCCACCGGCTACAGGCTACATTTAACTGCTTTATAACATGATAAAAATACATAATGGTACCAATTGGCATTGTTCATATTTTATTAAAACTCTAATTCGAAAACCATTTCGGGGAATAGAGTTTTTAATCATAATCCATTAGTTTTTTTCGGAAAATTTGCTATATTAACTATTTGCCCTTGAAATGAAGGATTTTTGAATAAAAAGTTCAGTTAACATTGCTGAATTGTGTTATTGACACTACCAATTTTCATTTTTTACTTAAGTTAAGTTTAGTTGTGCATGTAGAATCGGTACCAATATAAACATATACAAAAAAAGTATTCATATTAAAATACTTACAGATTCGAAATTCTTACATAGATATCAATAAACTGACTATTTTCTGTAGTTTCATTGTCATTTTAAATAATTAGTGTCACTCTTGTGTCACTACGTCTATTATTTGCTATTGATTAGTACATATTTATCTTAATTAAGATCATTACTCTACACAGTTTTTATAAAAAAAAAGTTCAGTTAACATTGTCAAATTGTGTTATTGACAATTATCTTCTATCTATTCTGTGTTGACAATGGTACAAATTCCACGTGCAGAACTAAAGTTTATTTATTTATTTATTTATTTATTTAAACAATGTACATAGTAGGTACAAAGGCGGTCTTAATGCCTAAGGCATTCTCTACCAGTCGACCTTTGGGTGGTGCAGAGATTGACAAATGGCAGGTGTTTCATTAAAAATAAGATAAAAATAATTACTCTAATTGAATATACTTACACATATACTGTTTATTTAAACATACTTATATCTATACATATATACATACAATTATAAATAATAAGTAGGTATACATACATAAATTATATTACGATGAAGGTATCTTAAAACCTAGAGTGTCGAATCAGCAACCGATAGATCGAAATAAAATTGAAGAACTTTGTTCTTGAAATTTTTCCGACTTTTTGCCAACCTGATTTCGAGAGGAAGTGCATTCCAGAGAAGGACAGTCTGTATTCTAAAGTTAACTAAATAATTGGTCAAGTGCGAGTCGGACTCGCGCACGAAGGGTTCCGTACCATTATCTATGCAACATAAGGCAACGTTATTAGTATCGAGCAAGAAACGGTAAAAAAATCATGTTTGTTGTATGGGAGCCCCCCTTAAATATTTATTTTATTTTATTTTTAGTATTTGTTGTTATAACTGCAATAGAAATACATCATCTGTGAAAATTTCAACTGTCTAGATATCACCGTTCTTGCGATACTGGGTACGGAACCCTAAAAATCATGTTTGTTGTATGGGAGCCCCCCTTAAATATTTATTTTATTTTATTTTTAGTATTTGTTGTTATAGCGGCAATAGAAATACATCATCTGTGAAAATTTCAACTCTCTAGCTATCACCGTTCTTGAGATACAGCCTGGTGACAGACGGACGGACGGACGGACGGACGGACGGACGGACGGACGGACAGCGAAGTCTCAGTAATAGGGTCCCGTTTTTACCCTTTGGGTACGGAACCCTAAAAATTATCACAACTACTGGTGTATTTTGATTATTTGGCTATTTTGTTGTGCACATTTATATTAATTAACTTGACACTACCAATTTTCATTTTTTTAGTTAAGTTTTATTTAGTTATTCATTTAGAATTGGTACCATTGTGTGACTGTCACTAATATATCCACGGAACAGAGATCAATGGAAGTGTGAAGTAGGCGTGGCACGCGTGTCACAATTAAGCACTGTTGCGCTTATTTGATCTCCATTCGCACAAGTACTTACTTAGTCGTATTCAGACTGTTCTAACGTTAACTCGTTTTGTTAGTATCGCGACAAGCTCATTTCGCCGTAGATATGCCGTATTGTTCAGTTTTGGAGTGCAAGAATAATAGTAGGAGAAGAAATCTTAAAAATGGAGGTATTTCGTACCATCGGTAAGTACAATATCATTTGATTCTAATAAAATTTTAGTTAATTCCAATTTACTAATAATTTATTGCAACGTCTCGCTAAAATCAACCTTATGTCGTTTAATTAAAGTTTATTTTACATTGATTATATTCATTATTTCGTTCTTAAAAGTTCTTCGCTACTCAATTAGTGATGTACTTAGGTCAGATTTCAGTTTATCGATAAATGCCGATATTAGAAAATTTGTAATTTACTATTTATTTTACTAAGTAACTTTACAATATGAATGTAAGGCGGTCTGAACTGCATTGAAAGTGATAAAAAATATGATTTTAACGACGAGCCACAAACGCCATCTACAAGCGTATCACTCAACGAAGCAAAGAGCTTTAACAACTGTACGATCATTTATAGAGCAACGTAACAACATAAAAGATAATTTATTCTCGATTCGATATAATCGATTTAGAAACTGTGAAGCGTTTAAAACAAAAGGAAATCACAGACTTTTTTAAGTAGACTAAACCTGCAATGTGCAATGTGAATTATTAAATATTATGATTATTTTAATTTCTGTATTTTATTGAACCAATTCATCTGACGCATTCGATTAAAACTAGGAACAAGGGTATCTCTGACATAGACCCTTGATACTCGTAACTTAAAACCTCAATCTTTAACTGAAAATATTTTGTGTTTCCCTTGGACTTTAACTTAACGAAGTTCTACTGTACATACATTGACTAGATAGAAAACACCCAGACGTAATACAGCTATCTGTGTTCATTACACCAATATTTGTCCTGTGTGGGAATCGAACCCGCGACCTCGTGATCGTAAGTCGGCTGCATAACCGCGCATAAATGTGTATATTTTTATCACATAAAACAACGACACTCTTTCTCCCTCTTGTACACCAATATTTCAGTAGTTAAAAAGCCTACGCTTTGAGGAAACTAGACATGATGTTATGTTCTTATAGAGAAACTAAAAACAAAAAAAAATAAGAAATGGGTAGGTATATATTGATATCGGTAATAATCGGTAAACCTAAGAAAAGATGGATGGACTGTGTGAAAGAGGAGATGAAAGAAAGAGGAGTTGACACAGACATGACGGCTAATAGAAGATTATGGAAGAAAAAGACATGTTGCGCCGACCCCAAATAATGGGATAAGGGCAGGAGGATGATGACATATATCGATATCGGTAATGTGATTCGGGTTGGTACGGCCTTGATGGAATAGCAGCAATGACACGTTAGTGCACACGATTGTCACCTTTACTCTTAACGAAATTGTGTTTCTATTTGCGACCACTGGTAAATGCGCCATCTATCGTCAAGTAGCGGAATTTACTCGTCAATCAGTTTTAGTTTGACTTTAGATTACAAAAGGTGTTAAATACTTTTCCAACTACAGCGAATTGAACCCTATTCCAGATTAAGAAGGTTTATTTTCAGATGTAGGTTATATGGCTTATGCTAGTTTAGTATAAAATGTAAACGACCAATCAAACGATTTGTTTATATGTAGTACATTATAAGATTATCGGTATAAGTGTGTGCGTTTGGCGACACTGGTTTCTATAGTAATTTTGTTACATTGCAGTTCCACTTGATTTCTGTTCCGTGAATATATCCTATTAATATTATAGATGTGAAAGTTTGTGAGTATAGATGTTTGGATGTTTGTTACTCTTTCACGCAAAAACTACTGAATGGATTTCAATGAAACTTTACAATAATGTAGATTATACATTAGAATAACATATAGACTACTTTTTATCTTCACACACACACACATCTTATCATACGGTAGTAATATCTACTTATGTTTCTCTCTGCGTTATTTATATACATATATTTTTTGTTTTTGCGTTACTTAATTTGTTAATTTTTCTTTTTTATGTTTCGCTATTTAGTTAATATTAAGCACACACTATAAATCTATAAAACCGAATGATATTGCAAACTGCACTGGCACTGGGCCCTGAGTCGGGTATTTCAACGGTGTCACAACTGTACCATTATTGTACCATTATGGTGCAATAGTAAAGTTTTTGGTAGTCTACTATTAATGTGTCGTCATAACGACTTCATCATTGTCTTACAATTGTCAAAGTGACATAAATTGCTAGTCTCGTACACAACTGCTTCACAATTGCAATTCAATGACTGAAATGTTTCGGTAGTCTGCTATTTTGAATTTGACAGTAATATTTTTAAATTGTCCTGTGTCGACAGATTGCCATAAATAAAAAATAGATAGATAGAAATATTAGAAATTGTTCTTTGTAATTTATTGCAATTTACTAATCTCCTAAACTTCACATTGCTTTTTATACTAATAAATAGTATGTACAAATATATTTAAACGAAGTCTAGCATGATTAAATGTTTAAATTTATTAGTAGTTTTTCGAAAATCACTTCGACTAACGCATTTTTTAAAAACGGCAACACATACATACCATTCTAACACAATCCATAGATAAAAGAGACCGAAAATTCAATGCATAGATAAAAGAGATCGACAATTCTATTACCATTGAAAGACCGTTATGACGGCATATAGCAGACTACGGATATTTGACTTCAATTGCAACGGTATCGTGCCGGTATTGCGCCGGTATGACAATTGTTCCAAAATAGTGGACTTGAGCACCAGGTGACCTGTAATACAGGCTTTTAAATAAACCCATAATAGGCACCAGCTCTCACAATGTTGATTCCTTTTGTGAAATTTTGTTCTTTTGCTTAATCCTTTTTATGTTACTGTGTCTACATTGTGCGAAATAAATAATTAATTTTTTTAATTTTTTATCCCAAATGAATGCAATATTATTACGAAATTATTATTTTTTATTCTCTGCGCACACACTAATAGTCGATAGTGTTCTTGCCTAATGAGTATGAACACTGCTCTCATACATTTTTCAGCGTGGGTTGGCTTATAATATGTTTCCGTGGTATAATGAAAAACTAACAGAATTTTTTTATCTTTTTTACCGCGGGGCACAACTTGTTTAAAATAATTCTAGTATAGTTATAATGTGTATAAATATTAATTATTTAATATCAACCTACTAAGATAAAACGTGGTATTGTCAACTGGAGGTCTCGCATTGATCGTGAACACATTGGTCTGAGGTAGTCCTGGTGCTGTCACCGTGATGTAGGTGCTAAGAGAATCGTCCAACTCTTTAATCTGTAATAAAAACTCCATATAAAAATTTCATAGTTCAGCTGGTCTTCAAAGCTTAGAGGCTCTTCGAAGCTTAGCTTCGTAATCTTGAAATGAAATGAAAATGAAATGAAATGAAAATGAAAATGAAAATGAAAATGAAAATGAAAATGAAAATGAAAACGAAAACGAAAATGAAAATGAAATGAAAATGAAAATGAAAATGAAAATGAAAATGAAAATGAAAATGAAAATGAAAATGAAAATGAAAATGAAAATGAAAATGAAAATGAAAATGAAAATGAAAATGAAAATGAAAATGAAAATGAAAATGAAAATGAAAATGAAAATGAAAATGAAAATGAAAATGAAAATGAAAATGAAAATGAAAATGAAAATGAAAATGAAAATGAAATGAAAAATCATTTATTCAAGTAGACACAATTTTTCAGAAAAATTTTGTGCTTATGACATGTCTAAATTCTTTTTCCCTGCCACCGGTTCAGGACGCAATCTGCTGAGAAGAACCGGCCTCATCATATAAGCCCATTATTGTCCGCTCTATAACACGCTGACAAAGCGTGTTGACACAGAATTTAATTAAGAGTTTTCCGTCTCTTACAGAAGATTTATAGATCCATAACCTTACTAATTTATAAGTGCGAAATCCGGATGATGACACAATAATAATTTTGACGAGCTTAAGTGTTAATGTGTGGAACGAAGAGATAGCGCGATTTAAAAAAGCGTACAACGCCATCTATCGAACGGAAGAGTAAACTTCTGTTTGGTAAGGATTGATTTCTAAATTTATTCCTAAACGAGGCAACAGCTAGTATCCTTATTATACTTAAAGTCCCTTAGCTGGCTTTTACAGCGCCTTTGGAAGAAAATGGAGTGGTAACATTTGTAGCATTAATATTCATGAATAAACAGTATTAATAAAGTACGTACGCAATAATAATTTCGAAACCAAATCCTTACAAATTATACAAAAGAGTCATCCTCTTAAACCACTCTATCTATTAAAGAAAACTGCGTTAAAATCCGTTGGTTGGTTTTAAAGATATAACCTAACATAGAGACATACTCTCCGTGTGGTGACGGATTAAGAATACAAGTGTCACCATCCCATCTCCTCACAAGGGTGCTGTGAAAGTCAGCTAAGGGATATTGCACATAGATAACATCTTCTGTAAGAGACGGAAAACTCGAAAATAAACCATGTGCCAACACGCCTGGTCAGCGCGGCACAGTAGGCCATAATCCCTTCCAAAGTGGAGGAGGCCCGTGCCCAACAGTGGGACGTAGATGGGCTTGAGAGAGAGATATACATTCATCTATACTTCTATACTATATACTTAATGTTTGTTTGTTTAAACGCGCTAATCTCGGGAACCACTGCGCCGATTTGAAAAATTCTTTTAGTGTTAGATAGTCCATTTATCCAGTAAGGCTTTAGGCTATATAACATCACGCTGCGATCAATAGGAGCGAAGCATTAGTGAAAAATGTTAAATGCAAAAACGAGGAAAATTCCCAAAATAATAAAGTATAAAAGCTTACAAGTACAAAATTGCTGTTAACATCAATGGTGTGCCACCTATCAAGAGGCTGTATGATGTCCTGGGAGTATCGAACAGTTCTAGCACCTTCTTCCTCCCAACTCACTTCCAATCCTGAACTTGTAAACGAGTGGCTAATGTTCTTTACCTCTGAAATAAATTAAATTATTGTGACGTTAATGTCTGAATAGAGCTAAGCCTTCGTGAGACGACATTTGGTCTATTAGACCAGAGAATATAATTTTAAATAAGTATTTTAAAAAAAATCTACGGACTTAATGTGCCTTTAAAATTTAAGTCTTTTCCTACATTTCTCAGGAGATAACCATTAGATCCTGACTTGGTGCCAATGGGACCGCACGGGAAACACCAGCTTTCAATTAAAAAGGATCATTAAAATCGCTTCGCTCAGTTAAAAGTTATGAGGTAACACACATGAAAAAAAATACAGACGGATTGAGAACCTCCTCTTTTTTCGAAGTAGGTTAAAAATAAACCAGGTTGTTTCACAAATATATTAATAATAATGAATTTTGAACGAGTAAAGTAAGATGATACTCACCAGGAACAAGAACAGGTATGTGTAATATAGGACTGTGTGTCTCTGTGTTAAATCTAGACACCATTACATACAGATCCTTAGACATGTTCATGCGAAGCAACTGTAAAAAAAATAACGCTAATTAAATACAACACCGCCATCTATATTATTTAATGGGTAATATCAAGCAAGTTATTTCTTTTTACTAAGTGCTGAAAATTTCGTCTTTATAAAACACTAGCTGTCCCTGCAAACGTTGTTTTGCCATACTAAAAAAAAGGTTTCAAAAATAGATGATGGCCGATTCTCAGACCTACTGAATATGCATGTAAAATTTCATAAAAATGGGTCAAGCCGTTTCGGAGGAGTACGGCAACTAACACTGTGACACGTGAATTTTATATATAAGATAAAAACTGGTAAGTACAAATTAGGCTCGCGCACGATGGGTCCCGTTATCGAGCGTACTATTAAGCATAAAATTAAGTGTTTTTTGTCTGTTAGTCTGTTTCGATGTTTGTCTGTGCACGCATTACGTAATATGTACAACACTTTTAAATATAAATATTATACGTAAAAATTGAACACAACTCAAGGTATTACTTAGTCTTTGTTTCATCGCAATCGGTCTACTCAATCAAGAGATATTTACATAATGCGAAATTTGGTTACTTGCAACGCCACCTAGCGTCTAAAAAAGAACGAAAAAATTTATTGGGTCGATTGGGTCGATCGAAAAAAAATCAATCCACGCGGACGGAGTCGTGGGCACAGCTAGTATATATAATATAAGTATTAATATACTTACAACGATAGTGTTTCCAATAGTTTCTTGGCTCGGCCACTCGTTAATGGGCAGCTTTAATTCGTTATAGTACCGTACTATGTATTTATCTGGAATACTATTCCATGATACCCGTAAACTAGTTGCATTTATTAGTTTATATGTCACATCGCTGATATGCGCCGCGTCTGTAAAACAAATATCATATTTAATACGAAATTACTAATTTACGAAATTTTCTCCCTCAAATGGATTGGAAAGTATTAAAAAGTTAAACTAAGCCTTAGTGAGAGAATGAAGAGAATGAGAGATTCACGAACCTAAAAAAGGATAAATAAGAATCCACTGCGATATTTTTATGAAAAGTTTCACCAATTGTTCACTTTTATTAATACTAATAACGTTTACACTCACGCGTCGTCCTTCGAGACGGATAAAAACTTAAAATCCGGCTCGAAGGACCACTAAAACAATGATAGTTATACCTTCTGGTGGGGTTGTGATGAAAACAGGCTGTGTGAACTCGGAGGTACTGTACGAACGTGAAGGCACCTTAGCCTTGACCCTGACGGAGTACTCGCTCGCAGGTGTAAGACCCTTTACTAAGGCCCATGTGGTATTACTGAAATTTCAATAACCGTTAGATGTGAAATAAGCATAATTATAATCAAAAACTGGAAATTAACATAAATGTATTTACTTTTACGTTAGAAATTCTACATAAAGCGTTCAACATGACTTTAATACTATGACAAATAGTAATAATAATATTAATAGTCTCTGCCTACCCCCATGGGATAAAGGCGTGATGTTATGATGATGATGATGACAAATTTAATGATTGATGTATTTATTGTATGCTGGTAGACATTTGTACCAATTCTACGTGCACAACTAAGCTTAAATAAATAAAAGTCATGTGTCACTCGGGGACTGCCGCGGTAAAGCTATTGCATAGTATTTTTTATCAACTTATGTAGGTAATTATAAATATTTATTTATTTTATTTATGCAAGAATCTACATACCATAAACTAAAATAAGATTAATAATCCTTATTTACTGATGCTTACATCTGTCCATTGTTTATGGTAATTATGATAAAATAACGATTGTCAATCAAATGTCAATCTATTGGTATACAATTTTAGTTTTGACATTATTTTACATTATTAAAATCTAAAATACGCTGTTATCTGAACATTTAGGATATATGTTGTCGATTCAAAATCCTTATTTTAACACGTTGTGTAATTTAAGGAAGGCGCTTACCCTTGGTATCAACAGGATTAAATAAATTGCGGGGCGAAGAGGGGATTACGCATGCGCAGTAACGCCGATAATGTAAGGTTTTTTCGTTACCTACGGAATTTAAATAGAGAATTTTGTGGATTTAGACTCCACGCTCAAGGCCCGCAATAGAAGCTATGCAATAGCCTGTGGCAATAGCTTAAAAATAAAAACTACTATTAATGTAGTTATTTAGATTAATTGGCTATTTTGTTGTGCACATTTTATAATAATTAAAATCTTTAGTCTGTAATAAACAGTTTTTATATAAAGAAAGTTCAGTTAACATTGCCGAATTGTGTTATCGACACAATCAAAATTTATTTTTTTCGTTAAGTTTAGTTTCGTAGTGAGCGTAGAATTGACACCACTGTTCAAAAATTTTGAAAGCGATGATTGTTTTAAATAACTGCTCTATTACGTTACTGTTCACGTGATCAAATAAAAGCACAGACAACATGATAACAAATAAGCGATCATTTTTCCATGGCTTCTACGAAGCTATTAAAAAATAAGATTTTAGGGCTGTACACCGCAGTTCCTAGAGTTAAGTAAATAAAAAAAGGACTTGTTAAATTCTAGTTGTTTTTAAAACCTATAAGATGTCTGTAAGAACACTACTAAGGCAAATTCCTAACATCCTGTAAATAAGTTTGCATCTCTTGAAACATCACGGAGTTGGTTAAGTAATAATGTATGACACTAGAGGTCTTATTGTTTTTTGACTTTTATCATTTTGATGATTGTAACATGATTGTATGCTGTCTGAAGAAAATAAAATAAAACACATACCTATCAATGCATTTCTCCTCTTCATCCATTTTAGCAGTACAAACGATGTAAATAATACCCGTAGTGTTAGCTCCAGTCGCCTCCCACCGTACTACGAACTTTTTTGGACCTAGGTCTGTCACTGTCACTTTCTCTACTTTAAGGATCACTTCACTGAAATATTAATATATTTATTGAATAATATAAGACATGTTAGACCAATCCTAATCTAATATATAAAATTCTCGTGTCATAATGTTCGTTCCCATACTCCTCCGAAACGGCTTTACCGATTTTTATGAAATTTTACATGCAGCTCTGAGAATCGGACAACATCTATTTATGAAACACCTCCAACTGACATCTGTATGGCAAAACAACGTAGTATAGATGTTTGGATGTTTGTTACTGTTTCACACAAAAACTACTGTATAGATTTTAATAAAACTTTATAATAATGTAGCTCTTATGTACCAGATTAACACATAATTTACTTTTTATCCTGAAAGAATGCAAGGTTCTCGTGGGATAATCAAAAAACAAACTGTGGTTTGTTTCTCCTTCACGCTCGAACGGCTGTGTTGATTGGAATTAAATTTGCTACAAACACAGCTTCCAATTCAGACTAACATATGATTCAGATAAAATGACGGCATTGAGACAGAAGTGGTGTCTTAAAACCACCCTTTACTTTCTGATATTTTATCTTTTTTACGGCGAGTAACCCCAAAAATGTTCACAGCTCTCTCTCTCTCTCCAGCCCATTTACGTTCAACTGTTGGGAACGGGCCTCCTTCACTTTGGGAGGGTTTATGGTCTACTGTGCCACGCTGACCAGGCGTATTGGCACAGGGTTTGTTTTCGAGTGTTACGTCTCTCACAGAGGATGTTATCTGTGTGTTATCCCTTAGCTGACTTTTATAGCACCCTTGGGAGATGGGGTGGTGACACTTTTATTCTTAACCCGTCACTATACGGATATGCATATAGTTTACAATAATTTTGAACTATTTATATCTCTTGGTAAGCACAGCCATCACTTTGTGTATGTATGTGGAGCCAGATAACAGAACCTCACCCAGCATCCATCTCTTGTTGTGACATGTTGCCTGTAGAAGTCCACGGCACTAAGGTCAGGTTCTGTTGAAGCCAGGGTAACTCTCTAGTAGCCAGGACTCGAAGGTGAACTGACGACGGTGGTGGAACTGTGGACAAATAACATTATACTTTTCGAGTTTCTTTTGCAATTTTTTTAAGTAATATAATTATTATGTATTTAAAAAAGATAAGTAGTTTATGTAGTCTATCCGTATTCTGGTACCCAGTACATAAGCTTAAATACTTAGCATGGGACTAGAGGACATTGTGTGAAATGTCCATAAATATGAATTATTACTTTTATTTTTTTCTTTATTTAATATTTATTTATTTATTTATTAACTCAGAAATATTACAACGCTATGCTATTTTTTACATGTTTCATATGCTAATAAGTACAATGTTAATTGATACAGCTTACCTAGGTTAGAACTTTCCACTCAAACATTGTTTCATAAGGATGTTAGCACTACTCTCCGTACTAATTAGAAATTGTATCACGGCAGAGTATTTTGAATGAATTATGAAAATACAAAGCATTTAATCAAGTAGGCACAATTTTAAAAATAAAATATGCTCATATGTATAAGTCCAAATTTTTTCTCAACATTTTTGCACCAGATTGCCTTTCCTGAATCGGTTCAGAACATACAATCTGCTGAGAAGAGCCGCCGTAAGAAACTCAGTAGAGCTCTTTTGCTTTAGTCATTAAAAAGCGGCGCAGAACCTCGCATTATGGTATCCTATGGAAGAGACCAATGCTGGACATATCCAGCATAGGACGGAAACTGATGGTGGGCTGGAGGAGATTTTTTTAATCATAATGATATATAAATCCTACCTAAAAGTGTATAATTGGTAACTGCTGGCGCCAAAGTGATATTATTTTCTTCTGAACTGCTATTTAACTTGTACTGCAGCATCCACTCTTTAACACCAGGGTTCTCTCTGGAGAACTGCTCCCAGGACACCATGATCTCTTCACCAGACCGTCTTAACTTCAGTGGCACTAGATTTACAAAAAAAATATAATAAATTAAATAACATTCAGATGATGAAGTTCTTTTTGTTACAAAACATGGTAATTGTATAATTATAGTAACCTCCGTGTGGTGACGGATTAAGAAGTGTTATCACCCCATCTCCTCCCAAGGGTGCTGTAAAAGTCAGCTAAGGGATATTGTACACAGATAACATCCTCTGTGACAGACGGAATACTCGAAATTAACCCTGTGCCAACACGCCTGGTCAGAGCGGTACAGTAGATCATAATCCCTCTAAAGTGGAGGAGGCCCGTGCCCAACAGTGGGACGCAAGTGGGCTGGAGATGAGAGAAGTAACTACCAACAAATGTGGCTGTCGGCCACGGCAACGTGACAGGGGAAGCTAGTGCTCCCGCTGTCGGGTCGGGCCCCGATTAACGGGGCCACCCCTCACCGTGTCATGGTAAAGCTCAAGGCACCATCTTGGCCCAGTAGGGCAGGAGGCGGAGATGAAAAAAAAAACTGCTATCAAAATCGGTCAAGTAAGAAGGGTTCATCGTACTCTCAACCGCAAATAATAAGATAAGAGTAGCAGAATAATGATTATGAGTATTTGTTGTTGTAGCATCAAGTGGAAAACATAAACTGTGAAATTTTTAGCTCTCTAGCTATCACTGTTCCAGAGATTCAGTCTAGTGATATTTTGACGGACAGAAAGCGAAGTCTGAGTAACAGGGTCCTGTTTTACCTTATCGTACAGAACCCTAAAAAGAGTGAATGGAGTTGAAACTTTGAATAAAAATCCGTACGCTATGGATGATACAGTCGCAGGCGAATCAAATGACTTATCGGAGGTTTAAAAGTTCGCTAAAATCGGTTCGCAAAAATTGTCAAAACTTGTTATTCGTGTTAGTCTTTTGACGCTAAAACGTTTATTATCTCTCAGATAAAATCTCCGTTTAAACTTCCGATAAGTCATTATGAATAAGACCATATTACTGTACCTACTAATATTATATAGAGTTTAATAATAAAAATTTTATGTATGTATGTATATGTATGTAGGGGGTAATCTTTGAAACTAATAATACATTATTCTAAAAAAAGAAAAATATAATAATTTTGAAAAATGAACAAGTTTTTTTCACCTACCTCCCTGTCCTTGACAAGTAACACTGTCTGACATATCGGTGGCGACAGTTCTATTGTTGATTGGTGATGATATATACGCACGAAGCTGAAACCAACAAAAAATATTATAAAACTAAGTAATATCTACTTTATCTGATAAACAAAATGTCTTTCTGTTAAGCACGTCTCTCAATATTTTCATTCATGTGACTGTTAAGGAACCATTTGATTATAAACGACGCGCTATCGCGACTATCACTGCATCATCGTGTATGAAGTGGGTGTATGTTTGGATTGTAGCAGTTGCCGCTCTAGTCTCTGCCTACCCCCATGGGAAAATTGTTTGGTGTTATGATGATGAAATACATACCCGAAAATTATAAGGTGACAACGATTCACGAAGAGTTATGGTGACTGCATTATCTGTACAAGGCTGGCTCGGCATTGAAGCGCCACCTGTAGCGAAATATATAAAATTACTAGCTGTCCCGGCAAACGATGTTTTGCCATACTAAAAAAAAAAAGGTTTGAAAAATAGATGTTGGCCGATTCTCACACCTACTGAATATGCATGTAAAATTTCATAAAAATCTGTCAAGCCGTTTCGGAGGAGTACGGTAACTAACACTGTGACACGTGAATTTTATATATAAGACTAGCTGACCCGGCAAACGTTGTTTTGTAATATTAAAAAAAAAATGGTTTGAAAAATAGATGTTGGCCGATTCTCAGACCTAGAGGATATGTACACAAAATTTCAGGAAAATCGGTCGAGCCGTTACTGAGGAGTACGGTAACTAACACTGTGACACGGGAATTTTATATATTAGAAGATATACAAAGATTATTTTAAATAATAAATAACATCCGAAACACATTAAATTAAAAAAAAATATTACATGGTAAAATCGCTAATTAAATGCAAATTGTATAGTTACATTTAAGTTTTTAGGTTTATTATGTTGCAGTTTCAATTTAGTTATGTTCTAAAGTATTATTTTTTTATTATGGTCTAAATATAAATTATATTACGATAAACTACAAAGTATTATTTGATGACGGGCTTCGTAGTCTAGCGGTTCATGTATCGGACTGCCGTTGACGGGGTCGCGGGTTCGATTCCCGCACGGGACAATCATTTATGTGATGTTTATAAATGTCATACAAATGATTTTACTGCGTGTTTCTATGTATTATAAGTATGTATTTACAAAAGAAAAGTATTATATGTATTCTATCCGTATTCTGGTACCCATAACACAAGCATATAAGCTTAGCTTGGGACCAGAGGACGTTGTGTGAAATGTCCATAAATATTTATTATTATTTATTACTTGTGTATTAAACAAAATGTTAATTTAACAATAACTCAGTACTTTTATATTAAGTTATGTTTTGAATTATGTAGTTACATACTGAAGTTTAAATTTAGTAACACTTTATAAAATTAGTTAAGTTACAATTTAGTTATGTCTTCAAGTTGCTATAATTAATTATACCAAAGTTATTTTGTAAATTATCAATACTGACCAGCTTTCGACATTTCCACGGTATAAGCCATAGTACCATTGATAGGCGGCCACCACACGAGGACCCTGTGTGGACCAATAGGTGCACAGGTGACCCCACGAGGGGGCTCCACGAACCCGCCAGTCACGTTGAGGAGAGCCCACGCAGACGCGGTCGAGTGACCATTGTGGGCGAAGCACTGGTATATACCTAATAACACAAATATATAAAAACTGATGACTAAAATATCGTTTACCTAACTTAGAGCATCAATCCATTTATAATTAATGATAACCTCTGTGTGGTGACGGATTAAGAATACAAGTGTCACCACCCCATCTCCTCCCAAGGGTGCTGTAAAAGTCAGCTAAGGGATATTGCACACAGATAACATCCTCTGTGAGAGACAGAAAACTCGAAAATAAACCCTGTGCCAACGCGCCTGGTCAGCGCGGCACAGTAGACCCTAATCCCTCCAAAGTGGAGGAGGCCCGTGCCCAACAGTGGGACGTAAATGGGCCGGAGAGGAGGAATAATAATTTGCTTAGTTCAAAAACTAAATAACAGCTTAAATTTCCTCAATATTTTTATAAATTATTACATTGTCATCGCTACTTAATGTGTGCAAAATTTCAGATCGATCCGACTACTGTATGTGGGTGAAAATCACTTTCAAAGATTCCGTTACATAGATTAATACATTGATAGATACATACCGAACTAATATAAGTGTTAACTACACACACAACTAGCTGTTGCCCGCTACTTCGTACGCGTGGAATTTAGATAACTTGACGAGCCTCATGGTTGAGTGGTTCATGTAACGGACTGCCAATCACGAGGTCGCGGGTTCGATTCCCGCTCGGAACAATCATTTGTGCGATATTTCTTATTGTCATACAAATGTTTGTACTGCGTCTGGGTATTTCTATGTGTTATAAAGTAAGTATTTACAAAAAAAAGTAGTACATGTATTCTATCCATATTCTAGTACACATAACACAAGCATATTAGCTTAGCTTGGGACTAACGGACGTTGTGTGAAATTACCATGAAAAAAAAATTGCCTGTATTTATTATCCCACAGGAACCTTGCATTCCTTCGGGATAAAGACTAGTATGTGTTAATCTGGTATATAATCTACATTATTGTAAAGTTTTATTAAAATCCATTCAGTAGTTTTTGCGTGAAAGAGTAACAAACATACAAACATCCATACTCACAAACTTTCACATTTATAATATTAGTAGGATTAGGATATAAGAAGATGAAAACTTACCAGCATCATCTGAAGTAACACTTCTTATAAGTAGTTGCATGTGTTTGTTATCATCTGCCGACGGACGTATGGCTACCTGAAAATGTATCGTAAATGTTATTAATCATAATATAAGTATTATTTCAACGAATACCGTTTAGTTATGCTGATTATCAAGTACGCTACCCAACACACTCAATCCTCTCCACGTTGGCTGCAAGACACTTGCGGACGATAAAATAAACCCGACACCACCCTGCGACAAGTTGTTGCCTCTCACTTATGTAACTTAAGTACTATGTTAACAAAGTACTTAAGAAACGGTAAAAAATAAAGGGCAGTATGAATAACATTACGATATCTAAATTAACGCCAACGTCGCAGGTGTATTTAAGGAACTAAATTTATTTTTAATTTGACTTTGATGTGCCAATCACAACGATGACGCGCTTTTCACTGGTGACAATTCACGTCAACAATATAAGATGTAAAGAAATATTACTCACTCTGCCAGTCAATGTGACTGGAGCTCCATCCTTGTACCAGACGACAGTGGGCGCTGGATGACCAGTGGCGGTACAGTTGAACCGAACTGTACTAGCTCGTAGCGTCTCCTTAGATATGGGTGGGAGCGTGATGTTCACTGGTACTTCTACTGTCACTTTGAAACTCTGATAATAACGAAATAATACGTTAAAAATTGGTCAAGTGCGAGTCGGACTCGCGCACGAAGGGTTCCGTACCATTATCTATGCAACATAAGGCAACGTTATTAGTATCGAGCAAGAAACGGTAAAAAAATCATGTTTGTTGTATGGGAGCCCCCCTTAAATATTAATTTTATTTTATTTTTTGTATTTGTTGTTATAGCGGCAATAGAAATACATCATCTGTGAAAATTTCAACTGTCTAGCTACGAGTATCACCGTTCTTGAGATACAGCCTGGTGACAGACGGACGGACGGACGGACGGACAGGGAAGTCTCAGTAATAGGGTCCCGTATTTACCCTTTGGGTACGGAACCCTAAAAATCAATATATGACGGCTAAATATAAGCTGTCTACTCCCATATTCGGGTTAAGCAGCAAATGCTACATGCCCCGCGCCTTTTGCGGAACCGCACAGAAAATTAATTACCCCTATCTCAAACTCTTCCCCGAATAGTAGAATATGAAATCAATTTCAAAGAGTCCTTCCCCCGGTTACGTCCATAAAAGGCCTCCTTACCAAATTTGCTAAGGGCTCAGCGCTGTCTTAATCCGGTACTGCCTACTCCTGTCAGATTAATGCACTAGGACTAAGACATCTTTTTAAATAAAACTACTTTTTACGAATTTAGACGCGTATATTTGTTTAAAATTTTGGCCCGACGTTTCGGAGACTTTGCAGTCACCATGGTCACGGGTGAGACTGAGCTGTAATGTGTCTTCTACGATCAGTTATTACAGGGTTTACCCACATTCGATTTTAATTTTACATTGACCATAAAGATAGACTTTTACTATAAACTATATGATATTACATTGTGCTCAGACTACATAAAATCAATAACATTATTTTAGTTTCTGAAATACATTAACAATTGTAACAATATAAAGAAAATTTTTAAATTATATAAGGTAAAACATACATAATATATAAAATAATAAACATAAAAAAAAATAAAAAAAAAAACTAAGGCATCTTTTTATGGGAGTCGTCTGGCAATGTGTTAAGATTATAAGAGCAATGCCATGGGCACAGCCAGAATTTTGATTCGGAGATTCTTTCCAATTCCTTGTTTCCTTACAGTTATGAGACAAAAGCCTATCTCTCTTCAGTCCATTTACGTCCCACTGTTGGGCACGAGCCTCCTCCACTTTGGGAGATTATGGTCTACTGTGCCGCCCTGACCAGGCGTTCTAGCACAAAGTTTATTTTCTAGGTTTTTGTCTCTCACAGATGACACAATGGGGTGGTGACTTTGGTATTCTTAATTCGTCAGCACACGGATAAGCTATCTAATTAAACTAAATAGCTATCTAGCTCAATAAATATCATATTAGCGTTTAGTATCCACCATAACAAGTTACAGGTAGATATGATATCTGATCAAAGATTCTAGATTACTGATATGTCAAAAATACGTTATTAAGTTGTTTTATTTCTAGGTTAGGTCAAGTTGTTAAATCACTTACTTTATTAAGTTCACTGCTGCCTTCAACAGTACAGCTGTAGATACCCTCGTGGTAGCTGTCCAGCTTGCGAAGAGTCAGCACTTCGTCTACATGCTCCAACTCACCAGTTCTCTCACCATGAGGAGTGTAGTTCCATATTAACTGGAAAGAAAAGAGATGATTGGTGTGAAATGTTCATAAATATATATTTAACTATACTTGTTATAAAACATAGTTCTTATGTTTGTATGTATGTCCCTATGTGAGCTTATTATCTTCAAAAGTGTGCAATGAAATTTGATGTGATTTTTTCAATAGACAGTGTGATTCTAGAGGATAGTTTTTTGTATAATTGGTTACGGATTGGTTATTCAATTACACGCAAATGAAGTTGCGGGGGACAGCTAGTTTATATATAAAATTGCATAAGGTGGCATTTGAAAATCTCGCTACCCGACTTTTCAAATTAAGCTTGCAAGATTTTACAACAGACAAAGGTACCGATTCTACAAGCACGCCTTTTACTTTAAAATGAAAATTGATAGTGTCTACGACAAAATTAAGTGAACTTTCTTATTATAAAATCTGTGTATTATAGACTAACGATTAATATACATGCGAACAGCGAAATGGCCAATTACTCAAAATACACTATAGTTGTTTTCATTTTAGACAAATTAGATTAAGTTTTTAGCTCATTAGAATTGGCGTCAAACATAGATACACATGAAACTAAATAAATAAATATACACCGTGAGCAAATTAGGGTGCATGCATTACATATGCTAATTAAATATACTATATTTTTCTACGTTCTTTGTATTACTTACTTAATTACTTGTAATATTTTTAATTAATAAGATAGGTAATTCTGCAATAACTTTATACAGTATTTTTCCTATAAGGTGCTAATTGGTTATTTACACTAAGCTTGCCGCTTGACGATTTTGCAAAGTAAAAAAACTTTTTATATGCCACAGCAAAAACATTAGATAATAAAAAATTGCCGTATTATTGCGAGATATAATAGTTACGTAAAACCGGTCAAGTAACTACGAGTTGAACTCGCACACAAAGAGTTCTGTACATTTATTATCGTAATATATTCGTCATATTCCATATGACGGGCTTCGTGGTCTAGTGGTTCATATAACGGACTGCCGTTCACGAGGTCGCGGGTTCGATTCCCGCCTCAGACATTCATTTGTGTGATGTTTATAAATGTCATACAAATGATTTTACTGCGTGTTTCTATGTATTATAAGTATGTATTTACAAAAGAAAAGTAGTTTATGTATTCTATACGTATTCTGGTACCCAGAAAACAAGCATAATAAGCTTAGCTTGGGACCAGAGGACGTTGTGTGAAATGTCCATAAATATTTATTTATTTATTTATATTCCCGACCCCAAATAACGATATAAAGACAAAATATGATGATGATAAGTAGGTTGTTAAAGTATTAACTGATATACGCAAACTGTGAAATTTTCATCTCCCTAGCTATCACCATTCCAGAGATACGACCTAGTGACAGACGCACGGACTGGCGGACGGATGGCGCAGTTCCAGTAATAGGATCCCGAATTACCTATTGGTGCGGTACCCTAAAAAACATATTAATAAAACGGGTTATAATTAGGTAATTAACTAGAGCAATAATTTTGTGAAGCAATTAAATTGCTATTATTTTAAAGGCTAAAAGTATGTTTGTTACTTTTTCACACATCTTTTGGTACAATGACATGTAAACGAATTTGAATAGGGATGTTGACTATTTTTTGGAATTGCTTTTATATTGTGGATAGCTCTTACTTGAACACCATGACATTATATTTTTTTTTAAATACATCTTTCAGTACCTATAATAAAAAAATTGGTCAAGTGCGAGTCGGACTCGCGCACGAAGGGTTCCGTACCATTATCTATGCAACATAAGGCAACGTTATTAGTATCGAGCAAGAAACGGTAAAAAAATCATGTTTGTTGTATGGGAGCCCCCCTTAAATATTTATTTTATTTTTAGTATTTGTTGTTATAGCGGCAATAGAAATACATCATCTGTGAAAATTTCAACTGTCTAGCTATCACCGTTCTTGAGATACTGCGTACGGAACCCTAAAAATCATGTTTGTTGTATGGGAGCCCCCCTTAAATATTTATTTTATTTTATTTTTAGTATTTGTTGTTATAGCGGCAATAGAAATACATCATCTGTGAAAATTTCAACTGTCTAGCTATCACCGTTCTTGAGATACTGGGTACGGAACCCTAAAAATCATGTTTGTTGTATGGGAGCCCCCCTTAAATATTTATTTTATTTTATTTTTAGTATTTGTTGTTATAGCGGCAATAGAAATACATCATCTGTGAAAATTTCAACTCTCTAGCTATCACCGTTCTTGAGATACAGCCTGGTGACAGACGGACGGATGGACGGACGGACGGACGGACGGACGGACGGACGGACGGACGGACGGACAGCGAAGTCTCAGTAATAGGGTCCCGTTTTTACCCTTTGGGTACGGAACCCTAAAAATGCGAAAATCAAAATTATTTTGAAAAATCCCGCTAAAAAGCTCCAAGCTGTCAAGTGACGGCGATTACGTCAGAAGCCTAATAGTAGGAGTGTCCACTTAGAAAAAAGATCGATGTTTTTATCGATTAATTTAGATTTTATTCTTTTGTAAAATAATAGTTCTAACTTCTTTTATAATCAGTATTCAATAAATAATTGCTATAAAAATATTTGCACTGTCTTCAAAAAAGTATACATATACTTTCGAACATATTATAACCGTATTCTGGTACCTACCCATAACAAAAGCAAGGAAGTATAGCTTAATTTGGGACCAAAGGGCGTTGTGTAAAATATAATCCAATTTCCATTGATGTGTATGAGTTTCTCATATTGGTCTAAGTGTGTTCAAGAAATCGGGGAACATACATAAAAAAACAAAAGGTTACGGCGTTTCGAGAGCTTCAGCTTTTTCTTAAGTTAGTTACAATTTAGTTAAAAATTTGAACGATATATCCACATATCGATACTTTTCCTCGATATATTCTCGATTTCAATTCTGATATCCTTGGCTATCTAGGTTATCTACGTCACCGCGCCCTATTGGTGTTTGCAGTCACGTGATAATGTGTACAAAATAATGCAATTTAAATTCATTTTTATTTAATTTTAACAAGATTTAAACTCTCAAAACGATATTTTGTGTCAAAATTCTGTCTTCAATCTATAAAACATAATTTCACATGAATTTGTTACATGAGTCAACATCCCTATTAAGAATACAAGTGTCACCACCTCATCTCCTCCCAAGGGTGCTGTAAAAGTCAGCTAAGGGATATTGCACACAGATAACACCCTCTGAGAGAGACGGAAAGCTCGAAAATAAACCCTGTGCCAACACGCCTGGTCAGCGCGGCACAGTAGACCTAATTCCCTCCAAAGTGGAGGAGGCCCGTGCCCAATAGTGGGAAGTAAATGGGCTGGGGAGAGAGATATATTATGTTGCATTCCATACCTTTACTTATCATTAAACAAATAGCAGTTACCCGCAACTTCGCACGCGTAGAAATTAGAAACTAACCCTTAACAAATTATACAAAAAAGCGATCCTTTTGAACTATTCTACTGATTAAAAAAACCGCATCAAAGTCCGTTGCATAGCTTTGAAAATATAAGCTCACATGTGACATACATACAAAAATAACGACTTTGTTTTATAATTAAGTAAAGAATTTATTTAAAGAAATTAAGTAAAGAAGTCGTTATTTTATATGTATGTCCCTATGTGTCCCAATTTTTTAATAGATAGAGTGGTTCAAGAGGATGTCTGTTTTCTATTTAATATAATTTATATAATTTTTTATATAATTTATATAATTTGCTAAGGTTTGATTTTAAATTTCCCGCGTAACAAGTAGCGGTCAACAGCTTGAAGATTATAGAAAAATTGGTCAAGTGCGACTCGGACTCGCGCACGAAGGGTTCCGTACCATTATCTATGCAACATAAGGCAACGTTATTAGTATCGAGCAAGAAACGGTAAAAAAATCATGTTTGTTGTATGGGAGCCCCCCTTAAATATTTATTATATTTTATTTTTAGTATTTGTTGTTATAGCGGCAATAGAAATACATCATCTGTGAAAATTTCAACTCTCTAGCTATCACCGTTCTTGAGATACAGCCTGGTGACAGACGGACGGACGGATAGACGGATGGACGGACGGACGGACGGACGCACGGACAGCGAAGTCTCAGTAATAGGGTCCCGTTTTTACCCTTTGGGTACGGAACCCTAATAAATGAAACACTACAATAGTTACTGCAAAACCTACACATAAACACTTACATGAAAAGAAAAACTTAAAGAGGTATGTTTTCAAAATATAATCTATGTAACAGCAAATATTAATAGTGAATAAATTAAATGAAGTGTGTATTTTACCTTCCGTTGCGGATACCCTGTGACAGGACAAGGCAGTATAATCTCCGTGCCCTTAGCAGCAACTATACTGCTGTCCTGATTGACTGGTAGCAGTGCAGGAGCCTGTTCAGTTTGAGGATACTGTTCCACCTTCAGTCTGCCAATATCACTAACACGAGTTCTGTTAGCTTGTGGGTTGGTCGCTTTACACCTAAAGAACCAGTAAATTATATTAATTAGTGTATTTATTCGTATACGTGACGCCTTAAGAACAGCAATGGTATTCAGTAAGAAAAAGTGAAGTGAATTTTCGGTGAATCTTGATCACGTGACAGGGCTCCTCCAATAAAAATAGAGGAGCGCCGTCACGTGATTAAGATTCACCGAAAATTCACTTCACTTTTTCTTACTGAATACCACTGCTGAAATGTCAGCACTTAATTTTTCCCAAGGTTGCTGTAAAAGCCATATTATTATATTATAAAAAAGTTACATCTTTCGTAAGAAAAGGAAAAATCTAAATTAAATCTTATGCTATATCCCTGGTCAACGTGTCATAGTTGACCCTCCTGAAGTGGAAGACGCCCACGCCCAATAGTGGGACATTGATAGGCTGAGTAGGATCTGTAGGCTAACTAACAATTAACTATAAATTAACAGTGTATACCACGCATGGGAAACTGATCAGTTCCGACATTCCACAATTATCTTGATGATAATCGATCGCAAGAAAGTGGCCATCCATTGGCAGTAACAAACGCCACCAGAATAAGTAAGTAACTAGCAGATATGTGCTATGCATAGGAATTGAATTAAGCATTATAATTATTCTGTATTTCCTAGTCTGTTTATAAAGTAAATGAAGCAAATAAGCATATAAACACGCAATCAAGCGTAGCTTGGGACCAGAGGACGTTGGGAAAAACATTATTGTTGCGTTCAACCTGGTGTTCTAATTAATAATAGGTTAAGTGGAAGCGTGATATCTCTCAGGCGCGAGAGGAACGAACATATACTGTATATCACAGCGTTACAAATTTACAATAGTACACACTTACCCTGTTCTGTTCTTCAACAATGTCTTCACTGTGTCAAGCCCTAGCTATAGCTTCATTAACTAACTACGATAAATTGGCCAAAATAACGCAGAATGCTAATCAAACTATACTTAACTTTATGCAGGCAGACACGAACTCTTTAAGTCCTCAAAATGACCACATTTGGCGCGACTTAAGCCGTGAACTTTCACCAATCGTCTCAATGAAACCATACCATCACAATCATAGTTATCAAACAGTTCAACTCACATTAAATAGTATTAAGTATGGAGACACAAAATTCACTAGTTTTTATAATACTTTTTGTCATACAAAATGGCGAATACTCAACTTCGCAATGGCATTTCACTGTTCGATCTCAATGCTAATTATCGGTTCGCACAATAGGATAATTAGTTTTATCAGCAAACAATTTAATAGTAACAATTTTTAACTCTTAAACCGCTGCAAGAACACGTATTTTAGGCGTACAATTTTAACAAAACGGCGCACGTTCTCGCTCACAAGATCGATTACAGACTGAGGGGCGCTCGACAGCCGCGTCGCGCGCGGGGCCGGACTGCGTCCGCGCAGGGCCGTACTGCCCGCGTAGTTATACGATAAGTTAAGTTTGGTACATAACATCTACCCGCCTCGGCCAGGACTACCTGGCCGCTAATTTACTGGCAGTCGCGACAAGGTTGATACAGCTCTCTTCAAAATTGAACCGTCCACCCGGACCTCAGCAAAACGGGGCACTCCATCTGCTCCAAAGACGAGGTTGAGAATGCGCCCCCTGCGCCAACACAGTGGCGGTGAGTTAGCGTCCTTAACCAGAACGAGGTCACCAACATGAGGTGGATCAGTCTTGTCAGTCCACTTAACGCGCTGCTGGAGAATGTGCAAATATTCTAAATTCCAACATTTCCAAAAGCTCTGAGTGAGTTGTTGGACCAATTCAAACCGCGAGAGACGATTAGGTCTCACATCAACAAAGGGATATTCCGGCAGGGCGTTCAGTGGCTGCCCAATCAAAAAATGGCCCGGCGTGAGGGCTTCCAAGTCGTTAGGATCTGAAGAGATCGGGCACAACGGGCGTGAATTCAAAACGGCCTCGATTTTGCAAAACACAGTTGCGAGCTCTTCAAAGGTCAATACAGACTCGCCAATTACCCGTCGCAAATGTGTCTTAGCAACCTTTACTACGCTTTCAAATATTCCTCCCCAGTGGGGACATGACACGGGACTGAACCTCCAAGTTATTCTACGTGTAGCTAGTCTAGACGCAATTTCAGTCTCGTTAGCCGACAAAAAATCATACATCGCTTTTAAATAGTTGTTTGTGCCTTTGAAGTTGGTACCGCAATCCGACCGAATCAAGGACGGTAGTCCTCGTCGTGACACGAATCTATCTAACGTCGCAACAAATGCCTCTGTCGAGAGGGCTGAGACGAGTTCCAAATGTACCGCCTTGGTGGACAGACAGACAAAGACGCACAAATAAGCCTTGACAGTTTTACTGTTCCTGAGGGTCGAGGTCTTAACAAAAAAAGGGCCTGCAAAGTCCGTACCAACTCCAGCAAAGGGCCTTATCTCAGTGACCCGATCCGAAGGAAGGTCACCCATGATAGGCTGCATGGTAGGGGCCTTGAGCCTATAGCAAGGCATACAACGAAAGACCACACTACGGATCGTCCGACGGGCCGATAAAATCCAAAATTCCCGTTGCAAAATGGCCAATAAGGCATTACAGCCGGCGTGGGAGTTCTTGATGTGACGATCAGTCACCAACAGGTTCACCAAGTGGCCACTCTTGGGCAATAAGAGGGGGTGACGAGATCCATAAGGGAGGTTTGCGTTCCTAAGACGCCCTCCGACACGCAAAAGACCCTCACTATCCAAAAAAGGGTTCAGCTTACAAATGGCTCCAGACAGCTTGGATTTGCCTTTCCTCAAGATGTCAATCTCGTCTTCAAAATGTGCCTCTTGCACAGAACGAACCCAGTGAAGAAGAGCATCTTGGAGCTCTTGTGGCGATAAGAAGGCCTCCAAACATTTGTTCTGTGGATGTCTACAATTTTTTGTGAAGCGCTTGATCCAAGCGGTGACACTCAACAATTTGTCCAATGAACTGTAACGATTAAGTAAGAAATCGGGGTCGAACGGACGGTCCTGCCGTTCGAGCGCAAGCGTTCGCAACCCAGGCAGTGCGACAATGTCTAAGGCCGGAGTTCGCGGCCAATTAGATTCTGATCTGGTCAACCACTCAGGTCCCCACCACAGAGAGTGCTCAACTAAAAGGGGGGCCATACATCCCCGTGACGCACAATCAGCAGGGTTGACCTCGCCAGGCACATGCCTCCAAACCAACGGGGTCTCCGATTTCTGTATCTGAGAGACACGATTTGCTACAAACACCTCTAAGGTGTGAACTGACGTCTTCAGCCAACATAGCACAATTTGACTGTCAGTCCATGCATATATCGTGGAAACGTCAATTGACGTGCACAAGGTGGACATGACGTGATTCAAAAGGCGAACAAGAAGGGCCGCCCCTGACAACTCTAACTTAGGGATTGTCAAGGCAGTTCGAAGAGGCGCGACCTTGCTCTTCGCCATGACCAACAACACTTTCACCTGACCATCTGTGGTCACGGTGCGCAAGTATACGGCTGCTGCGTACCCACGTTCCGAAGCGTCCGAGAAACCATGAAGGGACGCGGTGTGCTTCCCTGGCGGAAGCAGAGCACGGGGTAACGATATCCTATTGATGGCAGGCAATGAGGAAGCAAATAGGAGCCAGTCCTTCAAAACAGCTTCGCGAAGTGGCTCGTCCCATCCAAGACCTGCAGTCCAAAGTCTCTGCAGGAAGCATTTGGCCCAGAATATGACCGGGCATATCCAGCCATTGGGATCAAAGGTTCTCGCGACAGTCGACAGAACCAGTCGTTTCGTCCAAGTGTGATGCGAATCCAAATTGACATTAAATGTAAAGATGTCCTGGACTGGTCTGTACTGGATTCCAAGCACTGACATCATGGTAGGGTTGTCACGGTTTTCAAATAGGTGAGGATCCTGCTGGTGGTCGTCCGGTAGCCCTTCCAAGAGCGCAGGTAAGTTGGAGATCCATTTACGCAACTCATATCCTGCGGAGGCTAGAATGCCAATCAACTCGTCACGCAAGAGCAGGGCCTCTCTCTCCGTGGCCGCGCCAGTGCACACATCGTCAACATATAGGTCCTCCTTCAAAATGGCGGCTGCGCGAGGAAACGACATACGCTCTCGATCCGCGAGCTCCCAAAGCGAACGTATAGCCAAAAAGGGGCTAGACCTCAGCCCGTATGTGTTCGTGTTGAGCTCGTAGACAAGCATGGGATCTTGCTGGTTTTCTCGCCACAATATCAGCTGGTATCGGCGATCATCCGGGTGAATTACCGTTTGCCTGAACATCATCTTGATGTCAGCCACAAAAACAAATTGATGACGTCGAAACCGCGTGATGACGTCACAAAGGTCCTTCAGCAATTTGGGACCAGGATGCAGACACTGGTTCAATGACACTCCTGAAGTAGTCTGCGCAGAACCATCAAATACTGTGCGTAACTTACCACTGGATGGTTTTATTACAGCATGATGCGGAAGAAAGAAGTGCTCCGTCGAACGCCAATCCAATTTTGACACAGACATGTGTCCCAAATCCTCATACTCCCGCATGAAGTCAATATACTTCTCCTTGAGTAGTGGGTCCCTGCTCATACGGCGCTCCATCGCCAACAAACGCTTCTCTGCAATAGGCCGCGAGACGCCAAGTGGCGGACGTACGGCGAGAAATGGCAATCTTGTCATGATCCGGCCGGAACGGAGATAACTGGTGTTGGTCTTGTAGAACTGCTCACACTCTTCATGCTCCGGATCAGAGCGGGGAGCTTGTGGTGGCTCCTCCACTTCCCAGAATCTCTGCACGGCGTCAGAAAGGGCGGACCCCACCATCAAGGCCGTTCCAAGTTCGGCAGGGGGGGGAGTCCTCAATACAGGCCCCATCAGTGCGAACCCAAATATGGTCCGGAGGGCTACCAAGCCACCTGGCTGCAAAACACGATCCTTGCCGAGTAATATTTTACCCAAAACATCGGCACCAAGCAACAAATCGACCGTGCCAGGCAGGTCAAATTTAGGGTCAGCCAAATTCAAATCCGCGGTCAATTTTACCGCATCCGCAGACAAACGAACTTGCGGGTGATTGCCCAAGATATTCTCCATCACAATGGCCGACGATTCCAACGTCGGACGTGGAGAATTTGAGGGGGAGAACTCAAACAAAACACGGCCCTCAACCGTGGCCACGGGGGCGTTCCCGACACCCCTTATTACATCTGAATATTTTTCAATAGTCTGGCCAGTCTGCCCTACCAACCAAGACGAGGCTATGCACCCCTGTGAGCCTGTGTCCAATATCGCTCGGACTACAACTGAGGCGCCCGTCCGTCCCCAGACCCTGACATGGGCCGTGGGCAAGAGGACGGTCTCAAAGGGGGGCGGTGCATAGCGGGGGCAGACGCCAACATCCTAATGCTGGCGTGGCGGCGACTGAGCGCCGTTGTCCCGAGACGGCAAATCAAAATGCGGGTAGTGCCTAAACTCGGCCTCCTCTCGGTGACGACTGCCACGAGCCATAGTCGGCGGTTCGTAGCGCCTGGAGCGTCCGTACCGAGGGTTGCGCGTCTCCAAACGGGGACGTTCCGCCAGAGGGGGGGACGGTAGTGGTACCGGACGCGCGTCACGGTAATCGTGGTACACTACCGGAGGTGATCTCGCTTGATCACGTGGAAGCGGGGAGGGCGAGCGGGACACAAAGGTGCGGGATTGAACCCGGGGCCCGCTTTCATACCCGCCCGTGGGGCTGCGCGCCGAACCAACTCGGCGATCGATGGCAGCACAGTCTGCGCGGCGTGGGGGTGATGAGCCGGACTCCAAATTGCGGGACTGGTCCCGGTGTCCACTGGCATACCCGCCCGAAGGCGACCCCGCGTGGTCGCGACGGCCATTCGCGTTGGCGCACAGGATTTTCAAATGGTGCCCTCCGCAAATAGGACACAGGTGAGTGTCGGGGCAGGCGCGCTGGTAATGGTCCCCTAGGCAAGAGAAACACCAGCCGCGGGCCTGGGCAATCCGCCTACGAGCGGCCACGTGCAGGACCGCGAAGTCTGGGCACCGCACCGTTTGGTGTCCCTGCGACTTGCAAAACCGGCAGTCCGGTGGCGCAGCTTGAGCGACAGCGAAGCGGGCGGCCGTACCTCCTCTTGGTGCAGGTTGGGCATTGCGCCGTTGGTTGGTGGGTCTGGGACGTGATGCTTCCACCGGCGTGTCGGCGACCATGACGTCACCCATGCGACACTCGTCCTCCAGGAACGTCAGGAGCTGGTCAAAGGTAGGGAGAGCAGATGCCTCATCCCTAGTGTGCCCCTGTTCAAAACGTGCCCTCAAAGACACCGGCAATCGCTTGAGCACAATACGCACTAGTAGGTAAGACCACTTGGCAACCGGCAGTCCTAAGCGGTTGAGCGAATTGGTGGCTATTAGGAGGGGGTTCAGCAGCTCGGTCCTCAACTGGGCAGCATTGCTCACGACGGGAAGGTTCAAAATCTGGTCGACGTGGGTATCTGCCAGACAGCGCTGGTTGTGATAGCGCTTGGTGAGCAACGCCCGCGCGATCCCATAGCTCCCGTCACATATTGGGAGGTGCTGTACTAAGCCCCTCGCCTCTCCATCAAGCACGGAGAGTAAATAGGCCAGTTTTTGAGACGGACCCAAATCGTCCCTCGAGTCCACAAGGCTCTCAAACAAACCAATAAACCCCATCCACGTGTCTAATCGACCATCAAAACGTGGAAGATCCAAATTGGGTAATCTAGTCAAAAGGCCCACGGGAGTCTTCAAGGGGGCCCGGTGAGCCGGTACTCCGGCGCGCGAGGCTAAAATCTCCCGCGCGCGCTGGGCGATGTCGTCGGCAAGGTCCATAATCTGGACGTAGTCCTCGTGGACTTGGTCCCGTCGCTCCTGGGGGAATGACTCCAGGGGCACATCATCCAGATGCAAGATGAAGCGCCGGTAAAGCGCCTCCACCTCCTGAAGTCGTGTAGGGCATTTCTCATGCCTGTCCAACAATGCCTCGATTCGGTTCTCCCTTTTCACCAAGGCGGCAGCTGACGTGAACCATCTCAAATGAGTCGCAATCCCGGAATATGTCTCGCGGACAACATTATACGCGGCGGTAGACATCTTCAAAGCACAAACGGCACAAAACAAACAATCTTATATTAACAAAAAAAACAAATATCTTTCACAAACAAACAATATTACAATAGCGAAAAACAAAATATCTTTCAATGAGACAAGCCGCTATTACTCCAAACAAATATCAAATCTTTAATATTTTAAATCAAACAAACAAACAATTCCTTGCCAATGTGCAACCAATTTAAGACCCAAATTATTTATTTTAAGGTAACCAACAAACAAACAAACGTATAAAATAAATGTTGTATTACACAAACGCACAACGCCACAATTTAACTATAACGTTGTTCAATATTAGACAATAATTAAATAATAATTTATATTAAATAATAACCTGAGCAACAACAAATACGATTAGCAATAGCACAAATAACTATCAAATCCTTTAAAATCTAATTGCCAATTCAAGTACTCAAATTAATTATTTAAAACTATACCAACAATTTAGATTAAACAAACAAACAACTAAATTAATCAAATTAAATTAATTAAATTAATTAAATCAATTTTCACAAATAATGAGGGTATAGTTTGTTCAACATGGAACATTCGAGAAACGGAGTTTAAACCACGCTCTGGGTACCAAAAATATGTTGCGTTCAACCTGGTGTTCTAATTAATAATAGGTTAAGTGGAAGCGTGATATCTCTCAGGCGCGAGAGGAACGAACATATACTGTATATCACAGCGTTACAAATTTACAATAGTACACACTTACCCTGTTCTGTTCTTCAACAATGTCTTCACTGTGTCAAGCCCTAGCTATAGCTTCATTAACTAACTACGATAAATTGGCCAAAATAACGCAGAATGCTAATCAAACTATACTTAACTTTATGCAGGCAGACACGAACTCTTTAAGTCCTCAAAATGACCACATTTGGCGCGACTTAAGCCGTGAACTTTCACCAATCGTCTCAATGAAACCATACCATCACAATCATAGTTATCAAACAGTTCAACTCACATTAAATAGTATTAAGTATGGAGACACAAAATTCACTAGTTTTTATAATACTTTTTGTCATACAAAATGGCGAATACTCAACTTCGCAATGGCATTTCACTGTTCGATCTCAATGCTAATTATCGGTTCGCACAATAGGATAATTAGTTTTATCAGCAAACAATTTAATAGTAACAATTTTTAACTCTTAAACCGCTGCAAGAACACGTATCTTAGGCGTACAATTTTAACAAAACGGCGCACGTTCTCGCTCACAAGATCGATTACAGACTGAGGGGCGCTCGACAGCCGCGTCGCGCGCGGGGCCGGACTGCGTCCGCGCAGGGCCGTACTGCCCGCGTAGTTATACGATAAGTTAAGTTTGGTACATAACATTATAATTAATTAATATTATGTATACAAGCATTATTTCACATGGAAAATGATTGTAACCTGTTTTAAACTGTGGTCAGTAACGTGTGGGTACGTTTAAAATTACTACTAACTAGCCCGATAAACTAGCAGAACACTAGATATTTCAGTCAGAGAGCTGAGTGCCGATAAAAAAGGGAGTTCAAGAGCATCTCTGCATAAGTTTGGGCACCCCCTTGCTAGGTTGAGCGAACTTAAGGATAACCTGATGCGGAAGGCGGAGAGGCGTGTGTTGAAGCCTATTTCAGCAGCAGACTGTAATTATTACTGAAATGGACTAAGCTCGACCTAATCATGCTCAAAGTTTGAAGACCATAAACCATGAAAGTGCTTACTGTAAAATATTGACAAGAATCTATTACATCTTTACCTGTATAATCCAGCATCTTGTTTTCTTACGTCCAAGATTAATAGCTGATTCTTAAGCACAAAATATCTGAAAAAAATATACATGAATGTAAATAAACATCTTAAGCCCGGTTTCCACTGCGAAAGGGTAATGTGCGGAAAATGGTTAGGCGGAACGGACTCCTTTTTAATTAAATAGGTTTGAGTTTCCACCAACGAAGAGTTGGTGCTCCCTAGAACTGAGCGAGCTCATTTCTACTCTTTCTACACGCTCGGCTCTTTCCGTCCGACTATTTGTTGGTGGAAATACAAGTATGCAGTTTGCGTTTGCGAGTTTAACGAAGTCATTAATGGGTCCGTTCCGCTCGCGGTGGAAACCGGGCTTTAGACATAAAGTTAAATATCAATGAATATAGACAAGTAAATTATTATAATCAAATGGCAATGCCTAATTAGTAATTAGAACGACATGTGGGCATAGACAGTAAAATCATGTAGCCAAAACCAAAATTACTTTTATTCGCAACAACTGCAACTGGAACATTATGAGGACAAAGGAAAAAATAGAAAAGAAAATAATATCTCTGGATAATATCTCTTATCTCTTAATATCTAATATCTCTTAAGTTATTAACGTGATTATAGTCCCGGTAATATTAACAAATTGTGAGTTTAAATCGCTTAAGTTTAAAATCAATAATCAATAATATCTCTGGAGTTATTGTGTTTCAAAAGAGCTCAAACCTACATAATACAAACATTAGTTGGACCACATTCGTAATATGTATTGTCGCATTGTAAGAGAATATAAAGTATTCGTCAAAAATAAAAGAAAAATAATCCAACCAGTCACCAATTAAGATGGCACCACACCAAACTATGCTCCATATTAGAATATGGGCATCGTAGTCCCCTGTTTTCTTCGTTCTTTCTTTGTATATTGCTTCCAGAGGGACGAATTTCTCTCACATTATCTAGGTATATCTATGCTTTTATGACTTTCTTTTCTTTCAAAACATAAAAACTTAAAGAAATATGACCTTACAAAAATCTCGTTTCTTTTCGGTTTTCTTTAGATAAACTTGCAGCGTCTATCACATAAATTTGGTAGGGATTTACCAATAAAGAAAGTAGTAGAAGCATAGATATACTCTTCACCTATAATAAAAAAAAATTTATCGGTTCAATTTTAGCGAAGAAAACAGCGGACTACGAAACGTATTTTTTCAAAGAATTAGTAGATAACGTCTGCCTCAACAAGATTTTTGCCTTTCAGCGCGGCGTTCGGGAATAGGGATAGCAATACCTTAGGCAAATATCCAAATTAGGACTGTAGTCCCCTGTATAAGAAAATATATATATATAATAAATATATATATCCCCTTTTTACATTAAAACACATTTGCAACACAAGAAGACGCGTCTCTTATTCATTGCAATAATTATACTTATAATACACTATAATAGTACCTATTATTATAGGGCAGACGTTCTCCATCCTTCTGCCATGTGATGATGGCTGCCGGTCCTGAACTGATCTCGCAGCCCAGCACAAATGGTTGACCGGTCCATGCCGTCGTGTTCGCGGGATGCACCGAAAACTGCTTATCTAAGTCTGAAAATATATAAATACAGGTTAGGCAAGTAGGATACGACGTTACTAATTACTAATGGTACTGATGAGTAAGGAAACGATTACATAATGTTGCCATCCAGATATTTTTGTGAAAACTCATTTTTTTTATTATTTACTTACTGGTGGACTGGAACTTACCCTTAAGGGAGCTGAATGTTCCGAATTGAAGGCTCTACGAGAGTGCTACGAAATAAAATCATATTTCTTCTTTTTCTTCTTTTCCGGCCTATTTACTATTTACCCACTGTTGAGTACAAGCCTCCTCCTTTGAGAGGGATTATGGTCTACTGTGCCGCGTTGACCAGGCGTGCTAGCACAGGGTTTATTTTCGGGTATTTCGTCTCTCACAGAGAATGTTATTTGTATACAATATCCCTTAGCTGGTTTTTACAGCACCCTGGGTAGGAAAAGGGGTGGTGGCACTTGTATTATTAATCTGTCTACACTAATACAACTTAAATAGTCCAAAGATACAAAACCTTATCCTAAAGTGACACGTAGTAAATCAATGTACGTGTGACGGTGTGACAAAATGTCCAATACATCATTCATGATTGATTGTCGAAGAATCCTTTTGCGATACATTATATATAAGACATATCAATAAGAGTATATATGTATTATTGATGTATTTATTAGACGCTATCTGTTCAACATTAGTTGCTACTAGAAATACATGTATTTCAAACATAAAACATAATTCCGGTAATGAAGGCTATTTTCCTTCGTAACCATTAAATTTCCTAGATATCACAAAAATAGTTTTCCTAATAAACAAGCAGAGATTTCTTTAGGAAATATGTAGATCCTTACACAAACTGATCAATATAATAATATGTTTGTTTTAATTATATCTACCAATCTGTGATTATAGTGGATACACCACTGCCTCGCCTAGAAAGGCGGCAGGACGCACTCCGACGAGGTTCGCAACAATTGGCTGGAGTGGTGGAGCCTAATTAGAGAGAAACCGACAAACTATATGGGCATTTTCTAGCATGACTGTTTTCTGCATCTGGGCCGTCACCAACTTACTATAGACGCCGAGCATCGAAGTGTTGTGAGAGGCTCTTTTGGCCCAAACCATTCACCGATACAACCATGGGGATTATTTCTGTCGATACCACCCTCAACATGTCGGTAACCTTGAGTACCAGATCCAGATAATTTATCTTCTTGTATGCTTCGGCTTGCACGAGGTTCTCATCGAGCACGAAGCAGAAAATATCATATAAACCCTGTATCATCTTGATAACGAAGACCAAGCAACCATCACACTATTGCGATGACAGCAGTTGGGTAACGGATATAATATTTAGTAATAGTAGGGGAGCCCAAGAGGGGATTTCGGGATTTACTAAAGCGCGTCAGATTAATATACAGGAGGATACCTTGTACCCGGTTAAGTACCTCCACAAAACATGAGACCCATATATAAGGCCGCCCGTGAAGGATACAGGATCAGATTAGTAAAAAAAAATTGACCATCAGAAATTCTCGAGCGCGTCAGATTAAGGTAGGGTGAGTTAATTACATCCTAAAAAGTGTATATTCCACTAATCTGACAATTTGAGAGTGACGTAAAAAAAGGGGAGGGCAACAAAGTTGTAAAAAAAAACGTCATCTCGACATTCTCGAGCGTAGCTAAATTTTTTTTATTTTGAAGGTAATAATTCAAGAATAATGAAAAATATATAATCTGACAATTTCCGCAAGCCGAAATAACAAAAATTCGTCGATTAAGTTAAATGCGTGCAGCTGCGTGATGCCTACATTTGGGTCATTCCCAGTCCTCCACACCCCGTCGTCCACAGTGTGGAGGTATGGGAATAGTGTGGACGAATGGGAATAAAAAGGGTGTGGAGGGAAAGGTGCCGTTTATTCCCAGTCCTCCACACTATAGTGCAGGAGCCGACACTAGAAAAAGTTAAATTTTAAAAAGATGAGTTGGACTTCTAAATGTTTAATTAGGACTGTTTATGAGATATTAAGCCATCAAAATATATCGTAAAAAAGTTGCAAAGTTATACTGTCGGCTTTTAAATTGTTAGATTTACCAGCTGCTCTGTGTCTAGCCAACCGGAGTCGCCGATAAGAGATAACAATAGATTTTAAGGACAATAGAGTCGTAAAATCTCATCTCCATTGAATCATAGCTAGACAAGAAGCACAATTAAAAAGCTCTTAGGAATATTTACGAGTATGTTTTAAAGAATGTGGATTACCATTACCTTCAGTCGATAAATTATGTCGAAGCAAAGTGGTAAAGTGGTCCACCAAGTGGCTCGACTGTAAAGTCAACCTTGTCCTATATCGAAAGGAGACATGGGACTGTCTTACTACATGGTGGTCGACAATATTATAAAAGAAGATTCCATAAAAGTGGATTATTTGTTTGGGCTTGTAGCCAAAATAAATTAAAATGTGGTGTAAAGTGCAGTGGAGTGTTGAGAATTATAGTAAGTAGTTTATACACATTTTAGATATATTATTATTAATACATTAGTGGTATTCTTTATTTAAACTCATTATAAAATTATATTTTTAAATATAAAATTACAAAATAAAAATACATTGTAATACATTTTTTTACATTATTTATTTTTATTTATTACATTATTAATGTGACTTACATATTATGTTTTTTGCTTCAGGATGATCGGATTATAGAATAAACGCTTCATAAATGTTTGCCAGATTTTGAGAAAAATCAAATTGAAGCGACTATATTCAATACTAAAAGAAAGTTAGTAACTTCAACGTTTCCTTGTGTACCAAATACTTTACACCTCAAAAGTAAATAGTTTGAAGAACGAAAACATTAACGAAAGTATTTACACTTTCAAATTATTGTCCATTATGTGATAAAACTATTCTGTGATACAAATTATCTTAGATCATAATATTTACTTTCTTTTTAATTGTTGTAAATTATAAATGATCACGCTGTAATAGAAATAATATTTTATACTTGTCTAAAAATTTGTATGATTTATCTTTACAACATACTCATAAATATTCCTAAGAGCTTTTTAATTGTGCTTCTTGTCTAGCTATGATTCAATGGAGATGAGATTTTACGACTCTATTGTCCTTAAAATCTATTGTTATCTCTTATCGGCGACTCCGGTTGGCTAGACACAGAGCAGCTGGTAAATCTAACAATTTAAAAGCCGACAGTGTAACTTTGCAACTTTTTTTACGATATATTTTGATGGCTTAATATCTCATAAACAGTCCTAATTAAACATTTAGAAGTCCAACTCATCTTTTTAAAATTTAACTTTTTCTAGTGTCGGCTCCTGCACTATAGTGTGGAGGACTGGGAATAAATGACACCTTTCCCTCCTCACCCTTTTTATTCCCATTCGTCCACACTATTCCCATACCTCCACACTGTGGACGACGGGGTGTGGAGGACTGGGAATGACCCGCTGAGTTCAAAATATAGTTCAAAGTACAATTTTAAGCGCCCAGGAATGGAATTAGCGGGAAGTTGCAGGGATGGCCTTTATGGTGAACCGTTTTTCGATTTTTTGTTTGTCAGATTAGGCGAATCCCTCTAGATAATCGTCAGATTATGAGACAGTACGTTTAGAACATAAAGATGAACCATATATATCTTAATCTGACGCGCTTGAGTATTTCAAAATGGCGAATATTTTTTGCACATTATGAAACTGGCCGTGAGTTTGCGTCCCATCGAAATCGTCAGATTAGTGAATGAGAGCTTTTTTTTGTGCACTTAACACTCCCTTAGAAAATCTGACGCGCTCGACAAAATTTTTTTTTTTTTCATTTTCAACCCTTAAATACAACCACCCGCATCATGCAAACGATCAGATTAACATACGTACATTATTAAAAATACGTAGGGCATTGATGCTATCAATATCTGACGCGCTCGAGAATGTCCATGCAACAGTTTTTTTTTACATATTTAAAAATCTATAGCCGCTTCCCCCACCGATGTAAAGGTATATATCATATAACATTTTTTTATTCTTATCATCTAAGCTTTGCATCCCAATAGGTCTCTACGACGCTCGAGTAAATCCCCATTTAGCATCGTGGGCTCCCCTACCATAAGCCTTAGGCCTAGCTTTCGATTTCTACAATCATAAGTAATAAAGTTACGATTTAATGATATAAAAATCAATATAAAAATATTTTATGGTTATAACAAAAGGCAGTAAATATCCTACGTCAAGAAATATCAAAGATAAATAAACTAACACCAATCATGGATACCCCGAAATGTAGTTGTATTATAAAACACAAATTTTTAACAACATAAATAAATGTGAAGAAAGATATGTTTCTTGTAAGTTTAAGTTTTACTTCCAATCAAAACCAAATCTTCAAATATAAGAGACAAAAGAAATCTCCAATGGGATTCTGCTTATTCCAATTCCCTGCATCTTAACAGACTTCATCTCAACGTACATACATATATTTTAATTTTATTTGATAATTTCCAGATTGCAACAATAATATGGCGAGTTCTAATATGTTTAACAACAGTAACGTCAGAGCCTCAATTTGGATACCCTTGTGTCGTCCCAATTATACCTATGCCACCTCCACCACAGCCAGTAGGCATACCAATACCAGTAGCAGTGCCAATACCAGTAAGAGAAACCACTACAACATGCACCACTGAGAAGGGAAAAGGAACAGATCTATTAATAAATAATTTAATATATCCTATACCGCCTTGGCCCTTTACCAACAAAAACTTTACAATGAAGTTTCCACCGCAAATGCCTCAATTATCTTACCCTGTGCCGCCTCCAATGCCTATACCATTCGCAATGCCAGCTGCTCCACCAGTAATTATGATACCTTTTCCACCAGTGAGAATCCTTAAAAAGAGGAAACCGATTCCTGTATCCAGCGATAGTGACTCTTCAAGTTCTGATACCAGTAGTAGTGATAATGATTCTGATACATCGTCAAGTAGTGATGGAAGAAAGAAGAAACACTACGGAATTTATAGAAGATCTCGCAGAAATGATATTGGGGAAGTTAAACCTATGCTGACCTATTTGTCAGAAAATGGCCAAGTGATATTTAGAAGGCATTTAACTAAACGAGATGAAGAATTATTGATGAATGATAATGAATCCATGCAGAAAGTAGAAATCTTGGCTGGGGAGGACATGAATGGAAAATCAAAGGTTTTAGTAGTTGCAAAACCTGCGAGGCGTGCAGTACAAAGTAAGAAGACAAACTGGAAGCAGCATACCTTAGAAGATGGTAAAAAAGAAATAGTGTTTAGACCTCCTTCTGACAAAAAAATCACAAACCTATCAGTTACTTTCAATATGGAAAAATAATTATTTTTCGTGTTAAATTATTTATATCATCATCATTGATCATAACATCACGCCTTTTTCCCATTGGGTAGGCAGAGACTACAGAGCGCCATCTGCTACGATCCGAACATACTTCCTTGGCTTCATCCACACTCATACATCTGGTCATACATGCCCGACAGTTGTAAGTGCTACGCACTTGCCCCTTTTGGAGTATCCCGGCGATGACATCAGAGTATATTTTTATATTTTTATCGGGCGTCCTGTCCCAGTCCTCTCCTCTCCAATTGCTAGCAAATATTTTTTAGAATTCAGGTAACGATTAATTCGTTACCTGAATTCTAAAAAATATTTCAAATAATAAATTAGCGAAAACAGATAGGTTTTTTGAAGTTTTCATACTCATAAAAGACCATTACTGATTTTAAACTTTCGCGATTTGAAATCACAAAACACAAGTCAATAACCAAAACTGCAACATTGAGGAAATGCCAGGCTTAAAACTTAATGCATAATACTTATATAACTAAAATAACTTGAGTTATTTGATTTTGCAATTTTCAATAGTAATTGTAGCCTCCAAGAATACATTCCAACAAAGAGATTCTAATGATAAAACTGCAAAAGAAAATCCAAAATTTTTCAATACAATCGTTGATTAAATGTCTAAAATATAGCCACGACTCTGTTAAACCATTTGAGGTTTACGTATTGGTAAAAGGTGAAAGGTATTCTGTAAGAAGGGTAGAGCTGACACAAAGAGACTGATTGATAGAAACTTTGTGAGCAGTTTAGCGCAAATTGATACGTGTTCAACGCCCAATTGAGTTAAAATGTTCTTCAAATATATCGACAGATCTTCTATACCTTCCATCTACATTAATAAATGTTGGCATTTCTTTTCTTTTGGATATTTTATTATGATTGTTCCGATTTTTGTTCCAATTTATTTTTCTTTTATCATACGCTTTGGTGGTATCAATATGAATGTTGACGGAATCTTTGAATGTGATTTTTATCCCTTTTGAATATCGAATTCATGTAACATCTTGAGCACTTAAGACATAACAATAGTTAAAGAATCTCATTAAGTAACATGGATGTAATGTCATTGCAGGATTAGCGAACAGTTTAGATTTTTTAACAATTCCTTCTAAAGAAAATAATATTACTATAATATTATGTATTGTCATAAAATGAAACCTACCACTAAATTAAGACAGATTAACATAAAACGTTAAAATAAGATACCACTTATTAAGTGAACGAAATAAATAGAGCTATAAGAAAATCAAATATTTTACGCTGACCCTGTTAGCAGCATATACAGAAAATATTGGCATACATCCACATCATATTACAAGAAAAAAGTTACAGTGAAACTTTTACGTAGGAAGTTATAAAATATAGCCTTCACTCGGCCATTAATCATAGTTGTCATGTATAAAAAACACTGCTGTAATATCAGAGAATTGCTGAAATATGAAAGGAATCAATTGTAAGAAGATATCTTAAAAAATATACCAAATTATTATGGTAAACTATACTTTTACCATTTCTTTATTTTTATGCATCTTCTTTCATTACTTGTTATAAAACTAAGTCATTATTTTTGTATGTATGTCCCTATGTGAGCTTATATCTGTGATGCTACGCAAAGGATTTTGATGCAGTTTCTTCTAGTAGATACAGTGGTACACGAGGATGGTTTTATTGTATAATTTGTTAAAGTTTAGTTTCTAAATTCCACACGTACGAAGTAGCAGGATACAATTAGACTTTATAAATGCGATATTGCTTACAATGTACAAGGTCACACCAAAGTCGAAAAAACCGATAAGCGTGGGAAAATTAATAAAACAAATACATAATGGGGAAAATAATGGAAGTAGCGTAATAAATAAATAAACAAAATTTAATAAAAAGAAAAGATCTATCAATTTCAAGACAAATTCTAAACTTTAAAAGCCTACTGAAGTAGGAAAGTAAAAGTCCTACGTGTGACTGCTACAGAAAGATTTTATTAACAATTCTTGATCGGAAGTCAAGCAAAACAGTTTTATTAAATTTGTATAACTTTCATAAACATAAGAAATGTCAAGACTAATAGAAAATTACATTGAGTATTTGTATCAAAGAGCTTCCAAGAAGACAAATGAAATTGCTAAGTGGAAACACCACTTGTTATAACTACAAAGCAACATAAACAAATTAAGGATTGGTAAATATTTTCAATGAAATCTTGAATCTAATTCCTACGAAAATATTTGAGGACGAACCGTGCCCCATTTTATCATGTTATAATGATAATAATTATTTAATTCCGCATACATTAACATATTACTTAATATAAATTAGGACTATTCTCAGAAAATATCATACGAGTAACTTGACGGCCCCCGTGGTTTAAATGGACATTCATTTATATGATATTTATATTTGCCACACAAATGTTCGTCCTGCGTCTGGGTGTTTTGCATTTATAAATTACAAAAGAAAAGTAGTTTATGTACTAGTACCATAACACATGTATATAAGCTTAGCATGGGACTAGAGGACGTTCTGTGATTAAAAATAATAATACCTAGTTTAAAAAAACTAAAAAACACGCTTTATTTAATCGAATTATTGCATTGTCATCGGTCTTTGACAGGTGTGCAAAATTTGAATAGAATCTGACCGTTTAAAGTGGGTCCAAATAGCGTCCATAGGAGTCGGTTACAAACATACAAACATACAAACAAACATACAAACAAACATACAAACAAACATACAAGTGAAGCTAATATAAAGCGTGTAAAAATAACACAAAGCTGCTAAAAAATCACCACGAATAATGATTATGTTCGGTGGATGGATTCTATGGAACTAATTCAAAGATTTTAGACTACGTTTTCCACAAAACAAAATCCAAGGCATATCACGCTATATCTAAGAACTTTCGGTAGAGTATTCAAGTTAGAATTTACGACTATCACGTAATAAGGTGTCCATGTCCAATCTTTCTATTATTTGCCGAAGGAATGACATTTTTTTGCATAAAATTTTCAGAGTTAACGCGTACTTAGTATATAATAGCTACGCCAGCTGGAAGACCAACTGGGCTACCATACACCATCTTCTCTCATCTCATATTTTAACTTTGTAATGTTTTTTATACTCACGAACGAATTTAAGGTGGTGCGGATATCCCAGCACCAGTCCTGCAGGATGTCTGACGGCACACTGGTACACTCCCTCGCTGCTGCCATTCTTCTTTCGTGACACTTCCAAAATGCCATTACTTAATACTCTGCAAGAAAATTTTGGTAATTATAAAATTTAATATTTTGTTATATATTTGTCAAGCCGTAACTACATACATACGTAGGTACATGGCCGAATGGCGAAAATCTCATTTAATTTGAATGAGTTTTTTAGTCAATAAGGTGATTTTACATGTCTCGGTCCGCGCAATGATCGCAAATGTGAAAACACGATTTCAATGAATGAATTGAAAAGCACTAATACACAGACATGAAAAACAAATAGATTTCTTAAAATAATATTTAAAAAATTTCAATTCAGGTTTGTTGCAACAAAATCCATAGCAAACGATGGTACCAATATGGTATCTACGCGCCCAACTAAACTTAACAAAAAAATGTAAACAACTATGGCGTATTTTGATTAATTGGCTATTTCGTTGTACACATTGTTATCAATTAAAATCGTCTATAATATACAGATATTCTAATAAAAAAGTTTTGTTAAGTTTGCTGAATTGTGTTACTGATACTGTCAATTTTCATTTTTAGTTAAGTTTAGTTGTGCACGTAGAATCGGTACCAATGACAATTTTAACACCATTCATCGTAGTAATGGTAGCCAACCGCAGATTTACAGTAGTTACTAAATCTGAATCTATATAAATGTTATTAAGCCGAAGAGTTTGTTTGATTGAACGCGTTACTCTTAGGAATCACTGTTCCGATTTGAAAAATTCTTTCAGTCTTGGATAGTAGGGATCGAGGAAGGGCTATATAACATCACGATGCGACTAATAGGAGCTAAGCGTCAAAGTAAAATATTACAAAATCGAAGAAAATTTTCATTCTTCCACACGTACGAAGTCATGGACGCTACACAGACTAACAGCTAGTTACTTATAAGGTTATTAAAACAGATACAATCGACTTTTAACGAAGTCATAACAAGCTCATATTATATGAACGTCTCAAGAAACTGAAATTGGGAATACCAGAAATATGTTTTAGAAAGTAAAAATATACCGTTTAAGTTCATTGTTCCCTTTCCTCCATAGGTAGGGTTGCTTGGGCAGGGACTGGTCGTCCGAGCTGAGAGGCGGCGGGGGACGCCTGGCAGGGATCCTGTCAGCATCAGGCACCACACACGAGAGAGCCGCGCGGGGTGTGGACCACCAGGTTATCGGCACATCTGTTCACAAAACAAATATTAAATCTTATATATAAAAATCAATTGCTGTTCGTTAGTCTCGCTAAAACTCGCGAACGGCTAGGCCGATTTTAGTGATTTTGGTCTTGAAATATTCATGAAAGTCCAGGGAAGGTTTAAACGGTTCCTAAAATTCCACGCGTACGGAGTAGCGGCCATCAGCTAGTTATTTAATATTTTCTAACACTTGCGCGACTCATTTGTTTAAATAAAACTACTTTTTACGGATTGAGACGCGTATATTTGTTTTAAATTTTGGCCCGACGTTTCGGAAACCTTGCAATCACCATGGTCACGGGTGTGACTGACAAGTATACGCGTCTAAATCCGTAAAAAGTAGTTTTATTTAATTAAATTATTTTTTTTAGATAAAATTCAAGGTTTTTCATGGTCAAGATACGCTATGCAGGCTCATGCATAAGATTTGTTTTCATTGGCTATAAAATCTTTGATCTTTGAAACAATCTCCCAAAAAACACATTAATGTTACTGTAACAGGCCTTCTTCATCTATCATGACAAAAATAATGTAAGATGCATAGCTTTTTATGATAAAAAATGAAATTTACAGAAGTCATTTTTAGTTTACATTTCCAATGGTGCCAATCCTACAGGCACAACTAAACTTAACTAAAAAATGAAAACAACTATTACTGTATTCTCATTATTTGGCTATCTTATTGTGCACATTTAAATTAATTAAAATCTATATGCTCTCATTCATAATGACTTATCGGAGGTTTAAAAGTTCGCTAAAATCGGTTCGCGAAAATTGTCAAAGCTTGTTATTCATAATAGTCTTTTTACGCTAAGCGTTTATTATCTCTCCGATAAAATATCCGTTTAAACCTCCGATAAGTTACTATGAATAAGACTATTAGTCTATAATAAACAGAAAAGAACAAATAATTTCAAGCCGAATTGTGTTATCGACACTATCAAAATTCATATTTTGGTTAAGTTTAGTTTAGTTGTGCGCGTCGAATAGGTCTTTTATACTATACCTGTAAAACTGGGTGACACTTAGTGACGAAGTCTGGTAAGACTTTAGATGAACCAATATATAAATATAACTATGCAACAATAAGTAACTATACTAACCTGTGTCATATCTTTGAAGAAATTTTGAAAAATGTCAACATCTCTGTCTTATTATAACCATGATCTCTGCTATATGCTATGCTCTGCCCTATAGTATAATAAATAAAAAATAATAATAAATGTTACCTGTTTATTTATCCGTGTGGTGACGGATTAAGAATACAAGTGTAACCACCCCGTTTCTTTCTCAGGGACCTGTAAGAGCCAGCTAAAGGACAATGTAAGCAGTTAACGTCTGCTGTGAGAGACGGAAAACTCGAAACTAAACCCTGTGCCAATACGCCTGCTCAGCGCGGCATAGTAGACCAAAAGTCCTCCCTAAGTGGAGGAGGCCCGTGCCCAGCAGTGGGCCAAGTGGGGTAAAAGGCTGGAGAGGAGATCTGTTTGTAGTAATTAGTAATGCGAAGTTTCCTTTAGAAACACGTTGAATTACAGATGAAGTTCGCAAGTTATCGGGAACACACAACTTAGATGGCTATAGATTGTAGTAAACTTGTCCCTAGAGACTACCGCGAGTTCTTACATTTGTTTTTACCAAGCTTCCTACAAATTGCTTATAACTTGGCAGATTTTAGTTAACTTTCGTTATATCTATCTATTCTTGTCATATAAAAACATGGCACTAACTTATTCGGTTATTGTAAAAAGTCCTACCACATAATTCAATCACAAAGAACTCCTATTTAACCGATTTAGATGTAATTAGACAGTTTGTGCTAACTGCGGGCGTATTATGAGCTTTTTAAAAATCATGCAAGTTCCATACAGGCCGTACACTGCCTGACTAAATTATGTATTATGGTAAACATAAAACATTTAGTTGAAAAATTTTAGTTAGTACTTAAACTTTTAGTTGTACCTTCTCTATAAACATATTAATCTATGACTGTTTTAGCGAACTGGATGGCTGGGAGTTATGTTCATATTACGAATTTGCCGGGCAGTTCCATTCACGGCGTAAACGGCCTGGGAATAAGAGCTCATAATACGGCCCCTGATGGAATAGATGTTTATAATAACCTTATTATAACAAATCCTTATTTAAATTTAAAGCAAAGTCTGCTTAAAGTGTGCTTTAATCTCCAAAACCGCACAACGGATTTTGATGGGAGTTTTGAACCGATTTCAAAGAAAGGAGGAGGTTTTCAATTCGTCTGAATGTTTTTAACGCGCTTTTATTAGTTCGATACGTATATCTATCAATGTATAAATCTATGTAACGGAATCTTTAAAAGTGATTTTCACTCACCTGCAGTAGTTGGATTGATCTGAAATGTTGCACAAAGTTGAGGACCGATCTTCCCGTTTGGTCCCATTGGCACCGGGTAAAGATCCGAGAAATCGAGGAAAACCCTTAAACTTCAAAGGCACATAAAGCCAGTTCAATTTTTTTTTTAATCTTAATTATTTAAATAGATAAGGTGATTAAAGAGGATGTTTTATAATTAAGTACAATTTGTTAGGGTTTGGTTCCTAAATTCCACACTTGCAAAGTGTCCAGTTATGTTATATCAAATCGTGTCGCGGTATTTATAACACGCTTTTATAAGTTCGGTATGTATCTATCAATGTATTAATCTATGTAACGGAATCTTTGAACGCGATTTTCACCTACTAATAGTCCGATTGATTTGAAATTTTGCATACATATCAAGGACCAATGACAATGTAATTATTTAAAAATATATTCGGGATTTTCTAGCGTGTTTTTTAGTTTTTGAACTAAGGAAATTATTTAACAAATTACTCCGAAACGCCTCTAATTTTATGAAATTCAAATATCATTAGGTCTGTATTTTTTTTCCCCTAGACAATAAGGGACAACCTACGACCTCATAACCATGTAATATATAAAATTCTCGTGTCACAATGTTCGTTCCCATTCTCCTCCGAAACGGCTTGACCGATTATTTAAAATTTTATATGCATATTCAGTACGTCTGAGAATCGGCTACTATCTTTTTCATACCCATAAATGATAAGGGATGTGACATTTGTATGGCAGAACAACGTTTGCCGGGTCAGCTAGATATGTTATAAGATCCAAATGATGTGATAAACACAAATAATGGTACTGTACCTAAGTGATCTTTAAGTATCATAATTTAATAAGTTTTCAACACAAATATTTACTTACCGTTTTCACGAATCGTTTGATAGAAAACAAGTTATAAGTGATACTAGAAACCATTCTTACACAAGTTCAAAACAAACTTCACAATTTGGAAGACAAACTCCACAAATTGTCGTCTGAATATTTGTTTCCTTAGTTCATTTATATTTCACTAAAGTTTTTGTCGATTTATGGGTTGGCTAATTTATTTAATAGTGTTACAAAATGAAATGGAAAAATAGTTTTAAATGTTTATTAAAAGGATTCAAAGTATTTGTGGAAAATTTTCATATCAAATTAGTTTAGTAATCTTCTTTCTAAGAACTTATACAGCTTCCTTCGCTTCTTTTAAGTAATATCCTTTTAAGTAGTAAACTAATTAGACTTTCATTAATGGAAAATTCCGAGTAGAAAATTTCCCCCTCTGAAAAGAATAATGCTCATATTTAACGGAGTGTCGTCTCTTGCCTAATGTATCTTGTGTGTTTGTTCTTGTGCGTACATTAGATTAGTGTAACAACAGATTATCACCAATATATTCCGCACACAAGGTGATCAACGCACACCGAACGTTTGCGCTTTTCTCGCTTATGTAAAGTATAAGAACCTGGCGTGTGATTTTGCTACAACGTTGGTTATCGTTAAAATATTACGTAATGCGGTATCTATAGACAGTAATCTCAGGTGTATACCGACGAAGTCATTATTTCTGAATGTCCCTAGGCGAGTTTAAATTATAAAAACTACCCAACGGAATCTGATGTAGCTTATTTAATACATAGAGTGGTTCAAGAGAATGGTACTAATTTGTATAATGTTTTAAGGTTTGAGTTTTTTAATATCACGTGTACAAATTTGCGGGCACATCTAGTAAGTCATAAAGATGCGGATAAGTTTTATTCAGAACATTTTTTATACAACACAATGATTAATTGCTATATTTATAGCAATTATTATTAAGGGCCTACATCAATATTATCGTCGACATGTACCTATTAACACAGCTAGTAGGTATAGAAAATGAAGAATTAGGGATATTTTTTTTTGTTTACTCAAAATCTACTAATTATATTTTAATTCCGGTTTACGTGTTTCTATATAATATATAATAGTTACTTATGTTTTGAAAGTTATTTCATTAGTTAATACGCGATAATAGACCGACAAATGACAAAAATAAAAATGAGAGAGGTTGTTTCGCTAAGATTTTCTATCGAGAAAACTTTTTCAATCGCGTTTCTGAGTTTATGCGATCCTAGATTATATATTGAAAAAACATATACTTAAAAATTAGAGCTCTATCCATTCAATCTAAAGAAAAAATGAAAACTTCGTACGTCGAAAAATGCACGAAGCTATTTTGGTATCCTCTTAACATAAATTAATTAATTTGTCCAAGTGATTAATATCAATGTTCTTTGTACATATTAATCATTAAGTTATTAATTTAAATATTTAACAGTTATTTGTTTATTTTCGATGTTGATTCTAGGACCTCAACTGGTGAGAGAAAGGCCCACTCGATATTAAACTTCAGGGGATTTCTGGACGGCGATAGAAAGCAGAAAATATTTACAATTTATGTATATTAGTTGATGCTATAACAAAAAATACTCATCATCATTTTTCTGCCCTTATACCATAATTTGAGAATATTGTGAATACATTATGATAATAACGGTATGGAACCGTTCGACAAACGAGTTCAACTTGTATTAGAGTGGTTTTTGTCTCAAAACTCCGAAAATAACTCCTGTATATAACTATGCCTTATACCAACACACCTGGGCCACAAGTCTGCTATTACAATGATGTCATAATGATCAGTCACTGATTGCATAATGGCGAATTTTATCAAGTTTGGTAATCTACTATTAAATTTTTTGTCATAATGACGCCATTATACAATCAGTGACTGATCATTATACACATTGTAATAGCAGACTTGGGCCCCTGGTCAGCGCGGAGAAATAGTCCAGATACCCTTCCCAAGAGGAATACATCCATGCCCAATATTGTGTTTACAGATTATTTTCTAATGTATAAAAAGTTTAGTTCAGACATTGCTTATGTATTCCTAGTCATTCTAGCATTATTTTAAATTGCTGATTAAATTGCCTGACTTATACGTCATACGGGTTTTTTATGAATACATTTGGACTTAAAATAGCAAAATAACATTATGAGAAGTGATATCACGGTCAAGGTATACCAATACCTTTGTGGATATTTTATAAAGTCAAAGTCAAAATTTTTTTATTTCAAGTTGTCATGTTTTACAAGCTCTTTTGAAACGTCAGAAACTAGGTGTCTGTTCCAAACGCGAATCCTATGGAGAAGAACAGACAAGAAACTCCGTGGATCATTTAATTTTTTTTCATTTATTTATATTATATTTTTCATTTATTTAATATGTTAGGCTATATGGTCATGGGAAGCAGAACCATACAATCTATATTCTTTTTTATTGATAGGGTCGTGCGGTGGCACTTGGCAGATTAATAATACAAGTGGCACTACAACTTTTCATCCCACAGGGAGCTTTAAGAACCAGGTAGCTACGGCATATTAACTATATGAAAGTAACATCCTATGTGACGAACCGGGGACCTTACAAACATGCCTGGTAAGAACGGCATAGTAGACTACACAGACACATCACAAACTCCTTTCCCAGGTCTCTCGGAAAAAATTACAGAAAAGAAGATAAAGGTAGGGCGTTCCATATATATTCTCTTTTTGATATAATTTGTGAAAGAAGAAAACAAGACGTGCTGCTAGCAATGATCACTTTTTCTGCTGAAAAATTATTAGTACTATATTTATATATAATAGTGATATTAGTACTATATTTATCTTTGTATAATGTAGTCATTATTTCGGTCCAATTGTGTTCTGTAAAGAACAGTGAATGATTGATCGAGTTGATGCAAACCGCTCGATAGATGGCGTTGTACACAAAACATCGCACGATGTTTAACTCACATTTGAGAAATATTGTAGTGGAAAATTGGGTTATCTTTATATACATATATAAATCTTCTGTACGTGTTTGTAATTGAATTCCTCCTAAACGGCTGGGCCGATTTTGATGAAATTTTTTGTTGTTGATTTTTACACAGAATTGTATGGCAAAACAACTTTTGCCGGGCAGCTAATTTATAATATAAATTTGTCAATCGTTTACCAGTTATAAAATATTTATAGAATTTACTTCCAAACTACACTAACGATCAGATTTAACATGAAAATATACGCAAAGGTTGATTGATATACGAGTACTTTATTCAAGTCATGAACTTTATGTAGGCGTTCATACGAAGTAAAAAATACTTCATAAATATATAGGTTAGTCAACTTCAAAACTAAATAATACGATATTTTTGTACGTCATGTTTTCTTGACAGAAGTAGAAATCGTTTATTTTTCTTGTCGCTTTTATTGTAAACTAGCTGTTGCCCGCAACTTCGTACGTATGGAATTTAGAAACTAAATCAAATTATACAAAAAAGCCATTCCCTTGAACCATTCTATTTATTTAAAAAAATCGCATTAAAATCCGTTGCGTAGTTTTGAAGATATAAGCTCACATAAGGACATACATAAAAAAATTACGACTTTGTTTTATAATAAGTAATGATATTCAAGTAATTCTATATAAGTAGTTATTCATTAGAGAATTAATTATTTAACAGTTTTTATTTTGATAATAATTATGTGCCGAAAGAAAATAAATAAATTTCAAATGTTTTAAAAACCTAACACCTAAGTTGCCAAAGAAACGCCCGAAATGAGAACCTAGGTGATGAATGTCTGTGCCTGACGTTATTAATATTTCAATATTTTATGAAACATCGCGAATTTAATAAAAATGTAAGAAGATTTTAAGCACTCCGTACCAATTGGACCCTAATTATGTGGTTCTGTTGCCACTGCAACAACAAATAGTAATAACCAGAATACAATTTAAAACACAGATATATGTATACAGGGTGTCCCAGAACTCAACGTCAAGCCGAAACGGGGTGACAGGATAGATCATAACCATCACGAGAAAAATCAGAAAAAAAATCTATCCCATGCAGTTTGGAAATTATGGGCATTTTAAGAAAAACCTAGAAATTTGGTCTAACTGTACCATTTTTCGGTTATTGTGGTTAATTTTTATTATTTTTGGTCATTTAAACTTTGGAACCGTAACCCTAAATAACATCTCGAGAATCACAGTCTAAAATAATGACACAATTACCCCAAGTTTCCTAGAATTTAGACTATTTGTTAAACTATGAATTTAAAATTTTCAAACTTTGTCGACTTTGAAACACCCTCCTTTAAAAAAAATGTACTAGAGTGCCTTGGCAAGTGCCATTAAGAGTTGGCGCATTTAATCAGGATTGTAAAATGGTACAATACTTGTAAGTTTCGTACTAAAAAAAACGAGTAAAAAATAAAAACCTCAAGTAACCCGATTTTTGCTAACCCATTTTACTCAGTTAAAATGTTTTTTATTCGCACAAGCCCTTGGTAGGTTCTTTATTTTACGGTAAAATGATGAGAGATATGGATAGTGGACATGTTTGCCATGAGCGAGCGAGACAGATAGTGACGCCACTTTTACCAAAGCAACAAAATACTAATAAAATAATGAAAAATGTTGACCTTGTTTTGTTTAGGTTTATTGGAATAAAAGTCAGATTTGAAAATAACATTTTTTATTAAAACAAATGTTCAAATTGTTTACCATCAGCTTCAACACACGCCCTACATCTTCTTAAAAAAGATCTACTTATTAGCCGGGCATATCCTCGAGAGTTGATGTCCTCAGCAGCTTGAGAAATTCGTTCACGCAGCTCGGCTACGCTCTCAATGGGCTTAGAATAAACTTTTTCTTTGAGAACGCCCCAATAAAAAAAATCCAGGGGATTTAAATCTGGGGAACGGGCTGGCCACGAGATAGTGCCTGAACGTCCAATCCACCTTCCCGGATATTCTTGGTCAAGGAAATCTCTTACTTGCACTGCGTAATGCGCTGGGCAGCCATCTTGTTGATACCACATGTGGCAACGATCTGTTAGTGGTACGTCCTCTAACAAACTTGGTAAATTTTCTCGTAAAAAATTTAGGTAATTCGTGCCATTCAAATTCTCAGGCAGCTCAAAAGGCCCAACTATTTTGCCGTTTAAAATTCCTGTCCACAGGTTAACTTTAAAGCGATATTGGGATCGGTCTTCTCGCATTAAATGTGGATTCTCCACATGCCACTCATGAAAATTGTGTAAGTTTATGTAGCCATCATTTTTAAATGTAGATTCATCTGACCAGAGAATTTTTTGGATGAATTGGGGATTTTCATTATGCCTCTGTAGCATTGTTCTACAAAATGAAATCCTTTCAGGATAATCTCGAGGGAGAAGACTTTGAACTCGTTGTACGTGAAATGGATGCATTTCAGCTCTTTGTAAAATACGATGTGCTGTGCTTTTGGGTATTCCCGTTCTTTCTTCAATTCCACGAACGGAAATACTTGGGTCATCTGCGACCTCTTCCAACACTTCTTCTTCGTAAGGAAAGCGAGGTCTACCTCCAGCCCGTATTTGATTCGGGAAATGGCCGTCCTCTGTGAGTGAATGGTGCACATTAACAAACACGCGGTGATCCGGATAGCGCTCTAAATTTGGATATCTTTCACGATAAAGTCTAGCGGCGGCACTTGCGTTGCATCTGCATTCCCCATAAATGAGATGCATGTTCGCATATTCTTGTGAAGTGTAGCGCGTAGGCATAGTGATGAGAAGGATGTCAACACAAAAGTCCAATTCCAAAAGAGAGAAGCCAAAGTTGCCGGTATGTAATCAACAAGTCTTTAAGTTTATTTTTTACTCGTTTTTTTTAGTACGAAACTTACAAGTATTGTACCATTTTACAATCCTGATTAAATGCGCCAACTCTTAATGGCACTTGCCAAGGCACTCTAGTACATTTTTTTTAAAGGAGGGTGTTTCAAAGTCGACAAAGTTTGAAAATTTTAAATTCATAGTTTAACAAATAGTCTAAATTCTAGGAAACTTGGGGTAATTGTGTCATTATTTTAGACTGTGATTCTCGAGATGTTATTTAGGGTTACGGTTCCAAAGTTTAAATGACCAAAAATAATAAAAATTAACCACAATAACCGAAAAATGGTACAGTTAGACCAAATTTCTAGGTTTTTCTTAAAATGCCCATAATTTTCAAACTGCATGGGATAGATTTTTTTTCTGATTTTTCTCGTGATGGTTATGATCTATCCTGTCACCCCGTTTCGGCTTGACGTTGAGTTCTGGGACACCCTGTATACCAGATTTATAGTCTATGGCTACATCACTAGGTCGACTTGAAGCTAATTACATAACTATGAGTGCGTAAAAATGTATCTGTGTGTCTACAGGCTATAAGTCATAAGAAACGTTATTATTCTATGCAGTACGATTAAGCTACGCTAAAGTTACTTGTCCTCAATTTTAAACGTCATCCCATTTAGTATTTCTGTGGCCGGTTTATGAAAAATGTTATGTACGGAAAAATGTTATTCTATTTAATTATCGCGAGTTCGATTCCCGCTCGGGACAATCATTTGTGTGATCTTTACAATTGTCATACAAATGTTCGTACTGCGTCTGGGTGTTTACTATGTATTACAAGTATGTATTTATAAAAGTAAAGTAGTATATGTAGTCTATTCGTATTCTGGTACCCATGACAAAAGCATAGAAATATAGCTTACTTTGGGACCAGGACGTTGTGTGAAATGTCCATGTCCATGAATTATTATCCTTATTACATTTGCGACATAATTATGTACTCCTTACACAGTGTAAACCACTCTTGATAGCTACGAGTATTATTCCCTACGATTGTGTTTCGTTTAGCTGGGGTTGCTCGGTCAAGGTCTGTTTTTTATGAGGAATCTTGAAGTGGTATGTTACGTATACCGGCAAAATTCGATAATGCGATGTGATTTGAATCTTTACATGTGAGTAGAATGTATTTAAGTTGTAAAAAATAATATTGCTTATAGCTATATCCTGCATTTATTTAGATGTTTAGGTTCAAACGATCAATAGTGTATCAAATTGCCATAGTTAAGAAATTCTAATTGCATTTAATATTTTTAAAAGATTCACAAACAGACAACAAAATGATTTTATAATATTTTTGCATTCTTTGTTGTACAAAAAATTTTGCCTATGTTCATTAAAGCAAAGATCTAATCCAGGAACGTTGGATTACAAAATGTGCTGCAATTATTACTTTACTAGCTGTTGCCCTCGACTCCGTCCGCGTAAAATTTAGGAAATTTTCACCGTTTTTGCAACATTTTTAACTACTGCTTGAGTGAGAGTGTTATAAACGTAAGAGTAAACAAATATAATCAGAATGCTCCGAACTGCTAAGCAATCAGGAGTTACACGTGTTATTGTGAGTCAACCATAAAATATAGATATATACTGTTCTGGGATATTTTTTAGACAATTTTATGTAGAATATTTCCGTCATACATGATTTCTATGTAACTTTAACCATTAAGGCTGCACACGCGACGGAAGTTTAAAAAATGGAGTAACTTCTCCCGTTTTCCCAACATTTCACTTCACTACTCTGCTCCTATTGATTGTAGTGTGATGAAAAGTATCCTATAACCTGCCCAGGAGTATGGAGAATAATTGTACCAAGTTTCGTTAAAATCCGTTGAGTAGTTTTTGTTTCTATAAGGAACATACAGACGGACAGACAGACAGACAGCCAGACAGACAGACAAAAATTTTACTGATTGCATTTTTGGCATCAGTATCGATCACTAATCACCCCCTGATAGTTATTTTGAAAATATATTTCATGTACAGAATTGACCTCTCTACAGATTTATTATAAGTATAGATTACTTAATCGTCAAGTAAGACTTATTTATGTATAATTGCGCTATCAATTACGTGCCTGTTTACTAAAGAATGTCATATTAGTATATTGGACCAATGCAAGTTGCAAAGCCTAACAAAGGCTGCCTCGCTCAATAAATACTTGAGCGGTTGGTCCTGGAGCGAAAAGGACAAACAGTGGTAAAGCATGGGAGTAAAGAGTATAGAAATTCTGACCTACATCAATAAGTGGACATTTCGCACAGCGGAAGGAATGTTGCTGGCGTCATGGCAGTGTGTACCTATTTATGTTTGTGTGTGTGTCATGACATGTGTGTATCTATGCTAAAGATCAATGTTTCTCAAAGATTAGGGGAGTGCTGCATAATAAATTACAATAGCGGAGAGTAGTTAGATAACACGTCCGACTTACCAGAAAGTTGTTAAGTCGTCATAATTAACAATGGTCGACTATTTAAAGTAATAAATGCTTAACTTTAGAATAAAGTTTCTTAAAATTCTTCGGTTATGATGGAATTTACTACTTTATAATCCCTCATTTAGTATTTATATTAGATAAGCCAATGTTTAACAATGGGGAGTGTAGTGTAACTTATCGTTTTTATAACGAAACACTAACCTTGTACTTAAAAAAGTTACGCAGTAATACAATGAAACTTTTAATATTTGTTATTGACTATGTATGGGTTATTGACGCTAATTACAATAAGGACACTAAACTATAAATGGGGCTTGCGGGGGCTAGACATGCCAAGTTAGTAAACATTATCTAGTCTCCGACCGAAACTGGTTTTCCGGCCAAAACCGAAACTCATGTGGTCAAGTATAAATTTTTTTTAAATACTGAAATTTGGTGCATTTTTCCTATTATTTTGCATTAATTAGGGCATGAAATGGAGACAATATATTAAGTTCGTTTGAATCATTTATTTAAAATAAGAAAAAAAAAATATTAATAACATTTTAATATATTTTTAAATTATGTTCTCATAATTCCCGAACAGGGCCCTCAAAGCGTTGCTGCGGGAAACGAAGTTAGGCGAGCATGGGTGTGCGCGAACCGCGACTCAAGTTTCGATTTCGCCAAAAGTTTCGGCCGATTTTGGCCGAAACTTGATTTTTGGCCCTAACTTTCGGCCAACCGAAACCGAAGTTTCGGTCGGACACTAATATTATCATGTAACTTTGACAATCTATGTGTTAAACGTTGGAGCAGGAATATTAACCGGTCGCAGGGTCACATTCCACACTACTATCTGCAGATAGACTCCAATTAGTTTGTAAGGGATTAGATATCAGCAGTATAATATATTAACATATTCTAAACTGTGTCCATGACTTCATTCGCGTAGGATAATTACTTGGTAGGTGATTTAGTTTATACTTACCTCCTATTAGTCGTAGCGTGATGGTATAAAGGCCACAAGAGTCCTCAATAAATGAACTATCCCACACAGAAAAAAATGTTCGCGTCCAACCACTAGTTTTTGAGAAAACCGCGAAGTAACATTTACCACTTGCTATTTTATTATACTAGTTTTTAAAACAAGCATAATACTTATGCTGTAGGTATTATAATAAGGTATCCCACAACGCTACGAGATCTATAAAAATATTTACTAGAACATTAAAAAAAAACCTTAATTTAATTCAGAGCTTTTATCAATACCAATAATATTAAAATAATCTGATTAAGTTTGCGACGCGCGTAAATTGTATTTCAATTTAGCTAATATCGACACTTACAGCCAAGTTATAAAATTATATTTTTATAGTGTATCGATAAAATGGAGCAAAGTTCTTTGGTTATGCGTCTATATACTGTATGATAGCTGAAGGAATAGGGTTGTCACAAACCTAATTTTATAGAAAAAAAATATCGTAAGTTTCGTCAGTAGCAAGTAAAAACTGCTAAAAACATACATGTTAAAGCATCAAAAAATCGCGTAATAAATTGCATTAGCGATAAAGCCGCTCGTCTGTACTATTTCAAAATCCGAGCCTAATATGGCGAATGGACTCTCACCAAGTGTTCCACACCAGGGTCCTAGTGTAATCCCCTGACCCGGTAATCCCCTGACCCCACCGAGTCGGGCCCCGAGTAATGGGACCACCACTTTACCAGGTCATGGTCAGACTCAAGGCGCTATACCATGGCCGGGTAAGAGCGAAGAGGAACACTACAAAAAACTATTTCACAATCTGAGCAGTTTTGTTGTACACTATACTGTTAAATTATCACATCTATAGATTTGTTTATTACATTCATTTAACAACATGTCTAGGTGTGTTAACGACGAAAAATAATTGAGTATTAAAAAAAAAGAACAACCGACTTCATGTGTCTTTGAAATTTGAGGTTTTTCCTCGAATTCTTCCACCCGGGAACCACCAGCTTTCAAATAAAAAAAAATTCATTAAGATTCATTAAAATCCCTTCGCCCGGTTAAAAGTTATGAGGTAACAAACAAAAAAAAAATACTGTGGAATTGAGAACCTCCTCCGTTTTTTTAAGTCTGTTAAAAATTACAAGATACAAAGCTCAACGTTTCCTAGTAATAAAACAAAAATATTATGATTTCCTGTATGTAGACAGCCCTATTAGTAATAACTTTGATCGCTGTTCGTCAAGTGAATTTTTATGATATTATTTATCAGAGAAATAAATAAATAATTGGATATATTTCCTTTCACTACAAACTTTAAGTAGTATTTCGCTTCTCTGAATTGTAACTTGGGACGTGTTCTGACTATAGGTATTAACTTTTTTTCCGCTCAATTTTACATCAACCTTCAAACTAAATTAAACTAAATTTGCTAGATATAAAACCTTTTGAAAAACGTAGTTCGTATCTATCTATTGGAATCTTTTAACGTAACATTTACCCCCTTGACTATACGTGAGAATAATTTCTTACACACATATCAATACAGCAGAATAATTAAAAAGATCAAAAACTTAAAACGATTTTTAAGAAAGAAAGAAAGAAAAAACGGTTTTACGGTATTAGACGCGTATATTTGATTTATTTAATCACAAATTAAACGCGCAAGTGTTAGAAAATGTTAGAACAAAAACTTAATCCATCCATCCATCCATCAACCTTTTTCAGTCCACTGTTGGACATAGGCCTCCCCCATAGAACGCCACAACGCGCAGTCCTGCGCTAACTGCATCCAGCGGCCCCCGACGTATTTGACGATATCGTCAGTCCACCTTGTTAGAGGCCGCCCCACGTTTAATAATGGTATCAATTCTACGTACTAAACGTAACTGAAAAGTGTTAATATTAAAATTCAGCACTAAACTTTCCTATTAAAAAAACTGTGCATTATAGAATGACGATTTTAATAAATAGAAATGTGTATAACGAAATAGCAAGTAATAGATATATTGACTCTATCAATATTAATTTTTAGTTATGTTTAGTTGTGCTGTGCACATAGAATTGGTACCAATGTCTTTCTAATTACATTACATACATATTCTTATTTATTTTATTTAACATATATTATACATTTTGTTCTGAGAATTTTTATTAATATTTCGTATCTGAAATAAACGATTGTCACAATATTTTCTCATGAAAAATGAGTTTGGTAATTCCACAAAACTTGTCCATCGAGGCAACTCTATTGACAAAGGATCATGATAACAAATTTATCGTTTAGTTTATTTTATAAAGTGCCTAAAGATAAACAACAGTTCCTAATTAATTAGACAAAATAGTTTTCCCAATAAATAGCCCTTTGAAATACATGAAACCATTTTTGTAAATATATATCTCATTAGGTAAATTATTGGCGTTTGATCTTTATAATAAATAAGATTCTTTTAAGTTTTTTTTTTAAAGTTGAACCATAAAATTATTGCTTTTTTGTGTAAAAAAATAGATAGATAGATAGATAACCCTATATTTGCACAAACACCAATTTTACACAGAATTTAAAAACAAAAAAATATTGCCTTATTAGCATGATGCTAAGGTAACGTTTTGCTGTGAGCAGGAGGCCAAGTCTACTATTACTGTTGTCATAATAAAAATAAATAAATAAATATTCATGGACATTTCACACAACGTCCCAGAGGACGTTGTGTGAAATGTCCATGAATATTTGGGACCAGAGTCCCAAGCTAATCTTATATGCTTGTGTTATGGGTACCTGAATACGGATAGAATACATATACTACGTTTTTTTGTAAATACATACTTATAATACATAGGAACACCCAGACGCAGTACAAACCATTTTTACGTATGACAGTTAGAAAAATCACACCAATGATTGTCCCGAGCGGGAATCGAACCCACGACCTCTTAATCGGCAGTCAGTTACATGAACCACTCAACCACGAGGCTCGTCAATAATGATCAGTGAGTGATTGCAAAATGGCGTATTTTATCAAGTTTGGTAGTCTATTATTAATTTTTTGTCATAAATAACGCCATTATGGGACGACTTTGTAATGGCAGACTTGGGCCCCTGGTCTTGTGTACAAAACCTGGATCGGACAAAATAGAATAATATGCATAAAATTCTCATTTTCATTAAACCGCTTTTATTAGTACGTATAGCTATCAATGTCAATCTATGTAACGGAATATTTGAAAATGATTTTCAGCCACTTGCAGTAGTCAGATTGATCTGAAATTTTGCACACATGTTAAGGTTGTGTATAGGAGACAAATGAAACGCTCAAAGTTCAATGATACACTGACTATATTTTAGAGACTACATGCTTATTATATACCTTACAACTACTACATCACACCTCCCCTGTTAATAAAAAAAATAATAATTGTACACAGTTATTATTTTGTATACCTAGTTACTTACTAAATAAAGTTTGATTACATTTGATTACATATTATTATAATACTAAACAAGATAAAATAATTGTAATAATACATATTATTATTTAAGGATCTTATTTAAGTCTACAAGACATCATAAGATGATATAATGAAAAAAAAAATGTTTACAAACTTAGACACTTTTATAAAGCTTAGTTCTATTCTTATGTGTAACGTATTCTTTATTATTTTTCAATATTTTTACATTACAATCTAGGTCATCAATTACTATATAAGGTCCTAAATATATTGGATCCATTTTATTATCATAAGTATTTCTTAATAATAATAAATCACCCTTTTTAAAATACACTGGGTTTATATTGTTATCATAATCATTCTTTCTTTTAACTTTATTTTTAATTAAGTTGTCACGTGCATCTTTTTGTGCTAATTGGAGTCTATATTTTAGTTCGAGAGCATAGTTGTCGTGAACATATAAGGGATCTACGATATGACCTTCTAAATTTGCGGGCAACACACAACGTTTACCAAAAACTAATTCATGCGGTGTGTACTTGGTCTCCGTATGTACTGTATTGTTATATGAAAAACACCAATATGGCAACCAGGTACTCCACGCAGCCGTGTGATTGTTACAACTTATTCTAAGATACGCACCCATTGCTTTGTGGTTATTTTCCAGAGCTCCTATACTCTCGTGATGGTAAGCTGTAGAGGAAGTTTGAGTGATTCTTAAGATTTGGCATATTTCGTTCATAATACTTGAAATAAATTCTGACCCACGGTCTGTCGCTATTTCTCGGGGTATACCATATCTTAAGATAAAATTATCAACGAATGCTCGCGCTACACTTACCGTGTCTTTGTTGTGTAATGGATACGCCTCTGTGAATTTTGATAGCTCGCATTGCAAAGTCAATATGTATTTATAATTATATATGTCCTGTGGTAACGGTCCGACTATGTCTAAATAAACCTTCTCTAATGCTGAATTTGCAGTCGTTGTGACTTTCATAGGCTGCTTAATGTGTGTGGAATATTTCTGTTTCTTACATTGTTCACACTTCGACACAAAATCGATAACATCCTTTTCAAGACATGGCCAGAAATAATACTTTTTGATATTATTTGTCATTCGCCTAATACCTGCGTGGCCACTAGTGGGCAATAGGTGGAAATCATTTAATATTACACGCCTATTATCTAAATTATCTATTCTCTGAACATTACTCACTACACAAATACGTGGTCCGGACCACTTTTCATAACTCTTTATTTCATTTATAAGCCCACTGATAAAATCATTATTATTATCATTTCTTAATATGCATAGCTCATTTATCGATATCTTTTTACATAAACATAACAAGTCTCTCACCAATACGGCTCGCGTGATCGGAGATCGAGATATTGTTTGTATATAAATTATTGATTTACTGGGCACATATATAAAATATTTAAATTTTTCTACGCTTATTCCACTTTTTATTAAATTATTTTCCTGCCTAGGGTTTATTAACGAAAGTTCGGTAATATTCCTCGGTTTTTTAATTATTTCCACCACTCTTGGTTGATCAGGCCTCGAGTGTGTGTCTATATTATCCACCGACGGATTATTATCGCTCTTACTACTATCCATGTTTAATTGACGCAATTGCGCTCTAGTCATTACACTAATAATATGCTCATTCATTGATTTTAATTCCTCAGATGTTAGTGTTATTCGCGATAAAGCATCTGCCACTGAATTTGACTGTCCCTTTATATACTCAATTGTATAATTAAATTCTTCTAATTGCAATCTAAATTTCAATAATCTACTAGAAGGATCTCGCATGGAAAACAAATAAACTAGAGGTCGATGGTCAGTCTGTATCTTGAACCGTTTTCCGTATAAATAAGGTCGAAAATACTTAACACTCCAAACGATTGCTAAGAGTTCCTTTTCAATGGTAGGGTAATTAATTTCGGCTTTATTTAAACCACGACTAGCATAAGCTACTGGCCGTCCATCTCCATTACACAATACAGAACCTATCGCTGTACCTGATGCGTCTGTTTGTAATATAAACTCATTGTTTTCTGAAAAGTTTGGATATTGCAATACTGGCGGGTTTATCAAGGCTGATTTTAACATCTGAAACGAATGTTCGCATTCCTTTGTCCACACAAATTTAACATTTTTACAGCCTAATTTGTTCAAGGGAAATGCAAGTTTGGCAAAATTCCTAATGAATTTTCTATAATAGTTAGCGAAAGCTACAAAACGCTTCAATTGGTCCGCATTTTGTGGCTTTGGGTAATTATCTACAATTTTAATTTTTTCTGGGTCTGGTAAGATTCCTGTACCTGACACTATATGTCCTAAATAAAGAACCTCTTTTTGTAGAAATAAACACTTAGCAGGGTTTAATTTTAAATTTACTTTTCGCAACCTAGTAAAGACATCCATCAAATTTTGATTATGTATAGATAAATTTCTTCCTATTACGATCAGATCATCCTGATAAATGAGACATTTATCGTAGTTAAGACCTGACATTGCTATTGTCATCATTCTGCTAAAACTATTGGGACTAGATTTTAACCCCATCGGCATTCGAGTCATTTGATATTGATTTTTACCTGTAGTGAATGCCGTACATGGTCTACAACTTTCCTGTAATTTAATCTGAAAAAATCCTTGAAATAAGTCTAAATGAGTAAAGTACATTGCTCCCGATAATGAGTCAAGTATTTCACTAATGTTGGGAAGAGGAAATTTATCATCCTGTATACTATTGTTTAGCTTTCTATAGTCAATAACGACACGCCACTTTGCAACTCCATTTTCATCACGTTTTTTCGGAACGAGTAACAATGGACTGGACCATGCACTTTGAGATGGTTCAATTATTCCATCGTTTAACATATTTTCAATTTGGTTATCTAATTCTGGTTTTTGAGCATAAGGCAAACGATAAGATTTTGTGTAAATAGGTGTGGTATGTGGTTTCAAGTCAATGGTCTGTTCATATATGGGCGTAGTAGATAATTTATCACCTGGCAAATGAAAAATGTCGGGAAATTTAGCGCAAATGTTTTCTATCGACTTTTGTTCTTCAATGTTCAACCCTTTCAAATTTAATAAATTAAATAAGGTTTTAACCCTTTCCGAATCAATCGCAGTTTTATTAAACTGACAAATAAAATAATTATTTAAATTACTAGTGTTTACCTGAAAATAATTTAGTCTAACGTTTTCATCCCTAGTGTTTAAGATACGAATAGGTATTTTCCCGTTTATTGGTTTGTTTATACTGCTTGCCAAAAATACACCCTCACATAATTGCTGATTTGACACTACACACTCTTGTTTTGAGTTTGTTTCAATAAAATGTATTGACTCGCTACGTGCTGGTACCGTTAAATAACATGTGTTATGATTTGTAAAATAATTATCAAAGGATATAGTAACTAACTCGGACTCATCAGTAAACAATTGCAATGTATTGATTTCAAAATTTAAAATGGCTCTATAAAACGATAAAAAATCTTGACCTAATATACCGTCCGTCTTACATGGTAAATCCTTAAATACAACGAATTTATGATGGAATTTATACTCGTTATAATTGAGTGTTAAATTTACACAACCTTCTGAAAGTACATTACCACCTATTCCTTTCACACTAACTCTCTCTATATGGTAAGGAATTTGTAAACGATTCAAACATTCTAGCTTCACTCCCGATATGGATGCGCCGGTATCAATTAGCCAGCTATGATTATGATTGCAAATCTCAAGTGATACTTTGTTTAAATTGTTACACGATAAGATGACATCATTCACGAAAAAAATGATTTAGTGATTCATTAGTTGATGTCTCTGTTGCTACCTGTCTATTTCCAGTCATGAAATTCATATTTCGTTGTAACGCGATGCCTCGATTGCGGTTACCACGTGGGAATCCATTAGATTCACGAAAGTTATTGTTATAATTACCGCGAAAATATTTATTACTAAATTTATGAGGTACCTGGGGCCGATGACCTCGTTGCTGGTAACCTTGGTGCCCACTTCTTGCAGCAAAATTACGCTGTCCTCGATAACCTCGCTGGGCTCTCTTAGTCTGATAAAACGAATGTTTATACGTACCTATCATCTCTGCTGAACCGCTTGGACCAGGTGTCTCCTCATCTTGGGCCGTCTGGATAGCTTCTGTTAAAGAAGAACAGTTACGCGAGGCAATAATTGTGCTTAGGCGCCGATCCCGCAAACCATCAGCGAATCGCTTAATTGCTAACTTTTCATTCATAGGTTTTAATAATGCATACTTGGCTGAATCACTTTCGGCTTGCGATATCGTCAAATTCACAAAGAGTTCTGAAATTTCTTTGCCGTAATCTGTAACTGTTTTATTATATTGTTTACAGTTTTGCAATTTAGTTTGAATAGATATGTAGCTTTTTTGTGGCAACAATAGTTTACGCATATCCTTTATAAGCTCATCGACAGTTTCATATTTTGATGATAATAATAATTTTGCACGCTGGGATAGCCTGTTTTTCAAAACAAACTGAATAAGCTTAATTTTACATCCTGGTTTGTCTAAAACTGAATCGTAATATTCAATACTCTCAATAAGTTGCTTGGTATTGTCAGAACTATCGTCCATAACGGGCAAAAGATGTAACGCCGTTTTAATTTCGAATATGTCTGCCATGGTTTGTAACGAAAGCTCGCCCTCTCTTGTATCACTACACCAACAAATTATCTCTGAATATAGTTTATCAAATTCCTCACAAATCCTAGTAATTAATAAAATCTCCGAATTCGTAAAATGTCTTAAGTTTTCTTTATAAATTTTAACAAATTGGTTATATTTTAATAGACTACTGTTAGCCTCTTTTCTTTTAATGTCCAAAATCTTGCCGTGTCGACGGCTGGGACCTATTTTTATTAAGTAACTTCTTATTACTCTTAATTCGTTTAATATTACGTTTAAATCCTCAGCCATACCACGTTAGTGAACTAATTAACAGTGGACTTTATTTATACTACATAATTTAACTAATTAATACCCGAAGATGCACATGATACTTTTTTTTTTTTTTTTTTTAACCATATATATTATTTACTCACAACACATATAGAACCTTGGACCTATCACATCACATCACTACCGTAAGATATTTGCACTGAGCCGACACCGCTGCTTGCCCAACGTTAGAATACGCACCTCGAAGATATCATAAGCTACACGTCGATTACCTCGGCCATGCCAACCTGCAGCACAGGATCCTTGTTTGCCTGGTGTCGTCGCAGGATACTGGAATAACGCCTCAATGTGATTTCATCTATGCGACGCTGTATTATCCTTTTATGGCAACGGTTATACAGCTTGTATACAATAATCACCACCCCAAGTGTCAAAATGGTACATATAACCACGAGAATTGTGTTCGTGATTTCTTGCTGACGGGTATGGGCCGTGTTACTACCGACTCCGGCGCTCTGGGCAATCACTACTTCTTCCTTCGAACTAGAACCACCCATTTTTCTCGTAAATGTTCCTAGACGACGTAACTATAAAATACGTTTTATTGAACGGGGACCTGATCACTCTTTGTTTCATTTTAAAGTCCGTAGTAATTTTCCACCAATTGTTTTAAAATACCGTTTCCATATTAGGAGTACACGCGCGCGCGGATCGCTTAGGTTACAGGCAGGGTCGCCATGTAAGGTTGTGTATAGGAGACAAATGAAACGCTCAAAGTTCAATGATACACTGACTATATTTTAGAGACTACATGCTTATTATATACCTTACAACTACTACATCACAGACCGATGACAAAGTAATATAAAAAAACATGTTCAGGATTTTCAAGCGTGATTTTTAAGTTTTTGAATAAAGCAAATTATTTTATTTAAGTTGGGTTAAGTTTTTGACGCATTAGAATTGGCCTCAATATGTCTGATACGACTGATGATAGCCCTCGACCATAATTTCTCTCTCTTGGATTGGATTTATTTTCACACTCTGAACATTCAGCTTAAGATTAGGTAACTGTTTCACATGGTCTTGCAGGGCAGTGAGTCCAGTGTCACAAGCCCTTTTATTTAGTAATATACCCTCATTACGTTTACTACTTCTCTTACTTACTCTGTGTTGTACACGGAGTTATTTATGATACTATCATCCATTCAGTACGATATCTCCACTCAATAGTATAGGATAACGTAACTCAGTGCATTGCTCTTAAGGGCCTACATCAATATTATCGTCGACATGTACCTATTAACACAGCTAGTAGGTATAGAAAATGAAGAATTAGGGATATTTTTTGTTTACTCAAAATGTACTAAATATATTTTAATTCCGGTTTACGTGTTTCTATATAGGTATAATAGTTACTTATGTTTTGAAAGTTATTTCATTAGTTAATACGCGATAATATACCGACAAATGAAAAAAATAAAAAATGAGAGAGGTTGTTTCGCTAAGATTTTCTATCGAGAAAACTTTTTTCAATCGCGTTTCTGAGTTTATGCGATCCCAGATTATATATTGAAAAAACATATACTTCAAAATTAGAGCTATAGCCTAGTATATATAAAAAATGAAAATTTCGTACGTAGAAAAATTCACGAAGCTATTTTGGTATCCTCTTAAGACCCCACGATACTCTCCACAAAATCACAATTTAGGTATTTGCGCTAGGTATTGCAATCCATAAGCTCGTGCGGAGCGTCATCAATGTGTGTTACTGTGGTATTATGCTTTGTATGTGTGCAAAGCGGCCGCGCTTACGCAGCACGTACTGCGTTTGAAATTCATAAGTACCTACCCGTTCATTCATAAAATTCTACCGACACGGTATACGTATAACTAACTCCCGTAATTGTTTCGCATCTTCGCTTACTTGAATATAAGACTTCGGCGATAGTATTTTGCAACGTGCGCTAATTCTACTCGATGTAATTTGTGTTTGGCTTGGTTTTTTATTTACGGACTTATTGTGAGCAATATTGACCCGGAAATTATTGATGGTCGTATTCCAAGAAATAAATAAATAAAATATTCATAGACATTTCACACAACGTCCTCTGGTCCCAAGCTAAGCTTATATGCTTGTGTTATGGTTACCAGAATACGGATAGAATACCTACATATACTAGGTACTTTTTTTTTGTAAATATACACAAAGAAATACATAATAAATACTAATACATACTTATAATATTTAATAAACATCCAGACAATTATAAACATCACACAAATCACACGCGCTGACCGGAAATCGATCCCGAGACCTCGTGAACGGCAGTCCGTTATATGGACCACGAGACCCGAAAAACTAAAAAAATTTACCCGTTAGGGAAAGAATTAAATTTTTAACAAAATAGCATAAAGCCCCCGTTTTCCAATCAGCGCACAATAGCGCATTATGCGGCACAATGCTCAACGTTGAGTGTTCCAATTACAGCACCGCATCGCACAATCGAGCACTCTCAAAAGTGATGCGTGCAATCCATACCAACTTCAGCGACAGAAAATTAACAATTGTTTTTTTAGGGTTCCGTACCCAAAGGGTAAAAACGGGACCCTATTACTGAGACTTCGCTGTCCGTCCGTCCGTCCGTCCGTCCGTCCGTCCGTCCGTCCGTCCGTCCGTCCGTCCGTCCGTCTGTCACCAGGCTGTATCTCAAGAACGGTGATAGCTAGAGAGTTGAAATTTTCACAGATGATGTATTTCTATTGCCGCTATAACAACAAATACTAAAAATAAAATAAAATAAATATTTAAGGGGGGCTCCCATACAACAAACATGATTTTTAGGGCTCCGTATCCAGTATCTCAAGAACGGTGATAGCTAGACAGTTGAAATTTTCACAGATGATGTATTTCTATTGCCGCTATAACAACAAATACTAAAAATAAAATAAAATAAATATTTAAGGGGGGCTCCCATACAACAAACATGATTTTTTTACCGTTTCTTGCTCGATACTAATAACGTTGCCTTATGTTGCATAGATAATGGTACGGAACCCTTCGTGCGCGAGTCCGACTCGCACTTGACCAATTTTCTTTAAATTGGCATTGATTGAAATTTTATTTGTATATTATCGTTACTAATATTTTTTTTTTTTAAATTTAAGGCTTTTTTTTCGTCGGAGTTTTCTGGAAATATTCAAAGTTAATTCAAGCTGTGTTAAAAAATAGATAAATATAAGTATGGATGAAGGTATAAACAATGACTTTTTTTATATTTCACACATATAATGTGAATACAATGTTTATTTTAGATTTTTTTTTTCAACACTGAACTTAGCGCACTCTGCTGGCGCATTTTAATACTAATTCACGTTCCAATTAAGCGTCAGCATTGTGCGGCATTGTGCGGCACTGAGTCGCATTATGCTCTGCCATTGGAAAACGGGGAGCAATACTCATTTTTACGAAATGAAATGAAATATCATTTGATCAAGTAGACATAATTTTTTTTAGAAAATTATTTACATATTACAGGTCCAAACATTTATTTCCCTACTATCGGATCAGGACGCAATCTGCTAAGACAAACCGGCGTGAGAAACTCAGCAGAGCTTTTAATTAAATCAATTTTTTTTTATTAAATGCCAATTATACTTACAATGGTAATAAAACAATATAGAATATGTATTGCTCCAGATCAACCTACTCCCAAGCTTTATCATCTTTAATATAATCAGAAATTTTATAATATAGTTACGCTTTTTTACATTTTGTTTCTAATGAATTTTATAAATTTAGAATTAGGTATTTAATCAACTCATCATCATCAATTTTACATCAATAGGGAGTTTATTATGACAAAAATGTATACAATAACCCATGAAAGAGTTCATATTTTGTCTCCACAATATATGTAACTACTAAATACCTAGCTACTAAATACCTGTAGAAGAGGGCACAAAATCGTATATCTTCAAGAACCGGTCAAGTACACGTTAGACTGGTTCACGATGGGTTTCGTATCGTTATTATCACAATTCAATTCTCCGTGTGGTGACGGATTAAGAATTCAATTGTTACCACCCCATCTCCTCCCAAGGGTGCTGTAAAAGTCAGCTAAGGGATATTGGAGACAGATAACATCCTCTGTGAGAGACGGAAAACTCGAAAATAAACCCTGTGCCAACACGCCTGGTCAGCGCGGCACAGTAGACCATAATCCCTCCAACGTGGAGGAGGCCCGTGCCCAACAGTGGGACGTAAATGGGCTGGAGAGGATTATCACAATTCCTCGACCGGAAATAACGGGATGAGTGTAGGAGAATGACAATGACGATTTTAGTATCTATTTGTTGTTATAGTAGCACCTGATATATAAAAAATTTGTAATTTTCAACTCTTTGTCAAAGTGCCAGGGATACAGCCTGGTGATAGACAGACGGACGGACGGCGAGCTTTCAGAAATCCTATATTATCTCTAGGTACGGAACCCTAAAAATGAGGTATGTATGATAAACGGCTAAAAATAACTTTCAGTAACCACCCTATTCCTTAATATAAAAGCTACATAAAGAAGAATAGCTGTAAGCTAATGTAGGTATACATACCTACCTACCTTATTATAATACAACAAGAATACAACATTTTCTAGTTCTCGTAGCCTTCAACAGTAAATAGTTTCATTACCTAGCTACTAAAATTATGATATTGTAAATAAAATTACAAAAAACTCTAAATCGACATCGATACACATCACTAGGGTATCGATAATAAATATCGATATTGGTGTATCACTATTTGTAAGTGTGTGGGATAACCTTACCCTCCCGCACCTCTTTCCTTTACCCGAAGAGTGCGAAAGGGGCAGTCGCAGCTCGGCCAGCGGGCGTATTATAAGTTTTTTAAAAATCATTCAAGTTCCAGGCCGGCCGTACACTGCCTGGCTAAATTACGTATTATGGCAGATATAAAACATTTAGTTGAAAATTTTTAGTTAGTACTTAAACTTTTAGTTGTACCTTCTCTATAAAGATATTAATCTATGACTGGTTTAGCGAACTGACTGGCTGGGAGTTAAGTACATATTGCGAATTTGGCAGGCAGTTCAGTTCACGGCGTAAGCTGCCTGGAAATAAGAGCTTATAATACGACAGCTGGTTTCACCTATAAAATCATTGAAAAATAGATGTTTCGAACATCCGTTTTTTCTTCGCGAAAAATAAACCGATTTTAGCTTTTCTTACGCCATTGTAAAGATGGAGAGTATATCTATGCTTGTATTACTTTTTTTGGAGGGACCTTACCAATCTTGTGTGATAGACGTTGCAAGTTTATCGAATGAAAACGGTAAAAAGCGGGTATTTTGGATGGTCATATTTCTTTTAGTGTTCATGTCTTGAATAAAAACACACAAGCATAGATATATTAGTCCTTCATACTGTGACAAAAATTCGTTAGTCTCGAAGCGATATCCACGAAGAAAAAACGGAAGTACGAAGTCCATATTTTTGTATGGAGCAACGTTTGGTATCGTACGCTCTTAATGAGTTCGCGATCGTACAAATTGTCGTAATGCCTTGTATGCACACTGTGATTCTGTTTGTGATTGAAGAACATTTTTATTAATACCTTCTTACTGCTCTTACCCATCATAATACATTTGTGTGACTTATTTATGCGATTTTAAGAAACATATTTATTAACCGACTTCAAAAAAAGTAGGAGGTTCTCAATTAGTCTGTATGATTTCTGTAATTTTTTTTTAATGTTTGGTTTCTCATAACTTTCAACTGGGCAAAGCTATTTTAATGACTCTTTTTTTAATTGAAAGCTGAAGCTTCCCTTGTGGTCCTATTGGCACCAGGTCAGGATCTGATGGTTATCTCCTGAGAAATCGAGAGAAACCCTCAAATTACAAAGGCACACACATTGTTTTCACATATTATAAATTGATCTAAATAGTTAATAGATCCCTATTATCTACCTCTGTATGGGTCTTCGTGGTATGGCGACGGATTTAGAAATCAGATGTCACCAGCCCATGTTCTCCTTAAGGTGCTGTAAAAGCCAGCTAAGGTATGATAAGTGGTCCGGTTGCTTATAACATTGGAGCTATATAAATTAGCCTGTAAAATACCTACTATTGCCTAGGCGCTAGGCGGGATTTGGATGGTAACATAAAGACGACTACTTCTTAGTCTCTAAATCAATTGCGGATAGCATAAATCTAAATCCGTAAAAAGTAGTTTTATTTAAACAAATGAGTAGCGCAAGTGTTAGAAAATATTATGCGGATAGCATGTTAATCAGCTACATTATAATATATTACATTTTATTGTGACATTTGTATTAAAGTCAAAGTCAATAGTTTATATTTCAAATAGGCAAGACTAACATGCTCTTTTAAAACGTTAGAAGCTAAGCCTCTTTTCTAAAAGTGAGTCCTATAGAGAAGAACGGACAAGAAACTCCATGGAATTTCTCTTCTACTGTCTAAGCTCGAGTCGAGTTAAATTTGTTTATGCACACCGGAGACGGTTAAATAAGGCAGTATAATAAATAAATAAATAATTAATAAATATTCATGGACATTTCACACAACGTCCTCTAGTGCCAAGCAAAGCTTATTATGCTTGTTACCAGAATAAGAATAGAATATATAAACTACTTTTCTTTTGTAAATACATACTTATAATACATAGAAACACAAAGACGCAGTACAAACATTTGTATGAAAATTAGAAAAAATAAAACAAATGATTGTCCCGAGCGCGAATCGAACCCGCGACCTCTTGATTGACAGTCCGTTACATAAACCACTCAACCACGAGGCTCGTCGGATAATGTAATACTGTAATCATAACCTTCCCATATTATATTATATATTCCATATGTTATATTATATTTCTTGATACATATTCGCAAATAAAATAAATAAATCATAAAATTCAGTCATATTATCTTACTTTTCTAAACCAATAATAAAAGAGAGATGGTACGTGACAACCCTATTTACTTAAAAATATTCAGCCAGGCATTTCAGGCGCTGGGCTTTCCACGGGGTGGTATTTAGGGGGTGGGAGATAAGGATTCTTTTCCGGGGGCGTCACGAAACTGTGTTAACAGGAACAAACGTGCTATTTTTTATTTATATTCCCCCGCTCTTTGTAATTATCTTTTAGATTGAAGAAAAACATTCGGAATTGGTAAACATTGCAGTTCATTCAACTCTTCAAATCATACAATTAATGTAGTATTTTTATAACATGTTATTTAATTAAAATATTTATGTTTTGTATATATGTGTAAGTATTATTATATAGTAAAAGAAGCGTTATCTAAATTGACCTTCTCATATAAGCAGTTGTGATAAATATACAATTTGCCCTCCTACATATACATACTTTGTTTTTATTAGGGTTCCGTACCCAAAGGGTAAAAACGGGACCCTATTACTGAGACTTCGCTGTCCGTCCGTCCGTCCGTCCGTCCGTCTGTCACCAGGCTGTATCTCAAGAACGGTGATAGCTAGACAGTTGAAATTTTCACAGATGATGTATTTCTATTGCCGCTATAACAACAAATACTAAAAATAAAATAAAATAAATATTTAAGGGGGGCTCCCACACAACAAACATTATTTTTTTACCGTTTCTTGCTCGATACTAATAACGTTGCCTTATGTTGCATAGATAATGGTACGGAACCCTTCGTGCGCGAGTCCGACTCGCACTTGACCAATTTTTGAAGATGCTTTCAAACTATTCTTAATTATTTAAGCTTAGCTTGGATCCAGAGGACGTTGTGTGAAATGGCCATGAATATTAATATTTATTATTACATATTTATTATTTGTTAAAGATGTTTTCTGATCTGTAACGCCAAAAGCTGTAAAAAATCTTTACAGCTGTATAGCTCAGAATAACGCATAGTGTAAATATCATCACGCTAGAAAACAATGGAGTAGGGCTGTATTAACAAACAGTGTTAAACCCGCAGGCATTAGTTAATTTACCGTAAACTGTACACATTCCGTTATCTAAAACAGGTTGTGGTAGATGGTTATAGGTTACTATTTGAGTCTAGACAACTAAATTTAACAAAACACAGTAATTTTTTTATCTAATCATATATTAGGTATACCTACGTAAATTGAAAATCTATATAAATACTAGCTGACCTAGATACGTTGTTTTGCCACACTAAAAAAAAAAAGTTTTGAAAAATAGATGTTGGCCGATTCTCAGACCTGCTGAATACGAATGTAAAATTTCATAAAAATCGGTCAAGCCGTTTCGGAGGAGTACAGTAACTAACACTGTGACCCGTGAATTTTATATATAAGAAGATTACAAAACTGAGTTTATTTGTTTCTTTGTTTGTTTGAACGCGCTTATCTCAGGAACGGCTGGTCCGATTTGAAACATTCTTAGAGTTTTGTATAGTACATTTATCGAAGAAGACTTTAGGCTATATGACATCACACGGCCACCAATAGGAGCAAAGCATCTGTGAAAAATGTTGCAAAACGGGGAAAATTTTCTAAAATCCACGCGTACGAGGTCGCCGGTAACAGATAGTTTTATTAAAAAAAACTCATAAGGTTAAGAAATACATGCTTGTTGTCATAGTTACACAATGGTGACGTCACAGGACAACAGGAATCCAATCGTTAGACCTTTCCGTGTGGACAGCTTAGTAATAAAACCTATAAAACCAAGAACCCTTCTCAACGGGACGTTACACGAAGGGTTTAATACCAGCCATTTGCATTTATAATCTGGATAGTATATAATGGGATAAGGACATAATTATGATGATCTCCTCGTATGTTTCTGACAACATTTCAATTCAATACATGTAACCAACCCCTTTGCAGTTAGTTACGAGTGATGCGAATGAGGATTTGTTATAGGGTCGAAGGAATTATTAGACTTTATTCTGCAATACGGAATTTTATAGAAAGCTAATAAGCAAAATGTATTAGCCTATACCAAGATGTCTCGTTAATGTGGAAAGAGTAATCCGTGCCTAATAATAGAATATTAATGGACTGAGTAGAAAGAATTAAGAATAATTTGGTAAGTTAAAAACTAAAAAACCCATTTGAATATACTGAATATTTTTTAAATTATAGCATTGTCATCTGTCCATAATATGCAGATCAATCCAACTGGGTCAGAATTATTTTCAAAGATTCCGTTACATCGATTAATATAGATAAGCATATTGTATATATATCTATGTCTTTACAAAGCTTTTATGATGATTAAAGATAATAATTTTACAAGAATACTTTTTTATAGAAACTATTTGGACATATTTTCTAAAAAAAAAGTTCATCAATCAATAATGTTTTGCGAAAATAATGATACCAGTGTAAAGGTTTTGCAGAAATTGAGAGAGAAATAACTCGTAAACAGACTCCCTTAACCCCCAAGTATCTCCTACCTCCCAGTTCGTATTACCATAACTTCCGCAATACAAATAACGCTCCATCGCCATTTATCATTTGATATAAAGCCTTGACCTTTATTTACTACTGAATTGGATGAAATTTTATAGTATTTATGACGTCACTACTGAACACTCATTTTGCCCGTCATGCTGAACGCTTTCTTTTGGTAATTCTGGGAGAATAGCCAAATCTCTGAATCTCCGTCCGTGTGAATAAAATTATAAATACAAGTATCATTATCCCATTTCTTTCCCAGGGTGCTGTAAGAGCCAGCTAAGGAACAATGTAAGCAGTTAACGTCTACTATAATAGACGGAAAACTCGAAACTAAACTCCGTGCCAACACGCATGCTCAGCGCGGCGCAATAGACCATAGTCCCTCCCAAAGTGAATGCGGCAATTGCAAAAAAATGCAATTTTAATCCGTCACCATACGGAAGTAATATACTTCATCCATCCATCCATCAACCTTTCTCAGTCCACTGCTGGACATAGGCCTCCCCCATAGAACGCCACAACGTGCGGTCTTGCGCTAACTGCATCCAGCGGCCCCCGGCGTATTTGACGATATCGTCGGTCCACCTTGTTGGGGGCCGACCCACGCTGCGTCGTCCGGTTCGTGGTCGCCACTCGAGGACCTTCCGTCCCCAACGGTCATCAGATCGTCGAGCGATGTGGCCTGCCCATTGCCACTTCAGCGTGCTAACTCTTCGGGCTATGTCGTACACACCAGTAATATAATAATAATAATAATAAAGCCTTTTATTTCCTTAAAACATATTACACAAAAAATTAATAATTGAAACTTGAATATAACACTTTTTTCTTTAAGGACCTCATAAAAGAGTTAAGGCCTCCTTCTCTCCAAACGATTTCATTTACATCAGCCATTTGACCTTTCTTTTCAAAATATGTATGTAATTGTAGAATATGAGGTTCTCATTTCTGCTTGTTTGATTTAGTAACATGCATAATTCATCTCTGTTAGGCTGATATAAAGATAAAAATAAGTTCCTAAGTTTTTCCATTGTGAGTATTTATTTATTTATTTATTTTATTTTAAAACTTCATGCACTTTAATAATACAATGGCGGACTTAATGCCGACAGTGGCATTTTCTACCAGTCAACCAACGTCGGTGCAGAGACAATTTGGGGCAGGTGCTATTTTACAATAAACTAAAAAAAGAAATAGAATGCTTCAATTATTTAATGTTAATTCTTTAACTTTTCCTCTGTAAATAAATTCTTTAATTTTTCTTTTCCTTTCATACACATAAAGTAATTAATTATTTCTTTCATTTTACATTACATTTCATTTATTTTTTTGTTTTCTGTTGTAGAATTGCAAAATGTTGTAAATAAATTCAATTTTTTTTTTTCTCTTCTTTTGCAAAGTTGAAACAAATTATTCTTTTTATTTTTCTGTTGCTATTCTATTGCTTAAATTTTTCTGTTGTAAAATTCTTTATAAATCCCTGTAATTATTTCATTCTAAATAAATCCTTATAATCTTTTTTATATGTATAGTTCTATTCATTTTTATTTCTTTTTATAACCTTTTTATTTTTATTCCCATTTTTATTTCTGTATATTACTTGAATAAGTATTGAAGAATCTTTGTATGTGTATAGTAATTAGATACAGTAGGTGGAGAGAAGGGTTGTGGTCTGAGACCCCCGCGGTGACCAGCCGTATTGGGGGGCTGAGGAGGGAGCCGCTCTTTCTTGTTATTTGCTGCATTTGATAAGCTTTGGTTAGATAAGTGTAAGGAAAATGTTTGAAATTTGAACTATGTTTATAATAATATAAACATTTATCAAACATGAAATTTCTTTTTCATATTTTTTATACCATTGGCTTTAACCACACACGATTCCATCTGATTCTTCTTATGTGTATTTTTAGAGAAAAGTAAATCATGGGTTAATACTAGATCTTTTTCTGGAGAGCTTGTTAAATTTCCCTTTTGCCGGTCTGGTTTTACTTGATTTTTTGTTTGCTCATTGTCTGATATTACTACCATTTTGTTGTACTTTATATAAGCCTTGTTTCCTTTCTCCCTTTCTTGTTGGACCTGTATATTAAGTTTCTTTCTTTCTTCTATAATTTCAGGAGGAAAATCTTCCCTGATGTAATAGGAAGTATTTAGTAATAATTTCTTGTTATGAAGAATTTCCAACTTTTTTGCCATTGTAGTTAAAGTTACTATTATAGGTCTTATCTTCTCTGATCTTTTTCCAAGGCGTGTAACATATTCTATGTCTGCTTGTACGCACTTTAGTTCCATTTGTGAATTTATTTTTTCTATTATTTTATTCTGTAAGTTCAAATAGCTTTTTTCTCCTTCTTCTACTCCAAAAAATACTAGATTTTTTCTCCTTGCATTTTTTTCGAGTTGTTGAATTCTTTCTTTCTGTTGTTCCGTAATTTTTTCTAAATGTTTTTGTCTAGACTCTAATAATAAAAATTTTTCATCGATGTTTTTATTTATGCTTTTTGTAATACTTTCTTTCATTTCGTTTAACTCTGCTGATTGTTTTTCGAACCTTGCTTGCAATGATATGAGTAATTCGGTAATTTGTTCCATTTTGTATAGAATTTTTATTTTTTATTTTTAATAACTTGATAAGAAAATTGCCTTCTTACGGTTTGTTTCATGAACTATGTGACAGTGCAATAAGATGTATTGGTAGTTCCAATCGATTTTTTATAAAGGTTCATCTATGTATTATGCACTTCATGTAAGTTGTACTAGATGTCGCTGTTAGACTATACCGACCCATTTGACACCGTTAAACACATTTTTTCTTTTAGATTTTGCAAAGTTTTAGTGTTTATCACATATCACATACACAACGGCCAAGCTAACTAACCACTATTTGTTATTATTGTTTTAATGTGTATTGTAATCTTCACTCATTTAAAGTTTCGGTTGCTATATTGCAATCTGATTTTATAACTTTTTTATTTTCACTATTTGGAACAATAACACAGGACTATGTTTAGAAATTTATTTATAACTATAATTGTCTTTATACTAATATTATTTAACTATAATTAGCACTTTTTATAAAGACTTTTTATTTTTAAAACGTAAACAATCACAGAGACGATGTCGATAGTTGCGATTCAACGCCTACCCTGTAATATACTTATACCTATATAAATCATTAGTTAAGAGGGTACCACACCAAACTATGCTTCATACAAAAATAGGAGCATCGTATTCCCCTGTTTTCTTCGTGGATACAGATTCGGATAACAATTTTTTTTTTCCGAGAATTTGTAGATAAAATCTACCGCAACTATATTTGTCCCTTTCAGCGCAGCAGCGCTCGGAAAACTGTGGCTACTCGTCCGAATCTCATGTTTTTAATTTGAGGTAAGTCGGAACACAATACAATTTGCCACCATTTTAAACTTAGTGCTTTTAATACTTTCGACTACTTTATTTTGACACCATTTAGAATATGTGACTTTTTAACAAATTGTAATAGCTAGGTGCTTTTATGTTAGCTGTAAAATATTTAGCTAGATGATTAAGTAATACAGTGAGATTCTATCTGTTATTTACTATGATAGTTGTACTTTTTTCATCTTTAGACGCATTAAGACGATACCAAAATAGCTTCGTGCATTTTTCTATGTACGAAGTTTTCATTGTTTCTTTAGATTGAATGGCTAGAGCTCTAATTTTTAAGTATATGTTTTTTCAATATATGATCTAGGATCGCATCAACTAAGAAACACGATTGAAAAAAGTTTTCTCGATAGAAAATCTTGGCGAAACAACCTCTCAAAATTTTTATTTTTTTCATTTGTCGGTCTATTATCGCGTATTAACTAATGAAATAACTTTAAAAACATAAGTAACTATTATATATAGAAACACGTAAATCAGAATTAAAATATATTTAGTAGATTTTGAGTAAATAGGAAAAGTATCCCTAATTCTTCATTTTCTGTGCCTACTGGCTGTGTTAATATGTACGTGTCGGCGATGATATACGATAATATTGATGTAGGCCCTTAAGTAACAAGACTTAACTAAAAACAAATTTTGGTTTCAGTTTGGTTTTTAGGGTTCCGTACCCAAAGGGTAAAAACGGGACCCTATTACTGAGACTTCGCTGTCCGTCCGTCCGTCTGTCACCAGGCTGTATCTCAAGAACGGTGATAGCTAGACAGTTGAAATTTTCACAGATGATGTATTTCTATTGCCGCTATAATAACAAATACTAAAAATAAAATAAAATAAATATTTAAGGGGGCTCCCATACAACAAACATGATTTTTTTACTGTTTATTGCTCGATACTAATAACGTTGCCTTATGTTGCATAGATAATGGTACGGAACCCTTCGTGCGCGAGTCCGACTCGCACTTGACCAATTTTTTACTCTACGGAACTCTTCGTGTGACGGTCCAACTCGTACTTCGCCAGTTTCTCTGTGACGCCCTATTTAATAAATTCGTCTACATTCATACATAGAATACTTACTCTTAAATTATAACCCAAGAACATTACTGTTTATTACGTGACCATAACAGAACTGTCGTTCATGTTTTAGTTTCTCTGTGTCTGGCATCACTTTCAGACTTACTGTATTATACTTATGTTTCATTTCCATATTCCGTGAGAGACAGAAAACTCAATACTAAACCCTATGTCAAAACCAGGACCTAAACCAAACACATCGGTCATTATGCCGGTCGTCGTGATATTAGCACACGAAATTCACATTTTCTATATCCTCAGACTTTCTTTGTTTATAATATATTGACAAATGTACAGATAAGTTCTATGTTATTCAATATTTAATCTATGAACTATTTACAAAGTAATGCGGTATAAATTTCCTGCGTCCTGTTATACAACATGTTCGGCTCTAAGAGAAAGTTACAAAGCATAAATCGTAGCTTTCTACTTGGATCCAGTTCTTAGTTGTTCAATTTGTTTGTATACTTATAACTACATTGTTGTATAATATTTAGTTAATTATTTAAAGGGAAAACTACTTTAGGAAGTTGATTTATCTAAGAATCTAAGTGATGTGCTGCTCCTGAATTCATTGTCTTGGTGGTATAAAGGCGGTGAGAAAATATCTACATCGGAGAGCACTAATTACTGTTTTAATATGTTTTTATTAGCTCGGTACGTATATATCAATGTATTAATCTAAGTAACAGAATCTTTGAAAGTGATTTTCACCCACTTGCAGTATTGATTCGAAATTTTGGACAAATATTTAAGGACCGATGGCAATGCAATAATTAAAAAAAAACGATTTTTAAGCGTGTTTTTGATTATAATGTAAATACACCTGGTCCCATAATTTAATGCTTTTGAACTTTGTAGCGTCAGGTTCAGATTTACTAAGAAAATTAATATTCATAAAGTTTCCACATAACATCTTTCGGTCCTTAGTTAAGCTAATTTGCTTGGTTTGTCCATGGGGTGACAAGGATGACAATTGTCACCTCCGTAGGAACCGACTGAGAGAACAGTGTTGCATAACACCGTCCTATGCATATACCCAAGGAGGTTTGGCGACCGCAGCCTCGAGTACAAATCAACCAAAACTCACTGCAACAAGACATGTTGTACTGTCCCCGAATAACGGGATGAGGGCAGAAGAATGACGATGGTGATACACACAAGATGTTTCGGGAAGTCTATTGTCAGTCTAAACGTCAATGAATGCTGTCGTTGTCTTGATAATTCTGACAGCAGTAGTAGGTATTAGCAGACAGCCTTGACGAGGCCGTTCACGTTGCGCTAATGCATGCGTCTGCGCATAAGACAGTTGTTTTCCCGTACCAAATATGCCGTTACACAAATCTATTTCAGTTTGATACAAATATTTTTTGATTAAATATCTTTACTTATTATAAAACAAAGTTGTTATTTTTGTATGTACGGATTGTTTTATAAATAGACTGGTTCAAAAGGATGGCTTTATTGTATAATTTGTGAAGGTTTTGTTTCTAAATTCCACACATACGAAGTTGCGAGCAAAAGTTAGTTAGTTATAAATATTAACCACGCCATAAGATTAACGAATCACGAATTAAACCCAGGACATTTGATTGTATTCCCTCGACATACAATTGCATATTTCATTATAAGACAGGAAGATGTGACAGGATGCGATGACGTCACAATTCCTCCCTCACTACGCTATGACGTCATACCACATGAATAATTTGTCGTGTGCTCAGAACTGTGTATTATTATGGTGTATTTGTTATGTATTGAATGATGCCCTCTTATGTAAGATTGGGTGGAGTGAGAATCGAATGCGTGTCTGTCTAAAATACGTTCTGTATGTTCATATACCCATAATACAAGCATATAGGCTTAGCTTGGGACCAGAGGACGTTGTGTAAAACGTCCATGAATATGTATTTTATTTTTTATTTTTATGTTAGATGCGTAAAATTGAGAGCCATGTGCCAATGATAAGGGTATTTTATAAGTATCTAACTACTATTTAATAATTCTATAAAATAAATGAACAATTAAATTCTACTATTCCTTTTCAAGACATCCTATAATGAAGGTGGTCCCGCCACTATGACATTATAATTACAGGACCACTCGTTTTTAGGGTTCCGTACCCAAAGGGTAAAAACGGAAACCCTATTACTGAGACTTCGCTGTCCGTCCGTCCGTCCGTCCGTCCGTCTGTCACCAGGCTGTATCTCAAGAACGGTGATAGCTAGAGAGTTGAAATTTTCACAGATGATGTATTTCTATTGCCGCTATAACAACAAATAAAAATAAAATAAAATAAATATTTAAGGGGGGCTCCCATACAAAAAACTGATTTTTTTTACCGTTTCTTGCTTGATACTAATAACGTTGCCTTATGTTGCATAGATAATGGTACGGAACCCTTCGTGCGCGAGTCCCACTCGCACTTGACCAACTTTTTTTTTAATATTTATGGATATCTCCCACAATATCCTCTGGTCCCAATTTAAGCTTATTTGCATGTGCTATGGATACCAGAATACGGATATTATATTACATATAATTATTTTCTTATGTAAATACGTACTTAACACATAGTAAATACCCAGACGCAGTACAAACATTTGATACATTTAAATATCACACAAATACTTGTACCAAGCGGAGATCGAACCCGCGATCTGTTCAACCCCAGTCCGTTAGATACATTAACCACTATACTACGAATCCTGTCACTTTGTATGCCCATTTCTTAATCAAACTGTTTATTAGATTCAAATTTATTGATTAGATATCCATCCATCAGCCTCTCTCCATCCACTGTTGGACATAAGACTCCCCCATAGAACACCCCAAAGCGGGGTCTTGCGCCCCTTGCATCCAATGACTCCCCACCACCTTGACGATATCGTCGCTCCACCTTGTCGTACGAATATCGGTACGTGGTCGCCACTCTAGGACTTTTCTTCCCCAACGATCATCAGTCCTACGAGCGATGTGGCCTGCCCATTGCCACTTCAGCGAGCTAACTCTTCGGCTATTTATTAAATATAATAAGTATTTATACCTGCAAATCTTTTTAATTTGATCATAAATATTGTAGTAAAAATAAGACCAACCAATTCCTAGATGCAATTAAAACTATGTAATACACAATGAATTCCTAGTAGATCTGTGTTAAAATATAATGAATAACTAACAAAAAGAGGAAATTAACTTAAAATATTAAGTTAATTATATTAATAACTAATTGGTAGCAATCTTAATGCAAAATAAAATAACGACGTGTATTTTAAAAATGTTAAGTTTATTTTATTAATATTCGTGGACAATTTTACACAACATCCTCTGGTCCCAAGCTAAACTTATTAAATAAATGTATATAGACAATTCACTCAACGTCCTCTAGTCCCAAATTAAGCTTGTGTTATCAATGTTATCATTGAAAGCAATGTTCATGCAGTTACTGTAGTCAGATTGATCTGAAATTTTACACAGATATTAAGAACCGATGACAATGAAATAATTTAATAAAATATTTAGGATTTTCAAGGGTGTTTTTAGTTTTTGAACTAACAAAATTATTATGCAATTTTGTTTTTCTTTTATGGCTAGGGTTAGGCAAATGACTACACTCCAATTGATGTTAAGCGGTAGTGCAATCCATATGTGAGGACAGCTAGTACAGTGTGAAAGCACTAGCCGCCTTGCCGGCCCGCAAGATACCTCTTCACGCCTGGCTTGAAAGACCCCTTAAAGAAGGGAACACGAAGGTTTTGTAACTCGTTTAGCAATTATGACCGCCACTGTAGACAGGCACATTAAAGGAAACTTGAAATCTTTATAACCATAATAAAGTTAATATTTTATTTAATTACTTTTATTTGCTTTTGTAACTATACACCTCGGTCAGAGGTATACGCGGATAATTTGTAGCAATCTTTCTGACGCAAATAATTAGTTAATTTATAGAATAATGGCCTTATTCATAATGACTTATCGGAGGTTTAAACGGAGATTTTATCGGAGAGATAATAAACGTTTTATCGTAAAAAGAATATTATGAATAACAAGTTTTGACAATTTCGCGAACCAATTTTAGCGAACTTTTAAACCTCCGATAAGTCATTATGAATAAGGCCATTATTGTAGAAACATTTATTATTCTAAAAGCTAAATAAAGTGTACCTACAACTTAATCATCTTATAAACTTTGTCAGAAATTGAAGAGAAAAAATATGAATTTGCTATGAATTAAATAAATTTATACAATAAGTTGTATAAATTTATTTAATTCATAGCAAATTCATATTTTTTCTCTGAGACTAATAATAAGTTCTTAAAACTTATTTTATGAATGGGAACAAAACCGGTTTATAAATACCTTCGAAGATATAAATAAGTTTAACTGAGTAAAATATCTCTCTCTCTTTCTTTCTCCAGCCCATTTATGTCCTATTGTTAGGCACGGGCCTCCTATACTCTGGGAGGTATTATTATGGATTACTGTGCCACGTTTACCAGGTTGGGATAGGGTTTATTTTTGCGTCTCTCAAAAAGGATCTGTCTACAATATCCCTTAGCTCGCTTGTTCAGTACCTTGGGCAGAAAAAGGGGTGATGACACTTGTATTCTTAATCCGTCACCACACGGACAGAGTAAAATGAGTAAGATCCAATTTAACTTTGAATTAGATTCCTTTTACACTATGTATTATAATTATAACTATTATAAGTATGTATTTCTAAAGTAATTTATTAATTTTGCAATTGACTTGCAATGCTTTTACTTAATACATAAATTAAATTGTTGTGGAAAAAGTGATCACCGCAAGCGGGACTTGAATCCACGACCCCGGAATACCATTCCGTCGCTCTACCGACTGAGTGCTAACAGTAACCAATTTATCCACTACAATGTCACTCGAATGAGTCTAGTTGATGTACAACGCCATCTATCGAGACTGTTTAGCATATTCTCGACCAGCCACCTAGGATTCTTTACAGAATACAATTGGACTGAAATAATGACGCGATTTTTATTTCTAAAGTAATTTATTAATTTTGCAATTGACTTACTATGCTTTTACTTAATAAATTAAATTATTGCGGCCGTGCTAACAGTAACCAATTTATCACTTTTTCCACTATAATTTAATTTATTAAGTATGTATTTACAAAAGACATGTAGTACAAGTGGTCAATCCTTATTCTGGTATCCATAACACAAGAAAATAAGCTTAGCTTGGGACCAGAGGACGTTATGTGAAATGTCCATGAAATTTTATTTATTACTTTAATGATGAATTGCTATACTACTGTCACGGGTATTGCTCATGGGCTCAATTTCATGGGTGATTTAATCGCAAATCGTTTCAATAATAGTTCAAAGCTGAGCGGTAAGGATACGGTTATAGATAGAGCGGATAGCGATTTAGGGTTCCGTACCAGAAGGTAAAAAGGGCCCAGTTACTGAGACTTCACTGTCCATCCGTCTGTCTCCCACCAGGCTGTATGAGTAATGGTGGTAGCTAGAACAGAAAATTTCACAGAGTGTATACAACACTCTGTGAAATTTTCAGTTCTAGCTACCAGTTGAAGCTACAACAACAAATATTCATCATCATCATCATTATCTTGCCCTTATCTCATTATTATAGACGAGCTTCGTGGTCTAGTGCTTCATGCAAAGGACTGCCGTTCACGAGGTCGCGGGTTCGATTCTCGCCCAGGAAAATCATTTGTGTGTTGTTCATAAATGTCATACAAATGTTTGTACCGCGTCTGGGTGTTTCTATGCATTACAAGTATGTATGTATTTACAAAAGAAAAATAGTAAATCCGTATTTTGGTACCTATAACACAAGCAATAAAAGCTTAACTTGGGACCAGAGGACGTTGTGTGAAATGTCCGTGAATATTTATTTATTTATTATTATACTAGCTGTGCCCCGCGGTGTTACCCGCGGTAAAAAGGATAAAAAATAAGTTCGTTTTCTATTCCAATTTCCATTTGAAAGTTTCATGAAAATCCATCCAGTAGTCTTTATGTGAAAGTACAGGAAACGTCCTTACATATCCAAACATTGGAGTATGGATAGAAGATAGTATTTTATTTTATAGCGCGTAATTCTTTTTACACGCTTTATATTAGCTTCACTTGTATGTTTGTTTGTTTGTTTGTATGTTTGTATGTTTGTAACCGACTCCTTTGGACGCTATTTTGACCCACTTTAAACGTTCAGATTCTATTCAAATTTTGCACACCTGTCAAAGACCGATGACAATGCAATAATTCGATTAAATAAAGCGTGTTTTTTAGTTTTTTTAAACTATTATTATTTCGTCATATCTCCTAAGATATTCATTTAAATTGCATGCTGTAAGGAGCAGTTATAATCAATATCAATTCCGTAAGCTAACTAAGCTATTTAATTTGATAAAAAATATTACTATATAACATAAATAGCTTTTGAAAACACCCTATTGAATTAGACAATTTTTTTGACATTATTATGGGTACAGCGGGTTTCCCTTAAAAGATAGACATATCGCGGACTTTTTTGAAGAACTATAGGTAACAAACAATTCCCCCATACATTAGTTTGTTGTACCTCACATAGATAAAGCTGCGTTTTCATTTATAGCTCGCACGCGTCCGAATTTCTCGGCAAATTTAATCATATCTCATCCAATATACAGCAAACTACAACAAATTATGCGACAAAAGCCATCCTCTTGAACCATTCTATCTATTAAAAAAAACCGCATCAAGATCCGTTGCGTATTTTTGAAGATATAAGCTCACATAGTGACATACATACAAAAATTACGACTTTGTTTTATAAGAAGTAATAAAGATAAAGATAACAGTACTTAGCCTACATGATTGTTTATTACCAAGCTGACTCTAATTAACGTAAACAATCTCTTAAGAAAAAAAGTCACTCGTGGCAGCCCTATCTTAGATATTATTGTTAGAAAAGTAAGTACGGGGGCCTCAATTTCACGGACGATTAGCTTACAGGCCGGTTCAATAGCAGTTCAATGCCAGTACATAATATAATAACTACAAAGTTACATTTTACATTAAAACTGACCTTACATGACAGAGAAACAAATAACCTGTACAAACATAATAGTGTACGCACATTAGGTTTACGTATTTGTTTATGTTTAACCTTCGATTCCTGAAACACGCGGTAATCTATAGTGACTATACTCGCTGTGGAAAGAACCAGGTACCAATTCCACGTGCACACTCTCTCTCTCCAGCCCATTAAGAGGGTACTGTACTCCTAATTTAGGTATTTGCCTTAGGTATTGCTATCCCTATTCCCGAGCATCGTGCTGAAAGGGACAAATATAACTGAGGCAGATTTTACCTACAAATTCTTTGAGAAAAAGACGTTTCGTACTTCCCTTTTTTCTTCGCGAAAGTTAAACCGATTTTAATTGTTTTTACGCTATATTATAGATGAAGAGTATATCTATGCTTCTGTCACTTTCGTTTTTTCAATACATAATAACTAAAAGATTTTGTATGGAGCATAATTTGGTATCGTGCCCTCTTAAAGTCCTACTGTTGGGTACGGGCATGCTCCACTTTGCGAGGGTTTATGATCTACTGTGCCGGGCTTACCAGGCGTGTAGGCACAAGGTTTATTTTAGAGTTTTCCGTCTCTTATAGAGGATGTTAGCTAATATTCCTTATCTGGCTTTTTCAGCACCCTGGGAAGGAAAAGGGGAGGTGACACTTGTATTCTTAATCCGTCAATTACACATTACACTAAAACTTCCACAATTATTTTCGTCACATAAAACATTCGTTAAAATGGTGACTTCCACCGCGGTGGGCCGGGCATCGAACCCACACTAATTAACTCCTACACGAGGCCCAAACACGCGACACGATAAACTCAACTAATAGTTTAAATGTCGGATATAACGTTAATGCACCTGTTTATTTATAAATATTATCAGTCTTTCTATCTGTGTGTGTACTCATTATTATGTATATTAAACATATCAACGGGTAAAACGGGAACATATTACTGAGACTTCGACCCTCTTACAGAGTACAGACGGATGGACGGACCATCCGTTTGTCGCCAGGCTCTCTGGAACGGTGATAGTTAGAGAGCTGAAAATTTCGCAGTGTATGAGTATCAGTTGATACTACAACAATAAATATTCAGTATCGTAATTTTCTTGCCCTCATCCCCTTTGATGATATCGTTATTCGATGATAATAACGGTACGGAACCCTTCGTGTGTGACTCCAACTCGTACTTGACCGCTTTCTTATTCAATGTTGCCATTTTTACAACATTAGTAATGCGTACATGCTTGGAGTATGTAAATAAGAGCGCGCGTATTCAAGTAAGAACTGTTCGTACAAGTGAGAACAATACATTGGTATCAATTCTATATAGACAACTAAACTTAACTAAAAAGTAAAAACAACTATGGCGTATTTTGATTAATAAGCTATTTCGTTGTTTTTATTAATTAAAATCGTTAGTCTATAATATACAGATCTTGTGATAAAAAAGTTCTGTTAACATTGCCGAATTGTGTTATTGACGCTATCAATCTTAATTTTTTAGTTAAATTTTGTTGTGCATATAGAATCATTACCATTGTCCTATTCTAGTGTACAGACAAATAACCATTCATGTTTTGAGGGTTCAATTCAACTTCTCCTCTTTAAAAGATCGAATATGTTTTACATATATTGTGTATTCTTAAACCACGAAAAAGGTATTGAAACAGCAACTCAATTCTCTAGTTCATCAAGTATTTGTATTGTTCGACCGATGCGATAGGCGGACATAATAGTTACTCATGTTCTAAGTGTACATATATATAGTTTGATAGAAATGTTTTCTCTATTGTTAGCAAAATGCGTCGCCTGACTGCACCGTCATCTCTCAACTTACCGCAAAATGAAATGGGGGGGTGTAAGGTAGGTTAGTACATGGGTGGAGAGAACCACCCACAGTACCAACATAGAATCTCTATAGCATACACAGAATATGTGAATAGTCAAACGAAAACAAACTTTCGTTCTGTCTATATAAGTTATATTATTGGCCTTTTTAGCTTATTTCTACGTGCGACTATTATTTAAGTAAATAATTTACTTAGTTACCTAAAAAAAGATGGATGGACTGTGTGAAAGAGGACATGAAAGAAAGTGGAGTTGACACAGGCATGACGGCTAATAGAAGACTGTGGAAGAAAAAGACATGTTGCGCCGACCCCAAATAATGGGATAAGGGCAGGACGATGATGATGATGATGCTTAAAAATCTGCATTTTCTTTGGTCTTATGCAGAATGACTTATCGGAGATTTAAAAGTTCGCTAAAATCGGTTCGTTAAAATTGTCAAAAATTGTTATTCATAATAGTTTTATTACGATAAAATGCTTGTAAATGAAAAATAAGACTTACTTATTATAAAACAGTCGTTATTTTTTCATATACGAGTATGTACGTCAATATGTGGGCTTGTATCTACAAAATTACGCGCAACGGATTTTGATGCGATATTTTTAAATGACAGAGTGGTTCAAGAGGATGGTTGTTTTTTGGATAATTTGTTAAGGTATGATTTCTAAATAATACGCGTACGAAAATTCGAGCACCAGTTAGTACAAATAAATCCTCCTCCTCTTCCTCTTCAGCCCTTTTACGTCCCACTGTTGGGCACGGATCTACTCCTCTTTGGAGGGATTATGGTCTACGGTGCCGCGCTGACCAGGCGTGTTAGCACAGGGTTTATTTTCGAGTTTTCCGTCTCTCACAGAGAATGTTATCTGTCTACAATATCCCTTAGCTAACTTTTACAGCACCCTAGGGACGAGCTGGGGTGGTGACACTTGCATTCTTAACCCGCCACCGCCGGAGTAAATATTTACCACTTAAATATAACTATATTGTATTAAAATTTTTAGTTTTTAATTTTGTAATTATTGCATTAACAGTTGTACTTGATCTGTGAAAATTTAAAGACTCTAGCAATCACCGATCCTGAGATACAGCCTGGGAACAGACAGACGGACAACAAAGTCTCTACCTATTGGTATGGAACCTTAGAAACTATATACAAAGTAACAGTGGAATGTTAAACATTTAGCAGGTGTATGTTACATCTGCTTACGATCGTTGACCGTACACACGAAAACAACACAACAATAACGGAGTTACTCTCATTTAATGGTATCCGGATGTGTCAACACGCCTGGTAAACGCGGCACAGTAGACCATAATGCCTTCAAAGTGGAGGAAGCCCGTGCCCAATAGTGGGACGTAAATGGGCTGGGGGAGAGAATAGAGATCCAGATATACGATATTTCTTTCTGATGCAACGTGTTTTTCGGAAGTAAATCCTACCTAGATAGATTATTCACCTTCTAAACATCCTCTCCTGTATACAAAATTTCATGAAAATGATTAAACGTCCGATTATCTTATTCTAAGAATATTATAAATGTGAAGAATTAATAAGACGGTAAGTCTGTTGCTCTTTCATGCAAAAACTAAAGTTTATTGTACAGATTTTAATAAAGTTTTACAATTAACATTTTAAAATATATTGTGAAAGTTAAAAGCAGAGTAATAAGAGAAGGAAAAAGTCTTTAACATTTGACAGAAAGAAAAACAAAGATAATACAGTTATGAGAAATTAAACAAATGTTAACATAAAACTAAAGTAAAATGTTACAAAAGGAAGAAAGTTTTTAAAGAATAATTCTTATCTAATATATAAAATTCACGAGCTGATCGGTGTCCCTAGCAAATTGGTGTTGGCCCAGATGCAGAAAGCGGTTTTGATGAACAACAAAATGCCTGTATAGTTCGTCGGTTTCTCTTCTATTATGTTCGACTGGCCAACCTCATAGGAGTGCGTCCTGACACCTTTCCCACTAAATAGAAACTATAAGATTCCAAGGTTGCTATAGGCTATATATACAACGTGTTGCAGAAAGGTGTAGTCATATTTTAAAGTTGCATTGGATAGGCCTTAAATATTATATCGCTGGGCGTTTTTTACTAACTTTGAATTATATGAACGCGATCAAAGAATTTCTATCGATAGATTGTTGTTGTTGAATTTTGGTCCTATCACAGCACTATTAATAACCCATGTTATTTGAAATTAGTACTTATGTATTTACCTAAATAGTATAATAATATAACAGCCTGTGGTCAACCTTGTGTTATGGGTACCATAATACGGATATACTACATAAACTACTTTTCTTTTGTAAATACATACTTATAATACATAGAAACACCCAGACGCAGTACAAATATTTGTATGACAATTATAAACAACACACAAATGATTGTCCCGAGCAGGAATCGAACCAGAGACCTCTTAAACGGCAGTTCGTTACATGACCACAAAACACATCATCCCTATAAAACACATCACGCATACCTACCACAATATGTAGATTTAGTAGAACAGTTACCCAGAAAACATTATATATACCCTTAGTAGACAAATAGAGACTTAATAATCAATTCCTACACCTTATTACCATATTGACTGTCTTCATAGCTATTTACATTTTGCAATTGAATTATTACTAATTACTAAATATTAATTACTAAAAGATTTAAGTACTTACATGTTTAAACCATCTAAGAATACTAAATAACTATATAACAATTCATTTACAATTCTGTGACTTACAGATAAGGAGAAGCAGGGGAACGTTGGAATGGTATTCCAAAGGTCATGGGTGATAATCACTTTTCTGTTTAATTTTATTTATTATGTTTATTTTAATTTCTTCCTTTATAATACGATTTTTTTATATACGGCAAATGGCAACCTTATATTCATAATAAGATTGCGTGCCTATATTTTTTCGGTTTTTATCTGTAAAAGTTATATTTTACATGAATAAATGAGCCACATAAATAGCAGTTAAGTCAGCAAATAAATAATAATTGTGAATATCGTTGAATTTAATTATAAAGTATATTATTATATCCGTAGTTCATAACTTAATAGTCCGCACAGATAGTCCGTTACGACTCACACATACCAATGCAAGTATTGGCCGACATTCCATTCCATTCTACCTGATCGTAGCTTTATAATTTGATCATCAAGATCCAAGCTATAATAGTTATAATTTAAACATGTGTGGTAAAAATTCCTGTTAAATAATAACTTTTTTGCGTTAATTGGACTCGGCCTATACATAACTATATTTTTCTTGAGTAAATAAATGAATTACTGCCTGTTCTATCAGAAAATGTATCATCTGTGATTACTCCTTTTTCTATCATATCATATCCTGTTTTTGTCATATTCGCTCTCGTGCTTTATTCTTCCTTTAAAATTAACTCCGTCCATATTCATTCACTAAATACTATTCCTTTCCTTTTGTTTCATTAAATGACCACACCAGAGTAGCCGCTCATTGTTCAGTTTCAAATTAGCTTCTAAATAGCTTTGCCTTTATACATTCGCGTAACGCCATACATAAATCTCGTTTTGTAATATTTACCACACACACACACACACACACACAGTTATACAGTAGGCTCGAGATTAAACTTCCAAGCAAAACTTTATTAAGAAAAGCATTTATACTAATAATTTTAGAAACATAAATAGTACCAGTTTATACTAAACGGCACTTAGTCATACGTTAAGAACATCCCACGCAACCAAAAACCATTCAAACTCATACGTTTTAAACATAAAAGACATTAGATAGCGTATTTATAGTTCACAAGTTGTTTATTACAACCATCAGACATAAAACATCGTGTAATAAAACAAGTAATAACGAAATATATGAACAACAATAAAATCCGGTGAAGGGCTGCACGAAAAGGTCACCTTCCATAGGTTAGGTCACACCCCATCGACTTTGCAGGGGTTACAATCTACGACTTAGCGAAGGGGGAGTTAATCCACTTTTCGCAGAAAACTAACAATGCATTTTTAAAATACGAAATCTTTTCTTAAAGTCTAGCGGTTTTGAAAAATTACGTTAGAATTAAAAGCATTATTGTCAACGTAAGGTGTCTTGATAATCATCTACAAACGATTCCTAACAACTCCTTTGAGATCAACGTGCCGGTGTAGAACTCGAGATTCAAAATGTACTTCATAGTTCATGATTTCCTTTTCTATTAAGGACCCAAACATAGTTCATTGAACCAACTAAAATTCTTAAAAGTAATTGGCACATGAGAAAAAAATCCTCCAAAAAAAATTTACTGTACTTTTCAAAACAGGCACCACAAGCGATTTTAGTTAAGTTAATTAGATTTCAGTAACAGTATTTTCTTTGAAGTCGACCTTTTTGGCTGTGAATTGTAAAAATTACATAAAATTGTTTTATAACTATGGCGGCGAAGTTATATGTATAGGTTTGTATACTCATACGTAGGGCTGCCCCCACGATTACCGTTATCGGATAAAAATGGCAAAAAATCCCGGACATTTCAGTCAATTTTAACTCTTTCGGCAGACTGTTATTTTGACAAAAATAAAAACATGTTTGTAATTTCTTAATCTTTTTCGTCTATAAGTGATAACAGGTTTCCGAGTTTAACACTCCTTTAACGCACGATCCCGGACACACCGGATTCGTCCTGTTTGAAATAGGACAAATCCGGCGAAATTCGGACATAATATGTCAGCCATACTTATAATACATTCAACTAAGGAAAACTTACAATGAATTCCTTAATGGTTTAATAACATAAGTTTTAATACCCAAACGAAAGTTGCTGTAAGTAGTTATACAATGTTCAGCCTAAGGATACATAGTTGATTTACTTTAGTTATTGTTTAGGCAAACTTGCAACAGAAGCTTGTACAATAATTAATAGCAGTTTAATTAGAGAGTAACAAGGACCGTTTCTTATTAGGACTGTTTACTATCTTACCGTTTCAACAACCAAACCTAATTATTTGGGCTATCGATACCTACTACTACCTTTTAGAAGTTACACAGAAAAATTTAAAAGTCGAACTGAGAAACGGACACGGAAATGATCTAATAAACACTACTTTTTTTGTACGGAAACCTAAAAACAAAATTCTTTATACATTTTTCTCACTCCATTATCCAGTTTTAGACAACGATATTCGTTAAATCATTTTAATAGATTTAAAAAAAACAGCATATTTTATATGTTCCAAATCAGTGATCAATTTTGTAGATATGTAATGACATTTACGAACTAAAATAAATTCAATTTGTCACGATATTTATTTATAAATAAGTACTTAAATCTCTTTAAAATTAGTTAGTAACCTAATTTAAGTAGAATTAACTGAATATTAGTATAGTTATATATCACTATACTATATAATTACAGACACATTCGCTTATGTATTTTTGGAACGGTCGCATAAAATTCTCACACACTATATCACAACTATTCATTCAATAACGTGTAAAAATGGCTTGAGAATCACAACGTGAGAGGGAGAGAGACAGGTATATATCTGCATAAGGTTGTCTCTGTTAGATTTTGTGATATTTTTAATGTTTTAGAGTACATCTGAAGAATGCCGTTTAATTCGTCACGGCTGTCATCTTTAGGAAGTAAATGGCACGACTGTTGTACTACTAACTAGTATTTCTAGATTAAAATACAAAAACTGTTTAGTTCATGAGAGTAGTCAGGGTGAATTTGAAGACACCTCCACCTAAGCCTAATATATCCTACCATCACCTAAATAGCCAACACTGGATGAGAACTGCAAAAAATTCCGAACATTTGGGAGAAATAATGGTTTTTTATACGAACACCAAAAAATTTAACACAAACCCAGGTTTCGTCCGGACTCTCAAACTAGGATAAATCCCGGAAATCCCGGACTGATAGCCCTATCTATCTAGTAAGTAATTTTAATATGTAAAAACATACATTAATACATACATAAGTAAAAAATCATCTATACATACCTATCTTATAACTTCAGACAGAGGAATACAAAATATTTCAGGGCATAAAGAGAGGATTTATCATTTCGAATATTTTATTAAAAGAAATGAACGAATCAAATATATGCAATATATTTTTGAAATATCTAAATTGTATGCTAACTAGTCATAAACGAACGCTATTCATTATAAATATTGTAGAACTTAAAAAAAAAGTTTTTTATTAATTTTGCAATTGACTTGCTATGCTTTTACTTAATAAATGAATTTATAGTAGAAAAAGTTAAATGCGAACTTACAAACAAAGATGACATTGTTATTTAGTGAATAAATACTATACAGTTAAAAATATATAAACGTCGGGATATTAAAAATAGACACAGATTATTTTCTTTTTTAATTAAACGCCTTCTCATTCTAGGTGTAAAATTGCATGATATCGTAAACCCCCCTTGCATAGTGTTTGTGAGGTGGGGAGGGGTCAATGTTCGGTTAATGACTACCTGAAGGCTGCAACGCGTTCATGAAACTGTACACGTACAGGCCGTTTCATTTATTTAAATAGCATATAAAAATCTTCTCATCAAAAAAATCGAAACGCTTTGCAAGTTTATGTTCTGAAGGATTATCATAAAATCGTGGAATATATAAGGTTTTCAGATCTATTTTTAATATCTTAACTTCATCATGGGTGTATCATATTTTGTTTAGCGAATAATTCATAAATAGAAAGTGATTCGATATTTCTTACGAGAAGTATATAGTAGGTAAGTATGTATTTTAAATAATATTACAATTAATGTCACTAAAACATTATTATTCTGCAGAATCCGACTATAGCCAATGGGAAAAAATCACTTTCTAAAATTCCATTACATAGATTTATTATTTAACTAAATTATGATTCATGATTTAGATTTAATGCCTTGATTCTATAAACATTTACCATCAAGTTCATCCGTAAAAAGTAGTTAGTTTCATTCGAATATAGTTTTTTGTTTCATGTCTAGTTACACCCTGTATATATGGTAACCTCTTGATGCACTTAACTTGTAACTTTCAGCTATCAGGGGTGGTAAAGCATATATTTATATGTGCACTATACATAGTCACTACATGTAGTCTCTATTTAATGTGCAACTTTTTAAGTTTATTGCTTTTGGCACTTAAGAAAAGTTATGTTTTAACGATAACGTAAAAACAAACTGATTTTATATTAAAAATTTTAAAGTTTCACGAAAAATGGCGCAACAGTGACGACAGCGTCACTTCTCGTAAAACTTTAAAAACGAAAAAACATTGTGTTAACGTGTGCTAACGTTAACACTAATGTATTTTTCGTTTTTTTTTAGTTCAGTGCGTATTTATCAATGTATGCATGTATGTTCTATGTAACGGGATCTCTACAAGTGATTTTTAGCCACTTGCAGTAAGCAGATTGATATGAAATTTTGCACACAATACATATTAAGGACCTATGACAATGCCATTATTAAAAAAATATTCTGGATTTGCAAGCGTGTTTATTTAGTTTTTAACGAACAACGTTTACCTTAACGACTAAAATTAAAAGATTAAAGCGCCATTAACTACGTAACAAGGTAAAAAATATACACAAAGTGTAAATCTGTAATTTTATTACTTTATTAACATTGGGGAAATACCATCTGATTGAGTTGAACTAGTACTTATAATAGAGTGATTGGTCTCGGACTGAAATTAGTCACGGTGTAAACTTTCTAGGAAAAACGAGGAGTAAACGAGGAAACTTGAACATTAGTAGCAACACCACGACGTCAGCAATCAAGTCAGTTAACACCTTATAGAGTTAAAAAAATTAAGTGCGTGATAAAAAATATTATAAAGCGAATTAAATACATAAATTCCCAAATATTTTTTTGTTAACATTTTTACGGTTTTGCTAACCAAACTAGGTTTACTTAGATAAATAAAAGTTGTTATAATTCACAACGTTCGTTCCCATACTTCTCCAAAACGCCTTGACCGATTCTTATGAAATTTTATTAATAAGTAGGTCTGAGAATCAGCTACTATCTATTTTTGGTACTCCTAAGTGATAAGGGTTGTTAACCCCTGACATTTGTATGGCAAAACAACGTTCACCGGGTCACCTAGTATATTATATACAAAACACATTGGACGAATTATACATAAATTAAATATAGATAGAAGAATATAGATATAAATATAGATAATAGATACAAATAGTGTTGTACGGGTACCGAGTGGGCATCCAAACCAAGAAGTCGTGTAAAGAGAATTACTTTCTCTAAATCGGTATAATAACCATTTGAAGTTTCTCAAAATGTTTCAACATATTATAGTTTTGTTTTAATCAATATTTTAGTAATAATTTAGGATACCTGTAATCCTATAGGATATACTACAGTAGATATACCATAGTAAGATATACCATAAACCATGTAGATATACCATAAAAAGATTAGCGGGCGTATTAAGAGCTTTTAAAAAATCATGCAAGTTCCAGGCAGGCAGTACACTTCCTACTGAAACTGAAATTACTTATTATGCCAGATAAAAAACTTTTAGTTGAACATTTTTTACTTAAACTTTTACTAACGTACCTTCTCTTTAAACATATTAATCTATGAATGGTTTAGCGAACTGACTGGTTGGGAGTTATGTTCATAATACGAATTTGCCAGGAAGTTCAATTCACGACGTAACCTGCCTGGAAATAAAAGCACATTATACGGCCGCAGGTAAAGGAAATAGGTTCAATATTATCTGTTATAACGATTGAATTGCATCGAGCGTATATGCGATATTATGTAAAATTTGCGAAAGTTTATAATAAAACTATTTAAAACAGATTAAAATAACACTAAATATGTTCCATTGAACCTTTTAATAATAAAAAAACAACAATAAAAACTAAAAACTGCAAACATAATATGTAGTCGGTCCGACAAGAGTGTCACGCAAATGGCTGGTATGCGCGTCCAGTCACGACCGACGCTTTTATCGCTAACAAAATGCCTTCGCAATGACAGGTAACGGGCCGGGGACTGAACCCCAAGTCTTTCCTGCACGCCGTTGTATAATTCCACGACATAGAATACGAATGGCCTATCAATATGCAGTTGTTTAATTTATTTCAACAGTTACAATGATTTGAATTTTGCCTCGGAGCTATGTATGTATTTTCAAGTGGGGCTGGTTTAGAATGCACTAAACACCATCCCATTTTCTTGTTTAAGTGATGTGAGGAATATACTAAACAGATAAATGCGATTGAATACAACATTGGATAGATGAATTGAATCCAGGCATATTCCAAGAATCATCTGCGAGATTTGGACCACTATGCAGCACTCGTGGTTAGCGTAATGTGGTAAACTAAATACCTTGAAGAAGCCTTGGGAAAAAGAAGATAGAAGAGGCATTGGATACTTCCAATAATAAGAAACTTCGGGCTTTCGAATTATTAAAATATTTGATTGATCCAAATGCAAATACTGGTATCAATTCTAACCGCACAACTAAACTAAACTTGACTAGAAAATTAAAACAATTATTGTGAATTTTGATTCATTGGCTATTTCGTTATGAACATTTATAAATATTAATTAATATCGTTAGTCTTTAGTACAAAGTTCTATAATAAGAAAGTTCAGTTAACATTGCCGAATTGTATCATTGACTCTATTAATTTTAATTTTAGTTAGGATAAGTTTAGTTGTGCAGAATTGGTACCATTGTCTGTCTAAACGTACTATTGAACAAACAATACGTCATAGTTGAATCACATGTGTTGTTTTTTAAGCCAGACATAATATTTCACAGGTCATCACCACCAAATGGCCAGAGACGGTCATTGTTCACCACAATACTGTCTGGGTTTGTCGCATACACATGATACAAAGAACCCACTTTCACTTGGTCTGGTCTGGGTCACACTGTCTAGACCACATGACACTATACCGTAAATAATCACTAACCGTAAGGATTATAACAAAAGGTGTTATTATTGTTAATAATTATTTAACCTAGTTAGGGTTGTCAAAAAGCTATTATTTCTCCAATGACTACTTAAGAGTTAGCATTTTAGAGAGGTAATCGGCAGGCCACATTGTTCGACAAACTGACAATCGTTGGGGAAGCAGTTCTCGTGTGACGACAAGGTAACTTACGACGCAGCCTAAAGGGGTCCCCAACTAGGTGGAACGACGATATCACCAAGATCACAGGAAGCTCTCTAAAGACAGCAACGAACGGTCAAAGGCAGATAGAGTAATACACAATGTATACTTTCATTATTCTATTATAATATAATACAGTATTTATATATATTTACAGTAAATAAGAGAAACTGTGTGAAGTACATAAAAAAAGCCAAGAAATAAGGCTGAATACCGAAAATTCAGAAAAACCTCGTTATACAAACTTGTTTGATCATAAAATCATAATATTCTCGAACACTTGCGCGACTTAATTTTATTGTTAATAAGAGTATTTGTTAATAAAAGTTCTACCGACTTCATGTGTCATTGAAATTTGAGGGTTTTCCTCGATTTCTCAGGAGAAAATAATCAGATCCTGACCTGGCGCCATTGGGAACACACGGGAACCACCAGCTTTCATATAAAAAAAGAATCATTACAATCGCTTCCCCCTGTTATGAGGTAACAAACATAAAAAAAAAATTAGAAAAAATGTATAGACCAATTAAGAATCTCCTTCTTTTTTTGAAGTTGGTTCAAAACAATTTTTACGGATTTGTTTACGGATTTGTTTATGGATTTGTTTGATCCTGGCAGTTACTTACCGGCGCCTATTGTTTAAAAACTAATGATGTTTATAATTTGGTAAACAGTTAAAAATTGAATAAAACATTTTGGGTCAACCCTAATTTTAATAATCATTTAATTAAGACAGAATACGGTGTTTTCAACTGAAATAAACGGACTGTTCACTCATAAATAGACAAAATTAATTCATAAACTCTAGACAAAAAGCTTTAATAGTGTAATTTAAATAATAACAAAGAATTTTAGAGGATTTTCTAAGCATTTCTCGACATTTGTTAAGAGTTTTAATAAGCCCAATTTTTTGTTATTGTTAAAAATCAAGAAAGATTTAGTAATTCTCTGTAAGAAAAGTATTTTTAATTACGATTTAACGGATTCATGACCGACTGTGAACTAATAAGTTTACGTGTCTTGTATGTATTATAATTATGTATTTATCGATTGGATCGCTAGCTTTAGCTATAAATAACATGGTGGTTTTTAAAGAAATAATTCTGTGACATTGAAAATAATTATAAGGGATTTCAAGTAATTTTTAACAAATTTTTATTTAGCTAAGTAACTAGTTCTCTTGTTTGTATTTTGATTATATGGGAATCAAACCTACAACCTCATGAATTACAGTCTGTTACACGGATACACCAACCGCTGCACCAAAGGGTCCGTATGATTAATATATTACTTTCAAAGCTTTTGTATCATGAAAATACATTTTTGTAGCGTCATAACCAAACAGAATCGTGAATGAAGCAATAAAATTGTAATTCCCTAACTATTAACAAATTCTCTATAGTCGTAACTTTTTTTATATAAAGTACATAAAACTATTATATAGCTCGTAACACTGATCTGGGTATCAATAAAATATTCGTTACATTTCTTGTAATAGCAATGTTTTGCTGTTAATCTACCGCGAATTCTTACGATGCTTTAGTCCTAAAACTTACTTGCTAATTAAATATCATAAGGAAAACTATTTATTGAATAAGTATTGTGGCTTTTCAGGGATATAGTTACTACTAGGGCTGAAAATTTTACAATATCAGTTCTCCGTGCGGTGACGGATTAAGAATACAAGTGTCACCACCCGATCTCCTCCCAAGGGTGATGTAAAAGTCGGCTAAGGGATATTGCACACGGGTAAAGCCCTCTGTGAGAGACGGATACCTCTAAAATAAACCCTGTACGAATACGCCTGGTCAGCGCGGCACAGTAGACCATAATCCCTGCCAAAGTGGAGGAGGCCCGTGCCCCACGGTGGGACGTAAATGGGCTGGAGAGGAAGAGGAGAGGATAATAACTACACGGAACCCATTACGTGTGAGTACAACTCGTGTCTGATTGATTTTTTGTATTACCTTCTTTTTCAGTTTTTCATGGAACAAAAAGTCCAACTATCGATTACAGACCAACGTTTTCATTATAAGATTTGATTATTAAGGAGAGAAAGGAAATGATATAGAAAAATTACCTTCCTATATTCGAGCCAATTATAAAACTAAACTATTTTCCTATGGACAATTCAGTTAATACACTTTCATTATCTAGAGAATATGTGAAACAGATTTTCTGTATAACTGTGTCGCTACGAAACTAAAATACATCAGTATACTTTCGATCAGTTTAGTATAATTTTTGTAGGTACTAACAGAATTGGCAATATGGGAAACAAATAAACAATTATCTGAGATAAATAAGTCTGTTTCGAAAATATGTTTGATATTTATATTATGAAATACCGCAATTAGGCGTTTTTTTTTGTAAAAAATTAGGAAATTGAGAAGTAACGAATTGTAAACGTTATTTGTCTTACCGACATGTTGTATTTCCCTAAGGGCTGCATCAGCCCTTATATTTACTTAATATGGTTATCTAGTATGTCAGCAATATAATATAATGTAACAGTTACCATTCACGGCAGGATTATAAGATTTATTTTCATTATACAATGTAGCTATGTGTCTCTATGATACAGGCTATACATCATATGAAACATTATTAGTCTGTGAAGTACGATTTAGCTAGGCTAAAGCTACGTGTCTTCAAGACTGAACACCAATACACTATCTGGTAACTATATAATATTTAAAACTAATTCCTAAAAGTACGCATGGTCACCTGGCAAGAGTGGCAGGCCAAATTATGTAGGTATCCCGTGAACGTTTATGGAGTGATTAAAAATAAAAGAAGGTCTAGATGAAAGAATCAAGATCTAAAATCTAGTTCGAATACATCCAAAATTTTATCAGACAAATACAATACGTATGTAAGGAGGCCGCATTGTTAACGTCAGTAAACACTTGAGTTTCACGTCACAGACTTTTTAATTAAATTAATTAGTGTATTAATTATAGTTAATTATTGTACTATGAATGGTAAAAAAATATGCTTAAAGTCTTTGACGAGCTAAATAAACTACACTTCTTGTAAAATGCATAGCGTTCGCGCCATTCTGCGCGGGTTCAACGATCGTTTGACGTTTGTGGCAATGTGGCGGGCGCGGGAAAACCAAGCGTAGGTACCTATTTAAATCGCCTGCTCACCATTTGTAATGGTTTGCTCTCGTATTAAGATTGTTTATGTTGTGATAAGTTAATTTAGACGTAATGAATCAGTAAGTAAGTATTAACGAGTTTAAAAAGTACGTGCTAAAAGGTTTTAATGCTGGTTAAAGTCGCAAAAGTCGTCGATTTTAAAACAAAACCATATTCTCTTATTAGGAGTTTAAATTAAAGATTAAAAAAAGAGAACGTTCTAAATTTAAAACAATTTAAATGTAACACAATTCTAAGAAAGAAAAGAGAGCCGAAGGTAATGCTCAACAGCCTAGGTAAGGTTTTCGTTTGTAGTGGACTTAGAGCTTTAAGCTGGCTATACCCTTCAAAGAGGTAGAGCATTTTTTTATTACTTACTAGCTGTTGCCCGCGACTCCGTAAACGCCACGCGTGGAATTTAGGAAAGTTTCATGAAAATCCATCCAGTAGTCTTCACGTGAAAGAACAACAAACATCCTTACATTCATACAATCCAACATTAACCAAACATCCAAATATTAGAGTATGGAATATGGATAGAAACCGAGGAAAAGTTCGCGTTGCTCGGCCAACAGTTTAATAAGTATTTTATTTTGTCGTGCGTAATTCTTTTTAGGGTTCCGTACCCAAAGGGTAAAAACGGAACCCTATTACTGAGACTTCGCTGTCCGCCCGTCCGTCCGTCCGTCTGTCACCAGGCTGTATCTCAAGAACGGTGATAGCTAGACAGTTGAAATTTTTTTGTCATATCTCCTAAGATATTCATTTAAATTGCATGCTATATAAAGCAGTTATAATTTAAATTAAACGTGTAAGGTAACTAAGGTATTTAATTTGATAAAAAAGTTAACTATACATATACACATAAATAGCTCTTGAAAACACCATATTGAATTTTATAATTTTTGCGACATTATTATGGGTACAGCGGGTTTCCCTTAAAAGATAGACATATTTGATTGCCCTCGCGGACTTTTTTGAAGAACTATAAGTAACAAACAATTCCTCCATACATTAGTTTGTTGTACCACACATAGATAAGGCAGCGTTTTCATTTATAGCTCGCGCGCGTCCGAATTTCTCGGCAAATTTAATCATATTTCATCCAATATACGGCAAACCCCAATAAATTATGCAAAAAACCATCCTCTTGAACCATTCTATCTATTAAAAAAAACTGTATCAAGATCCGTTGCGTATTTTTGAAGATATAAGCTCACATAGGGACATACATACAAAAATTACGACTTTGTTTTATGAAGTAAAGAAAAGATAAAGATAAAGACTAGCTATTGCCTGCGACTCCGTACGCGTGGAATTTTGTCCGCTTTTGCAACATTTTTCACTAATGCTTCGCTCCTATTAGTCGCAGCGTGATGTTATATAGCCTAAAGCCTTCCTCGATAAATGGACTAACGAACACAAAAATAATTTTTCAATTCCAACCAGTAGTTCCTGGGATTAGTATTCAAACAAACAAAACTTCAGATTTATAATATTAGTTTAGATAAACAAAACTCATCCTGTCGTTTTCGAAACAAATAATGTTTGTTATTGATGACAACATCAATCTAAATTGGCTTTATTGAGATATGTTCTTACAAATTGGACGCACAAATTTTATACGCTTATATTTCAAATACATATGATAAATTGAATTGCTTTTTTATTACAAATGAAATATTTACAAACAATATTAGATCTAATATTGTTTATTTGTTGATAGATTCATATTTCACGATAACTTTAATCTTTGATAATATAGTACCTACCAGAATAAAATCAAATAAAAAAAAAGCAAAACCTATAATTTTTTTTCAAGCAACTATAATTACCTATGTTGTGCCACGTTGTACCTATGCATATACTTGTTTATGTAGATCTATAGAATACTAATTCTATGGTATAAAGGTATTTTTATTGTACAGTTTAGTTTTGGTATAGTATCTCACAATGAAAAAATTACTGCTGTTTTTTTAAAGGAGGCTTAGATATATTTTTTAGTTTTATTTTTTTTTACTTTACGAGTTGTTTTACTTCTTTTTAATTACTATTTCGTTTATTTTGTTAATTAATATAAATAAAAAATAATATATGTAACAGCTAATATATCCGGTGTTTGCGTGACAACTGGCTATTGAGAACGGATCGATGGAGCACCCCAGCCTGCCTCGAGGGGGGTTTCTATAACACCCCAGCACAAGGTTCAAGGCTGTCCAGCACGTAATTGATTCGTAACGACAACATAGGGTAGCTTTTCCGCCTATATAAATATTTCATTTATTACCACTACATTTTATTTACTTAGGTTATTATTTAAGGTCCAACTGCCAGCCTATTAGCGTTTTGACATTTAAAGGTGCGTGTTCAAACTAAATACGCACGTAATAAGTTAATCAATTTCTTAATCCTTACTTACAATAAAACAAAGACGTCATTTTTGTACGTATGTCCTTATGTGAGCTTAGCTTCGAAACTAAGCAACCGATTTTGATGCGGTTTATTTAATAGGCAGAGTGGTTCAAGAGGGTGTTTTTTTTTTATATATAATTTGGTTTGGTTATTAAATTCCACGCGTACGAAATTGCGGGCAACATCTAGTTTTGAATAATAAAAATCCATATATAATTGTCCTTAAACAATACTTATATGTACTTACGTATGCTGCAACACCGCATACGAAGACACACGCGAGCTTCTCAACTTTCATACTTCCTTTGATACAATTTAATCCGTAATTTGTAGGACAATTGGATAACTAAATAAGATTTCTACATCTTTCTCTCTCCAGCCTAATAACGTGCTACTATTGGGCACGAGCCTCCTCCACTTTGGGAGGGGTTATGGTCTACGATGCCGCGCTGACCATGCGCTTTCTCATAGGGATAGACGTTCTTTGTCTAGAATTAGGGAGAAATTGTGTGATACAAAGCGTAAAACTGTGTATTAACATGAAAGGTTTTCAACAAGACACAAGATTTTCGTAGTTTATTTCGTATTCTTTTAAATAGTTTCGTAGTTTACGTAAATAAACTATGAAACTATTTAAAAGAATTTACTTACATGAATTTTGCTAAAGTCCGAAATTATTTTAAAATTAAAGAAAATTATATAATTAATCCAGATAATAGGTAGAGCAGCTTTTTTTTTTTCTTACACAACTAGGTTTGAATATTGCCACATTCCATAGTTTTTATTTGATAAAGTTAGAGAAGAGTAGCTTTATTTATTGGGAAATGAAAAGCAAAAATGTTTATTATTTCATTTCTTATTTTTAATGTAGTAAGCTGCCAGCTGCAAATGAGAACGCGTTATTTTTTTTATTTACTCCAGAACAGACCTTGGAATTTAAATTAATCAAAGCATAATATTGGCGGGAAGATAGCAGTTAGTTAAATAGTGTGTGTTAGTAATAAATAGAACTATTACGATATTCTACGTCACATACGCCTTGAGCGCCTCACATGATAGGGTTTTCAACTTAATAATTATTGTTACCCTTAATTTTATTTTCTATAAGATTTTTAAGAATAGAAATATCTCAGTTTCGGTTATTCTGTATTTGGACAGCTCATGTATTTTGCGTTGGCATAAGGGTTTATTTAGTCTAGTTTAGGTAGCATCCTGGAGAGATAATGGTGTGATTATACTTGTATTTTTAATCCGTCATCAGACATTTTATTTGATATCTTCGAAGTACAGACATCGAGTTGTTATAAAGCTATCATATTTCTAGATATTAAAGTATAGTTTTTACAGTTAGCAGCCCTGATTGAGGCCCACCGCCCGCTGAGAACTCGCACTCGCTTCGTAGTAACGCGTAGTAGTTGAGGCACATGCTTATTTTAGGATGAGAACGATTCCTACTTCACATACTAGGGCCACAAATGGCGTAAGTTGATTTTTTAGTTATTATTGGTACCAATTCTACGTGTAAAACTAAACTTAACTAAAAAATGAAAGCAACTATGGCGTATTTTGATTAATTGGCATTTTCATTGCGCACATTTTTATTAATTAGAAGTTATGTTAACATTGCCGAATTGTGATAACAACACTATCAATTTTATTTTTTTATTTAAGTTTGATTATTTGGAAATGTTGCAGCGATTCCAAAATAAATTGCCAAATCCTTGATATCGACAAAAGACTATAAATTGACTGAATTCGCTGGAATTGTGGTCGATTTAACATGCAGAAATGGGATTATGAAAAAAAACGAACAATTAAAGATTAACGAAAAAAAAAACTGTTTTCATTTCTAGTTAAGTTTAGTTGTGCACGTGGAATTGGTACCAATATCTAAAAATGACAAAACCTAGCACCCTTTTTAGAATTCTAATATATTTTAGACAATTAACTGCTCCTGCATTTATGTTATTATTCTGGTTACTTACTCGTAATACATTTATTGAATAAGTTCGATACATATACTGTGACATTATAATGTTAAGTTAATGCGTTTGACGAGAGACTTTTGTCCTCATTTTAGTAAAGTGTAATAGCTCTGTATTCGATCGCGCCATTTATTTGTGACGTCACATTCACCGCATGAGGCCACTGAGGCCCAATCATAATGTTTACTAATGAGATGAGACTTATGAAAATATTGTATAATATGTATATTGATTTTAGTTAACATAAATTAATTCATTATTTAGCATTATACTCCCGCCCATTACTCAGGATAGGTGGTCTTTTCCCTTATTTAAGCAACTTTAAAAAAAAAGAGGAGGTTCTCAATTTTAATATTTTTATCTTTATTACCTAGTTTTTTTTTTTACTTTAACTGGGCGAAGCGATTTTGATGATTCTTTTTTATTTGTAAGCTTTGCTTCCTGTGTGGTCCCATTGGCACCAGGTCAGTTTCTAATGGTTAACGCCTAAGAAATTCAGGAAAAACCTCAAATTTCAAAAGCACATGAAGTCAGTTAATCTTTTTAAAAAAAATATCCAATTAAATAAAAAGAACTACTTTTTACGGATTTAGGCGCGTATATTTGTTTTAAATTTTTGCCCGACGTTTTATTTAAACAAATGAGTCGTGCAAGTGTTAGAAAAATACCCAATTATATTATTATATTCTTCTTTCAAACCTCATTTCTATTGATATATAATTAGTGCCGATTCTGTATGCACAAATAAACTAAAGTAGACTCTAACAAATACAAATATTATGTGCGACTTTAATATCACACAAATAATTGTAATATGCTGGAATCGAACGAAAAACAGCAGTCATAAACTTGAACCGCCGCATCTTTAGACCTAACAAAAAATATTAATATTTACATTAAAATCGTACTTGGAAAAGTTTCCTATTTGAACAACACATACAGCCTTATTGTGGAAAATACCCACCACTAACTTTCCTGTGTTATCAGGTCTCTATTTGTTTTCTTAGGGTTCGGTACCACAAGGTAAAGAGGGACCCTGTTACAGAGACTTCACCCGTCAGGCCGTCCTTTTGCCCGTCCGTCTGTCACCAGGCTGTATCTCTGGAACGGTAATAGCTAGAGAGTTGAAAATGTCATAGTTTGTATATATCAGTTAATACTACAACAACTAATACTAATCATCACCTTTCTACTGCCCTTATTCCATTATTTGTGATCCCGTTATTTGAGGATGGTACCACGAATATATTATGATTATTATAACAACTGCGAGTCCAACTCGTACTTGACCATTTTTTTTTTATAAAAGTTCCATATTGTAGATAATTTGCCATCACATTTGCTTCTATTTACTTATACTTATTAAGCTATTACATAGCTTCTATCGCGGGCCTTGAGCGTGGAGACTAAATCCACAATATTCGAAATTTAAAGTCCGTAGGTAACGAAAAAACCTTACATTAATGGCGTTACTGCGCATGCGTAATCCCCTCTTCGCCCCGCAATTTATTTCATACTGTTGATACCTACTATGCACTTGATACCAAGGGAAAACGCCTTCGTCAAATTAAACAACGTATTAAAATAAGGATTTTGAATCGACAACATAAATCCTAAATGTTCAGATAACAGCGTATTTTAGATTTTAATAATGTAAAATAATGTCAAAACTAAAATTGTATACCAACAGATTGACATTTAATTTAAAACAGATTGACATTTCATTGACAATCGCTATTTTATCATAATTACCATAAACAATGGACAGGTGTAAGCATCAGTAAATAAGGATTATTAATCTTATTTTAGTTTATGGTATGTAGATTCTTGCGTAAATAAAATAAATAAATAATTAAAAATACATAAGTTGATAAAAAATGATATGCAATAGCTTTACCGCCGCAGTCCCCGAGTGCCACACATCTTTTTTTACTTTTAATAATTTATACATATTTATTACTAGCTGTTGCCCGCGACGCGTGGAATTTAGAAGAATTTTCCTGTTTTTGCAACATTTTTCACTGATGCTTCGCTCCTATTGGTTACAGCGTGATGTTATGTAGATTATTAATATTACATTTAGATTCCCGCTCGGGACAATCATTTGTGTGATTTTTCTGATTGTCATACAAATGTATTGTACTGCGTCTGGGTGTTTCTATGTATTATAAGTATGTATTTAAAAAAAAAGTAGTATATGTATTCTATCCGTATTCTGGTGCCCATAACACAAGCATATAAGCTTAACTTGGGACCAGAGGACGTTGTGTGATATGTCCATGAATATTTATTATTATTATTTGACAATCGAATCCGCATTTTCTACTTAATCAACAATTAAAAATGATGTACGTAAATGCGAACAGTATAAATAAACACTATGATTTGTAATTACGAATTATGTAAAAACTTTTTAATTTGTGAGTAGTTTATGAAGAAAATATGAACAGCTTATTTATGTAATAACATGGGAACGAACGTTGCTTTGATCTGCTGCCAAGAAATGTCAGGTTGACATAACATTTCACAGCGTCCGTCCGTGTAACTTTATGAACTAATTTTGAAGATTTTGCGATTTTCGGCTATTGGTACTGATTCTACATGCACAACTAAACTAAACTTACCTAAAGAATTAAATTGATAGTGTCAATAACACAATTAGACAGAACTTTTTTATTAGAAAATCTATATATTATAGACTAATAGTCTTATTCATAATGACTTATTGGAGGTCTAAACGGAGATTTTATCGGAGAGATAATAAACGTTTTATCGTAAAAAGACTATTATGAATAACAGGTTTTGACAATTTTCGCGAACCGATTTTAGCAAACTTTTAAATCTCCGATAAGTCATTATGAATAAGATCATAACAATTTTAATTATTAAAAATGTGTACATAGCTAATTAATCAAAATAAGCCAAAGTTGTTTTCATTTTTAGTTAAGTTTAGTTTGGCACGTAGAATTGGTACCATTTTCAATATTCTATCCATCCCCAGATGTTGAAACTAAAGATAGAAAAATTCAAACTTTTGTACTTTTAATTACATTTCAATAATCATCTGCTGACAGCATTATATGTATATTGAGATTTGTAGATATGAATATCTTACTGATAAACAAGGATTACAATCTATCTGTTATTCACGTGTTCGATTTCTGCACATAACAATATTATTGATGTGATGTTTTGTCGCACAAATGCATGCACTGCGTGTGGTTATATTCTATCTAATAGTTAGTTGATATTTACATTAAAAAATTGGTCAAGTGCGAGTCGGACTCGCGCACGAAGGGTTCCGTACCATTATCTATGCAACATAAGGCAACGTTATTAGTATCGACCAAGAAACGGTAAAAATATCATGTTTGTTGTATGGGAGCCCCCTTAAATATTTATTTTATTTTTAGTATTTGTTGTTATAGCGGCAATAGAAATACATCATCTGTGAAAATTTCAACTGTCTAGCTATCACCGTTCTTGAGATACAGCCTGGTGACAGACGGACGGACGGACGGACGAACAGCGAAGTCTCAGTAATAGGGTCCCGTTTTTACCCTTTGGGTACGGAACCCTAAAAAGCAGTTCTAATATAACTATTATCTGTATGAAACTCAAGAGAAAAGTAAATAAATTTAGTTTAGAACCAGAGGATTACGAGTATTATGTACCCTGATAAATGGAGAAACAGACAACGACTTAGATACTGTTTTGTTATATATAGAAACTGCTTTGTTTCAACAATTCTAGTTTGCCTAATATCAACAGTCTGTACTAAAAAAAACTCTGCCTTCATACTCATTCAACAGTATAAACATTGTCCTGTTGTGGCATTCTTACTACGTTTGTACTGTTTTGAATAAAATTCAATTAATTAAAATAATATTAAAATTAATTAAAATAATATTAAATTAGCAGCTATAACTTTACTTATTACAAAACAATGTCCTTATTTTAGTATGTATGTCTCTATGTGAGCTTTTTTGTCTCTACTGATTTTGATGCCGTTTTTCTTAATAGATAAATTGGTTCAATTGGATGGTTTTCTGTGCCATTTGTGAGAGTTTGGTATTTAAATTCGACGCGTACGATGTTGCAATCATCAGCTTGTTAATTAATATGACATTACTAGCTGTTGTTTTTGCAACATTTTTCACTACTGCTTCGCTTCTATTGGTCGTAGTGTGATGTTATATAGCCTAAAGCCTTCCTCGATAAATGCCCTATCTAATACTGCAAGAATTTTTCAAATCGGCGCAGTGGTTCCTGAGATTAGTGCGTTCAAACAAACAAATAATCTATACTTAATATTATTTATTAGTATAGATTATTATGTATGTTATATAAATTAAAGGTACCTACTGAAAACTTGCGTGAGAATTTCAAAACAAATTTTTGGCTGATGCTCAAAGTCTACAACGAATCATAGATTATATAAATAGAAAACATACCAATTATCAGGCCAATGGCGCGAATTGCCCTACACCCTTCAGCGCCTCAATATACGACTAAATAAAATATAACACGATTCTACCTCCACGCCATAGCGTCTATGGTTAGTCTAAATTTGTTCGAGTTAGCAGAGCAAGGCCGATCGGTGTAGCACTCATGCGTAAGGCACTAGAAAAAAAAATTACTTCATTAACGATCGACTGCGTGACGATTGGAGGCCAAAGATTATGGCGCGGACGCGACAATCGATTGACACGCCATTTGATTGCAATTGGTAAATTAAATTCTTAATGTCATGCTTACTTATTGTAACCATGGACAACAACATACAGAAATATTAAGCCTTAAATTGGAGACATAAATAACAATAGATGAAGCTCTCTACTAGGTACTGTAACAAGTTACATGTGTAATTTTATTATTTATATCTTTCGAATGAATAAGTACATCGAATAGTATCCCTTCAGATAATCTACTTTATTAGCAAGGTGATCTCGTATATTCGGTATCTGATACCATACTAACGTAAAAAAAGGTAAAGTCTTTTGAATGACGGGTTACTACTGATGCTATCTGTTATCTACTATTACATACTACATTAACTGCATAGAAAGTTCAAACATTTCGCTTGGGCAAAATTTCAATAGAATTTATCCTCTTTTTGTTTGAAGTGCAGCAGAGTGCGCTCTATTTAATATTCTCCGCCCACCCCCATGGGAAAAAGGCGTCAAGTTCTAATGATGATGAATTTACCCTTCTATTTATAACATTATACTCAAATTCTCCTGTCACGGTGTTTGTAATTATACTCTTCCGAAATGGCTCGACCGATTTTCGTGATTTTTCATCCCCCTAAATGTTAAGGGTGGTCCTCCCCTGACATTTTTATGGCAAAACAACGTTTGCCGAGTCAGCTAGTAATATGAACAATTGCAGGAGTTTTAGTAAGAAAGAGAATAGTTAGTTCTTGTTTCAAAAAATACATTTATTATTGAATTGCGGCAAAAAGATGAGCATCTCGTAGTAGTTGCGTACTTTGTATGCAAAATAAAAGGTAACAATAAAACTGCCTAGGTTGTCAGTGGAAGGATGAGAGCTGTCATCATTTGTCTAACCTGGCTAGATGAATGGCTTATGTGTTTACTTCGTTTACTCACAATTACATCATAAATCGTCTGGCATAGACGCAAAGGTCACTATGAAATTTAAATTATATTGAAAAACAAATTCGCCAATTTTATTATCGAATTTCAAGGCCAATGAATACTGTGAGTAGGTACATAATAAACTTGTTTTCGTATTGTTTAATCTTTGTCTGCGGGTCGACGGCCGAGGGGCGCGTGGCGGGCGCCCAAATTGTCCCATACCCATACGTATTACTAACAAATGGTTTACTAGAATAACTAATTATATTATTAAAATAGTTTCTTTAGATAGTGCGTAGTTATAACGTCACTAATTGTACACAACTCAACTGAACTCTGCGTATTGTTTTGTTGTGGCGGATTAATTCTCGAGTATCTCCAAAATATTTTTTCCTACAAATCGTTTATATTCCTGCGATTTTGAAGATTATTTTGCACTACTTAAGTAAAACTTTTTACAGACATGATATACGTCATCATCAACATCATAACATCACGCCTTTTACCCATGGGGGTAGGCAGAGACTATAGAGTACCATCTGCTACGAGCCGATAATACTTCCTCTTCTCTTCTCATTTGTTTTATTATTGTGCGACGAGCACTTCGACTAATGACTTCAAAAATCTGGTACCTAATTACGTAAGACTTAGGATAATTTAGATCCTAACAACATTATGTATGTAGATATTAGATGGTATACATAAACATTATGATGAGGCCTCAGCCAGTATAAATCTAAACTACTTGTCTACAAGCAAGCTGATACTGACTCACATATCAGAAATAATACTACTACACAAGCCAGTTTCAAACAATCTCATATTCGAACTACTAAGCCTCAATAAGTAGTTATATCTAAAACAGGGGTAAGCAACCATTTTCAATCGTTTTCAAAAGAGGACTAGCAATTAGTTTGTGTGTTTCTTAAACATTTAATTTGCTTGAAAATTTAATGCTTTTGTTTTAAATATATATACATACTAGCTGTCCCGACAAACGTTGTTTTGCCATACAAAAGAAAGAAGATTTGAAAAATAGATGTTGGCCGATTCTCAGACCTACTGAATACGCATGTAAAATTTCATAAAAATCGGTCAAGCCGTTTCGGAGGAGTACGGTAACAAAGACGTACGGTAACACGTGAATTTTATATATAAGATAAAACGTCAGAAGCTACGTGTCTGTACATGCAGTGATGCAGTGAATCTTCTCTGAAAGTGCTCTTTTGATTCTTTGAATTGAACTTGATACACACCCAATTTAAAAGGTCTGATTAATATAAAAACTCGCGCACTTATCGATAGTAAATAAATATTCATGGACATTTCACACGTCCTCTGGTCCCAAGCTAAGCTTATATGCTTGTGTTATGGGTAACTTTTCTTTTGTAAATACATACTTATGATACATAGAATAATCGATGAAAGTAAATAGTTTAAAAACAATTACTAACTTAATTAGCTGGAATTTTCAAGTTGAACAATCAACACCAATGATTCTGTGAAATTTAATTAACAAGAATTTTCTGGGGCCAAGGACCTTAAATCGGTCTAACTTTATAAACTAAATTATAATGGAAAAAAACAAGCATAGCGAGTCAATCGCAAAATATTAATATATTAATGTCGGTCTAACTTTGTTAAATTTCTGATAGAACTTAAATTTTCGAGATCTTATTTGTTTTTCCTTTGTTTTCTCTATCAATGATAATTTCATTTACTTGTCCTCACTTAATTTTTCACTAAATTCGGCGAGTTGCCGAGGTTTATCTACACAAGAGACTGAAATCTGGTTTTCTTTCTATTAATCTTTAATAGTTAATCTTTGATAGGAGTAGCCTATATCATATCCTACACTGAAACGTAGGCGACATAAGAGCTGTTCCGATAATTTTAAAGAATATCCGATAAAGAGACAGACAGACATATCATTTTAAAGAATCGTTAAAAAGACTAGATGTAATTATTAGTAACGATGGCATCAGTGATCATCGATTAGTTGTATTGCAAGAAACAAGTTGATATGTAGATTAAATAGTGGTAAGCCGTTGTTGATGTAACTTCCCTCGAAATTTCCATGTGACAAAGATTTGATATAGTTAATTGAAACAAATCTAGATTTTAACGTTTCGCCCACTCCTTTAGATAAGATTTTCATAATAAACAAATATAGACATTTCACACAACGTCCTTTGGTACCAAGCTATGCTTATTATGCTTGTGTTATGGGTATCAGATTACGGATATACATAAACTACTTTTCTTTTGTAAATACATACTTAAAATACATATTAAAAACCCAGACGCAGTACAAACATATTTATGACAATTATTAATATCACACAAATGATTGTTCCGAGCGGGAATCGAACCGGCGACCTCGTGAACGGCAGTCCGTTACCACTAGACCACGAGACCCGTTGACAATACAAAGTTAGCTTTAAAAATATAGCCCAATAAAAATGAAATTGGCATAACAAGTTTACAAGTCGTTTAAAATCATAAGTAACATCTATACACTTCTAATACTAAATATTATAAAGATGAAGAGTTAAGAGTCCGATTAGAAAAATTCTTTCAGTGTTGGTTTGTACATTTATCGAGGAAGGATATAGGCTATATATAACATCACGCTGCAAGCGAAGCATTAGTGCAAAGTGTTGCAAAAACGGCGAAAATTTTCTAAATTCCACGCGAACGAAGTCGCTACCAACAGCTAGTAATGAATATTATGCACTACGTTTAAAATTAAGGTAAATCCATTCAAAGTTTTTGATCATAATATTGTCAGAACTATGTATTTTCCTTACGTCCATTTATAATAGAATAAATTTTATACAATTATGCAGCAAAACTGAACCTCATTAGTTTAACATACTATTATTAATTTATTATTTATTAAAATTACGAGTTTACAGGTTTTCCTGTGTCGCAGAATTTGTTATTGGATCAAAAACCTTCCTCATCGATCACAACTGTAATAATTAGGTAAATTTTGAAAAAAAGTTGAACTAACCTCATCTTGCCTTTGAAATTTGAGGGTTTTCCTCGATTTCTTAGGAGATAACCATCAGATCCTGACCTTGTGCCAATGGGATCACACGGGAACCACCAGCTTTTAAATAAAAAAAGAATAATAAAAATCGCTTCGTCCGGTTAAAAGATATGAGGTAACAAACATAAAAAAATAACATACAGACAAATTGAGAACCTCCTCGTTTTTTTGAAGTTGATTTAGATATTATTTTATTTAATCGTAATTAATATTGTGTACACGAGAAAAATGGATTTCAAATATTTGTAATATTATAAACATAGCTATAGAAAATGTAAAAAGGTGACGGATTAAGAATACAAGTGTCACCACCCCTTTTCTTCCCAGGGTGCTGTAAAATTCAGCTCAGGACATTGTACACAAATAACATCCTCAGTGAGAGACGGAAAACTCTAAATTAAACCCTGTGCCAACACGCGTGGTCAGCGCGGCACAGTAGACCGGAATCCTTCCCAAAGTGGAGGAAGCCCGTGCCCAACAGTGGGTCATTAATGGGCTGGAGAGAGAGCTATAGAAAACATGGCTAACAATCTAAGATCAAAACTGTTTATGCGTGTCTTAAATTAGTAAAATGTGAAGGATATTCACCTTTAATAGCTTTGAAAAAGCTTAAAAGATAGTTGAGGAAAAGTCGTATAATTACTATTGAAATTAATTTTTTCTAAGTGCCCTACCATCTAATTGTAGTCAGCGGCGCAACGCTTTTTCTTTTTTCGTTCGAGCTATGCGATCATCTGTCAGAGTCAGTTGATACTTTTTAGAAGTAAGCAGTAAAAGTATATAATTATACCATATCTACAATTTGCGGCATAAAAATTAATAATAATAATAACAAATATTCATGGACATTTCACACAACGTCTTTTAGTCCCAAGCTATGCTTGTGTTATGGGTATCAGAATACGGATTTAATACATAAACTACTTTTCTTTTATAAATACATACCTACTTAAAATACATGCAAAACAGACATTTGTATGACATTAATAAAGAACAAACAAATGATTGTCCCGAGCGAGAATCGAACCCGCGACCGGAAAGGGAGTCCGTTACATTTAAACCGCTCGACCACGAGGCCCGTCAAACATGTTTAATATGTGCGCCGTAGGTTGGCAGCCCCTGATGTAGAGCATAGTTTATGTAACGTAATGTAGGTGCGGACGGATAATAACCTATCGTAACTAAATCTACGTTGTGTAGATAAAGTAGACACCATGATGCAATGTTCTGCATACTTATATTTAGAATTTAACACGCCTATACATTTTAGCAAATCGTAGATAGCGAATAGCCAGCATGCATGACCAGGGGGCCAAGTCTGCTATTCAATGTTGTCACAATGATAGTTCAATTACACCATTATGGCGCCATAATGGCATCATTTGTGACAAAAAATTAACAGTAGACTTTACGACGAATTTTATCAAGTTTGGTACTTGATAAAATTCGCCATTATGCAATCAGTTATTGTATTTGTTGATTGCATAATAGCGAATTTTATCAAGTTTGATAGTCATGGATAAAAGACGAGACGTTTTAATAATGATTGTAAATCTTTTAGAGATTTGATGATAAATGTCCGCTCCAGGGTTCAATGCCACCATATAAGATAACCTTTATTATAAAAAAATCTAAATCTATATGAAGAGTAGTTATGAATGACGCAATGTCACTGATTAGACTAAAACAAATGAAAAATAAAATAAAATTAGAAAAATACAATTATTAAGTACTAGCTGTCGCTGTTGAAAAATACACCAAACTTAAGAGGGAACTATATCCTCAATTTAGGTATTCGCTTTAAGTATTGATATCCCCATTCTCGAGCGCCGCGCTGAAAGGGACGAATATAGTTGAGGCCGATTATACCTACAAATTCTTTGAAAAAAAAAGACGTTTCGCAGTCCGCTGTTTACTTCGTGAAAATTATACCATTTTCACGCCATGTTATGGATGAATACTATACAATAGGCGTATATTACTTTCCTTTTTTGTAAAACCTTACCAAATTTGTGTGATGACGCTGCAAATTCATCTAAAGAAAACAGATAAAACAGGATTATATTTTGAAAAAAAAAAAAAGAAAGTGATAGAAGAAGCATAGATATAAGACTAATGAATATTTTGAATATAATATTATAATATTATTATTATTTATGCAATTGATTTTTATACAACGTGTTGCAGAAAGGTGTAGTCATATTTTAAGGTTGCAGTGGATAGCCCTTAAATATTATAAACTAGCTGTTTCCCGCGACTCCGTACGCGTGGAATTTAGGAAAGTTTCATGAAAATCTATCCATACATCCAACAATATCCAAATATCCAAACATTAGAGTAGGTATGGATAGAAGACCGAGGAAACGTTCGCGTTGCTCAGCCAACAGTTTTAAGTATTTTATATTGTCGCGCGTAATTCTTTTTTCGTCATATCTCCTAAGATATTCATTTAAATTGCATGCTGTGAAAAGCAGTTATAATCTATATTCTAATCTATATTTAAATTGATAAAAAATATTACTATATACACATAAATAGCGTTTGAAAACACCCTATTGAGTTTAATATTTTTTTTGACATTATTATGGGTACAGTGGGTTTCCCTTAAAAGATAGACATATGTCCTCGCGGACTTTTTTGAAGAACTATAGGTAACAAACAATTCCTCAATACATTATTTTGTTGTACCTCACATAGATAAGGCAGCGTTTTCATTTATAGCTCGCGCGCGTCCGAATTTCTCGGCAAATTTAATCATATCTCGTCCAATATACAGCAAACCCCAATAAATTATACAAAAAAGCCATCCTCTTGAACCATTCTATCTATTAAAAAAAACCGCATCAAAATCCATTGCGTATTTTTGAAGTTATAAGCTCACATAGGGACATACATACAAAAATTAGGACTTTGTGTTTAAAGAAGTAAGAAAGATATTACAGTTACACATAGAAAAATACAGTTGGTAGGTTTTTTGTTGTTTATAGCCTAATATTGAATAACTACCAGGAACGCATCAATTCTGAGATGTTTACGGTTTATTGAATGCGATTGAACCTTACAATAAAAGATGATCTCATAGTTGTGGTGTAATTAAACAAGATCGATTAATTTAATAAATTAATTAAACTTTTATGAACACATAAAAGTCATAATATAACTAGTATTTGTAATTTCATCCATGCCTAGTGCCTAGTCACCGGCCATGTGTAACGATGGTCAAATATGACTACACCTTTCTGAAACACGTTGTATATAAGATTATAAAGATGAAGAGTTTGTTCGTTTGTTTGATCTCAGGAACATCTTGTTTGATTTGAAAAATCCTTTTGTGTTGGATATAGTACATTTATCGAGATAGTCTTTAGGCTAGTGAAAAATGTGTCAAAAACTATGCAAATTTTCTAAATACCAATAGTTAAATAACTTGGGAGGAGACTGGCACCTACAACACAGATTCCTAGTGTAGGTCCCAGTCAACTTACAATAAAACTAATGTGTTTAAATGTGCCCAATAAATAAAGAAATATAAATATTAGAAGTATGTGCATTACACAAATAATTGTAATATAACAATATAATTATACAATATTCATATTGTTTATTCAAATAAAATGACGGTACAACAGTTAATAATTATTTTCAACTTTGCCATGAACTTCGTAAAAGTACATGTTGCGTTTCCTTTGAAAAATACCAAAATTTATTAGACCGTAACCGAGTATGGAGCGGAAGCGATTATATTTATGGATAATGTGTTTTTCTCTTTAATTATTATGTGTGGTCGCCGTGGTCAGTGTCCGTTTGTAAAATGCCGCTCTGAATACAATAATGCCATTATAAAATAAAGCCTTTTTTTGTCAAGAGCACACGTAATAGAAATCTTAACAAGATATTTACATTTAATTAACAAATTAAAAATATTTTTAAGTGAAAGTTAGTGACAAAGTAATACTTATATTAAAATACGAACAAGTTTTATAATGGTCAAGTTAAGAAGTTTATTAGATTTCCTTTAAAAGTCTTTGGGGACTTTTTACTAGATCTATCTCTAAGGAAAATAATGAGCATTCAAATTTTTGGTAATTAGAATTTTCAAAGTAATCTAAGAACTATACGCGAAACTACAATCAATATTGCAACCAATTCTATGCGCACAACTAAACTTAACTAAAAACTGAAAATTAATATCGGTACCAATTCTACGTGCACAACTTAACTAAAAAATAAAAAACAACTATGGCGTATTTTGATTTAATTAGCTAATTATTTATTTATTTAATTTTATAATTAAAATCGTTGTCTATAATATACAGATTTTCTAATAAAAAAGTTCTGTTAACATTGCCGAATTGTGTTATCAACACTATCAATTTTAATTTTTTAATTAGGTTTAATTGTAAACTTAGAATCGGTACCATTGTTGTAGATAAGATGTTAACCACCATATTTGTTTAAATATTGTGTAATAATATAACATAAGGCTACAATACATCTTCTGCTAGTAAAGTTGTTTATAATATATTTTAGGTTATATAAACAATTTATAAAATTTTTTAAACGTTTGCCTCGATTTGTATTAGAAGTTGTTATAGTATTCACTGTTGTTACTCATAAATGTTCCCTTTCTGAATTTCGAGCGTAAATCAAAAACGCTCATAAATGGTCGTCATTTGGCCATATGTTCGCGATTTGCGCATTAATAAGTAAAAAAAAGAATTAAAAAGACATCTTTAAAATGCGTAAATCTAAAAGTTTTATTCAAATTAAATATTCCTGGACATTTCACACAACGTCCTCTGGTCCCAAGCTAAGCTTATACGCTTGTATTATGGGTACCAGAATACGGATATACTACACTAGCTGTTTCCCGCGACACCGTCGCGTGGAATTTAGAAAATTTTCCCCGTTTTTGCAACATTTTTAACGACAACTTCGCTTCTACTGGTCGTAGCGTGATGTTATATAGCCTAAAGCCTTCCTCGATAAATGCTCTATCTAACACTGAAAGAATTTTTCAAATCGTCCAAGTGGTTCCTGAGATTAGCGCGTTTAAACAAACAAATTCTTCCGCTTTATAATAATATTAGTAATTAGTATAGATGAACTACTTTTCTTTTGTAAATACATAGAAACACCCAGACGCAGTACAAACATTTGTATTATAAATAACACACAAATGATTGCCACGAGCGAGAATCGAACCCGTGACCTTGTGAACGGCAGTCCGTTATATGAATTATGAACCACGAGACCCATCAAATAATTGTATTTTTTGCAGCAAGGGTCTGCACTCTGCATAGATCTACCTATGAGTTTCTAGTTGATACTATCAACTTCAACCGTTTTTGCGTAATAAAAGTTTGACAGACGGACACTGCAGTTATCCTATATATATGGGTTTCTTTTCTGTACGAAACCCTAAAAATAAGCTATATTTGTATAATCAGGATAAAGCGAAATAGTTACTGCGAAGGTGATTGATTCCCTTCCTCTTATTATATAAAAATTCGAAATATCCACGTTAATCAATTAATGGCCTCATAAAAAACCCGCGTGTTAATCTATTAACAAAATATTATTACCATAAGTAGCTTGCAATGGCGTCGCAGAGCTCCACGTGAAATATCATAAACAGGATATAATAATACGTCGATCCATGACTCAAGCTTTATATTGTATTTAATTATGCGTGTGTTAGCGGACGCTGCGTTTAATATAATATTTAAAAAACAATCATTCTATTGTTTATGGACGTGATTTGAATTTTTGTTTTATTGTTCTATATAACGATAAGTTTTATTTCAAATTTCGAACGCATAAGCGCTTATTACATTTACGTCAAACAATGGACTAAATGTAGTCGCGGAATGACAAGTTTACCATCGCAAGTATAACTCTAACGCCTTATCAAGTTATCTGCTGAATATAGTCTTTTTTTTTGAGAATATTGAATAGGCACTTATTACTCTAAGGCCTTTTTACTAATAACTTAGCCATAACTTATGTCACCAACATGAAGCGTAAGTGTAATAAGCACTTAAAATACGTACAGGATGCGGCGTTTGATAAAACAGAGCATTAATTTAAAGCTTCGTCCGTCGTAAACGTTAAGCTTCGTTATATTGTACTGCATTTAACGCTAAATTTGAGACCAGGTGATGTTATTTAAATAATCTGGTAATTTCAGGTGTCTATTACATATTTCTTTCTGTCTGAATGTTGTGCTGTTAGTAGCGGTGTACATTGCCGTCATATTTGTTGTTTTTATTTTGCTTTATGAATGAATAAAAGCAACATATATATTTACTAAGAATTAAAACATGATAGTATAATGAACATGTATTCTGATGTTCATTTATCAGAGTCCATTACAACAAAACAACGAAATTTAATTCAAATTAAAATTTTTAAGCAATTTACGCCACAATGTGTTAAACGTCTCAACTCGCTGTGACTAATTACTGGCTTAATATGATTATGAGCCTATTAATAACTAGCGACTACAATAATAAACTTTAGATTATTTTATTTAATAAAAAAATTCCATATGTGATATCGTAGAAAAAAAAACGTTGTCGGCTTATGTAACTAATAAACTAGTCTTTAAAAATAGAATTGCGAAAAGATTATTCAAGCAGCCTAGAAATATTAGAATTTTTTCGCTTTTAAAAAAATATCCCGCGTTAATGTTAAATATAAGTATAAAAAAATAGGAATTCTAAATTTAAATACGTTACAAGACTTCTTACAGCGGAAAAGTAACATCATGTCCTCTCTCGTTTTAAGTTTTCAACACAATTAAAAACAAATATTTCATTCAAAACGAATTCCAAAACCGACGTAAATCTATTTATGGATTTAAAAAAAACCGTATAAGATTGTTATCGTGCGTACAACATTGATAATTATTTGTAAAAATCTTATGAATGATACGAAAAACATCTGAATAAATGAAAAATGTCTAGAATTGACCGAGTAATGAGTTCTTTGCTATTTACTACCTACACGTGTATCCTTTTTTTTTGCTTTGGACGGGGGAAATGCCTGACTGCACACCTCTCTGTCCGAGGAAGACTGAGAAGGTAGTGTGGGGCCCTCACCCACTAAAACCCCCGCCGTGTGCCTACCTCAGCTGGGAATTCGGCACCGGTACTGCGGTGGTTCTGCCATCGGTTGCCCATCCAGCGGCTGCTCTGAGAGCATCCTCTCTCGGACGATGTCCGGACACACTGGGACATCACCCCTGCGCGTTGGGCACTACTGCGGGTGGCCGGACTAGCGTCCCCGATCCATCCACCCACGGCCCCAGCTAGGACGGCAAGAGCGCGCGCGTAAGCGCGTCTGCGCCGCCCCGCCTGCCGGTGGCGGATCGGCTCAGCCTGGGAACTTTCCTCCCTGAGCCGCTCCGCCGCCTCCTTCCGCGAGATCATCAGCTCACAGAAGGTTGCGACGGCCGTCCAATTTCTCTCACTGGCGGCGACCATGGCGTGAACGACGGTCAGCGAGGTGCCGCGAGAAGTCTCTCCCTATGATTGCAGCGAGGTCACGGCGCTCCACCGCCCAAGCCGGGCAAAGTTCGAGCGTGCGCTGCGCCGTATCCTCGCTGCAATCGCAGTGGTGACAGCTTGGGGTTGGTTCCCTCCTTGCGACCTTGTGCAGGTTACTGACCAGGCGTGTTGGTATGCCAACACGCCTGTTCAGCGCAGCATAGTAGACCATAATTTCTCCCAAATTGGAGGAGGCTGGTATCAAACAGTGAGACGATAAAGTGCTAGAGAGAGAAAGAGAGAGCGATTTGCTTAAATAACAGATACATACTTACTTAGGTACTTACTATTCCGTATTATCTGTCACTACCAACATTAACGAACCTCGATTAAGGTTGTCATCACGTCCAGTAAAGTATATTAATAGTCCCGAACTTTTAGCCGAAATACAGTTTTTTCTCTGGACTGCAACCAGTTATTTAAACTTTTAAAAGTAATAATTTCTTCTCACGTTATCACGCAATAATAATAACAAAGGGAACATTAAGATGAAACCTGGGGCGACACTTTCTCAATATTATAGGGCTTACACATTGTATAAAAGCCGTTTGAACTCCCATTATAATTTGCAACGATGACCCTGTAGGGTAAGGTCAGTATTTAACAGAAATAAACCTGTAGGTCGAAGGTCAGATGGGTTTTAATAAGATTTGTAAACACACTCCATTATTAAAGCGATCTGTTATGTCCTGTATATTTACATAATATAAAACAAAATTGTTACTTTTATATGCATGTAACAATGTGAGCCACGCAACAGACTTTGATGCGGTTTTGTTTAATGGATAGAGTGGTTTAAGAGAATAGCTTTTATGTATATTTTTTTACTACAGACTACAGCAGTCAATTCATAATCTTCTACATGCGAAACTACAAATATTAAATAACGTAAATAATTTTAAAAGTTTACAATGCCGGAGACTATATTATATGATACAAAACAATAAAGGTTATTAAGAAAATCATAAAATAGTCATAATCTTTACTTATTATAAAACGAAGTCGTTATTTTTGTATGTATGTCTCTATGTGAGCTTAAATCTTGAAAACTACGCAACGGATTTATTCCAATATAAGGTACTGACTGATAGCATATTCCATTGAAACGAGAAACGTAGATACCCTAGATACTAAACACCGGGGATAATAATCTATCGGTAATCGTAGATTAGTTATTGTAGTGTATTGTGTTATACAATGTAACAAACATAATTATGTTATATAGTCAGTACATAGCGTCCTAGTGACCTAATAACATGTCCGACATTGACCTCTATTAATTGAAAGCGTTTCCTGTTTCACACGTACTTTGTTACACATATAATGTAGGAAAAATAATAAATATTGATACTATGTTTGTCCATGCAGTGATGGATGTAGAGTATAACTGTAGCCACCTCATTCCCCAGGGTGCTGTAAGAGCCAGCTAGGTAATACTGTAGACAGATAACATCCTCTGTGAGAGATGGAAAACTTGAAACTAAACCCTGTGCCAATACGCCTGGTCAGCGTGGCATAGTATACCATAATTCCTCCCAAATTGGAGAAGGCCCGTGCCCAAGAGTGGGACGTTAATGGGCTGGAGAGAGCGAGAGAGAGAGAGAAATCTCTGTAAAATATGCTGTATTTTTATATATACACTAATATTATTACAATGAAATGTAATTTATTCATGTAGACATAATTAAAAAAATATATAGTTAATGTTTAAAAGTCCAAGGTTAATAAAAATAGACAGTTTTAACTAGTAAAATCTCGTATTTTAGCTTTATTAAACCTCAAACATTCATTACATAGACTGGAAATAAAATGAAAAAAATTAATGTTAAATATCCGGTATCCATCATTTACCTTTAATGTCTCATAGTAAATGTACTCCGTGTGGTGACGGATTAAGAATAGAAATGTCACCACCCCATCTCCTCCCAAGGGTGCTGTAAAAGTCAGCTAAGGTATATTGCACACAGATAACATCTTCTGTGAGAGATGGATTAGCATTAACGACGTGCCGCGTCGGCGCGGGCGACTGAATCTGGCACTGTTCTTATAAATAATAAAAAAATTAAAAATAGCACTATTTTGTTTGCTTAATAATTAAAGACCATTTCAGTTGTAACGCGCGATATTTTTTATGTCGGTTCTTTTTTTAGATTTGTAAAGCCGAGACAATGTGGAACCGATGTGTGGCGGCCGCAGTACTCCTTGCTATTGTAGTTAAAGCAATTGAACTTAGCTTGACGCGCTACCGCGTATCTAGATTCCATTTTTTGTCACTCTATTTCGCACTTCTATTACTCTTTTCTTTAGCCAGTTTTCGCGAGGAAACCCTTTAGGAAACATACATCTTTGCGGGCAGCAGTAGAAATTATGTCGAATTCTCAGGAACAACCTTATACCGGCTCAAGCCTAACAGCGTTCCTCAAAAGAACCTATTAGGTGGAGAGAACCAGACAGCGTATTGGCCTCACCCTTGTCAGGTCTAGTGGCCATTTTTGGCACCCTCTTCTCCATCCTAAGAAATGAAATAATTTATAGATAGCCCCTATTTATTAAAATTATTTAAGTACTAAGGATTTTTTATTTATGAATAAATTATAATTATAGGAGAAAAAGTGATAGTTAATAACGAAACGAACGGTACTTGAACCACGACTATTAAATAACGTTCTGTTGTTCTGCTATCTGAGCTATCGTGGTGTCTACAAGTGTTAACCAATTTCTCTTGAGTCTTTAGTTAAACTAACCTGGTTAACGTTTTTTATTATAATTTAATTTATTATGGAAAAAGCCAAGTTAATTGTAGAATTAATAAATTACTTTCGAACCTTTAATGTAACTACTAGCTGTTTCCCGCGACTTCGAACGCGTGATATTTCGAAAATTGGTCTCACCTGTGACCATAGTGACTGCAAAGTCTCCCTAACGTCAGGCCCAAAATTAAAAACTAATACACGCATCTAAATCTGTAAAAAGTAGTTTTATTTAAACAAATGAGTTGCGCAAGTGTTAGAGAATATTTGTAGTATTTTCTTTTTAGGAAAATCCAGAGCTTTGAAAAAAATATGTAAAAGATGGTCATTTTAACAAGAACACCAAATCTTTTGCCAAATAATAGTTTTATCTGATAGCTCAGTTGCCTAATGTCGTTTTGTAAAGTAATCATTTATCAAATGTAAATATAAGTGTTGAGCATTTGGCAAAGTAAAATATTTGTAAAATGATCAGTAGTAAAATGATCAATAGGCGAATCCATTGTTTTGCAAAACGTTGTTTGTCAAGTGTCATTTTGCCAAATGACTTTTGGTCAAACAACCGGACACCTTTAAAAGAAAACAAAATACAACTAGAATGATAAAGCTATGGTATATTTTTTTGTAATTAATTAATTATATTAATTGGCTATTTCGTTGTACACATTTATAATAATTAAAACCTTAAACAGTTTTTTACCAAGAAAGTTTAATTAACATTGCCGGATGGTGTTGACAACACTATCAAAATTCATTTTTTAGTTTAGTTGTGTGCGTAGAATTCATCATCATCATAACATCACGCCTTTTCCCATGACCACCATGGGAAAATGGTAGAGACTATAGAGCGCCATCTGCTACGATCCAAACATACTTCCTTGGCTTCATCCACACTCATACATCTGGTCATAGATGCCCGACAGTTGTAGTTTCGTTCACATACAATACATCTATCGTCTTGTCCATCACCAAATCACACACTTCATCCATCTCATCTTTTATTCCTCCCTGAACATTTAGCGTAGCTAGGCGGCACTCCATAGCCCGCTTTTCGGCCCGCGGGAACTTACGAAGTGATGTGACGCGTTGAACAACATCGCACGTAGAATTGCTATCATTGTTAAACTGTGTTTATAACACTATCAATTATTTTGGTTAAATAGGTTTATTTATTTTTAACACCCTTGCTCGTAAAGCTGATGTAATTCCACCGGTTTTAAATATATAAAGCGGGTCATAAAAAACGCGTGTGTTACCAAAGAAAATAGTTAAGTTATAGTCCATACAAATTTCATAACAGTATTATTTGCCATTTCAAATATGGAACTGATCGCCGCCGCACGACTCGAGCAGCGCGCTGTTGCTATTCAAATTTCGAACTAATCGCCGCGCGGCGCCAGTCAGTAGGCAGCGCTAGCGCGCTGTTAAAATGGCGGGAAAGCAACAGTGTGCATTCACAGATTGAGTTTATTTAATGTTTTTTTTTCTGTTTCCTCGCAAATGTGTTAAAAAACTTCGTACGATATATGTGCGTATTGATTATAACATGCTCGGCTCAATTACGCCCTCGCCTTCGGCTCGGGCTGAAATTCCGCCTCGCGTGTTATAGCCATCTTTACGCACTAATATCGTAATGTACTATTAAAAACTTTCAGCACAAAATTGTACATGTACAGTCATTATTTTCGGTCCAATTGTGTTCTGTAAAGAACACTAAGTGATCGATTGATCGAGTTGGTGCAAACCGCTCAATAGATGGCGTTGTACACAAAACATCGCACGATGTTTAACTCACATTGAGAAGGTTGTAGTGGAAGATTTGGTAAACATATGCGGGAACCATGATAGCTCAGATGGGAGAGCAACGGAACGGTATTCCGAGGTCGTGGGTTCAAGTCCCGCCGCTCATGGTTATCATTTTTTCCACTGTAATTTAGTTTATTTAGTAAAAGCATAGCAAGTCAATTGCAAAAATTCATAAATTAACATAATAACTATTTAATACAAAGGTAAATAAATAACTATTAAATACAATAAACTACATGTAAATAAAATACATACGTATATACATAATATACAATATAAGATTTAAAAATAAGTTTGAGATGAACCAGCTAATTTTTGGAGAAGGTGTTCTTTTATTTTACGTTTAAAGGTGGATCTGTTAGAGGCCATCCTGATCTCAAGAGGGAGAGAATTCCAAAGTTGGACAGATTGTATGAGAAATGACGACCTAACACAATCGGATCGATGTGACGGACAAAGGAGAGTAGCATTAGAAGTTGAACGACGATTCTTGGAATGACCAGCACATAAGTAAGTAAAGTAGGGAGTCAGATAAGAAGGAATCAAGGAGCAGAAGAAGAATTCAGTATAGAATATAGTGTTGTGAGAGCACGTAAGCTTATAGTAGCTAAGTTTATCTTATGTAACAATTAAATTTAATGAAATCATTATAGGGATAATTTCCAGATTATTTTTGTTAGTATGTTTTTTATAGCAATTTATTTTTAATGAACGTTCATTAAATAGGTTTGTGCAAAATAAATAATAAAAACTATTTAATCTACGTCGTTTTTATTATTGAAACATAAATTAGTTAATTAGTTTAGATGGGCCTCTAGTGTCGACTACATAAGAGGGCACGATACCAAATTATGCTCCATACAAAAATATGGGTTTCGTACTCCTCATTTTTCTTTGCGAAAGTTAAACCGATTTTAATTGTTTTTACGCTATATTATAGATGAAGAGTATATCTATGCTTGTATCACTAAGAAAAATGGGGAGTACGAAAAGTCTTTTTTTCAAAGAATTTGTAGTTAAAATCTGCTTCAGCTATATTTGTCCCTTTCAGCGCGGCGCTTGGAAATAGGGATAGCAATACCTAAGGCAAATACCTAAATGAGGTTTTGCTAACCTATCACTAGCGACACACACCGAGCGCACCGCCGAAAGGGACAACTGTAGATTAGCAAAATTTTACCTATTAAATCTTTGAAGACGTTTTTAATCAGTAGTTTCTTCGAGAAAATTAGCTCAATTTTAAAAATTTCAACGATATATTATTATTATTATTATAGAAAAAACGATATCTATGTGTCTATTATTAGATATTATTTTAGGCAAGTCAGACATTATCACATTATAGTGTGTGATCCAATGCACGAGGTTTGGGAGCTTAATGCTTAGTTTGAGACTACATGACGTGTCAAACATAAACAACAACGATATTATCTTTAACTACAATATTGCGTACCTACTTACCTCTTATTACCCATGCCATGATGCCTTTAACTACAACTTATAAAATTAAAAAAGAAATATCTCCAGTTTATGAACGGACTTCGCATACAAAATTTGAATAAAGAACAAGAGTTTACTTTTTAAAAAAAGACCGCCATTTCCTGGCATTGCCAGTGTTCTACATTTGGTGAATAGTGGTATAGTCTGTGTGTATTATAGAGTAGAGCGTCGTCGGCAGCAAGCTCGAAGGTTTGTAGTACAATGCGCCCGCGCCGCGCACCGCACAGGGGCCCCTGACCTTGTATAGCACGCGGTAAGAACCCCCCACCAACCTCAACCTTCCACGCCCCTCCACAACACGCCAATTTGATTTTCCACAAACTTTATGTAATCAACGTAGTATGAGAAAAAATATTTATATCATTCTTATAAGTAGTAGTAAGATGCTTTGTCATGTCAAACGAGCATTTTGTTCTCACTCGTATGTTATAAATAGTATACTAGAATGTCGCGGTTAAATAATTGTAAAAGTGATTTCTTGAAAATGCTAATTACATACTCATGTTTAATAATATAATAGCACACACAACGATTATTTGTAATAACTAAATAATACAGTTCAGTTGAGAGTTCGCGTTGTGATAATGAATGTTATTGGTCATATTCATAAACCATATAACGATAACTCATTAGAATAAGACCAAACCCTTGCTACAAGATAAGGAAGCTAACAGTAAGCCCAATCAACTAGAATTAGACTTTTAAAAGCCTTGTTTTTTGTCAAGTTTACGACGAATACTCTCCTGAAGTACGTTCGTCACCTTTACTTCACCTTTGGGATCACCTTTTAAATCATCAACTACTTGGTAAATTAAGGAAAAAAATATAACGTCTATTAGAAATTAAATACTAGTACGCTTTTAGATGTCCTATGTACTGCTTTAACTCGAAAAGCGATAAGCACCACTACAGCTATATATATATATACAGACATTGGTACCGATTCTACATGCATAATTAAACTTAACTAAAAAATTAAAATTGATTGCGTCAATAACACAATTCGGCAATGTTAACAGAACTTTCTTATTAGAAAATTTGTATATTATAGACTAACAATTTTAATTAATAAAAATGTGCACAACGAAATATCGTATTAATCAAAATACGCCATAGTTGTTTTCATTTTTACTTAGGTTAGTTGAGCATGTAGAGATGGTACCATTGTCTAGAATGTTTACCTTCTGCATCTGAACTACCACAAACTTACAATTCTAGGCGTACGACGGATGCTATAAGAAATTATTCGAACCAAAATCATTACGAGTTAAAGATGTTTGGGAATATTATGATACCACTATTTTACATTTGTAACTGCAACATTTTGTTATATGTATTTTTGTCTATTCTATCACAAACAAAAGTTATCAAATCAAAACACAAGGTGACTTAAAAGCTAGCTACATTATACGTAACTGTGTCTCAACCTTAATCGTATTATGGATAATAGAAAACAACGTATTCTATTTATATTTTCAGAATAATAAAAATTGGTCAAGTGCGAGTCGGACTCGCGCACGAAGGGTTCCGTACCATTATCTATGCAACATAAGGCAACGTTATTAGTATCGAACAAGAAACGGTAAAAAAATCATGTTTGTTGTATGGGAGCCCCCCTTAAATATTTATTTTATTTTATTTTTAGTATTTGTTGTTATAGCGGCAATAGAAATACATCATCTGTGAAAATTTCAACTGTCTAGCTATCACTGTTCTTGAGATACAGCCTGGTGACAGACGGACGGACGGACAGCGAAGTCTCAGTAATAGGGTCCCGTTTTTACCCTTTGGGTACGGAACCCTAAAAAGTAGGTTCTACCACAGAATATGTGTACGCTCCACAGCTACAACACTATACATTTGTAGTTAGTGCTTGAAATAATTAGTCTGCTATTAGTAATAATGGTAATAATAGTATCTATATAAATAAACTAGCTGACCCGGCAAACGTTGTTTTGCCATACTAAAAAAAAAAGTTTGAAAAATAGATGTTGGCCGATTCTCAGACCTACTGAATACGTATACAAAATTTGAGAAGAATCGGTCAAGCCGTTTCGGAGGAGTACGGTAACTAACACTGTGACACGTGAATTTTATATATTAGATATACCAAGTACTCCTCTCCGTGTGGTGACGGATTAAGAAATCAACAAACATCCAGACATCCAGACGCAGTACAAACATTTGTATAACAATTAGAAAAATCACACATATGATTGTCCCGAGCGGGAATCAAACCCGCGACCTCTTGATTGGCAGTCCGTTACATAAACCGCTTAACCACGAGGCTCGTCAAAGAATAAATAATTATAATATTCTAACGCAATCCCTCCTAAAGTGGAGAAGATCCGAGAGTGGGTCGGGTCGGTCGTCAAACTAGTTATCAGATGAGTGAAGATCGATGTTAGACCGTCTCCGACCTTATTAGATTAGAAGAATCTTCCTATGAAAAACAATAACAAGTATGACATACATTATACTCAGTCGGAATTATTCATACTGTCAGACAATGTTGTCAGAATTATTATGCGAATGTTCAGATTTTGTGGTATTTTTAGCTTGTATAATATTTATTTCTCGTAAGCTAGGAGAATAATCTAATCTATACTCTAATTTCTACGTACACGTAGATATCATTAGAGCAAGAGTAGCGGAGCATGTCTACGTAGACTGTAGTGATACTCTATGTAGAGTAGTCTCGCTAATGTGTTCTAGTCGTAGATAGCCCTGTGACAGTCGGTCTCTGTTATTTTAATCTATCGTGAACGAGGTCATTAAATCGATTAACTATAAGTTAGACAAATATGTATTAAGATCCAAATAGCTATACCATGTTTTAGTTAAATATAAGTTCTGTTTATCTATTCTCCAAATAAACATGCTGTTATATAAATAAATATTTTGCTTAGATCAACAACTAAACAACAACAAAATCAACAACTGAAAATTCTGAATAATATTTTTACATTATTGCATTGTCATTGGTTCACAATATTTGTGCAAAATTTCAGATCAATACGACTACTGCAAGTGGGTGAAAAATCAATTTCAATGATTCCGTTACATAGAATAATACATACATACATAGTTTAAAGCTATTAAAGCGTGTTAAAGTAGATAAAATAAAATTAATATTCTTTATTCATATGTAGGGCATTTTTTATATTGAATCACAACAATTGCCTAAACTTTTACTATAATAGAACTATGTATAAAAAAAAAAAAAAACTCTGGCCATGTCCAAATGGGCACTCATTATATTAAGAGTGTTGGCATCTTGCCAGTTATATTAAATAGACACTTAACTATTACAACATAAGTAATAAAGTAAATACAACATGTCTAACAAGTAATGGTATATTTACATAGGCTTTAGTTTTTAGGGTACCGCACCAAAACCTAAAACGGGTCTGTATTATTGACACTTCGCTGTCTATTCATCTATCACCAAAGTTCATCTCTTTAACTAAATATAATCTGTATAACAGGTAGAGAGCAGAAAATTTCACTTATATGTATATCAGTAGATAGGTACTATAACAACGATTTCTCATCATCATCATTGCCCTTGTCCCGTTATTTGGGTTTAGAAATATGACGAATGTATTATGATAATAACGATACGGAGCCCTTTGTGTGAAAATACAACTCGTACCTGATTAAGTTTTTTTCTTTTACAATAGGCGCAAAACTCTACATAATAGTCATTTTATAAAAATAACTAGCTGTTTTGCCATACGAAAAAAAAAAGTTTGAAAAATAGATGTTGCCCGATTCTTAGACCTACTGAATAAGCATATAAAATTTGGTAAAAATCGGTCAAGCCGTTTCGGAGGAGTACGGTAACTAACACTGTGACATGGAAATTTTATATATATTAAATAATAAATAATACATGAAGCTTTTAGTCTGTTCTTCTCCAACGTATCTGCGCTAGAGAACGGAGATCTAGTTCAGAAGAGCTTGATGATTCTCACTCTCCCCAGCCTATTAACGTCCTACTGTTAGGGGGGCCTCCTCCACTTTGGGAGGGATCATGGTCTACTGTGCCAACATGACCAGGCGTGCTGGCACAGGGTTTATATTCAAAGGTTTTCGTCTCTTACAGAGGATGTTATCTGTGTACTATATTCCTTAGCTGGCTTTTACAGCACCCTGGGTTGTTAATCCGTCACTACAGGAAAATGATGATTAAGCATTTTTAAGGGAAAGTAAAAATTTGATCATAAGACTTTACTTTGCTGTTTCTTTGTCACATAAGGCAAACTTCACAAACCCGAAGGTACCTAGATGAAGAGTGCGTGGTCATTAACATCATGTGATGGGATGAATCAAGTACCAGTTTATAGTGCGTAAATAAATTACCGATCAACGGCATTTAATATTAACCTTGACACTCGCAAATTTTTTGTTATGACGAAACAAACGCGAGGCCTCTTTTGTAATCTTAAATGTTCTGTATTACTCTGTAGGGGATTAATCATAATAACTAATATAAAGTCTTAACATTATAACATCGAATTTGTAAACCTTAAATAGAATAACTCTTAATTAACACCTTAATAATAAATAATTAATTAATAAACTCTTATACCCATCAATAACTTTGTCATTAAGTCCGCCATTGTACGTCTTATGTGCAGAAAGTTTTACTAAATAAATAAAATAACTTATCAATGTTTTTTATAATGGCGATACTATCGCACAGGGCAATCTCTTCCAATCATGAGATGGAGATAATTACCAAATACATTGATAATATTCTCTAAAACTTGGGCGTCTCATTCACTTAAGAGGATACCAAAATAGCTTCGTGCATTTTTCTACGTACGAAGTTTTCATTTTTTCTTTAGATTGAATGTCTAGAGCTCTAATTTTTAAGTATATGTTTTTTCAATATATAATCTAGGATCGCATAAAGTCAGAAACGCGATTGAAAAAAGTTTTCTCGATAGAAAATCTTAGCGAAACAACGCTCTTTTATTTTTTTCATTTGTCGGTCTATTATCGCGTATTAACTAATGAAATAACTTTCAAAACATAAGTAACTATTATATATAGAAACACGTAAACCGGAATTAAATATATTTAGTAGATTTTGAGTAAACAACTAGCTGTGTTAATTGGTACATGTCGACGATAATATTGATGTAGGCCCTTGAAGTAAAACCACTTTATACAACTAGGAGGCTTTTCAGTCACTACGGTCATGGGTTAAACGCTTTACCAGTTTAAACTCATTTGAGTTTTATAGGCATTATTGAAACCCCTCGTCTACCTAGAGAGAATAGAGCTAGTAGACTTTGAGAATAATCTAATCTATACTCTAATTTCTATTTACACGTAGAGATCATTATAGTGAGAGTAGTGGAGTTTGTCTACGTAGACTGAAATAATTTGCTTAGTTCGAAAACTAAATAACACGCTTAAAAATCCTGAATATTTTTATAAATTGTTGCATTGTTATCGGTCCTTAATATGTGTCCAAAATTTCAGATCAATTTGACTACCGCAAGTTGGTGAAAATTGCTTTCAAAGATTCCGTTACATAGATTAATACATTGATAGATACCTACCAAACGCGTGTTAATATGATAGTCTAGCTAGGGTAGTCTCGCTAATGTGTACATGTCACAGATTACCCTATGAGAGAGACACTCTTACGTCGTCGCAGCCTTACCTTTACAACTGACAATAGCAAGTTTTGTAACAACCAATGTAAAAGAGAATACAAAGACTAACGTTATAGTCAAAAAATTTTTAAAATAGTAATTAATAGGAAGATTTGGAAAAGCCCTGTTTTCTGGAAAAAAAAGCTTGTACAAATAGTGCGTCATAGTTATTATAATTTGCAAAATGCAGAAACATCTAAGGTATTTAAAAAAAATCTAAAGACTTAACTAAGTAAAATACCTGTGTAATACGCCACATACTACATAAATACTTTTGTTTAGTTGTACACAAGATTTCCTGAATTACAAGGTTCTATATTTAGAATCATTGGTATTCACAGCTAAAATATCTATTTAAACATTCATTAACATTTTTTACAAGTTTCTTAGATTCTTTAATAGATTTAGTAACATGTTTAATAAAAACAAATTGTAATGTAACTATGATAACAAGGCTTCCTATTGTTTTACTGTTATTAAAATCTTTACTTATTATCGTTATTTTTATACGTGTGTCTCTATAATGTAAGCTTTTATATTTCCAAAACTACAGAACAGATTTTCTTGCAGTTTTTTTTAATAAATAGAGTAGTTTATAGTGATGGCTTTTTTATAGAATTTGTTGAGGTTTAGTTTCTAAATTCCATGCGTTTGAAGTTGCGGGAAACAGCTAGTGCTAATATTTTCAATTCTATCCCATAAGTTTAATTAAGTATAATAATAATTATAAGTCTTATTAATATAGCATATATAATTATAACTAAATACAGCAATATAGCCAAATCTATACTAATACTAGCTGACCCGGCAAACGTTGTTTTGCCATAAGAATGTTAAGGGTGGACAACCCATATCACTTAGGGGGATGAAAAATCCGGAAAAAAAAGTCCGGAACGGGGAACCTCTGGTGCTTCAACAAGACGAGTAGAGCGCCGCAGTTAGGTTTAGTCGGTATTCCGGCGTCCAATTCACATTTGGGCGTCGGCGAGTCCGACACTACCCACTCCTGCCATGGCGGTGCTGACCGCGTTGACAGGAGTGGGTGTGCGTAAATGCATTCCCCTGCGAAAAAAAAGGGGGATGAAAAATAGATGTTGTCCGATTCTCAGACCTAACGGATATGTACACAAAATTTCACGAAAGCCATTTAGGAGGTCTATAATTACAAACACCGTGACAGGAGATTTTTATATACTAGAAAAAGTTTGTTTCTTTGAAAGCGCAAATCTCAGGAACCTTGGGCCCGGTTTGAAAAATTCTTACAGTTTTGAATAGCACATTTATTGAAGAATGCTATAGGCTATAAAGATCACGCTGTGACTAATAGAAGCAAAGCATCAGCATTCTAAATTTCATGCGTACGAAAAGGAAAAAATAAATATTCACGGACATTTCACACAACGTCTTCTTGTCCCAAGCTAAGCTTATTATGCTTGTGTTATGGGTACCAGAATACGGATAGAATACATATTATATGTATTACTTTTCTTTAATAGTAAGTCCCTAATAAACTTCGTGAAAAGCGGTAACACTATTTGAGTGTGAAACAGTAACATACTTTATTATTTATATTTTAACTAGTACCTAATTTAATTTAGTTATCTCTTTGACTAGCGCTACTTTAACGAACAATAAAAAGGTAAAATACCTGTTACCCTTAAATTCAATGATGTTGAAAATTATATACCGTAACATGAAAATCTAGACGTTAACGATGAAGGGTGAATCGTTAAAGATTATAATGTAAAGGCCGCTTCAAGAAAATTTTATCTCAGTTACATTCGACCGTAATATTTAGGTGATGGCAGACTAAGTATAAATGTGTTATTAGCCCATGTCTTAGGTTAAAATCAAATAAAGGAAATCCTGGGATATGCTATTTGCAGGATATGGATAACAATCGCGCAAGTATTAGAGAATATTAGACTCACACAGGTACCGATTCCACGTGCTCAACTAAACTAAACTTTACTAAAAATGAAAATTGATAGTGCCGATAACACAATTTGGCAATGTTAACTAAGCTTTCTTATTACAAAAGCTGTAGCTGGGCTACTAGCTATATAAAGTTGTGCAACGAAATTGCAAATGAAAGACATAATAACACTATCGATTTTAATATTTTAGTTTACTTAAGTTGTGCATGTAGAATTGGTACCATTGATAATTCCAAGCATGACAAAACGCCTCGTATACTCTGTACTTAAACTTTTAAAACTTTGATATAATTCTTTGACAAATATACTGCTGCATTAGAGCTGTGCCGAAGTAATGCACACGCGTATATTTTGTATTTTCCGTGTGGTGACGGACTAAGAATACAAATGTCACCACCCCCATCTCCTCCCCAGGGTGCTGTAAAAGTCAGCTAAGGGTTATTTTACACAGATGACATCCTCTGCGAGAGATGGAAAACTCGAAAGTAAACCCTGTGCCAATACGCCTGGTCAACGCGGCACAGTAGACCATAATCCCTCCGAAAATGTTGGAGGCCCGTGCCCAACAGTGGGAATCTCATTCTCATAACGTAATCTCATTGGTCGGTATGCACGGTCCGCCCATAATTGATTTACGCACACTAAGGGATGAGTGTCCGTATACTTACAATGTGTGTGAGCATTGTTCTTGTACCATTTTTCAGCGGAGATCGTCTTATAATGTTAACTCCTGCTGAATTAATGCTCCAACAGTTAGTTCTATATAATATTCATGTCATGTCGTATTAGGAATATAATTATCAAAATCAAAAGTCATTTATTCATGTACCTAGTCATATTTTTTGTGGCAATAAATAAGCTCTTATGATATGTCCAAATTCTTTTTTTCATAAAAGCATCACTAAATATTTTGAAATAAATAAATATTTTTGACATTTCACACTACGTCCTCTGGTCCCAAAGTAAGCTATATTTCTATGCTTGTGTTATGAGTACCAGATACGGATATAATACATAATTTACTACTTTTCTTTTGTAAATACATACATAAAGTACATAGAAACAGATTATTTATAAGCAGTTAATATCTTCCTTACGGTGACGGATTAAGAATACAAGTCTCACCACCTCATTTCCTTCCTAGGATACTGTGAAAGTCAATTAAGATCCTGTGAGAGACGGAAAACTCGAAAAAAGACACTGTGCCAACACGCCTGGTCAGCGTGGCACAGTAGACCAAAGTCCTTCCCAAAGCAGAGGAGGTCCGTGCTCAACAGTGGAGTGTTAATGGGCTGGAGAGGACTAACCTCTGTGAGAGAAAACCCGAAACTAAGACTTACGCCCATTCGCGTGGTCCGCGCGGCATAGTAGACTCTCCCGAAGTGGAACAGACTTAAGAGGGTACTTTACTCCTAATTTAGGTATTTGCCTTAGGTATTGCTATCCCTATTTCCGAGCGCCGCGCTGAAAGGGACAAATATAGATGAAGCGGATTTTACCTACAAATTCTTTGAAAAAAGACGGTTCATACTTCCGTTTTTTTTTTCGCGAAAGTTAAACCTATTTTAATAGTTTTTGCGTTATATTATTATAGATAAAGAGTATATCTATGCTACATGCTATATATAAAACTATTAAAATCGGTTTAACTTTCGCGAAGAAAAAACGGAAGTACGATACCCATACTTTTGTATGGAGCATAATTTGGTATCGTGCCGTCTTAAGAGGATACCAAAATAGCTTCGTGCATTTTTCTATGTACGAAGTTTTCATTGTTTCTTTAGATTGAATGGCTAGAGCTCTAATTTTTAAGTATATGTTTTTTCAATATATTATCTAGGATCGCATAAACTCAGAAATGCGATTGAAAAAAGTTTTCTCGATAGAAAATCTTGGCGAAATAACCTCTCAAAAATTTTATTTTTCTCATTTGTCGGTCTATTATCGCGTATTAACTAATGAAATAACTTTAAAAACATAAGTAACTATTATATATAGAAACACGTAAATCAGAATTAAAATATATTTAGTAGATTTTGAGTAAATAGGAAAAGTATCCCTAATTCTTCATTTTCTGTGCCTACTGGCTGTGTTAATATGTAGGTGTCGGCGATGATATACGATAATATTGATGTAGGCCCTTAATGGGCTGTAGAGGCAGAAACTAAACAATTTATGATTTAATCGCAAAAACGAATATATTATTTTTAGTAATTAGGTTAAAAATTTAACAATGTGGTTTTAAACTTAATTAAAATTTATAAAATACACGCGTTTGTAACGACTACAGGAAAATGTATCTTAATAGGTAAATATAACTATATTAGTTACTAGTTGTTGCAACATTGTACGGGTGGAATTCAGAAAATTAAAAAAAAAACTTTAAAAATTATACAAAAAACAAACAATCTACTATCTATTAGGTAAAGAAAACGACATCAAAATGCGTTGTGTAGTTTTGAAGGTATAAGCATTGGGAGATACATATTACATACAAAAATAGCATAGGTCGCAGCGTGATGTTATATAGCCTTCCTCAATAAATGTAATATCCAACACTGAAAGATTTTTTAACTCGGACCAGTAAATTCTAAGATTAGCGCGTTCAAACTAACAAACTCTTCAGCTTTATAATCTAATATATAAAATTTCCATGTCACAGTGTTAGTTACCGTACTCCTCCGAAACGGCTTGACCGATTTTTATGAAATTTTACATGCATGTTCAGTAAGGTCTGAGAATCGGCCAACATCTATTTTTCAAACCTTTTTTTTTGTATGGCAAAACAACGTTTGCCGGATCAGCTAGTAATAGTATAGGTATATATATAGTACCTAGTAGGTACGAGTATGTATTATCTTTACTTATTATAAAACCAAGTCGTAATTTTTGTATGTATGTCCCTATGTGAGCTTATATCTTCAAAAATAGGCAACGGATCTTGATGCGGTTTTTTTTAATAGATAGAATGGTTCAAGCATGGTCCAAGTTCAAGGCTTTTTTCGTATAATTTATTGGGTTTTGCTGTATATTGGATGAGATATGATTAAATTTGCCGAGAAACTCGCACGCGTGCGAACTATAAATGAAAACGCTGCCTTATCTATGTGAGGTACAACAAACTAATGTATGGAGGATTGTTTATTACCTTATAGTTCTTCAAAAAAGTACGCGAGGGTATATTCTATCTTCTAAGGGAAACCTGCTGTACCCATAATAATGTCGCAAAAAATATCAAATTCAATAGGGTGTTTTCAAAAGCTATTTATGTGTATATAGTAATCTTTTTTATAAAATTAAATACTTTAGTTAGCTTACACGTTTAATATAGATTATAACTTTTTTTTACAGCATGCAATTTAAATGAATATCTTAGAAGATATGACGAAAAAAGAATTACGCGCGACAAAATAACTGTTGGCCGAGCAACGCGAACGTTTCCTCGGTCTTCTATCCATATTCCATACTCAAATATTTGGATGTTTGGTTAATGTTGGATTGTATGAATGTAAGGATGTTTGTTGTTCTTTCACGTAAAAACTACTGGATGGATTTTCATGAAACTTTCCTAAATTCGCGAGTCCTAGTTCCTAGAGTCGCGGGCAACAGCTAGTAACATATATTATAGTATGTAAGGATCCTTGACATTAACCTATATAATCACCTTTATCGTTGTCAACAGGTTACCGTAGGCTAGACGTATTGACAGACAACAGGGATAACATATTTATCTTAGAAATTAGGGTTGTCAACTGGCATTTATTAAATATGGAAGTCTTGGAAATCAATGGTACCGATTCTTACAAAATTCTACGTGCACAACTAAACTTAACCTTAGGTATCTATTTGAACCTCACCAATATTTATTTGACAGTTATACCTCTTCTTCTCCAGCGCATTTACGTCCCACTATTGGGCACGGGCCTCCTCCAGTTTGGGAGGGATTATGGTCTATTGTGCCGCGCTGACCAGGCATGTTGGCACAGGGTTTCTTTTCAAGTTGTCCGTCTCTCACAGAAGATGTTAGTTGTGTGCAATATCCCTTAGTTGACTTTTACAGCACCCTTGGGAGAAGATGGGGTGGTGACACTTGTATTCTTAATCCGTCACAACACGGAGGACCTCTTAGGAGGAAAGTTATACTTCCAAGCATAGGAAACTTAAGTTAACTTAACAATTAGATGTAAGAATCGTAATTTGTTTTAGAAATTACTATTAAATAGAAGTAGTTATTAGTTTATTCTTATGCCACAGACACAATAATATTTATACAAAAAAAATTACACGTAATATTAATAGTTAGCAACAAATGTCACTTTCAAAATAGAACAAGGAATGTCTATCCTAACTACTTAAAGGTACTTCAATTATTTTGAGTGAAGCTATTAAAATCTGATAATTAATTAACTAAGTAGTTACTATCCCCTGTGAGAGACGGAAATCTTGGGTCAAAATGCTCAGGTGTATGTGCACCTATGAAAAGAACTATATATACATATGAAGCAAGGCAGTCTAAATCGCAGCAGATGCCGCTCTTTAAATCTCTGCCTACCATCATTATGAAAAGGCATAGCGTTATTGCCAAAAACACGATTTTCAACGAATAAGATAGTACGATGATGCTATAACAAAGATAATATATCACCCGCTGTCTTAAACTTACCTAATTTCAAATCTTAAGACGTTACCTAACTCAAATCAGCAAAGGGTGCCAACCCTACTCATAATGGCTGACCAATAATCAATATATACGCGTCTAAATCCGTAAAAAAAAAAGAAAAAAAAAATTTAAAAAGTAGTTTTATTTAATAATCAAGTTTATAATAATAATTTAGCTCTACATAATCTTAGAGATGAAGTCAGACTATGTTTTGGATAGAGACAAATATCTTATTTAGCCAACTAATACAATAATTTATTGACGTGCTTATCTTTTCTTAGAAATCATTTGTGAACTAGAGAAGTAAAAAGAAAAGTAGTATAGCATAGGATAGTCTAATTAATGAGTAAGCATATTAGGCTATTTTAACATTACGCTACGACCAACAGGAGCGGAGCAGAAGCAAAGCTTTGCCAGTCGCTACACACGCGGAATATATATAAGAAAATAATGCTAAATGCACGTCTAAAAAAACTATCCAACTTTCATATAAAATGACTTTCATTTGACGAGCCTCGTGGTTGAGTGGTTCATGTAACGGACTACCCATCAAGAGGTCGCGGGTTCGATTCCCGCTCGGGACAATCATTTGTGTGATTTTTCTAATTGTCATACAAATGTTTCTACTGCGTCTGGGTGTTTTATGTATTATAAGTATGTATTTACAAAAGAAAAGTAGTATATGTATTCTATTCGTATTCTGGTACCCATAACATAAGCATATAAGCTTAGCTTAGGACCAGAGGACGTTGTGTGAAATGTCCATGAATATTTATTTATATAAAATCATTGATTGTATGTAATTTATTTGCGACTGGTACCTCCCCGCGTCTGTACGCGTGAAATTCACGGAAAGAATCACTACATATTATGAAAATATGTAGTTACTTTTAGTGCTACCTTTCCTGACATTGTTCCAATATACGAGGGGAGGTCCAAAAGTTCGTGGAATGAAAGGGTTTTAGTAAAAATGAAACAGTAAATTTATTTTTCCTTTTCAATATAATCACCCTTAAGCTGAATACATTTATTAGATCTATGAATTAATTTTTCTAAACCATCGTAAAAATATTTTTTATCTTTTCCCTCAAAATGAGCCAAAATTGCCTCCTTTACCTCATTGTCGTCGGAAAATTTCCTTCACCTTAAGTCTTTTTTTTAATTGGGGAACAAATAAAAATCACTTGGGGCCAGATCTGGACTATAGGGTGGGTGGACTAGTGATTCGAAGCCATGCGTGTGTAGAGCAGCCATTGCAACTTTGCTCTTGTGAACCGGCGCGTTGTCTTGCAAGAGCAACACGCCCTTGGTCAATTTTCCCCGACGTTTTTCTTTGATGGCATCCTTTAATTTTTCTAGTATTGTTGCGTAGTATTCTCCGGTTATGGTCCTGCCCTTTTCTTTATAATCAATCAGTATTATCCCCTCACAATCCCAAAAAACAGTAGCCATCAACTTTCCAGCCGACTCCGACACTTTGAATTTCTTTGGCGGTGGTGTCCCCTTTTTATGCCATTGCATGGACTCTTGTTTGGACTCAGGCTCAAAGTGATGAACCCATGTTTCATCGCCGGTAACAATTCGCTCCAAAATCGGTCCAGGATCGTCGCCACACAACTCCAAAAAATGTTTTGACGCTTCGACGCGCTGCTGTTTTTGAAGCGGCGTGAGCATTCTCGGTACCCATCTTGCACTGACTTTTGTCATACCCAGGTGGTCATGTAGGATTCGCAAAATGGTGGTATCTGATACTCCAACTAATGCAGATAACTGTTTTTTCTTCAAACGGGTGTCCTCCAGTACAATTTTTTCCACTTTTTCGACGATGTCTGATGTGGTGGCCTCAACTGGCCTTCCTGAGCGGGGGTCGTCTTCAATCGACTCCCGACCATGTTTAAAAAGACCATGCCACTTGTAAATCATTGATTTACTAGGGCACTGTTCCCCGTAAACAGTTTCCATTTCATTCAAAATGGTCTGAGCGTTCTTTCCTTGCTTGGTAAGGAATTTAATGACCGCACGGTGTTCAATTTTCTCCATAGTTTGAGTTTTCTTCCGGATTGACGTGTTTAGCAGGCGAGTGTTCGTAAACGAATGACGCAATAGGGCTGAAACTCCATTTATATACTAATTATGAGTCCCCAATTAGTATGACACTAAGCGAGCGCCCCTATCCCCACTCCATCCCCTCCATTCCACGAACTTTTGGACCTCCCCTCGTAGGTAAGGAACTACACTCTTTTTAAAGTAAAATAAACTGCATGTTCATTTTGGATAGTATAGCTAAATATCAGTAAAAGAATTTTTATAATCGCTCCAGTACTTTCAGAGCCTATTCATTTCAAACAAACAAACAATTAAATCTTATCTTTTTATAATATTAATATAGATAATAAATTAAATAACAATGAACACTATAATTTAACTTGGGGAACCGCCTTAAAAGCATCAATTTGCCAAAACACACGATTAATTATTTCTTTATAAAAGGCTTAATGTAATTTTGACAACCCTAACTCGGGATTAATTGCCGAATAATTAAAAATGATTTACACCCTTAGGTAATAAATTTGTCAAAATAAATTTTTATGTTCGCAGCAATTAGTTTGTGAATATTCAAGTACATTTGCGTTACACCGTGTACCGTCCGTCCTTATTAAAAACTAGCTGTTGCCCGCGACTTCGTACGCATATTATTTAGAAAAAAATCCCAGTTTTGCAACATTTTTCACTTCTACTTTGCTGCTATTGGTTGTAGCGTGATGATGAGCCTTTAGCCCGTGCCCGTGCTTGAGAATTATGTTTAGAAAGTTGAGACCTGGCTCTCTTAGGCATTTTCAATACATTCATAGATCTAAACTCCCGTGACGCTCACCCCCGCCTCGGTGACGCTCACTTCGCAACGGGAAAATATTTTAATTTCGCCATAAATTCAAAACCAAACGTCCGATTTTAATCATTCAAAGACCAAATATTATCTACATAAACTGTACTTGGTGATGAAATAGATAGAAATAGATGATTTATTTTGATAAGGAATAATTGCATGAGTAAAATAAATGGCCTTAAATGTAGTCCAAAAAAAATTCCAGATATTTAAATAAAAAAATGGTTGTTGTGCCTTACCCGACATAGATAGGTATAGTGTGTCGCGGACTTTTTTGTAGATATTTATAAGATCTACAATTAATTAGAACATTTTATGGGTCTATCTTTTATAGTTTAGACAGCGTACGCAAAGTAAGTAACTTTTCAGGTTGACTTTTTTCCGAAAGACCCAAATATTTTACGGAACCCTTTTTTGTTCAAAATAAAATCTAGCCTATGTCACTCGCAGATAATGTAGCTTTCGAATGGTGAAAGAATTTTTAAAATCGGTCCAGTAGTTTTTAAGCCTATTGGGAACAACCAAACAAACAAAGTTTTCCTCTTTTTGATATTAGTATACATATACAAGTTTAGTGTCACCACCCACTTTTCTTTACCAGGATGATGTGGCTATGTCCTCCAAGTATAATAGCCAGCTAAGGAATATTATAAACAGAACTATAACATAAACTAAAACAAGTAACTATGGCGTATTTTGATTGACTAATTCGTTGTGCACATTTATATTAAGAGGATACCAAAATAGCTTCGTGCATTTTTCTATGTACGAAGTTTTCATTGTTTCTTTAGATTGAATGGCTAGAGCTCTAATTTTTAAGTATATGTTTTTTCAATATATGATCTAGGATCGCATGAACTCAGAAACGCGATTGAATAAAGTTTTCTCGATAGAAAATCTTGGCGAAAGAACCTCTAAAATTTTTTATTTTTTTCATTTGTCGGTCTATTATCGCGTATTAACTAATGAAATAACTTTAAAAACATAGGTAACTATTATGTATAGAAACACGTGGATCAGAATTAAAATATATTTAGTAGATTGAGTAAATAGGAACAGTATCCCTAATTCATTTTCTGTGCCTACTGGCTGTGTTAATATGTACGTGTCGGCGATGATATACGATAATATTGATGTAGGCCATTAATTATAATCGTTAGTCTATAATAACTATGTATACAGATTTTATATTAAGAAAGTTCAGTTCACATTACGGAATTGTGTTATTGAGACTATTAATTTGCATTTTTAATTAAGTTTAGTTGTGCAAGTAGAATTGGTATCAACACCATCTGAGAGAGACGGAAAAATCTAAAATAAACCCTGTGCCAACCGCCTGGTCAGCGCGGCACAGTAGACCATACCACAGTGGGACGTAAATTGGCTGGAGAGAGCGTCTGTCTTTTATGTATACATATAGGTTCGATTTTCAATCATTTTTGTTTTTTTTTTGTATTGGCCCAGGAAACGTTGAAAATAGTACCCAAATCGCAAAAAAAATATAGTAATAAGGGTCTGTTTCACAATATACAAATAAAGTATCGACTAGTTATCTAACAAATAAATCATCTGACAGATAAAAGGACTGAGTAATGTAGTTCGCGGTTCACAGTGGCGTGCACAGGAATTTGACACTGGGTATGCGGAGCAGTACTCAGTCACAAAAACTTTTTCTTTTATAGATTTTTAGCATAGCCACGCGACGGATCTCTAAGTCGGAAACCATGCCAACAGAACAAATTTAAATCTGAATATCCCGAATCAGTCCACACTGTACTAGAATTACTAAACAATAACTACGTACGTACATACATACGTACATGTACGTATGTACATACGTTTCATAACTTTTAACATGAAATTTTCGAGTTACATTACCTACCTTTTTGCTGGCTTAGTTGTTCTCTAGACAATAGAATTTTTTCACTGAATGACAATTGTGAGAACTTGTTATTTTTACTTTTTAACAAACACACACTATCAACACACATTTCACAATCAAATAACATTTTAAAATCAACAAACGAAAATCCATACAATTATTAAATTATAGAAACTCAATATTAAACAGTTCAATGAATCACACGAAAAAATAAAATGGCCTCCGTCGAACCAAAATATTTCTGTTATTTAAATAAATAAAACCTTACTAAACAAAAATGCATACGTGATTTATTAGACTTCCGACTATTATATTTATTCGGATTATAATAGGTAACGAACGAACGCCGAATACTCGCGGAAACATCCGATCGCCAAAGCATACGGCAGGAGTTCCGGTTCAAGGCGTCTTCAATATGCAAGCCTGTGTGCGTTTGTAAACTGTGCACGGACACCAAAATTTCTACACACATATGAACTCATGGCAGGCGGGCGGTGTCGAGCTTGTCCTACGCTACGTCTGACCGATATTATTCCTTCGCCAAACGCCTGGCAAAAAGCAATTTGCAAGCACATATTGGTGCTATTTATGAATTATTAGGCGTTTTTAAGTTATAATATTTTGTTTAATTAATAGTAAATAAATGAATAAAGTCATCTAAAACATACGAACGTTTTATTAAAATATCTGTGAATAGCAAGTAAAGCAGGCTTTTCTGCCTTTATGGAGCGCACGCCCATGGCGGTTCACTATGATGAATGATCTTACCAATAATTTTATTTACCGAATACAGATTATAAACAGTAGGTTTGGCAACGTCGCATTCTGTAGTTCCGTTTTACGAAACCCATATTGAAAACGGAAACATTTTGTGTTATAAGTAAATTTAAAAGCACTTTTTCATTATAATGTTAAACAACCTTTTTCTTTACACAGAAATAGTTTTAAATATATCATATATAAATATTGTAATGGTCACTAAAGCTGTTTATAATTTTATTTTTCATTATTGTTTACACATAGTTCGGAACGTCTACGGAAACGGAAATCTTTATCTTTACTTCTTATAAAACAAAGTCGTAATTTTTGTATGTATGTCCCTATGTGAGCTTATATCTTCAAAAATACGCAACGGATCTTGATGCGGGTTTTTTTAATAGATAGAATGGTTCAAGAGGATGGCTTTTTTGCATAATATATTGGGGTTTGCTGTATATTGGATGAGATATGATTAAATTTGCCGAGAAATTCAGACGCGCGCGAGTTATAAATGAAAACGCTGCCTTATCTGTGTGAGGTACAACAAAATAATGTATGGAGGAATTATTTGTTACCTATAGTTCTTCAAAAAAGTCCGCGAGGGCTATGTCTATCTTTTAAGGGAAACCCGCTGTACCCATAATAATGTCAGAAAAATTATCAAATTCAATAGGGTGTTTTCAAAAGCTATTTATGTGTTTATAGTAATATTTTTTACCAAATTAAATAGCTTAGTCAGCTTAAGCAATTAATATAGATTATAACTGCTCCTTACAGCATGCAATTCAAATGAATATCTTAGGAGATATGACGAAAAAGAAATACGCGCTATAAAATAAAATACTTAAACTGTTGGCTGAGCAATGCCAACGTTTCCTCGGTGTTCTATCCATACTCCAATGTTTGGATATGTAAGGATGTTTATTGTGCTTTCACGTAAAGACTACTGGAAGGATTTTTATGAAACTTTCCACGTGTGTTTCTTTTCACGTGTCACAGTGTTAGTTACCGGTGGTTACCGTACTCCTCCGAAACGGCTTGACCGATTTTTATGAAATTTTACATGCATATTCAGTAGGTCTGAGAATCGGCAAACATCTATTTTTCAAAGTTTTTTTTTAGTATGGCAAAACAACGTTTGCCGGGACAGCTAGTAATATATAATATAATGCAAAATAATCATTTACTATTCTGTTTTGTACACCTGTATGTTGTATGTGAATGTTACTATTGTATCCTTATCCTACTTATCTTAAATTCCGTATCATCCAAAGCTTCCATATAGTTAATGCGATGCCGAAACACAGGATCTCTGCGCGATTCAGTTAAAAGATCGATAAAATCATCAAAATCGTCTTCAATGATATCAAATATTTCCATTTTACTAATTATTTACGAAAAAAACACCACAACAAAATCAACAGACAACTGTTATTAATTAAATAACATCTGTCAAATAATTTAACTGACAAATATCTTTGCTATTTGACTTGGTCCGACCTATAGTTTATTTGACACTTTATGTGGCAGTTAGCGCTATGGATTGTGAAACGCAAGCTGTGTCGATATTCAATGGATAAGTGGCAAGTAGCTTATTGGGGACTTTATTTGGACTTTGTGAAACAGGCCCTTAGTGTTTTAGGTACGACCTCTTCTCGAAGTTTACGTCATAAAAATACGTAATTTTCCGTATTTCAAAATGAAGAAATGATTTGTAAAATTGATACCTGCAGTGTTTATTTAACTAATTTTATTTGTAATAATTTAACAAAATAAACTAAATTAAGCTTCCTTGTTACAATAGAATTATTTCTGAATCCTTTTGCCTTAGGTCTAAATCCTAACCTAGTTGAGGAATTAATCTTACTTGGATTATTGTCTGTGTTTTCTCTAGATAAATGAGTTTTACGTCTTTGAAATTTAATGAGTTTCTAAACTTTATGGAGTGAAAAAGGATTTTAATCGAGTACCAACGTATTGTCGTCTATCTTTTATATAAATTGTCATTTGTGTATACAAAATCGTTTCCAAAACGGCTTGACCGATTCTGATGAAAATGTGTTTGTATGTTCAGCAGGTCTATGAATAAGAAGTACCTAAACCTTTTTTATACGCCTCATTCTAGACTTAAACCAGTAAGGAACTAGAACAAGAAGAAGAAGAAGAAGGCACAGGAAGGACTAATTCCATAGGTACGCAAGTTAAACTGCGTGGTATACGTACAGTACAGCTATTATTAATACATTGACAATAAATAACTACATACCTATTTATGTTGCAGTATGTTGTTTACTAGCCGGCTTGGTAGATTTAATTAAACTCGAAAAAATATCATAAATAAAGTAATGAAAGCGATATTAATAAAATTTACATAATATCTAGATAATAAATGGATGGCCCTATGTTCAAATATAATCTTGTAATAAGACTAATAAGAAATAATTGTAATACAAATAAGGATTTAGGTTATTGAGGCGATACCTAATTCAAGATTAGTTTTGTTACGCTATTTGGATGTTAATGTTATAAACTGAATGTCAAAACAATCACAAGGTTCTGGGATAAATTAAGTTTACAGCTGAGCGATTCTCTGTACCCTGTACCGGCTGATAACCAATCAAGACGTTACTAGTTACGTAGGTATTCACTACCTATATAATACTACAAAGAGAAATAAATTGAGTATGTATAAAACAAACTACATTAACATATTGCGTTCCCCGTATTCCGTAGTAGAAACAATGAATATTATTAAGGACAATGATGTCATCGGCGATCAGTAATTTAACCATTTCAACAACTAAAGGCGACGCCGAACTCTATTAACTACTCATGTTAAGAATTTATTAAAAAGGTCCAATTCGAATCAAATTGGAATAGAATAACGATTAAAATCAAGTTTTATTTAAGTCAATATTAAAAAAATGTTTACAACTTTTATTGTACGTAGGTACGTATTGCAAAGCCAAGGACACAAATAATGTTAGCGGTCAAAGTCATTGTCCAGCGGCCTTCAGCTAACAAAACAGAGGTTTCACTTTGAAAACTAAATAAAAATAAACTGCGTACATAAATATATTCCTCGCATAGCTTTAAATAAGCTTATTTAAATGTGTGTTGCTGACCTAAACATGAACGTAACATCGCTGCCCTTGAATTTCTAAAAATCTTTGTATAAGATTCCTAGCTACAATTCGAATATTTATATATATGAAGCGGCCAATCATATTGAATAACTCTTTACTATTGTTATCTAAGTATACTGTGTAGTTAGTTATGTAAACACAACACAAACTACGTTCAAACATTCGATATTTAAAAAGTGAATGGGAACGATAACTGCGTCGTTGATAATACATTATAGTCCGAAAGAATAATAAGGACCTGTCCAAATCAAACAAACGGATAAGGGTAACTGTAAACTTTTTAGCACAATATTCGCTATAACAAGAATGCCATGTAGAAAAACAAGTTGTATTGATTACCTTGATGGTTCGATGTTGTTTATCGGGGGGCCACATTCAAATCTATATCTAAACTTACTTGACGGACCCAAAAACATGTAGATACGAGTAGGCTGTGAGTCGGACCGGTGTTTGACCCGTAGGCGACGCAAACAAGCCGAGCGCATGCGCTGGCCGCACCGTAAACAGCGGCTCGCTCCCGGCTGAACACACGTGGACGCTACAACGACTATCACAATTGACACATAATAAATAACAAACCGTCGGCAGCCGCCGCGATCACTCCCAGCACCAACACTTGTAGTAATATGACCGCCATAAAAACACAAGCATTTGCACAACACTCGAAATATTCCGATTAGCGGGCTGCGTGGAGACATACGGCGCAGCCCGCTGCCTCCGGCGCACTGACTGAAGAGTGAAGTGACGCTCCGGCCCGCATGCCCGCGGAACACCCCGCGCGCGCCTTTCACCCCTTGGCCCCGCTCCGACCCGCCAGAGCCTTGTCCATTCAACGCATTTTCTGTCATAAGCAAATCGATAATGGCATTATACTTCCGCTTTCAAGCACGCGCGTTGCATCTTAACTGAAACAAGTTGTACATTGCCGATTATGAACGCGTTGAAGCCTTCTCACCGTCTGTGCGGCCAACCTTGGATGCATGAACAATGAAACATGTAAACAGTGATGCTGCATTGCAACTTTAAATTTTTTATGCTAAACTTATTAAGGACAATCACTTAAAAGTATCTTCCTATTTGTATTACATTTGGTACGCATTTATATGTGCATTATTGGATACATTATTTATATAAAGGCAGAATAGGTAATATAAACAGTTAATGTACCTACTTATTTGATAAAAGTCATGATGTTAGAAATTGACCTGAGCGACAGAAACCTATAATAATGTATTTAAATATACATATCAGTGACATTTGTGATGCGAGTAGTATCGCGATACTCGGTAGTGAGCGGGCGGGCGGCCGCTCGGTGTTGAGTCAACATTAATAAGTTAGGTTAGGTTAGTGAGAGTTGTGCATTCTGTCTGACATCACGCCACCACCGTCAGTGCACGGCGCTTCTGCTGCGTGTTGCGTCACACAAATAATACTACAAGGAAGCTATTATTAGAATATTATTGAAAATTGAAATATATTGCTTACTGCAATGACGAATATTTGCCATTGAATGATATGCCACGTATTTAAATGTTTACTGTACTTTATGTTGTGCTTATTTTGTCCCGGGCTATTTGTATTAGCGTTTATGCAAATCGCGATCATAATTTGTATAATTTTGAGAGTTTTGAGGTTCAAAATGTAAAGAAATTGTAATAAGTTTTGTGTTTAAAAATGCCAGATATGTATCATATCAATTATAATGTAAACTTACAGTACAGTGTAAACTTGACAAAATTATTTTTAACCAAACTAACTACCTACCTATAATCCTCAGTCAAATTTCGGCTACTTCAGAATGTTCGTGTCAGCAAAAACGTATTCCCGTGCGTTATTTTAATAACCTCCCAGCACGGCTTATTTCGTGGCTGTAGACAGTGTAGTTGAATAATGGAAAGTAAAAGAATCAATATTTCGATTTCAGGATAGTCAGTCGCATATTCGTTGGTTTTCTTTTAGCGTACAGAACCTTATGAAACAAAAACATAGGACAATTATTCAAACAAATACTAAGCCAAATAATAATCATAAACAAATATAAAGACTGCTTTTGCTGCTATGTTGGTAGCAACAACATACGTAGGTATTATTTTCGTAGCACCTTGCTACGCAAAGATAAAAATAAAAGTTAATTGATTTTACTAACTATAATCCCAGAGTATAAAATATGAGCGTAAGTAGAGGTGGAGTCGGTCTAGGAGTGTCATGGTGTTTTCTTTTTAAATAAAAAATCAAGGACAAGTCACACAAAGTCCTTTGGTCCCAAGCTAAGCATATTTGCTTGTGTTACGATATCGACATCGTGACCTCGTGAACGTCAGGAAACACTAATAGAACACTAGAATATTAAAAAAAGAAAATAGATCCTAAAGTTCAATCTTTAAATCAAGCTCAATAGAAACCCGCCTCATTCCGCTCCAAAACATTATAATACAGGTCCAAGAAATCATAATATTGTCTAAGATTCCGACTCACCCTCTTGCTTAGTCACTACTTTAGGGTGAGTTGGTGACGACTTGAGTGGGTGACTGTCATGCATGTTTATAATTTTAATTAGCTGTTGTTTGCAACTAAGAATTTAGTAAATTTTCCTCGTTTTTCCAACATTTTTCACTGATGCTTCGCTCCTACTGGTCGCAACATCAATTCGCACCAGTAGTTCTTGAGCTTAGCGCGTTCAAACAAACAAACTCATCAGTCTTATAATATTAGTATAGAATCTGTAGTGTATTTTCGGTGAATCTTGATCACGTGACAGCGCTCCTCTATTTTTATTGGAGGAGCGCTGTCACGTGATCAAGATTCACCGAAAATTCACTTCACTTTTTCTTACTGAATACCACTGCTGGTGTAACTACATATGTGTTTCAATTCACTCATTTATCAATATATTTGCAATGTTCACTGATATCGGTGACGAGTCTACAGCTGTCGGTGGCTGCGTTATCAAATACGCATTACAGTTTTCTACGCAACATAAGTGACGCAATTTAATTACATACGCCGTACAAAACATGGAGCCGTTTTGTTCCCAAAAAGTAGTAAAAATGTATATACAGTGAAAAGGGGAACACTCAAATATTCCGATAAACTTTTTTCCGAATTTTGAAATTACGACTTTCAAAAGTCTGAATTTCATAAAACCGAAGAATTTTAATGTCTAATAATTAAAATCACAAAATTTATTTTACCGAAAGTTGTAAATCCGATTTGTTACTTTTCCGATTTTCATTTGTCCGAAGAGTCAAATCCTCGAAGAGTTCTCGTTCCGAAAAACGATATTCTGATTTTCAATACTTCGAATAAATCGCATGGGGCCGCCCAAACCTCCGCAGTGCCGGAGCCGTGACAGAAACAATACCAGCAGGCTGAGTAGGCTGGAGCCTAGGGCAGCGAATTTTAAGGGGCGGCAAATTTATTTCGGTTTACAAGTTAAAAAAAAACCCCGTCAAGAGCGACGTAAACTCGCACACTTAGGGTTTCGTACCTACTAGACATATAAATATATGTAACTGCAATCAAATAATTCAAAACAACTCACCAACTTAATTTTGTAGTTGAATTATAGGGAATCGCCTACATTTCAGCTACTTCATAAGTTGGTATTATGTAGTATAAACACTTTTTTACTTGTGATGTGATGACAAATTATAAGTTTTTGGATTTTTCCCTATATCAGCACTATATAGACTTGATCTATGCCAAATTTCAAAGCTCTAGGGCAACGGAAAGTAACCAGTGAATTTTGATTCCCTAGCATAAGTCGAAAAATTCTTAAAAATGGTCGTAATTCGGTTATATCTTTTAAATGCGTAGAGGTAAATTTAAAGGTTGATTGTATTTTTTAAAGCAAGGGACCGCGTGAGTCTACATTTGGTATGAGTTTCAAGTTGATACCTTCCTTGGAGTGATCCTATAAGGGTTTGTACGAAACCCTAAAAATTATTATACACACACATAATACCGATTTCGAAAATTGGAGGGAAATTAAAATATTTAACAATAATTCATACTTCTAACAAAGATTTGATCACCGTTGCTGATATTTACGAATCACTTCCTAAGTTTTTCATAGCTGAACGAGTGAATTTCAAGTACTTCGAAGAAAAGGCGATCGTGTTAAGTGTATCGAAAGATATATATACAAGAGAGATGAAAAAAAGAAAGAAAAAAAAGATTTGATGAGACACCAGATGAAGATATTGGAATAGCTGCGAGTGATTACTTCAGGGTTAATACGTTTCTCGTTGTCATAGATAGACTCATATCCGAGTTAGCAAAACGGCAAGAGGCTTATCAAGGATTTAACGACAAATTTTCATTTCTTACCAAAATGAATGAGTTGTTACCATCAGTTCTGACGGAAAAGGCCAGTTTTTTAGAAAAAATGTATTCTAATGTTTTAGAAACAGACTTAGTCCAGGAATTACTACACTTTCAAAGCTACCTTTCGTCTGAAAGAATTTCAATAAATAATCATCATTCAGGATCATTAATAAGTCTGTCTTCATTCCTGCGAGAACAGAATCTAGGAAACATTTATCCAAACTTGGATATAGTACTTCGTATGGCTCTTTGTACACCAGCGACAAATTGTTCAGGTGAAAGAAGCTTCTCTTGCTTGAAGAGAATAAAGAACTACCTACGACTACCTAAGACTTTTAAGAGGATACCAAAATAGCTTCGTGCATTTTTCTATGTACGAAGTTTTCATTGTTTCTTTAGATTGAATGGCTAGAGCTCTAATTTTTAAGTATATGTTTTTTCAATATATTATCTAGGATCGAATAAACTCAGAAATGCGATTGAAAAAAGTTTTCTCGATAGAAAATCTTGGCGAAATAACCTCTCAAAAATTTTATTTTTCTCATTTGTCGGTCTATTATCGCGTATTAACTAATGAAATAACTTTAAAAACATAAGTAACTATCATATATAGAAACACGTAAATCAGAATTAAAATATATTTAGTAGATTTTGAGTAAATAGGAAAAGTATCCCTAATTCTTCATTTTCTGTGCCTACTGGCTGTGTTAATATGTACGTGTCGGCGATGATATACGATAATATTGATGTAGGCCCTTAAACGCTTTAGCTCTCTTGTGCATAGAGTCAGAGCTAATGAACAAGATTTCGTACGACGATATAATAAATGATTTTGGGAATTCAAAGTCTCGCAAAAAAGTATTGTAATTCTTTTATAATTTAACTTAAATTATAATGCTAACAAATAATTAAGAAAAGATATATTTATTGTATTGTTTTTAACAATAAATGTTAATCAATGTTCGCCAAATGTATGTTTTTTACGTAAGTTTAATTCATATTATGTAAGTATTGTATAGTTTTAAGACATACATACCCTACCTTACTTTAAAAGTGGTATACGATTGAGATATTTTTTCCTTAAAATAATGTTTTTAGGGTTTCGTACAAACCCTTATAGGATCACTCCGGTGTCTGTCTGTCAAACTTTTTTTACTCAGCAACGGCTGAAGGTATCAACTTGAAACTCATACCAAATGTAGACCTACGCGGTCCCTTGCTTCAAAAAATACAATCAACCTTTTACCTCTACGCATTTAAAAGATATAACCGAATTACGACCATTTTTAACAATTTTCGACTTATGCTAGGGAATCAAAATTCACAGGTTACTTCCCGTTGCCCTAGAGCCTTGAAATTTGGCATAGATCAAGTCTATATAGTGCTGATATAGGGAAAAATCCAAAAACCTATAATTTGTCATCACATCACAAGTAAAAGGTGTTTATACTAATACCAACTTATACCTAAAGTAGCTGAAATGTAGACGATTCCCTATATTTCAACTACAAAAGTAAGTTGGTGAGTTGTTTTGAGTTTAATTAACTGATTATTTGAATGCAGTTACTTATGTTTATATGTCTAGTAGGTACGAAACCCTAAGTGTGCGAGTTTACCTCGCTCTTGACAGGTTTTTTTGATAATTCTTTGCTGTAAAAATAATCAAGGATCGAACACGGTACCATAGTTCTCAATAATAATAACTAAATGGGAAAATTTGATGTAACGAGGATGATACAAGTGTAATCACCGCTTTCCCTTCCCAGGGTGCTGTAGAAGCCAGATAAGGAATATTGTACACAGATAACATCCTTCGTGACAGACGGAAAACTCCAAAAAACAAAACCCTGTGCCAACACGCTTGGTCATCGTGGCATAGTAAACCATAATTCTTCCCAAAGTGGAGGAAGCCCGCGCCCAACAGTAGGTTATTGGTCTGGAGATGGAAATTCTGAAGAAGAAATAGGAGACTCTATATTATAAGGCCCTTTTCTAAAAAACTGGCGTGATCATCTATTAAAACGCCGACGAGTATTTTAGATCAGTCCTATTTTTTCATCGCAATAACCTCTCACCATGGTGTCCTCTTATTTAAATACAGCCCGGTGACTAACAGACGGACAGGGAAGTATCATTAATACGGCCTCATTTTACCTTTTAGTACGGTAAGTTAATCCCAATTTTCATGTTACAGGCAACAGTAGGTAGCCATTATTCCAAGATTGAACTTCGTCTACCGTGTAGGCAGGTATATACTTTTTTTTTGCTTTTATGGCAAGCCGCTGATGTTTTAAGTATATACTTAATTATTTTCAGGTAACGGACTGACGTTCACAAGGTCGCGGGTTCGATTCCCGCTCGGGACAATCATATGTGTGATATTTACAATTGTTATACAAATGTTTGTCCTGCGTCTGGGTGTTTACTAAGTATGTATGTATTTACAAAAGAAAAGTAGTTTATGTAGTATATCCATATTCTGCTACCCATAACATAAGCATAATAATATAAGCTTAGCTTGGACCACAGGACGTTGTGTGAAATGTCCATGAATATTATTATTATACAAACTGAAGAGTTTGTTTGTTTGAACGCGATAATCTCAGGAAACACTAGTCCGACTTGTAAAATTCTTTCAGTGTGGCATAGAACATGTATCGGCTATATAACATCACGCTGCCACTAATAGGAGCGAAGCATTCATTAAAAATGTAGTAAAATAACGTGGACAATTTTCTAAATTCAATAAAAAAAAACAACAAAAATATTATTAACATTTATTTTGGACAAATTTATATTAGAAACACATTTTTATGTAATGTAAACAATGTAAGACAAATGATCAAATAAAAAATATTTTCGACTAAATTAAATCATTTTTTAAACTTTCAAACATACCTAAAATTGGTAAATAATCAAGAATAACTCCTGATTGACTGTACCAATTTAGATGAATCGTTTTTATTATATTTGTGGATAGGAAAACACTTTTATAGAAGAAAATTAAAAGAATCTTTATACAAAAAGAAATGGCGAATTGATTAGGTCAACTATAATTAGACATATAAATATATGTCTTAAGTATACATAGTCAATATTTAGGGTACAAACAACACCTAAAGAAAATACACCAATGGGTCACGCGGAACCTATACTAAATGTATAACATGGGTTCATTCCCGTTGAATGCAACTTACGTAGGCCCGTCTTTACTGGGCACATGCCATTACATTACTGGGCACATTACATGGGCTTTACGATTATTAGAGCCCCACCGTCATTACGCCATGATATTCTACTTATCCACTATCCTAGTGCCCATAGATAGTTCTGCTGTCCAAAACCAAAACCTAGCAACTACCAACATTTGAGTAAATTTTTCAGGAGCTTTTTCATTTTGTAATCAACAAGTAGGAAATACACTCTTGCTAGGTTTAAACATCTTCATATCTCTGATCTTCTATTTAAGATAGAAATACAGTTGTTTTTGCATTAGACGCACTAAAAATATGGGAAATAATCGTTTAAGAAAACGAATTTCAAAAAAATGTCCCTTGGTAGGTTTTGGTTTTGGACAGTCGACTTGAACCCTCGTACTCAAGCGGAACCAAGCAACACTTTGGAGTAAAATTAAGTACATAGATGGCTTTTAAATCATGCATACTATATTTTATAAAAAAGTTGTTAAAGTTCCTATCATCATCATAACATCACTCCTTTTTCCCATGATGGTAGGCAGAGACTAGTGAGAGAGCGTCATCTGCTACGATCCAAACACACATCCTTGACTTTATTTACATTTACACATCTGGTCATACATGCCAGACTGTTGTAAGTGCTACATACTTGACCTTTTTGGAGTATACCGGCGATGACATCTGAGTATATTTCCACTTACTCCGTCGCCTTTCGTTAGTCTCCTATCATCAAGGTTCCGTACTGTTATCATATCATCGAGTAACAATATCATCAAAAACGGGATAAGGGCAGGGTATCAATCATGTATTTGTTGTTATAGCATCAACCGAAATACACAAACTGAAAATTACAGGTCTCAATCTATCAGCGTTCTAGACATACAGCGTGGTGACAGATGGATGGACAGCAAGTCTTAGCGGTATCAAAACCTACTATAGTACAAGAAGTATTCCTCTACTGATAGTAGATATCTTAAATAATCACTATTACTGTCATTTTTAACATAGATATGACATCTGACAGAAGACTAATATAGAAAAAGACATGTTGACAAATAATGGGATAAGGAGAGGAGAACGATGACTGTGATTTTATGCTACCCACTTTTTCACTTCCCTTGTTCTTTAAACTAACTTCATGTGGGTTGGTTCCAGTTTGCACAAATTCTCAAAGTGAGAAGTGCAATTTGCATTTGACAGGTTTTAAACTAAAACAATAAAATATACAGGATTCGTTATGCTGTTTTTTTTTAATTAGCAAATCAAAATATTGTGCTGGAAAAAGTGATCACCGCAAGCCGAACTTGAACCCACGACCTCTAAATATCGTCCCGTAGCACTGCCAACTGAGCTTATTGCGGTCGTGCTAACAGTAACCAATTAGACTACCACTATCCTCACTCGATTGAGTTTACATCGTATTTTTGACGTACAACGCCATCTATCGAGAATGTTTTGCAACAATCTCGACCACCCCCATAGTATTCTTTTCAGAATACAATTGAGCTAATTGCGGTCGTATTAACTGTAGTTAATACGACCGCAATTAGCTCAGTTGGCAGAGCTACGGACCGGTATTCCGAGGTCGTGGGTTCAAGTCCCGCTTTCGGTGATCACTTTTTCCACCACAATTTGATTTGTTAAGTAAAAGCATAGCAAGTCAATTGCAAATTTAATAAATTACTGTTTCTTTTCCTTTTTTTGTGAGGCTTGGGGTTACATGGCGCTTTCATAGTAAGCTATTTTCTTTGTCATATACTGTCAGGTCAGTACCGAGGTAACACACTTAAACACTGTAATTCCATTGTCACACATAATGCATAACACTCGTAGCCTTTACAGCGAGGTCATATTTTATTACAAACTCTCGTTGTATTGATGCTTCAAAAAATGTAGATAGATGTAGTGAGATGCACTCGCAAATATGAATAATAAAATATAATTTGTTTGTTTGATTGTGTTGTTATCGCTCGGAGGATCGTCGTCTATCTCTTCGTTCCCTCTGAGGAGTGCGCGACCTTGATCTGCGACGTCGCGTGCGTCGCTCAGAACTAGAGTGGAGTCCCCTGATGGACAAACATAAAAACATTAAAAATTCTGTTGGACACAGAGGCGTATTTGCCATAGGCGCCATGGCCCGGGGCGGCCAGCCTGAGAAGGGCGGCGAAAGCCTTTAAGTTTAAAATTTTGCCCTATTTCTCTTAATTTATAGGGCGGACAATTAAATTGGTCCAAGACGGCAGGGCGTCAAATCAAATGGCCCTGGGCGCTAATTTTCAAAATACGTCTATGGTTGGACTTACACACGAAGGATACTGTACTCAGTACAGTAAAGAAAATAATACAGTACAGTGTACTGTATTATTTTCTATACTTAATATTATAAAGCTGAAGAATTTGTTTGTTTGTTTGAACGCGCTAATCTCAGGAACTACTGGTTCGAAGTGTAAAATTATTTTTGTGTTGGATAGTACATTTATCGAGAAAGGCTATAGGCTATATAATATCACGCTGCGACCAATAGGGGCAAAGCATTTGTAAAATTCCGCGCATATGAACAACACTAGTAGTAAAAATAAAGGTATACCTAGAAGTGCTTCGCCTTGTTCTGTCTGATGATCGTCTACGTCTACGAGTCTTGTCCTCGTCAGAATCAGACGAACTGTGCGATGATCCTCTTTTCTTCTTTGTCTCTGAATAACAAATAAACTATTAGTTAATAGTGACGGATTTAAAATACATATTATCACAGAGACATACATATAGTAAAGGTATCATTGAATATAACCTATTCAATGATACAGGCCACATATGATTTATTTTTTAAAAAAAGTAATAAAAATTTTAAAAAAGGAATAAAAAAAAGAAAAATGATCAGGGATTCGAGAGGACATTATAGATGATGTAAAAATAGATATTGTAAAGAAAATATGAATTTAAAAAGAATACAATTATTTATAAAGCCTTAAATGTTTTTATTTTGTAAATGTAACAAGTCCTAGAATGGAAATAAATGAATTGTTCTGCAAGAATAAGGTTTATGTGAAGCAGAGGCTTCACAATATCATCGAGAGAGAAAAAATATTGTGAAACTATGTTCTACAACAACATACCGGCTGCCTTAGTCTCTCTGTCCCGCTGCCTGGACTTGATCAGACGAACAATCTCCATCAACTCTTTGCGAGCCTCGTTCCTTTCATCCTCCTAAAATATATATGTCGTAGGAGACTTGATTAAAATAGTTTACTTATGGATTTTTAGTTTTAACTTAGGATCCAAGATTGTGATGTGTGTCCTTAAATGGTGTGAATGGTGAGTAATTCGTTTATTTACTGTAGTTGGTGAGACTGAATGGTGACCCGTTGAAATTTCATAAAAGGATCCTTCCAAACCAGCTACACGTGTCGTAAGCCACGGATCAATCTCATCGTAGTTAATAGAATGTTGTAGTTAACGTAGTTAGCTTATTCAGTATTACAGGGTGTTTGGATTGGAGACTACCCTGGCAATAATTACAGGTGATGTCTACGATACCTTTTCTCCGATATCAGAAGTGGGATCGAATAGTCGTTATTCGATTTTGTTTAGAAAAAAAAATATAACTAGAACAGTAAAATTAAACGTAACCAGCGTTTTAGTAAAAATTTTAATATTTCGCAAAGTTTCTTTTTGGTAAAAAATTGCTTTGATTATATTAACAAGCAAAAACTGATAATAACAAGTCATAGGTAATTAGTTAATTACCCTTAGAACATTGTAACTACGTAACATAAATTAAATGACAATGATTTGTTAGTAATTTAATAAATCTACAGTGTTCACTTGCTTAATTTATCTCGTGTATCAATCAATAGTAAAATCGTTTTACTTGATTGCAAACAGAAATATAGTGTGGCTTTATGAACATTCAACACTTCGTTTTAAAGTGTTCGGTTTCCTTTTATAAAGTTGGTACATGATTTTCTGCGCTTATTTATAGGCGTACTTGATAACTAAAAATAAAACTTTTAAAGCAAAACAAAGATTTAGTCTCCGCCGTGTAATAATGTGTTTTACATATTCTAACGCGTTATTAAACTTTGTTATTTGTGATTAGCAAATAAAATCGTAAGAAACTTTCATCTAGATGAGAGGTAGTGAGAAGAAAATCTAAATCATGGTTAACTAAATATTCGAGATTAGAACTACATGTAGTTACATGTAGTAGACTTGTGATAGAAAGAGATAGACAATATATGCGTTAGAAAACCTAACGGTCTAGGTAACAAGTTAGTGTTTTTAAAATTTTAAAACCTTTGCAACGAAGGAAAGTTTGAGATACCTTTCTATACCTACACATGCCAGTCGTTTTGTTGACATGTTTTGGAAAATCTATTTACAGTTATGTTTTCGACTATGTTATTGACGTATGCAGACGTCCAGTAAGCCGTCGTAATATTGCCAACGCAACTTATTGTAGTGTACCTATAATATGCGGTTAAAATCGTCCTTTCTGAAATATTCAGAAAAGCTACAAATACGAACCTGACGGTTCGGACGTCCGTTCATTGACGTATGAAGACGTCTAGTAATCATTAATAATATTAACATCACTATTTGTGGTGTATAACAAGTTTTTAAATCTTTAGTTTACTGACGTGTGAGACGTCTAGTAAGCCATTAATAACATTAAGAACACACTTTACTATGGTGTAGCTACAAGGTTTTGAAATAGTCTTTTTAAAAAAGAACATCTGTTGCTAAATATGATCTTGATAATGCAATTGACGAATGGAGAAATCTAAACTACTGATAATATTTACCACACTCCTTGTAGAGGTTTACCTATAACGCGTTTCTGAAATCTTCATAGAGATGTCCAATATAGCAGGTTTAAGATTAGCCAAATGTCAATATTTAATTTAAAAATGCCTTTAATGTCCATGCAATACTTCAGTTGTATTTTGATTTAATCTATGCGACTAATAAAATTCTACTTGTTAATTAATTGTCTAATAAATTATTAAAGTAATAATTATTTTTATTAATTGGTCTATGCAGGCTAAAAAATAATCACTAGCAATCTGCAACTGTTTCGCGTGGTTCTCAATGTAAGTGAAGTCTACCGTTTGTACTACTACCGCGACTACGACCCTTATTACAAATTATTGAGGCGACATAACTTTTGAGCTTATTTACTTGAACACACAATACAAGAATCTGTTGTAGTAGATTGACTATAGCAGATCTACATACCATAACAAATTATCTAGGTCTTAAATTTTAGTTTACGAGCGTTTTTGGTGTACAGAGACGTTCAGTGAACTATTTATAATATTAACAACGCAGTTTACCGTGGTGTATCTACGAGTAAACTAATTATTATTATTAAAAGAGCTGTTGGCGCGTGGAGCGTTACAATAAGCCAAAAATAAAAGATGCTACAATAAGCCACTATATCCTATCCTGAAAGAATAATGGTCCCCTGTGTACGACGGCGAACAGGACCGCCTATGGCACAGCATCAACCTATCCGTTTATTCCTAGGGCCATTGCCTACGCGGCAACATCGACCTTTCCTTTACCTATCCTTCCTGAACCCTTTATCCTTCCTAAATCCTTCATCCTTTCTATCCTTACTCATAAATATACCACGTTATTACTGTACACCAACCAACGGTTACTATTCACGATGTAGGTGTTTGGCAGCAACAGCCAATATAGTTATAGACTTCTACCCTGAGCTACAGGTAGGAGGTAAAGTTCCAAGATCTTTTAACATTTTACTGTAACATTATAGAAACAACTTTCTCTAAATGTGTTGTGTAACACCTTTATTATGTTCGATTATAATGTAACGCTCTTGTCATCGTATAGATGCGTTAAAATTAGGAAATATCAACACTTTACTGTCGAATCACAAAGATAGGGAACACACGAGGACGCGTGCCTTTGCAGAATGGCCGTGTGACAGTTACGAAAAAGAAAAACAAAGTAAAGAAAGGAAAAGAAAAGAAAGAAAAAGAAAAGAAAGAAAAAAGGAAAGAAAGAAAAAGAAAAGAAAAAAAAAAAAAAATTTTTTTAATGCATTTGCCAACGTAGCTAAAAATCTTTTTCTAAGTAGTTTACGATTAATTAGCTAAATTCTAAATTATTCGTTATCAAATTACAGCCGAGTGGTTGTCTTTATGAAAATACAATTTTAATGTGTAGTGGATTTGATGATTAGAAACCATCTATTGAATGCTACAATCGTATTGGCTCGATAAGTGGGTTAGTAAACCCGCTACAACTTATTGTTCGTTAGCAAAAATACGAAAAACCTACGAACTAGAGCAGTCAGTATTATACGGGTCGTATCCTCTAAAGTGTAATTGCTGAGTGTGTATTTGTGAGAAAGTGCAAAGTAACGATAATGCGGAATTATTGTAACTGACCGAGTGTGAATGTTGAATTATTGTCGGAATTGTTGTAACTGACCGAGTGTATGGAAAAATCATAGTTATGTATTTCTTTATTTTGCGACTTTGTACTGGGTCAGAATTAGCCGAGCGGAAAAACTTAGTTCTATTGCAGATTTACACACGAGGACGTGTGTATTCGCAGAATGGCCGTGTCGTAGGAGACTTGATTAAAATAGTTTACTTATGGATTTTTAGTTTTAACTTAGGATCCAAGATTGTGATGTGTGTCCTTAAATGGTGTGAATGGTGAGTAATTCGTTTATTTACTGTAGTTGGTGAGACTGAATGGTGACCCGTTGAAATTTCATAAAAGGATCCTTCCAAACCAGCTACACGTGTCGTAAGCCACGGATCAATCTCATCGTAGTTAATAGAATGTTGTAGTTAACGTAGTTAGCTTATTCAGTATTACAGGGTGTTTGGATTGGAGACTACCCTGGCAATAATTACAGGTGATGTCTACGATACCTTTTCTCCGATATATATAAACTACTCAAAACAAAATAGGGCCCACCCCACGATCGTCTACAAATTTGTTTACAAATATTTTGTACGGTTATCTTAAGATGACTTAAGTACATAAACGTATAGTTGACATGTTTATGAGTCTGTACCAGCGTTTCTAACGATAACTTTAACAATATTCTCAAGTGAGTAGTCAAATAAAGTGTAGGGCTAAAAAAAGTGATTAAATGCATATTTTTGTCGCTCGAGTTCTCAGTCGTATTGTAAACGTTGCTATTGAAGCTTATTTGGTAAACCATTTCCTTTGATTACGGCGTTAGTTCTAATCAATATGCCTGGTCCTCGTCGTCATATGAACATGGAAACTGCAGCTAGAGCAGTTGCACTGCTTCAGGAAGGGCACTCTCAGAGATCTGTTGCAATAACCATCGGCGTGTCCCGACGAGCTATCCGAAATCTGTGGGAACGCTATCAAGAGACCGGAAGTATTGCTAGGAGATCTGGATCTGGGAGAGCGAGAGCCACAACGGCCCAGGAAGACAGATATATCAGATTAACTGCGCGTCGGGAGCGTACAATCACCGCCCGAGCCTTACAGAATCAATTACGGCAGTCTACTGGAAGACGAGTGAGCGATCAAACTATTCGCAATCGACTCCACGAAGATGGCCAACGTTCCAGGATGCGTGTTGTTCGGCTAAAACTGACGAGAGCTCATCGTGCAGCGCGCTTAAGGTTCGCACGTGAACATTTGGATTGGACAATGGATAACTGGAGATCCGTACTCTTTACAGACGAAAGTAAAGTCAAGTTTTACAGTGACGACAGACGAGTACGTGTGTGGAGAAGGGAAGGAGAACGTTTTTCAGAACCATGCATCCATGAAACTGACCGTTTTGGGGGTCCAAGTGTCATGGTTTGGGGCGGAATAAGCTTGCTAGGTAAAACAGAGCTGGTAATTCTGGATGGAGGTACCGTAACTGCCGCTAGTTACGTCGAGCGAGTAGTCCGACCTCATATTGTTCCATTTTCACAAAGAGTTGGCGCTAACTTTGTTTTAATGCAAGACAACGCTCGCGCTCACACAGCGCGTACCACACAGAATGCACTTTCTGAGGCCAATATTTCAGTTTTGCCTTGGCCAGCCATGAGCCCTGACCTCAACCCCATCGAACATTTATGGGATAAATTGAAAAGAAGCCTCAAAGAAAACTACAGCAGCGTGAATAGTCAACAAGAGCTAATAAACGCACTCAAATTGTGTTGGGAGCAAATACCGGAACAAAACATAGTGCATCTTATCGAAAGTGTTCCAAATAGACTCAGAGAGTGCATACGGAGCAGAGGAGGACCCACACGCTACTAAATTTAAGACTTTTGAACATATGGTCCCAGTGCAGTGATAAAATTTAAATTTAATGAATCCCATTATTTTACCAAAATATCGCCAAAAAGTGTTCTTTGTGCTTAAATTAAAAAAAAATTAACAAATTGTGTAATTTTTTAAGCTCATTTAATCTGTGAATCCCTACTTCAATCATATCTAATTAGAAAAACTGAATAATTGTAAGTATTTTAAAATTAATACAATAAAACGTGGTGGGCCCTATTTTGTTTTGAGTAGTTTATATGAAAAAATATTATTTACTTTCAGTAACACCAGACTTGACTCAGACAAAGCATTCAGTTTTTTAGGGTTCTTTACAAACATGGGCGTGCGCTCTATATAAGCAGAAAGGCACTGCTTTACTTGCCATTCACAGATATTTTAATAAAACGTTCGTATGTTTTAGATGACTTTATTAATTTATTTACTATTAATTAAACAAAATATTATAACTTAAAAACGCCTAATAATTCATAAATAGCACCAATATGTGCTTGCAAATTGCTTTTTGCCAGGCGTTTGGCGAAGGAATAATATTAGCGTAGCTAGCAAGCTCGACGCCGCCCGCCTGCCATGAGTTCATATGTGTGTAGAAATTTTGGTGTCCGTGCACAGTTCGCAAACGCACACAGGCTTACATATCCAAGACGATTTACACTGAAAATCCTGCCGCCTGCTTTGGCGATCGGATCTTATCGCGACTATTCGGCAATGTTCGTTCGTTACTTATAATCCGAATAAATATAATAGTCGGAAGTCTAATAAATCACGTATGCACTTTTGTTTATTAAGGTTTTATTTATTTAAATAGCAGAAATATTTTGGTTCGACGGAGACCATTTTATTTTTTCGTGTGATTCATTGAACTGTTTAATAATCAGTTTCTATAATTTAATAATTGTATGGATTTTCGTTTGTTGATTTTAAAATGTTATTTGATTGTGAAATGTGTGTTGATAGTGTGTGTTTGTTAAAAATTAAAAATAACAAGTTCTCACAAATGTCTTTCAGTAAAAAGATTCTGTGTACCCGAGTTACGACAACTAAGCCAGCTAAAAGGTATTGTACCTCGAAAATTTCATGTTAAAAGTTATGAAACGTATGTACATACGTACATGTAGTTATTGTTTAGTAATTCTAGTACAGTATGGACTGATTCAGGATATTCAGATTTAAATTTGTTCTGTTGGCATGGTTTCCGACTTAGAGATCCGTCGCGTGGCTATGCTAAAAATTTATAAAAGAAAAAGTTTTTGTGACTGCCCTAAGTTAAATATCAGTGCACGCCGCTGTTTACAAATAATATTAATAAAATAAATATTCACGTCCTCTGGTCCCAAGCTAAGATTATTATAATAATAATAATAATAAGTGCCTGGACTCTCGCCTCTGTCTTGCCTTCACCGGCTGGACAGAGTGGGGTCGCCAGAGCTATATGCTCGGGGGTGGAAGTGTCAATGTCAAGGGCGTAATTACGGGGAAACCCGCTCCGGGTCTTGACCCGCGATGGTGAAACCGGTGCCGCACCGCTCTACACCCCAAGCCGCTCACACCGGTGTTGCTCCCTGCTGCCTTATCTGGCGGCTGTGTGGGGGGCCCATCTAGTGAGTCGGCGAGTCACCGTCTGCCACGGTTCAAGAAGTTTAGTAGTATTGAAGGCAGGCGACCGTTTTTAATTCAATAGTATACGATTAACCGGTTCAATTAACACACCAACCCCATAAACTGAGTAATTATAATTTGCCATTCATTTACAATAGATTTACACCTACCACTGGCACTCCATGACTACTTCTATAGTACAGGTATGGAGTGTCGTTGGTAGACGTCCCATCACATTTTATTCTTTCATTAAAAATCTCAAAGGGCCTCTGCATGTTGGACCTATGTCCCCATGTAAGCCTACCAAAGGACCGGGTATTTCTTTAATAGAAATAGCCCGTGACTCGGTAAATGAGAAACAAAATAATAATAATAATATGCCCCCTAAATCCAACCATACGTCCGAGTCGAACACGAGACTCACGTGGGGGGCGGACACGCAATTGAATTATTACTGGCGCGGCTAACATGGCTCTGGGAACCCAAAAAATGGAGATGAAACTTAGAAATAAACGTATAGGGCCGCTACCCGAGGGCGAGCGTCGGGGCACACCTGGAGCTGACGCTGGGTGTGACAGCATACGATCCGTCGGCGGAGAGGAGTTGAATAGGCGGGCTCCCTCCGGGTCACCCGAAGATATTACAGCCAAAAACACACATGACACAGATAGGATTAATTCACCACACTCATTTACTGAGCCATTTAGCCCTTCAACAGCATCATATCAACCTTCACCCAGGTCTTCTACGGACCATAGTGTACGTGGAACACCTAGCCCAGTTTTACGTGTTGCGCAGGAGGTAAATTCCTTTCTACCTGCGTCCACTAAAGCTGGAAAACCTAGAGTACGCATGAGTTGGAATAAGGAAGTAAATACATTCATTATGCGTACCTACTTTTACATTACGAAATTAGAGACAGATATGACAACATACCGAAGACAATTACATCATCTTTTCTCACAACAGTACCCAGATGTTAAAGTAACTGAACAAAGAATTTCAGACCAGCGTAGAGCCATCATTAGGAATAATCTATTGCCATTAGAAACAATTTCAAAAATAAAAGAAGAAGTCCGAACACAGATAGAACACGAAAATGATAATATTAACACATCCACATTAGCACAAGATTATTCACAATCAGACTTAACAAACCCTTCATTAGCACAAGACTATTCACAATCAGACTTAACGCCTTGTACTGAACCGATTCTACCATCCCAATCCACACTACACACACAAACACTGCACACATCTACTCAAACAGAATATGAAACATTAGTGTTAGAAAATGACATAGAAATCTTAACAGCTCACAACACTTTAATAGGAACTTCAACGGAAGAAATGTACGAAAAACTTAAGGCGGCACTCACAGAGTTTTCAGGTATGGATCCCACAGCTAGACCAAAACTACCTAAGTTAAGATACAGTTATAAACTTACACAATTAACAAACATATTTAACGAAAACATACTTAATCGATTTATTTCTGATGACACACAATTAGCAGACTTACACACTCTTATATATTGCACGGCAGTTGTAATCAGTAAAGAACTTCATTATAAAATAACAGATCAAACATATAAATCAAAACATATAAATAAGAAACCATGGCAGATAAGGCTAGAAAGAGATATAGAAAAACTCAGAGCAGATTGTGGTAGATTAACACAGTATATCAATAATAACCGGTCTAAAAAAGTAGTTAAAAGAGTTGAAGACATTTTTAAAAGTCAAACCGTACACACTAGACATGAAAAAGATAATAAAAAGCCAGAAGATTTCCTAGATACCCTTAAACAAAAATTAGCACTAAAAGTACACAGACTCAGAAGATACACAAAAGCACAGCAAAGAAGAAACGACAACAGTTTGTTTCAAAACGAATAGAAACACCCACACAATCACAACTTGAATCATTCTGGTCTAACATATGGGAACAAGAAATTGAGCACAACGATAAGGCAGAGTGGATCAGACAGAAAGAGAATAAATATAGCACGCTCAAAGAAATGCAGTTCGAGGAAATCGGAGAAGCAGATATAACAAACGCCACATTAAGATTGCATAATTGGAAATCGCCGGGAATAGACAAAATACACAATTATTGGTATAAAAAGTTAACATCAATACATAAATCCTTAGCTAAAAATTTAACAGACATCATATTAGGAAAACAGTACATACCACAATTCTTTGCAACGGGAATAACGTACATGCTTCCAAAAACCACAACCTTTTCATCCGAACCTTCTCAATACAGACCTATCACATGCTTGCCTACAATTTATAAGATTCTTACATCAGTTTTAAGTCAAAAAATAAATGTACATACCGAAGAGAATAATATTATAGCGGAAGAACAGAAGGGATGTAGGCAGGGCCATATGGGATGCAAGGAACAACTTATTATAGACTCTACTATCTGTAAACATGCAACTACTAAAAATAGAAATCTACATTGTACTTACATCGACTACAAAAAAGCCTTTGACAGTATCCCGCACTCCTGGTTAGTAAAAATTTTACAGATATACAAGATAAATCCCAAATTAATAGAATTCATGCAAAAAATTATGCCCCTATGGAAAACAACATTACAGTTAAACAACCACCAGAGCACAATAATCACGAGACAGATATCGATAAAAAAAGGTATTTATCAAGGTGATTCCTTGAGTCCTTTGTGGTTCTGTCTCGCCCTGAACCCTTTATCTCGTTTGCTACATAATAGTCAGGCTGGATATAACCTTAAACACGGTAGGAATGAAACACTAATCTCACATTTAATCTATATGGATGACATCAAGTTATACGCAAAAACTAAAAAAGAAATGCAAAAATTAGTAGAAGTTACAACAGATTTTAGTAAAGACATAAATATGGAATTTGGTCTAGACAAATGTAAAACAGTTCATATAGTAAGAGGGAAAATCCAGCCCGGCGACTACACAGTACACAATAACGTCATAAAAGCAATGGAGCACACGGACCTTTATAAATACTTAGGATATGAACAATTAAAAGGACTAGATCATACAGCTATTAAACTAACACTAAACACAGAATTTAAAAGAAGAATTAACAAAATATGCAAAACCCACCTATCTGGCAAACATCTTATAAAAGCATTGAACACATACGCAGTCCCAATATTGACGTACTCCTTTGGAGTTATTAAATGGTCCAAAACAGACATAACACAATTAGAACGAACCACACGCACTACTTTAACAAAACATAATATTTTGCACCCAAAATCAGCAATAGAACGCTTAACTATTAAGAGGAAAAATGGTGGCAGAGGATTCATCGATATAACAAGTTTATGGCAAAAACAGATTAATAGTTTAAAAATTTTCTTTCAGAATAAAGCGAATACAAGCGACATTCATAAAAGCATAGTACATAACGATCACAACCTCACCCCACTCAATTTAAAAGAATCATTAGCTGTAGTTAAACACAACACCAACAATTCAGAGACTCAAAAGCTCGATGAATGGAAGAAGAAAACACTACATGGCCGTCACCCGCATGATTTAGAACAACCCCACATAGATGCAATAGCTTCTAATAAATGGCTTCACTTAGGTTCACTATTTTCAGAGACAGAGGGATTCATAATAGCTATCCAAGATCAAATAATCAATACCAAAAACTTTAGAAAATACATTATCAAAGATCCCTCTGTCTCCAATGATAAATGTCGCAGATGCCACGCTCAGCCCGAAACCATCCAACACATTACTGGAGCATGCACTACACTCACACAAACGGATTATACACACAGACATAACCAAGTTGCTAATATAATTCATCAGAAACTAGCTATAAAACACAATCTCATACAGAACACAAACACTCCTTACTACAAGTACACACCCCAAACAATACTCGAAAACGCCTCTTTCAAACTGTATTATGATCGCGCAATATTAACTGACAAAACAGTACATTACAATAGGCCAGACATTACATTACAAGACAAAATTAATAAAATCACCTATATAATCGACATCTCAGTACCCAATACACATAACATTCAGAAAACTATAGCCGAAAAAATTAGTAAATATGCAGAGCTCAAAGATGAAATCATTAGAATATGGAAACAAAATAAAGTATACACAGTCCCTATCGTTCTATCTAGCACAGGCGTTATCCCTAATCATTTACACCACAGTCTCAAACTATTAGATTTAGGAAAAACAACATACATCACACTGCAAAAAGCCGCAATCCTAAACACCTGCAGAATAGTTCGTAAGTTTATGGCAATAGATGAAAATGAAATGGCACCACACACACTCACTACATCATAAATTACACATCATTTATACTACATTTACTTGGTCTTGACTCGTAAATGTGGTTTATACCAGCTAAAAGCTGAGAAAAATAAAATTTCTGTAAATAATAATATATTTATTTGATTTTTCTTCCACAAAGGTTACAATAAATCAAGTACAATAATACATACAAGCTAGTACGGTACAGTTCCTTTGTGGGAGACTGGCATCTGAACTAGGATTACCTGTCATACAGATTACCAGGCCCCCATTCATCAACTAACAGTATGTTATTGAGTAGTGATAACAATCCAATGTTGAAGAGAAAAATAAAAAGTTTAGATACTACTAAGCTAAGATACAATACCTATAATTATATTTGCATGCAGGTGTCAGTAGTTGTGGTTGTGTGTGTGTGTGTGTATGTGTGCGTGTGTGCGTGTATGTGTGTGTGTATAAGGTTCTATGTTTATGGAGTAATAGCGAGTTATCCTTGGTGTCTTACCTTGCCACAATCATAAATTGTTCCGTACCACCATATGTTTGGCGTAGTAGCCAAGAAACGATATTTTTTCTGCATTTACTTTTGGGAAGAGGATAAATTGAAAGAATATGATTAATTTTATTATAAAGATAGCTTCCAAGAAAGCAAAAATGCCGCTGTGCTAGGCTAGTTCTAAATAGATTGACTGTGCTAACTCTACTTTTTATGCGTTTATTTGTCAAGTTATCACGGTCAAATTTCAGCACAGAGTGCTGTCGCAATACTATGTCAAGGATAAATAACTGTCTAACTGTTAACGTCTGGCACTTGACATAAAGCTCGGTAGTGGGACTAAAGAAGGATATCCTGTACGCAGTTTTTAGTAAGGCTCTCTGAGCTCGTTCAAGCCTAAGCATGATCGTCTTTCCCGAGCCACCCCACGTTATGATGCAATAGCTTAGGGAAGATTGACACAAAGCGTAGTATACAGTTTTAATGACGTTCTCGTCTGCAATGTTGCGTAAGCTTTTGAAAATATAAATGAGTTTACGTATTCTAGAAGATAGTGAGTTAATATGGCTTTTAAAATTTAAGTTTTTATCTATTATGACGCCCAGGTACTTCATCTCATCGACTCTTACAAGTTCCCTACATGTACATAACACATTTGACATATTTGTGCAAGTATGAGCTTTAATATAAAAATCATCTTGTTTACTATAACTATAATTATTTAGATTGTACGCAATATATTTAGTTTTATCTATATTCAGTGATAGATGATTAAGGCTCAACCAACCAGATACGACATCAAATCCCCTTTGAGCATGTCGATACACTTCTTCCCAAGTGTCACCATAAAACAATAGGGCTGTATCATCAGCAAAAGTTACAATTTGTCCATTTTCTAGATCTAGTTGGCATAAGTCATTTATAAATATTAGAAACAGACTAGGCCCGAGTATACTTCCCTGAGGCACCCCATATGACACTTCACAATCATCACTCAACCAGTTCTCAATCTTAACACACTGGACCCGCCCTTGTAAGTAACTATTGAAGAGTTTAAGTTGAAAGAAGATTATTATGCTTGTGTTAGGGGTCTCGGGTCTCAGAATAAGGATAAACCACTTTTCTTTTGTAAATACATACTTATAATACATAGTAAACACCCAGAAGCAGTACAAACATTTATATGATATTTATAAATATCACACAAATAATTGTTCTGTGCGGGAATCGAACCCGACCCTTTAGTGGCCCTACGTCTATCTGTCATCAAACTAATTCTTCGAGTTTATATTTTGAATGTGTTACACAGAGTTTTTAAAATAAACCAGAGCGCTTAATTTAGGACCATGTGAAATTCATTACTTACTTTCTTCTGATCATCATCCTGAGGAGTTTTCTCTTTACTCTTGTCATGAGTGTCAGTCAAAGAACGCTTACGATCACGGGATTTTGATCTATACAAACAAATAAATGTGAAAAACACAAAAATATGAAATTAAATTTAAATTCTCATATAAAATAATACTCTTCCAAAACAGCTTGACCTAATTTAATGAATTTTTAAGATTTCCATACTAAAAGATAAAATGGGACCGCTGTCTATCCATCCATCCGACCGTCTGTCACCAAACTGTATCTCTGGAACAGTACTGATAACTAGAGGACTGAAAAATTCAGCTTCAGTACCATTATCCCCTGCCCTTATCCCGTTATTTGGGGCTTTCTAGTTCCATAACATATATATCTTATATAAAAAAGGTAACCATCCAAACAATTTTTACACGCTTTATATTAGCTTCACTTGTATGTTTGTTTGTATGTTTGTAACCGACTCCTTTGGACGCTATTTTGACCCACTTTAAACGGTCAGATTCTATTCAAATTTTGCACACCTGTCAAAGACCGATGACAATGCAATAATTCGATTAAATAAAGCGTGTTTTTTAGTTTTTTTAAACTAGGTATTTTTAATTGATTGTCAATTTATTTATTTATTTATTTATTTATAAACACTTTATGCACAAAAAGGTACAATGGCGGACTTAATGCCCTAGGCATTACCTATCAGCCAACCACATGGCAGTGCAGAGATAAAGGAGTGTGGGTCAAAAATACAATAAAAAAAAGGGATCCTACTAATTTAAACAATGAATATTACGCAATTTTATCTAAGTAAATCTAATAATCATAATCTATTTAAACTTACACAAATAAGTTTTATTATATAAACATACATAAAATATCTACATAAGTACTTATACATAATATTTGTCACAGTGAGGAAATAAAACTAGCGGTTTGACTCTGCCAATAGCATAATATAGTGACGACGCAATTTGGCTTTAAAAGCTGCTTTGGTTTTAGGCATCCTAATTTCAAGAGGGAGGGCATTCCAAAAGAGGATAGATTGGACAAAGAAAGAAGAGTGCACAAGACTAGAAGTATGAACCGGACAAGACAGAAGAAGATTACGAGACGACCGCAAATTACGATCAAGCGTCGGTTGGATAAACTGAAAATGACACTTTAGGTACGCTGGAGAATCCGTGCTTTTCAAAATGGTGAACAAGGTGGTTAAAGCACGTAGACTGCGTCGTTGACGTATTGGCAGCCAATTCAGACGGGATCGAAAAGTTGACACGTGATCGTACTTGCGCAGATTAAAAACGAATCGAATGCAATTGTTGAGAAGACGGTCAAGTTTATTGAGCAGATCTGCATTCAGGTCGAGGTAACACAATTTAATAAGTTTTCATAAATTTCAAGAATAAAAATATGTATTAATTTTATTTACATAAAAATATCATAACATTTAAGACCTCTGGATACTCTGACAAAGGACGACCCATCCTTTCTCATAAACAAATAAAAAATATGATACAAGAAAGGGATAAATAGTTTATTGTTTGGTCACACGACAGTAGGAATATGATTAAAAGATTAGAATACACCAGCAGCTTAAAACCGTGCGTTGCAGCGTTCCATGGATGAAGCCAATGATTACTATGGAAAAGGGCTAATCAATGGGTGGATGGGGAAATAAATTAACAATTTAATTATGTTTAATATTCTTACCTTTCCTTAATTTTAAGTGGTGATGGCGTACGTGAATGTCTCCTCTTTCTGTCCCTATCATCATCTCTTCTTTTATCTTCCTCTATTTTCTCCACCTTTAGATCTTTGGATCTGTCCCTTCTATCAGATTTATCACCACCTCTGCGTTCTGACTCGTCTCTTTCTCGACGTTCCGACTTATCCCTTTCTCTACGTTCAGATTTGTCTCTGTCCCTACGGTCCAACTTATCTCTGTCTACCCTATCACTTTTCTCTGTTTTATCATCAAGTTTATCATTTTCATCTTTCTTAACATGTTTTCTTTCAACTTTATCATCTTTCCTGTCCGAATACTTTCTTTCTCTCTCACTTCTTTCATTACGGTATCTGTCACGTCTGCTATCATCTTCATTATCTCTGTCATGTCTGCTATCATCTTTAACTTCTCTGTCACGCCGACTATCGTCCTTATCTTCTCTATCACGTCTGCTATCATCTTTTCTGTCTCTGTCACGTCGGCTATCATTATTAAGTTCTCTGTCACGTCTGCTATCGTCCTTAATGTCTCTATCACGTCGATTATCATCTTTAATATCTCTGTCATGTCTGCTATCGTCCTTAGCATCTCTGTCACGTCGATTATCATCCTTAATATCTCTGTCACGTCGATTATCATCCTTAATATCTCTGTCACGTCGATTATCATCCTTAATATCTCTGTCACGTCGGCTATCATCATTAAGCTCTCTGTCACGTCTGCTATCATCCCTGTCACGTCTGATATCATCTATATTATCTCTGTCACGTCTGCTATCATCCCTACCATCCCTGTCACGTTTGCTTTCATCTTTATTATCTCTGTCACGTTTGCTATCACCTTTATTATCTCTGTCATGTCGATTATCATCCTTAATTTCTCTATCACGTCGACTATCATCTTTATTTTCTCGGTCACGTCTGGTATCATCTTTGTCACGTTTCTCATCACGTCCTTTATCATTATCACGTCTATCTCTGTTATCTTTATCACGTCGATCAAAGCGATTTGGACGATCAACACGTTCTTGCCTTTCATCTTTCCTGTAATAGAATACAAAATTATATTTGGAAATTTAGGGCAAGTAGAGCTGAAAACAGGATCATTGCATGGAGCGAGATTTTGTACCAGCAACATCCCCGCCAGTTCGGTCGTAAGTGGATCCACTTGTATTGACGCAACTTATTATGTGAACACCGTGACTTTTTGTATGTAATAAAAATGTGTTGACGTTAAGCGGAGGCAACGCGCTTTGTGTACTAGCCGTAACTCTGTAACGCGTTACGTAACGAAGCCGTTTACCCTCCCATTACCAATTCATAACTTCGTTTCTGAGGTATAAAAATCTATTGGTAGCTCCAAAACAATATTAAGATACCCTTTAACATACCTGGGTTCTTTTTGGTCTTTCTTGTCCGCTCCTCTATTGAAAGTACTTCTCAACATAGAGAAGGGATCGTAGCCCTCTTTAGGTTTATCCTCCTGGCTTGGCTTGGCTAACCCCTCCGACACGTTGGCGACGGCTGAAGACAGCTTAGGTGCTGCGTAGGTTATAGTCGAAGATGGGCCATCGCGACGACGTGGGAATTGATTCCTCAGGTCTCGAGGGTCTCTGTTATCACGGGCGTCCCTTGCATCCCTAATATAATTATGATGATAAATGTAAGCAGAAGAAATCACAAACAAATATAATTGAATATATTTGCACTGGTTTTTAGAGCTCCGTACCAAAATGTAAAATGGACCCTAATACTGCGACTACGCTCAGGATCGGTGACAGCTAGAGAGTTGAAATTTTCACAGACGATGTATATCTGTTGATGCTTATAACAACAGCAAAGTCTCACTAATTGGGTCCCGTTTTTCCTCTTGGTAACCTAAGAAAAGCAGAATAATGCCTTAAGAGGGTACTGTACTCCTAATTTAGGTATTTGCCTTAGGCATTGCTATTCCTACTTCCGAGCGCCGCGCTGAAAGGGACAAATATAGCTGGAGCAGATTTTACCTACAAATTCTTTGAAAAAAAGACGTTTCGTAGTCCCTTTTTAGGGTTCCGTACCCAAAAAACGGGTAAAAACGGGACCCTATTACTGAGACTTCGCTGTCCATCCATCCGTCCGTCTGTCACCAGGCTGTATCTCAAGAACGGTGATAGCTAGAGAGTTGAAATTTTCACAGATGATGTATTTCTATTGCCGCTATAACAACAAATACTAAAAATAAAATAAAATAAATATTTAAGGGGGGCTCCCATACAACAAACATGATTTTTTTACCGTTTCTTGCTCGATACTAATAACGTTGCCTTATGTTGCATAGATAATGGTACGGAACCCTTCGTGCGCGAGTCCGACTCGCACTTGACCAATTATTTTCTAGTAGTCACTTTCTTTTTTGGTAAAATTTTATCAAAATATGTGTGATAGACGCTGCAACTTTATCTAAAGAAAACCGGAAAAAAAAACGGGATATTCGTTTGGTCATATTTCTTTTAGTTATTGTTTTGAAAAAAAAAAAGAAAGTGATAGAAGCATAGATATACTCTTCATCTATAATATAGCGTAAAAACAATGAAAATCGGTTTAACTTTCTCGAAGAAAAATAGTGACTACGATGCCCATATTTTTGTATGTAGCACAATTTGGTATCGATATAATCTCTTAATATAACATACCTCTGTTGATCATGTTTAGGATTAACTCCTAGTGCCTTAGCCAACATGGCGGCGCGACTTTCACCCGGCTCGCCTAGTTCCCGGCGACGATCTAACTTTGTCATTGGTTTACGTTTATGACTTACATCTGGATCTAAAACATTTTTTTTTATAAATATCATGAATATTTCACACAACGTCCTCTGGTCCCAAGCTAAGCTTATATGCTTGTGTTATGGGTACCAGAATACGGATAGAATACATGTACTACTTTTTTTTGTAAATACATACTTATAATACATAGTAACATCCAGACGCAGTACAAACATTTGTATGACAATTACAAATAACACACAAATGAAAGTCGCGAGCGAGAAACGAACTCGTAAACGGTCAAAGTCAGAAGTCAAAATTTCGTTTTATTTCAAGTTGGCATGTTTTACAAGCTCTTTTGAAACGTCAGAAACTTGAAACGTCAGAAACATTATTAGTGTTATTCTCAGCCCATTATTGCTCTACTGTTGGGCACAGACCACCTTTCATTCAACCTCATTTTAAGAGTATAAATTGTACTGTGCGAGGATCAAATCCGCGATCTCATGCACATGAACCATCGTCTGTTACATGGACCACTAGTCAGTTTAATTAGACTAAATACCTTTAAAGTGATGGAGGTCAATTCCCAACAGTGGGAGAGCAAATATATTGTGAAGTACAAAAACATACCATGTTCATGATCAAGATCCTCTTCAAAGTCCAGCGCATTATAGTCAACATCCCGACGGGACACCTCCGAACCCTGGGTGTTATCCAGTTCACCTTCCTCCTTCTCCGATGGTGGTTTTGTTGGGGTACCTTCTCCTTCACCTGTCAATTTATCTAACATTCCTGTATTATTTTTGTTTCATTTAATGATCTTCCTGCATTTACCCGTTAAAAACGTTTTGTATTCGCTCATGACGCACATCTGAGACCTTTAAGGACATTTGGAAATCTGAGACTTAGTGTACCAAAGCATTCCACGGATTTTTATGGGAAATCGTTTACAGTTGAAGCAGTGCGTCTGTGGAATGCTCTGCCAATGAAATTAGACGAGAGACTGAAATTAGACGGGCGCAGTCTATATCTAGTTTTAAAACTTATTTATCACTAGCGACATAATTAATTTTTTTTATTTTTTTATTCTGTCTCTTGTTTTTATTACTAATAATAATGTATTGTATATATTTGTATTATATTATTATATATTCCGTATTGTGTACTTATATATTTGTAGGTATATGTATGACATGTACGTATGTTTATATAACACTAGCTGTCCCGGCAAACGTTGTTTTGCCATACTAAAAAAAAAGGTTTGAAAAAAGATGTTGGCCGATTCTCAGACCTACTGAATATGCATGTAAAATTTCATAAAGATCGGTCTAGCCGTTTCGGAGGAGTACGGTAACTAACACTGTGTCACCTATCACAGTGTTAGTTATTTTGTATATTAGAAGATGTATCTATATTTTATTAATGTACTTTATTTTGTATTTATTTACTTATAATTTTTCTCTATTGTATAACACTTTCAACTACGTTACGATTTTATGTATTTTATATTATATAAGGTTGCCTGTAAGAGATTGCATTTTGCGATAAGGCCGCCCTTTGTACATTTGTTATAGTATTTATAATTTTTCAAATTGTGATTTTAGAATTGTAATTATGTACAAATAAAGTGTTATCTATCTATCTACCCCAAATTATTTAGGATAAAAGTATCAAGTGCGTGGCACTTACAATCGTCCGGCACGTATAACCAGATGTATGAGTGTGGATGAAGGCAAGGAAGTATGTTTGGATCGTAGCAGAAGGGGTTCTATAGCCTCTGACCACCCCCATGGAAAAAGGCGTGATTGTTATGATGAATATTTGGGATAAATGCAGGAACACTTTCATAATTTCCTTATCTTACATGTCGGTCTCTCACTATCCAATTTCATTCAAAATAATTAAATTAATGATGAAATAGTCACATTTCTCCGTGTAACGGATTAAGAATACAAGTTTCACTACCCCATTTCCTTCCCAAGGGTGCTGCAAAAACCAGCTAGAGTAATATTGTACAAATAACATCCTCTGTGAGAGACGGGAAACTGTATAGCAAACTATGTGCCATCTCGTCTGGTCAGTGGGGCACAGTAGACCATAATCCTTCCCAATTTGGTGGAGGCAAGTCCTCAACAATGGGACGTCAATGGGCTGGAGAGATGCAAATTCTCGTTGCAAAATTTATACTAATAATCAGCTTTATTATGGTTAAATGTTGTTTGAGGTGATCTCCAGATAGACTGAACTGATTTAAACAGTACCTTCTTATTACCAGTAGACAGAGACTTTAGAAAAAGTGTGGAAAATTTAAGGAATATGTATGTGATAGTCAGTTTCACAAAAGGCTTCACTGAACTCGTTGTTTTACAGACAGAGACGCAGTGTATAATAAGTATAATACTTACGGGTGTACTGCCTATCTGTAGACAGTTTGTTGCCTTCTTGATGATCTTTGTCTGCCCTCTCTTGTTCAGCGCGCTGTTAAATATATAACATGGATTTTTAAATATTTACAGTCATTATTAATAACAAGTAAACTAACTGAAAGAAAGAAGGAAAAAAAAAGAAAATTCAAACAAGCCCTATGCCAACACCACTGGTTAGCGCAGCATAGTAAATCATTCATCAGCCTCTCTCCGTCCACTGTTGGACATAGACCTCCCCCATAGAACGCCACAATTTGCGATCTTGCGCCGCTTGCATCCAATGGCTTCCAACGCTGCGTCGTCCAGTAAACCAGACGACGAGTAAACCATAATCCCTCCCAAAGTAGAGGAGAACCATGGGACGTTTATGAGCTGGATGGAGAGAAAGATGATATGAATATATGATGATAATAATGGTTCATGTGGAACTTACCTCGAACTCTGACAGCTTGATGATACGTCGCTGCGCCTGTCTCCAGTGAGGTGGAGTCACTGACCGGGAACGAGAACGAGACCGAGACGGAGTGCGGTAACGCTGACAGATACAGAGATTAAAGTAATTTATTAATTTTGCAATTGCTTTTACTTAATAAATTAAATTGTGGTGGAAAAAGGCTGGTCGAGATTACTGCAAAACATTCTCGATAGATGGCGTTGTACGTCAAAATACGATGTAAACTCAATCGAGTGACGATTGTGGTGGTCTAATTGGTAACTGTTAGCACGACCGCAATAAGCTCAGTTGGCAGAGCTACGGAACGGTATTCCGGGGTCGTGGGTTCAAGTCCCGCTTGCAGTGATCACTTTTTACACCACAATTTGATTTATTAAAATACAGAGATGCGAACAAATAAAAAATTAACATTGGTCGCATCTAGTAATAATATAACATTAACTCCGGGTTTGCTTGGCCATTAACTTTATAATCAACTAGCTTTTGACCTCTGCTTCGCAGGCATTAGTGGCCGAATCGAATTTGAAATCAAAACCGAAAATAAAAACTGAAATCCGCACTGAAATTAATAGATACTAACATCGATACTGAAATCCATAGCAAAATTTACATCAATCAACAAACGATACAAAATACTATATGTATATCTACTAAAATCGAAGTTAAATACAATACCAAATGGACAACTACAATTATTGATATCAAAATACAAACCAAAAAAAAATACTAAGTTCAATTATTGTTAAAATTGTAAGAAAATATTAATTTAATGCTTCAAAAATAAAAAATAATCGACAGTATAGAATTTATATACTTAACTATTCCAACCTGTAATAATTAGGAAAGCAAAATCTGCATTAAAAAAAAATGTTGGAACTAAGTACCTACTACGCAAGGAGTTTCTTATATTCCGAGCTATGCCGTAAATCGTATGTGTCGGTTTTAGAACCTTCTAGGCCTTATAAACCATCTGGCAGGAGCAACGCTGGAATACTTAGATTGGAACAAGATGAAGAAGTTCTCAAAGAGATAGAACTTGATACAACTACTTCCGTACGGGCCATAGAAGCAGCTACGGGAATTCCAAAAAGTTCTGTACAACGAATTTTAAAATATCATAGATAAATACCAAAATATTAATTTTATTTTGTAGAATTAATTAAGTTTACTAATATCCACAGCTACCTATTGTGCAATAGGGCAGCTTACACTAATTGCCCAATTGTTGCCCGACAGCCTTTATGCTCTATCTTTTTCTAACGTATAATTTCCTTATATCTTTCTCTTTCTAACTTGAATAGTTAATTTCCCACGCACACGTGCCATTCAATTCGAAGAATTGGCAACAAAATCAAAATTCTGTACTCAGTAAACGCTATTAATATCAAAATTCTGGACTCAGTAAACGCTATTAATATCAAAAACAACAAATAATGAATTTCGTGCCTGTTTAAAAATTATTCACAACTTTTTTTTATGGCGAGATTTTCTAAAGTATTATACCATTTCAGAATCGTCTTTATTTGCGTCAACTTTTAAAAATACTTGCCATAGTAGTGTCAGTACAATTATTTTTCACCACGCTGAGTGAAAATGAACTGAGAGTAAAAAACCTTCAAAATTTTAGGGAAAATATCAACTGTGATTGCTTATTGCATAAAAACTTTATGTACTGTGGGCATTTTAAATATTGTGGTAGACAGCAGTACTAATACGGTTACCGATACAAAAAAAAAACGGAAATATTTGGAAAATTGTGGTAATTATAGTTAAAATATATAAATACTTTTTTTGATATCTCTAAAATAAATTACGATATATTGTTTTTTTTAACTTTTTCAAGAGTAGTCATGAGCAGGTCTAACTTCTGGTGCCCGCTTATCGTTGAATTTTGGGACACTTGTATACATTTTTGTTATTTATACGTTCATCATATTATTATTATTGTAAAATGTTTCTCAATAAGTGGGTGTTTCTATGTATTATAAGTATGTATTTACAAAAGAAAAGTAGTATATGTAGTCTATCCGTATTCTGGTACCCATAACACAAGCATATAAGCTTAGCTTGGGACCAGAGGACGTTGTGTGAAATGTCCATGAATATTAAAAAAAAAAAAAATAAGTACATTTGTAAATTCTTTAGAGAAAATAAATAAAGTTCTTAAACCACAAACCACATATTTATTAACATTGGTACCAAATCCACATGCACAACAAAACTAAACTAGAAAATAAACTACTATAGCATATTGTTGATTAATTGGCTATTACATTGTACACATTTTTATTAATTAACATCGTTAGTCTATAATATACAGATTTTCTAATAAAAAAAGTTCAGTTAGCATTGCCGAATTGAGTTATTAACACAATCAACTTTCAATTCCGTATCTGGTACCAATATACAAGCATAGAAATATAGCTTACTTTCGGACCAGAGGACGTTTTGTGAAATGTTCTGAATATTTATTATTTATCTTTTAGTTAACTTTAGTTGTGCACGTAGAATCGGTACCATTGTTGTGTATAGACAAAATTTATAACGCTTTTTTTTACCAAGCCATTTTCAAGAGACACCTTTGAAAACGAAACCCTTATAGTTAGAATCACTTGGTGTCTGTCCGTCTGTCAAACTATTTTTGTTTATTTTAATATATTTAACGATGCAATAATATAAAATTACTTACAAATACACCTCTCCCTTTGATGACCCTTCCACTGCGAGTGTAAGAACGATGTTCCCTTTCACGATATCTCATTCTGTTGACAAAAACCAACATTTGATAGCAAACAAACATAAAATGAATATTCAAACATTAAAATTATCAAACGTCAACAATTAAATGCCGTTTTAATTAACAAAATTGACATGATGTTTTATAAATACATAAAGAACAAGTTTGTAGATCAAATAATGGAAAAAGAAAATTTAACCGATCGATAGAGTTCATCTTTACTTAATAAATTAAATTATGGTGGAAAAAGTGATCGTCACTCCATTGAGTTTATATCGTAATTCTACGTACAACGCCATCTATCAAGATTGCTTTGCAACATCTCGACCAACCACCTAGTATTCTTTACAGAATACAATTGGGTTGAAAATGAAACGCGACGTTCATTACTAAAGTAATTTATTGATTTTGCAATTGACATGCTGTGCTTTACTTAATAAATTAAATTATGGTGGAAAAAGTGATTGCCGCAAGCGGGACTTGAACCCACGACCTCGGAATACCGTTCCGAAGCTCCTTTACCACCACAATACGATATAAACTCAATCGGGTGACGATTGTGGTGGTAAATTTGAATGCTACAAGCACGACCGCAATAAGCTCAGTTGGAAAGAGCTTCGGAACGGTATTCCGAGGTCGTGGATTCAAGTCCCGCTTGCGGCAATCACTTTTTCCATCATAATTTAATTTATATTGTAGAGGTAAATTTGGCTTCACATTTAGATGTTAAACAGCATAGGCTAATAGCATAGATAGATCAGAATAACACAGGCAGAAACTATAAACGCGAGGCAAACCGTGAACAAACGTTAGTCTGTCATAAGTATTCTCATAAATTACATCTCACAGCTCAGTCCTAGGCGCGTCTGTGGGTGACCAAAAATGAATCAAAACATTACCTCTCTCTTTCCCTCCTCGGGTCACTCCTATCATCATTATCTCTCCCACCTCTCATGAGGAACCTATTGGTTGGCACATCTGGGATCTCTCGTGGATCTATCTTGGATGTAGTCACTAAGGGATGGGATGGTACCTCTGGGACTTCACCCCCTTCATTCTCAGACGGCTCAGAGTGGCGCCTGTAACAGTTTTAATAAATTATAATTTTTGTCTGACCCAAGATCGGGACTATGGATGGCACATACAATCAAATTTTAACTGTCAGTAAGTTTTTTTTCATATTCTTTTATTTATGGCCTTCATATTGTTTTTTTTTACAATTAGGTACACATAAATATAATGTTAAAATAGTATCAAACATAAGCCCTGCTGGGGCATATTGTGTTCAATATACGAACTTAGTATATCGCACGTAATTTTATGTAAATTATATTGTTTTACTCTGGTAAATCATCGTTGACAAAATACAAAATGCTACAGACAGCCATTAATATTGAAAATATTTACATTTGTCGTACAATTACTAGTTAAGGCCGTCTTCCAATCTTTGCGAGCGCGACGATCGACTCGTTTTGATTTTGTACTGAAAATAACGCACAATTTTACGATGTATGAAAAAAGGGGCGTGGCTTGACAGAAAAGTGTCGCTGAATTGGCACCACGTTCACGCTCACATGATATCGTGACGTTGTGACCGACACAATATATTTAGTATATTCTTGGCTTCTTTTGGCAACGTGAAAATTAAGAAATTAACGCCAAATGGGTCGGGTGAATCGCAATGCCACCTTTTAAAGAAATCAAAATCTTGTTTCTCTTACCTTTTCTTCTTCTTTTCTTTTTTGTCTTTCTTTTTCTTCTTGTCTTTCTTATGTGAACGCTCTGATTCTGCATCACTTACATCCTTCTCCTTCTCTTGTTTACGCTTTTTTACTGTAAACATTGGTAATATTCTTTCATTCAATAACTCTCTCTTTTCAGCCCATCCCACCGTTGGGCACAGCCTCCTCCATTTGGAAGGCCTAGGGTTTGATTTCTATTTTACGTCTTTATTCACAGCTACAGCTAGCTCTTACAGATCCTTCTTAATCCGTCACCAAAGGCTAATGTAATATTTACCAGCGACAAGTTTGACGAGTTGTCCACAGTTGGTGACTGCGACGTCCTGTAGAGGTCGCGCGTTGCGGTCCACCGGCAAAGTCTCCAGCTGACGGACCAGCGTCGCGCCGCCTACCACCGACCCGAATACTACGTGCACACTGTAACAAACAAACAAACAAATATTGTAACAAACTTAGACATACGGGGCTGTTACTACGATGACCTACTTGTTAAAACATCCCAGAATATTACTAAAGTAATTCATTAATTTTGCAATTGACATGCTATTCTTTTACTTAATGAATTAAATTATGGTGGAAAAAGTGATTACCGCAAGCAAGCAATGTACGTAAAAATACGATATAAACTCAATCGAGTGACGATTATGGTGGCCTAATTTGATTACTGAAAGCACGAGCGCAATTTTAAAAAGCTCAGTTGGCAGAACTACGGAACGGTATTCCGAGGTCGTGGGTTCAAGTCCCGCTTGCGGTAATCAATTATTCCACCATAATGTAATTTATTAAATCCCCAGAATAGTTTTTTTAATATTATCTACCAATTTCCAGTTCCATATGGTTCCATATTATCTACCAATTTCCTGTTCCATAAGGTAAAACAGGACCCTATTCTTCTTCTTCTTCCACTTCGATATTCGTCTGTCCATGGTCCATAACTGACTGAATTGCATGCACAGTGATAGCTAAGAAGCTATAGATGTTCAAGTATTTTCAATGCAACTTGACGTTACGCTTAGCCAACATGGATTATGACTGATATTATGTGACTACAACCAGATTATGATGGCAATGGTATGGAACCTTCTACTCACAGCCAATTTTAGTAACCTCTTAACCCAAATATTGAAACTCTCAAAAAGAATAATTAAAAGTAAGTTTAAATTAAATCTAAATGTTAAAGTAATAATATAATAGTAACTTACTTGTCGAGATGCGGCGCCGGCTGTGTTGTACTACAACACACAGAACACAACAACAATGAGAGCTGCGAGCTGGCCGGCCACAGCCGCACTACGCCATCCATCTCTACAGCATAACAACATTCACTTCACATACAGAGCCATTTACATACATTATACACGCCAAATATATGTATACACATAACTCATACATCTCACCACATTCATGTATTAGACACGGGCCTTCCCCCACTTCGGGAAGGTTCTGTTTCAGTTATGCCATGACCTGGGCGTAACGCTCAACATATCATTAGAGGAACGCAAAAAAAAACAAGACTTAACATTTCGGAAGTTAGTCTCATTTGTCTTAATAATTCTTGAAACTAATTACTGGCTACACTCCATCCATCCATCAACATTCCTCCGTCCACTGCCTGGACATAGGTCTTCCCCATAGAACGCCACAACGCGCGGTCCAGCGCTAACTGCATCCAGCGGCCCCCGGCGTATTTGACGATATCGTCAAATATGGCTACGCTCATTTGTCATGTAGTGACTAGGCGTCTAGATTTTCCGTAGGTCGCGGAAAATCTTTTGTGTCCTAGCAAGCTTTTACAGCACTCTGGGAAGTATACGAAGTAAAAGAGAAATAGAAAATTCGTATAACAATAATAGATCCTTGGAGAAGTTTCGAGAATATTGACCTTCCTTCAAGAAACGCCACCAAACGTTCTTGGTTTGTACCCTTGGACTTTTCACAATTGCTGCACTACCTGTTATGAGGCTATCCTTACATTTAACCATCCAATTTTATGCTTTTCGGTCAAGGGTGCTGACCTGGGAACAGTAGGTATCTACTGTCATCCTAGCAGCTGGCCTGGTAGGTATTGAAGTCATGGTTTACAAACTCATTATCATGAGGCATTTATGATGGTTGATTAGTGTTAGAGTTGATTATTTCTGCTTTTATTAGACTTGTTAAAAACAAAGAACTTATCGAATGAGGGGATGTAAAAAGAAAAAACATTTCTATATATGACATCACATTCTATTCAAGAAAGCCATTATGTCTTTGCCTAACTCAAGTCTATCAGCCTTTCTCTGTCCATTGTTGAACATAGGCATCCCCTATTGAATAGTAATTATGTGATTCTTTAATTCATTAAGTATTTTATGTATGTATGTATATTGTTTATGTTATTTTCATGGTTCCATACCAAAAGGTAAAATGGAATCCTGTTACAGAGACGTTGCTGTCCGTTTGTCTATCACCAGGTCATATCTCTGGAACGGTGATAGTTAAAGAGCAGAAAATTTCAGTTTGTATATATCACAGCTGATGCTACAACAACAAATACTCATCATTATCATTCTGCTACCCTTATCCCATTCTATGGGGTCCTGCTGTTCTGGGTTATTTGGGGTAGGTATGGCAAATATATTATGATATAACAGTATGGAATCTTTGTGTCTTAGATTGATATCATTATATTATGATCTATATTTGGATATATTTACCCATTTGTTTAACTACACCTTACCCATGTCCATATAACTTACATAAAGAATTGTGAGCCATTTGTATCTTTGCCCCTGTTTGCCATAGACAACAGATACGGCCTGTCATGCTTCAACTCAAATGACTCGTCTGAAAACAGAATAAAATTTATAAAATATCTTTTTTTTTATAAATATACACAGACATTTCACACAATGGTCTCTGGTCCCAACCTAAGCGTATATGCTTGTGTTATGGGTACCAGAATACAGATATACAACTTTTCTTTTTTATTTACATAGGTACTTATAATACATAGTAACACCCAGATGCAGTACAAACATTTGTATGACAATTATAAACATCACACAAATTATTGTCCCATGCGGGAATCCTTGTGAACAGCAATCCATACATGAACTACTAGAGCAAAAGGCCCATCACAGTGTCAACCCCATAAGACTGATTCTAGCTCTTTTGAGGCAAGGCTGTTTCTGCCATTATGGTGATAAATTCCATCACAAAATCTTTACTATTACCTTCAAAAGTTCCTCCATAGATAGATTCACCGCCAGTACCATTAGCATTAGTAAAGTCACCTCCCTGGATCATGAAATCTTTCACTACTCTATGGAATACCATACCCTGAAAAAATCACAAGGAAAGCTGTCAACAAAATCTAATAAGGGCAAAAATCAATATGACTGGAGTTTCTCTTTTAAAAGTCTGGTGTTATTTTATAATTATTCAGTCTGTTCTAGAACAAATATTTATTTCAGGCAGGCTTTAGGGTACATAACATTACGTTGTGACCGAAAATATAAAAAAAAACAGGGAAAAATTTCGAAGTTCTAAGAGTACGAAGTCGCCGGCTAAATCTAGTAAATTATGCAGCAACTGAGACACGCATAGGCTTAACTTTTGATCAAAGAACAGCTATTTTGGATCTAGTTTTTTTTTTGTGGGTAGCCTGTACCATAGTAAGTCCCCACGTAAAATATTACTGCTCTTCTTGCTGACGAGATAAAGTAAGTAAAAAACGTTTCGTGGTATTTTTTTTGCAGCTTTAAAACCTGCTAAAGTTGAGCTATGATACAAAATTGGGCTTATATTTTGAAAGTCCGTTACCCGAAGTTAGGTTGTTAGGTTTTTTTTTTATAACAACCCAAAAGCAATCTGTCCGTTACCCGAAGTTAGGTTAGGAAAACTTGGGGGGAGGGAGGGGTTTGCGCGGGTTTTCCCCCCCATAGGGGGTACCCACCTAACCCTCCCCCCCTCCCCGCACCCCCACCCCCCCAAAATAGCTGTTCTTGGATCAAAAGCGGAACCCACGCATACCCTGTATCCAAAATACTAAAATGTCAAGTCCAGTCCAACATAACACTAACCTTGTACATGAGCGGTTTGCCAGTATTTTTACCGACACCCATATCTCCGGCGCAAAGCGCACGAAAATTTTCCGCGGTTTTCGGAGCGATATCATTAAATAACTCGAAGACAAGACGGCCAGAAGGCAACCCTCCGATCGAAATGTCCATGAACACGCGAACCCGTTCAGCTTTTTCATCGCCGTCTACAGTCATTTTTTATGTTTTAACAACACTTTTATAATTTTACAGTAACAAAGCCGATTTACGAAATAGCAATTAACAAGAAAATATGCGTTTTAGCTAGGATTAAAGCTTTTTCCTGTTATTTATTTCTATGCGCACTGAATTTGCAAACTCAATCGCAGGGTCTGTTATCTTGCCTACATTAGTTTTTGACCGTGCACACATACAAATCTTTGCGTGTGTGCGTCGTGCAAGTATACCACATAAAAAAATTACCATTAATTAATTAAATTACTGGCAGCACTGGCCTATGACAGCCGTTAGTTCTTTGTTTTGTTTGTATTCTGTGGTCTGTTATGTTTTGAATCTTTGCTTTGATCATTGATGTAATTTTTGTGTCAGCCATTAACTAAAAGAAGAAGAAGAATTTTTGTGTCGTCGTCGTTATTGCAATTTAATAGCACGCCACTTAATCTGTTCTGTAACTTGTGTGTTCTATTACATTTTACGAAAGGACGTTTTAGTTTAGGTTTATTATTAGGTTATTTTTTATTATATCAGATGTCTTCCAATAACTATAGAAAGTGCGCTAAGTGCGGGAGAACACGTGCTGAGGATCCGTCGGTAACCTACCATAGGTTTCCAAATCCAGGAACCTCTAACCTTATCAAGTAAGTAACATATATTTTAATGAAAAGTCATCTCTAGTCATTTAGGCAGGGACTTAGTGTAAGTTTATCAGGTATGTACAATGGAACGTGTATGTGAAATGAAGAAACTAATGGCTGTTGTCAACAATTGTTACAGTTTGCGGATTTGCTTCCTGCTCAGGACAAATATTTGTAATATTTGAAAAAAGATGATCTTTTAAATTTTAAATCTGCTATTTTCAGTACTAATTAGTTATCATATGTTTTCAGGGCTCGTGCATGGGCTGAGTATTGTTGGCCACAAGAAGATTGGACTCATGCCACTTTACTTTCACTGCATACTAAAAACAGAGTTTTATGCGGGAGACATTTTAGTTCATCTCAGTTTTATGATAATAAGAGGCAAAAACTGATAAAATTTGCAATTCCTGATTCACACGAAGTTATGAAGCTATTAAGTGACCGTGAAAATGTGTTTAATCAGGTTCGCTTACCTATTAGGTTAGTTTATTGCCATTGCTATTTTTATAATTCAGTGATTATAGAGCAAGGTACATCTCAGTATTTCATTAATGCATTTTATGTTCCTATTTTCAGAATGTACAGAACTTGGATGATGAACCATCTGTCATGCTGCTTGTTTCAAAAGATAAAGCTTCACCAATTTGCACAAAACAGGTAATGGCTTATTTTTACCTGAAGCTATGTCAAATTGAGTATTACTAATTTGGTATTTAAAAAATATTTTTAGGTTGTTATTCTTTCACAATATTTTATTCCTTTTAAATAACAGTGTACTTTAACATAGGTAAAGGGTTACATATTTGTGGTCGCGTGATCCTTAATTAATTTTGATTAATTAATTTATGTGAAACTAATTTTATATCAGTGATTATTTTTTTAATTTCCTTGCCATATACCCACAGGAATCAGTTTCCTTACACATACTATGTACTATGTCCTAGGAAATATTAACCCTGTAATATTTTAATTTCAGATGTTAGTACAAACCCCATTATTGGATACAGAAAGCAATATTAGTCAGCCTTCAACAAGTGGAGTGATATCAGGACAACAAGCTTTTGAGAATGTTGTTCCAATATTGGAGAACCCTTGCAAGGAGCAGGTTAGATAAAATAGATATTAAATTTATATATTATAAACATACATATGTAATAACTTCAAAATTTTACAATATGTTAATAAAGATAATATGCATGTATAGGTAATTTATAGATTTAAGTACATAATATATGTAATGAACCTCGTAGTCGCATTGGGTCATAACCTGTAAAGATATGATGTATAAATAAAAACTTTCATTTTAATTTTCATACTATAAATTTAAAATAAATTCAATTTGCTTTGAGGTTCAAGCAACAAAGTCAGACAAACAACATTCATTTTAAATCATTTGTAGTGTGCACCCCAACACATCATCTCCCGACTTTTCATGCTTTAAAATGTTTTTTATTGTGATTTAAGCATATACTACCAGAAATGGCTCCAAGTGTGTCGACTTCCAAGAAGCCTAGAGGGATCCTAAGTGCAATAAATGTGACCAAAACCAGCTGCTTAACTACCAGAGAAAAGAAAATGTACAACATTTGTAGAAAAAACATGAAAGAAATTATAAGGCTGAGGAAAAAATTGAAAAGTAAAAAGATTAACCCAATAAAATTTTTGTATGAGAGTGAAAATGTTGACAAACTTTGCAGCTTTACAAATTCATTTATGGTGCTGCTACAAAGCCAATTAAAAAATGCTCCAAAAAAGCCTAAAGGACGGAGATACACTCTAGAACAAAAAATTATGGCATTAATAATATATAAAAAATCACCAGCATGCTATAGACTTCTCAGAAGGATGTTTTCTTTGCCATGCCAAAGCAGTTTAAACAAATTATTAAACAAAGTCCCACTTAAACCTGGAATAAATAATCATATTTTCAAGTCATTAAAAAAAATGTCACGTAAACAATCTGATGAAGACAATATCTGCATATTATCGTTTGATGAAATGTCAATAAGGAAGCACCTACATTATGACATGAAGCAGGACGAAATACAGGGTTTTCAAGACCACGGCAACCATGGTAGAAGTCCAGCAATTGCTTCTAAAGCATTGGTTTTCATGCTAGCTGGGATTAGAAAGAAATGGAAACAACCGGTCGCTTTCTATTTTTCTAATACTATAACAGCAGACAGAATGACAGTTATGGTAAAAGAGGTAAATATACATATATATATTGTGTCGAAGTTTAATATATAGTGACTGCGCCCCAGAGTTTCATCAGAATCTCCCAATCCTGTGGAAATTCCGTGATAAGTTAACTATGTCACTCTGCAGTCTCCTGACTAAGTTGTGACAAGAAAGAATGACAAACTGACAATACAAGTTTCGCATTTATAATAGTAAGGATATATACATAGAATATATACATAGAGAGAAATTTATGAATAAATGAATTTGAATATATAGAGACCGGGCAGCAGCACTCTCTGATTAATCTGAAACTTTTAAACTGCGATCTTCAACCCGCCTGCCAAACGTGAAAATTATGGCAATACCCTCTTTATGTAGAGGAGTCCCATAGCCCAACTGTGGACTGGGCTGTTGATGATGATACATAGAATGATAGATACATCAAATGATTGTAATTCATTATTTTTATATTCTTTCAGATACTTGCCGAAAGCTTTAATGCAAATCTCAATGTGGTTGCTACTGTCTGTGACATGTCAACAGTGAATGTCAGAGTTTTAAAGACACTAGGTGCAACAACACAGGAGCCCTTTTTTTCCCTTGAGGGAAGGGAAATCGTGACATTATTCGACCCTCCACACCTCTTGAAATGCACTAGGAATATGCTAATGAAGCATAATGTTGAATGCACAACTGAGATACAAGGAAATGATATGCCTTTTAGAGGTGAATATAAAATAATATTTCATGTAGATTTTTTAGTGCCGCGATCTTAGGAAAGCCTATGTTCAGTGTACTGTGATAGACTGATAATGATGTAGTTTTTTCTTTTTAAACAATTTTTATTTTGTTGTCAACATGCTACAATTGGGACCTAGTGAAGGTTGCAGGATGAAAGTAGATGCAGGTAGCTCAGGACCAGTTGCTGTAGAGATCTTTGGGGGAGACCTCCAAAGAGGAGCTCCTGCTGTTGGCCAATAGTTCAGTAGTGGACTGTAATGGGCTGTTGATGACGTTGATGATGCTACAATTAAAAATTTGTAATATTTTTTTGCAGGCATAGTAAAATGGTCGCATTTGGAAACATTTTATAAATTGGATAAAATGAACACAATATTTGTGTATGCTCCTCAATTAACGGACAGTCACTTGTGCCCTAATGTGAAACAAAAAATGAAAGTGAGTCTTGCAGCCCAAGTATTCAGTTCAGGAGTAACAGCTGGACTTTTGGCTAAGATTGCCTCAAGTGAGTAATTTATGTACACAAATTTTGTTTTAAATAGTTTTACATTTAATTATTAACACAACCAGCCAATAGACATTTCATTTAAATTTAATGATTTAAATACTTGTGTAACTCATATTAATTTCTATCATTGGTCTTCAAACATACTAATTTGGGGTAATATAATATATACAATGCAGTGTTATTGACTTGATAACACTGCATAAACTGTATTGTATTTTTTTATAATATGTGGTATATTATTAGGGTTCCGTACCTAAAAGGTAAAAACGGGACCCTATTCATATGACTCCTCTGTCCGTCTGTCTGTCACCAGGCTATATCTCATTAACCATGATAGGTAGACAGTTGTAATTTTCACAGATGATGTATTTCTGTTGCCGCTATAACAACTAATACTAAAAACAGTATAAAATAAAATAAAAAAGGGGCTCCCATACAACAAACGTAATTTTTGCTATCTAGATATTAAATTTAGCTGTGCTTATATGTAATGGTACGGAACACTTAGTGCGCGAGTCCGACTCGCACTTGGCCGGTTTTATAGTCATTCCAATGTTATAATTTCCTCAGATGAACTTCCTGCTGAAGTCCATGCGACGGCGACATTTACCAAAAAATTCGACCAATTATTTGATGCCGTCAATGCTGATAGCCCCGACGCACGCAGAGGAAAGATTTTTTCTACAAATATTACAACTCGAAGTCCTCATCTTAAACTCTTTGTGGAAATGCGAAAATTTATTTCTGAAATCATTTACGTAGGAGCTAAATCCAAGCCACCTTCACAAGATGGATGGATCCATACAATTAATGGCATTGAAAGACTGGAAAAATTTGCAGGTTATTGAAATCCGTAGTCTAGCCACGCGTCGTTTGAACCAAGACCCATTAGAAAACTGTTTCGGCTGCATTCGCTATAATTGTGGGTCTAATAATAACCCCACAACTCAACAATTTATAGCAGGCATAAAAACAGCCATAATATCAAATTTAAAATATTCAGGGCAAAGAAAAAATTGTGAGGATGATGCAGCAAAACTATGCGACAACTTAACAAGTTTTTTAAAAGCTGATGATATAGACCCTAAAGATTTAGATAGCTATTATGTGGAGTTAAAAGAAGTAGAAGGAGTTCTGGCTGATGCAGTTGAAACAGTAGAACTGACAACACCTGAAGGACAAGCCTGTGCATATGTGTGTGGTTTCATTTATAAAAACATGCAGCAAAATGAATGCCCAAACTGCAGAACTGCATTGTTAGTAAGTGAACCAGAAACCATACATATATTCACAAGCTTTAAAGAATTTAGTAACGCACAATCATTAAAGTACACAAATAAAAATATGATTCAGTGTGTTCAAACTATAGCATTAATAATTTATAAATATTTAAATGCAGAGGCTTGGCAACCACGAATTAAAAATAATATTATAAAATGATTAGAAACAATAGATTTTGAATTTTTAAATAAATGCATGGATCATTTCGAAATAAATAAAAGAAAAATAATAATCTCCACATTTTTTATTACTGTTAAGAGGTATATTGTGATAAAAAACAGAGAATTCGATGAGGACGAAAGAAATAAAGCTCTTCAGAGGAAAATGTTAATTGTAAGAAATAAATAATTTTAATAATTTAATTTCATTTGAGTTTTATTTTAGTACTGTAAAAACTTCCCTAATCTACTATTAACAGGGCTCAAGAATCATTTCTCAGTAATGATAATTAAAAAATAGTATTACAGAGAAATGATTTTTGAGCTCTGCATAATTATTATTATATTACTACTAGAGTACCTACATTTTGAACCTTCCCGCTCCAATTTAGTTTAGTTGCTAATCCGCAGTGGCGCTAGTGTAATAAGTGTGTGACACAATGGTCGCTTTTTTTTTGTTCGGAGTTACGTTTCTTCTCCGCTAGGAGTATATATGTTCTGTGCTCAATCGAATCGAAATAGCCGAAACGAGCGCAGAGTAGTGTTGCCGATCGATAGTCGACAATCGATTATTAATCGATAGTCTATCGATAGCCAACCAATCGTAAGACTATCGATCGGACTATCGATAGTAGCACAGAATAAGGCAATACTATTGATACTATCGATAGTACAATAGTATTATTTACAATTTTCAAATATTCAATCACAATCAACTATGAGGATAAATAATATCAAACAGTTTTACTTGCATAATAATAAAAAAAAATATATAAAAATTATAATAGTTTTACATTACATTTGTCGGGTTGTTGGGCAACAGAAGTGGAACAATTGGGAAGTTATACTACAATATTTATTACAAATTATGGCTTAACTACAGACAGAAGTTAGAAACAACTAGATTTTACAAGAATCTATAAGTGTAGGAGACTTGATTAAAATACTTAGCTTCCAAGATTGAAACAAAGAAAGAAAGAAAGAAGTATAGAAGAAACTATTTTTTATTTTTTATATACCGGATACCGCCTGTAACTTATTTGTAATAAATAAATATATGGAGGTATCCGAGGAGACACATTCCTTCTCGGACACTCGCAGCTACTGGTGCTCAAGTCTACTATTTTGGAACAATTGTCATACCGGCACGATGCAACTGCAATACCGTTGCAATTGAAGTCAAATGTCCGTAGTCTGCTATAAGAGTTCATAACGGTCGTTCAATGGTAATAGAATTGTCGGTCTCTCTTATCTATGCATTGAATTTTCGGTCTCTTTTATCTATGAATTGTGTTAGAATGGTATGTATGTGTTGCCGTTTTTAAAAAATGCGTTAGTCGAAGTGATTTTCGAAAAACTACTAATAAATTTAAACATTTAATCATGCTAGACTTCGTTTAGATATATTTGTACATACTATTTATTAGTATAAAAAGCAAAGTGAAGTTTAGGAGATTAGTAAATTGCAATAAATTACAAAGAACAATTTCTAATATTTCTATCTATTTAGCAGGTCAAAAATTATGAACAATGCCAATTAATTAAGTTCAATGATTTAAAAAAAAAAAACATTTTTTTTGTCAGATCAGGCGAATCTCTCTCAGATTATAAGACGGCACGTTTAGAACATAAAGATGAACCTTAAATATCTTAATCTGACGCGCTTGAGTATTTCAAAATGGCGAATATTTTTGCACATTATAAAAGCAGCCGCGAGTTTGCGTCACATCGAAATCGTCAGATTAGTGAATGAAAGCTTTTTTTTGGTGTGCTTAACACTCCCTTAGAAAATCTCGCTCGATAATTTTTATTTTTTCATTTTCATCCCTTACATACAACCACCCGCATACTGAAAACGATCAGATTAACATACGTGCATTATTAAAAATACGTAGGGCATTGATGCTATCAAAATCTGACGCGCTCGAGAATGTCCATGCAACAGTATTTTTTTACATATTTAAAAATCTATAGCCGCTTCCCCCACCGATGAAAAGGTATTTAACATATAATATTTTTTTCTTCTTATTATCTAAGCTTTGCAACTCAATAGGTCTCTATGACCCTCAAGTAAATCCCCATTTAGCATCGTGGGTTCCCTACTGTTAAAACATAACCAATACTAGTTCTAGTGTATTAACTTTTACGAACTAAACGTCGAGCACGCCCGCCCTCTTTTTTACAAACATGTTAGAGCGGCTCGTTGTTCTGGTACAAGTAAATGTTGTAGTCTATACTCACCTTAATACTATTGCATGTTGTTAAACTATCGATAGTCCAAAACAATCGATACTATCGATAGTTTGTTATTAACGAACAGGGCCCTGAGTCGGGTATTTCAACGGTGTCACAACTGTACCATTATTGTACCATTATGGTGCAATAGTAAAGTTTTTGGTAGTCTACTATTATTGTGTCGTCATAACGACTTCATCATTGACTTACAATTGTCAAAGTGACATAAATTTGCTAGTCTCGTACACAACTGCTTCACAATTGCAATTCAATGACTGAAATATTTCGGTAGTCTGCTATTTTGAATTTGACAGTAATATTTTTAAATTGTCCTGTATCGACAGATTGCCATAAATAAAAAATAGATAGATAGAAATATTAGAAATTGTTCTTTGTAATTTATTGCAATTTACTAATCTCCTAAACTTCACATTGCTTTTTATACTAATAAATAGTATGTACAAATATATCTAAATGAAGTCTAGCATGATTAAATGTTTAAATTTATTAGTAGTTTTTCGAAAATCACTTCAACTAACGCATTTTTTAAAAACGGCAACACATACATACCATTCTAACACAATCCATAGATAAAAGAGACCGAAAATTCAATGCATAGATAAAAGAGATCGACAATTCTATTACCATTGAACGACCGTTATGACGGCATATATCAAACATCTAAAACTTGTCAAGTTCAAACAGGTAAAACACTCAAATATTTTAGCGGATGCATGGAAAGATACACCGCTGATTGAGGCAGTAACGGATAAGATAGAAAATATCTTTGTATAAGAAGTACAGAATCCATCTTACAGAAGATGAAGATGCCAACGTCATGCAGCACGAGCTAAATATATACACAGACGGATCCAAAACCAGCTCGGGCACAGGCAGCGGCATTTTCTCGGAAGACCTAAATATACACCTATCCATGTCACTGGGTATGTATAATACAGTATTCCAGGCGGAGTGCATGGGCATACTACTGGCTGCAAATGCAGTGGCCGCCAGAGAGGTAACAGGACAAAAAATCCGCATCCTCTCCGATAGTAGAGCGGCCCTACAAGCGCTAAATAACAAGGTAATAACGTCAAGTTTAATTTACGAATGCCACCTAGCCTTAAATAAGGTAGGCTGTCAGGCAAACGACATCACCCTGCAATGGATAAAAGGACACAGTGGAATACGAGGCAATGACGCAGCCGATGAACTAGCAAAGAGGGGATCGGAATTGAGACCAATAGGACCAGAACCGATCATTCCTCTCCCCAGCAGCTGGTTCAGAAAGCAAATGCGTCAACGCACTGACAAACTACACAACGACCTCTGGAACAGCCTGGAGGAATGCAGACAAGCCAAACTGGCGCTTCCAAGAGTAAATCGTCGGTTCACAAGAGCACTTCTACAGCTAAACAGATCTCAGATGCGTCTCATAACTGGCGCATTGACAGGTCATGGCAATTTTAACAGACACCTTTTTAACCTAGGTATCACGGACAGCCCCCTGTGCAGGGCATGCATGGAGGCTGAGGAGACAGCCGCTCACGTGCTGCTAGATTGCAGCGGAGTGGCAATTTACCGGGCGAACTACCTGGGATCACCGGGTAGCCTCCGGGAGGTCTTCGGCGACGTCAAGAAGCTGGGGAACTTCCTGGTGGAGCTGGGATGGCTGGAGTAACCAGCCCACTACCCTCCATCACACAAAACAGGCGCACTTAAGTCGTCGAGTTGTGGATACCGCCCGTAGAAGAAGAAGAAGAAGATGACGGCATATAGCAGACTACGGATATTTGACTTCAATTGCAACGGTATCGTGCCGGTATTGTGCCGGTATGACAATTGTTCCAAAATAGTAGACTTGAGCACCTGCAATACTATCGATAGTATCGATATTATTGTCGAACTCGAACGAATGAATCTTTCCTTAATACTATTGCATGTTGTTAAACTATCGATAGTCCAAAACAATCGATACTATCGATAGTTTGTTATTAACGAACTGCAATACTATCGATAGTATCGATATTATTGTCGAACTCGAACGAATGAATCTTTATGATCTTTATATAGTTCGTTTTTTCATTCAATTCATTCATTGATCAATTAATGGCCGCCACCCGTGTCCGTAGTCTAGTCCGTACTGTCCGTTTGCCAGTATTTTGCTAAGTTTAAACGTGTTTTTTATAAACTCTAGAGGCAATTCAATACAGTATTTCTAAAACAAATTGTTTTGCGGCATTGTAAAGTAACGTATTATAATTACAACTATCTTAAATTACACCAAACAGTGTCAACACTACTTTCGTAGCGATTTTGTTTTACCTTACAATGTTGGGTTCCGGTGATAGTAGTAGCAGTTTTATCATAAAGCTACGAGGCTTGCCTTTCTCAACCACAGCGGAAGATGTTCTAGACTTTCTACAGGATGTCCACGTGATAAATGGCAAAGAAGGTATTTTCCTTTGATACACAAAAAGCAGAAGTTATGGCTAGCAATAGAACGGTGCAGTGGCGTGTCATTTACAAAATGGCAGCTTTGCTTTCTATTTATAAAAACAAGCAAGCTTCTGGGGCGTTTTAATTTACTTTAAAATTTGAGATTTTCGTTACCAAAATATACTATATACCTTCTTTATGAGCTTGTCTGGGGAGTGGTGTTCCACGTATTATGTTAATTTTCTTTGTAGGTGTACATTTGACTGAAGTGCGACCTGGTCGGCCATCTGGAGAGTGTTTTGTAGAAGTGGAAAGTCAGGAAGATGTGGAAGAAGCACTTAAAAAAGACAAAGATAACATGGGGAAGAGATACATTGAAGGTACATTCATAATTATACTGGCTTAGCAGATAGCTCACCACATTAAAAAGTAGCATAAATCCTTTTTAGGATTTCATATCAAAAGGTAAAACTGGATAGGGTCCAGTTACTGTGACTTTACTCTTCGTCCAAGACCTAGAATACAATGAATATTTAATGGGATTCCCATACAAAATAAGTTAACAGTGCATATTGTTGACACTCTTAATAACATGATTATGGCAGTTTGGCAATATGATTTAAATATATTGTGATAGTACTAGTATGAACTAATGGATGAATGAATTCACATAGTCAATAATTCATTTCAGTATTCTCCACTGACCGTCAAGACATGGAATGGGCATTAAATGCTATGCGTCAGAGTGAAAATGGATTTGATGGTATACCCAATGTGACTGATGATATGGGTATAGTTAAGTTAAGGGGCCTGCCTTTTGGTTGCTCTAAAGAAGAAATTGTACAATTCTTTGATGGTAAGATTATTAAAATATTTACAGCTCTGAAATTTATTGTCTCATGATGCGGGGTTAGGTTTACGCAGTAGCTGTGCTGTCAGTATTTATTAGATTTTTTATGTTTTCATGTCTGAAATTAGTGTTCATTTTTTGTTTATTTTCTAAGGTTGATTTCAGCCTTTTGTGTATTTTGCTAATTTACTGCAATAAAAGTGTGAAGTAAAATGTAGAGAGCAACAGGGTAATCTTGAATTAGTATGTGCTTGGCACAGAGCCTAGCCTACTGGCATCAAGTGATTCATTCTCAATAGGATTTCACTTTAATCATGAGACTTTCACCTGTCTTACCTCAAAAAGTCCTCTAGAATTTATAGTTTTTCATAAAATTCTATGGCACATATATTTCTAAAGCTATATTTGATTTGTTAAATATTGTCTATATAAAAATATTTCTATATTATTTATACTACCCTGCCTATTATTGTATATTTTTCAGTTATATTCAGTTATAAGTCAAATAAAAACAGTGCCATAATTTTAATTTTCAATCAAGTTAGTGTAGTTAAAGTTGGAATTTCCAAGTTAAAGTTGTTGTTTTCAGCATCTAAGCCTAAACCATTCAGTTTAAATAATTATGTTTTCATATTGAGCTGCTTCTCCAAGTCAAAGTTGTCGTATTTAGTGTGTGGATTTAGGTGTAAACTAGTTAGTGTGTTGATATATGTTGTAAAATTGTGCTGACAGCCAGCTACTGATCTACCAGACACATATAATGATGTTTATTTGCACGGGTTGGGCAGGGCTGACGGTCGCGACGGATGGGGTACACTTGCTATCGGACTTCTCGGGGCGGGCCTCGGGAGAGGCGTTCGTACACTTCATTGACAAGGAGAGCGCACAGGAAGCTCTCAACAGGGACAGGGAGAAAATAGGACACAGGTGGGGGGATATGTTACTTTATTTTGCTCTGGGTTTGTGGTATTACTGATGGTGGGGATGTGGAATATACATATTATATAGCAGAGTAATAGGAATCCTGTTTTAAGATTTTTTTATATCCTATGATTTACCTACGTTTTATTACGGTCTCGCCTGATAGAGTATTTTTGTTACGGTGTTGGAAAACTGCACTTCACTTGATGTTAAGCGCAAGTGTAATCCAAATGTGACAGTTAGTACAGTCCAAATGGTCTAGTCGCCCACATTTTGAAAGCTGTTACATAAAATTCTATTTAAGAATTACGTCCATAGTAGTCTGCCTATTCCCATGGGAATGGTGATGAAATTCTGTATCTGTGTTTTTTATGACAGATTGGTTTTTAATTTAGAGTTATATATATCATAGCCAAGTGTTACGAATTTCACTTAATGATTTTAAGATATTAATAATAATTTTTACTTGAGTGATTAAAATAAACATTTTCAATTTAGAGTCATATATAGATAATCATAGCCAACTGTTACAAATAATATTTTACACTTGACTGATAGAATAAACTTTCTTGCTAATTGAATATAAACTTATTCAAGTGAAAACTGGAAAAAAAAAATTTTGTATATATTCTATACAATACTTTATCAGGTTAAATAGATTACCCTATGTTTTTCAATATTTTTTTTATTATATTTTTGGTTGTGAAGGAAATCAGGTAGGTAAACAAATTCCGTATAACCACCACAGTAACAAACCTTAGTAGCAATGTATATTTGGTGTAGTGGGTTAAGTATGGGACCTCCTTTATTATTGGTCTATATTAATACATATTTTTGTACATGCCATAAATAATTATTTTTTAAATAATGGGTTATGTATGGCAAAAATGTTTTTAAATTGAGATAATTTATACTTTCTTAATGCTATCTTTTTGATGATTTTTTGTGATTAAGTTATGTGGTGTTTCTCCTAAAGGTTATGAACTATTTGCTCATTATTTTTATTATAAAAAATAAGTTCAAATCACAAAAATTGTCTTTGATAATTTTCCCTGGGAATTTAAATAGTTAATATACCTGGGTGTATTGAAGATAGCATTCAGAGAGTTCGAGTGATTGGTTATTGAGTTGTCAAAGGTTGGGAGAGCGAGGGGCGAGGGTTGCGGGGAGTGCGGGGGAAGAAGACAAAGCGGAACCTCATTATATTTACATACTTGTATTAGTGGTATTGTTTGTTTTCAGGTTACCATAGCCCAGAACTTAGCATATTTGTGCAAATATTTATATAGTTACCAATTCTAAGTGCACATCTAAAATATGGCGTAATTTGACTAATTAGCTATTTCGTTGTGTATATTTTTATTAATTAAAATCGTTAGTCTATAATATACAGTTTATATAATAAAAAAGTTCCGTTAACATTACTCAATTGTGTTATTGACACTATCAATTTTCATTTTTTAGTTAAGTTGTGCACATAGAATCTGTACTGTAGTTGAAAAAAAAAATGTTTGCGCAATTATACTAAGAGGTTTTATTTAATTGTAATAAGGTTTTGGTTTTTATAAATATCTACCAGTTATTTATTTCTTCCCGGTCCATTACCATCCCATAATTTGGCACCGTTGTCACTTTAGGAGAATATTTGGTCTTTTTATGCCAGGAAAATGGCATAGGATTTAATTTTAGTTACTCCTTCTCTAACAAAGGATGTGATCTACTTATACATATATCACTGAGCTAGCTCTTACTGGGGAAGAAATTGTGTGGTGACACATGAATATAATTATTTTATTAAGAAGTCATTCATGGTGACGATGCCATCATGTGAAACTGAGAAACACCAGTTTATTTTTTTTCAATATTCATGGTCATTTCACACGTCGTTCCCTGGTCCCAAGCTAAGCTTATATGCTTGTGTTATGGGTACTAGAATACGGATAGAATACACATACTACTTTTCTTTTGTAAATACATACTTATAATACATAGTAAACACCTAGACGCAGTACAAACATTTGTATGACATTTATAAAGATTACACAAATGATTGTCCCGAGCGGTAATCGAACTTCGTGAACGACAGTCCGTTACATGAACCACTAGACCACGAATCCCGTAGTTTAAGTAATTATTTCGAAATTTCTTTATATTTACAATGTCTTCTTACGTTTCAGTGTTTAGCTGGAGTTTTGGTACTTTCTCAAGGCTTTTCTAGATTTTGAAATCAGGGCTTTTATTAATGACAACTTAAGGTTAATCATTTTTTTTCCAAAACTGGTTAAGTTAAAATTTTATAAATTAAAATTGTAATAACTCCGTCAGGCCCTTGTCAGCCGCTCCTTCTTCAAAAAACTGCAACTTATACCTTACAATACTCCTATTTTGTCATCAGTGGTTAAGGAACAAATGTAGTTATAATTATTTAACATGTGATTGCATGTTTTCTATAATTAATGTACAATGAAATCGACCCACAGATACATTGAGGTATTCCTGAGTTCAGCTGATGAAGTACGAGCTTATTCAGCACGAATGGAAGGAGGATTCCGGTCCACACGCGGTTATAGAGCCACCCCCTATGACAGGAACGATCGGTTCGGAGGTGGGAGGTTCGGAGGAAGGGGAGGTCGTGGTTCATTCGGTAGGGGTGAGTTTTTTGTGGTGGTGGTTGCTTTATGTTGCTTATTTTTGCAATTGACTTGCTATGCTCTTTATTTTTAACAGATAGGTATCGTAATTTATTAATTTTGCAATTGACTTGCTATGCTTTTACTTAATAAATTAAATAAATTGTAGTTGAAAAAGTGATCACAATGTACAACAAAATGCAATGTAGACTCAATCTAGTGACAATTGTGGTGGTCTAATTGGTTATTATTAGCACGACCGCAATAAGCTCAGTTGGCAGAGCTACGGAACGGTATTCCGAGGTCGTGGGTTCAAGTCCCGCTTGCGGGGATCGCTTTTTCCACCACAATTTAATTTATTAAGATAGGTATTGTGATAGCTCAGTGGTTACAGTAATGGAATGTTATGTTGCATGTCTGAGACATCAAGGTATTTACATTATTAAGATACTACCGGTAAAATTTGGATTTGTCATAAGTACATAATTATTGGTAAAAATAGTGTCTACGTGAAAAAAGAAACGACATATTAAAACATAGCCCTCCCTAACTGTCTGCTAAAAACATTGCATAAAACCGAAACTAAATCATGACCTGGAAATTATATGAATTCGGAACATTTTTCTTGCTTTTTGAGCTTTTTTGGAAATAGTTTTATTTATCATAATATATTGTAACGTTCTTTACTGTTATAATTTGAATATGTTTTTGTAGGTGGCAGTTATGGCGGCGGTCGTGGTGGGTTCCGTCGAGGCGGCGGTGGTGGTGGCTACTGCGTTCATATGAGAGGGCTGCCCTTCAAGGCGACGCCGCAGGACATCGCTTATGTAAGTTATAAATATGCTTATTCAATTCGATGGGCCCTGTGATGCAGTTGTTGTTCACTATTTATGAGTTGAATACAGACATTAATTTGTAATGCATCTGGGGGTTTTCTAAGTATTATATTCCAAAAATCTTGTATGTATTATACCTGTAATCTAACCATAGGCCAGAATACAAGCTTGAAAGTAATATATAATTTGTGAGATGTCCATAAATATTTACTTTTGTAGAATTTTAGTTATTATAGAATTGATATTTATTATCTTGCAGTTCTTTAAACCTATCCGGCCGGCGAACATCAATATTTTGTTCGACAACAGTGGCCGACCGTCTGGAGAAGCAGACGTGGACTTCGAGTGTCATGAGGATGCCATGAGGGTAACTAAGACATGTTTCAACCTTTGAATTATCAAAAACAAGCTGATGCGACGTCATACGCGTGAAATTTACTAAATTCTCCCCTTTTTTTTTGCAACATTTTTCACATAAGCTTTGCTCTTATTGGTCGCATCGTGATGTTATATAGGCTATAGGTTTCTTCGATAAATGTACTATCCAACTCTGAAAGATTTAAATAAAACTACTTTTTACGGATTTAGACGCGTGTATTTGTTTTAAATTTTGGCCCGACGTTTCGGAGACTGCAGTCACCATGGTCACGGGTGAGACTGAGCTGTAATGTGTCTTCTGCGATAAGAAATTACAGGGTTTACCCACATCCAATTTAATTTTACATTGACCATAAAGATAGACTTTTACCATAAACTATATTATATTACATTGTGCTCAGACTACATAAAATTACCTCCTGTAAACCCTGTAATAACTGATCGTAGAAGACACATTACAGCTCAGTCTCACCCGTGACCATGGTGACTGCAAAGTCTCCGAAACCCTGGGCTAAAATTTAAAACAAATATACGCGTCTAAATCCATAAAAAGTAGTTTTATTTAAACAAATGAGTCGAGCAAGTGTCTGAAAGATTTGTTTAAATTGAACCAGCGGTTCCTCAGATAAACACGTTCAAACTCTTCAGCTTTATATCATTATGATTAGTTTTTATCCAGAAACTAGTTTTAAAAAGGCACTTCAATTATAATATTTATTGGATCCAAACAGCGCAAGACGGGGCGGATGAAGCTCTAAAGCTTTTGATGTGTATATTGATAATTTTTTATTTGTTTGTGCAGGCGATGCGTCGCGACAAGAACAATATGGATCATCGTTATATCGAGTTATTCTTGAACTCTTCACCGAGTGGAACTGGAAGCGGGGGTGGAGGCGGTAGCTTCAAATCAAACAGAGCCTTTAGGAACTACTAATTAATTTAACACTTGCGTCCCACAGATGAGGGTAGCTGATAGATTTAGTAGTTTTGTTATTATGCTTATGCTTCATCTGCGTTAATGCCACCGATAAAAGCTGCAAATACATTAAGGAACTCAATATTAGTAAATGTAGACCACATCTGCGTTTAGTGTCCACAATAGGTATAAAAAGACATACAACAATGTAGAAAATACTAAAATATATAAAACAAGTCCGTTTTTTAATCAGTTTCATAGTTTTATGTCTGTCTAGATGACCTTACCTACTTAGTTATGAGAATATGTAATGCCCTAAAGGTGTATAGTTTGTAAAAGATTACGGTATTTGGAATACCAGATCTTTAGAATGAAACTGACTCAACTCAAAAACAGCATCTGAACAAGTATTTTTGAGTTAAGTCACTTTAACTAAAAGTGCGTTGTAGGTTTTGCCATTTAAGATTGCAATTACATTAAGTAGATTTGTCCTATATGGTTTTCCTTTTATGTGCTGAATCTTAAAACTCATAACATAATAATAACATAAGATGATTTGATATAGGGTACAGTCTTGTAGGTCTCATACATCTTTGCTTATTATAAAACAGTCGTTCTTTTTGTATGTATGTCTCTGTGTGAGCTTATACCTTCAAAACTACGCAACGGATTATGATGCTGTTTTCTTTAATAGATCGAGTGATAGAAAAGGCTTTTTTGTATTTATTCTACGTGTAGGAAGTTACCAGCAACGGCGAGTAATACATTATAGAAAATATTTAATTTCTAATTTTCAGTATCTTCAGCTACCCTCAATATTAACTTTGTAATTTTAAAAGTACATTATTGTTAGTGTTTTTGTCTTTGTATTAAATGTTTAAGATTTTACCCAGTGCATTAATTTTGACGCTAGTTGTCATCATCAGACTATATTTGGACATAGTTTAGCTGAAAGGACTCAACCCATACTATGGTTAAAAATGAGTTATATATGCCAGAGGTCCTAAAGGTTGGTTCTTTCACTCAGCAAAAAAGATCCGTGAAACTATAAACATACGCATGATTTTTTAATGACGCGAACCAACCCACATGGGGACGGGTATTTTTCTACAAACTACTGTAACAACCCAAATTCCTTGGGTCGTTTTTACTAAATCTAACTTGGAAGAAACAGGTCTTTATATAATATAACAGAATTGTTTCAGTTAAAATACCTACACCAGTACATGTTTTTATTCAACTAACATCATTACAGCAATACACACCCAAACTTAAAACCTCAATAAGTCAAAAAGTACATATTGTGGGTTGAGTCCTTACTGCTAAACTACGTCCATTTAAAGTGGCTAAATGTTGGCACCAGGCTATACAGGTGGAACGTAAGATCTTTGAGGATTTTAAGGAATCGTAGGCAATTAACAACACGAAATATAAGTAGAATACGAAATAGATTTTCTTTTAATTTTTTATTTCTCTTTTTCAGTCTTGACGCGTTCCTAAATTTTAAATTATATTTTGTCTTTGACATAACTAGACCTATAGTTTGACCACAGCCCCATGTACCGCGCTCTAGGTATGTGTGCGCAGGCGGGAAGGTTAGTCGTTTATACTGGGGCCCAAGTCTGCTATTTCAATGATGTCATAATGATCACTCACTGATTGCGAAATGGCGAATTTTTTCAAGCAGTCTAGTATTTTTTTTGTCATAATAGCGTCATTATGGCGCCATAATGACATTATGCAATCAGTGACTGATCATTATGACAACATTGTATGTAATAGCAGACTTGGGCACCTGAACTTTGTGTGACGGATGCACACCAGATAAATACTCCAAGATGGGTCGTGCGTTATCTCTTGAAGTCTCTGGTTACGCCAAGTATTTTAAAAAAGAAAAGCACACAAAGATAGTTTCCAATTTAAAAGTGATGCAAATATTTTAATAATTTTAGGCGTTAAACAACAATTGTACTTTAATATCGTAACATTCGTCCGGTACCCTTAACCAAACAAACCCCCCCCCCCCCCCCCCCCTATTGTGCGGTACAGCGTTCGTAGTCAAACAATAATACGAGCATTTATAAGATGTTAGAGTGCATTAGGTGTCGATTATGAAACTGGTTTTAAACTAAAGTGAAGTAAAAGGTACTTAATTGTTTTAAAAGCTATTTTTTAAATAAAAATACTCATAAGGTCACATATTCTGTTTCTTACATTAAAACAGCTGTATATCTTGCAATACCTGCATGTAAAAATAGAATTATTTTGTTTTTGTTATAAATAATTGCAGATACATACTCTTAAACATCATAAAATATTTAATATTGGTTATAGTAATGACAATTTTAGTTAGCAAACGCAAGGAAATAAAATAAAAACTAATAAATAACATAGTGTCAATATTTTTTGGTCATAGTAATATAGCACATTTCGAATAGTGATTTAACTAAAAAATTCTTATTTATATGGATTTACTTTTGACTTATGTCACTATTGTATTGAAAAAAAGTGCTCCAAGTTTAAGTTTGTAAATGCGATATATTTTTAGTAAGATCGCTTTTATTCTAAAAGTGCTATTATATTATTGACCACAATTGGGTCCAAAGTTATTTTTTTGTACCAATTGTTTTACTCAATTTTGAATCTTGGTCCTTTTATGTTTTACGCACAATTAAATGACACTGCGACTATATTAACGATTTGTGATTACGACTTTTAATATTATTTAGTAAAGATGGTAAAATATAATGTAGCCACTAGAATAATTATAAAAATAAGAGTAGACTAATGAAGGTTTTTAATAGCCTTTGAAAACCCTGCAACTTGTAGATCAAGTATTTATTAAATCTGACGTCAAGTCTCTCTATCGCGAGCTCTTGGTCTATAATTCGTCGCAGTGTCGATTATTTCATTGTGGAACTTTATGGAATGATTTATGTTTTAAATAAACTTTATATGTATAAGTCATTTTTACTTTAATAAATTAAAATATTTTATATTTGGTTTTCATTTCTACCTTTCCGATTTAACTTAGCAGGAGAAGACTAGTTAACTAGGTCAATGTCGGATTGCTCATACATTCAAAATGTCATATGCTAGCCGGCCCCGGTTCCTATGGTCCATGTGGTGACGGATTAGGAATACAAGTGTCACCACCCTATTGCTGTAAAAGCCAGCTAAGGGACAATACTACTGTGAGAAACAACCCTGTGCCAATACGCCTCGTCAGCTCGGCACAGCACAGTAGACCATAATTTTTCCCGTGGAGGAGGCCCGTGCCCAACAGAGGGACGTTAATGGGCTGGAGAGTAGAGGAGTCGGTCCCACCCTAGCACGAACTTCCCCTGTATCCCTGGGTATCATTTGATCTCAAGCCCAGACTTGTGGTCCGCCACTCGGGCCCTTCCGTTCCGGCTCAATCAGACCTTGCACTGAGTTGTGAGCTTGCAAGTTTGTGAACGGGTTGGCTTGCCTAGCCAACTTACTAAATTATTACAGAGACTACCTAAGAACGACCTACACTTCCTTACAACCGGTTGATACTCGTCATTTGAAAATCCGTCAAATTCTCTACACGCATGTGCTAGCTAATTTCAGAGACATGCACTAAATATATTTTATCTAAAGGGACTCGTGCTGCTGCGGTAATATAGCTAGAATAACTGACTACCGTTCACAAGGTCGCGGGTTCAATTCCCACACAAGTAAGCTCATTCTATATTGCGTAATCTGGTACCTATATCAAGAATAGCAATCTTATATTTTTTTCAGGTTAGCAGTCGAGTGGAATGTTTATAATTTCAATTTAAACCACTATAGATTAAGATGCGTATTTTTTTTAACTCCAGCCCGACGTTTCGTAGGCTTCGATTGGACTGAGTTTTAAAGTATCCTCTGTTACACACTTTATGATAATGGTAAATATAAACACGATAATTTTTACCATAAATCCGTAAAAAGTGCTACCTATACCTAATATTATAAATGTCTGTATGTTTATGGACATTATACAATTTAAACACATGTTTCTCTAGGAAGAAGACGTTTTATTACGTTAATATACTACAGTGTGTCACTTTTCCTAAAATGTATCTAATAAAGATAGAAGTTAAGTATCACAACAATAGTTATGTTGCAGGCGACAGGCCAGTAAGGCCTCGTGCAGGCGCCGCCATGTTTGTGCGATGGCGGGTGCCGGCTAGCCGCGCCGACCCGCCGCCAGGGGCGCCCTGCCCTCCACTACTATCTACTGGCGTTGTACACGCTAATAGGCGGAGCGGGGGCGATTTATGATCAATTGACCACAAGACTGGTTTTGATAAAATGAGACGAGGACTGCCTTGGCCAGTCTTTCTAATTATCGCATACTTATCAAGTTTTCGTATTTAATGCCACTTTTTTGTAGGTAGCGTACATAATTCTGTGTGAGCGATAATAGCTTTGAGAAACTGGTAAAGGTAGATTTACTAGTTTAGGAAGGTATAAATTACCTACGTCGAACGAAAAACCTGCAATAGTTACAGTTTACAGCGTGTGTAAGGCAATTTTGTGATAATTAAGACCACACATCAAATACTTGTATGAACGAACAATGCTCCTTTTTTAGAAGTCGGTTAAAAACTAGAGAAATCCTTAGTGAAAAAGCTGTCATAACTACTGACTTACGATCTTCTTACGGTGCCGTCATGCATTCGTCAACACTAAATATTTTCTTCCCATTAGAAAATACATAACTTTTTTATTGTGGATTGCAGATCACCATTCTAGCGTGTAAGCTTTACATATATCATGCTTTCAGAGAGACTAATTCATTAAGTCCGCTTTTAGACATTTTAGTGTATAATGTAATGTGTAATAAACAAATAATTTTCAAGGAATCTTAGAAAAAGTTGTTCCTGCAATTTCCCGCTTCCGCTATATCCCCGCTGCTGTGCACTCCTGCTCTCACCCCAAGAGCCGCACTAATGGTTGTTCATGATTTATTTGAGCAGCTTATTTTTATCTCCAAGTGACTCGACGACCTGATGGAAGGTGTACATTGTACAACTTTATTAGTTTTTTTACTTTTTAACTTGGGAGTTAAGCCAATAAGGCTTTTTGTACAAACAGACATTGTTTTTGATGTTCTTCAATAGTTTTGTTTTTGTTGTTGTAATATTTATTTGATATTTGTAAATGACTATTAATGTTTTAACAAATTTGATTAGGCATCATAGGCACGTCTAAATAAAATTGTTCCCTAAAAATCGCTAAGCGTAAACTGGTGCTCAAGTCTACTATTTTGGAACAATTGTCATACCGGCACAATACCGGCACGATACCGTTGCAATTGAAGTCAAATATCCGTAGTCTGCTATATGCCGTCATAACGGTCGTTCAATGGTAATAGAATTGTCGATCTCTTTTATCTATGCATTGAATTTTCTGTCTCTTTTATCTATGAATTGTGTTAGAATGGTATGTATGTGTTGCCGTTTTTAAAAAATGCGTTAGTTGACGTGATTTTCCAAAAAATTACTAATAAATTTAAACATTTAATCATGCTAGACTTCGTTTAGATATATTTGTACATACTATTTATTAGTATAAAAAGCAATGTGAAGTTTAGTAAATTGCAATAAATTACAAAGAACAATTTCTAATATTTCTATCTATCTATTTTTTATTTATGGCAATCTGTCGACACAGGGCCCTGAGTCGGGTATTTCAACGGTGTCACAACTGTACCATTATTGTACCATTATGGTGCAATAGTAAAGTTTTTGGTAGTCTACTATTATTGTGTCGTCATAACGACTTCATCATTGACTTACAATTGTCAAAGTGACATAAATTGCTAGTCTCGTACACAACTGCTTCACAATTGCAATTCAATGACTGAAATATTTCGGTAGTCTGCTATTTTGAATTTGACAGTAATATTTTTAAATTGTCCTGTGTCGACAGATTGCCATAAATAAAAAATAGATAGATAGAAATATTAGAAATTGTTCTTTGTAATTTATTGCAATTTACTAATCTCCTAAACTTCACATTGCTTTTTATACTAATAAATAGAATGTACAAATATATCTAAACGAAGTCTAGCATGATTAAATGTTTAAATTTATTAGGTAGTTGTTTTTCGAAAATCACTTCAACTAACGCATTTTTTAAAAACGGCAGCACATACATACCATTCTAACACAATTCATAGATAAAAGAGACCGAAAATTCAATGCATAGATAAAAGAGATCGACAATTCTATTACCATTGAACGACCGTTATGACGGCATATAGCAGACTACGGATATTTGACTTCAATTGCAACGGTATCGTGCCGGTATTGTGCCGGTATGACAATTGTTCCAAAATAGTAGACTTGAGCACCTGGTGTAGGGACTAGGGAGGTATCTAGTAGTTCAGTCAGAACGTCGACAAATAGGTACTGTGACTAATTGGCTATTAAACTTTGTACATTGAACAACAAGATGTGAGTGGTACTCATATCTTATAACACAGTCTTCTATTTTGCTGTATTCAGATTATGCATAGATATTTGTGTAGTCACAGGACTACACAAATATCTACGCATAATCTAAATACAAGGTACATATATACTGAATAGGCTAATGTTACTTGCCCTCAATTTTATCTAAATCGTACTTCATAGACTGTTTCATAAGACGTATAGCCTGTATCATAGACACACATAGATACATTTTCACGCACATAATAATATTGATATTTAAGTGAACTCAAGCTGATTGAGTGATGTACCCATAGACACTACATCTGGTATATCTTTGTGTGTAGTATTCGTCTTGTAGTTACACAAATACGCAAAGTATTGTGTAAAATAAAAACACCATTATAACAACACGCTGTATTTAGTGTTGTTTTGTAGTGTAGCGCCCGGTCAAAACAATACATTTGTATGCCACATTCATGTAAATATTTATAAACAAATACATTCGTGATGTTTGCCAGTGTTTGTTAAGTGTTGCCTGTGTAAAAACAATTAACGTATTTATTTAAACAGTTAGCCAGTCCAGCAAACAGTTCTTTAACAGCAACTTTAATTTATTTCAGTGTTTTTGGAGGCTGATTTTAACCCCATTGTAAGAAAATTTCCCAAAATAAGGTGTATGTTTCTCATATTTGTCTTTTAATTTACCAGCTTGATAATGCCTGCGGTATAACTCGCGTTTATAGTATTTGCCCTGCTTTGGCTTTTAGCGATTGTAAGAAAATTGCCCAAAATAAGGTGTATGTTTCTCATATTTGTCTTTTAATTTACCAGCTTGATAATGCCTGCGGTATCACTCGCGTTTATAGTATTTGCCCTGCTTTGGCTTTTAGCGTGATGAAATAGAGCTTATGTGTTATTCTGATATACATCTACAAACTTTTGTTATTAAAATCGATTATGTAGTTGTGTAAAAGAGCAACAAACATCCATACATTCTTACAAACTTTCACGTAAATGTTATTTAGTAGGATTGCGTCCAATTGCGATGCTACTCCTGTCACTCAATAAAAGTTTTGTACGTCTGGGCGCGCCTATTGGTAATCCATCAAGACTTTTACATGCAGTAATATGTATAAACTTGATACATAATAGTTGGACGTATGGACGTGCTATGTTTAAAGAGTTATTATCCGTGGGAACATAGCTGTATACTGGCAGTCTGGTAGTATGAAAATGTTTTATACCACTATAAAAAAAAAATTCAAAACAGGAACAATAGTTTTAAAAGAACTTTAGGATAAATTCATACGCTACCAGGGTCGCTTCTTATCTAAAATGTGATTAAAATATGAACACTCAGTCTAGTACCAAATTACAATCATTGGCGCATTATTTAGCGTAGCCGGTTCAATTCCCGCGAAACAAATATTTCTACTCCGTCTTTTTTGTAATTACTCCCTAACTTATAGGGGATCCGATGCCCTGGAGTGCCCAGAGCTTCATATAGGTAAAAGACAGCTCTGGATATTGATGCATTAGAATTGGTGCTAATGTTTGTATCGCAAATGAACCTTTTAGGTATTCAAACTTCAATATTGTAACGTTCCATTTTAATGACTGTTGATTTTGAATTCAGTCTGTTTCTCTCAAATAAATGCAGTTATTTATTACTTAAACAAATAAATACAGCTTATTCTTGTATTCTTATAAACAACTGAGGCATATTGATCACCTATTTACTGTTACATTTATATACATATAGGTACATGGCTTATTTAACAAATCGAGGATTTTTTTTTTGCAAAAACCAAATTATCGTCTTTTTTCCATAACTCATATTATTAGGATAAACTTACAAATTTGTGAACGTAATATATTAAACATTTTTTGCGCTTGATTTGCTATACTTAATATTTTTTTAACAAATCTAAGCAGCAAAGCATGGACACGTGGGTTGAAATCTCGGTAGAGAAAACTATTTTTGATGCTTTATTTTTTAATTATCAATTTGTTAAAAATATCAATCGCTACTTAACTAAATTTAGTGTCATTCTCAGTAGTCCAAAAGGGTTCTTTTACAAAATATAAAGCCATCCTATATGTACATATAAAGAGAGAGAAGAATAAAATATGTTATTTTCAGTAGTTATTACAAGTTACCATGTGTTATATTTGTCTAGTACATGTGTCGTGTGCATAGTTTAATGTATTATAAATAGTGAATAGTAAATATTAGTGCGTCTCTACTTGTTTATTATAAAGAGAGCGATTACGCGTCGAGTCGGCGCCGGCGACGGCGCCGTACTGAGGCGGCGCTTTGTCGTAGAGCTGTAAAAAAAGCGGGTGAAGATATTATATTATTGCGTTTAAAATATTCATTAATGTAGAAATGACGAAATAAAAAAATAAACACTCTAAAACTAAATACGCTAACACGTTCATCATTGAATCTTGTTTAAATCACACATAGCATATTTCCTACACACAATTTATGACGTTGTAAGAGCTAGTAAATATAAGACTCATGTTGCTCAAACGAATTTTGATAAGAAACTGTAAATTTGATTGCGAATAACTAATTAATTTAATTATTAAATAAACTTTTCCTGATTGTTACCTATCTTAGTTATCGGTAATTGTAAAATATAATATTTTTTTAATAATTGTTAAATATAATAATAATTAACTAGAGTCATCTCTAAACAGTGATTCAGGACATTAATTTGAAGTAACACGTAAACTTTAGAAAAAAGTTTTATTATTTTGATAAGCAGTGGCGTGCACATGAATTTCACTCAGGGTAGGCTCTTATACTGTAGGTAGTACTCTTATAGATTTTTAGCATAGCCACGCGACGGATCTCTAAGTCGGAGACCATGCCAACAGAACAAATTTAAATCTGAATATCCCGAATCAGTCCACACTGTACTAGAATTACTAAACAATAACTGCGTACGTACATACATACGTACATGTACGTATGTACATACGTTTCATAACTTTTAACATGAAATTTTCGAGTTACATTGGTGCCTATTCTATGTGCAGACCTAAACTTAACTTAACTAAAAAATGAAAATTGATAGCGTCAATAACACAATTCGGCAATGTTAACAGAACTTTTTTTATATAAAAACTGTTTATTATAGACTAACGATTTTAATTAATATAAATGTGTGCAAAAAAATAGCGAAACATTTAAGATACAGCAATAGCTGTTTTCATTTTTTAGTTAAGATAACCATTCACACGTCCCGACCTAAATACCTATTATACCGTTGTCCGTCCAGCTACGCGTGGCACTGATTCGATCGGTACCGCGCTCGCATGTTGTAACAAAAAACCTTTATAGCTAACGAAATACTACGAAAAATTACTAGAAGACTACAGATGAAATCTATCTATTTTTTAAGATCTGAAAATTTATTTTAAAGTATTAAAAATGAGAACAGAAGAGGACAGAGGAGAAAACATAACAATTCAAAATATAACTCGATTTTACTCTTAAAACTGTGATATGTATGCTATACGTATACTTAATTATAAAGCACAAATCATCTAGTTTATCTTGATGTATAATAATATTAATAATCTATGAACTCATAAATAAAACTAAACTACTTACGACAATCCGCTGGAACTTCAAAACCACTTGTTTACTAAACACAAAGCGTAAAGTGGACTGAAGATAAAAACTGCCATCTAGTGATTATGGATTGTGAAGTAATTCATCAGCTATCTATTACACAACTTATAGACGCAAAAAATAACGCAATTTGTCCATAGATGTCGGTATATCTAATCGTAACTGACTGTTGATACTCGTTTCGATACGAGATTTACCAAAAGTATTTAATTTTAAGCAGGCCTCCAGATGTTTTTCTGTATGGTCATGCTTCTTTGTCGCGGAATGGAAATTATTTAAATCTGAATATCCCGAATCAGTCCACACTGTACTAGAATTACTAAACAATAAGCAAGGGAAACAAAATAATTTATTCGTGTGTACACAACCACATAGCCAGTTATACGTTTCATAACTTTTAACATGAAATTTTCTAGTTACGTTATCCTTTTGTTGATTAAGTTGTAACTCGGGTATACATCTACCTATAGACACAATTTGAATTTTTTCACCGAACGACAATTGTGAGAACTTGTTATTTTTAATTTTTAACAAACACACTCTATCAACACACATTTCACAATCAAATAACATTTTATAATCAACAAACGGAAATCCATACAATTATTAAATTATAGAAACTCAATATTAAACAGTTCAATGAATCACATGAAAAAATAAAATGGCCTCCGTCGAACCAAAATATTTCTGCTATTTAAATAAATAAAACCTTACTAAACAAAAATGCATACGTGATTTACTAGACTTCCGACTATTATATTTATTCGGATTATAATAGGTAACGAACGAACGCCGAATACTCGCGGAAACTTCCGATCGCCAACTCATGCGGCATGACATGCAGTACAAGGCGTCTTCAATATGCAAGCCTGTGTGCGTTTGCGAACTGTGCACGGACACCAAAATTTCTACACACATATGAACTCATGGCAGGCGGGCGGCGTGGAGCTTGCTAGCTACGCTAATATTATTCCTTCGCCAAACGCCTGGCAAAAAGCAATTAGCAAGCACATATTGGTGCTATTTATGAATTATTAGGCGTTTTTAAGTTATAATAGTTTGTTTAATTAATAGTAAATAAATGAATAAAGTCATCTAAAACATACGAACGTTTTATTAAAATATCTGTGAATGGCAAGTAAAGCAGTGCTTATCTGCTTGTATAGAGCGCACGCCCATGTTGATAAGTTACTTTTCACTACTACTTTTAAAAGTGAAATGCCGCAAGTGGGACTTGAACCCACGACCTCGGAATACCGTTCCTTTTTCTTTTCTTGATTGACTTTTTCCACCATAATTTGATTTATTAAGTAAAAGCATAGCATGTCAAATGCAAAAATTAATAAATTACTTTAATAATGAACGTCGCGTCATTATTTCAACCATTCGTATTCTGGAAAGAATACTCAAGTGTTGGTCGAGATGGTGCAAAGCTATCTTGATAGATGGCGGTGTACGTAAAAATATATAAACTCATACGAGTGACAAGATATGGTGGTTAATTTGAAGTGTTGCAAGTAGACCACAATAAGCTCAGTTGGAAGAGCTTCGGAACGGTATTCCGAGGTCGTGGGTTCAAGTCCCACTTGCGGCATTTCACTTTTTCCACCATAATTTGATTTATTAAGTTACTTTCAATAATCTACTTAGTTTAAAAACTAAAAAACACATTTGAAAATCCTGAATATTTTTTTTTTTATAATTGCATTGTCATCGATCATCGAGTCACTATCACTATTCTAGTTATATATTAATTCTATGCTACCCACTTATAAAAAAGTTGACAGTTTTTGTGTTGTCAGAGACATAAGTTTCTGTTGTCACAACAATATCACAATCGCAGTACTATGCCGTTCAAATGAGAATAGGATTGATCCCGCGTCATGTTGTGACGTTATAGTTGTCAATTTGAACAATTTTGGTATGGTCAGCAAAACAAGACATTTTTATAATATAATTTATCTATCACTTTATCGGTATCGTTTACTAATTATCGAGCACATAGCGAGACAAATACAATTAAAAACAATAATAAATAACGACAAGTTCAAAATAACAACACTAACATACAAAAACAATGAGAAATAACAACATATTTATTATTTTAACGGGAAACTAACTAGCAGAATTTAAAATAAAATGCCATAAAATTCATATACTCAACAAGGCACACCAACAACAACAAAATGGCGGTTGGCAATTCAACTTAATATCATAGTATCCAACAACGAAATTATTGAAAGAAAATAGTATTTCTTTTTTAATAATATTATAACTATTATTACTAAATAATTTAAGACGTTTTTCACTTCAAATAACTGAGTTTAGGTAAAAGAAAAAAAAATATTGATACGCAAATAATGTTACTTTGCTGACAGTACTTTTCTAATCACTTTTGACAACTAAAGGTCATTTCCAATCGTATTCTCAGTTGAAACGTGTAATAAACAATTAAGATATTTTTAGCTGATTCTATAAATAAAGCATTTTTATGTGAAATTATCTGATTGTATATGAAAGGCATACGTAGAAACACAATAATCTTGTACACTTATATCTTAACACAACAATGTGTATAGTATAGTTATATATAAAAGTGTGGTCATAGTGATACTTCAACATGCTATTCTAGTAATTCTGAACAAGGAAATGGGATTATTCTTTTAAATTATTGCATTGTCATCGGTCCTTGTTAGGTGTGCGAAATTTCAGATCAATCCTACTACTGCAAGTGCCTGAAAATCTCTTTCAATGATTCCGTTACATAGATTAATACATTGATAGATACATACCAAACTTATAAAAGTGTCGCGGGTTCAAGTCCCGCTTATGGTTATCATTTTTTCCATTATAATTTAGTTTGTTTAGTAAAAAGCATAGCGAGTCAATCGCAAAATATTAATAAAACTAATTATAAAAGTGTGTTAATAAAAAGGCACGGCTTCATATCGATTAAAACAGTTGCCAATCTCGTTGTAGCGCATTCTGTTGCTTTTCGATTCGAGGTCTATCTTAACATAATAATATTTGGTAAGTCATGAACAATCCGCTATATTGGTGGCCACGCAGCACTGTCCAATCGTTTTTGAACGTTTGCATCGCATAGTATTGTGACACTATTATATAAATTAAGGGGAGATTTATTGATCGTTGACATAACGGAGACAGGAAACATCCCTGATGACATGTCGATAAAATGGAATAACAAACAATTCTATCATTTATACATATAATAAAAATATAAAAAGTCCAACTTTGTAGATATTGAAAAAATAATTAGATGGTCTTTGTTGGCGTAATAGAAGCCTGAACAAAAGTTTATGGGCTATACGTTTCACGTTTGTCGCATCACGCCAAAACATTATGTTGGTAGAAATCAAAGAGTATAATAATATACTTAAAAGTAGATATCTAACTTAAAGTTCGTCGTTACAAATAAAACATTTTCTATTCTATTCTAAAAAAAAAAGAAAAATTGTAGCATGCATAGGTATGTGCTTTACCTTAAAAGGCAGGACGCACTCTGACGAGGTTGGCAACAGTGAGAGTCGTGGATCTTAATGGGAGAAAAACCGACGAACTATCCTGGCATTGTCTAAGATCTTTTTCTGCACTTAGGCCACCACCTCTCGAGTATTGTGAGAGGTATTTTGAGACTAAACCATTCACCACAAAAATTATAAATATTATGTTGTGTAACATATTTTATTTTTTCGTCTCTCGCTCTCCAGCCCATTAATGTCCCACTGTTGGGCACGGTGGAGGAGCCACTTTTGGAGGGATTGTGGCCTACTATATCTCGCTGACTAGGCGTATTGGCACAGGGCTTATTATCGAGTTTTCCGTGTCTCACAGAGGACGTTATTAGCTGGCTTTTACAGCACCCCATGGGAGGAAATGGAATGGTGACACTTGCATTCTTAATCCGTCACCATACGGACATTTTTTTTTTCATCTACATACATATTTTTGGTACCTTAAAGTAAGCTCATCAGTAAGGAATGTCACAGAAAGTTATTTCCGTCCTGAGTTGACTCAATTTGTAATTTTTATGTAAATACCTAGTTAATTAATAAAAATCAGTAATATAAGAGAAATCATATATCATCACGCTAAGAGCCAAACAACGGAGCTGTAACTATAACGCGTGTGAAAACAGAAAACAATCAGGTGCTCAAGTCCACTATTTTGGAACAATTGTCATACCGGCACAATACCGGCACGATACCGTTGCAATTGAAGTCAAATATCCGTAGTCTGCTATATGCCGTCATAACGGTCTTTCAATGGTAATAGAATTGTCGATCTCTTTTATCTATGCATTGAATTTTCGGTCTCTTTTATCTATGGATTGTGTTAGAATGGTATGTATGTGTTGCCGTTTTTAAAAAATGCGTTAGTTGAAGTGATTTTCGAAAAACTACTAATAAATTTAAACATTTAATCATGCTAGACTTCGTTTAAATATATTTGTACATACTATTTATTAGTATAAAAAGCAATGTGAAGTTTAGGAGATTAGTAAATTGCAATAAATTACAAAGAACAATTTCTAATATTTCTATCTATCTATTTTTTATTTATGGCAATCTGTCGACACAGGACAATTTAAAAATATTACTGTCAAATTCAAAATAGCAGACTACCGAAACATTTCAGTCATTGAATTGCAATTGTGAAGCAGTTGTGTACGAGACTAGCAATTTATGTCACTTTGACAATTGTAAGACAATGATGAAGTCGTTATGACGACACATTAATAGTAGACTACCAAAAACTTTACTATTGCACCATAATGGTACAATAATGGTACAGTTGTGACACCGTTGAAATACCCGACTCAGGGCCCAGATCGACATTAAGGAAAACAATTCAAGGCAGTAAGAAAACTCGCTACAAAGAGGACGACGTGACATCGGTCACGTACAAGTATCACTTCCGAAACACTCGTGCGAAAATTTATACAAACAATTTAAACAGTGATGGGTATTCCATGTACATATTATTTTTTTAACGACTTCGAGAACGTGGATACAGTTGGAGAGTTTTTTGGAACGAAGTTCCTTATCACGGGTTACGAAAGGTGGCTAGACGGAAATGCGGCGTGTGCGTGTTTCTCTGTCTGTCTGTCTGTCTCTCTCTCTCTCTCTCTCATAACATGATAATATATAGAAAAATTCAATACTAAAAATAATAATATATTATTTTTTTATGAATTGTTGAGTATCTATTAAACTATATAATAATTTACTAAAACTTTATTACAATTCCTTTACTAACACCCGTATTCACAAACAATCTTTACATAAGTAAGTAAATAAGTGTTGATGCACTGTGCAAAGGGTAACACTTCTCAGTGCGTTCCGTTCATCGAGCCTTTGTATTCATAGACAAAACTTAGCCATGCGTTCAATTTAACAAATGCATAGTGCGCTTCACCACGTAGGTATTGTTTGTGAAATGATTTTGCTACCCCTGTGCGTCCATGCCTACTAACGTTTGTGAATACGGCTGTTAGTCTAGTACTTAGTCGAAAGGAACTTCGTTCCATCCCTTGACACCTCTCAACTTTTTTTTTCATACTTTTTTGGTCGAGTTACTTTCATTGCGATTCAAAATTAGTTTTGAGGTCGGGTTTCAGCTCTATGTAACTTTTATGTTTATTCAAGGAATTGACGGCTGAAAAGTAATGATGTCATCTGGTCCCAAAAGAAGCGTAAAGTGTTTCTTGTGGATATCGAAAAACTTACCTACACTCAGTTTTTGTATAAAATAATATTATAAAGTGGTAAAGTTTGTAATCCTCGTGTCACAATGTTCGTTCCCATACTCCTCCGAAACGTTGCTTGACAGATTCTTATAAAATTTTATATGCATGTTCAGTAGGTCTGAGAATCGGCTACTATCTATTTTTCATACCCCTAAGTGATAAGGGTTGTCCACCCCTGACATTTGTATGGCAAAACAACGTTTGCCGGGTCAGCTAGTATTATTATGTATGTAGGGATTGTATGGGATAATCTTCAAAACTATTCAGTTTCTGAGTGTTTTATGCCATAATATGACAATTAGTGTTGTGACGGACATAGTCGCCGACAAATGCTAGTGAAATAATAACTACTTTTTACAGCGACACAATAATAAATTGATTACTTAATCTGAATGAAACCTAATTACGCAATAATATAAACATCCCCCACGATGCTTATTAAATATCAATGAGAGCATAAGCAATCCAAATTATTTTTATTGTCAAGAATCATGTGAATGTGTCAACATGGCGCCCGAAATTGGCGCCAAAAACTAGAGTCGTCGATGCGGCGCGACGCCGGCGGCGGGTGGCGCGCACAGGACGTAAACAATTCAGCCTGTGCTAATAATTTTGTTATGTTCTTACTACTGATTAATTATTTGTAATGTCATTAATTATTGTTACGTTAATCGAGATCTTTAGTACCTATTTAACTGTTAAATAAAAGGATTGTAATTTTAATTATGCTTCAATTCAAGAACCTTTTGTTTTTGTTTATAAAGAAATATTACCAGTTGTTGCATGTAGTAAAATTATCCTACTTTGTGGTTACGTCCCGCGTCCTTCGAAAAACAAAATTGTCTGCAACATGGATAAAATTTAAACAGAGTCAACATACAAATAAAACTAAACACTTTTTTGATTTAGACGTGTGTGATTGTGACGTGTTAGAGAATATTATGTTAGACGTGTATATTATGTTTTAATTTTTAGCCCGACGTTTTGGAGACTTTTCATTCTAACATTATAAAGCTAAATAGTTCGTTAGCTTGTTTGTTTAAAAACGCTAATCTCAGGAACTAGTGATTCAAACTAAAAAATACTTTTTGTGTTGGATAGTACACCTATCGAAGAAGGCTATAGCCTATATATCGCTGTGACCAATAGGAGAAGCATCAGTGAAAATGTTAGAAAAAAAAATCTATATTCCACGCGTACTAAGCCACGGGCAACAGCTATATCGGATAAATGTCTATAACTCCTTAAGGGTAAGGTAAATAATTTAATAAAATTGTGAAAAAATACATCTGTACATAAAACGCAAGCAAGCTGTACTTTTTTAAAGATGCGGATATTTCGACACACACTACATCGATTGATGCGGTCTGAATGTCATATTATTAAAGTGAGTAAATTTATTATCTTATTAAACAGCAGGAGAAATAAGTTTAAGTACATCAGATAACAAAATTTAATAAAAATATAAAAAAGAACTCTATGATAAGCAGTCTGAAAAAAATAAAAGGTATAACAGAATAGTTACCTAATTTAATTACTATCTAAATAAATTAAGATAAATAAAAAGTAGACAGTAAAAATATTACAAATGGCGCCTGCATTTTCCCGCCGTTTTATGTGCATAAGAAAATTGTTTCATCTGTGGTGACAACTTCGCCCAGTCAAAAGACTTAAACGCTCGCGGAGTTTACAGAATTACGTTACAATTTGTTAATTTTAAGGTTTTATTTTATTAAAACCTCAATTCTTCGAGATATATTTAATTCTGACTATGAACAAAAGCTTTGTGTAGCAAAATAAGGCAATTAGCCTACGAATGCAAGCACTAATATACTTTATTTGGGAACTGACTAGGTACCTATATCATATCTATGAATATTTTTACTAAAATACTTGCCTACCTATTTATTTAAACCAAATATATTTAAATTAATTTATTTACTTCTACTAAGCCATTTTGATTTTGCTGAATTTTTTTCAAGTTTGACTAACTTCGATTTTTAACTGACTTCAAAAAAAGGAGGATGGAAGATTCGTCTGTAGGTTTTTTATGTTTGTTACCATAATAATATAAGTCATAACTTTTAACTGGGCGAAGCGATTTTAATGATTCTTATTTTATTTGAAAGCTGGTGGTTCCCGTGTAGGCCCATTGGCACCAGGTCAGGATCTGATGGTTATCTCCTGAGAATTCAAGGAAAACCCTCAAATTTCAAAGGCATATGAAGTCGGTTGAAATTTTCTTTAAAAATATTTAGATATTATTTTTACGTTAAATGAAATGAATCCTTTTCTTTGCTATATTGTAAGTGTTAATTATAAAAGCTTGTAGTTAAAAAATCATAAGATATATGACACGGATGATTTACGTAACTAACAAGATAGGCGACTGTCGTCCGCCGGGGCGGGCGTCCTAATGTCGGCCGCGTCGGCGTCCAACGCCAAAATACACCGTTTTTATGATTGAAACAATATATACCTAATTACCTATATAAGACTTTGTACTTGTCTACAATTAGTGATACAGGTAATTTAATCAACTATTTGTTTATTTAAGATACAATTTTACGTAGAGGAGCATAATATTATTTATAACCATCTTTATAACAACTTCCAGAAACGCCATTTCTTAACACAGCCTTCAGTGTCGATAACGGCATAAGAAAAGGGCCCTGAGTCGGGTATTTCAACGGTGTCACAACTGTACCATTATTGTACCATTATGGTGCAATAGTAAAGTTTTTGGTAGTCTACTATTAATGTGTCGTCATAACGACTTCATCATTGTCTTACAATTGTCAAAGTGACATAAATTGCTAGTCTCGTACACAACTGCTTCACAATTGCAATTCAATGACTGAAATGTTTCGGTAGTCTGCTATTTTGAATTTGACAGTAATATTTTTAAATTGTCCTGTGTCGACAGATTGCCATAAATAAAAAATAGATAGATAGAAATATTAGAAATTGTTCTTTGTAATTTATTGCAATTTACTAATCTCCTAAACTTCACATTGCTTTTTATACTAATAAATAGTATGTACAAATATATTTAAACGAAGTCTAGCATGATTAAATGTTTAAATTTATTAGTAGTTTTTCGAAAATCACTTCAACTAACGCATTTTTTAAAAACGGCAACACATACATACCATTCTAACACAATCCATAGATAAAAGAGACCGAAAATTCAATGCATAGATAAAAGAGATCGACAATTCTATTACCATTGAAAGACCGTTATGACGGCATATAGCAGACTACGGATATTTGACTTCAATTGCAACGGTATCGTGCCGGTATTGTGCCGGTATGACAATTGTTCCAAAATAGTGGACTCGAGCACAAGGTTAAAAAAATTCGTACCACTATTTTTTTTTAGTTATGTATCGTTGTGTACGCTGAGTTGGTACTACTATAAATATTTAATGTTTCAGTCTAGTTAAGTTTAGAAGTTTAGTTGTACAAGTAGAATTCACAACATGTCTATGGAATAAATTGTATCCTATTTTATTTCCCCCGCTGAAAATTCATGAATTTTTACATTTAACACGGAATGATAAATGTGCATGCAGTAAATTATTCAGACTGTCTCATCAATATTTCATTACAGTGATACAGTGATATACGAGACCGCGTCTAAAAATCACCGTTCGGAAATCAATCGAACACAAAAATAATAGCAATATTTTATACTCGTTTCCAAACGAATATCTGATTCATCAGGGCCCTGAGTCGGGTATTTCAACGGTGTCACAACTGTACCATTATTGTACCATTATGGTGCAATAGTAAAGTTTTTGGTAGTCTACTAATAATGTGTCGTCATAACGACTTCATCATTGTCTTACAATTGTCAAAGTGACATAAATTGCTAGTCTCGTACACAACTGCTTCACAATTGCAATTCAATGACTGAAATGTTTCGGTAGTCTGCTATTTTGAATTTGACAGTAATATTTTTAAATTGTCCTGTGTCGACAGATTGCCATAAATAAAAAATAGATAGATAGAAATATTAGAAATTGTTCTTTGTAATTTATTGCAATTTACTAATCTCCTAAACTTCACATTGCTTTTTATACTAATAAATAGTATGTACAAATATATTTAAACGAAGTCTAGCATGATTAAATGTTTAAATTTATTAGTAGTTTTTCGAAAATCACTTCAACTAACGCATTTTTTAAAAACGGCAACACATACATACCATTCTAACACAATCCATAGATAAAAGAGACCGACAATTCAATGCATAGATAAAAGAGATCGACAATTCTATTACCATTGAAAGACCGTTATGACGGCATATAGCAGACTACGGATATTTGACTTCAATTGCAACGGTATCGTGCCGGTATTGTGCCGGTATGACAATTGTTCCAAAATAGTGGACTTGAGCACCTGATAGATGATCGAATAAAATAGATGTTCGGATTTCAAAAGTTAAAGTTTTTTATGTAGCGTTTAACAATTGCGTTATGTATTTGCATAGCATGATAGCACCGATGCGGACTAAAGTTCTTAGGACCAGATGATGTGCAATTCGCTAGTTTCTATTTAATTTTTTATTAATAATGATAACACATTAAAACTACTACTTTATAATAGTGGCTATAACATATTATGTTTATTAAAAGTGTTTGTGCGAAATAGTTTGATTGCATCGATGTGAGTTTCATGGCGTCTCCTAGTCGCGGCCCATAGCCAAAGATGACCGCTTCATTTTCCTTAATCTTCACATATTTTTATTGCACTTAAAGCCATTAAAAGTGAAGTGTCGAATTTAGTTTGAAACATAGCGCTTTGTTTTTAAATTTCGCTAAAAAGTGTACAAAAATGAGGAAAGCGTCTAAATGCGAAAAGTGACCGCTTAACTGGATATATCCAGTTAAGCGGTCACTTTTCGCGTTTTAGTCACTCTCTTTAGATTGTAGCGATAATTACCTACTCACACAATTGGCTACAAAACGTGTTATTTATAGTACAAGGATAAATACTAAGTTCGTATTATTTCATAAATATTTATGGCTTTGAAAATAAAATAATAAAATAAAATAAATATTCATGGACATTTCCCACAACGTCCTCTAGTCTCAAGCTAATGCTTGTTTTATGGGTATGTACCAGAATACGGATATAATACATAAACTACTTTTCTTTTCTAAATACATACTTATAATACATAGAAACACTCCGACGCAGTACAAACATTTGTATGACAATTATAAATATCACACAAACGATTATCCCGAGCGGGAATCGAACCCGCGACCTCATGATCGGCAGTCCGTTACATGAACCTAATGATACGAAATGAATGTTCTTAAGAGGATATCAAAATAGCTTCGTGCATTTTTCTACGTACGAAGTTTTCATTGTTTCTTTAGATTGAATGGCTAGAGCTCTAATTTTTAAGTATATGTTTTTTCAATATATGATCTAGGATCGCATAAACTCAGAAACGGATTTAAAAAGTTTTTTCGATAGAAAATCATAGCGAAACAACCTCTCTAATTTTTTTTTTCATTTGTCGGTCTATTATCGCGTATTAACTAATGAAATAACTTTAAAAACATAAGTAACTATTATACCTATATAGAAACACGTAAATCAGAATTAAAATATATTTAGTAGATTTTGAGTAAACAAAAAAAATATCCCTAATTCTTCATTTTCTATACCTACTAGCTGTGTTAATATGTACATGTCGACGATAATATTGATGTAGGCCCTTAAGAAGCGATACAATGGACGATGAACTCTTGGATGTTCGTAGAGTCATAAGATTTGGGATCGCGAAAAATTAATAAACTATATACCGCGTTGTGGTGGTGCCATAGGTGATACCTCTTTGGTGTGGTGATCGGCGAAAAAGAGCCAATTTATAATATTAAATAATGACAATTGATAATAATAATAATGTGTGACCATCCCCGATCCCGCATGACGAGAATCTCGTGAAAGCTGAAAAGGAATAACAAGTTAAATACTTGGACTTAGCTCACGAGATTGTCGATATGTGGGATGTGGACTCGTCGTGCCGATAGTTATATCAGTCAACGGTCTTATAGCAAAGGGCCTAGACAAACACCTGGAAAAGCTCGCGTTGGATAGCTGGATCAAGGGTCTGATGCTGAAGGCAGTTCTTCTTGACACGGCACGTATTGTGAGGAGGTTCCTGTCTCTGGAGGCCTAACCACGCACCGGTAGCTTTGACCTTGTTCCCGATGCCAGTGGAGCTCTGTTTATGCTCTGTAATTTGTTATTATTTTGTTTTGTTAAGTGTTTGTTTAATTTTTTTTTTATTATGAGTGAATGTGTTTTTTTTTGGATTAGTATTTTTTTAAAAATGTAATTAATGATACAATAATGAATAAATAAAGAAATTAAAGTGTGAAATGTCCATGAATATTTACATTTTAAACAATAGGCATGTAATAAATCAAATCGTTCTTCAAACAATGAGGCCAATTCTAACGCGTCAAAAACTTAACCTAAATAAAATGAAAACAATGTGCATGGTGCATTTAGAATATTTTGATTAATTGCCATTGTTCATTTTTTTTTTAAACTCTTAATTCGAAAACCATTTCGGGGAATAGAGTTTCTGATCATGATCCCTTAGATTTTTTCGGAAAATTTGCTATATTAACGATTATTTTTCCAAAAAAGCAAATGATCTCTATTTGCCCTTGAAATGAAGAACTTAAAATAATAAGGCGTTTTTAGGGATATACTACTCTGTGGTGGAGTTGAAATTGGTCTATTATATCAACTTGACAACTTTGAAAAGATGTATTGCATTTGCAATCTGGATTAAATCTATCAGGAAAAGGCAACACACAGATTGCGTAGAACGATGACGTCACAACATTTAAAATAATATCTTTAAGAGGATACCAAAATAGCTTCGTGCATTTTTCTATGTACGAAGTTTTCATTGTTTCTTTAAATTGAATGGCTAGAGCTCTAATTTTTAAGTATATGTTTTTTCAATATATTATCTAGGATCGCATAAACTCAGAAACGCGATTGAAAAGTTTTCTCGATAGAAAATCTTGGCGAAACAACCTCTCAAATTTTTTATTTTTTTCATTTGTCGGTCTATTATCGCGTATTAACTAATGAAATAACTTTAAAAACATAAGTAACTATCATGTATAGAAACACGTAAATCAGAATTAAAATATATTTAGTAGATTTTGAGTAAATAGGAAAAGTATCCCTAATTCTTCATTTTCTGTGCCTACTGGCTGTGTTAATATGTACGTGTCGGCGATGATATACGATAATATTGCTGTAGGCCCTTAAGTATTTTTAAAAAATTATATATAGTGAATATTTCAATAATATTGACATTAGTTGCTTAGTCTATATTTTCTAAAAAAAAATATAAAAACAGCAGGTCAAAAATTATGAACAATCCCAATTGCTTATTTCGTTCTACACATTTATATTAATTAAAATCGTTATTCTTTATTACACAGGTTTTATATTAATAAAGTTCAGTTAATGTAGCCAAGTTGTTATTGACATTATCAATTATCATATTTTAGTTAAGTTTAGTTTTGGACGTAGAATTGGTAGCAATATTCATATATTTTTTGTTATCCTATTGTGTTAATGTTAATATTTATGTGACAAATTAAATAGAAGTAATATGAAACGTGTAGCTGATACTAATTTGTCTGTTTCACGGCTGAGTGGGTCTCAGTGAGGAGGGCATAGCGTCGAATAACGAATAATAAAGTAACAAACTGTAGATTGGCAGCGATCGTAGTGTTGCCAGCATATTCCCAGTATTTCTGGCAAAATTAATTCAATAATATAAAAATCATATTAAATATAATATCATTCCAAGTAAGAAAAAGTTTTAACACGATAAATATGGTCCCACATAATCTATCATCTCGAAATCCTTGAGGACCGTTAACGACATCATGGAACAATCAACTTAATGTCTAAAATATAAAATTCTCCTGTCACGGTGTTTGTAATTATACTCCTCTGAAACGGCTCGACCGATTTTCGTGAAATTTTGTGTACATATCCGATAGGTCTGAGAATCGGACCACATCTATTTTTCATCCCCCTGAATGTTAAGGGTGGTCCACCCCTTACAATTATATTGCAAAACAACGTTTGCCGGGTCTTATATTATAATATTTTTTTAACAGTAAACAGGGATGCGGAGAAATGTTAGCTATATGCACATGTCACGTGCGACCGGTGCGACACAAGACAATAAAAATAATCTTTTAATAGTCTAATGTACTTCAACAAGGAATACAATTATTTTTGGATATGATGGTTTTCTATAACTAAAAGTTCCTATGTAAAAAAGTACAAAATCACAAAGACATATTTCTGTTATTTTGCAATATACCTTATACATTTCATTTTTTGTGTAGGTAAACCATTTTAATAAAAATACAAAAGTGCCTATATATGCTTAAAAATATCAATAACTTTTTATAACATCGGTAAAAGTCAAGTCAAGTCAAAGGTATTATTTTTTTTATTTCAAGTTGGCACATTTTACAAGCTCTTTTGAAACGTTAGACGCTAGGTGCCTATTCCAAACGCGAATCCGATGGAGAAGTACAGACAAGAAACTCCATAGATTTTTTATTAATACTTTTTGATATACTTTTCTATTTATTGGTTTGATCACTGGCAACACCTATCTCGTAGGTGACCGTCGGGTTGGCGGCGGGCGGTATGTCGCGCCTGGCCGACGCGCCCCAGCGCCGCCTAGCGGCCCCAGCTCTACTCGGGACTAGAGGGGCTGACACCGGGCCAACGAGGAGATTTCAATACATCATTACTTTTGATATGCTTCAATAATAATTGCATTCGACGGCCCTCGTGGTCTAGTGGTTCATGCAGCGGACTACCGTTCACGAGGTCTCGAGTTCGATCCCCTCACAGCACAATCATTTGTGTGACTATTATATTAGTCATAATGTTTAGACTACGTCTGGGTGTTAACTAGGTATTATATGTATGTATTTACAAAAGAAAAGTATTGTTTATTATACCCATATTCTGGTATCCATAACACAAACATATCTGCTTATCTTGGGACCAGAGGAAAAATTGAATTATCCATGAATAAATTAAACTACTGATCACGGATTTAGACGCGTGTATTTGTTTAAAATTTTGGCTCAATGTTTCGGAGACTTTACAGTCACCGTGGTCACGGGTGAGACTGAACCTATGCATTTATTACAGGGTTTACCCACATTCGATTTTAATTTTACATTGACTTTAAAAATAGACTTTTACCATAAAATATATTATATTACATTGTGCTCTCACTACATAAAATTAATAATAATATTTTAATTTTATAAATACAATGTAACAATATCAAATTATAACAAATCCGTAAAAAGTAGTTTTATTTAAACAAATTAATATTTAGGTCCGTGTAATGACGGATTAAGAATACAAGTGTCACCCCCTCATTTCTTTCCTAGGATGCAGTAAGAGCCAACTAAGGGACAATATACAAGCAGTTAACGTCTACTGTGCTGTGAGAGACGGAAACTCCTGGTCAGCACAGCACAGTAGACCATAGTCCCTGCCAACGTGGAGGAGGTCTGTGCCCAGCAGGGGGACGTTAAAGAGCTGGAGCGAAGATGTATTTATATACAATGCATAACGTGACCATTTTTTCTTTGACTCAAAACAGGACATCTGTTTGTAGGTACTTAATCAAAAATTAAAGGAAAAAAATAACACTTTTAAGTTATTTGTTCAAAAAAGGTAGTAGTAGTTTTTAATATTAACCTTCATTATCAACATCGCCTTTAAAACTGATAACTGAGTTTTCTTAGACGTCCACAATTTCTTCATTACAGAAAATACTCTTTCTACTGGAGTTCGGTTTCTGAAAACGGGACAATTCTGCGTTCCAGAGCTAGTTTTGGGGACACCGGGACTCGTAGTTGTAAAAAGGGACAGACCCGTTTAAAACGGGACGTCTGTTCACATTAACAGTGCACCATAAAACTATCTAGCCCCAAACTAAGATTGAAATTTTGTAACACCTAAACGTAGTTCAAATATCTAATCAAATTTAAAGAAAACACGTAAATACTTGTGCATTGTGCGCAATGATTGTGTGTATCGAACCAGTAACCAGTCCACAGAACTTTAGGGCCGTAATGTCATTAAGATATCCAGGTGTCAGTATATTTTTTAGGGGTAGTAGTATTACCTACCCTTGTTAAGGTAGCACGCCAGTGTCAGTCGGTGAGCGGAGCCCGGCTGGGTGGCACCGAGGCTGTGCCGCCGCTCAGACGCGCCCTATCGCCGCCTCCTCACAATATGCAACATGCCTCTTATATTTACAACTATTGTGTTATTGTTACTACTATTTTTTTGCTTACAACTATAGACAGATATCAATCATTCTATTATTTTCAATGGCAATTTATAAAAATAGTATGAATGAAATGAAAGAACCAATATAAGGAACAGAACATAAATAAAAAATAAACACAATTTAATTACATAGTACAATGGTAGGTATTGAATTTATTTATTACATAAAAATCCAAGTGTCATTACACTCATCACGACATTTTTACCACAGAATGCTGTAAAAGCCACCTAAAGGATAATAAATATTATAAACAAGTTATAAACAGATGATATTTTCCGTTAGAAACGGTAAACTCGAAACTAAACTTTAAGCTAACTTATTTTAACTTATTAATTACCCGAGAATGAGAGACTAGGAGTTTTTAATTTACTAGTTGTGTTATAAATAATTTCACTTGCGTACAAGTATGGAAAACCACCAATAAAATTCTAAATCGAAGCTTTGAAAGTTTTTATTGTAACCTACACACGACTCTACTTATGCTCTACACATAGAAAATCTCATTCAATTTCATTCATTCATCCCGGAGTCGGCGGGAGCATAAATACCGCGATTTTCCCAGTTTTCGCGCCATTCTCACGCGATCGGCCGCAATGGCGCGCGTTGTCAACCACGCTAAGTTACAAAATGTACGAATTTATTCACGACAATACATAAACTTATAAAATTAATTAATTTTAATATTTATTTCGGTTAAATTGCACTTTAATATATAAAATTTAGGCTCGTGATAAATTTAGGTGTCCGTTTCAAGATGATTTTATGGATTTTAGAAAATTTATGAGGTGAGTTTTAATAGAAAATGAAAGAAAATGTTAACCTTTGTCGAATAAAAAAAATATCACTTTTTATTGTTTGTTTTTTTTTTGCCTGTATTTATATTTACTTTATTCTTTTTTAGTTGATGATGCAATTAATTTATACTTTTGAAACTATTTATAATGTTCGGTTTAAGATTATTGATTATTTATCTTTTTTAATTATTGATTATTTTTATTATATATTATATGAGATCATAACAATATGTGTTTAGGACATAGAATAAATTCTTATTCTATATTCTGTGGTTTAGAATATAATAGGTATCCATTAAATTAGTTACACGTTACGCTTTTTAGAATTTTTCAACCATTTCTAAGAAAATTAATTTCATTGGCAGTTAATTGTTTTGGCGTATAACCACCTTGTTTTTAAATGTTTTAAATAGTTTTGAAGAGAAAGGCTCTTTTGTATAATTTGTAAATAATAGTAAATATGTAGGTAGCCCATTTATTAAAAAAAACATCATAATCCGAGCTGAGCTTTAAAACAAGGTGTGGACAGTAATTGTCTGAATAAACAAACTTTATTATTATTATTTATTTGTATCTCTGTTTTAATTCACGGGTTATTCCTATATTTTTTTTAGAAATACCCGGTCCTTTTTAAGGCTTACATGGGGACATAGGTCCAACATGCAGAGGCCCTTTGAGAATTTTAATGAATAAATAAATGTGGTGGGACTCCTACCACCGACACTCCACGCCTGCACTATAGAAGTGGAGTCATGGAATGCCAATGGTAGCTGTAGATCTATTGCAAATTAATGTAGAGAAACGAACTGGGTTATTATGTTAGGTGTTTGATGGACTGGTTGTATATAGAACTATTGCAAATAATAACGGTCGCTTGCCTTCAATACTGATACTTCTTGAACCGTGGCAGACGGTGACTCGCCGACTCACTAGATGGGCCCCCCGCCGCCAGACAAGGCAGCAGGGAGCAACACCGGTGTGAGCGGCTTGGGGTGTAGAGCGGTGCGGCACCGGTTTTACCATCGCGGGGCGAGACCCGGAGCGGGTTTCCCCGTAATTACGCCCTTGAAATTGACACTTCCACCCCCGAGCATATAGCTCTGGCGACCCCACTCTGTCCGGCCGGTGAAGGCAAGACAGAGGCGAGAGTCCAGGCACTCTCGGTTTCCAGTTCGGCCAGCCAACAAAGGCAAGCCGAAGGCGACGCCACGACCGACTCTCAGGGGCACTCGGGACCGCAGTGTCGCCACTCACATTCAGCTCGCCACAAGCTGCCCTGCGGTCTGTAGGCTTTCCCTAGGTCCTGTGACACATTTTTTTGTTTATACCACAAGATTTTTGAAAGCCTATGATCTGCCTCCAGGTTTTGAGTTAGTCTCATGGTGAGGTAACGACTGGCCCAGAGGGGTTTATTATTATTATTATTTTTTAAAACATTTTTCTTTCTCCCTTTTTATTTTGGGGTAATATCTAAGCTTTGGTGGGTATTATTATTATAAAACGACGCAATTTTTTAAAGATATAAGCACACATATGGACCGACAGAAATAGCGACTTTGTTTTGTTACCGCAAAGTTAATCGATCGATTAGATAATGGTGCCAATACAACGTGCACAACTAAACTAACTAAAAAATTAAAACTGTTACGGTCTTATTCATAATGACTTAGGTTTAAACGGAGATTTTATCGGAGAGATAATAAACGTTTTAGCGTAAAAAGGCTATTATGAATAACTTGTTTTGACAATTTTCGCGAACCTATATATTTTAGCGAACTTTTTAACCTCCGATAAGTCATTATGAATAAGACCATCAGTGTCAATAACGAAATTCGGAAATTTTAATTGAACTTTTTTATTAGATAATCAAAATACGTCATGCCTAGTTGTTTTAATTTTTTAGTTAAGTTGTGCACATAGAATTGGTACTAATATCCAAATAACCAAATATAATCCAAAACATATAACTAAATTAGTTATAGTTTTTCTGAAGGGTATAATGTCCCTCAAAAGTCATTATAATAAAAATAATGGCCAAATTAGCGTAAATGTATGCAAATAATAAACTGTGACTTTAATCTTTATAGTCTAACACAAACATATTAAAAACCGGACAAGTACGAACTGAATTGGCACGCGAAGGGTTCTATAAATTTATCATCGAATCCCTATTCGACGATAATTTCGAACGACTTCGTGAAAATTGACAAAGCCCCTAAACTGATCGGCATCATTCTCACACCCCTGATACAACTATGTATAATATTATTGAAAAAAAAATCATCCATAGTTTCTTTTTTTTTTAACATTGGGCAACTCGGTTTGAGTATTGCCATCATCGAAGGAGTTTCTTGTCTGTTCTTCTCCATAGGATTCGCGTTTGGAACAGACACCTAGTTTCTGACGTTTCAAAAGAGCTTGTAAAACATGCCACCTTGAAATAAAAAATGTTGACTTGGACTTTGAAAATTAAAGATAAAAAAATTATCAAATAACGGAGTTTGGGGAGGAAAGTTATAATAAAGTACATATTTGTTGTTGTCAGTGGCGTAGCGTGCCTTGGTGGGGCCCCGTATAAAAATTTATTTGGGGGCCCAAAATTTCTCACAAAAAGAAAAAAAGATGTGTGCATAAAATTGATAAATAATATTTATTTATCATAATAGGGATGTTGACTATTTTTTAGAATTGCTTTTATTTTGTAGATAGAAATTACTTTTCTTTGCTTATGCACGTCGGGGGCCCCATGGCGGGGGCCCCGTATAATTAATACGGCTGATACGGCGGTAGCTACGCCCCTGGTTGTTGTAGAATCAACTGATATTATATTATCTGTGAAATTTTCAGCTCTCTAGTTATCACCGTTCCAGAGATATAGCCTGGTGACAAACGGACAGCGTATTAGTAATTGGGTCACGTGTACCTTTTGGTGTGGAACCCTAAAGAAGTTGCTAATTTAATATTTTATTTAATTAACATAATTCTAACAAATATGGCGCCAATAATAAGACTACATAATTTATTGCCAATAAATAGATGTATACAGGTATTTTTAGGGTTCCGTATCCAAAGGGTAAAAACGGGACCCTATTACTGAGACTTCGCTGTCCGTCCGTCCGTCCGTCCGTCCGTCCGTCTGTCACCAGGCTGTATCTCAAGAACGGTGATAGCTAGAGAGTTGAAATTTTCACAGATGATGTATTTCTATTGCCGCTATAACAACAAATACTAAAAATAAAATAAAATAAATATTTAAGGGGGGCTCCCATACAACAAACATGATTTTTTCACCGTTTCTTGCTCGATACTAATAACGTTGCCTTATGTTGCATAGATAATGGTACGGAACCCTTCGTGCGCGAGTCCGACTCGCACTTGACCAATTTTTTTATATTAGTAACACTGGAATTTTATATTAAAGGATTGAGTTTTATTGATTAAGTGGGCTAGCCAATTTAAATTAGACAAAAATAGTCAAAAGGTTCCAATCGTGTCAGCGCCAATAAACTAATCTAAAAACATAAATAATGCAAATGGTGGCAATTCTGTAGTTAAAACAGGTTAAATACGACTTGGACTCGCATGTTAAGGGTTCCGTGCCCTTATTGCAATACTCCCGGCCCCAAATAACAGGATAAGGGCGAACAATGACGCCAAGTATTTGTTTTTGTTGCATCAACCGATATACATAAACTCTGAAAATTGCAACTCGCTAGCAATCACCGTTCTTGAGATACAGCCTGGTGACAGACAGGCGGATGGACAGTGAAGTCTTAGTATTTTTATATTTAAGTACAGAATAATAATAATGGGTCAAGTGCGAGTCGGACTCGCGCACGAAGGGTTCCGTACCATTATCTATGCAACATAAGGCAACGTTATTAGTATCGAGCAAGAAACGGTAAAAAAATCATGTTTGTTGTATGGGAGCCCCCTTAAATATTTATTTTATTTTATTTTTAGTATTTGTTGTTATAGCGGCAATAGAAATACATCATCTGTGAAAATTTCAACTGTCTAGCTATCACCGTTCTTGAGATACAGCCTGGTGACAGACGGACGGACGGACGGACGGACAGCGAAGTCTCAGTAATAGGGTCCCGTTTTTACTCTTTGGGTACGGAACCCTAAAAAGGCTGCACAAGTACGTCTAACAAATACGTGATCCAAATCTATATTTATTTATTTATTTACATTTTCTACCAGCTATTTATGTACAAATATTATAGATAGAACTCAAGAGTTTGTTTCTTTGCCCGCTCTAATTTCAGGAACCACTGGACTGATTTGAAAAGTTCTTTCAGTTTCAGGGTAATATTATTTACATTCCACGCGTCTAAAGCTAGCAATTGAATATATAGGTAGTTTACTGATGTAGGTAGGTAAACTAAATATTTTTTACCGTTATCTACTAACTATTAATATTAATTTTCTTTTGTCTATTTTATGTAATTTTTAACAGACTTCAAAAAAAGGAAAAGGTTCTTAATTCGTCTGTATATTTTTTTTTTATGTTCGTTGCCTCATAACCTTTAACTGGATGAAGCGATTTGAATGATTCTTAGAAATATGTACTATATTACCGGCTAACACGCACAGTTTTGGGATCGAAGATGTCGACCCAGGTTTCTCGTCCTGAAGATGAGCATCGGATATGCTCGAAACCTGGGTCGACATCTTCGATCCCAAAACTGTGAGTGTTAGCCGGTAATATAAGTATTTCTAATATTATGACTCAAACTCACGAAAATTTCAATACGAAAATGAATGATTCTTGTTTTATTTGAAAGCTGGTGGTTCCCGTTTGGTCCCATTGGCACCAGGTCAGGATCTGATGGTTATCTCCTGAGTAATCGAGGAAATCCGTCAACTTTCAATGGTAATATGATGGTATGAAGTTGATTAAATTATTTTTAAAAAAATATTATTTTTTTCGGTATTATGTTATTTTTATCTGGACTGAACTGTACGGTTAACTTTGCTATCAACTGTAGGTACTTTGTACTAATTGGAAATTGATCCTCGACTAAATTAACTACAAATCACGCCACAAGGTTTAGTGAAAGGCATAAAGATGTTAGATCTCTGCTTACCCCTGTAACGGTAGCGTGATGTAGTTGTATGACAAACGAGCCGCAACACGTTATCTGTCACGGCGCACGTTCATTTTATTCATGTTGTCTCTTTAGATCCGCGCATTCCCAACTAAAAGTGATACATAGAGTTTTATATAAACAGATGTGACAATGAAGACAATTGGGATTGTTCATAATTTTTGACCTGCGGTATTTATATTTTTTTTTACAAAATATAGACTCATTTAAACAACTTATTTCAATATTATTGAAATATTCACTATATAGATTTTTTTTTAATACTTAAAGATATTGTTTTTAATGTTGTGATGCCATCGTTGTACGTAATCTGTGTATTGCCTTTTCCTGATTGACATAAGACAGTTGATATAATAGACCAATTTCAACTCCACCAGAGAGTAGTATATCCCTAATGTGACCATTTTTTCTTTGACTCAAAACGGGACACCGTGATTACATAAACTAAAATTAAATGAAAAAATAACACTTTTTAAGTTATTTATTCACAAAATGCTACTAGTGTCATAAAATATTAGGTTTAATTATATCTGTCAGAAGAAAAAATTTGCTTTAATACTAAATTATACTAAAGTATGCCCTGGACATGTTTTTTAAATATTAATCTTCACTATCAACATCGCCTTTAAAACCTGTAACTGAGTTTTCGTTTAAAACGGGACGTCTGGTCACATTATATATCCCTAAGAACGCCTTAATATTTTAAGTGCTTCATTTCAAGGGCAAATAGAGATCATTTGCTTTTTTGGAAAAATAATCGTTAATATAGCAAATTTTTCGAAAAAAAACTATTGGAGATGATCAGAAACTCTATTCCCTGAAATGGTTTTGAAAATGAACAATGCCAATTCTGTTGCGATAATTTAACCTAAATCAACTAAAATGAAAATAACTCTGATGTATTTTTTTATTGGTTATTTCGTTGTTTTATATTAATTAAAATCTTAAGTATAATGGTAATTATATAATACACAGTTTTCATAATAAGAAAGTTCAGTTTACTTGCTTGAATTGAGACATTGGTGCCAATTCTACATGCACAACTAAATTTACCTTAACTAAAAAATTAAACCTCCGTGTGGTGACGGATTAAGAATACAAATGGTGTCACCACCCCATCTCCTTCCAAGGGTGTTATAAAAGTCAGCTAAGGGATATTGCACACAGATAACATCTTCTGTGAGAGACAGAAAACTCGAAAATAAACCCTGTGTCAACACACCTGGTCAGCGCGGTACAGAAGACCATAATCCCTCCCAAAGTGGAGGAGGCCTGTGCCCAACAGTGGGACGTAAATGGGCTGGAGAAGAAGAAGAAAAAATGAAAACAACACTATTGGTCTATTTTCATTATTTGACTATTTTGTTGTGCACATTTATGTTAATTTAAAATCTTTAGGCTTTATTAAACAGTTTTTATAACAAGAAAGTTTAGTTTACATTACCGAATTGTGTTATCGACACTATCAAAGAGTTAAATTGTGTTTAGTTATGCACGTATAATTGGTACCATTATCGGGCTTTCACAGTGTATTCAAATCTCTTCTTCTCTCTTTCTCAATTGTAGTGTTTTGTCTTGTTTGTTGATCAGCTTTAAATGAACCGCATATTGTTATTTTACAGTCGACCACTTAACTATTTATTAGATGATTAAACCCGAAAGATAAATATTCTGATAAATTAACTGATTAAAAATCCAAAATTGCTTTTTAAAAAAAATTTGTATTTCTAATGTCTAAAACAAAATATTTTGGTATGAATTAATACAACAGTATTTCATCAGTTAGGCACAAACTAAGTATGCAATTTATGTGTTTATTGTCGTATCTGTGTGGTATGTAGTTTTATTGTGTTGGGTGGCGCCGCACGCACACACGCGAGCGCACCTGACGCCGCCGGTGGCGCCAGACGCGACCGCCCTCCCCCATTCCCCGCGCACACCCCTTCAGTAATACCACCGTATGCCATCTCCCTATATTTAGGGAGATTTTATTATCATTTAATTTTATAATTTTTTTATGCATAATGTGTTTTTTATAGTTTTTCAATATCAATTTTGTCAATAATTTGATAGTGTTGAAATCTGTTAATAACTTATGATGGAGTTTATAATGTCGGCGTACTAATTAGAGTAGGTACGTAATAGAAATATTTTAAAAAAGAAATGTTAACAATTTGGGTCGGATAAAAATAAAAGCTAACCATAATAAGTATAACTTGTTTATATAATTTCTTACGTGTAACATAATGATATTATTTAGTTTGTATAACATATAGCAGTTGCCCGCGACTTCGTACCTACGCGAGGAATCAAAAAAAGACATTCCGTTTGTGCAACCTTTTTCACTAATGCTTCGCTCCTATTGGTTGCAGCGTAACGTTATATAGTACATTTATCGGTGAAGGCTTTAGACTCTGAAGCCTTTACACCGATAAATGTACTGTACGTATCCAACGCTAAAAGCATTTTTCAAATCCGACCAACGGTTCCTGAGATTAGCGTGTTCCAACAAACAAATAAACTCTTCAGCTTTATTATCTAGTATACTCGCAGATACGGCAGATAGCGTAGATAAATTACTTTCGTAAATAGCTTATGTTACATTAAGTTTTAGGCAAAAATCTCTTTATTTATGATAAAATTTGATTTATTTCTTCGGTAACCGATCCTAACAATTTTTTCATATGTATCTTCCGTCACCATTTTTGTTATTTCTATTTATTTTGCTTAATGTTATCTATGAAATACATTTGTTTCGTTATGGTGGGGTAATGTTTGGGGAGAACGGCCAGGTAGGAGCGGGCACCACGTGGAGGCAGTGCACTGTGAGTGGGCAGCTTGTGAGCGCAGTCAGTAGCGTTGAGGCACGCGGCTAGTAATGTCGTGCCAGCAGCGAGAGTGTGTCGCGTGGCGCGAACGGCCGCGCGACTTGTGACCCCGGCGGCGGCATGTGATGTTCCGGCGGCTAGCGTTGAGGCGAAAGCTGGCGGCGGCCGGGGCTCCTCCCCTGCCCGACGACCAGCTGCGGGCCCTGGCCCGTGCGCTGGACGCGGGCCCAGCCGGTGCGCCCTGCGTGCCGGCCGGCCCCGCCGCCTCGCAACTCCGGCTGGCGGTCACCCGAGAGTTCAGGTTCCCCGAGCTATGCGACACCACCGAGCTGAGGCGCCTGCCTCTATGCACCGACCACACCTGCTGCAACCCGTATCACTGGAGCCGCCTCTGCAAGCCCGGTACGTGACGTGATTCAGGACGTTGACCCGCGCAACAAGTGCATCGAGTAAACAACTCGACGTCAATCTCTATTTAGTGCGTTGTGTCGTGTCTCATCACCTAAACTATGTGTATGGATGATGATAATAAGAATGAATGATCGGAGCTCAGCCAACGTGTACATGACGAGTGGTAAAAAACGTTTCTAATAGTTACGACTTAACCTCTTATAACGTAACATAACCTAGTTTTACTTGTTTTAATTATGATTCAGTCGACGTCGCGGGCCTGTAGGCCGTTTCCCAACGTTTTCTGTTTGTTTTTAACGTTTTTGAGTGCTTACTTAACCTCTTTGTAGTTGTGGTATCGTTTCAAATACTTTTGTCTTGACTTCTTGAGTCGGTGCGCTCATGCGGGTGGCATCAAATTATCAGTACGAATCGTTATCATTGTATTATCGCTACTGTTTGTTTCTGTATCTATAGTTACGTTGTTTGTGACGTCACATTCACTGGTCACATACCTAAATCACACTACACTACTAGCCATGTTCATGTATAACCGCTGAATAGTTACAAAACAACGTTATTATTATGCATACGTAGTGTAATACCATCCCTACATTAGATTGTTAGTGTAAACATTTGGGTGTTCTATTTTTAAATGTGACATCAATAGGTAAAGTTTTCTGGAATTCGATGTAGGATATTTCAAAGGTCATGCTTTCTTTCGACTTTTTATTTTAATGCGGGTAACCTTGTATTTTATTTTTCTGTCATTAGAATATGGTTTTTTTTTTAGAAAGTTTATTTTATTTTGTATGTGTTACGGTTTTGTGAGTAGTTGCGTAGTCGGGGTGTGTGAGAAACAAGTCTCCTAATCTGTCGCTGCGAGGGTCACTCGCTCGCGATAAGTAGACAAGGTCGCGACGCAGGCGCCGGCATGCCGCGACGCAGCCGCGCCACACCAGCCCGTTAACTTTTTAATTCGTCAGCATAGGGTTGCCTACTGCATAATTATACCTAATTAATGTTGTAGTTCCTAAAGAGCACCTCAAAGTAAAAATTCTTTTTTCTCAAATATGTACTAAATATGTATTTAAATAACGAAAAGTATATACTATGGCGATGACAGCATTAAGCCTAATTTTTCATAAATTTTGACCTCATTGCCACATATCCACGGCCACCATATTTTCTCTGGCATCTTTTATTCTGCCTATTTATTTTATAATTTTGTCTGTTTCTGTTTATTCTAAATAAATTCACATAACTACAAGTAATTTACTTAATGGTAGTTATACATATCGCCAAATTATGCTAATACCTAGTGCAAAAAAAAGACAACCCTAGGAGGCTATGGCGCTAGCGCCTCAGGCTTTGTAAAGGTTCATACAAATTAATTAAGTATTAATTTTGTTAATATATGTAATGTAGTTATGTATTATGTTCATTTTAAAGTTAAAAATATTAAAACCCAGCCAAATACGAGTTGGACTCGTACAAAGGGTTCTGTAAACGCGTCATAATAATATTCATCATTATAATTTCATGTTGTATGGAAGTCACCTTAAATCGACTCTAGCTATCACCGTCCGCGTCGTCCCTGAGATACCTACAGCCTGGTGACCCTTTTGGTACGGAACTCTAATTACGTTTTATGAATAATAACATGGACATGTTTGGTTTATTATTGAAATATCAACTTGACAATCACTTGAATGACGTCATTCTACTTTAATAATTTATGTTAATTTATCTTTTACCTAATCACGTCTTAATTTAGATATGAGCAAAACAAGTTCTATACAATACTTATCTTTTAAAGATTTTGTCTTATTTATTATTTAACTTTTTGTTTGTTTCAAATTTGTACTTCCATAATAATATCTAGGATTACAGTAAATTGCATGTTAGTTAAACGAGATTATTTAATAACAACTGTGGCCTATCTAGTATAATGTTTTAAAATTATTATCATTTTATTCGCTGGCATTTTTGTAAGTTTTATTAAACTTCTTTTTAAGGAAAAATAATGAGAATAAATTAATCATATGCGCGCGCGCATGTAAAATTTATAAAAAGGTAGGAGATTAGTATGAGCATTGTCATTCTAAAGTTAATTACAAACGTAGGATAATACGTCGCGAATGATAAAGTACAAATTCTTACGTACATACAGTAAATATATACTTTTTAGGAGACAGTATCAAAAAACGATACAGTACCTTTTTAGGGTTCCGTACCCAAAGGGTAAAAACGGAACCCTATTACTGAGACTTCGCTGTCCGTCCGTCCGTCCGTCTGTCACCAGGCTGTATCTCAAGAACGGTGATAGCTAGACAGTTGAAATTTTCACAGATGATGTATTTCTATTGCCGCTATAACAACAAATACTAAAAATAAAATAAAATAAATATTTAAGGGGGGCTCCCATACAAAAAACTGATTTTTTTACCGTTTCTTGCTCGATACTAATAACGTTGCCTTATGTTGCATAGATAATGGTACGGAACCCTTCGTGCGCGAGTCCCACTCGCACTTGACCAATATTTTTACTGTGACTATGCCTGCACACTGTCTGTCACCATACTGTCACTCATGAACGATCAGGCAATTTCACAGCTGTATTTCTGTATCTTCTATCTATTCTGTGGTTGCTGCTATAACAGCACATAATCTTATCTAATATATAAAATTCACGTGTCACAGTGTTAGTTACCGTACTCCTCCGGAACAGCTTGACCGATTCTTCTCAAATTTTGCATACATATTCAGTAGGTCTGAGAATCGGCCAACATCTATTTTTCAAACTTTTTTTTTTTAGTATGGCAAAACAACGTTTGCCGGGTCAGCTAGTAGATATATTAGAATGAAATATTTCAATGTCCCATACATACTTTTTCATATATAAAATAAAGTTGGGAATTAAAAAAAAGTTTAAAAAGTTTTTAAGTAATCAAAGACTCACTTGTGTATAAAAGTAATGGGCGGCCATGACACCGACGCTAGTAAACTATCAACATCGCCTACTGACAGCTACGCCCACAGACTAATACTCACTAGGCTGGCATAGTAGGTGTGTTGACAATGCCTCTTAGCATATTAATTAAAAAGAAAGCCAGTTAAAATATGAATATTTATCTATACATAAAAAGCATGAACAAGAGACTATTTAATTACGAACATAATTTTACCTGAATTGATTGTAATGTTTTATTGCATTTCATACTGTAGTCAATAATCAAACGTTTGTTATTACTTGTATTCTAGAGAGATTCTTCAGTTCTGTTTGTAAATATTCAGAAAGTGTATGTCTCAGCATGCCTTACAGAAGTCATAACATACACTTACTAATCTAAGGTATAATTTAAAGAATAACGTTGTAACTAGTTACGTAACGAAACCGATTCTTTCCCATATGAAGTTATCACTTCAAATATAAATTGATAAAGTACATTCGAATTAACTAATTAGGCAGTTAGCCTCATTAAACAACATTAGGAAAATTTCAAGTGTCTTTAACTATTACGGATTTTTATTTAAAACCTACTCATACTGACAGACACACAGACAACTAATGTAGTATTTATTACGTTCCTGTAATTTAATAACTTACAATTATTGACTAACAATTTATATAGGTATTGCACAAATTACTTTAACTTTAGAAATATGGTAGTTACCATGGTGGTCTCAAATGTTTAAAAATACTTAAATATTGACGTAATAGTTCCCAGTATTGGCCAAAGACATTAAACTGCGCCCATTTAGGACATAAAGATAATTTAGTTCATTCGGTCATAGTTGACTATTTTATCTCTAGTTTGCATACAGAAATACACATGTCTCTGTTGCCCTTTTGTTAATATTCACATTTGAACTAAAAACTAAAATCACGTCTTTATTCCCCTGCCCTTATCCCGTAGGGGACACCGCAACATTCTTCTTCCATGCTCTTCTGTCAGACGTCATATCTGTCTCTTTCTTTCATATCCTTTTTACACAATGCTTAAATTACGTAAAAAGTAATATTTGTTTTGACTATGGGTCTGAATTAGGTAGAGTTATCGTAATTCGTAACGAAATGTTATTATTAATATGGCTTCTAAATGGATTATTCGTTTGTTAAACGGGATGTGCTCCACATTCAAGCTTTTTGAGCGCACCACAAAATAGATAGATATTCATAGTAGCAAAGTTTTAATGTCGCATAAAAATTATTCCAACATGCCCTAAGAGTCCCATGATTTCTATAGTCGGACTACCTCTAATTTTGTGTATGTCTTAATAGGGGACTACAGTCGTAATTTAGGTATTGCTATCCCTATTCCCGAGCGCCGGGCGCCGGCCGTGCTGAAACGGTCAAACATAGTTGAGGCAGATTTTATCTACAAACTTTTTGAAAAAAAGAGACGTTTCTTAGTTCGCTGTTTTCTATAAAGCGATTCTTTTTTGGTAAATCTTACCAAGTTTGTGTGATAGACGGTGCGACTTCATCTAAAGAAGACCGAAATTACCGGGATTTTTGGATGATCACATTTCTTTTAGTTATTATGTTTTGAAAAAAAGAAGATGATAGAAGCATAGATATATAAAAGACCTAGACACCGTGAGCAAAATTCGTTGCTCTGGAGGCAATACCCACGAAGAAAATAGCGAACTACGATGCCCATATTTTTTATGAAACATAGTTTGGTGTCGTGCCCTCTTATAAATTCAAGTTCACTATCAGAATGTTAGTGACATGTGATTTGAGGGCGACGAACCGCATCTGACATCAGTAATCATTTTTATCATCAGATTAAATATCTGTAGTGGCTTTACTTCATTGTTTCCTCTTGTTTTTATATCTAAGAACTAAAATATTTAGCGGTACAGCTAAGCTAAAAGTATTTAACAGCGATTCTACGGGTTTGATTACGGGGATTGATTCGACGGGCTTCGTGGTCTAGTGGTTTATATAACGGACTGCCGTTCACGAGGTCGCGGGTTCGATTCCCGCCTCGGACATTCATTTGTGTGATGTTTATAAATATCATACAAATATTTGTTCTGCGTCTGGGTGTTTACTATGTATAATAAGTATGTATTTACAAAAGAAAAGTAGTTTATGTATTCTATCCGTATTCTGGTACCCATAACACAAGCATAATAAGCTTAGCTTGGGACCAGAGGACGTTGTGTGAAATGTCCATAAATTCTCAAACTTTTAGAGTTTGTCCAATGCCCCCAATATTGTAAATCAACTAGGTACTTTGTTGTAATTATGAATTTGACTTTCTGTTATTTAATTGAAGGACTCAAAATCCATTGGTTATTTTTTAAAGCCGGAATGTGCTTATTGATGTATAAAGTTTTTAAAAATCTTAATTTACATTATTATAGCGTTTAATGTCTAGCGTGAGTATTCCATTTAAATTTGTGCAATTTTGAAGGGCCCAATCTTGTTTTTTAAAAGCTATCTAAGAGTTTATGCATTAAATGCGACCCTAATACTGCACTTATAGTGTATCAGACCGTCTCGTCTAGTCTTTAGCCGTTCACTTTCGCTACAGAATCGCCGTAAATGGATTTAAAATTGGCCAAATCAGTTTCGCACAAGTACTTAGTTATTACAAGCTTGTGTAATTTACTAAATTATTTGTTGCGCAAGTCTGTATAAACTAGATATATCTAGTACCTAACTGACGTACTGCACATTCCTGTGTTAATTTTATTAATCGATTACTAACAGGTATTCTCGATTCAGGTTATTTATGTATGTGTATTGTCACTGTATATTATAGGTAGATAGAGAGATAGGTAGGATAGGTAGATAGAGAGATATAGGTAGATAGAGTTTATTTTACATTCAGATATAATTTTAGACCGCACGCACTAATAGATTTGTTTTTTAATAACCAAGTGACATACATATTTTGGCTATCCCGGGTATCAAAACATCAACTTTCGGTTGTTAGCATAATCTTCAACTATTTAGCCATTTACTTATACTTGTTTCATATTACAATGTTGTATGTTAATCTGTTTTCGCGCGATTCTCATTTTTATTGCTATGATCAATTTACGAACTTGTTTATTTTGTTTTTCGCTTATCCAACAAAGAGATAGTGATCTGTGGCAACCTCGAAAGGTGCACCTGGCCCCATTAGCTCTTTCCTCAGTCGGTACATTCAGGTGCACTTTTTTCACCGTCTCGTGTCGCGACGTACTGTGTCGCCAATGTTTTTGTAAACGTGTCTCGTTCCCACAGCGCAGGGTACAGTGCGAACACATCAAAATTAAGACGCATAATTACAAACATATTTCATTTCTGAGCACATAATCATTACCAACTACATACTTACCCTGTGCCAACACGCCTGATCAGCGGGGCACAGTAGACCAAAATCCCTCCCAAAGTGGAGTAGGTCCGTGCACAGCAGTGGGACGCTAATGGGCTGGAGAGAGAGAGAAATACGATAAGCTACATTCATTATTTTTATACAAAATGCCATATTATAACGATTTCAGTTTTTATGATGTCTTCGACTATAACAACTCTGGTCATAAATTTAATCATCGATATGTTTATTGTTGAACACCTGCTCGGTTTGATTCATCTTTTTTTTTAGTTTGGTCCGCCGAGACGTGTTTTTTTGCCCGTACAGGAAATCCTCAATGTCCAGTAAAGTTTGAAAGTACTTGACTATTACCAGTGCTACGTGCCGGGACGCGTGTCTGCAAATTGTAATCAATCTCGAGAGGAATTTTATTTAGTGAATGCTCATTGCTCTCATACAGAGCCGCCGCTTTCCGAACCGCCGACATTTAAAGAGAGGGGGATTTTTATCTTATCGACAGGCGTCGGCAAGTCGCCGCCAACTCACAGGATCAAAGATTACCACGAACCCGCGACTGATGCACGCTCCGTGACATACGATTAGTTCTCATCTCATAACCATTACGGAAATCAGTCACCCACATCCGCCGATTAAACCCACATACACGCACGGACAAACATTAACAAAGAATTCTAACTACCATTTACAAGTAATTTTGTGCCCACACGCTATTTCACTGGGGCCATTACAAGTGGGGTCCAAAATTTAATGATGTCGTCTAGATACCAGTATGAGAATCCATCTGTTCTTGCTAGCGACTCGTCAGAGGCGGCGGCATAGCCGATATTTATTTAGCCATAATTGCTTGTCGGCTGACTGGCGCCGGCGCCGTGTCGCGCCGCTCTGGGGGGAGGTAGCGTGGCAGGGGGGAGGCAGGACTGCGCCGGCGCAGGTACACTCGCCGCACTGCGTAAGCACAACTCGATTTTCGTGATCGGTTTTTTTTCTCGTTTTTATTGTAGTCTGGTCATGTTTTGGGTTGCTTTGTTGAATTTGTGAATGGTTCTTATTATGTTAGATCTTTTAATGGTTCTTTTATTTGACGAGCCTCGTGGCTTAGCCGGTAGTAATGCTGTTTTGAAATCTCGCATATATTAGATCTGTACATATTTGAATAATTAGCATATTTAGCCTGTTTGTTATTAATTAATCTGAATATGACACTTAGAACCGATGACAATAGAATAAAAAATATTCACATTACTCTGACTTCGCTCTCCAACGTTGAGCATTTGATTTCTATTGATGGTTGTTTTTCAGTTTTTAAGCTAAGTATTATTAGTCTGTGATCGAAGTATATTCGATTTAAATTACGCAGTGTGTCATTGAATAGCCATTGAGTGACGGCACCTGCGGCAGAACCGGTTGCTCCTGGCGGCAGGTCTTGCCAAACTGGAAAATGTAATAGTCTCTTATGACCAACACTCAGAATGGCTAGACATTCTTGTTTGTCATTCATTTCATTGCTAGTTTATGTCTGCTTTATTGTAAGCCTTTATTTAACTTTTGTTTATTTATGAATTCAATATTTCAACCACCTTCATGGTAGCTATTTAAAATAGTACGTACATTCGTTTTGTATTTTAGAAACAAAAAAATAGTGTTATCAAATTATCGAAATTAACAAACTAAAGAAAATAACAAAAAATATCTGGCTATTTAAATGAATACAAGTATAACGAAATTTTTAAAATGAATTCTTTTAGTGCAATATTTATGTTAGTGTTTTAAATCTTCAATAGCAATCACTACTACTTCATCTTTTTTATCGAGCCATACATACATACAGAATACATACATGTATTGATTTCATTACAACCAAAAATTAACAATAAGTTAAAATAATGACTATTATAATTAACGTAAGAAATGTTTATCAGTCTCAAACTTACTACATATAACATGCAGTGTTTCAAAAACACGAGGCCATGACCCCCGCAATCTTATTTCTTGGATCGATACCGTTTGAATTAATATAAAATATACGTTTAATTAGTCAGACTTTTGTTTGATAATTGCTTCTCATATTAGCATCTCGATTAGACGCTTACCTACATTCCAGTAACAAAGTTAAACCTAGTATAATTAACTAAGATCAGTTTACCAAAAAATATATTTTGGCCAAGTTATTTTGTATACAAAATGTGTAAAATAACTTTCCAGTATATCTTAAAAAGTGGGAGCAATTTGCAGTTAAATGCAAAATTTGTTAGTTTTACATTTTTATCTATAAATCATCAGCGTGTAATAATGGACGCTAATTTCTATAGAATTCGTGATAGTTATCTGACTCATAGTTGTATATTCTTGTAATATTACAAATATTCGGTAAGTCAGGTTATCGTGAGGCCTTTTGGGGGACTTCGATGTAAAATATAAAAAAGATATTATTAGAAAATGTTTTAAGAGGTCATATTTCGTGGGGTCACCTGGGCGACCTTTAGACATTTTTCACCTGCTCGCTAGCAGAATCCCGGACACACTAAACAAGTATTATTATCTACCGACATATAAATCTTTACGGATATTTCACACAATGAACTTCATCTAGCGTATGACCGCCGTCATGAATGACCAGATGTGTGAGTGTGGATGAAGCCAAGGAAGTATGTTTGGATCGTACCAGATGGCGCTCCATAGTCTCTGCCTATCCCCATGGGAAAAAAGCGTGATGTTATGATGATGATGAATACAATCCATATTTTTATAAATACATAATGCATGTAGCAAAAAGTTGTGAATAAACAATTTACATGTATAGTTTAAAAAATACGTTGGAAAACGATTATCCTACAAAACCCAGACATTCTTATTTGCGGCACCGTCTTCTAAGTGTAAAATTTCAAATTAATCCGATGTATTTAAGGGAGTAAAATCACGTTCAAAAATGCCGTTACACAGAATGATATCTATCAACCAGTGTAACGGCATTTCAAATACAAACGAAGTTAATAAATGCGTGATAAAAAACATCCAGATTATTCCAAACATAAAACATTAACACAACATTGTTAAAAATGAACCCACTTACAGAATGCAGAAAAGTAAATGTCGAATACGTACATATTTCGGTATTGAATCGCAGGAGGATAAATTAACATTAACCACTACTATATATTTTAAAACATTTGCATCCGAACCAGCCGCTGATTACGAAACAATTAACCTTGGAACCTCTCACGTTAACTTGTAACGCTACTATATTCAGTGGCTCTCAAACTTTTAGCGCATTAGACACATTACTTAATGCACCTTTTTTTCTTAAGCAAATCCGTTTTTGATATCTCCCTGCTAAACATGAAAAGAGGTTGTCGGACTTCCATATACAGACTTTGTTTAGCGTATAGAATCTCTCATCGATTTTACCTCATCCTTTATCACATTTATTTAGTTTCGAAAATTTAATTCTTTTTAATTTCTGCACACATACATGTTAATTGTCAATAATACTTAACAAAAATAAACTTGATGTTTTCCAAACATTAAGTTTTAAATTAAGAATGTTTTTGTTGAAAAGTCTTTGGGTTAAATAGCGCATTAAGTTTGAGACACGCAGTTTGAGCCAGACCAGTAGTTAGAATTGGGAAATGAATACTCAAATTGTATTTTACTAATGAGTTTTAATTTATCATCTCAAATGTCGATTTTTTTATAAAACTCATCAATGATGTCTGTTTATAGGCCTGGTATTTTGTAATTGATTTTATAAATACCTTTACATCAATAATATCAAGGCCCTTTGAACTTTCTGATATTTCAAAATTGGAATTTTTCGTGACGTATTTTTATAGGATAAATTATTATTGTGTTATGATTTAAAAGTTCTTTATGAACATGTATTTAAAATTTTCATCTATTTTCTGGTTCTTGTAATCGTTTTTTTTATAATTTGACTGCAAATGACCCTGTCGAATGTAGTTCTATTTTTAAATTAATTTTAGTGGCAGTTATCTTTGACATCCAGTTTTTTTCTTTTGTAATATAGTAATGTTGGCGACTGAATTAAAGTTTGAAATGATCACGTTACTGACTTGTCAATAACGAGTTTTGTGGCGTACCGTACCCTTAATGAAAATCAAACCTAGTCATTAGAAGGAATTGGAATTTAAATCAATTAAACAAAAACAAATAACTGTTTCGTGTTAGCACTTAGAGTGCGGGTATTTAGGTTTTTTTACATTGTCACTAAATGACTTAAAAATACGAATTCATAATATTTTCTAACACTTGCGCGACTCATTTGCATAAATAAAATTACTTTTTACGGAAATCTAAATCTAAATTTAAAATCGAATGTGGGTAAACCCTGTAATAACTGATCGTAGAAGATACATTACAGCTCAGTCTCACCCGTGACCATGGTGACTGCAAAGTCTCCGAAACGTCGGACTAAAATTAAAACAAATATACGCGTCTAAATGCGTAAAAAGTAGTTTTATTAATACGAATTCAATTATGTAACGGGGGTCGTGATCGCCATATTAGTGTTTCCTTTTTGACAACCACTGAACTGAATGTTTTACGAAAGTCACTGAGCGATCTTTGTCCAGTTTTATACATATTTGCATATATGTTTAGCATATGAAACACGAATATATGACAACACAGACGTTGTCTGTCTGTCAGTAACCGCATGTATATAACTCGTGATCAATCAATAGTGGATTGTGCATTGTCTAAATATTCATTTAGCGGTTACATTTGCATACGTCATTATGTTAGAGCCAACTTAGCGCCGCGGCCGTTTTAATGTTAAAACATTCAGAAATTATATTATCTATAATAATTTTGAACTTTACACATGACATTTAAAAAGTCACTAGCAATATTTTGGCCACTTATTAACAAATATGGACATTTCATTTCACCCAACGTCCTCTGGTTCGAAGCTAAGATTATGTACTTGTGTTATGGATATTATTCTATGGTTATGGATACCAGAATACGAATAAATACATAAACTACTTTTCTTTTGTAAATACATACTTACATACTTATAAATACATAGAAACACCCAGACGCAGTACAAACATTTGTATGACAATTATAAATATCACACAAATGATTGTCCTGAGCGGGTACCGAACCTGCGACCTTAGTACTTGAAACCCTCAAAAAATCGATAGAACTCAAAACTCATAATCAATCAATCCCTCTACAATGTAGAGGGATTGTTGCAATTGCAATGTAGAGTCTACATTGTCTACAGTACGTGTTTATAGATTCAAGTTTGAATGTTGGTACATTATTGTTTACAAATACTTTGGGATTTAGCCAATTATGTTACACGAATAAAGAAAGTTTCTTTATCATATTCTATCTAAGCGTAGAGCTCATTGAATAGACTAATCTTAATACAAGTTAAGTAAGACCTCTGTTGGAGATTACTTTGTTTGCAATTTGGACTACTGAGGAAAATATTTCATTTTCCACAATATAATAAGGTTGTAGGTACAATATTTTCTGATTCACTACAATTGCGGATGTCATTTATGTAACATTAAACATGAACTAAGTGTTTAAGGCCATTGCTAAAATATAATTACAAAACAAAAACTGTTAGCAACAATAAAATTCATCTAAATTGTTATCATACAATCTAAAAGACAAGATTTAAACTTCAGTGGAATCCTACTAATATTATAAAGGCGAAAGTTTGTAAGTATGGATGTATGTATGGATGTTTGTTACTCTTTCACGTAAAAACTACTGAATGGATTTGAATGAAACTTTACCACAATATAGCTTATACATCAGAATAACACATAGGCTACAAATTGGCTGGACCGATTTTGATGAAATTTTATTTTATACAGAATTGTATGGCAAAACAACGTTTGCCGGGGCAGCTAGTACTTCATAAATAAAAGTAAATCCTACGTTGGCTTTATAGTCCTTTGCTTGACTTGATAAAAATAAATGAAATTTAAAAAAGGAAATCCGTTTTCCGTCAATACATAAAAGAATGTAACTAAATGGGAATTTATGTATTTGTTATTGGCGCATACTTTTAATTTGTATAATGAGTACACTTCCTGAATCCTTGTGTTGTCTAGGGTTTATCTGTGGCCGTGGCTGGCGTGGGTGCAGCGGCGCGCGTCCGCCAGGCGCCACTGTCGGCGCCACTCGCCGCGTTATAATTCGGGCGGGCTATTTTCGTCGATTCACACGCGCGCGCGCCGTTCCGTGCGTATAACAGATTTTTTTTTAATTTCTCTCATTTGTTGCTAGGTTGCGGACCTACATTTTTGAGTCTATATTGTTTAATAACCTTTTCAACAATGCAACCGGTAAATAAAAAAAATGAACAGTCGTTAACCTAAGTAAATCTTGCCGACTGTACATAGATCTGCTAGTTACTAAAAAAGTCTATCAAATACTACTATAAGACCATTGGTACGATATTTACCCACTTTTTTTGATCATGTTTACTTACTACTAACGTCAAAATTTACTTATGCAAAAGTACTTTCGTTTTTGGTTCGGCTTATTTTTTGTTATTTCCTATCTAATTATATCAACCTCAAAAACATTTGTGTCAATATTTCCTTGTTGAGTTTGTAAATAGTCAGAATAGTCTTATGTAAGACATAAAAATTGTACATATTTTAACGTCATCTACCGGCTAATGACTATAAATTTTATGTTAATGTTGATAATTTTTTTAATGTTGGCATCTCTAGTGCAAAATCTGAGTCACAGACAACACTTAAGATTTTTTTTATTAATTTTTGAGTAAAGAATTGCAATGATATTCCCGGGATCGGTCGGAGTGGTTTCGTCCTTGAGACGGCTACGCAATGATAGTCATGACGTGTTTACACAGTAGGTACAATCTTCTGCCAGATTTATTGTGTATTAAAGTGGATTTATTGATTGTTTACGGTTTTCCATTTAGATTTTTCAAATAATAGACTGATTTGTTAATATTTCATTGCGTTTAATAACGCAATCTTTTGTTTTGCAGGAAACGTTATGAATTAACTTTGTCTTAAATATTGGTGCCAATTCTAAGTGCACAACTACATTTAACAAAATTAAAAAATAAAAACAACTGTGCTGTGATCTGATTAATTGGCTATTTCGCTATACACATTCACAAAAATTAAAATAATTATTCTATAATTAAATTCAATAAACATTGGCGAATTATGTCAATCAAATTTCGCTAATAAACATATTTCTGTATCTCTTTAAGTGCTAATTTTTAAAACTACGCAACCGATTTTAATGCGGTTTTCTTTAATAGATAAAGCCGTTTATCAGAAAAAATATTAAGATTTGTTACTACATCTAACATATAAAATTCACGTGTCACAGTGTTAGTTACCGTACTCCTCCGAAACGGCTTGACCGATTCTTCTCAAATTTTACATACAGTAGGTCTGAGAATCGGCCAACATCTATTTTTCAAACCTTTTTTTTTTTAGTTTGGCAAAACAACGTTTGCCGGGTCAGCTAGTATTTAAATAAAAATCAAACAGAATCCGGAACTAATTGCAATCATATCATAAACTGTTGGTTGATATAATTTAGGAGATGACATCACACAAGAACCAAAAACAAGATACAGAGTAATCTTAAATTAAGATATTGATAAACATTCTGAGTTTGAATAATATGAAAAACAGTGCATAACCGACTGCTTCACAAAGAGGTTGTCAATAAAACATATTTTAATAACTAAAGTTTAAAGTGTTAAGATTTGGAGTTCAAGTGGAGTTTTAAATATTTGCAATAACAAATAGACTAATTCTACCTGCACATCTAAACACCACTAAAAAATAAAATTGATGATGTCAATAACACAATTTTGCAATATTAACTGAACTTTTATATTATAAAAACTGTCTGTGTAGACTAACGATTTTAATTAATATAAATATGTACAACGAAATAGCCCATCGAAATACACCGTAGCCGCGTAGTTGTTTTCATTATTTACTTCAGTTTAGTTGTGCAGGAAGAATTTGTACCAGTGTGTAGTAATTTAAGCTTAAGACGGGACGATACCAGATTATGCTCTATACAAAAGTATGGGTATCGTACTTTCGTTTTTTCTTCGCGAAAGTTAAACCGATTTTTCAAAACATAATAACTAAAAGAAAAATTACGATCCGAAAAACCCACTTTTTATTCGGTTATCTTTAGATAAAGTTGCTGCAACTTTTCATTTTTCTTTCTTCTTCTTTCTTTCTTTCTTTTTTTGTCTATCATAGAAATTTGGTAAAGTTTTACCACAAAAGAAAGTGATGGAAGCATAGATATACTCTTTATCTATAATATAACGCAAAAACTATTAAAATCGGTTTAACTTTCGCGAAAAGAAAACGGAAGTACGAAACGTCTTTTTTCAAAGAATTTGTAGGTAAAATCCGCTTCATCTATATTTGTCCCTTTCAGCGCGGCGCTCGGAAATAGGGATAGCAATACCTAAGGTAAATACATAAATGAGGAGTACAGTACCCTCTTAATTTGGGATCAGAATGTAATATTTCTTTTAGTTTGACCTTGTAACTGTGAAGATACACAATCTATAAAATGAATTAATAATTAATTATTCTTTTGAATATTAATTTATCATTTTACGTATTTGTTAGTTTAGTATGTCTGAAAGTGATGCCAGTGACTGAAAAATTGAAGAATGAGCGGATGTCCTGGTATGGGCATGTCATGAGACGAGAGGAAAGTAATGTCGTTAGGAGAGTTCTGAGTATAAATGTGGAAGGAAAAAAATCTAGAGGAAGACCTAAGAAAAGATGGATGGATTGTGTGAAAGAGGACATGAAAGAAAGAGGAGTTGACACAGACATGACGGCTAATAGAAGACTGTGGAACAAAAAGACATGTTGCGCCGACTCCAATAATAATGGGATAAGGGCAGGAGGATGATGATGTATTTGTTAGTTTAGACGTTAATATTTTGTATTGTTTTTATAGCAAAATATAATTATTAGTTTATTTTAGAGGCGTCTCTATTGTGTAGCAAAACCACACGAAAATAAAGACATTATTAAATATTTTTTTAAGTATTTTATGTTGTCTGTATGTATTTTTTTTGTTTATTACGTTCGCCATGTTGGAAGTTTAGTATGGCATAATAAAGACGGCAATAGACATGCAGCATACAGCCAGACTGACCGGTTCGCTAGTTACATAGTAAACGAAGGACAAACAGACAACCTAGCCGTATTTAATGTATTTATTGCTATAGATAAATGTTTAGATTAATTACATATGCCAGGCCTCCATACGCGTCTACCGTAATACTTAGATTCCATCACAGACAACATTCCATCACCTTATTTATCTAATATAAACCTTCTAATTATTTAAACAGAATTCAATCTTCGTTAATAAATCTATACCATAATTGAAACACGATATATCACCTCGACTTTCTGAAATTTAAACCTTACTGCTTTAACACTAAATGCAATTTAATTTGGAGTCTTAGCGAGTTTAAGCTTTGAAGCAAATGTGCTTATGATTTGTAATTAAATTATTTGAAATTAGTACTCTATGTTATAGTAACAAAGTCTCGTTTTGTTTAAAAGTGTGTGGTGTTTATGACGTAATTATCATAATATACTAGTTCAGTCGCGCCACTATTATATTTATGTATTAGTTTTGTGTTATTAAAAGGTATTTTAACACATTTAATTGTATATAAATGTATGTTTTGTGTCGTGGTGTTAAAGTTTAATTTTGAGTGGTTTGTGACTAGGTTGTAGTTCGCGGGCGAATGCGTATGAAAAGTTTAAGCAACGATATCTTTATCTTTCTTTACTTCTTATAAAACAAAGTCGTTATTTTTGTATGTCCCTATGTGAGCTTATATCTTCAAAAATACCCAACAGATTTCGATGCGGTTTTTTTAATAGATAGAATAGTTCAAGAGGATGGCTTTTTTCGTATAATTTATTGGGGTTTGCTGTATATTAGATGAGATATGATTAAATTTGCCGAAAAATTCGGACGCGCGCGAGCTATAAATGAAAACGCTGCCTTATCTATGTGAGGTACAACAAAATAATGTATGGAAGAATTATTTGTTACCTATAGTTCTTCAAAAAAGTCCGCGAGGGCATGTGTATATCTTTTAAGGGAAACCCGCTGTAACCATAATAACGAAAAAAAAAAAAAATATTCAATAGAGTGTTTTCAAAAGCTATTATATATAATAATATTTTTTATCAAATTAAACAGCTTAGTTAGCTTACGCAATTAATATAGATTATAACTGCTTTTTACAGCATGCAATTTAAATGAATATCTTAGGAGATATGACGAAAAAGGAATTATGCGCGACAATATAAAATACTTAAACTGTTGGCTGAGCAACGCGAACGTTTCCTCGGTCTTCTATCCATACCTACTCTAATGTTTGGATATTTGGTTAATGTTGGATGTATGGATAGATTTTCATGAAACTTTCCTAAAGTCCACGCGTACGGAGTCGCGGGCAACAGCTAGTTATTTATATCTGCTAGATTGTTATTGCGTTTAGGGTCATTTACTCCTGTAATTCTTTCCTTTCCAGCTGTTATGTTAGGAACGCATTCAGAATGATGACTCAGAAACTAACATTGAATGCGCTAAAAACATGTGTTTAAATCTCGCCAAGCAATTTAAAACTTTATATCTGTCAGATGCTTTTAAAATACGATCTTACTAATGTTATTTAACGATTATATTACGCAATATAAATCAAATATGATTATTCCAAAATTCCAAAGTTTATATTCATTCGTTATGCAGGTGCATGTACTGGCGATTGTTTAGAAATTTCTTGTGCAAACGCGCCATTAAATAATTTCTGAGAACAACGTGGTGAACACATAATCATAATTGAATTCAGTGTCAATAATGGTAGTGTAATTTGTATTCATAATGTTCAGCGGCATCGATTCTGTTGAAAAACAATGTTGACACGTCCGCCACCGTTTGGCGCCGAATTGCAATTGACAAGTGCACAATTTACATTCGGAATTCGAAAACTAATGTTATTCGAAATTCAAAATGACCGATAGCGCGTGCCTGTTTGTGTAAATGGAATAAATAGATCGTGTTCCGGATTCAAACGACTACATTTTTAACTTTTTTTTACAAAACAGTTATTGTCTATTTAAATAATTTTGTTAAGAATTATAAACATGTAACCACAGACTGAAAATTTTATAACAAAATGCCCGTGTCTCAAGTCCCGTATTTCAATGGTCTCACAATGGCATCACGACACATTATAACCTCAAAAAATTAACAATAGACTACCAAACTTGATAAAATTCGCTACTAAGCAATCAGTTATTGCATTTTTTTGCAACAACACTAAATAACAAATTGTTTAGTTGCGTATTTTACTTGGCACTGGGCATTACAAAATTAACTTTCGCGAGTTTTTTGATTTGTAAATTTAATAGACGTAGTGATAAAATTCGTGGACGTCTGATATAACGAATGACTGTATTGTCTGTATATTATTAGTTAAATAAAGTAAAATATAGGTTAGACATTATTTATTGGTGATCAAGGTTCGATCCACGGTCGGACATAATTGCGGGCGGTCTTTGGTCCGCTTCTACCTGATCCGGTTGTTTGTTTTAACTTGGAATTTGTGTTTTTTTTTCGATCAAGATGAGCGTGATTAGTGGAAAGAAAAAAGACTTTGTGCATTCTTTAATTTTGTATCGAGACTGCTATTATCAAAGAGTTTTTAATTTTATATTAGATACAGCTGAATTGTTTTTTCTTGTTTTTTGTACGTCTTCAATGAAGTCTTTTAAAGTCATAACTTATAATGAACTAAAGAGGTTTTACTGAACACTGTAGAAGCAGATTAACAAGAAACTATTTTTAATTTTTTTTTGTCATTGAATAAAATTTATTCATTTGAAAATGAGAAAAAAAAACAGTTTTAGCTGTGTACAAAGCTATGTAAGGATTGTGTGAAAGATTATATTAAAGAAAAAAATAGCGGTAGCCAAGTATTGGTAAAAGAGCACGAAAATGGCGATGAGCAATATTGGCGAAAGACAAATCGCGCGTGTCCAAGAAAAAAAAAGTTGTTAGCCTTTGTCTTCGTTTATCTGTGGGTCTTCCTGCCTCCATAATCTAGTGGCGGGAAAACCAATGTGTTAGTTTCTCACGATGTGTCTTGCACTGCGGAATCCCGTTCCGGTAACAACACGGAATTTTATTTTAAAGAATGTTTACTAGACGTGGCAGAAGATCCCAAAACGTCAGGCTAAATTTCTTAAAAATATTTTTACTTACGATTATATTATTACAACTTACCGGAAGGGTTTACGTTATACATATTTATTATTGCTTAGATATAAAAAAATATGCATTAGATTTTTACAGACATACCAGATGGTGGGTTGACTTTTAAAATTGAGCACAAGTTACTTTAGCCTGGCTAAATCGCAATTCATAGAATAATGACGTTTCATATGACGTATAGGATGTTTATTAGACACACTTAAATACATTTTCACGCACACATGGAAATGTAAGTGGCTTCCAGTCGATTGAGTGATGTACCTAGTCATACACACTATAAAATATATCTGATATATCTGTAGTTCCACCTATATTTTAATATCTTCTTATCCATATTGATGTATATTTTGTCTATCATTTCAGAAACCCCTCCTCCACCGTACAGCCGTTACGCCATGGATGAACTGAAACCTAAAGGTAAGAATTATTGCAGTTATAATTTATGTAATGTACCAAACTCATACACTCCTTTAAATCAATAAGTAGTAACAATTTGTTTAGAGCCCTTACTTTTAGCGTGATGTTAATAATAGCTGTGTTGTTCTGATCTATAAGATAGAAAGCTGTAAAGTTTCAAATAAAATCCAATCTAAGTTGTTGCGTGAAAGAACAACAAACATTCTAGTATCCATTCTATACAAACAAACTATCGCATATATTAGTAGGATTTTTATTAATTTATAAGTACAAGCAATATTATAGAAGCATAGATCATGTTAAGTGAGTCACAAAAGTCTGTGGCTCGTGGAATTCGAGAGAGGCCCGGCGCCGACGCAGCTTCTTGGAAATTGGGGATCGATAGTGATGTGTGTACAAAGACGATTATACATATATCGATGTAACAGTTTTGGAGAAATTCGTAATATTCTGTATTTCTTCATTTAATCTTTATCTTTACTTCTTATAAAACATAGTCGTAATTTTTGTATGTATGTCCCTATTTGAGCTTATATCTTCAAAAATACGTTACGGATTTTGATGCGGTTTTTTTTAATAGATAGAATGGTTCAAGAAGATGGCTGCTTTTCGTATAACTTATTGGGCTTTGCTGTATATTGGATGAGATATGATTAAATTTGCCGAGAAATTCGGAAGCGCGCGAGCTATAAATGAAAACGCTGCCTTATATATGTGAGGTACAATAAAATAATGTATCGAGGAATTGTTTGTTATCTATAGTTCTTCAAAAAAGTCCGCGAGGGCATTTGTCTATCTTTTAAGGGAAACCCGCTGTACCCATAATAATGTCAAAAAATATTAAATTCAATAGAGTATTTTCAAAAGCAATTTATATGTATATAGTAATATTTTTTATCAAATTAAACAGCTTAGTTATCTTACGCAATTAATATAGATTATAACTGTTTTTTACAGCTTATAATTTAAATGAATATCTCAGGACATATGACGAAAAAAGAATTACGCGCAACAATATAAAATACTTAAACTGTTGGCTGAGCAACGCGAACGTTTCCTCGGTCTTCTATACCTACTCTAATGTTTGGATATTAAAATTTGGTTAATGTTGGATGTATGGATAGATTTTCATGAAACTTTCCTAAATTCCACGCGTACGGAGTCGCGGGCAGCAGCTGGTATCATATAAAATCCACATCCATCCATATTCATACAATACTTAAAATAGATAGGAATAATGATTGATATTATGTTATCGTATCAAATTTTAAGCTTTGGCTATCCGGAAGCCTGATTTAGTTAGTAACAAATGCCTTTTATATTAATACTGTAAGTAATAAATATTTATAGATATTTTTATAATACGTATTTACCAAAATACTAAATACACAAGCATAAAATATAATATAGAATAACATTAGAATTTTATTCTAAAAGTAAATATTTTTAACACAATCAGGAGAAGCTAAAGTTACTACGTTTTTATGGTACTACAACGCGTTTCAACAGAAATTCACTATAAATTGGTTAGTGTAGTAGTACAAAAATAAATGTTTACATAATATTTATCTAAGAAATAGATAATATTACTGATAACTATCGCAGACATACGTACTTATCACTGTTAATTAATATTGTATAATTAATTGGAAGCCTGCCATGCAATACATTTGATAAAATCACAATATACACGGAAAACTATATATAGGTTTTAGTAAAACTAGTTCAAAATTGAGACCAATAGTACCTAAAAATTTCTGAATCTATTTTGAAACAGACTTAAGACGCAAAGTGGCTTCAGACTACTAAAATCAGATCAGCAGTTTTGTATGATTGTATCTAAATGCATATAGCGTTTAGCATACAGAGAAACAAGCATAAAAGTCAATATTTATTCAAGAATATTTTACAGGTCTTCTGGTTAAAATTGATATAAATAAAAATAAGTGGAGAAAACAGCTATGGACTTCTGTATGTTATTATAACGCGAAACAGAAATTTCTAGAGGCTATAAATGTTAATAATGATCAACACATCATTAATATTAAAATATATAAACAATAGAACCTACTTATCGATATCGATTAAAAAACGAGTGATATACACAATACACATCACTAAAAGTAGGCGCGCATCCTTAGTAGGCCCGGTGCATTCCAACGCCATCTTTAACTACATTATTGATGTGTACTGTACGCCCGGGCGTTGCGCTTGTTTAGCTTTTACCGACAGACGCCCGACTATTCACTGGGTTTATTTAAACATAACAGCTGTTTCATTAAAGTAGCGACAACTTGACAGTCAGGGATCGATTCCCATTCGAAACAAATATTCTTTTTGAATGAATCTTTACTTAATAGAAAACAAAGTCGTTATTTTTGTATGTAGGTCCCTATGTGAGCTTATATCTTCAAAACTATGATGCTTTTATTATGCTATGTTTTTATTAATATTGTTCTTTAATATTGTTTTTATTATTGTTGGTTCAAAGTATTTTTTGTAATTTGTTAGGGTTTTATGTAGTCAGAACGTAATGTGATAATAGTTTATGGTAAAAGTCTTATCTTTATGGTCAATGTAAAATTAAAATCGAATGTGGGTATGATAGGTCGCGTCATGTAAAATGAACCAGATACGTAGTACATATCTTCTATCTATTCTGAACCCTGTAATAACTGATCGTAGAGGATACTTTACAGCTCAGTGTGACCCGTGACCATGGTGACTGAGATGTCTCCGAAACTTCGGGGCAAAATTTAAAATAAATACACGAGTCTAAATTCTTTATTGTTTTATATTATTAGAAGCTATAGGATTTAATTAATGATTATTTGGGGGATATATTGTTTATTGCTAGTAGCATTAAATTACCCTAAATCTTTTTGCTGCCCTTATCCCATATTATTTAGGGTGGGCACAACACTATTTTCTTACTCTCTTGTCAGCTGTCACAGTCTTATTAACTCCTTTTGCTTAACGACTTTTGTTTTTTATTTATTGAGCTATTAAAAATATCTACAAAATTCTACCTCCTTTTCCTTCCCCTAAAACTCCATATTCCAAAAATCTTATCTTGATATTATTCTCTAAGGCTTTGAGCCTTATGGTCTTATTCATAATGACTTATCGGAGGTTTAAAAGTTCGCTAAAATAGGTTCGCGAAAATAGTCAAAACATGTTATTCATAATATTCTTTTTACGCTAAAACGTTTATTACCTATCTCTCCGACAAAATCTCCGTTAAAACCATAAATCATTATGAATAAGACAGTTAGAGAATAATTTCAAGATAAGATGACCTGACTGACTAAATCTCAACTATCTTTACTTAAATAATATAAATCTTATGGAATTCCCTGTACAATACAAGGGTGCAAAACTCACGGGTTTATTGGTGGGTTTCCCTTTCCGGGTTCATCATAGGTATTCCCACACATCCCTCCTATATGACGCCACGTGTTTCCGTTATATCAGCCTAACTAATTACCATCTAAATTAAACTATCGTTAATTTTAATAGCGGTGGTTTTTAAACTACACGATTCATTACACTTTAGTGACAGTTATTGTAATAAAAGCTTTTTACACGACTTTAATAGATTGAGTTATGCAATGGATTATTTTTAGCAAATTTTCATTGGCTTAGATTTAATCTGAATCTGCATCAAGGACCGATGACAATGCATTAATAGTAAAAGTATCAAGAATTTTCTAGATATTTTATAGAATTTGTTTGTTTGTATATATGTACGAGTATAAACCAATAGGAATTTATTGAACTTATTGCTATTTTAGATATATGCACTAATTTCTATATTAAGAGGATACCAAAATAGTTTCGTGCATTTTTCTATGTACGAAGTTTTCATTGTTTCTTTAGATTGAATGGCTAGAGCTCTAATTTTTAAATATATGTTTTTTCAATATATGATCTAGGATCGCATGAACTCAGAAACGCGATTGAAAAAAGTTTTCTCGATAGAAAATCTTGGCGAAACAACCTCTCTAATTTTTTATTTTTTTCATTTGTCGGTCTATTATCGCGTATTAACTAATGAAATAACTTTAAAAACATAGGTAACTATTATGTATAGAAACACGTGGATCAGAATTAAAATATATTTAGTAGATTTTGAGTAAATAGGAAAAGTATCCCTAATTCTTTATTTTCTGTGCCTACTGGCTGTGTTAATATGTACGTGTCGGCGATGATATTGATGTAGGACCTTAACAGGTTTTTATAGCCCTTCACTCCTCTTATTGAAGTGTTTGTTTGTTGGTTTAACGTGCTAATCTCAGGAAGTACTGATTCGAATAGAATTTTTTTTTTGTGTTGTATAGTCCATTTATTTAGGAAGACTATAAGGCTATATAACATCACACTGCGACCAATAGGATCTAGGCATTTATGAAAAATGTTGTAAAAACGGGAAAATTTTCTATATTACGCGCGTAGTCGGTTAAAAATATGTATATAGGCAATAGCTCCGCAGACTCCCTACGGAGCTATTGCTTATATTTTTAACCGACTTCAAAAATAAGAGGAGGATAACCTCCTCTAGGAGGATCCTCTATCCTCTATGAGGTTAAATTGAAAAATATATACAGCCGACCATATACATGTTCGGCTGTATATATTTTTCAATTTATGTTCATTTAGTCTGTTTTCCCCAATGTTGATACCTGTTTTTAGGGTTCCGTACCCAAAGGGTAAAAACGGAAACCCTATTACTGAGACTTCGCTGTCCGTCCGTCCGTCTGTCACCAGGCTGTATCTCAAGAACGGTGATAGCTAGAGATTTTCACAGATGATGTATTTCTATTGCCGCTATAACAACAAATACTAAAAATAAAATAAAATAAATATTTAAGGGGGGCTCTCATACAAAAAACTGATTTTTTTTACCGTTCCTTGCTCGATACTAATAACGTTGCCTTATGTTGCATAGATAATGGTACGGAACCCTTCGTGCGCGAGTCCGACTCGCACATGACCCATTTTTTTATTTGAATGAAGGGTGTTTTTAAAAATTATCAAAATGTATACTTGTAAAAATAAACAAATATTTAAATTTAATATTATCTTCAATAATTTAATGTTAAACGGAGATAGAAAAACAGGCCATTAAGCGAGTCGTATCCCGTCGACAATAAACTGACTTTTTTAGTTAAATATCGGTACACTTAAGATGCTGCGAGTGGACCAGCGTCCATCCTTTATAGATACCACCGACATTCCTCGACGTATTTCCTCGAATCCATTCATTTCTGGCTTTAAAAATATAAAAAATAACAGATTTTACACCTTATTTTTGGCGTATAACATTCAATTTAGTTTATTTTAAAAACTTTTCTTTCTGTATTTTTATATCAAAGTATTTTCGACTTTATGTTATTCGCATCATGTTGGTTTTTGTATTTGTTTTAGCTGTGATGATAAAGTATCCATTAGTCTTATCGGTACGGTATGGTGGCGCCGGCGCCGGTCAGAAGAGTGCAACTTTATATTTTATCTCTTTCTTATTTGTTTTTTTTTATATGTATGTACTTTAGATACGTTTTTAGAGTGCCTTCGTGATTATGGTTAGTTTCCCAGGTTAGGCTATAACATTTTGTTATAGCTACAAAAATTATTAGAAAATTTAGTGGTTAAAATTTAGTGTGGATAAATATCGTCAACGGTATAAATATCATAAAACGTCATTTTATGACGACATAATACAAAATCGTCAAGTGCGAAGAATAATAGCGCACACCAAGGATTTTGTACTAATAATATAAAGCTGAAAAGTTTGTTTCTTTATTTGTAGTGTTGGATAGAGCGTTCATCGAGAAGGCTATATTCTATTTATAACACCACGCTGCGACTAATAGGAGCGAAGCACTGAAAAGTGTTGCAAAAACGGGAGAGTTTTCCAAATTCCAAACGTACGAAGTCGCAAGCAACAACAAGTATGTAATACATAAAATGATAGGAATCAAAATTACTTTACAAATCTGAATCGAATTCATTAATTTAATTTCGTATTTATAACTTAATTTACGATTTTTCATTGGATTTCTATTCTTAATACCTTCTCTGCCTACCCAGTGAGAGATCAAGCGTAATATTACCAGTAGTAATTAACAAAACTAGCATTAAAGTTAATATTTTGTAATCACTCGGCTGATTATCCGGTATAGGCCGGTAGATCCTGTTTCCGTCTAATCGAAAAGCTGAGAGGAAGCTTTTATGGACATAAAGAATTATCTTATACATACAGTTTCATGGCGGATCATCTATTTTTATTCCATAACTACGCGTGGAGTTTAAAAAAATTATCCTCTTTTAAGCAACATTTTTCACTGATGCTTTGTTTCTATTGGTCGCAGCGTGATGTTATATAGCCTAAAGCTTTCTTCGATAAATGTACTATTCAACATTGAAGGAATTTTTCAAACTGGACCAGCGGTTCCTGAGATTAGCGCGGTGAAACAAACAAACGAAACTGTTCAGCTTTAGCATATTTAATATAGATTATAGATGTTCGTTCTGGCCTTTTAAGTCCTCGTATAAAATCTACCTTTTCTTCAGTCCTAACCCTTAACTGGTTGTGGTACTTGTACTTGTTTTTGAAATGAAATGAAATGAAATGAAATGAAAAATCATTTAATCACGTAGACATAATTTTTCAGAAAAGTTATGTGCTTATGACATGTCCAATTTTTTTCCCTACCACCGTTTGTACTTGCAATGGCAATGGGATGTTGACTTTTTTTTTAAACCATAACCACACGGATAAAGTATAATTTGTAATAATAATTACGACTACTGCTTGTTTTATTATACATACATTATTGTAACCGCGATGCAGAACCGTGTAACTTGTAAACAAACTATGCGCTTCTATGTGCAACGGTTGTGTCTGATATGTAACCTTTTATACCTCACGGATACGACACGATTTTGTACTATAAATAATTATTGTAGCTGCAACTACGTGTAAGTTGTTCATAAAAGAAAATACGATTTTTTTTAATATATTTTTTTAAAATTTATTTATTAAATTAATTTATTGTTTATTAAGTTGATATAATCTAATGAAATTATGAATATGTCAAGCTAGTAATGGCAAGCTAAGGAATATTGTACACAGATAACATCCTCTGTGAGAGATGGAAACCTTGGTAACAAACCCTATGCCAATACGCCCAGTCATTACGGCATAGTAGACAATAATCCCTCCCAATGTGGTGGAGGCATGTGCCCAACAGTGGGACGATAATGTTCTGAAGAGAAAAAAAGAGTAAATTGGTAAAATTTATTGCAATTGGTTAGTTTAATCCAGATTAGTTTAATACTCAGTATATATTATAATTGCGAGTGTGTTAATTTGTTTAATGTGAGCAAAAACAACTTGTAAGAAAAATTTTCGTCATTAAAAATCGTTAATTTGTTTAGCCTAAAATATACAAAGTCAACAAGAACGAACCTTTTTATAACAAATCTTATAAATAATAATTATTTTAATATCGTATATTGTAAAATGGCTTTATGGCGGTGTCATTGAGCTTAAAACTATTCGGGTATGGCGACCTACCGACCGACGACGGGACGCGTAGGCCTCTGCCGTACCGCTTACCGCACGCTGTTCACATACTTAAGAGGGTACTGTATTTACCTCATTTAGTTATTTGCCATAAGTATTGATATCCCTATTTCCGAGCGCCGCGCTGAAAGGGACAAATATAGATGAAGGTGATTTTACCTACAAATTCTTTGAAAAAAGACGTTTCGTACTTCCGTTTTTTTTTCGCGAAAGTTAAACCGATTTTAATAGTTTTTGCGTTATATTATAGATAAAGGGTATATCTATGCATCTATCACTTTCTTTTGTGGTAAACCAAATTTGTGTGATAGACGCTGCAACTTTATCTAAAGAAAACCGAAAAAAGTGGGTTTTTCGGATCGTCATATTTCTTTTAGTTATTATGTTTTGAAAAAAAAAAGAAAGTAATAAAAGCATAGATATACTCTTTATCTATAATATAACGCAAAAACTATTACAATCGGTTTAACTTTCGCGAAGAAAAAACGGAAGTACGATACCCATACTTTTGTATGGAGCATAATTTGGTATCGTGCCGTCTTAACTTGTCTTTACTCATCGATATGTTATGTAATCATGTTTAACATCACGCTGTGTCTTTAAAGGGTAATTAGAGAACTAAATAAAGGTTATGCGGCGGATTCAGAATACAAGTGACATTCTTATAGCTGTAAAAACCATTTAAGAGGTAATATTAGCAAAAATACCTTTTATGGTAGAAGGACAACTCGAAACTATTTAATATGCCAACACATAGGCTATATATCACGCGTAAAAAAAACGAATGGGACAGTAATCATAAAAGCTGATGAAACCTCGAACGTTAAATGATGCTAAAGCATTTTTTTATTAACAGACCGCGATACCCTTTTCCGATGGGGGTAGGCAGAGACTATAGAGCGCTATCTGCTTCGGGCTAAACACACTTCATTGGCTTCATTTACACTTATACATGTATGCAATACATTTTAAATAATGGGAAATCAAACCTAGGATTCTAAAAGCATGTGTCTAGCCGTGTAATAAGCACTAATGTTAAGTTTAAAATAAAGGTATATTAAAATATTATTTTTCTAAGCGGACGCCATAATGTAAACTCTCTATTACACGTGGTAAATTTGTTAAACAAACATATTTCTTAGTACATAATGTATTTATATTAAATATGCATACTTATAAATATTATATTAATAGTTCAGCATATTCTGTGTATTAGATTTTACTAGTTGTTGTTACCTTATCAAATTCTACTATAGATTCACTCTCGATTCACTCTATATCCTATTTACAAAATAATCTGCTTAGTTCAAAAACTAAAAAAAAACACTCTTGAAAATCCTGAATATTTTTTATTATTATTACATACTTCATCGATACTTAATGTGTGCAAAATTTCAAATCGATCCGACTACTGTAAGTGGGTGAAAATATTTTTCAAAGATTATGTTACATAGATTAATACAATAGATACGTTCCGAACTAATATAAGCGTGTTAAAAGCGCAAACAAAAATAACGACTCTGTTTTAAAATATTGCAATCTTTGAACATGATTTATCCTTCAAAATGTTAAGTAAATTAAAAATTTCACATTTCTATATCTTCTAGATTAGTGTATCTACTTATTAGTTTGACTGTCTGTTGAAACGTGTTTTTTTGGGGTTCCGTAATATCCTTATAGAATAAACTATATTTCTGTTTGTTTATCTGTCAACTTTAAAAGACCAAAATGCGTCCATTTTGAGCGATTTTGTGAAGCTTATCTAGCTAGCGAAATGTAGTGTTTGTATTATGCGTTATTCTAAAACAATTGTGAATTTATTAGGTTTACTATGTACGGAATCCTTTGTTTGTGTGTAATTGTACTTTGTTGCTAAGGTAGATACTATTTTTAACGCTATAATACCTAATAATTTAACAAGCAGTGGGTCGCATTTCGTAATTAATAAAATAAAAATCTCATCAATAACTTATCAATACAAGTTTAAACAAGTATAGGTAAATATAATAATAATAATACTGGTTTGTAGTTTTTCCAGACATAACGTCACAGACTCACACAAGCAGACATACAGGTGTGTCTATAAAGGCACACATCTATGTAACAAAACGTAAGATTTGCGTATCTATTACACATTTGAAGGACATCGCCGATGACATCAGACTGTCTTTTTCGGGTGTCCTTTCCCAGTGTTGTACGATGTACCTATCAATTTTTCAGTATGGTGTCAATAAAAGTCAACACCCCATTTCCTTCATAGTCAACTTTCATTCATTCACACTTTAAAAGTCGAGAAAATGTTCTTGAGAGAAAGAAATCTTTTAACTACACCTTATACAGGCATTAGTTGGTTGGTATATGGTCAGCAGACCAGTAGACCAAATACCCTCCCGCTGTGTAGTCTCGAGCCCAATTGTGGGACGTGGACTGAATTGAAGAAACCTAAAATAACCGCAGGCAATAACTAGTATACAATAATATATTACATATACATATATATGTGGATAGGTATATAATTTAAACAAGTTTTTAATAATCGATTAATTCGATTGTGGGTCCTCTTTGAGGAGATAACTCTTATGTATTATGTTTAAAACTATTACAATTATGTGTCGCAGGTTTGAATAACGGTTCGGTTTAAAAATTATATTGTTTGTCAATTTTATGATTATTTATTATCTGTATTTAAGGATAAATTGCAGTTTTTTGAATGCTTCTATTAGTTTTGTTCTTCTTCTTCTATCATTAAAAAAAAGCCGCATCAAAATCCGTTGCGTAGTTATGAAAATATAAGCTCTTATAGGAACATACATACAAAAATAATGACTGTGTTTTATAATAAGTAAAGTTAAGCAATATTAATTAGTGTTTATTATTGAGAATACAACCCTAAACTTCTTCCAGAACTTGACATTAACACTAGGTTTTTTTAACCCGACGTTTTGTTTGTTCACAGAGCACGGAGAGAGTACAGAGGACGCTAGGAGGACGGATCATGAGCGGCTTGTTACTGGCTCCATGGCTACTGATGGCGAAGGTATTTATACATACATTATTAAATAAAAATACATACATCTAACACAGATACATACAAATTATCTGATATTATCGCACAAATATTTTTCCTAAGAATTGAATTGAACGCGACGGGGTTTCACACTGATGACAAAACCACTGTTTTTGAACATAATTGATGCCAAGGCTTCTAAAAAGTCTAAAAAGAGTTTCTCTTTATTCATTTAAATGTATTTTCATTATGTATGTTTTAGCATTAAAAACTTTCAGACCACTTTTTAATTATAAATGGGTCAAATTTTATAACAATTTCTATAAAAGGTTTTAAATGTACCTACATATTACAGCTTAACAGCTCAATCCCGTCTGTGGTTATGGTGACTGAAAAGTTTCCGAAACGTCGGGCTAAAATATAAAACAAATATTACGCGTCTAAATCCGTAAAAGGTGGTTTTATTTGAATAAATGAGTCGCGCAAGTGTTACAAAATATAATCTACATATTTACTTTTCGTGCTAAGGTTGAGGAATAAAATTTTTTGGTTTATTTTTTGATTTCCCAGTCCTTTTTGCTAAGGCTCTGAAAGAATTTATACTAAAAGATATCAGTATGGTGGTATTACCATTAGTGTCTGGTGGTGCTATAACCTTGACGATCGATCGTTAGCCGACAGACCGGCGCCATTCCCACCGCCATGGCGACGACCCCATACCATACCTTTATTCATGGGATTATTATCTCAAATGGGATTCTTAAATGAAAATAATCATAGATTCTGAAGCGAAAATAGGGGAAATCTTAAATAAATAGAACTGCTTTTTATCGTTAACTTTTTTATTATTTTCCTTGAAATTCTTCAGGTTTTCTTGAAAAATTATGCTTTTTCATACACACTCTTACCCGCTTTTGGATCCTTTAAAGGTTGAATTGTCATCAATTCTTTCGTAGAGCACACCCAACTGTGGAAAACTTTTAGGTATCAATTTCCTAACGTCATTTGTTTGGACTGTGCCTTGTTATGTAAATCAGTCGATTTCTTCTTCTAAACATACATATATATAGAGTATCGTCACCAGAAATAGTTTAAAAATCGATTCAGAAAAACCTTGTTTAAATAGTTTTCGTTTGGAACGATGCGGTTCTGCAAAATCCTCGTTGGCATCACGGCATTGTAATCAGAGCCAAGAATCAACTGGAAAACTGATGTCAGGAGTTAAAATACCAATGAGCTATTGGGCATTGTATGATGAAATTGGCAGGCAATTGTTTGAAATTCATTCTAATACATCACTGCGGTAGATTCTGACAGTTATAGTGTCACACCTCTGCAATGCTTAACATTATATCTATCAACAACTCATTATTCTTTTACTGTTAAGTAGATAAATTAGTTTTCTTTACCCCTTATCAGGCCAAAGTTTGGATTCTGTTACGTATTTACTCAAAGGCCATCGCCACCAGTTTTCATACATATTTTGAACATGCCATACATAAAATATGGAGAGATATGTTCCTACAGCATAAAACCTTGCGACAGCTGTAAATTATTAAAGTAACTAATATACATGTATACGTCTTGTATTAAGGGCCTACATCAATATTAACGTATATCATCGCCGACACGTACATATTAACACAGCCAGTAGGCACAGAAAATGAAGAATTAGGGATACTTTTCATAATTTCTTTACATAATAGTTACCTATGTTTTTAAAGTTATTTCATTAGTTAATACGCGATAATAGACCGACAAATGAAAAAAATAAAAAATTCGAGAGGTTGTTTCGCCAAGATTTTCTATCGAGAAAACTTTTTTCAATGGCGTTTCTGAGTTCATGCGATCCTAGATCATATATTGAAAAAACATATACTTAAAAAGTAGAGCTCTAGCCATTCAATCTAAAGAAACAATGAAAACTTCGTACATAGAAAAATGCACGAAGCTATTTTGGTATCCTCTTAATTCCTTCTTATAATGTTTGTACTCGGAAAAACGCCGAGATTAATTGCGAATTCACTTAAAAGCGACTTGTAAAATCGTGGTTTTGAATTAAATTAAAGAATGTTACCTGCTGTTAAGTGGGGTATGGAGGTAAGTCCCACCCCAAGGTTCTTACTTCGCACATGACTCATTCACCATAAATATTTCGTAATTGTGTGGTAATGGCTTAAATTTTCTCCAAAACTAATTATTATTGTTCTTTATTTCCAGAACGTCAGAGCTGGGAGTCAGAATGGTGTCGGCTAGCGTATTGGGAGTTAACGCAGAGGGTGGGTAGGCAGTTCGGTGTACGGATGAGGGTAGTTGATGTTTTTGGAGGCGGGGGAGGCGCTTGTGGGTCTGGAAGACATGGCTTCTGTTTGGACGCGCTAGACCAAAGGGCTGATGCACCACAGGCTGAACAGGTAAATGAATAGTATTTTAATAACAGTGAAACACATTCTTATAGTATAAAAAGGACTAGCCGCATTTAGAATCATAGCAGGTCGTAGTCGTTTAATAGTTGTTAAAGTATGGTTTAACTGGTAAATTAGTCGAGGTCTTGCCATAACTCTTCAAGTTTTTTGCAAGCTTGAGGTTACAAGGACACTTTCGCAAAATAGAGTCGTTTGAAATTCCGTAAAAGTATGTTTTAATTCAATGGCAATAAGTATATCCTGCGCGAGAGTCAATTTGTAATGACTCTCGAGAACAACTTATAGACGTGGCTCAGAAGCGAGATAGGTCGATAGTTTTTCAAGCGGGTTTTATCGACCTTCTTGTATCCGTCTATCTATTAATATATATACATATTTTTCTTTCTTTCTATTAAATAAAGAGCCTTAGGTCAAATAATAACTATAATTCCAAAAGCAAGTAAATAGTATATAATTGAGTAGTGTCCGTGTTAAAACAATAAAACCACATATGCTTGTGTTTAAACAAAGATGGCTGTTGTATTCACCGAGGTTATCTGAGGTTATCATACCGCTCCTACTCTAAATCAATGTAGCAATCATTTTAAATGTAATCTGCTGTCACACTTACAAGTATTTGCGATATCAATATTCTAGCAGTTTTATTACAATACTATGTATGCCATGCTATTTTATCTGTTTGTGAACGGGAAGGATAGTTGGAGAATCTACCGACTAGACTTAAATCGATTCGAGTTTATATATTTGGACATTGTATATTTTTAGTTTTATTTCATATCCACAGTTTGAGATAAATGCAAAAATAAATTGTTGAATTTGGGACATATTTCTTTCTGAAAAATCCAAAAAATTCATGAAAAAATTTTCTTCATTATTACAGGTGCGAAAAACTCGAGCGAAAATTGGTTTAGGAGTAACATTATCACTCGAATCAGATGGAGTATGGCTTTACAATAGAAGTCAAGAACCTGTGTTCGTTAGCTCTCCAGCATTGGACGCAGCAGCTGCCAAAGCTCTGTTAGTTTGGAGAGTAGCCCCTGGACATTGTCTATGTATCTTCGACCCAGCGTGCCCTCCACCAGCTGTCTCCCTCCCACATATCGGCCCTGTCGACCCAAGGTCTGTAAGGATCTCCTTCGCGAAGGGCTGGGGTCCTAAGTACTCCAGAAGGGATGTAACAGCATGTCCATGCTGGCTCGAGGTGTTACTGGCGCCCCCTAGCTGACGCAAATAGAATGCTGTGTTTCTTTTTGATGTGCCTTTGTGTTGTAAGAACAAAATAAATGAAAAAATCAAAATTCAAAGAAAAAATTTTCTATGAAACTTTCATTGAAGTAGATTTTGTTAAGTCTCGCCATATTTTTTTAGAAAAAAACCGTAACTTTTTGGAATATTATCTCATTTCTTTGTATATTTACTTATAACGGAAAGGTACACAAACAAATTTTGAACAATTTTAGTGGAAAATGGACCATAAACAAAGTGTAGTGGCGGTGTGAGTGGTGGACATTTTGATAATAAAAAAACACTCGGTGATTTTATTGTTTATTGGACTATTGTTTTAATATTTTTACTTACTTTTTACTTCTGGCCATGAAATATCTCTAAAATAAACACTTAATCACATAAAACTACAATGTTTTTTCTTTAAGAAAAAAAAAACATCCAAGAGAAGGAATTTATCATAGTCCTCGAAGTATTCAATTATTTTTCAAGTGTATATTTTTCATGTGCTCATGTAAAAGTTAGTACAAAATACATGTATAATGTATATTAAAAAAAAAATCGTTATACATTTTTATACACATTGTTATAGCAATTACACTTAATCGTTTTGTTGTCAAATTGTTACTTAAATTATTATATATTACATGAATTAAGTTTACTAATAAATTTAAAAAAACTACCAGAATTTGGTAAAAATATTTAAATATAGAACACTGGGGCCAACATTTTCAAAGACAGGTTTTTTTTTTATTTATTAGTAAAATTTCTTAATTCAAATTAACACTGAAATAGAAATCTTTATAATTAAAAAATTATATAAAATGTATAATTCAATTATACATTTTATATAATTAATGAATTGTATAATTTGTAATTATTAAATTATGTTATATTTATAATAATGATATAACATTTTAAATCATTTCTGTTACAACCATAATGAAGTGAAAATAGCAGTTATTATTTTAATTTTATATAAATAAAGGCCTTATTAAGAATGTCTTTTTTAGAAAAAAATAATAAAATACAGATGCAAATATCAAAAGTTAATTAGAAAGGTGATAATTTTTCTTTAATTTACTTTTAAAATATAATCATTCTATTGAGTAGTTTTGCATTCGTATTCTGGTATCCACAAGAAATGGATATCTTCGGATTAGAAGTGCGTTTAATGAAAATGGCGTAAATATTTAACTATATATTTGTTATTAGTTTTGCAATAAGGTTTTTTAAAAATTGTCAGTTAAATGTTTTAGTATGTTTGTGTGTATGTGACGTACGAAATTTAGTATTAAATTTCATGTTACTAATTAAATTGACTTAAAAAAGAAGTATTTAATCATAAGTAATGATTATTTCTAATTCATTATAAAATTTCTCTCTCAAATTAGAATCCGCTAATTTTAGTAGAGAAGTGTTTTTGATTAACTCAATCATTATTGTTCAAAAATTAAATAACTCGTTTGTTTTTCACAACTATAGTTTATTTTATTTGTAGTTTATTTTTAGTTTTCCTTAATAAGTATGCATGGACATTCCCAAGCTAAGGTGCTTGTGTTATGTGTACCAGAATACGGATTGATTACATATACTACTTTTCTTTTGTAAATACATACTTTTATAATACATAGTATATGCGCAGTAAACACGCAGTACAAATATTTGTATGACATTGATGAATATCACACAAATGTATGTCCTGTGCGGAAATCGAACCCGCGATTATGTGAACAGTCTGTTACACGAACCACTAGACCACGGGTCTTTTGACGGCCTATGAATAATTGATCATACACATTTAAAATTATTTAAAGTAAATAAACTATTTTATTTCTAATCTCAATAATATCTTTAATGATTTTTCCAACTGTATTTTATAACAAAATTGGAGGCCTTATGTTGTATAAAATATAGTCAAGAGTAATAAGCCTTTTTTAATAATTGTACATATTGTATAAACTCTGTTATATATAAGACATTGCGAGACTGTATATAATAATATACATAACTATGTACTATATAATTAAATATTTATAATTATGACGTATGCCTTATCTTAGCATTAATTTATTTAGATTTAGTCTATAATTTGAATATGTTTTTTACAAAATCATAAATAATGGAATAATATAGTTACATTTTGTTAAAAAATCGTTTTTTGAATTGAAAAAGGCTGTGTGGGAAGCATTTTTAATTGATTTCAGTTAATAGTAGATATTGTGTCGGTTTTGAGAAAATATTCTAGACAAATAATAAAAATATCAGTTTCATAGTTATAGCCAAGTATTTCAATAAATAAATAAATACTCAACTGTAAAACTGATTTTAGTTTAATTCAGTATAAAAATGATTTCAGTGATTTTATTCGTGCAAATACGGTCACCATATTGTGTTAAAATATCTAATTCAGAATTAAACAGCTTTTAAAAAGACTGATAAAAACACAATAATGTCAAATGTTAAAGAATATTTAAATATTCTCTAACACTTGCTTGACTCATACATACTCAAATAAAACCATTTTTTACGGATTTACACGCAGAGGACATTTAACAGCTCAGTCCCATCCGTGACCACGGTGACTGAAAAGTCTTCAAAACACCGGGTTTAAAATTTAAAACAATTATACGCGTCTAAATCCGCAAAAAGTGGTTTTATTTTAATACAGAATACTTCTCAAAATTGTCTCAAATATATCTCTCAATATTGTGAGTTATGGGAGCAACATAACGTTTGAGTTAGTTTACATTAAGTTAAAAAGATCTGCCGAAATAATAATAATATTAAAGTGCAATCTTATTGTTTTTAAAATAGTTAATATAACAAAAAATAATGTGCCTTGCGTTGAAGTAATATTAAAAGCTAAATTGTAAGTAAAACCAGTCAATTTCACGGGCCTATATAATACTATATGTATATAATATATACATAAGAATTATTTTTATTGCTAGGACTACTGAACAGTATGGCGGTAATCAATTTAGAAATATATTTTCTTTACACTTACAGTAAAGTAAAATAAAATTGGTCAAGTGCGAGTCGGACTCGCGCACGAAGGGTTCCGTATCATTATCTATGCAACATAAGGCAACGTTATTAGTATCGAGCAAGAAACGGTAAAAAAATCATGTTTGTTGTATGGGAGCCCCCCTTAAATCTTTATTTTAATTTATTTTTGAAATACATCATCTGTGAAAATTTCAACTGTCTAGCTATCACCGTTCTTGAGATACAGCCTGGTGACAGACGGACGGACGGACGGACGGACAGCGAAGTCTCAGTAATAGGGTCCCGTTTTTACCCTTTGGGTACGGAACCCTAAAAATAACTTATTTTTGTCACAGCTGTTTTAGAGATTTTTAACATTACATTTGTATTTATTTTGATTAGAAGCTCTTAAATAGATATTTGAAATTCTTTATACCGTAATAATTATTGTAATGATCTATATAATACAATTTATGCGACTCATTAAAAAAACCACTTTTTATGGATTTTTACGCATCAAAATCCGCGAAAAATGGTTTTTAAAATATTAATACAATTGAATGATATTAATGTGTCGTCCTAATGTTCAGTAGTCTTATAATACTCGAATTTAAGGGTAAATCGCTTACATAAGTGGTTGGACAATAAGAATACAATCTAGTCTATGTAACAACCTTGCTTCGTTCGTTAGTTTATCAACAAGGGCCAGTTCTTAGTTCGTTGGAAATCAGTGACTATTTTTGAGTAAAATATGACTTATTTTTTGGTTTTTATTTTGTCAATTATGAAAGTTAAATAAATACTTTTTAAGTCCTCTAACAGACAAAGTAAATGGGTCAATCTTATAGTACTTTTCTTCTTATGATTCAATTTGTAATAACAAATTGTGTGTGTTTCTAAGGTAGCAATGAATTTCAAGTCCAATGTAATAATAATACTCATTTTAAAGCCATATTTTACTTGAAAATATTTGTAGTTATTGTATATAATGCGAAATGGCAGCTTAGTAACAGTAATAATGTACTGGAGTCACAAAAAGCATAATTTTGATTTATTTATTGTAATATTTTGTGTTAAAAGCTGTTTAGTCATTGCATTAGACTGATGTAGAAGGTTAAACAAAATATAAGTATACATATTTTTAAAAATGTATAAATGATTTTTAAAATTGTATAACTTATTTTTAAAAATGTATTTAAGTATAACACCATTTTAACTGTTTGAAAATTACTTTCTTATAGTGATTATTGTTTTATTTATTATTATTATTGTTTTATTATTTATAAAATACTTAGCTTAGATGAGTAATCTTTTTGTAATATTCTCAAAAATACATTTTTAAAAGTATGTAACAATTAAAAGTATGAAATCTTATTGTAGATATTACTATTGTTCCCCTGATTCGCCTGTTTGTTGTTCGACTGAAGACGAATGAATTTAGAATACAATAAATTATAAATAAAAGAGTAATATTTTTAAAAATACAGACGTTTTATTATTCACCTTCTCAGCGTTTTAGAGTTACAATAAAACACATTAACAAAATGTTATGTACCTACTTATTTTACTATATTTTACAGAGAAATATAGTTATAATTAGGCATATATTTTTACATAACCTAGCAAAACAAAAAAGAGGACTGTCTGAAAATTGCAGCAAAATTTATAGACAATAATATCAGGTAATAGAATTAGTTATTTTTAATATTTACAAATATACCTAAATAGGTATATATTTTCCAATTATTAATTACTTTTTACATTCAGCCAATTTATACATTCTACATGTCAATTACATATCCGAATAGTAAGATGATAAAATTCTTCTATTCTAACTTCTTGAGGGTTGTGTTCGGCACCAGGAAACATGCAAAACCGCAAACTGAAACAGAAATAAATTAAAAATAGCGCCATTGTTATACCTGATACTACGTTTTCGATAAATGCTTTTGTCTTTTAAATTGATATATATTTATATAGACGTTACTCTTAAACAAACTTAAATAATTAAAATTGTATTAGTTACCTCTTAACTATGTTAGTAAATATTTCTTAAAAAAAGTATCATTATAGAATAAAACTGCTTGTATATTTCAAAATGTTAATGCAAGATGGCGTGGAAATTACGTAAATATAATTACATCTTATTAGACTTAAAAATAATTTATATCAAGACTAGCTGCCCCGGCAAACGTTGTTTTGCCATACAATTCTGTATAAAATAAAATTTCATCAAAATCGGTCCAGCCAATTTGTAGCCTATGTGTTATTCTGATGTATAAGCTATATTGTGGTAAAGTTTCATTCAAATCCATTCAGTAGTTTTTACGTGAAAGAGTAACAAACATCCATACATACATCCATACTTACAAACTTTCGCCTTTATAATAGTAGTAGGATTTACCAGCAAGTACAGCTGCTATAGTGACGAAAGGCGGAAGACAACCATAGTCTATGAGTGCTGGGAAGATAACAGTGCCTGTTATAGTGCCAAATCTGCCGCACATTAGAAACGTAGCTAGCGCCATCACTCTGAAACAAAAAAATATATATATCGGAAAACATCATAGAAATTACCTGTATTTACAGCCAGAGCAGTCATTTATCTAAAGGCCTTGTAATACTAGACAAATTAACTACGTTAACCTCAATATTCTATTGACTACGATGACCTCGATCCGTCGCTTACGACACGTGTAATTGGTTTGGAAGGATCCTTTTACGAATATTCAACGGGTCACCATTTCAAGCTCATCACTAACTACAGTAAAATAACACATTACTCACCATTGACACATACCTACTTCATAATCTTGGAAGCTAAAACTAAAAATCCTTATGTAAACTATCTTCAACTCTCCTACGACATAATATACAATTTAATTTCTTTCTTTCAAATTAAGGAAGTGTATTTAGAACGATTAGAACTATCGACCGTAATAGTCGACAGGGTCGGACTGAGCCGGCAGGACCCGAGTAGTTGACCACAAGGCTTAAATGATAGTGATCAGGAGAGCGCTCTCCTGCGCTAAAGGGGAAAGCAGGCAAATCCCATTATAATTGCTTGAGCAGCTCCGACGTTGGTAGTCGGATCTCCGTCGGTCGGTTATCCGTGTGGTGACGGATTAAGAATTCTTCCTCGAGGTGCTGCTAGTCAGCTAAGGGATCAGGTGCTGCTAGACAGCTAAGGGATCTTATAAACAGTTAAAGAGACGGAAACTAAACTCTATGCCAACACGACCGGTCAACGTGGCATAGTAAACCAAAAGTACTGCAGGAGATCAAGTTCGTGTCCAGGCTGAGAAGAAGACGGCCGCTTTTATAGTCTCTATCCAGTATCTAACCTGGTTGATTTCTTTACCTAAGTGAAGTAGGAAACAGGTCAACCGCGATGCTGGAGAGTGACGCTCCCGCGAGTGAGGTGAAGGCGAGTGCGGCTGTCACCATGCAGACGACCGCCACTGAGCTGTCACCCAGGTACGGCATCAACAGTACCAGTACCGCGCTAAGTATACTGCACACACCTGATACTAACTTCTTACCGCACCTAGAATCAAACCAGAGAAATATGAACGAGGTACTCAGTCAGAAATTAGTTTGAAAGGTCTCAATTAGATACGTCTAAATTAAAAATCGGCCAAGTACAAATCGTGCTCACGCACTAAGGGTTCTATACCATTATCTTCTTGACTTCTTCTTCCATTAATGACTCTCTGATACGCATTAACCTCGTCCTGGGACGGTATTTGTTGTTAAGGCGTTTGTCAATTTAAACTAATAACGCTTTTTTGCATGGGTCCTCCATAAATATTTAAGCAATGTCTTTTGGTATAACAACAGGGCTAGCTGATTCCGTTCATGAGATACAGCCTTGTGACAGACGGACATAAAGACAACGAAGTCCCAGTAACAAGGTCCCGTTTTGCTTTATTACGGAACCCATCGGGAATCGTTTTCACATCTATATATTTGCGATAGGATTTTAGGTTATATAAATAAACTAGCTGTCCCAGCAAACGTTGTTTCGCCATACAAAAAAAAAAGTTTGAAAAATAGAGGTTGGCCGAAACTCAGACCTACTGAATACGCATATAAAATTTCATAAAAATCGGTCGAGCCGTTTCGGAGGTGTACGGTAACTAACACTGTGACACGTGAATTTTATATATAAGATATAAATAAATATAAATATTCACGGCCATTTCACACAACGTCCTCTGGTCCCAAGCTAAGCTTATTATACTTGTGTTATGGGTACCAGAATACGAATATAATACACTAGCTGTTACCCGAGACATCGTACACGTCGAATTTAAAAAATTTCCCCGTTTTTGCAACATTTTTCACTACTGCCTTGCTCCTATTGATCGTAGCGTGATGTTATATAGCCTATAGCCTTCCTCGATAAATGTACTATCCAACACTGAAAGAATTTTTCAAATCGGACCAGCGGATACTGAGATTACCGCGTTTAAACAAACAAACAAACAAACAAACTCTTTCGCTTTATAATATTAGTATAGATAAACTACTTTTCTTTTGTAAATACATACTTATAATACATAGAAACACCCAGACGTAGTAGTAAACATTTGTATGACATTTATGGATATCACACAAATGATTGTCCCAAGCGGGAATCAAACCCGCGACCTTGTGAACGGCAGTCCATTACATGAACCACTACGCCACGAAGCCCGTCATATATTTCCGTATTTCGCTAAAAGGCTGTGATTATTTAATAATATTGTGAATGTACTAACTTGTTAACGATAGCTCCTCCAATACTGTAAGTGAGCACGGATCCAGCTCCGACCACAGCACTCTGCAGGTATGTGAGCATGTCTGTCTGTATGGGCACGCACGAGTCGTCTCCTAGTGGCTGGTTGGCGGGCGCTATGGCGGCGCATAACGTCTGCTCTGAACCTATCATGGCTGATAGTTGAGGGTACCATAGACGGATTGTGTTTGAACTGAAACGATAATATGAAATAGTATATAGGTGCCTACTTAATTATCTTGGGTTTGGGGTATTATGAGTGGGACTTGAACTCGCGGCCCATACCGACCCTACGTTTTATATTATTGGTATATTGCATATCTATAAACTAGCTGTGCCCACGACTCGTGTGGAGTTTGGAAAACTTTCTCCGATTTTGCAACATTTTTCACTATTGCTTCGCTCCTATTGGTCGCAGCGTGATGTCATATAGCCTATAGAAATGGACTATCCAACACAAAAAAAAAATTCAATTCGAACCAGCAATTCCTGAGGTTAGCGCGTTCAAACAAACAAACTCTTCAGCTTTATAATATTAGTAAAGATTCAATCGAAGGTCGTGGTTTCAAGTCCCACTCATGGTAAACATTGTTTTTTGAAGGAAACGCAGAAAGTCTATTTGCCTAAAAGCTACCTAATCGTTCTCTTGCTTCTGCATAACGAATTTGGTGTTTAATGTAACCCTAAAGTTATTTTCTGTAGACTGCTTTCTGACTGAATCAGTTTACTCTCATTCTTGTTAGATTAGAAAGGAGAAAATTGACAGCCATGAATATATGCAAATAGTTCCTTACCCGAACATACATCCCATGTGTACAGCGCACATCAACACTAGCCACTTGAGGTGCGGCGCCCTGAACAGTGGCGCCAGCTGGGCGCCGCCCCCACGCAGTGCGGCCACACCCTTACCTTGTTGGGAACTCTTCTCTTCTACCAGACTCTTCACCTAACAGATACAGTTACAGTAAGTAGATATGCAGAAAAACAGAATGAAATAAGAAAAGAAGAACATGACGCAACATTAATAAGTGCAAGTTAGCTATACACGTGATGGATATAATAATGTGTTTCAGATACCTAATCTCCTCTTGCAGTGGCATATTTACCATAGAGCCATAGGGGTCATGGCAAAGGGTGGCACCCTGCGAGAGTCAGTGCAAGTCTTCCAATATAATATTTTGCTCTTTGTCCAATAATTTATGGGTCCCCAAATAAAAAGGCCCGTCGTGCTAATTTTTAAAATATTCCACCCCTCTTGGTGACTACAATGTATGTACCAACGGCAGGTAAATGTGTAGAAAGGAATGTTTTTCACACATTATCAGATTAACACTTAACATTTTTGCCTTTGGTGTGACGCTAGATCCAGATCAATCCAGAAACTGTATACTAACTGACATTAGCTTCAAAAGCAACTGTTTAGTTTAGAATGCTGTCAAGAAATACATGCTTAGGATTCTCCCAATCGATAACAATAAAATAAACTCACTGGAAACTCCTCAGCAGGTTTGCCTGTATTCAATTTGTATATAGTTTTGAACACTGCTAAGGCTTCTTCATTCCTTCCTCTTGACATAAGAAACTTGGGACTCTCCGGTAGACAGAGGAATGCCAGGCCAGTTAGCAGAGGCATTAGACCAGTCGCTAATAGAAACAGGTTCCATGAGTGTATTACTGGAAGTGTCAATAAAAATATATTAACGTTTATAATAGCTTTTATTTTAACTTGTATTGTAAAGTTTGCATCACAGTTTGCATACAAAATTGTTCAGTTTCGATGACATTCAGAGTTAACTTTGTGACGTCATAGTAAATGCAACATTCTAGTACAATAATTGTTTAACCTGTAACATGGGTAACAAATAAATGTGGTTGTTAGTAATTTTCTAGTATTTTTTATTTGGCTTTGTTCATTGTGGTGACAGATTAATGACAAACTAGTCACAATTGAATCCCCTGTATGCTGTAAAGTTCAGGTAATCAAAGCTGTGAGGTAAGATAACATCTGTGAAATACCGAAATTAAACTCTGTGTTTTATTAAACATAGACACACAACACACATAATATTGGATATGAGCCGATGGGAAAAATACTATAATAATAGACGAAGTACTTATCTCTCTCTCTCTCTCTCTCTTCAGGCCATGAATTCAAATATAATTATTATTATATATAATTCACTGTTGTGCACTGCCCTCCTCCACTTTGAGAAGGATTATGGTCTACTGTGCCGCTTACCAGGCGTGTTGGTACAGAGTATATTTTCGAGAATTCCGTCGCTCACCTCATCTCTCCTTCGTTATAAATATATGCAATACGTACCAAAAATATCAAATATATGAAAGTGGAGATCCTTAGTGAGTATAGCCCATGCGAGGAGTGGTAATGTTGTGTTGGCTATGGTATAGAACAGACTGGTCAGCAGTATGACCCTGGCGCGTAACTCTGTGCGGTGCAGCTCGGCTATGTATGAGATCAGAACTGCGAACGGACCGTTGAACCTACGAATAAACGCATTACTAGTCTTTATCACAATCGAAGTTTTATTGATGTTTGACATAAAATTGCCAAAAACGACTTATATGGGTTAATTTTTTTTTTTCCAATTGATTTGCGATGCTTTTGCTAAATAAATAAATTGAATATACTTTAAGATTACTTACAAGAATCCACTAGCAAATCTGAACACCAAGAGCATAGCAAAGTTTTGGCTCATGGCGGCGCTCATCTCCACAATTCCGGAGCAGAAGAACCCCCACACCATGATCTGTCGCCTCCCCAACGTGTCCGAGAGGAAGCCCCACACCATCGCTGATGAGATCATACCTGGAAGTAACGAATTAGATACTTGCATTACAATGAATTGAACAAAGCAAAGAAATTCTTCTTAGCACGACGGCTGTCACTAAGGATTGCCTCCGACAAGGTGAAGCGATGATATCGTCAAGTTCTTGGGGAGAATGCAAGCGGTACGTGACCGTGCGTGGTGTTGCCTATATCCAGCAGTGGACGGAGATAGGCTGATGGATGGAAGAAAGAAACTTCAAAACACGCTTTCATTTTCTTAAAAACATAAAATTATTGCTTATCCAGTTGGGAGATGGTCGTGACTGTATACTATATTTCTAATCAGCCTTTTAACGTTTAACTGTTGATGTGGGACTTGGGAGCCTTCTTCTCTCACAGAAGATTTTATCTACTTATACTACTCTGTCTGGCTCTTACCGCACCTCAAGGAGAAAATGTGGTGTGTCCTTAATCTGTTTCTATTAGTTCTTAAAAACTCAGTCATCCAATATATTTAAGACAGTTTTCTTATGAAAATCCTCATAAATTAACTTCCAAACAAAATGAATACTTATATAAACTTTGTGTTTTCCAAATGTTTGTACTTGGTTCATACTCGGCCTAAGTAAATATGATCATGTCTCAAAGTGTCTTGATAAGCTCCACCTTATAACATACACATTCGTTGATACTATCACAAATATAATTCTGTTATGGAATGTCCCTATTTTTAGGGTTCCGTACCTAAAGGTCTAAAGGGTAAAAAGACTTTGTAATTAAGACTCCAGTCTGTATGTCTTTAGAGTGTATCTCATAAAAGTAAACGTAATAGCTATTTACAAAAAAAAAATAATTTTGTTACATATTTAGTTTCCTAATACAAAGTTCACCTCCTTAATGTTCCTTAAACTAGCTGTTGCCCGTGACTTCACACGTGTGAAATTTAGAAAATTTTCTACGTTTTTGCAACATTTTTCATTGTTACTTCGCTCCTAATAGTCGCAGCGTGATGTTATATAGCCTATAGCCTTCCTCGATAAATGCACTATCCAACACTGAAAGAATTTCCGAATCGGACCAGAGATTCCTGAGATTAGCGCGTTCAAACAAACAAAGAAACTCTTCAACTTTATAGTATTAGTATAGATTAATGGAGACAGCCATTTTGAAAAGGCAAAAAACGTTTTCCAAATATATGCCTTTCAGAGTCGTTAAAAACACAATATTTGTATTTGGTTAAAAATACACACATTAATTTGCGTTAACACAGTTTGTTATTGAAAAGTAGCAATAACGAAGCATGTTTACACATATTCACGTAAATTTCTATGAATCATACGAACAAACAAAAATTTGTTTTGAGCTTATTCGTTGTGACTAGCTTTTGTGAACTAATTATCTGGTTTGATTATTTGAAACAGAAAAAAAAATGACTATGCGAAAGTTTTAGTTTAGAATATCGATACGTCAGGTGCAATTCTAGTGTTACCCATAGATTTACCCATAGACTCAGTCGGCTTGAAGCCACTTACATGAAGCCACATATACATATACGAGTATGTGTGTGTGTGAAAATGTATCTATGTGCGTCTATGATATAGGCCATCATCATATGAAATGCCAGAATTCTATGAAGTACGATTTAGCCAGGGTAAAGTTAACGATTGTCAATGAGTAGGTAGGCAGGCTTGATACTATTTGTGTTTATGAAGATCAATAGCAATTTTCAATATTTTATCTATTCTCGATTCTTGCTATCAAAGTCAGACTAATATAAACTTTTGGTCTTACTTGCATATCAATAAGCTACTGATGACAGCGTTCTCTATGTTCTCTATTGGAAACTTTACAGGAGCTAGCAATATGTAACTGATAAATTAGGATTACAATCTAACCGTGATCATTGTTAGTGAGTTGATCCACGAGTCACGACCTACCCAAGTTAGTTAGTATGATTATCAACTACGAGTAATATAGTTAAAATAATTACAAGCGAATAGCAATTAAATAAAATTATCGCTTGCAAAAATTATCATATTATACAACGTTCTATAATAGAGTCGGTTAGAAGTAAACATTCAAACAGACATAACAACGTATCTATGTATGTATAAGACAAACAAAAATCACCTTCTATGTTTGATAACAGTATATTAATATACAACACAAATATTTGTATAACAATATACAAACAATACTGGTATCTGATATATCATCTCAATATGCACTAAATAATAGTTTCCACAAATATTGTCGCTATGACGATATTTTAAGTAAATTATTAAAATGATATTTGCATGCTAGTGCAATTTAAATTTGGAATATCTTTATTTTATTAATGGACATTTCACACAATATTCTCTGGTCCCAAGCTAAGCTTAGATGCTCATGTTATGGGTAACAGAATACGGATATTCTACATAACATACATCATCATCATATCATCACGCCTTTTTCCAATGGGGGGTAGGCAGAGACTATAGAGCGCCATCGGCTACGATCCAAACATACTTCCTTGGCATTCATCCACACGCATACATCTGGTCATACATGCCCGAAGGTTGTAAGTGCTACATAACATACATAAAGCACACTAACACTCTATTTGTTTAGCGTTTTATTTTTTTATTATTAATCGTTTTGCTTATTTAGAATGTGACGCTGCCAGAAATAGACATACAAAAAAACGCGGCTATAATATGATAATAGACTATTATGATAACTAGGTTATTTTTATGCTATAATATACCCATTATATTGTAAAACAGTGCAAAGATTTGTAAATAATTTACTGAGTCGTGTGACTGTGTATTTGCAATGACTATCTGACAGTAAGACTAAATAGGTACATATAAATAAATAAATAGAAAATCGATTATTATTGCGAAAGTTTGTAATATACGGATAAACACAGATTTAAATATAAATTTAGCTTAAATCTCTTATACTTCATAGACTAATGTTTCATATGACGTATAGCCTGTATCAGAGATACATATTTCACACACACATATATTTATGTGGCTTCAAGCTGAGTGAGTGATGTAACTATCTACACTCTATCCTGGGATATCTGCGCGGATGGATAGATGTAATGATTTTTGTTGCTCTTTTATGCAAATACTTCTGAATGGATTTTATAAAATCTTACAGCTGTATTTTATTAACCGATTTGTAACAACAGGCCAAGTTAAAAAAAAATTAATTTTGGATAACTTTTTTGTCTCACCCGGGAATCAAGAAAAGAGCCTGAATAGTGAATAATATAATTCACTGCATGAATGGAAAATTATATTCAACACCGCACCGCACCGTTTAAAACTAAAAATGAATGAATGAATTAAACCCTTTGGGAGAAATTTTTGAAAGATGATTCACTGTAGTGATAATATCTCGCGATATTATCTCTTAATTAACCTTTTATTATCAAAAATATTTACTTAACTGGCTTTTACTCCTAACTTCCTTTGTGTTAATATTATTTAAAGAATGTATATAGTGTCTTTGTGTGAAGGTTCTAAATATATTTAATCCTTCGAAAACCTTACATCCTTCGTGTTATCCACATAATAGCATCATGTTTACAATTTTTTTCTTTTGTTTTAGTAAGTACCAGTGTTGTGACGCATCAATAATAAAGCCAACACCCAATTAACTTCCCAGAGAGCTGTAAGAGTCGGCTAAGAGACGAATTGCGAAACTAAACGGTATCTGCGTGGCGTTGTAGACCTAAATTCTACTTTGGTGCAGATTAAAGGGTCACGAAGAAGTTATTATTCTTAAGAAAGAAAAACTTTGAAGATTTCAAATAAGTATAGGTATATATTAATTACCTCCATAAGTCATAGCAGTAATAGTGCCCATGTCAAGTAGACTGAGTCCCATGTCACACTGCGCCCTGGTGAAGATGAAGCTTGTGGAACTGGTGACGGAGACAGCACTCCAGAAGGCTGGCAGCGTGCACAGCATTAGACCAATGTTGAATTTGCCATATCCTGTCGCTGCTATAGCCTCCTCGAAGTCTGATGGTGGAGGTTCTGCAAGTTATTGAAGATATTTAATTTCAGGAATTTATTTTGACTGGTCTTGTGGTTTAGGCTGTTTGCGGGTTTGCCGGTTCGATTCCCGCACAATCATTTGTGTAATATGTAATATTTACCTATACTGTCAAGAGCGAGGTAAACTCTCACACTCAGGCTTCCGTACCTACTAGACCGAAAAATATAAATAACTGCATTTAAATAATCAGTTAATTAAGCTTAAACCAACTCATCAACTTAATTTTGTAGTTGAAATATGTAGAATCACCTACATTTCAGCTACTTCATAAGATGGCATTAATATAAACACTTTTTTCTTGTAATGTGATGACAAATTACAAGATTTTGTATTTTTCCCCATATCAGCACTATATAGGCTTGATCTACGCCAAATTTCAAATCTCTAGGGCAACGGGAAATAAGCTGTAGGTTTTGATTTAATAGCATAAGTCCATAAGAGAACATAACGGCAGCAAAATCAGTAACTACCTTTAGGAAGTACCTGAAGGAACATTACTTGTCGTTGTTATCCATATAGGTCACTATGTTAGTATATATAGAGTTTATATGTGTATATTTTTTATGTATTTTATATGTAGGTACGTGTCGTCTTTATAGTTATTTAATTATGTATGTATGTGTATGTATGTGTAGGTATGTGTATATGTATGTACATCACAATTAGCCTAATTTTTCTTTCCTCTCAGTCGATCCAAAGGTTGTCTGGAAGAGACCGCATTTTGCGATAAGACCGCCTATGGCACATATCTAGATAAATTCTAAAATTGTATAATATTAAGTACCTACTGTAATATTGTTGTAGATGTAAAAGATTGATTGTAATTTTTGCAGCAAGGGACCGCATAGATCTACAATTCTACATATCGTATGAGTTTCAAGTTGATGCCTTCAGCCGTTGGTGAGTAAAAAAAGTTTGACGGACAGACAGACAGACAGACGGACACGGAATAAGAGTTTGTACGAGACCCTAAAAAGTAAAATTATATGTATAATATCCGTATTCCTGTATCCATAACACAAGCATAGAAATATAGCTTAATTTGGGACATCACTGTATTCAAAAATATCAATTTGTCCTGTCGTGTTTGGTTGAAAAACTGCTTGCAATGCAATGCAACAATCTTTTGTGACATACTTCAAACTTAGAGCAAACCCTATACTGAACATGTTTCATGTCAGTATTAGTTGAATTATATTTTCTAGTTTCTAGCACTACAAGAGTGACAAGGGAAACCATTTACTGTAACATGTCTTACAAGTATTCATTGACGTATTTGTATGTTCTAGTTATAATATCTGCTCTGAAACTAAATAAAAAGCCTGAACAGACAATGAAACTAAAATATTCTCTAATCCTTCATATTAGAGATGGTTATGAAGCTTCTCAGCGACCACAATCCCTCGCAAAATTGAGGAAGCCCGTCTCCAACAGTGAGACGTTAAGAGGCTGGATAGAAAACAGTAGCTTTTTGTTTAATTTGTAATTATAAATAAATAAACATTCATGGACATTTCACACAACGTCCTCTGGTCCCAAGCTAAGCTTATATTCGGTATGTAAATACATATGTACTTATAATATATAGGAACACCCAGACGCAGTATAAACATTTGTATGACAATTAGAAAAATAACACAAATGCCGAGCGGGAATCAAACCCGCGACCTCTTGATTGGCAGTCCATTACATGAACCACTCAACCTGAGGCTCGTCAATTTTCTTAAGACTTGAAAATCACATTCAAAGATTCCGTTGCATACAAAAAAACTTATTAAACAGACACAAACAAAGTTGTAAAAGCTTGTAATCATATTTCATAAATCAATTAGTTATGCTAAATGAAAATTCTTAGAAGTCTACCAACATTTAGGTATGCAGATCAAGTCGTTTCTTCTAGAAATGTTGATGTACACAGGAATAATAATATATTTTAAGTGTAAAGTTTGCAGCAGACCTATATGTTAGTTTCTCTGCCACGCATAAACTACTAAATGGATTTTAATTAAAGTTTCCAGCTCTATAGCTTATAGATCAGAATAACACTATTAATCGTCACGCTAAGAGCAAAGGAACTGGGTAGTAACGTGGATAAAATCCCCGACTTCGGCTAGTTCTGGCTATGATGCAAACAAAATAACATAATTTTAAACACCCACTTTAAAAGGTTGAAAGCAAGAATATATATATTCTAGACACAAATTAAATGAAATTTTTCTAATGTTATGTGTGATGTCTAGGAAGCTTTTTGTGTTGTCTTGCAGTGACAAGCGCTGAAACCACGTTAGATTGACAATGTATGTAAACAAATCTTTAACATTTTTTGTTTGTTATATCTCAGGCTAGTAAAATTAATTACTAGCAGGGCGTAGTGGTGTTTCCCTGCTTCATTTTTAGGGTTCCGTACCCAAAGGGTAAAAACGGGACCCTATTACTGAGACTTCGCTGTCCGTCCGTCCGTCCGTCTGTCACCAGGCTGTATCTCAAGAACGGTGATAGCTAGAGAGTTGAAATTTTCACAGATGATGTATTTCTATTGCCGCTATAACAACAAATACTAAAAATAAAATAAAATAAATATTTAAGGGGGGCTCCCATACAACAAACATGATTTTTTTACCGTTTCTTGCTCTCATACAACAAACGCGGTTAATTAACTATTGTGTGTGTTGTTTGCTCATTTATTAATAACGTGCCTTATGTTGCATAGATAATGGTACGGAACCCTTCGAGCGCGAGTCCGACTCGCACTTGACCAATTTTTTACGAAAAGTCTACATTTTAAACATGTTCGTGTTCACCCCTTTTCCTTTTCAGGGTACTGTGAAAGCCAGTTAAGGAATATTGTACATAGACAACATCTTCTCTGAGAGACGGAAAACTCTAAAATGAACCCTTTGCCAACAAACCTGTTTGGCGCGGCATCGTAGGCCATAATCCCTCACAAAGTGGAGATTAATTCTTCATTATTTTACCAATTCCTTAATTTAGAGTTTTACAAAGTCTCAACAACAAACACTTGATTTACAAATAATCTGGTTGTAACCAGAATGTTTGGACACAAGCCAATGTTCACTGGTCGTCTGCTCTGTGACGAGACATTACACATCTTTGATGTTAACTATTATTATGGTATTGTGATGTTTGTAAATATTTTGTACTAGCGACTATCTACTCGTGTTTAGAATGTTTTCCCCGTTTTTACAATTTTTTGATTGCTGCTTTGTTCGTATCGGTCGCAGAGTGATGTTATATAGCCTATAGCCTTCCTCGATAAATGTACTATCCAAAACTGCAAGAATTTTTCTAATCGGTCGAGTGGTTCCTACTAAGATTAGCGAGTTCAAACAAACAAACTCTTCAGCTTTATAATATTATTAAGTATAGATTTTAACACGTGTTTTTGACCAACCATGAAAAAAGCTTACAAGAATGTTTTGCTCAGGCTATTATTGTCCCACTGCTGGTCACAGGCCTCGTCGAATTACGTAAGAATATCTAGCCTAGATAAGCTGACCAGGCGTTTCCCGCATTAATTGAAAACGTGACTTCGTGAACGGCAGTCCGTTACCTGAACCACTAGACGTTTGTCGACCTGTTTGAACGACACGCGACGTCATCAAATAATGAGATAGGGACAGGAAAATAATGATGATAAGTATTCATTGTTGTAGCATCAACTGATATGCATATCGCTGTTCTAGAGATATGAAGAGAGCTGAAAACAGAGCAGAAGAGAGCTAAAAGCAGCCTGGTAACAGAGCGACAAAGGGCAGCGAAGTTTCAGTAATAGGGTCCCATTTTATCTTATGGTACGGAACTACTAGCCTACCCCCATGGGAAAAAAGCGTGATGATGTTATGATACGGAACCCTTAAAAAAGATTACAAATGATAGATTTTCTGAACTTTTATTTGCATTTCGATTTCATTTTTTTCTTTCATTTTTCATTTCGATCAAGATGTCGCGGGTTGGATTCCCGCTCGGGACAATCATTTGTGTCATCATCACGTCAACCTATCGCAGTCCACTGCTGGACATAGGTCTCTCCCAATTCACGCCACAATATACGGTCCTCCGACTTCCGCATCCAGTCCCTCCCCGCGACCTTCTTCAGGTCGTCAGTCTACCTGGCAGGGGGGCGTCCGACCCTACGCTTGCCGAGTCGCGGTCTCCACTCCAGAACACGTCTGCTCCATCGGCCATCGGTTCTGCGGCAAATATGGCCAGCCCATTGCCACTTAAGCGAGCTTGCTCTGCGAGCTATGTCGACCACCTTGGTTCTATGACGGATTACCTCATTTCGAAGTTTATCCCTCAAAGTGATTCCGAGCATAGCCCGCTCCATAGCTCGCTGCGCGACTTTTAGCCCGTGGACTAGCCCTACCGTAAGTGTCCACGTCTCGGCACCGTAAGTCATGACGGGTAGGACGCACTGGTTGTAGACCTTCGTCTTCAGGCATTGCGGAAGAGGCGAAGAGAAGACACGACGTAGCTTGCTGAATGCAGCCCAGCCCAACTGGATCCTTCTGTCGACTTCTTTCTCGAAGTTGTTTCTACCAAGCTGAACAACTTGTCCAAGGTAGGTATATTCTTGAACAACTTCGAGCATCGACTCTTCGATGTAGATTGGTCTCGGCGTAACACGTTCATTGAACATGATTTTGGTCTTATCCAAATTCATGCCGAGACCAACACGTCGAGAGGCTTCGTTTAGGCTGAGCAACATCTCGCTTAACTGTTCCAGCGTCTCCGCAATAATGACGATGTCATCGGCGAATCGAAGATGTGAGATGTACTCACCGTCTATATTCAGGCCGCGTCCAGTCCAGTCCAACGTCTTAAAGACGTCTTCGAGTGCGTTGGTGAACAGTTTTGGGGATATTCATCATTTGTGTGATTTTTCTAATTATCGTACAAATGTTTGTTGTGCGTCTGGGTGTTTCTATGTATGATAAGTATGTATTTACAAAAGAAAAGTAGTATATGTATTCTATCCGTATTCTGATACCCATAACACAAGCATATTATTTTAGCTTGGGACCAGAGGACGTTGTGTGAAATGTCCATGAATATTTATTTATTAATTTCGTGTATTTGTGTAACTAGGTATATCTTCGTATCCATGTAACGGAATCTTTTGAAGTTATTTTCCATTTAAAATATTGAAAAAGAAAAAGTCATTGCACACTTATCAAGGACTGATGATGATGGCACCAATTCCACTGCGAAAAGATTCGAACTTTACTAAAATGAAATCAACTATGATGTATTTTAGCTTGATATATAAATAGCTTTTATTATATTTAAATTAATTAATTCTTTAACTACACACAAATTAACTAAAACACGTTAATTTGACGTTTAACTTTATGATTAGTAAACATTATAGCATAGTTTTTAATTAATAGAGGACTGTTTGCATGCAACGTTTTTATCAGCTTTGCTTATATCTACGCTAAATCTGTTACGTCGTTGTCCAATCGCGGAAGTGATTTTGCTTCAAACAATGTTAAAGTATATAGGTAGGTAAATATTATATAATTAAAATGTTTGGAACGATATCTATACTTTATATAAAACAAATTCGATAAAAATTAAAAGTATTTTATAATACAAGCTTTTAATTGCACCAAAGGAATAAATTAATAAAAGCAAACTCGAAGATTGCGTTGTTTTATAACCGAATATCTATGACTGGTATTCAACATAATCCAGATCAGGGTCTATGTAATCATATTGTAAAAGTTAAATTTAGCTAGAAACGGAAACGTGTCTTTGTCGCGCAAGATTTGATTACTGAAAAACATCTCGACAGATGGAAGTGAAACTAAATAAAGAAAGAAATATCTGCTGCCTGTAAAAATATATTTAGAAATTTGTATGAACATTTTATATATCGATAGTCGAAATCGTACACGTTTTTTGTAAACTTTCTACTCGATTGGAAATTTTAATCGCTTGACTGGAAACAAAGAATTCCATTTACATATAATAATACGAAAAGGCACTTACCTTGAGCCAATTTTTCCAAATTACTAGAAGATAATCCTGTGACTTTAAACAAATGATCATGAGATATTTCTTCTTTCACCCCAGACTCCAAAGCTTCACTTTTTACGACCACCATTTTAAAAAATAAATTTTGAAAAAATTTTAAATAAAAATTTTGTATCTAATGTCCATTTGTCTTGAATTACGAGAGACCCAATGGAACATTCTCAGATCAGTGAGGTAATTGCCTTATCGTGTTCAGTATATGTTGGCTCATAATGTTTACTAAGGATTTGCAGCGCTGAGAATCAACAGCCTGTATCTATGTGTAAACAATACATACCTATTATATATATTTTGGCGATAAAACATGATTTTGTATGTGGTTTTGCCTATCTCATACTTCTTATACATTGTTATGGCAATAGAGTTTAAATTTCTTTTCCAATCACCATGCTCTGAAAAAAAGAAATAAAAGAAAAGTCAAATAAATTTTTAATTACAGCTAAATCATTACGTAAATTAGCTAAACTGAAAAAAGTTTAGGCTAATAGAAATGACGTTGCAACAGCCTAAATTGAGTTTTCAATTCTCAGAATCGGTTAATTTTTAAAAAAAATTTTTTCTAACTAATTGTAACTTTCTATTGCATGCTAAAATAATATTCCTAAATTAATATTTTCAACTAGCTAATTAAAGATAAAATATATTAACTCTTTTGCTGTACAGACCTTTTAAGTTTACATACACATGTACATAGCGAATTTATATTGTACGTCACAGTAGAAATCTTTATCTAACAATACTAATGTTTATAGTATTTAATCATTATTATAATTGTTCTATATTTAGTACAATATGTTTGTTCATTTCCAAGGAAAATTTGTAGCACGTTTCTATTTTTCTAATGTATAACCAGTAACCTGTTCTAGCTTGTTTTAGCCTGAAGATAAGGACAAAGGCATAAGGAGACTAATTATAAACCGAGATTACGAAAATAAGCATAAAGTAGCGAGAGGGTGTGTCATTTACGTGTTATCGTAAATTCTATGTTTGCTGCTATGTACACTTTGTAACTACATTTTTTTTAAACATCTATTATCTTTTTTCGCTTTCATTTCCTGAAAAACTCCGAAAGTTTTTCATTAATTACTCGCCAAGCCATCGACAGGGAGTTCATGTCCCACATAAGGACCAATACCATCGAGTACGTACTGTAAGATACCATTGCAATTTCTTTATGTCACGTACAAGTAACTCATAGACTGTATTATCTAGTGAGGTTTTCATAAAAGACAACATTAGGTTCTTACAATAAGATTCACCCGCATCTTTGCTGCATTCCCGCAGGCTCTACTAGATATACTAGATAGATATATAGATATTAGATAGACCAGTGGTCTAGTGGTTCATGTAACGGACTACTGTTCAGGAGGTCGCGGTCGTTCAATTCTCGCACAGTACAATAATTTGTGTGATATTTATAATATCTAATATATAAAATTCACGTGTCACAGTGTTAGTTACCGTACTCCTCCGAAACGGCTTGAACGATTCTTCTCAAATTTTGCATACATATTCAGTAGGTCTGAGAATCGGCCAACATCTATTTTTCAAACTTTTTTTTTAGTATGGCAAAACAACGTTTGCCGAGTATGTATTAACGAAGGAAAAGTAGTTTATGTGTTATATCCGTTTTCTGGTACGCATAACACTAGCATAAAAGCTTGGCTTGGGACACGAGGACATTGTATAAAAGGACCATGCGAATTATAAAAAAAAATATTTAAAAATAAAGTCCATGTATATTTATTTATCTACTAGATGACCCGGCAAACGTTGTTTTGCAATACAAATATCAGGGATAGACAACCCTTATCACTTAGAGGTATGAAAAATAGATAGTAACCGATTCTCAGACTTACTGAATATGCATAAAAAATTTCATAAGAATCGGTTAAGCGAGAATTTTATATATTAGATAACTAACTTCTACAAAAGCTATACTGAACCTGGTAAATTTTTAATCAGCAGGGTAAAATATGCTGTATGTATAGACTTATATAAAACGGTGTGATAGTTTAACACAACTAGATGTTACACCTTACCTACGAATGATTATCATGATACATGGTAAATGAATGTATCATTTAAAAATAATAATTTCTCATTTACTTATGATAATTAATTAAGCAAATAAGAATATGCACAGTCGAGGACACACCTGATCACTATTTCCAATGCCATTTTCGCTCATCAATTACCTAGTTTCTGTCACGGAAAGTGATGAGCACCGCTTGTTAGTTTTAATACGAGTAATTTCATACAAGTGATGTTGTATAGAAATTGCTACAACGCTGGTGTCCCTCACTGTACATATTGTTGTTTCTATTATCAGTATCACACAAAGATCGGAAGATGAATCTTCTGTCACGCGATAGTATCACATGGAAAAGACCAAAATAGAAATGATTATACGAGTTCATTTCTATTGAGCTGCCTGAAAGTGCTGATAGGATTTCGGTCTTTTGTCATTCTAACAAAATAATAATAATATGTCCGCATAACGATATGATGGAATAATAATGAAAAATTGCCTGGAAATTTCTAGGTCGAATTGAGTTATAGATTATAGATAGTGTCCTGTGTCAGATATAAACGTAGTCAGCTGTTATTAGAGCACTGAGTATCAGGATAACTTAAAATTGCGTAAGGATGATAATTTAGCTGTATTCTCTCTGGCCAAAGGTTTTTAACAATTCGGTGATTGTCCTACAACTCACTAGTAAGGGCTACATTTGAATTAACGACCTTATAACGTTGTAGTAGGCACGATTAGTCTTCAACAGCAATACTGCTTTCTGTGGGGTCGAAAGTTCTATTCCAGTCTTTACGGTTACTTTAGTATTCTGAGGCAAAAATATGCAACGAGTACAAACGTATGAAACCAAAATATAATCCAAAGTATCTTGTTCTGTATGTCCTTCTGTGAGCTTAAATCTTCAAAATTATGTCGCAGATGTTAATGCGATTTTTTTAAATAGATAAGAGTGGTTGAAAAGAGCTATATTTGTGTATAATTTGTTAGGGTTCGTTTTCTCTTTCTATACTCGGTACATTCCATGCGTACGAAGTCGCGGGCAACAGCAAGTTATGTACTAAAAAATCAATAACAGAATCACTAAGAAATATAAGCACACATACCTACTATGGCACTAATGTCCAACTAGAAGTAGTGTTGCAAAGACTGCCATTTCTCATTTGAAAATTTACTATTAACTAGCTGTGCCCACGACTCCGTTCGCGTGGATCGATTGTTTTCGATCGACCCAAGAAATTTTTTGATTATTTTTTAGCCGCTAGATGGCGTTGCAAGTAACTTAATTGAGAAATTTCTTATTATGTAAATATCTCTTGATTGAGTGGACCAATTGCAATGAAACAAAGACTAAGTAATACCTTGAGTTGTGTAAAATTTTTATGTATAAATTTTATATTTATAAGTGTTGTGCATTTTACGTGATGCGTGCACAGACAAACATCTAAACAGACAAACAGACAAAAATTTAAAAAATGCTGGAAATGGGTTCTGTTGGTTATCCTTTAACCGTCTGACTATGTTTTTTGAAAATATATTCAATGTACAAAAAATATTTTTCTACAGATTTAATAAATGTATAGAAGCAGATGCATATCTGTTAGTGCTCTAACAACAAATACTCATCATAATAATTCTCCTGCTCTTATCCCGTTGTTTGGGGTCGGGAATATGACACATAATACCTACAATCATAACGATACGGAATGCTTTGTGTGCGAATCCAACTCGTAGTAGATCAGTTTTTGTATCTTTTTCTCTTAAACTGTGGGTAACACTGCGATGTGCTGTTGATATTAATAATGATTTATGATTGTAAACAAAGAAAATCACTTTCACGTGTCGGCCATGTTGTTATAAACGTGTCTCCTCTCCCGCAAGGTTACACAAACAAACACAAATACAAACATATCTATAACATGAACAAGAGTAGCGAACATTTAAATAGATCGCCTTGTACTTCGCCCTTCAGTTATATGTCACATAGCTTTGGACTTCGAACTAAGTAGCGCGAGAGGGATAGCAAAAAAATAACTCAAAAGTATTTTAGAAGTTGTTCTATCTTCTGAAAATCGTTTTATAGGCACAGATATAGCAGATGGTGGGTTGACGTTTAAAATTGAAGACAAGTAACTGTAGCCTGACTAAATCGTACTTCATAGAACAATGACGTTTTTATAAATAATGATGTTTTTTCTACAACGACATCTATTGAGCGGTTTGCACCAACTCGATCAATCGATCACTTAGTATTCTTTACAGAACACAATTAAACCGAAACAATGACTGTACATGTATTTCTACATTAATTTATTAATTTTTGCAATTGATTTGCTATAGTTTTACTAAATAAACTAAATTATAGTGGAAAAAATGATAACCATGAGCGGGACTTGAACCCACGACCCATCTGAGCTATCATCATACGCGTACGACTTTGCGGGCGACGGCTTGTAAGTATATCCATCCATCAACCTTTCTCAGTCCACTGCTGGACATAGGCCTCCCCCATAGAACGCCACAACGTGCGGTCTTGCGCTAACTGCATCCAGCGGCCCCCGGCGTATTTGACGATATCGTCGGTCCACCTTGTTGGGGGCCGCTCCACGCTGCGTCGTCCGGTTCGTGGTCGCCACTCGAGGACCTTCCGTCCCCAACGGTCATCAGATCGTCGAGCGATGTGGCCTGCCCATTGCCACTTCAGCGTGCTAACTATTCGGGCTATGTCTTATCACGTAGGGAAACACCGAGCATAGCCCTCTCCATGTAAGTATATAAGTATCGTAAATATATGGTTGAAAGTTATGATTTTTTTTGCTGATGTTACATAAAGTATAAAAGAAATTAGTTGAGAGGAAACTGGGGGAAGCCAAATAAAGGTGATTGGAAGTTACACGCCGTGAACGCGTGGCAATGCTTGACATATTACTAAAGACATGTTTCTCTATATTATTATAGGTAGGTATATCTTACATTACTATGACGGTGACAATTAAGAATACGCATGTTATCTACCCATGACACAATCACACTATGATTAGAAAATTTAAGCAGATATTTTTTGCGAGTAATGGAAAGTCGGAATTTTTTTATGATGTTGAGAGGGCTAGTCAGTGATAGGCTGTCACTATGTTGACAAATTGTCCTTAACTGACACCACCCCATTTCATTCTTTGCTGTCATAAAAGGCAGCTAAAGAATATCCTTTGTAAACGCTGTGCAAACACGCCACGCTGTACTAATCAGCGCGGCACTGTAGACCATAATACCTCCCAAAGTAGAGGAGGCCCGTGTCCAACAGTGGGACGACAATGGGCTGGAGAGAAAGAAAGTCCGGTTCCAACAGTGGAATGGTTTATGATACAGAGAGAGGTTAAAATATACTCTGAAGACAACAAGCGTAAGAATATTGCGAAAATGGCGTTCATTAAAGGTTATTTAGGTATGTTCAATAATGACTGAAAATAGCCTGTGGATAGAACTAAGACAAATTTTAAAGCAAGGTGACGTATCAAAACTTTTGGTGGTCAAACGTAAGTTGATTTAAACGCCTACATGTACTAGCTTAGCAATTAGTATCTAAAGTAAAACAAGTGGTTTATTTAATAACATCACTAGGTAAAACAAAAATGTGAAATGAAAGCCAAGTTCAATGGTCAGTCCTGAAATTTACTTATAGCAACATAAAACATCATAATATGTTCTTATTACAACTTAGGCCTTAGCGTAAAATATTGAATTCTGAATAATTGGCTATTTTTTTGTACACATTTATATTAATTAAAGTCCTTAGCCTGTAATACACAGTTTATTAAATAAGAAAGTTCACCATAATTTAATTTATTACGAAAGTTCATTTAACATTGCTGAATTGTGTTATATCTCTCTCTCAAGCCCATTTACGTCCCACTGTTGGGCACGGGCCTCCTCCACTTTAGGAAGGAATATGGTCTACTGTGCCGCGCTGACGAGGCGTATTGGTACAGGGTTTATTTTTGAGTTTTCCGTCTCTCACAGATGGTGTTATCTGTGCGCAATATCCCTTAGCTGACTTTTACAGCACCTTTGGGAGGAGATGTGGTGGTGACACTTGTATTCTTAATCCGTCACCACACGGAGTGTTATATGAATACGATGTTATATGAAAACGTAGTGTTATATATATGAATTGTGTTATATACACTATCAATTTTATTTTTTTAGTTAAGTTGAGTTGTGCACGTAGAATCGGTAGGTACCATTGTCGGGGTCTAAAGTTCAACTCGGTACTTATAATATTGACATAATCACTTTACAAGTAAGTACTTTTAGTTCTATTAACTTACGGATAGACAAACAATATTCCTAAAAAGAATTATAAATATATTACCGGCTAACACTCACAGTTATATTTTAGGATCAATGATGCTCATTTTCAGGACAACTGCGCAGCAGCGTTTGCAACCTTCCGACATGCACTACAGTTGAAAATTATTTTTTTATTCTTTTAAAACTCATAAATACAGAAATAATTAATATAATAATATAATAAGACGGGCCTCGTGGTGTAGTGGTTCTGGTAACGGACTGCCGTTCAAGAGGTCGCGGGTTCGATTCCCGCTCGGGACAATCATTTGTGTGATTTTTCTAATTGTCATACAAATGTTTGTACTGCGTCTGGGTGTTTCTATATATTATAAGTATGTATTTACAAAAGAGAGGTAGTAATGTAGTCTATCCGTGTTCTGGTGCCCATAACACATGCATGAAATATAGCTTACTTTGGGGCTGGAGGACGTTGTGTGAAATGTCCATAATTATAATAATAAATAAATATTAAATATTAATGGACATTTTACACAACGTCCTCTGGTCCCAAGCTAAGCTTATATGCTTGTGAAGAAACACCCAGACGCAGTACAAACATTTGTATGACAATTATAAATATCACACAAATGATTGTCCCGAGCGGGAATCGAACCCGCGACTTCATGAACGGCAGATTGTTACCTGAACCAGTGGACCACGAGGCCTGTCATGCTATGATATGTAAGTTCAAAATCTAACCAGTCTTCGTTATGTATGCCATGCCGACAAGGAGTGTTGGCATAGGGTTTAATTTCAAGTTTTCCTTCTCTCCCATATACTATGGCTCTTACAGCGCCCTTGCAAGGAAATGGGATGATATGGTTTTAATTCTTAATCCGTCAACAAATTGGCAAAGATTTTTGTAGTAATATTATTGTCTTGCAGATGTTTCAAGCTTAACAAATTAACGGGCGGGCATTATTTCCAAGATATCTAAATAATAACTCACCTCTGCCTACCCCTGAACAGGTGTGAATTTAAATAAATAAAGTTACGTTACGAAATAATTACGTAAATATCTATTATCACTATTATCCTCATCAGTGATTTACCTGAGGAAAATGAGAAAATACAGCAGGGTTGTCAGTTTTAAATATTTTGTGTTTTCCAGACTTCATGCTGAAGAAACTGTTTACAATAAAAACCTTTACTTATTTTAAAAGTCGTTATTTTTGTGTATGTCCATAAGTGAGCTTAAATCTTAAAAACTACGCATCGGATTTTAATGCAGGTTTTTTAATAACTATTGGTACAAGAAAATAGCTTAGTCTTATTATTTGTTTAGATTTTTTATTTTCTTAATTCCATGCGTACGCAGTTGCAGGCTAGAGCTACTACAAACTTACATAAGATAATACATAGATCACTGTCTGCATAGCCTGTTCGAGAAACTATATCTATTCAAGACGATATTATATTAAACGAGGGTAGTTGTCAATAAAGAACCGTGAACGTCACCAGCCGTTCTTTAGTCAGTCCATCCGTGAGCGCGATTGATGCACTTTCACTAAAGTCATCAAAACTTTAATCGCCATTAAAACATTAATTTATTATTAAATTGTTACAAAATACTAAACGAAGTGCAAAATATCGCAAAAAAATGCAATTTAATTAACAAAAATGTTCATAAATAGTACCGGTTATTTATTTCGAATAGTACTTAATCTAAATGCAAAATAATTTCAATTCGTATTATTAGTAGCAGCCCTATAATATAATAATCATCCTTGTTCATTTCCTGGTATTGAAAGTGTTCTTTAATTTAAAAGGTAACCCTCTTTTTATAAAGAACCAGAATAGTGCGCCATCTTGAACAATAGACATTCTAACTTGTTTTTTTTTATTTTATTTTTTTATTATTTTGCTTTTTATACTGCTACTGAGAAGCGTTTAGAAAGACATTAATTTGGAACAAATGTAGTTTACATAATGTATTATTCTATTCCAGAAAAAGGTTGTGGATTTCTTAAAAATATATAGGCAATGTTTTAAGGTCTTTAAACAAAAAAAAATTTAAATATATTATGCAATATAATGAAATATTTATAAGTTTTCACTTATACATTCATTGCAAGTTATTATATTATTTATTACAAACTTGGTACTTAGTTACTGTTGAGTTTAATCTAAACGCGATTTAATTAATAGTAAGCAATTTTCATAAAAAGCCCTCATACGATACGTTGAGGCTCGGCAGCTGAAACGTAGCTATTGCACATACGGACATATTATTTTCAACAGAACTGAACACACCACTAAAAAGCGTCCATCAGTCCCGACCAGACAGCGAAATAGTACACACGCCGCCTAACCAATGCCTCCGAACACCCGTTCACGAGTCAAATTAAAAATCGAACATTAAACAAATAAAAAAAAAACTCTAATCAACCAATGGGATAAATAATTTTTGTTCGAATTTGGAACAGTGAATTAAATTTAAAAACCAACAAACTAAATTGAGTGGTGATCTTTGTAGTGCATATTTTTTTTAAAGTGTGATATTAGATTTAGGAACTTTTTTAGTGTAAGTTTCTAGTTTAAATATGGAAGAGCAAGCAGGTGAGTGCTTTTATTTTTAATTTAATTTTTTACTTTGTTTGAGTAGTTTAATAATATAATAGTTTCTATTTTTATTTATCATAATTTATCGTCTCTGATTACAATAAATGCGTAGCTTTTAATCCGCACCGATATAAAAGTCTTCTTGAAAATGCCCCGGGGATAATTGAATGATGTCATCGCAACCCACCCTGTTGCGTTATTGTCTGGTTTGACGGTGATTATTTTGCTTTAATTTCTTTTTCTTCTCAATTTTTTTTTGATAGCTTTCATTTTGGGCACTATATTTTCATGCAGATATGAAAATAATTTTAACTGTGTATTTAGAGGTGAGGATAAAACCCTATCCCCATGGGAAAAAGGCGTGATGTTATGATGACGATTTTCATCAGTTTTATTTATTAACATCTGGTAAACTATGAGCTTAATTAGTGTGTTAGTAAACATTAATTAATGTTTAAAAACAGAATTTTGCGTTTTTCTTTTATGACGTCATACAATTCAATTGATGAATATTTGATAGGTACCTACTTTAATATAATGTGTTTTTTACACGTAATTTCGTTCTACAATTAACTACAGAATATATTAACTAATACAGGTTTTAACATCTGTTTGAAATATCAGGATATAAATATTTACACAAATTTTCAGTTGCTTGTAACCTGTTGATTCTGACGCCATTTTCGAAACTGAAAATATTTTTTGAGAGCGATTTATGTTTATAATGAAACTAAACCGCATATTTTTCTATAATTATATAAATAAATTATGTTTTGCTTACAAATAACTATGTTTATTAAGTAAATTGTTTAATTTCCCCTCTTTTAGGAGGACAATCCAGCTGGTAGGGCCGCCCTTGATATCTTTACGTGACGTCTTTCTCGATTCAAAACTTTATTTATACCTTGATAATTGCCGGCTCTCATTTACTTTATTACGTTAAATAGAAAAAAAATCTTAGCCATTTTGTTATCTAACTAAAACTCTCCTGAAATTATCGCCTAATAACCCTAGATAATAATATGGGCTTCGTGGACTAGGAGTTCGTGTAGCGGACTGCCATTCACGAGGTCACAGGTTCGATTTCCGCACAGGACAGTCTTCTGTGTATTGTTTAAAATTGTCATACAAATGTCTGTATTGCATCTGGGTGTTTTCTATGTATATATTTACAAAAGAAAAGCAGTTAATGTAGTAGTTATATCCGTATTCTGGTACCTATAACACAAGCTTAAAAGCTTAGCTTGGGACCAGAGAATGTTGTGTGAATAAATATTCATGAATATTTATTATTATTATAAAAAAAGATCACTAAAATGTGTTATACAAAGAGTTTTTATATACTAAATAAAATAGGTATTTAACAGAAAATAATCGAAGTATTTAATTATTGTAACGTAAAGAGGTCAGGAGATAGCGCTACAGACATGCCTACAGACACAATAATCGTCTACAGCTTATTTATTTTTAGTTATGTAAACTGTAAAAATACTAGCTTACCGTACTTGTCTGTATGTCCGTTTTTAGGGTTCCGTACCCAAAGGGTAAAAACGGGACCCTATTACTGAGACTTCGCTGTCCGTCCGTCCGTCCGTCCGTCCGTCCGTCCGTCTGTCATCAGGCTGTATCTCAAGAACGGTGATAGCTAGAGAGTTGAAATTTTCACAGATGATGTATTTCTATTGCCGCTATAACAACAAATACTAAAAATAAAATAAAATAAATATTTAAGGGGGCCCCCATACAACAAACATGATTTTTTTACCATTTCTTGCTCTCATACAACAAACGTGATTAAATAAGTATTGTGTGTGTTGTTTGCTCATTTATTAATTACGTGCCTTATGTTGCATAGATAATGGTACGGAACCCTTCGTGCGCGAGTCCGACTCGCACTTGATCAATTTTTTAAATTTTTTTATAATGTTTGATAACTAAATTTGGAACGCTATATTTTATTACGAAAGCAAATCCCTACTAATATTATAAATGCGAAAGTAACTCTGTCTGTCTGTCTTTTACGCTTTCCCGCTTAAATCTCTCAACCGATTTTGATGAAATTTGGCAAAGACAAACTTTAGACCCTGAGAAAGGACATAGGCTACCTACCTAAATTCCACGCGGACGGAGTCGCGGGCAACAGCTAGTATCTTAATAAATAAAAATACAGGCCAACTAACGATTATCTAAATCTTCTTTACTTATTATAAAACAAACCCGTTATTCTTATATCCCTTACAAACTTAACAAAGCTTATATCTTAAAAACTACGCAACAGATTTTGATGCAGTCTTCTTTAACAGAGAGGGTGGGTCATGGTGATGGCTTTTTGTATTATTTGTTAGGTTATTCTTTCAATTTTTGCCCACGCATACGAAGTTGCCGGTAACAGCTAGTGCAAAATATAATTAAAACATGTTATCTAAAAATCTAAAATGTTGGTATAGAGCGAAAGAGGCGTGAATGACGTCTGACAGAAGACTATGGAAAAAAAGGGCATGTTGCACCGACCCCAAATAGTGGAATAAGGGTAAGAGAATGACGATGGTAAAGATCGTCCCATTCTAAAGTTTTGAGTAAACTACATAAATGTCGTTATTTGCTTAGTTCTCTTACTTCATGGATTAACCATGTAGCAGGTTTAACAAATGCTACGGGCCTCGTGTCTTTTTGGGGCCCCGCACAGTTTACTAATAACAATAACAGATGGGTTTTGTGATTTAGTGGTTCGTGTAACGGACTGCCGTTCACGAGGTCGTGGGTTCAATTCCCGCTTGGGACAATCATTTGTGTGATATTTGTAAATGTAAAGTGGTGGAGGTCTGTGATCAACAGTGGAATTTTAAGGGGCTATAGAGAGGCAGAGAAACATTTCCTGCTTAGGTATCTGACCAGAATTTTATAACTAGGTAGAATTGAAACATACTTTTTAAAATTCACTTTAAAATTAAATACCTATTTCGGGACATGAACCTATGACCGTGGTCATGATACCACATTATTGTTTTATCCTTGATAATTGTTTAGTTTAGCAAACAGATGTCGTTAAACTATATTGTCGAAAGTGACCCTATATTATCTGAGTTAGGGTTCGACACTGTTGACATAACCCCACACAATACCCAAGTTGAATCACCGTGTGACTTTCATAATATAGGTTATGATTACCACGTTTTTCGCATACATTTGAATGTAGGGTAATTAAAATATAAACAGTAAGCAAGACAAAACAATTTTCAGATATAATTCTGATTTGATTTAATTAAAAGCTCTGCTGAGTTTCTTACGCCCGCGTCGGTTCTTCTCAGCAGATTGCGTCCTGAACCGGTGGTAGGGAAAAAAATTTTTGGACCTGTCACATAATTTTCTTAAAAAATATGTCTACATGATTAAATTATTTTTAATTTCATTTCATTTCTGTGTTACATATTCTTATAGCCTTGTCTCCCTCAGCCCTCAGCCCATTAAGAGGGCACGACACCAAACTATGCTCCATACAAAAATATGGGTATCGAACTCCCCTTTTTTCTTCGCGAGAATTAAACCGATTTTAATTGTTTTTACGCTATATTATAGATCAAGAGTATATCTATGCTTCTATCACTTTTCAAAACATAGAAACTAAAAAAAAATATGACCATCCAAAAATCCAGTTTCTTTTTAAATTAAGTTGCAGTGCTGATCACACAAATTTGGTAAGGTTTTACCAAAAATGAATGTGATAGAAGCATATAAATACTTTTCATCTACATTAAGGAGTATAAAAATAAAATAAAATCGTTTCAATTTAGGCAAAGAAAATAGGGGACTACGAAACGCCTTTTTTGTAGGTGCTGGTTTTGAATTTTTTTTTCTGAAAGTTAATTAAACACACTATAAAATAATATTTTCTAACACTTGCGCGACTCATTCGTTCAAATAAAACTACTGTTTACGGATTTAGACGCGTACCTATATTTGTTTTAAATTTTGGCCCGACGTTTCGGAGACTTTGCCGTCACCATGAGTCTCACCCGTGACCAAAGTAGTTTAATTGAATACTATAAAATATCTTTACTTATTATAAAATAAAGTCGTTATTTTTGTATGTTTGTCCCTATGTGACCTTATATCTTGCAAACTACGCAACGGATTTTGATGCGGTTTTTTTTTAAAGGATGGTACGAGAGCATGGTTTTTTAGGGTTCCGTACCCAAAGGGTAAAAACGGGACCCTATTACTGAGACTTCGCTGTCCGTTCGTCCGTCCGTCCGTCCGTCTGTCACCAGGCTGTATCTCAAGAACGGTGATAGCTAGAGAGTTGAAATTTTCACAGATGATGTATTTCTATTGCCGCTATAACAACAAAAACTAAAAATAAAATAAAATAAATATTTAAGGGGGGCTCCCATACAACAAACATGATTTTTTTACCGTTTCTTGCTCTCATACAACAAACGTGATTGATTAAGTATTGTGTATGTTGTTTGCTCATTTATTAATAACGTGCCTTATGTTGCATAGATAATGGTACGGAACCCTTCGTGCGCGAGTTCGACTCGCACTTGACCAATTTTTTTTATATAATGGTTTGGTATAGATTTCATATACCATGCAGACGAAGTTGCGGGTCACATCTACTCTAGTAATAAATAGTAGTCACAATAAAAGTAGTTATATAAAATTTAGATTAATTTAAATTTAGCTTAGATTTTAATGTATAACGAAATAAAATGACTATAAACTAAACAGTAATTATAATATTATATTTAAATTTTCAAGCCTTATATTTCCGAATAACCGAACTATTCCATAAACACATTTTCTATTCCAGATGTTGTACGTATCTTTAATTGATCTGGTACCTATAAAAATAAGCTTAATTTGGGACCAGAATATCCTATTTAAAATGGTAATGGATATTTGAAAAGATCTTTTCTTTCTTTACTTATTAAAACAAAATCGTTATTTTTGTATGTACGTCCCTATATGAGCTTATAACTACTTTCTTTAATAAATAAATGGTTCAAAAGGATTTTTTTTTTGGTCTTTATATCCCAAGCGTACGATGTTGTGGGGAAGAGCTAGGTTTTCCTATAAATTATCCTCAAAGTAGGTGCCCTACGTGACCTTGTAATTAATATTGATGAATGAACTAACTGCGTAGAATACTGCTGATACCAATTTCATTGTAGGATTAATGTTATCTACGAGTAGTTGTTATCTATTCAATAACTAGCGCACTTCAATTCATAATTTTTATGTAATCTGAAAGTGACGTTTACGATAGGCTTCGTGGGTACAGTACTTAGTGATGTTAAGAGGCCTCAGATTCTATTCCCGCCTCAACGAAAATGAACAAAATTTTTGTTACGTTGTGTTTTTTAAATTAACTAAAATATTATTCAGTACTTTATAAAATGCCCAGAAACGTGTGCATTAAGAAAATCCATACGCAGCACGAATTGCAAGAAACGAAAATAAAAACTAATTACATTTTTTATCATCTCACTGTAGTTAAAAAATGGGCTGTCAACTAAACATAGCTTTTGTACTAAGAGTCGATTCAAATAACATTTAACACGACATGTCTCACTATACTAAAAAAAGACCAGGATGTGTGTTTGCATAGCAGAAGTTGCTTTAAATTCCATGCCTACCCCCTTGAGAAAAAGGTATGATACGGGATGATGAAGAAAAAAAGAAGTTTGGACTGCGGGACAGACGGACACTGTAGTGATCACAGAGTTTAGTTTTTATTTCGATATTAATATCCATTGCTCCTTTGTCCGAACTATTAGAAATTTAACTGCAAATATGCATTACGATTACAATCGAGTATAAACATTAATAAAAATGATTTGCATCAATCGTATTTAAATTAGTACCAGATTACACCACTCCGTTCGATCAATGATCTTTATATGTACACAATACCACTTATAACTAGTACAAACCAGATATTCATTGATATTCAATGATTTATTTGATTCCATATCATTTTGATCAGATATCTGATATTATGTGGCATTACTGTATTCTATTTGGAGGTCTTTTTAGGTACTGAGGCTTCCCTAGTTCTTGCCTGTCCATATTTCCCTTTATCATCAGACTGTATCTCTGGAACGGCAATGACTGAATTAAGGATTTAAATAATAGAAAGAAAAAAAGAAAGAAAAAGTTTATTTCTAACTTGCGAACATGGTTACATAATAAAAAGAAAGAAGTTACATACATCCGCAAGTAAAATAGGATCACTGCTCAGCTTTGTGTTGTGGAATTGCTTCCCAACGCTGATTTTCAGCAGTGTCCGCCAAACAGAACATACAGACTAATAAACCGTCACCACACCCCGATGAAGGGGATACTAAAATGCAGAAAAATAATGTAAAATTAAAATCAAATGTGGCTAAACCCTCTAATAACTGATCGTAGAAGACACTTTACAGCTTAGTCTAACCCGTGACCATGGCGACTGCAAAGTCTGCGAAACGTCGGGCTAATATTTAATACAAACACACGCGTCTAAAGCCGTAAAAAGTAGTTTAATTTGAACGAATGAGTCGCGCAAATGTTAGAGAATATTATCGGGCCTGTTATTTAATAGACGTAGGTACAATTTCTAGTCAAGTTAATATTTGTAGCTACAAAATTATTTCATGTAATGTTGTAATGCAGATCATGTCGCAATAATGACAGACAATGCATTATATGTATGCAATTGATAACAGAACAACGAACTCTTTGTAATAGTTGTTTTTATTATAAATAGTATTTTTAACACGTTTTTATGATCTGCATTCGTATCTATCTATTAATCTATGGAATGTTTGATCTATATATTAATTTTCTTCTTTTCTTCTTTCTTCTATTTATTAAACTGTGGAATGTTTGATCTCGATTTTCTCGAAATAATCGAATTTAAAATATGGCACACTCGTCATTGTATCAATTTAACTTATGTGCACATCTAAACTAAACTGAAAAAAATCAAAACAACTATGCCGTATTTTGATTAATTAAAGACGAGAATTTTGACGAGTCTCGTGGTTGAGTGGTTCATGTAACAGACTGCCGATCAAGAGGTCGCGGTTTCGATTCCCGCTCCGGGACAATCATTTGTGTGATTTTTCTAACTGTCATACAAATGTTTGTACTGCGTCTGGGTGTTTCTATGTATTATAAGTATGTATTTACAAAAAAAAGTAGTATATGTATTCTATCCGTATTCTGGTACCCATAACACAAGCATATAAGCTTAGCTTGGGACCAGAGGACGTTGTGTGAAATGTCCATGAATAATATATGGATTTTCTTATAAAAAGTTCTGTTAACATTGCCGAATTATGTTACCGACACTATCAATTTTCACTTTTTAGTTAAGAGGATACCAAAATAGCTTCGTGCATTTTTCTACGTACGAAGTTTTCATTTTTTCTTTAGATTGAATGGCTAGAGCTCTAATTTTTAAGTACTTATACGTTTTTTCTCAGAAACGCGATTGAAAAAAGTTTTCTCGATAGAAAATCTTAGCGAAGCAACCTCTCTTATTTTTTATTTTTTTCATTTGTCGGTCTATTATCGCGTATTAACTAATGAAATAACTTTCAAAACATAAGTAACTATTATATATAGAAACACGTAAACCAGAATTAAAATATATTTAGTAGATTTTGAGTAAACAAAAAAAATATCCCTAATTCTTCATTTTCTATACCTACTAGCCGTGTTAATATGTACATGTCGACGATAATATTGATGTAGGCCCTTAAGTTTAGGTGTGCACGTAGTATTGTTACTAATGTCATCCGTCCGAAAATAGTTTTAAAGGTATTCAAAAACAAGAACAATCATTATTATCAATTTGCATGCACAATAAACTAACTAAAAAATGAAAATCGATAGTGTCAGTTTTTTTTAAATGAAATTCGGCAATATTAGCTGAACATTAGCTGGCTGGCTGAGTGCTGTGAGGAAAGGATGTGGATCACGTCGGGATTGTCGTGGTCGTCGGGGTTACCACTGTACTATTCATCACGTCGGGGTCACCACTGTGGAGGTTTGTAGAGAGGTAGTGAGATAACTCCACATAATAGTTCGTAAGACGTTTATTCTCGACCAAGACCAAACTATGACTAACTTATTACAAATCTTACGTTCTAGAAGAAAAGTAGCAATCCCGTTTTGTTTAAAGGACGTGCTACTTGAGGTTGTCAAACACATGTCCTTAACTGCAATAAATTCGTAACTAATATTGATAAAAGTGTGAGAACGAAATGTTAGACAAAAACGAAATGTTAAAATTGGTCCTTAAGTGGCTATGCATAAACTAGGGTAATAATGTTACAAATTTATTGCAGTTCTTAAGATAGAGATCGGTACTGAAGTGTGGCTACATTATAAAAACTGTGTAATATAGTCTAAAGATTTTAATTAATACAAATGTGTACAACGAAATAGCCAATATTATTAATCGAAATACTCCATAGTAGTTTTCATTTTAGTAAAGTTAGAATAGAATAGAATAGAATTGAATAGAATAGAATACACTTTATTGTACACCATAAATTACATGTCACTTAAAACTAATGTAACAATAAAACATGTACAATTGGCGGTCTTATCGCATATTGCGATCTCTTCCAGACAACCTTTAGATGGACTCAGTTTATTTGGAAAGGGGTATTAGTGGTGTACTTGCTATGTATAAATTCCAAGTAAGAAGAAAAATCTTATATTACGCATAATCAATACATACTACAGATATACATACACATATAGAGATATAGATCCATAAACGTACATAAACCTATACATAATTCTAAATAGATTATAATACTTAAATATACTCGTATGGTTAGGTTATTAAGGTTACGACAATTAATTGGCGTTACTGTCTGTCCCAGTTCTGTTTTAGCATTTTTGTAGTACGTTTTTACCAAAATATGTAATAGCACTTCTTAATACATTTGACTGGCTTTTGCCCGCGATTTATACGCGTGGAAATTAGAAAATTCACTCCATTTTTGCAACATTTTTCACTGATGCTTCGTTCGAATTGGTCGCAGCGTGATGCTAAATAGCCCGTAGCCTTCTTTGATAAATGTGCTATCAAACACTGAAAGAATTTTTCAAATCGGATCAGAGGTTCCTTAGATTAGCGCGCTCAAACACACAAACTCTTCAGCTTTATCATATTAGTATAGATAAAAGAGACGGACTTATTAAGACGGCACGATACCAAATTATGCTCCATACAAAAATATGGGTATCGTACTTCCCTTTTTTCTTCGCGAAAGTTAAACCGATTTTAATTGTTTCTACGCTATATTATAGATGAAGAGTAGGTATCTATGCTTACGTCACTTTCTTTTTTTCAATACATAATAACTAAAAGAAATATGACCATCCGAAAATCAAGATTTTTTCGGTTTTCTTTAGGTAAAGTTGCAGCGTCTATCACACATATAGATATACTCTTCATCAATAATAAAGCGTAAAAACAATTAAAATCGGTTTAACTTTCGCGAAGAAAAATGTGGAGTACGAAACGTCTTTTTTAGGGTTCCGTACCCAAAGGGTAAAAACGGGACCCTATTACTGAGACTTCGCTGTCCGTCCGTCCGTCCGTCCGTCCGTCCGTCCGTCCGTCCGTCCGTCTGTCACCAGGCTGTATCTCAAGAACGGTGATAGCTAGAGAGTTGAAATTTTCACAGATGATGTATTTCTATTGCCGCTATAACAACAAATACTAAAAATAAAATAAAATAAATATTTAAGGGGGGCTCCCATACAACAAACATGATTTTTAGGGTTCCGTACGCAGTATCTCAAGAACGGTGATAGCTAGACAGTTGAAATTTTCACAGATAATGTATTTCTATTGCCGCTATAACAACACATACTAAAAATAAAATAAAATAAATATTTAACGGGGGCTCCCATACAACAAACATGATTTTTTTACCGTTTCTTGCTCGATACTAATAACGTTGCCTTATGTTGCATAGATAATGGTACGGAACCCTTCGTGCGCGAGTCCGACTCGCACTTGACCAATTATTTAAAGAATTTGTAGGTAATATCTCTTTCATCTATATTTGTCCCTCTCATCACGGTGCTCGGGAATAGGGATAGCAATACCTAAGGCAAATACCTAAATTAGGAGTACAGTACCCTCTTAAAATAATTATTTTTACGGCTTTATTGCTACGGCTTCAATCCAGTTATAAACTGGATATAACTGCTTTTATCCAGATTAATGCAGTTACTGATGATGATCTAAATAGGAGGTATAGATGACAATTAAAACTCATTGGTGTTGATACATGTGTGTCGGATATATATATATATATAAGATTAAACAAGAACCGACAGCTGTTGTGTGGCTAACGATAACATTGTTTTAATTGAATTGTTTGTTGCAGTTTGGATTTTATTTTTGGCTTTATTCACGTAGTGAATTAAGATCAGACATGATACCAAACTATTTCTTCTTAGGATACTGTTATTTTGTATTTATAAGGTGATTGTTTAGATACATTAACAACTTAACAGTCTATTTAAATAATAGGACATCTATTATCAGGTTACTCATTTTAGCTGTTTAGTAAATACCAATACATACTTATATTGCATTGACTTTTGCCCTTACAGATATTACTTACAGCATTCAGAAAAACTGTAGGTTCCTCTTAGTGAACAAAAGGTTTTATATACAGATCATTACTTTCGGAGATTATAATATGTCCTTTACACATAATACAAAATTTACATAAATTTTTCCGTATTCTGGTACCCATAACACAAGCATAATAAGCTTAGCTTGGGACCAGAGGACGTTGTGTGAAATGTCCATGAATATTTATTTATTTATTGTTTTCTTTAAACCTCAATTTCAATCCCAGCTCTTATTATCAAACACAGATGAAATTACCTAGATCAGCTAAGTAGTATGCAACTAAATACAGTATTTAATCAATTGGAGCAAACAAGGCGTGCTTTCATTGTAATGTTATTATAATACGAGAACATTTAGCTAGATGATTGTTGAACTTTCAATAAATAACAACAATTGTTTACAATTATTACTTTTTACTGTAGTTGTTACAAAATTGTTTACAAAGTATCGAATGACGAATACAGGAATAATCGATACTAAAATTTTAACGAGAGGAAGTTTGTAATATGTATGGGTGTTATTTTCTTTATTAGAAAAACTACAGTGTCTGAGAGTGCTATATGCTGTTACAATGAACGTCAGACTTTAGACGTGAAGTCACGGGCATTATACATAGTAGTGAGCGTTTAAACGAAAAGCTTAAAATAAGCAATGCTTATTAAAATAGGCAAAAAAGCACGCTGCCGTTTATAAGCAATCCTCGCTTAGTGCTTATCTTAAAATTGCAACACAGTTGTGAGAATATTTTCAAAATGTTGGTAAAAAGAGAAGAGGAAAATGTAAAAAGAGATGTAAGTGTAAAATTTTTATTTAAACGGTAAACAAATTTTTAGCAGACAACGTAAATTAAGTTCAGTTAAATGTTTTAACGAAAAAGTTAAAAAGCATAAAAGCTAAACAGTAAGCAAACAGCATATTATGAATTTTAAGCAGACTACAAAAATTAAGTTGAGTTAATTTTCTTAACGAAAAAGTTAAAAAGCATAAAATAGCTGCTTAAAAATAAGCAACTTTTTAAGCAGCTAACTTTTTAAGCATCTCGTTTAAATTCGTTTAAAATTTTAAGCCGTTATTCCCATTTCTAATTATACAGTATGTAAAAAAATGGCGTCCGATCCAAAAAGGTATAACGTAGTAGCTTAATATGAACACGTAGGTGCTATCTCTTTCTTCAAAATGCGTAAATAATTTTCCCGTGGTTAATTTAAATATTTTATATTATATATTATATATTTCATTGATTTCTTTTCCGTGAAATATTTGTATGACAGTTAAAAACATCACACAAATGATTGTCCTGCCGGGAATCGAACCCGAGACCTCGTGAATGGTAGTCCGTTATATGAACCACTAGACCACGAGGCCCGTCAAATTTCAATAACAAATCTTTACTTTTTATAAAACAAAGTCGTTATTTTTGTATGTACCTATGTCCCTATGTGAGTTTATATCTTCAGAACTATGTAGTTACCTACGTAATGGATTTCTATGCGGTTTTCATTAATAGGTTCAAGAGGATGACATTTTTGTACAATTTGTTAATGTTTTCTGTGTATTTTGGCCTCAATAACTATTAATGCGGTTGAAACCGCGGGCATTAGCTAATGATTACTAATAAAAAAAGATTTTGTTTTTGTGAAATTCGCGAGATTATGTCAATAAATCTGACAAAAATAATAAGACGTTCAGTTCATTCAGAGGCAAAACGACAATAATTCGATGACAGAAGACTGCTTTGCTGTTTCTGAATATATCGAACCGAGGAACTCATGCATGGTTTCTGATTAAAAAGCTCAACATTTTCCTTAATGATACATAAAGCAATGGTTGTTTGGTGGTAGTTGGCAATGTTCGACTCATGTATTTATATATTGTTGGCAGAGAGCAAGGAACGCTTGCAGAGGGCGCCCTTCGAGACTGCCCTGCATCATGCCGGTGAGTATTTGTTATGTATTGTTTTATCATACCTAGTCGTACGAACAGACATCACACTTTAAAACAAATTTTCTATGCGAGTGTAACTGACACTTATCTAATACAAGATACCAAACATTAATGGTCTTAGTCATAATGACTTTCCGTGTGTTGACGGATTCAGAATACAAATGTCACCACCCCATTTCCTCCGTGGTGTAAGAGCCAGCTAAGGGATATTATACATAGATAATATCCTCTGTAAGAGACGGAAAACTCGAAAGTAAACCCTGTGCCAACACGCCTGGTCAGCGCGGCATAGGAGACCGTAATCCCTCCCAAAGTGGAGGAGGCATGTGCCCAACAGTGGGAAGTTTATCAGCTGGAGAAAAAAAAAACCTTCGATAACTCATTATGAATAAGACTGTAAATAAATAATATGCTTAGTTAAAAAACACGCTTGTAAATCCTGGATTTTTTTTTAATTATTGCATTGTCATCGTTCCTTAACATGTGTGCAATTTCAGATCAATCTGACTACTGCAAGTGGGTAAATATTGCTTTAAAAAATTCTGTTACGTAGATAAATAAGCATCGAACTAAAAAATTGGTCAAGTGCGAGTCGGACTCGCGCACGAAGGGTTCCGTACCATTATCTATGCAACATAAGGCAACGTTATTAGTATCGAGCAAGAAACGGTAAAAAAATCATGTTTGTTGTATGGGAGCCCCCCTTAAATATTTATTTTATTTTATTTTTAGTATTTGTTGTTATAGCGGCAATAGAAATACATCATCTGTGAAAATTTCAACTCTCTAGCTATCACCGTTCTTGAGATACAGCCTGGTGACAGACGGACGGACGGACGGACGGACTGCGAAGTCTCAGTAATAGGGTCCCGTTTTTACCCTTTGGGTACGGAACCCTAAAAAAGCGTGTTATAATAAATAAGTAACTATTCACGGAATGTAATAATAAGTAAATATTCACGGAAATGCCACACGGCGCCCTCTGGTCTTAGTTAAACTTATTTACTTGTGATAAGTAATTGTTTTGTGCTGGAATTGAAACCGTGACCTTGCGAAAGGCAGTCGGTTAAGGGCCTACATCAATATTATCGTCGACATGTACATATTAACACAGCTAGTAGGTATAGAAAATGAAGAATTAGGATATTTTTTTGTTTACTCAAAATCTACTAAATATATTTTAATTCTGATTTACGTGTTTCTATATATAATAGTTACTTATGTTTTTAAAGTTATTTCATTAGTTAATACGCGATAATAGACCGACAAATGAAAAAAATAAAAAATGAGAGAGGTTGTTTCGCTAAGATTTTCTATCGAGAAAACTTTTTTCAATCGCGTTTCTGAGTTTATGCGATCCTAGATCATATATTGAAAAAACATATAATTAAAAATTAGAGCTCTAGCCATTCAATCTAAAGAAACAATGAAAACTTCGTACGTAGAAAAATGCACGAAGCTATTTTGGTATCCTCTTAAACTAACATAACTAACAATAATCTTTAGTCTATAATAAACAGTAGAAAGTTCAGTTAATTTTTCCGAATTGAGCTATCGACAATATCAAAATTCTTTTTTTAGTTAAGTTTAGATTAGTTGTGTGCGTAGAATTGGTACCATTTTCACATAAATACAACACGTCGATCATAACTATATCTTTTATTAAGATTTTTCTTGATATCGCCCACATCGCTACGTATCTAACTGATTTAAGTCATTAACTATATGGACGCCTCCACGTTGACACAATATTAGTCCTACGTCATAAGGGGGGATCTATTTTTAGAGTTTATCCACCAATAAGCCAAATAATTAAAAGGTCATGTCTCTAATCAATATTTTATGTGGCGTGTGTTGGGCGTGGTGGCTTCATAACCTATCTTAGATAATCTTTAATGAGGTGTTTCGTTATCTGAAGTTTGCTTCTTAGGGACTTAGGGATTTAAAAGTGGCAGGCTATGTTTTTATGTTTCACTAGCTGTTGCCCGAGACTTCGTATGCGTGGAGTTTACAAAAAATTTCCCCTTTTTTGTAAAATTTTTCACTCATGCTTCGCTCCTATTGGTCACAGCGTGATGTTATATAGCCTATGTATGGTATAAAGCTTATGATGTTGTTTAGCATTTCTCAATAAATGTACTAACCATCACTGAAATAATTTTTGAAATCGGACCAGTGGTTTCTGAGATTAGCGCGGTTAAACAAACATATCTTCATCTTATTACTATAGACTAGTATAGATAATCAACTAGTTACAACATACTACAAATGAATCGGCACAATTTTTATATTCGTTTTAGCAATCAAAGTTTTACGTTAATTGCCTAATTTTTTTGTAGGTTTGCGTGAAGTTGAAGACAATTTCTATTATTAACGGACTATTTAAAAAAAAAAGTTCAACCGTCTTCATGTGTCTTTGAAATTTGAGGGTTTCCCTCGATTTCTCAGGAGATAATCATCAGATCCTCACGGGAACCACCAGCAATAAAAAAAAAAAATCATTGCACGTAAATCATTAACAGTTAAGAGGTAACTAACATTAATTACACGCTTTATATTAGCTTCACTTGTATGTTTGTTTGTATGTTTGTTTGTATGTTTGTTTGTATGTTTGTTTGTATGTTTGTATGTTTGTAACCGACTCCTTTGGACGCTATTTTGACCCACTTTAAACGGTCAGATTCTATTCAAATTTTGCACACCTGTCAAAGACCGATGACAATGCAATAATTCGATTAAATAAAGCGTGTTTTTTAGTTTTTTTAAATTATAGGTTAAGAGGTAACAAATTTTTTTGTAGTTCAATTAATAGTACCTAAGAGAAAGTTGTACAAGTACTAAGAAAGATATTTAATGTATAAAATTCGTGGCAATCACATCTTAACGAGACAGAGTGTTTACGCGACCAAAATAAAATTATTTGGTTCGTCGAACTGCGCCTACGCAGTTGACAGCTCCAATGTTCAGCTGATACAAAAGGAGCCTTGAAACTGAACATTTATACAATACTAGCTGACCCGGCAAACGTTGTTTTGCCATACAAAAAAAAAGGTTTGAAAAATAAATGTTGGCCGATCAGTCAGACCTACTGAATATGCATGTAAAATTTCATAAAAATCGGTCAAGCCGTTTTAGAGGAGTACGGTAACTAACACTGTGACACGTGAATTTTATATATAAGATAGCTATTTCCTGCGACTTCATAATCGTGTAATTTAGACAATTTTGTCCGTTTATGCAATGTTTTTCATTCCTGCTTCGCTGCAGCGTGATGATAAATAAATAGCCTATAGCCTTCTTTGGTAACAGTACTATCCAACACAGAACGAATTAACAACAACAACGCTATGTATTATAAGTATGTATTTACAAAAGAAAAGTAGTATATATATTGTATCCGTATTCTGGTACCCATAACATATAAATATAAGCTTAGCATGGGACCAGAGGACGTTGTGTGAAATGTCCATGAATATTTTATTTATTATTATGTGTTTACCAGAAAACACCTATTAATTTATATTATTACCTAATTTAATTAAACTAAATAAATGGTCGATAAACCTTTACATTCGTTTAAAGAGAAAATTGTAAACAAGGTTAATTACCTAAGATATGCGTACACGACCAAATTAGATCGCGCATAACAACGTTACACATTTGAAGAATAACATACAAACATTAATTTGTAGGTTTATGTATTTAGTTATCTCTGTATTTTAATAATATTATTGCAGTATTTAGATTACTATACACTATAAGAATACATATGATTACTAAATTATACAAAAACTAGCTTTTTTCCGCAATTTCGCACGCGTAAGTCTTTTGATAATACATACTTATATAAATAGGTACATACAAAACATCCAGACGCAGTACAAACATTTGTATAACAATTATAAATATCCCACAAATGATTGTTCTGTGCGGCAATCGAACCCGCGTCCTCGTGAATGGCAGTCCGTTACATTAACTACTAGACCACGAAGTCCGTCGAATCAGAATATCATCATACTGTGTTCTCGTTGCTCTGACTTTGTAATTACCATCTCCATCAGGTATCAGTTTCCAAGACGATGTCCGTGCGCATTAAAAAAAATCCTGTATCGTTTTTAGTGTTCCGTTCCAAATGGTAAATCTGGACCCTATTACTGAAACTTTGCTATCCATCCGTTTGTCAGTCACCAGGTTGTATCTCTGGACCAGTGATAGCTAGAGAGCTGAAAATTTCACAGTTAAACAGTGTTATTGGTTAATACTATAACAACAAATACTCATTATTATTATTTTTCTGTCCTTATCCCCCATATTTAGGAACGTAATTTTTTAAGAATAACTGTATATTATGATAATAATCGTGTGAGAGTCCAAATCACAATTTCTTTACATTAATTTATTAATTTTTGCAATTGACTTGCTAAGGTGGAGAAAAGTATGCTTAGGTGGTTTGGTCATGTGGAGAGGATGGATGAGAGACGCTTAACGAAAGGCATATACACGGCGAAAGTAAGTGGAAATGCTGGGAGAGGATGCCCGAGAAAAATATACTTCGATGTCATCGCGCGCCGGGATACTCCAAAAGGGGCAAGTGCGTAGCACTTACAACCGTCGGGCATGTATGACCAGATGTATGAGTGTGGATGAAGCCAAGGAAGTATGCTCCGATCTCTACTCTCGAGTCTCTGCCTACCCCCATGGGAATAAGGCGTGATGTTATGATGATGATGCTTTAACAAAAATTAAATAAACTAAATTATAGTGGAAAAAATGATATCCATGAGCGGGACTTGAACCCACGACCTCAGAATACCGTTCCGTTGCTCTCCCATCTGAGCTATCATGGTTCCCGCATATGTTTACCAAATCTTCCACTACATTCTTCTCAATGTGAGTTAAACATCGTGCGATGTTATTTGCACAATTTCTTTTTCAAGAAGTAAAACTTTAATAGCTCTATCATCATCATCATCAACTGAGCGTTCTCCCAGTCGTACCCTCAGCTGTCGCTTCGGAGCCCGGGGTCCGCTTTCCTGCTTCTTAAGCTCCACTTTGCTTGGTCTTCGGCATCTCTGACTGTGAGACCATTTTAAAACTTGAATAGAACTATCTAGTTAGTTATATTGGGATTACTAGCATTGCCACTCCTGACTTTTTTATTGCTAGATCCACTGCCAAAAGAAAATTCCTCTTTGAATTGAAATAAAAGCCATCCATCGTCCGTCCATCTCAGAGCTCGTTGAGAATAATTAAACATTATAAATAGTATACAAAAGTGTATTTATTGTTAGTTTGAGAATAAGCAGCGAACAATCTTTCACTACTTGTGTTTATATTTCTTTGTTAGCCACATTATAAATCTTTTTATCCGTTCTAAATTAGTTGTTATTGTTGTCTAACGTTGCGTATAACGACGCATACGTGTGTCTGTCTGTCTGTACAATGTAATAGCCATTTTATATGTTTGTTTTTCCAAAAATAATCGTTTCTTCTTTTGTTTGAATCCTATTCTTTACTGCAATAACTAACAGATAATTTCTATATTTAACTAACGTATGGTTTTTGCAAGGAACAATAAAATTCTTAATTAATGTTAGAATTTGTAGTTTGTCTCGGAATAATATACGCTGTATCTTTTCAAAGACTTTTGGAAAACATTATTTATAAATTAGGTGTTTTCTATGTATTATAAATATGTATTTACAAAAGAATAAATTATTTTTATGTAGTCTATCCGTATTGGTACCCATAACAAAAGCAGAATAAGCTTATTTTTCGCTTAGAGGATGTGTGTAATAAATATTAATAAATATCCTTCAATATGATATGAATATACTAGCTAATGCTTTCAGTTTCTTCTGCGATTACTGCCCCTTGTCACTACTTTTATCTTGATGACATTACCTACGTTATTCTGATTTTTTAGAGGGCACGACACCAAACTATGTTTCATACCAAAATATGGGCATCGTAGTCCTGTTTTCTTCGTGGATATTGCCTCCAGAGGAACGAATATTTCTTACAGTATCTAGGACTTATATATCTATGCTTCTATCACTTTCCTTTTTTCAAAACATAATAATTAAAAGAAATATGACCGTCCACGTTAACTGTAAAGTAATTATTATATTTAGTATTTCCGTATTCTGGAACCCACAACACAAGCAAAATAAGCTTAACTTGGGACCATTGGACGTTGTATGAAATGTCCATAAATATTTATTTACTTACTATATATTCGTACAAACTTCTACTTATATTAATAGTAAGATAGTAGAATGAAAATCAGTGTTTAGTCAAATAAAGTTATTAGCAAAATCTAATTTGTCTGATATGTCGGAAGTTACTCTTGTCCCCACCCCACAGACTAATACCATAACATGTATGTATAGCTCAGATATCGAGCGGCCATGGGTTTCCCTAACACCATAGGGGAGAGTGGAAAATCCCATCGGACCGATCATTACTTACGGCACACTGGCGACCTCTGTCTTCGATTTGCGGTCAACATTGTTATGTTTAGAATAGAATAGTCATTTATTTCCAAGAATATGGTACAATAGATTCTTATAAATAGGTGCATATTGCAGTCACACATATTCTACCGTAAGCCGGCGTAGAAATATAATTAATCTTACAATAGTCAGCATAAGCTTAGTTAGCATATTGTCAACATCAGTTACTATAAATTTTAGTAATGTATATTATTAAATTGTTGCTACGTTTAATATAGCAACTATTTTTGTACAAGCTATTTATTATAGGTGGATTAAGAATATATCTTATATATAAAATTCACGTGTCACAGTGTTAGTTACCGTACTCCTCCGAAACGGCTTGACCGATTTTTATGAAATTTTACATGCATATTCAGTAGGTCTGAGAATCGGCCAACATCTATATTTCAAACCTTTTTTTTTAGTATGGCAAAACAACGTTTGCCAGGACAGCTAGTATGTCTATATGTGTCATATCATTTATTTAATAAGCCTAAGAAAATTAGAAAAGACTGTATTTCAATTAAATATATTATGGTAAACACAAAGTTTAACCTCTCTGTCACAAGCGTTAAGCTCAGTTTGGGGGCCGTCTCTCTCTCTCTCTCTCTCCAGCCCATTAATGTCCCACTGTCGGACACTGGCCTTCTCCACTGTTGCAGGGATTATGGTCTATTGTGCCGTGCTGACCAGGCGTAGCTTAGGATTTATTTTCGAGTTTTCAATGTCTCACAGAGGATGTTATCTCTGTAAATATCCCTTAGCTGACTTTTACAGCTCATGGGAAGGAAAAATGACATTTGTATTCTTAATCCTTCACAACACGGACAGTTTGAGGAGTACTTTGTTTGAAATGTATGAGCTTTATAAAGTTACCACCTAGGCGAAGCGGTAATTTCCAACCTTAAATGTAATTCAGGATAACTAACTTTCAAACTAAACTTAAAATTTGGCAATTGTACTTTTTATTACTAGAGTACAACCTAAACTTTCGCATTTTATACCCTTCAGAAGTTATGAGTGGTTATGAGGATCTCTTGAAGGGTTATTTGTGACCCACCTGGTGTTCCCCTTGCCATAAACCTGTTTAACTTGACTGTGACCTTCGTGAACACCAAGCCCACGTGACCCTGGCCGATATGGGTGACACTGTTCAGTGTTCTATTATTGTTATCAAGGCTAATTGGAGAGTGATATAAAATACTGTCTACATACAGAATATTTGCTCATTAATTTTTCCCTATGATTTTACCATTAACATCAACAGGTGTTATCATATGAAATTGCCGAATTATACTGTCAAATCAAATCATGCAAGCTTTTGACTTATCGGTTTCCAACTAAACCGAACTTTTGCGTAGGCATATTGATGTATGTGCACATAAAATGTCAAGCGAGGGATACGTCAGATACATTGAGGGGTATGTCAAGATATACCATGAAAATAACCATATTATCCAAAGAAATGTCTATTTTACGGGTTATTTCAACAGTAGAGAAACTCCCAGTCCATTGATAGGCTTACAAAATCTGGAGAATTATTAAAATTTTGCATTTATTTGGATTACAAAAACCAATATCTTTGCCCGTTCTGGGAACTGTATCTGATACTTCACGATGCACTGTATGTTATACGAAAGGCGAAACCTAAGATATTCTAAAATATCTATAAGTTATTTTGAAGGCTGGCCTTCTCGTGGTCTATCTATCACTATTTAGTGGGTGCAACAAGTCATTATGAAGCTTTTAGCTAAGTAAGGGATGGGCCTGACGTCACCAAGGCCAAGGTCACACTATTAGCGACGAGCTTATTTTGCCATGTTTGCGTACCTAAGTACATAGGTATATACTTTGTGTAGCGTATTCGTTGAATTTCAGCCCGTATGTTTGAGTCCGAATTTATGTTATGAACATCATTTATGTAGATTTTAACTAAATGTCCTTAGCTGTATATGCTAGCTAAGTTTATATGCTTGTGTTATGTGTGCGAGACTACGGATATACTTCATAAACTACTTTTCTTTTGTAAATACATATATGTATATAATACATAGTAAACAACTAAGTTCGCGACATTCCCCACGCGACAACTCTTTATGGATTTAGACGCGTGTATTTGTTTTAAATTTTACCCCGACGTTTCGGAGACCTTTTAGTCATGATGTTCACAAATACCTACACGTGTCTAAATCTGTAAAAAGTAGTTTTATTTAAACGAATGGGTCGATCAAGTGTTAGAGAATATTGCTTTAATTTTGTTACCACCCTAAAGGAAATAATTGTTTCTAACCCTAGAAACAATTATTTCCTTTACCAAAAGGTAGAACGGGACACTGTTACTGAGACTGTGCTATACGTCCGTCTGTCACCAGTCTGTATCTCTGGAACTTTGATAGCTGGAGAGCTAAATTCACAATGGTACTAATTTTAGTTGCACAACTAAACTTAACTAAACACACATTGATAATATAATGAACATTTATGATAATTATAATCGTTAGTCTATAATACACAGTTTTTGTATCAAAAAAGTTCTATTAACATTACGAATTTTGTGTTACTGACACTATCACTATTCTCTTGCCTTTATCCCGTTATTTGGGTCGTGAATATAATAAATATATTATGATAATGGCGGTACGGAACCCTTCGCGTGTGACTCTAACATGTACTTGATAATCTTTTTCTCCAATCTTTTTAAAGCTCGCACAACTCAAGTAACGAAGCGGGCCGCAGTTAGTACAAAAATAAATACACAGAACTATAAAAGCGCTACCAAGTATTGAAATTAATTGTATACGCATGAAAACATCATTCAGAATAATTGGCACAGTCCTAGCTGTAAATTGTGTCGAGTTTATAGGTTTTATAGTGAGGCAGGGTACATTCCAACAATAGTGTCATTAGTTTCTACGTTAGTTTGGTCTTTACGACCAACTACTGGTAACTAATTATAATTTATTAATCATAGTAGAATGTCCAATAGTGTAATATGTATTTTGTCAAGGGTCTCGTACAAAATTAAGGTCTCTTAGATTATGATTACAATTATCTCCAATTCAATTTCTCCCACAGGGTGTAAAAGCCTGCTAAGGGATAGTTTATGTGAATGGCATCTGATAGAGATGGAATTACTGAGTTGGAAAGAGAATCCTATTCCTTTCGTCCGATTTTTTTTACCAAACTCCATCAATAGACATCATCCGTTTTGGATAGTCTAACATCCTCTTAATACGAGTACTATGACACCCTCTTCGTGAGATGGAAAACACAAAACTAAAGATCAAAACACAATAATAATATACTCGATTTTAGTCTGCAACTGAGTTCGCTAAAATATCGATTTTAGCCCTAGTACCCTAACGTTTTGCCCAATTTAATAGTGGAAAGAAGAAGATAATATACAAGTTGTTATACATTAAGAGGTTTTAAAGAAAAATGCTTAATTAATTACTAATTAACAATAAGCATTTAATACCTTAAAATCACAATATCTATATTTATAAACATTTTAATATCTTTGCTATAAGACTTATGTGGCGGATGCTAAGGTACCTTATTAATAATTGAGGGTAGTTATTATAAGCTGATCAAAGCTTGTTGTATTCCTTTGTAAAAATGAATGCGCTATTTATCGTGATTGGCATTTTATAAATATTATTATAAAAGGTAAATTTGTCTGTGAATTTTTCAAAATGTAAAAAAAGACAAGGAATACGCTTGACATGTTTTCGATTAGCAATATTGTTTAGTCTGATAATTTGACGGAATCAAATTGTTTGACAGCTGCAGTTACAGCCAGATAGCGGACAACAGCGGGAAAAGTTTATAATTAAACTAGTTTTAATGATAAATAAGTATTCGCGGTTATGACTGGCAATGTCACTGCGAATTCATAATACATTTTTCAGGACGCCATATATCTAAAATATCGGGCAAAACTAACTGCCTGGATTTTTTTACGTTTCTGGCTATTTATATGCAATTATCTTTTTTACTATCATTCCGCCCTTTTATTTATTAGGTTTTTATTAGGTTGTATAGTTGATTTTTTCACATAATATACTTTTGCCACTGTAATAACAATTATTAAAAACAAAATGAAATAAATAAATAAAGGGACGCCTGTACAACAGACGTGATTTTTTGTATGATAACATGAATATAATATGATAATGATAGCAATATGATGATATTGATATGGATCACTACGTGCGCGTGCGCATGTTTAATTCCCTGATGCCATTTCAAGTTTCACTTTAACCCTTACCCTAAAAGGTAGCTGAACCTTAAGGTGACTGACCTATAACAAATATAGAACGAATAGATTGAAAGTTAACAAAAATGTTATCTAAATTTAGTTCAATAATATTTACACTTATAAATCAGTGTTCTGTTGCATTCTGTTAATGTTTTGCTTGTATATAACAGTTTTCACCTGTCTATTAATACCGATATATGGTCGGCAAGGGGGAATTTACGTAAAAACATTGAACGATTTATTTTAAATACTGGTCACCTGCTGTGTGAATTTTTTGCCATAATTCTTACTTAACGCAATTTAAATTAATCTATGTTAACATCTTTTCATAGTTACGTACGTATCTATCAATGTTATTCATATATGTAAAGGAATCTTTGAATGTGATTAAATTATTTTTGTTGATAGTTTTGGGGGCTTTTTGTGTGTGTATGTGTGTGTGTATATGTTTATACACACATGTATGAAATTGAATTTCTTTGTTCCGTTGCCCTACGTTTGAAAATAACTTCAGTGACAATGTGCGTGTGCATTTCCTATATATCTAACTAAATTCATAGTATCGGCTTTTTTTTCACTTTAATTGCAAAGAAAAATTTACAAAAATTTAAATTTGCTTTCTTTTTTTTGATATTTCAGGACACCGATTTTTCTTTTTTTTTTCCCGATGGTGGGTTGACGTTTAAAATTGAGGACAAGTAACTTTAGCCGGGCTAAATCGTACTTCATAGAATAATGACATGTCATATGACGTATAGCTTGTATCACAAGGCACACATAGATATATTTTAACGCACACATTGATATGTAAGTGCCTTCAAGCCGACTGAGTGATGTAGCCATAGACTTTTCTTCTCTTCTCCAGCCCATTTACGTCCCACTGTTGGGCACGGGCCTCCTCGACTTTGGGAGGGATTATGGTCTACTGTGCCGCGCTGACCAGGCGTGTTGGCACAGGGTTTCTTTTCGAGTTTTCCGTCTCCCACAGAAAATGTTATCTGTGTGCAATATCTCTTAGCTGACTTTTACAGCACCCATGGGAGGAGATGGCCATAGACTATGTATATGGTAATACTGTGTTTCAAAGTTAAAATCCCTAAAATCATGCCTAGATGCATGATGTTTATCTACCTAATTGCCAGACAAAGTCAACCGGACATAAAATTACGTAGTTTACGGAATTATTTACTCAAAATATTCTTGGTAATGTCCGATTTGTAATATTTGAATGTTCGATTTAGGTATGTCCATGTTAGTGTTTACGGAAAGTTTTCATTTAATAGTTTCTTGCGAAAATATGTTAAATATGGTGGTTTGATAGCGATATGCAAATAAATATGATATTGAAAAATATGATGTAATGATATGAATTATATAAATCTAAAATGTATATTCGTTTTGGGAAAATAATTTATGTCTGTTTGTGAGTTACTTCGTCAGACTACAACGGTTAGGTTTTGATGGTTATTTTGTTGAAAAAATATCTATATCTATACTAATATTATAAAGCGGAAGAGTTTGTTTGTTTGTTTGTTTGTTTGAACGCGCTAATCTCAGAAACCACTGGGCCTACTTGAAAAATTCTTTCAGTGTTAGATAGGGCATTTATCGAGGAAGGCAATATCACATCACGCTGCGACCAGTAAGACCGAAGCATCAGTGAAAAATGTTGCGCAAATGAGGAAAATGTTGTGACTCCACGCGTACGAAGTTGCGGGCAACAGCTAGTTTAATTATAAATGTATATCTATAGTAATTTATTAATTATGCAATTGACTTGCTATGCTTTTACTTAATAAATTTAATTGTGGTGGAAAAAGTGATCACCGCAAGCAGGACTTGAACCCACTAATCTAATTAGTTACTGTTAGCACGACCGCAATAAGCTCAGTTGGCAGAGCTACGGAACGGTATACCGAGGTCGTGGGTTCAAGTCCCGCTTGCGGTAATCACTTTTTCTACCACAATTTGTCCTTTTTCCATCACTTTATTAAATGTACCTATATCTTAATCTATGTCTAAAATATCATCTGTCTCACGATAAATTCCTGTAATCTACTTTTTATTCAATATTTTAGTTGTCCTAGAATTTAAATCTATAGCTTCTGTATTGCAAAGTTATTGGGCACTTTTACACGCTTTTATTAGTTCGTTACGTATCTACCAATGTATTAATCCATATAACGGAATGTTTTAACATAATTTTCACCCACTTACAGTAGTCTGATTAATCTGAAACCCTGAAACTTTGCACACATATTAAGGACCGACGAAAATGCAATAATTATATATTCAGGATTTTTATATTCAAGCGTGTTTTGTAGCTTTTGAACTAAATAAATTATTTTGTCGTCACATTTACTTGTGTAACTATTTTGTTGATGATAAAAATTGTAAATAAATATTAATAAGTAATCTCAGCTATAATCTGTCTGTTTGTCATAAAGATTTAACGTTCTATTTAACGATCGTTTTAATATCCCATGGAGTGTTTCTCTGTTTAGTGTTATATCCTGCTTCGATATGATGTTTGTTGTATAAATTAACTAGATATAGCCCGTGACTTCATACGCATGGTATTTAAAAACCAAACCCTAACACATTATGCAAAAAAGCTATTCTCTTGAACCACTTTCTCTATTAAAAACCGCATCAAAATCCGTTGCGTAGTTTTGAAGATATAAGCTCACATAGGGATATACATACAAAAATAACCACTTTTTCTTTTATAATAAGTAAAGATAATAAAATAATATATCATACTAATCTGAGATATTATGGTTAATAATGCTAATTGGTCAGTCAGTCAGAATATGTTAAAAAAAATCAAGAGCACTTACAACCGTCAAAGACAAAGATATATTTATGTGGTATAAAAGTGTGTTTATATCGTAGCAGATGGCGCTCTATTGTCTCTGCCTACCCATAAGAAAAAGGCATGACAATATAATGGTAATAGTAATTAAGCAATTGAAACATTTAAAAGATATACACATTTCAATTAAATCTGCTTATTTACTTCTGGCTTATTCCTACAGCACCCAGCAAAGAACACAGTGGTGGTGATATGTGTTTTCTTAATCCATCACTGCATAGAAAAAACTATAAAATATAGCAATTTATTGACCATATTTTTAATTAATAATTAGGTACTTTCTTGACCTTGAGTTGCCAGTTTTATGTACAGCTGATATTTAAAAGTCATAAAGTAATAGTTATGATTAGCATATGGTTTTGATTGGTTTTAGTCATAAGTGAGTTAATTGCTATAAGCGTAGCATTTCAATTCCTTTGACTTGCAACTATAGGAGTTTGTTAGTATTGTATCTTTGTCCGGAGATCAAAGTTAGCCAATTTAGCTTCAAGGCCTAGCAAAAAATATAGTCAAGTACGAGTTGGACCAGGACACGAAGAGAGACACCCTTAACTTCATAATATATTCGTCACATTCTCGAGCCCAAATTACAGAATATTGCAAGAGAATGATGAATATTTTTCGATCGCGTAAATGCTATCACCGTTCCAGACACATAAACCTTGCGACAAATGGACGGACGGACAGACGGACAGCGAAGTCTCAGTAATAGGGTCCCGTTATTCGGAACACGAGAAACGAGCACAAAATACAGTTTACAAAATTGTGATTTGATGTAGTAGTTTGTACCTATTTTAGCGACTTACAAATTGTAGCGATTTAGGTGTATTTAGGTAGGAATTCTTAAAAAGTTGTAGCTTTTAAGAAGATTTATTTATATTTACATTTTTTATCCTTTCTAGACTAGATTAGTTTAATGCATTTTAGGGTTCACCAAAAGAAAAATGGGATTCCATTACTGAGGCTTCGCTATCCGTACATCCGTTTGTTCGTCTGTCACCACTCTGATAGCTAGATACCTGAAAATTATACAGTTTTTGTATAAGAGATGATGCTATAACAACAAATACTCATCATCATCAGTTTCCTGCCCTTATCCCGTAATTTGAGGTCGGGGTATACTACCACAACAGTGGTACACTCGTACTTGTCCGGATTTTTAAATTGTAGGCTTTGAATTCGAGATCGGAATATTTTACAAACGTATTTATGTACTAACATATTTTAAAAGTTTGTGACAAACAATGTAATTAGTATAAAATACTATAAAACCGAGCAATAAACTTCTCAGTGCGTCAATTGTCGTATTAAAATTATTTAGGAGCATTCCTTTTGAAAAACAGTCATACAATAACAAAACAAAATAATAAAACGGGTTTAATATTATTTAGTAATGCGGTGGTGCCCAAAATAGCAGCAACGGCCCCGTCTAGGTCGTCTAATTGAGTCGCAACAGTCGCGCGATTTGGCACAATGTCAACATAGTTAACTGTTATTATGAGGAATCAGCACTTTTATGCAAACTAATATATATAAGGGTTTTCGTTTAATTGTGTAGATTTAGGATAATTTGGTGTCCATATTGTGACGGATTAAGAATACAAGTGTCACCAGCCCATTTCTTTCTCAGGGACCTGTAATAGCCAGCTAAGGGACAATGTAAGCAGTTAACGTCTACTGTGAGAGACGGAAACCTCGAAACTAAACCCTGTGCCAACACAACACGACTGGTCATCGCGGTACAGTAGACCATAATCCCTTCCAAAGTTGGAGGAGGCCAGTGGGAGCCCAACAGTAAGACTTTAAAAGGCTGGAGAGTGAGAGGGTAATTTAAGTGTTAGCATTTGCAAACCCGTGTTTCGACATTGGATTTCCGAAATGGGCATTATAGCTCTCTAGTGAATTTTGGTACTTAAAATTTTTAGCACTCTGGCTACCGCCGTCTCAAATAATCCAAAGAACCCTAATAATCGAACGGGACCATATGGCATCTACTAGTATTTTGAACTAATTGATTTAAAGAGGGATCTATCAATTCTACGGCCACAACTAAACTTAACTAAAACTTATATTGCTGTATTTTAATTATTTGGCTGTTTTGTTGTACACATTTATAATTATTATATAAAATCTTTAGTCTATAGATAATAATCAATTTTTATAAGAATATTGCTCGGTTAACATTGCCGAATTGTGTTATCGACACTATCAAAATTTATTTTTTTAGCTAAGTGCATGTAGTTTAGTTTAGCATTAGTACAAATATTATTTAATTAAAGACAAGAAAAATGAGAGAAATGGTGACAGCAGTGCTATTTTTGTTGAATTTATTACAATTTCATAGCAATAAACATTGAGAGAGCGAAGAACGCATTATGTCTTGCGACAACACGTAAATAGGCATCAAATGACCTATATTAAATATTCGTATAAAGTATTTTCATTGGCATTATTTTTTTTCAGAATGAAAAGGTATGAAATATGAAAACTAGACTTAATATATTTTGAATTCTTATGTTTTTAATATGTTCTTATCTTAATATTTTCTAACATTTGCGCGACTCATTTGTTTAAATAAATAAATAAATAAATATTCATGGACACAACGTCCTCTGGTCCCAAGCTAAGCTTATATGCTTGTGTTATGGGTACCAGAATACGGATAGAATACATATACTACCTACTTTTCTTTTGTAAATACATACTTATAATACAAAGAAACACCCAGACGCAGTACAAACATTTGGATGACAATTATAAATATCACACAAATGATTGTCCCGAGCGGGATTCGAACCCGCGACCTCGTAATCGACAGGCCGTTACATGAACCACTCAACCACGAAGCCCGTCAAAAAAAAACTACTTTGGATGGAAATGGATTTTGACGCGTATATTTGTTTTAATGTTCTTATCTTTTATCCTTAGTTGGTTCCGTCCCGTTTTTCATTTAATTTATACTTATGCAGCCCCCATAGAATGGCTCAGCGTGCAGCTGTGCCGCTTGCATCCAGACCCTCATCGCTTCATCTAAGTAGTTACTCCAAGTTTTATACAACTAAGTCCTGCTATATATTCTGTTTACATGATCACTTACACGGACTTACCTACCTTTATATAATACTAGCTGTCGGGCGCGACTTCGGACGTGTGGAACTTAGAAATATGTCCTCGTTTTTGCAACATTTTTGACTGATGCTGCTCTCCTATTGGTCGCAGCGTGATGTTATATAGTCTATGGCCTTACTCGATAAATGAACTATCCAACATTTCAAATCAAAAAAATTCAAAATTCAAAAATTATTTATTATCTCAAAATTCTTACATTTAGTATATCCCTGGCCCCTACGCTAGTAAAAACTGTGTTGCAGGGGCCAGTGTCCACCCCCATTAAAATAATTGTACAATTTAAATTATTGACGGGCCTCGTGGTGTAGTGGTCAGACCTGCAGTTGCTGAGATTAGCGCTTTCAAACACACAAACAAAATCTTCCGCTTTAGAATATTAGTATGGTTAGCAGGCATTTCAAATTATTACAAATATAAGCTATCGTTGTTTTTCCTATGAACATAAGTCAACAATAGTGTATATTTAGTTGTACTATCAAAACAAACATAAAAATAGATGTGTAGGGGCGAAGTACAAAGTCCAATAGTGACATCTAGTGTACGTGTTGTAAATAAACATAATATTGTTACTACGTTATAATGAAATCGCGAATGTTTCTTAAGTTTTTGCCCGACGTTTAGGGAAGTGTAATATTTTTCACGTGTTTGTATTTGTATGTATCTTGTTGTCCATGTGATGACGGATTAAAAATACAAGTCTCACCACCCCATTTCCTTCCCATGGTGTTGTAAGATCCAGCATAAGCAGTTAACATCTTCTGTAAGAGATGGAAAACTGGAAACTAACCCTTTGCTAACTTGTCTGGTCAGGGTATATAGTTTAGATACCCAACCGAAATTATAGGAGGCCTGTAACCAGCAATAGGGCAACCACAGGCCAACAGTGGGACAATAACAGTTTGAGAAGAAATTTCTTGTAAGTTTTTTTACATGGTTGGTCAAAAACACGTGTTAAAATCGTTATATAAAGCAATTTACGTAGTTTGGTCATGTTAACAGTATAATCCGGCTAAGTATTAGTTGCAACAAATTGGATTTATACCGCACCCAACTAAATCCAATTAATTAAAGGTGCTGGTCGTAACCACTCACAACCAAATAATGTCTATTAGTTTAAAAATTTCATAACAACACATAATTAAATAATTACAACGCCACACTGAAAAAAGTAGCCTAAAATTTAAATTTAACTCAAATGAGTTAAATTTAAATTTTAGGCATAAAGGAAAATTCCTAGTTAAAATTTAACATAAAATCTATACCAATTTATAAAGCTGAATAGTTTGTTTGTTTGCATACGCTAATCTCAGGAACCACTGGGCCGATATGAAAGAATTTCTTCATTGTCTCGCAGGAGCACCCAGGAGTATACTATACTGCGCTCGGAGACCAGGCTTGCTGGCACGGTTTATTTTCGAGTTTTTCGTCTCTCACAGAGGATGTTATCTGTGTAAAATATTCCTTGGCTGGCTTTTACAACACACTGGGAAGGAAATAGGGTGATGACGCTTGTATTCTTAATCCATCACCATACTCACCACGCCGTTATTATGATAAATCTGCATTTTATTTCACTAACTTTATATTCGGTGCAACACCATGCATGTAATAGAAAACATCTGGTAGTTTTAAAATAGCCCAATCTATTTTGTTCGGTTCTTTCCATAGGGCTGCAGTAGAATTGGGTCACTTGAGATTGCATTGTTACATGTTGCCTTACGCACGTGGCTATTATATCACTAGCTAAGGCACCTAGATTTACTCGCGTTTAAAATTATGTCTTTTAGACATTTTTGGTATAGAAAATATGTATTAGGCAATTACTAGCTGTCGTCCGCATCTAGGTACGCGTAAAATTGAAAATGTACAGCAAACCTAAATAAATTATACAAAAAAGGACTTCCTTGAACCAATATAATATCTATTAGAAAAAACCGTTGCGTATTTTGGAAGATACTACGCGAATGGGTCGAGGCGCCGCACCGGGTGCCGACCTATCACCTCACCCAGCCCCTCACGGGACATCGCTGTTTTGCCAAATACCTGTGGAAGCTGGTTGGAGTCGAGTCCGCACCCGGGTGCAAAAACTGCACGTCGGGAGCCGTGGACACGGCCGAGCACACGTTGGTCGTGTGAGAGGCCCTGCGGGAGTGCGAACGCGCAGGTGACACGCTGCCACCCCGCAGGGCTCCGGGCAGAGCCCGTCAGCGCGCAATCGCTGGCGGCCCGGCTCGACGAGGAGGCAACGCGCGAGAGGCCAGGGGGCTTGCCGCGCCAACAGCAGCGGACGACCTCTCTCCACGTGTTCCGGGAAGAGGCGTCGGTCTGACGGGGGGCCTAGGGCCCACCCCGTCGCAGTGAGCCCCCACCGATAGGGGGCCATTCCTGGTTGGGTCATGGTAATACCTGAGTGACTACCATAGCCTGGCCAAGGGGCGAGGAGGAACAACGTGGGGTTTAGTGGGTAGTCTAACAAGAAGTGCGTAAATGCATTCCCCACGTAAAAAAAACATAGGTCCAAACAAACAAAAATAAGACAGGACAGATTGAAAAACTTCATGTCGCCATTTTTCAGGGTTTCGTACCAAAAGGTAACACGGAACCCTATTGCTGAGACTCGGCTGCCATTGTCCGTACATCACCACGCCACCAGCCTGTACCTATATATCATGCACGGTGATTGAGTTGATGCTGGAGATATATCATACATCATCTGTCAATTTCACTTCGGTGATAACGTATTACTTCCATTGGATGCAAACGACACAGGAACTCGCGTTGTGGCCTTCTATGGGGAAGGCCTATGTCCAACAGTGGACGCAGAAAGGCTGATGGATGGATGGATAACGTCTGTTGCGGCTATAACAACAAATGTAATAAATAACGGAATAAAATAAATATTTCAGGAAATCAATTACTGCAAGCGCTTGGTGATACGCTTAGACGACATGCAAGATAATTAATAATAATTAATATTAATTTATTCATTTTTGCAATTATTGACTTCTTCCTAAGCTTTTTACTTAATAAATCAAATCATAGTGACAAAAAACAAATCATCGCACGATGTTTAACTAACATTGAAAAATCTTGTAGTGGAAAATTTGGTTATCATGTTGCTTGTCCCATGGTAGCTCAGTTGGAAGAGCAACGGAACGGTATTCCGAGGTCGTGGGTTCAAGTCTCGCTCATGGTGATCATTTTTTCCACTATAAATTGATTTAATTAATATGATGAAAAAGTTAAAGAACTCTACATTAATTTATTAATATTTTGCGATTGACTCGCTATGCTTTTACTAAATAAACTAAATTATAATGGAAAAAATCATATAAAAGTCCCGCTTATGGTTATCATTTTTTCCATTATAATTTAGTTTATTAAGTTAAAGAACTCTTTATGCCCATATTCAATTCGAACTTGGCCGGTTTAGTTCAACACAAAACAATTTAGATCGTCATTGCAATGCATTCATATCTATTGACGATTGTTATTCTATCATCAAATGCAATTTGATTCACACTAATAATATTCTAAATTGTTTGTTAGTTGTGCTTATAAACACATGGGGAGTATATGGTACGACGATAGTAGACGGGCTAGAATCTATCCATAAGTTAGTAGTAGAGTAAGTTTATAGTATCTATATACGTATCATCAAGTTACACTCAAATCGTCTGTTGCATTTGTAATTTGGGAGCCTTCTTAGATATGTATTTTATTCTGGTTTTTATTTATTTGTTGTTATTAATATAAAAATTTTGAAAATAAATAGAATTTTTCAGTTTTACAAGTAAAGTATTCAATTTAATTGCTACTATTAGTCGACATATAGCGGGAATCCTTTGTTTAAAATATGTTGTCTAATATTTCGAACATTTGATTTTAATAAATGAATAGTTACTTGACCAAGTTCTTTTTAGAATTACTTGTCGTTATTTAGATTCTTTTGTTTGCAGATAATTACAATTATCATGTCTGTTCCACATAATTATGTTGTCTAGTTATGCAGACCGTAACTGTATTCGTTTAGTGACGGATTAAGTATACTAGTGTCTACAGTCAGCACCGCATTTCCTCCCTTATCTATCTCTCTCTCTCCAGCCCATTTACATCCCACTGTTGGGCACGGGCCTCCTCCACTTTGCGAGGGATTATATGGTCGACTGTGCTGCGATGATCTAGCGTGTTGGCACTTTACTTTAGAGATTTCCGTCTCTCACAGAGGATGTCATCTGTGTAAAATATCCCTTAGTTGGCTTTTAAAGCACCCTGGGGTGGAGATGGGGTGGTTACACTTGTACACTTAGTCTGTCACATCACGGACAGATTTCCTCCCTTAGGGAGCGGTAAAAGACAGCAAGCAGAGATCATCCTCTGTGAGAGATACAATAACGCTGTCAGAAATGCAGCTAAAGAAATATAAGATCTGAGAGAAGGAAAATGAAAATACATCAATACAAAACCAACACGGCTTCAAAGCGTTGTTATAAGTATTTTTTTATATTTAGGACATTGCACACAACGTCCTCTGGTCCCAAAGTAAGCTATATTTCTATGCTTGTATTATGGGTACCAGAATACGAATAGACTACATATAGTACTTTTCTTTTGTAAATACATACTTATAATACATAGTAAACACCCAGACTTCAGACCCAACTTTTTCAAATCGGACCAGTAGTGGTTCCTAAGATTACCGCGTTCAAACAAACAAACTCTTCAGCTTTATAATATTAAGTATAGAGATACAGTCAGGTATACAATTTTGTCTGTATATTTGTAAAATAAGGTAAAATTAAAATAACTTAATTGCTATATCCGCAACCTTGAAAGGTGTTCTGCATATAAATGACCTGTTCTGATAATGATGAGTTTAAGGCCGCGATACTAAAATAGTGTGTCATTTAAGTACACTGAAGCGTTACATTAATGATTAAATTGAAGTATTTATTCCAATTTTACGTGTAAATAAATATATACAGTAAATAATTACTATCACTTACCAGAAGTAATTTGTAACTCTATAAATAGTATGCAATGATCGAAAAGTCTCGTGATGCGGTGAGTGAATAAATATAAATATAATAGATGAAATACTTCTATCCTTACTTAACTTAAGGATAGAAATATTAAATAAAAAATTAGGAACTTTCATTATATTAAAACTATTTAAAATATTAAAAATTATCTCAAATAAATTAATAAATATTCATGGAAATTTTACGCAACGTCCTCTGGTCCCAAACTTAGCTTGACATATAACAACAGTACTATATTTTTTAAATAACTAATTCAAATTTATAGAAATAAGGCTGAGGCATTAAAATTATCTGTACTAGGCCACTTTTTATATATGTTTATGGTCTTATTCATAGTGACTTATCGGAGATTTAAACAGAGATTTCATCGGAGAGAGTTTTGGTTTTGACAAGTTTTGACAATTTTCGCGAAACGATTTTAGCGAACTTTTTAACCTGCGATAAGTCATTATGAATAAGACCATAAGAGTTTAGTTTAGTTATTTAAAAAAGAAATAGTGATTTAATTAAAAGCTCTGCTGGGTTTCTTACGCCGGTTCTTCTCAGCAGATTGCGTACTGAACCGGTGGTAGGGAAAAAAAATTTACGATAAGCACATAATTATCTCAAAATAATTATGTCTACATGATTAAATTATTTCTCATTTCATTAGCAAAGAAATTATGTAATTATCCTACACGGGAATTAAAACCGGGACTAGTGTGCACATCAGTCAGAACATCTATAACTATTCTATCTAATATTATAAAGCCGAAGAGTTTGTTTGTTTAATCACGCTAATCTCAAGAACTACAGCTCCGATTAAAAAAAATCTTTCGGTGTTTATCTAGGAAGGCTATAGGCAATATAGGCTATAAAATCACGCTGTGACTAATTGGAGCGAAACATCAGCGAAAAATGTTGCAAAAACGGGTAACATTTTCTAAATTCCACGCGGGCAACAGCTTGTCATTTATATAGAGTATAGTAATTTAATGAATTAAGGATATATTATGTAGCTATCGATATTTACTCATGATTTTGTTATATTCCAGGATATGGCTTATTTCAATGGCTTCTGTTGCTGTCATGTGGCGCCGTCTATGCTGTTTGCGCGCTCAGCACAACAACACTCAGCTTCGTACTACCGGCAGCACGCAAAGACTTTGATTTGTCTTCAAGTGATAAAGGCAGACTTACTGCTACACCGCTTATTGGTAATTCATCTCATTAATTCAATTAAATATAAGTAAATACATAATATTTATTATATACCGTTTAAGCTATTGGATTAAGTATAAAGTATTCCTGCGGAATGTGCCAGTAGATGAAAACCGGTTAAATAAGATAGTTCCCGTATCATCATAATCTAATAATATTATACCGTCATATTCATATCCTGTAAGTGTATCATTAAAATTGAAAAAGTTTGTTGTATGGGAGCACACTTAAATATTTATTGTATTCTGGTTTTGGTAACTACTTGTTGTTATAGTGTCAACAGAAATCACTACATAATATTATTATCATCTGTGAAATTTCTAACTGTGTGGCTATCACATCCATACAAATGAGAGATGGATGGATAACAGAGTCTTAGTAATAAGGGGTTTTACTCTTTGGTATGCAACCATAAAAATCACACATTCATGCATTCACTTTTTATCGTCTACTGCTGGCTATAGGCTTCCTCTAAAGCAAGCTCAATGTTCGGATTTGACTCGCATCCAATGATTCACTGTAGAGGTAAAGAGAGAGAGATAGGAGCAGGTACAGGAATGATTTTGTGCCGTGTTTCTCTCTCTACAGCCCATTTACGTCCCACTGTTGGGCACGGGCCTCCTCCACTTTGGGAGGGATTATAGTCTACTGTGCCGCGCTGACCAGGCGTATTGGCACAGGGTTTATTTTCGAGTTTTCCGTCTCTCACAGAGGGTTTTATTTGTGTGCCATATTCCTTAGCTGACTTTTACAGCACCCTTGGGAGGAGATGGGGTGGTGACACTTGTATTCTTAATCCGTCACCACACGGAGGGCCGTGTTTAGCCAGGTCTAATCAGCTCATCATTTCACTCGGTATAAGACCAAATGCTTATAAAATTTCTTTTGTTTACCAGGTATGTGCGTAGGCTCCTACTTCTGGGGTAACTTGGCAGACGCCAGGGGTCGCAAGAAGGCCATCATTGGTGCTCTACTGCTAGACGCCGTCGCCGCCTTCCTCTCTTCTGTAGTTCAGGATTTCCCAGCTTTCTTAGCTTGCAGGTATCTAATAATTGAATTATACTGCAATTATTTTTGTATAAAGAGTACAATAAACTAAATTTTTTTTTAAATTAAATACGGGTCTTCGAGTATTTAACCAATTGAAGCTGCTTCGCACACTATTTTCTTTATCTGTAATACTGTCAGGTTGGTGGGATGTTGAAGTAATACACACTAAAAGACGACAGTGTGCGTACATAATGAATATGAGTATTGCTCTTGTTTATCAGCAAGGCTCGCCTGACAATGCCAACACCTGTTGAAATTATGTTTAGATTGAATTATTTTGAATTATGATGAAGCATTTAAAAAATATTATTTAGTATGCAAAATTTTTTGTTAGACTAAAATTATAAATTTTGTTCTGATTTTTATCAAAAATTTGCACCCTAATACAGAGCTTTGTGCTTCTCATGACTTTGGGAGCCAAAAATAAATTCTAATGTTAGGTTAAAACCTCATAAAATTAATAATGTCGATAGATTTTCACTTTATTTACAATTTGTTCCGCACCTGACGTAACTATTCGTTGTAGACTTCTGTTATTTGCAGGTTTTTCTCTGGGTTCGGTATCATTGGTGCCACCGGGCTGGTATTCCCCTACTTTGGGGACTTCCTCTCACTACGGCATAGAGACGTGATGCTCTGCAGGCTGGAGGTGTTTTGGACTTTTGGCACCATCTTACTCCCAAGTATGATACTAAACTTGCTTTATACTTTGATTTTTTGTGAATTGTGCGTTTACAAGGTCGGGGGTTCGATCACCGGCATATAACAATTTTTATGTCATGAACGTAGATACATTTGTGCTGCGTCATGTGATCAAACTAAAAATCTTATTTTAAGTACAGTGAAATATCAATTATTGAATATTGATACCTGTTTGGTGAACGTCACTAATAATAGCTGATCACATACGTAGTTTGGCAGAGACGGCGCATTTCTGAATGTCAGCGGTATTAGGAAGGTTATTTGTAATGATATTGGCACTGGCCACGAAAGTGATGGAGCCGCTGCCAATTTATACGGCAATATACGGGGAATGTTATATGACAATTTGAGCCCCATTCATGAATCGCATCAGCTCCTCTTGGTCGGTATAAGGAGGGCGCAGAAAAAATATAAATAGTAGGTCGATTCTTAAATTTTGATGTTACGAGTAAATGGGCACAGGAAAAGAATGAATGTCGAGCTGATTTCTTTTGTTTAGAGGCTTTATTTAGGACGCAAAGCGTATGTTTAATGCCAGGACAATTATTTCTTTGTTTGGTACACAGATATTAGTACAACACCGCGATATTTTCTGCCTTCTCCGCAAAAAGTATAACATGGTTTTAATTATCTCCATCTGGCATTTTACATGAAAAGTGATATTACTATGTTTAGTTGGGACCAGATACTGTTTCGAGAATTCTCCAAAAATATTAGTTTATTCAAAAACATTTTTGCAGTATCATATTAATATTTCAGTTATCGCATACCTCATAATACCCGATGCAAGGTTTAACTGGGCCATCGAGGATTCGTTCAAGTACACTTCTTGGAGAGTGTTTGTGGCAGCCTGCGGGATCCCGTCACTCCTGGTGGTTCTGCTCCTCATCCCTTTCCCAGAAAGTCCAAGATACCTGCTATATGCCAACAGACCGGAGCAGGCACTTACAGTGCTGCAGAGGATCTTTGTAGTTAATACGAAGTTAGATGAGAAAGATTTTCCGGTAAGATTGCTTTTTTAAGTGACAGTAAAATGAACTGTTTTGTGGTATTTCTAATTTTTCAAAAATTGCTTGATATCTCTGTAAAATTACCAACTTAATTGAGTTACGAACTATTACGTAGGGAAATACATACCAAGATGTCCCAGTAAAAAAAAGAGTTTTGGGTAGAAATAGTTCTCATGATCAAGACGGATTATGATTTGGTTTTCACTTTCAGGTAGAGTCTATGATCAGTGCGGGTGATGGTGATGAAGAAGAAGTGGTATCCGCAGACACCAATGGCAACGAGACCAAAGCTCCTCTCACCTGGAGCCAGCGGTGGGATGCATTCTGGGTCAGGAAGAAGATGCTTATAGTACCACCGTACATTGGTCTGTTGGCTTTGTGCTGTTTTGTGGACTTTGGACTTATGTTCAGGTAAATATATCAGCAGTCCAATTGCTTATTTCTTGAATGAATGTCATTAAAATAACACGATTAAGGCCCATAGCACACGGCGTATTTTAAACGCGCAGACGACGCGCGTATACATGGTTTAAACGAGATTTGATCGCAACCTTGTAACCTAAGCACACGGGGCGATTGTAAAACGCGCCTCTACTGCACGTATACGCGCAGGTACAGCTGTACAGACGCGCTGTAGTCACTCGTAGTTTTTGCGTTTCGATCAGAGACTCAGAGGCGTGGGCGCAGTGGTGGCGTGAGCATCCCAGCCCCCCTCTGCCCGTACACCGCTCCTTTGTACGCGCGTTTGTATCGCTTCAAATGTGCGTATACGCGCTTCATGCGCGCGTTTCTATTATCAATGCAAACGCAACAATCGGCGTTTACGGCGCCGAAGAAGCGCGTTCCTGAAACGCGCATCGTCTGCTCGCTTAAAATACGCCGTGTGCTATGGGCCTTAGTGCTTGAATAGTTAAACCATTAAAACATTTTTTTCAAGTTTTTGTTTTGTAATTCTTTTTTTTTTGGTTTTTATGTCATGGTATGGTTTTGGTCATGGCTCTTTACCAAAAACTTCAAAGTGGAAGGCTTTGTGCATTCATCCAGTTATGTCTACTTTTAGCGGATAACATGATAATTGTATATTCGCAGTTACTACACATTGATGATGTGGTTCCCGGATCTGTTCGAGAGGTTCAGTCAGTTCGAGTCTCTGTACCAGGGGAAGGCGGCCGGGGTCTGCGAGGTGACACTCACCCTCACCAATCATACTGGAGATATCGACACTACATCTGCTACTGAAATGGTGAGACCTTTCAACACTTGTTATCAATGCCATGTTGTACCATGATCTAGGAGAGACTGTAATTGAATAATATCAAGTTAATCTCCCTGAAATTGGAGTTTGAATCTGTTCCATTTCAGAAATTCGGGTTGTTGGCTATTTTTCGGCATAATTATTTTTGAAAAATTTCCGTATATCTGTATTCTTTTCTTTCTAGCTTAGAGTTTGTATTGACAAACTCTAAGCTAGAAAGAAAAGGTCTCTCGCTAGAAAGCAGCTAAGCTCTAAGCTCTAAGCTAGAAAGAAAAGGAAAGAAAAGGTACTCAATAGTAAATCAATAACAATAGGTTTTGCATCACTTGCTTCGGGTTCCATTAGCTCCCGATAGTACTGCGATCATGTACCTAGTCTAAATCAATGGATTAGTTTCTTGGAAGATGCGGTTTTCAATCCTTCCCCTATTCGATATTTCTGGCTAAATAATTAATTGCTGCCGTCAGAATCTCATAGTTCAAATAGTTTTCCGATAGATGCAGTTTCCAATCCATGCCTTAATCAATATTTCTAGCAACATATTTAACTGTTGTCATCATTGAGTATCTTTTAGTTCTACTCAGGGTCCTGTAAGATACGGTTTCTAATCTTTATACCACTCAATATTACTGGCTACGTATTTACGACAGCAGCTGACGTCAGGTTCTCATAGTCTAAAACAGTTTCTTGCCTTCTTTATTTATTATAAAACGAAATCATTATTTTTGTATGTATGTCCCTATGTAATTTTCTAAACTAAGCAACGGATTTTGATGTGGATTTTTTTTAAATGATAGAGGATTTGTTCTCTTACATAATTAGTTAAGGCTTGGTGGGTATTTCATATACCACGCGTACGAAGCTGCGGGGGTCATCTAGTACTCAATATTTCTGGCTACGAAGTAAGTTCTGATCGTTCCAGCACATGGCGACGTTAGACGACAAGGTGTACATCCACACGCTGGTGGTGGCTCTCAGCTGTGTGCCCACTGCGCTCTGGGTCGGACTCACCATCAATATCGTCGGCAAGAAACTTATGTTAGGTTAGTATATACCTATTATCGGGACCGCGGGTGGTCGGATGGGGACGTTAGTCTTACCACCCGCAACAGAGCCCACCGCGTAGAGGCGCCATCCCGATGTACCCAGATGTTACCCGTGAGAGGATGCTCACGGTACAGTAGCTGGATGGGCAACCGATGGCGGAATCACCGCAGTACCAGTGCCCATTCCCCAGCTGAGGTAGGCACACGGCGGGGGATTTAGTGGGTGAAGGCCCCACACTACCCTTCTGTTATCCCCGAAGAGTGGGGTGTGCGGTTAAGCATTTCCCCCAAGAGAAAAAAAAGTATATACCTATTATATCTTTACTTATTATGAAGCAAAGTTGTTATCGTTGTATATATTTACGTTTTATGTAAGCTTATATCTTCAAAACTACACAACAGATTTTGGGTCATGGGTAGTGGTAGTTCAGAATACTACCTAATAAAGCCATAACATTAAAGAAAAATGTTAACATTTCAGTAATAATGTTGATAAGTTCCGGGCTGGCCGCCCTGGGATTGAACCTGGTACGTTCTTCGTTGGAGAACTTAATTCTGTCCTGTGTGTTTGAGGCTATCGTGAGCTGCACTGAAGCAGTTCTTTTCTGCGTCATTTGTGAAATATTTCCCACCAAAGTTGCGTAAGTATTTCAACATTTTTCTCATAAATTTCTTCTCATCAAAATATGTAGAGAGATACCTAATTTATAAATAAAGTATACATATCTCAGAATTCTTTGAAAGGGTACTGTATAATTCGGCTAAGGGATAGTCTAGACTCTAGACCAAACCTTTTTACTGTGAGGGATTGATATCTCTAAGTACAGTTCAGTTGAGTGATATTATAGGCAGATAACATCACCTGTAAAAGACGGAAAACCCGAAACTAATACCTGTGTGCACGCCTACTCAGCGTGGCATAAACCCTCCGAAAATGGACGAGATAGGTGCCTGAAGAAGAAGAACATACCAATCATGAGTTTCTCCTAGCTATATCATATTAATTCCTGAGCTATTTATTAATTTATACTTTTGTGTTCAGTGCCACGGCAATGGCAGTAACAGTGATGTGTGGACGGATAGGTGCCATCGTTGGCAACGTGATCTTCGGAGCGATGGTGGACGAGTACTGCATCGTGCCCATCTATATGTTCGGCACATTGCTTATTAGTAAGTTATTGATTCATATGTTATTTGAAATATAATGTGATGAAGTGAGATAAATATGATACGATGTGATGAAATAAGATAGGAAGTGATATGATGAGATTTGATATTATATGATTAGATATAATTGATGTGAGGAGATGTCGTATATATTAAGAAGTATGATAAGATGAGATCTATGAGATATAATGTTAGAAATACTAAAAAACAACTAATACAAAGATGCTATGGGTATAATGTGGTGGTGTGGTATAATATATGAGATGTGATGTGTTGTGATGTGATGAGATGAGATGCGATGTGATGAGATGAGGTATGATGTGATGAGTTTAGTGAAAGATAATTTTAATTTTTTACTAAATATAAAATGTCGTTTTTTACAGCAAGCGGTCTTCTATGTATAATACTCCCGAAGAGCACGCGGCCTGAACGACACCCCGAGTAAATACTTAGTATATATAGCTATATTTTTATATTAATTATAATAAATAATTATTATCCACAATACTAAATGTATTTCATTTAATTCACCAATACTTCACCTCCTGGCACGAACATTCTATATTTATTTTACTACATCTATAGGAAAACCGAAGATAGAGGAATCTCAAAGTAAAACGCTAACCCAAATATTTTACTTTTCGGAAAAAAATATCATCGTTTATTTTTTTAGAGCATAATATAATATGAGGTGCAATGGTACCAATTCTATGTGCACAACTAAACTTAACTAAAACTACTATGGTGTAATTTTAGTAATTGGCTATTTCCTTGTGGATATTATTAATTAAAATCCTTAGTCTATAATATTATATACCTACAGATTTATTAACAAAAAAGTTCAGCTAACATTTCCGAATTGTGTTATTGATACTATCAATTTTCATGTTTTTATTTAAGTTTAGTTGTGCATGTAGAATCGCGACCTCGCTGAAAAAGGTACGAGAACAATGATCATACCCATTATGTACAGACGATGTCGTTCTAGTTTTAAAGATATCGCAAAAGTTAACTGATATTATGAATGCAAAAGTAACTCTGTCGCTCTTTCACGCTAAAACTAATAAATTGATTTAAATGAAATTTTTACATTTAGCAAGAGACTGAGACATAGGCTACTATTTAATGCGACAAAAGGTGTCATATCATATATTTGTGTGCGCTACCTCAGCACTCCGCCAAACGTGGCAATATATATATTTGTCATAGAAAACATCTTATTTAGCTGCCCCAGTTGATTTAATACTCTAATTTTGTTTCGGTAGGCAGTACTAAGGTAGTTACGGTAGATAATTGTTTAACGGCATAGTCTAGGCAATAGTGGCATGGTTCCATAGTTGATAGTGTCATAGCCACAGGTCATAGCATAAATTCTCTTCAGCAAAGAAATATTCCAAAAAATAAATGATTAAAACATTATAAAAGAAAAAAATTGACATAAGTATGTAAATTCTGCCAATTTTGTCAAAATAAATGAGAATTTTTAATAGTAAACCACTAGTAAACAAATCATAATTTTATTACTATACTCAACTATAGAACTACCTTATTATTACTATTCTAATACTTTGTGGCGGATATCCACGGATTTTATTATTATAATGAATCTATAGCCGAACCATATGTTTATTGCTATTGGGTATGACTTTTAGAAGATTGCGTTGGTCAAAACGGCTTAACAAATATTGATAAACATTGATGATGAGTAATGAAGATAGAATATTCCCGTTCGATTATTTACCTGTTGTAGACTCTTGCTGCTACTGTATAGAGTTAAGGATAGGTTGTTATGTTGTTGTTATACTAAATCTACTTTTTGGGGTAAGTAGTCAAGTAGGGGAGCGAGGGGCTAGTTGTAACAATTTTAACAAATAATTATATATCTTGAAGTGTATTGGCTAAATTCCCATTAACTAAACTTTAATTGATACTCTAACTATTCTTTTATTAAGTTAAATCGAAAAAATATCAAATCTACGGGTAACTCTTTCACATTTTTAATTTTAGTTTAAAAAGGGAAGTGTTACAACTTACCCCGTGGTTGGGGCTAGTTGTAACATCTATTGGGGCATGTAGTAACAAAAATAAAAACAAAAATGTGACACCTTCAATCGTTTATTTTTTTCACATCTTGGACCAATTTGCTTTATTTACAACAAAACTAACTAGATAATTCTATAATATGTTTTTTTTTATAAAACTATTAACTAAAACGTTCGTTTTAGTTAATAATTATACAATCAACAAATTAAAGAATTAAGTTTTCAACTATCTATCTTATTTTGTACTTATGTACTACTATAGGTACTTATATATCAACATGGCACTTTATAATCAAAGTAAATTCTTATTTCTTCTTCTTCTTCTAGTTATAAACCTCCTAATCTTAATTATCTCTTAGTTCTAGCTTACATCTTGCAATAATCAGCCTTGCAATGAGTTGCTTCTATTTCAGCGCACTTGAGGATATATGAAGACATTTTACATTCTTCTTCTTCTGTGAATACTTGTCTAGGCTTGACATAGCCTACTTTTGGACTTTCTTTTTTTTTCTTCTTCTTAATGTATCTGTACAGAGATACGTGACAAAGATAAAAATTCTTACTTGCCTTCCGAATACTATAGTTGTTTTCTAAAACTTCAGCTACAGCTAACTCTTATAAACTCCTGGCTTTGTTTTGCCCGGTCTGTCTTTCTTTTATATTCTCTCATTCTACACGAAAACAAATAAGGTAGGTTACATTACAAATAATAACAGTAACTTACCGCAATCTGGGGGCAAGTTGTAACATGGTACAACAAACCCCGAGGTTTTGTTACAACTAGCCCCTAGGTATAGTTCTTAATATTTATCACGATAAATATTAAATCAACTTAGTAATCTCGAAAACTGTTGCACAACATCATAAATAGTTATATTATAGCATCAAATAAGGTACATAAAGCTTCAATTACTCGAAAATAGTAAAGCTAACCAAAAACTAGGGCAAATAAAATTATAGGTTACCTGTCTACAACGAAGTGTTTGCACATACCAACTCACTGCGCTGCCTGGCGGGACACTGACTGTGAAAAAGTGGCGTGGCACGTTATAATTTTAAGATTTGATAATAAAGATTCGTGAATAAAGTTTAAATTCCTATTGAAAAAGGGCTGTTACTACTTACCCCTGTTACAACAAGCCCCTCGCTCCCCTACCTACTGTTAATAAAGAGGTAGGTACTGTTTATAATACGTAGGTATGTCATATGTAGGGAGTAATCTCTGAAAGTAGTGGACCGATCAAAACTTTTTTTACATAACAGGCAGTTGTATTGTAATCTCAATGCTATAGGCTCTAAATTAAAACTACTCGAAACTCCAGGCGTACGAAGTCGCTGGCAACCTCTAGTCTTGTATAAAAATCTGTTTTGCTGCAGGTTTTTTCCAAAACAACTTTTGAACAAACAATTCTTTTCTATGTGTAAAAAACTTTTGGACATACTTATATTCACTGCCTATCTCCTCTCCAGCCCATTAAAGTCCCACTGTTGGGCACGGGTCTCCTTCACTTTGGAAGTGTTTATGGTCAACTGTGTCGCGCAGACCAGACGTGTTGGCACAGGGTTTAATTTAGAGTTTTTTATCTCTCAGACGTAGACGTTAACTGTTCATATTGTCTCTTAGCTGGCTTTTATAGCACCCTGGGAAAGAAATGGGGTGGTGACACTTGTATTCTTAACCCGTCACCACACGGACCATGTGTGTGCCTATCTGCGTCTGCGAAAACGATATAACTACATATTTGTATACCCTTAGTGATAAGAAGGAACTTTTAGTAAGTACCTAAGCAAGAGGAACTGCAGGATATAGCTATTAACATATAAAATCTTTTATTTGCCCGTAGTTTGAACCGTATTTATAATTACTGCCCCGCTCCTTGGCTTTTAGTGTAGTGTTTAGCGTGGTATTATATAGTCTGTGTTATTCTGTTCTGTAAGCTACACACAAAAATATCATTCAGTAGCTTTTACGTGAAAAAAAAAACCAAATATTCTTACATTACCTTTATGATAAATAAATAATAAATAAATAAATAAATATTCATGGACATTTCACACAACGTCCTCTGGTCCCAAGCTAAGCTTATATGCTTGTGTTATGGGTACCAGAATACGGATAGACTACATATACTACTTTTCTTTTGTAAATACATACTTATAATACATAGAAACACCCAGACGCAGTACAAACATTTATATGACAATGAGAAAAATCACACAAATGATTGTCCCGAGCGGGAATCGAACCCGCTACCTCTTAATCGGCAGTCCGCTACATGAACCACTCGACCACGAGGCTCGTCAAAATATAGATATACCTAAGTAGGGTTCTTTTCAATAATTTACAGATAGCAGGTCTTGCTACCAATATAGCTCGATGTCAAAACAACGATGTGCTATCACTGTTCATAGCGTTACTCGGAGTTGCTATAAATATTGTTCTGATTATTGCTTCGATTTACTATCTTATTGGACTCATTAAGGTTAGAAGTAAGCAGTATCTATACTTAATATTATAAAGCTGAAGAGTTTGTTTGTTTGAACGCGTAAATCTCAGGAACCACTACTGGTCCGATTTGAAAATTCTTTCGAGTTGGATAGTACATTTACATATTACGTAACATCACGCTGCGACTAATACTACGCTACTATAAGGGAAAAATATTACAAAAATGGGGAAAATTTAATAAATTACACACGTACGAAGTCGCGGGCAACAGCTAGTTATATCGTATGAATCGTTAAGTCATTGTTCTGTGTTGTGACGGATTAAAAATACAAATGAATTAGGTGGGTAAATATCACTTCCAAAAATTTACTTACTTCAAAAACTAAAAAAACACGCTTGATAATCCTAAATATTTTTTTAAATTGTTTCATTGTCATTGGTCCTTGTTAGGTGTGCAAATTTTCATATCAATCCGACTACTGCAAGTGGGTGAAAATCGCTTTCAAAGTTTCCGTTACATTGATTAATACATTGATAGATACATACCGAACTTATATTTAGCGTGTTAATATTTCATTACATAGATAGATAGATTAATACATCTAGTTATAGATAGATACGAACGGAGCTAATAAAAGCATGTTAAAATTTAAGTTAAGGAAGTATAATTAGGTCGTAGCAGGTCTCTATAGTCTCTGCTTAATCCCATGGGAGGAAGGTATAAAAACTGTACGTATATTTTTAACGACTCTCTCTCTCTCGTAATTTATTAATTTTGCAATTGACTTGCTATGCTTTTACTTAATAAATTAAATTATAGTGGAAAAAGTGATCACCGCAAGCGGGACTTGAACCCACGACCTCAAAATACCGTTCCGTAGCTCTGCCAACTAAGCTTATTGCGGTCGTGCTCTCTCTCTCATTGACGTCCCAGTGTTGGGCACAGGCCCTCTCCACTCTGGCTGGGATTAAGGTCCTAATGCTACGAGGGGAGGTCCAAAAGTTCGTGGAATGAAAGGGTTTTAGTAAAAATGAAACAGTAAATTTATTTTTCCTTTTCAATATAATCACCCTTAAGCTGAATACATTTATTAGATCTATGAATTAATTTTTCTAAACCATCGTAAAAATATTTTTAATCTTTTCCCTCAAAATGAGCCAAAATTGCCTCCTTTACCTCATTGTCGTCGGAAAATTTCCTTCCCCTTAAGTCTTTTTTTAAATTGAGGAACAAATAAAAATCACTTGGGGCCAGATCTGGACTATAGGGTGGGTGGACTAGTGATTCGAAGCCATGCGTGTGTAGAGCAGCCATTGCAACTTTGCTCTTGTGAACCGGCGCGTTGTCTTTCAAGAGCAACACGCCCTTGGTCAATTTTCCCCGACGTTTTTCTTTGATGGCATCCTTTAATTTTTCTAGTATTGTTGCGTAGTATTCTCCGGTTATGGTCCTGCCCTTTTCTTTATAATCAATCAGTATTATCCCCTCACAATCCCAAAAAACAGTAGCCATCAACTTTCCAGCCGACTCCGACACTTTGAATTTCTTTGGCGGTGGTGTCCCCTTTTTATGCCATTGCATGGACTCTTGTTTGGACTCAGGCTCAAAGTGATGAACCCATGTTTCATCGCCGGTAACAATTCGCTCCAAAATCGGTCCAGGATCGTCGCCACACAACTCCAAAAAATGTTTTGACGCTTCGACGCGCTGCTGTTTTTGAAGCGGCGTGAGCATTCTCGGTACCCATCTTGCACTGACTTTTGTCATACCCAGGTGGTCATGTAGGATTCGCAAAATGGTGGTATCTGATACTCCAACTAATGCAGATAACTGTTTTTTCTTCAAACGGGTGTCCTCCAGTACAATTTTTTCCACTTTTTCGACGATGTCTGATGTGGTGGCCTCAACTGGCCTTCCTGAGCGGGGGTCGTCTTCAATCGACTCCCGACCATGTTTAAAAAGACCATGCCACTTGTAAATCATTGATTTACTAGGGCACTGTTCCCCGTAAACAGTTTCCATTTCATTCAAAATGGTCTGAGCGTTCTTTCCTTGCTTGGTAAGGAATTTAATGACCGCACGGTGTTCAATTTTCTCCATAGTTTCAGTTTTCTTCCGGATTGACGTGTTTAGCAGGCGAGTGTCCGTAAACGAATGACGCAATAGGGCTGAAACTCCATTTATATACTAATTATGAGTCCCCAATTAGTATGACACTAAGCGAGCGCCCCTATCCCCACTCCATCCCCTCCATTCGTATATGCACCTAAGTTTTTAATCTCTCACAGAGGATGTTATCTGTGTACATTATATCTTAGCTGGCTTTTACAGCACCCTGGGATGAAAAAGTGGTGTTGAAACTTATTTTCTTAATCCGTCACCATACGATTACCATTTGATTTAAAACACTCTTTATGTTCATTATTATGTAGCCTTTTTTATAATTTCAGGACAACCCAAATCCAAACTTGTTACTAATAATTCTAATGATTATAATTGTATTTACAATAGTGCTAGATATTTGCTGGTTTTTCAGCAACACGCTGAAACATTGTCCGGGAAATTGCCCGCAAATATATTTCTTCAGTTTTAAAACTATAGTTGATATATTATGTTAGTATTTTCTTTATTTTATTTACATTTATTTTTTTAATTTATCGTTTTAAGAATACAACTAATTAATACAAGTGTCGTTACACCATTTTAAAGTTGTGTCCGTGGTGTGATGGACTGTCCTGGGTAGAATGCAATTGTCACCTCCCAATGTCTGCCCGCGGGAGTCGTAAGAAAAGATCGAGGGAGCCATGTCGCATGACATCTGCGCATATACTCAAGGAGGGTGGACATCAGGCAGGCGGCTGGTCCTAAAAATCAGCCATATTCCATTGCAACATGAACAAGTAGTCATATTACTCCGACCCTAAATACCGGGATAAGGGCAGGAGAAGGATGAGGGTATTGTAAAAGTCAGCTAAATAAATAAATATTCATGGACATTTCACACAACGTCCTCTGGTCCCAAGCTCAGCTTATTATGCTTGTGTTATGGGTACCAGAATACGGATGTAATACATAAACTACTTTTCTTTTGTAAATACATACTTATAATACATAGAAAACACCCAGACGTAGTACAAACATTTGTATGACATTTATGAATATCACACATGATTGTCCCAAGCGGATATCGAACCCGCGACTTTGTGAACGACAGTCCAGTACATGAACCACTACGCCACGAAGCCCGTCCGAAGCTAAAGGAAAATAAGTAGAGGTCGTTTTCTGTGAGAGAAAGAAAACCTGAAAGTAAAGCCTGTTCCAACAAGTATGGTCAATATGGCTACTTTAATTAACTTTGTATTAATTTTCTAATCATGTTTTTTTTCCAGTGTATGGTTACAGTATACTTATAATAAACAGTTATCGAATAGAATTTGGCCAATCAGCAGAATTGTAGCATATTTCACATAAATATAATGACTATCATTTCCAATAAATAACTATTTAGACATACGTTTAATGAGGTCATAATAACGACGAAACTGCTTTTTAAATAAAACCCCTTTATACAGATTTAGACGCCTATATTTGTTTTAAAAATCCGTAAAATGTGGTTGTATTTGAATATATGAGTCGCGCAAGTGTTAGAAAATATTCCATGTTATACCTATGAAGGGATTCCAATGCTGAATTCTGTATGTATGAGCCTAATCCCTACCGTGTTCCTCTAAGCCCTTAGCCGTGCCACGGTAGTCACTATGTATGGATCCTAAACATAGAAAATTGGATTATGTTATGAACACAAAAACAATCAGGCTTAGAAAATACTATTTTAGGGCCATAACATTAACGTTACGTTTTATGTATCATGGCCACTAACAAAAATAATAGTCTTGCTAGAAAATTTCTCCTAAAAATAATACCAATTGGTTTTAATTTTGATATAATATAGTGAAGAATCTTTGTTTTTAGAGAAATATGATTTGATTAATTATGACAAATGTTTTTGTTTTATGAACTTGTATATCTTTTTAATGTAATATAGCGTATATTTGAAAACATTTCATGTTTTATTAAATATAATAAACCTATGTTTAAAGTTGTTGCGTCGCGGTGTTGCCTATTTATTATTCCTTTGAAACAGTCCTTATTCCTTTGAAACAGTTAAACAGTCAGAGAATAGATCGATATCTATTAATTATACCCCTAGATCATAAGAAAGGGGCGTTTTTACAACATTTTCATGATTGTTTTATTACCTATAGCCTTCCTCGATGAATGTAATATACAACACTGAAAGATTTTTAGATCGGACCAGTGGTTCCTGAGATTAGCACGTTCAAACAAACAAAATTTAGTTAAATAATAATATATTATTAATATATAACTTTCATTCATTCATTCAGATTCAGCTAAGGGATGTTGCACACAGATTACATCTTCTGTGAGAGACGGAAAACTCGAAAATAAACCCTATGCCAACACGCTTGGTCAGCGCTGCACAGTAAACCATAATCCCTCCCAAAGTGGAGGAGGCCCGTGCCCAACAGTGGGACGTCAATAGGCTAGAGAAGAAAAAGATAACTTTAGGTCACAAAGAAGGGGTAAGGGGTAAGGCGGGGCACTGCTTGCTATCTTTCTAAAATGTAACAACGTGGATTGATCAATAAATACCCGTGTTAGAAATGAAAACATTAAATAATTATTTTCATAGCATAAGTCTTGCAATTTAGCTGCTACAAAGTGAGAGAAGTCCGTCGATGCATTGTCGTGACGAAAGAGCATCTTTTTCGGACCGTCCTCCGTTTCTTCTCTTTCAATTTCTTATCGAATCTATCAAATAACTCACTGTAGTATTGCCTTGTCATTGTTCTTGCTTTTTGTAAATAATCGATGAGAATTATTCCTTTAGAATCTGGATCCAATAAAAAAGAGGACTATGGAGCGTCTTTTTTTCATAGAATTTGTAGGTAAAATCTGCTGAAGCTATATTTGTCCCTTTCAGCACGGCGCTTGGGAATAGGGATAGCAATACCTAAGGCAAATACCTAAATTAGGAGTGCAGTACCATCTTAATTTCACTTTTTAATGACATCTATTATCAAAAACGGGTACTTATTGATCAACGCTGGTATGTGTAAGTTTTCATGTTTTTAATAACCTCAGCGTGTACAAGTGTGTTTTATATAAACATCATTGTTACATCAATGGAGATGTGACACGAACACGCACAATAATGTCATATATTCTTCGCAAATTATTTAATAGTTTGTCTTAGTCATAGTTACGAATGGTCATGTTAAACGTGTTGTATATTCTTTTATGATGGATTAAGAATACTTGTACACATGACACTACCCCATTGCTAACAAAAAGTAGATAATAAAAACACTTTAAATATTTAGATATTTTTTTCTATTTATACCTGTTCTGACCCAAAATATTAATAAAACACAATAAAGAAGAGATTATTCCAATCAGTGTAGTCGTTCAGAGTATATAGATACTGTTTTTAAGTCTTTTTGGAGATGTAGAAGTAAATTAAACCCCACATCTAAACCTAAAACTAAAACCATTACCTAGAGACTTAAATTTTGTCAAGGTTCGTACAAGCGTACGTCGCTATTTTTAACGTTAGCTCGTAAAATGAAAGATTAGGTTCTGATAACAGGTTGTATGTAAAATTCAATAACACGTGACTGACTACAATGAACTTGCATTAAAAGAAAAAAATTATTCGGCATTGAATTGAACATATTTGCTCATATTTTCTCACAGAATATGGAGAATAAATATGTTTTAAATGTTTGGATACCATATCGTGGTGGACTGTCAGTAGGTACACAATCTCTCTTTCCAGCCCATTTATGTCCCACTGTTGGGCACGGGCCTCCTTCACTATGGAAGGGATTAAGGTCTACTACGCCGCGCTGACCAAGCGTGTTGGCATAGGGTTTATTTTCGAGTTTTCCGTCTCTCACGGAGGATGTTATCTATGTAATTCCTTAGCTGACTTTTACAGCACCCTGGCAAGGAAGTGGGGTGGTGACAATTGTATTCTTGATCCGTCACCACACTTACATCAGTACACAATAACCATTGGATTTCTCCCCATGTGTAAGGCACGAGTTCAAGTCAGGTTGGTTCATAGTTACGCGTGACCACGGCAAAAGCACGGCTAAACGCAAAAGTGGTCGCGGCAACTGCACTGCTCTTTGTGCGACAGTGTCGCGCGACATATAGTTCGCTCAGTTTCCTGCTGCAACAGCAGTGTCAACGCCATAACTATAGGTATTCTTGTTTTCTTTTGGTAACTTGAAAATTTAATTGAACTCCTGCGCGTCGCATCCTTAGGAGTTAGGAACCGACGCACGTCTTTCTTTAAGGCATAGCTGTTGCGTGCAACTTTGTTAGCTTGGAATTACAAATAATACAAAAAAACATCTTAAGGAATCACGCTATCTATTTAAAAAAACTGCATCGAAATCCTTTACGTAGTTTTGAAGATATAAGCTCACATAGGGACGTACATACAAAAATCATAACTTTGTTTTATAATAAGTAAAACGAGCAACTCTTGTATAGATTAAGTTTCGAGTATTCCTTGTCTCATAGAGGATGTAGCCATCATTAAGAATATTCCATATATATATTCAAACGTCTTATACTGAGTGAGGATAATGTTGAAACATTCCATCATATTGTTTCATATACAAACGCTAATAAAATCGAGCAAAAAATGTCGCAGTTCGCTCCTAAACGGACGCGAAATATATGACGTGCAAATGCAAGCAACTCGCGAACATTTTTTATACATAATATTTTGACATCATACATAGTGTATTTGTTATAATTGTTATTCTAGTGCTAATCTTATGCAGTTCCATTAATTTATTATTTTCTATCAGATCGCGATGAAGAGCAGTACAAAAACTTTAATTCAATAATGTGCTGTAAAAATTACAAAAAAAGTATTTTATCTTCAAGGTAATTTTCTATTGCTCGGAAAATTTCATTGCACGCAGTGTTTAAATATTAATTACTGTTAATACTGATTATTTAATGTAATGTATTATTGTTGTATTGTTTATTGGATATATTAAGGAGGTTTTATAAGAGGTAAGTAATATAATATTATACCAGACAACACCATACAATAGGACTGAATAGGACAATCATGGTTGTAAGATTTCCCAAATATTGAGTTTAGAGCAAACTTTAAATAATTGGTTAAGTGCGAGTCGGACTCGCGCACGAAGGGTTCCGTACCATTATCTATGCAACATAAGGCAACGTTATTAGTATCGAGCAAGAGACGGTAAAAAAATCATGTTTGTTGTATGGGAGCCCCCCTTAAATATTTATTTTATATTATTTTTAGTATTTGTTGTTATAGCGGCAATAGAAATACATCATCTGTGAAAATTTCAACTGTCTAGCTATCACCGTTCTTGAGATACAGCCTGGTGACAGACGGACGGACGGACGGACGGACGGACGGACGGACGGACGGACAGCGAAGTGTCAGTAATAGGGCTCCGTACCCTTTGGGTACGGAGCCCTAATAAAAATGAAAATTTTAACGCGATAGTGTTTGCAAAATGTAATAGTATTCAAAGATCATCTTGTGGTCCCAAAGTAAGCATAAACTGGTGCTGTAAGTAGATTTTAGTCGCGGTTTGCAATATTGGTATCAATTCTTTACTCTTGTGATATAACGATGAATAATTTTACACAATAATATTTTCTTCTTAGATTATCCCTTACGTGACTTTTACAGTATCGGCAGAAATGGGGTGATGGTAGTTCGCAAATAATAGTTATATTTTAGTAAACTTAGCGTTTCTTAAATTCCTAACTTCGATGGAATATAGGTACCAAAGTATTTTTAGTATGACATTTCAGTTAAACAAAATTACGAGTATTCGCGATGTCTGTTACCTCATAATAATATATAGTTATATTACACGTTTCAAGTGAGAATAGGATTGGCAATGACCTTTAGTTGTCAAAAGTGATTAGAAAAGTACTGTCAGCAACGTAACTTTATTTGCGTATCAATAATATTATTTTTCTTTTACCTGAACTTAGTAATTTGAAGCAAAAAACGTCTTAAATTATTTAGTATAATATTACTAAAAAAGAAATACTATTTTCTTTCAATAATTTCCTTGTTGGATACTATGATATTAAGTTGAATTGCCAACCGCCATTTTGTTGTTGTTGGTGTGCCTTGTCGAGTATATGAATTTTATGGCATTTTATTTTAAATTCTGTTAGTTATGTAGTAAGTTGTTTCCCGTTAAAAAAAATTATTTATTGTTATTTCTCATTGTTTTTGTTTATTAGTGTTGTTATTTTGAAGTTGTCGTTATTTGTTATTATTTTTAATTGTATTTGTCTCGCTAATCGCTCGAAAATTAGCAGACGATACCGACAAAGTGATAGATAAATTATATTATAAAAATGTCTTTTTTTGGTTATCCTACCAAAATTGTTCAAATTGACAACTATAACGTCACAACATGACATGGGGTCAATCCTATTCTCATTTGAACGGCATAGTATCTACATGCTAGCTGTTGCCCGCGACTCCGGTCACGTGGAATTTAGAAAATTTTCCCCGTTTTTGCAACATATTTTATTAACGCTTCGCTTTTTTCTATAATTGCTATGCCTGTAAAAGGCTTAAGTCAAAGGCACTTTCTATGTATTTTATTATTATGTAACACACTTAGTTTGCAATGGAAATTTGAGTTAGAGTTCTATTAACGGGCGCAGAGAGCTGTATTGAAGGTGATGAGTTTTAAGCCATTTCGGTACCCAACTACCCAGCTATATATCGACTGCAAAGTCCTCACTGTTCGCAAGCTCTTTGTGCTCCAAACAGTTTTGCGTAAACACAACACCTTACCCTATGACTCCAGCGTATTGGTTGGTCGTCGATTGTATAGCGTGTGCCCAACTAATACCTTCCGAAGTTCTCTTGCAAAGCGACATTATTCTGTTATCGCTGGTCATTTATACAATATGATAAATAAATACTGTGGAATTTATATACTAACAAAATATAAATGTAAAACAAAAGTCCTAGAGTGGCTGCTGGAACAAGACTATGAACAAATTAACACTTTATTAAAAATCACTCCTATATAAAACTAAATTCATAAATTACAGTAAACATACACACACACACATACACACACACACACACACACACACACACCCACACACACCCACTCATTCATATCAAATACACCCATGTTTATAACATTTGTCTATAATTTGACTAAAATAATATTATTGTAAACATACACAGGACATATTTTAATGTTGTATCTGTTTAACTAGTATACATATTATATTACCTTTTAAATTGTTACGTTTGATGTACGGTTTCAGCCGAGGCAGCTGACGGCTTCATGTATTTAGAGAGCCACTACCCATTACATTTCTGATGTTGCTCTTTGCTTCTGCCTGGCCACGGTATAGTATTAGTGCCTTGAGCCTATGACCAGTATGACCTGTCGAGGAACACACTTCTGGTTCCGTACCGTGGTAATCGAAAAAAAAGCAAACTGTTATGTACCTACTTTAAAATAAGTGGTTAATGAAACTCTAACCACTTTACCAACTTAATTTTGTAGTTGCATTATAGGGTAAGTTGGTATTGGTACAAACTATATTGTTACGTCGTATGATATTATAACTAGTAATTAGCAAGATTTTGAACAATTTTTCGATATCAGCACTATATTGTCTTGATCCACGTGAATCCTAAATTTCAAGTAAGTATATAGGGCAACGGAAAGTAACCTGTAGGATTTTATTCCTTAGCAAATGACACGCGCAAAAATAGTATTTGCGTTATATAAATAGCTGTTGAAGAAGTTTCTCTCGAGAAGAAATAATTGACCAAAAATGTACCTGGCTCCTGGACCAGTAAATCGCATGTGTTCGTCTGGGATTAAAACCTACTTAGCCAAATAATAATTTGCTTAGTTCAAAAACTAAAAAACTAAATAACAAAGATATAAGGTTACAATAGTTCAGCTATGTTCTACCAGAACTGGCATACAATATAAAATATAAATAAAATATAAAAATAGCGGTACTATTATTTTATACTATAGTTCACAAACATTTGCGTTTATTATCTTGTTCAGGGTTTTTAGCGAAATAATATACAGGCTGTTCGGAAGATCGATGCAAAGCCGTAAAGCAGAGCTAGTATAGACTATTTAGATTCATTTAAACCGAACTTGTCTTCGTCGAAGTGGGACAATTTTTTTTTATCGAATATTAAAGATATTACTTTAGTAAATTTAAAAAAGTAATAATAATTTATCTATCTCATAAAATCTCAGGTTTTGTCATCAAAAATCATTATTTTTGATGACAAAACCTGAGATTTTGCAATAATTTGCAAATAATGATCAGTTTGAAAGATAAATTATTATTATTTTTTTAAATTTACTAAAGTATTGTCTAAACAATCAAACAAAACATGATTGATGCATCTGTGTCATGAGATTTTTTTTCTACAGATATTTGAAGTCAATACTTCCTTATTTAATTTAAGAAAACAGATTTTTGACAGCTTAGAAAAAAATCAGGGATGGTGCTATTTCTGTTCAAAGATTTTTAAAACATGTCTAGTTATTAGTCTTTCTTTTGAGGTATCAATTACGCGGATAGCTTACAAATGATTGAAATTAGGATCTAAAAACTAAATAAAGGGAGAAAATTAAAATGAATCGGTGAAATAATTAAAACAAAAATTAAATATTACAAATCATTTATTTCTCATGTTCAAAATGTTCGCCGTGGTTCCTAACACAAGCACGGGCTCGTCTTCTCTTTTCCGCTGTTGTAATTTTCAACTTCATCTCAAGTTTCATAGTTTCAAATGCTGAATGAAGAACTGATTTCGAGAATAATCGAAATCAGTTCTTCATTAGTATTTATCTCTTCATTTGTATAAACTAGTTCCTTGGCCCGACCCAACACAAAAAAGTCAAGCGGAGTCAGGCGTGACCGGGCGGGTCATCAAGGGATTTTTCAAAGTCAAAGTCAATTTCAAAATTTTTTATTTCATGTAGGCATGTTTTACAAGCTCTTTAAACGTCAGAAACTAGGTGTCTGTTCCAAATGCGAATCCTATGGAGAAGAACAGACAAGAAACTCCATGGATTTTTTTTTCATTTCATTTCTTTTTTTTTCAATAATATTATACATAGTTGTATCAGGGGTGTGAGAATGATGCCGATCAGTACTTTTGTTCCGTCTCTGCCGATCCAGCTGCCAGGGAAGCAACAGCTAGTATAATATATGTATATGTATATTTTAAATCCAGGACTATAAATTATCTCTATACCAATTTTCGACCAATTCCATTCGGTAAATTTTCCGTGAAAGCGTCACAAACAAACAAACTCACTTTTACTTTTGTATATATGCTTAAAAACACGAAATTAACTATAAAGACAAACATAAACATTTAAATAAAATAAATGTATTTAGTTTAAAATTCTACATTTTAACTGTCCATAACTCTTAGCTCAAAGGTTTATAAGGTGGTTCGAAATTATTTGGCGCATTGTTGCTAGAAACATTAACATGTAGAGGCTAATTACAATACTTGTGTTAGTTTTATTTATTTTTATTCCTGCTGCTTACATGTGACGTCATAAATAAAGTACTCATTCATGGTGACGTGCACGCTGAAGATCCAGAGGCTCCATATTGTATATGTAAAGATAATTGCAGTGCTATAGGAGAACCGGTTAGTAAATGTCATTTTTTACCAATTAGTATCGTTATTGACATGTCTAGCTCGCTACTACTACTACTATGTCTACATCGCTCGACGATCTGATGACCGTTGGGGACGGAAGGTCCTCGAGTGGCGACCACGAACCGGACGACGCAGCGTGGGGCGGCCCCCAACAAGGTGGACCGACGATATTGTCAAATACGCCGGGGGCCGCTGGATGCAGTTAGCGCAAGACCGCACGTTGTGGCGTTCTATGGGGGAGGCCTATGTCCAGCAGTGGACTGAGAAAGGTTGATGGATGGATGGATGGATTGACATGTCTAGTGGTTCATCCAATGGACATATTTTTAATATTTAAAATTTACAAACAAACGTTTGTATTGCGTCTGGGTGTTTTCTATGTATTATAAGTATGTATTTACAAAAGAAAAGTGGTATACGTATTCTATTCACGTTCTGGAACCCATAACAGAAGCTTAAAAGCTTAGCTTGGGATCAGAGGACGTTGGGTTTAATGTTTTATGAATATTTATTTATTATTTATCAATGCACTGGCCTTATGGTAATATTGAAGTGACTAGCGTTATTTAGTTTATCTGTGTGTAATTGTAAAAATCAAACGCAGTAAATACATAGACTTAGGATATAGATCTAGACTCAACACTCGGTACAATGAATCCGGCCTGCTGCTTTTTTTATTTGAGCACATTAAGAAAAATAAATGATTTAGTAGCCTTTGTAACTCTTTTTTTTTGAACGTAAGTAAAAGAGACAGCAAGGCTACTATTTACTATTTTACTTTTAAACCATAAACAGGGCCGCCCTGTCTTGGAACAAATCTATGTTCCCGAGTTGTTGCTCCCTATTTATAACCTTCTTGAGTAAATACCACAGAATAGATAGAAGATACTGTAAATACAGACGATAAATATATTGAAAACTAAAATTCTTTTTCTCTAAAACTGGCCAATACTAACTTGCTAGCTATTAAACTAAAATGAGGTTTTATGTTATATACAATCATTTACAAATACGCGGTAGGGTTACCTACACTACTCCCCCGCCGAGACCGTAACTACGGTCGATAGTAATCAGGAAATCGGACAGTCCGACCACTCCTGGTTTTCTTGGTAATGTCCTGATTTATCTCTAATGCTGGTTGTAAAGTCGACTCTGGAACATCCCTAGTATTATATGCTGGTTTCAAGCGGTCAATTGAAATTCGTTGCAGCTTGCCTTGGATGTCGACGTCAAAAGTCTTTTGATCTCTATTAACTATCGTATAAGGACCTGAGTATGGTGCTTGAAGCGGTCTCCGTGCAGGACCTTGACGAACGAAGAACCTGATCCATGAAACGTTGGAAAGTTTGGGCAGCATTGCGAAGTCCAAACGTCATGAATGGGAAATTGGGAACTCAAATAATCCGAATGGTGTCGTGATGGCTGTTTTCGGAATATCCGCCTCAAAAACGGGAATCTGATTGTAGGCTTTAACTAAGTCTGTGGTAGAGAATACTGAACTTCCCGCTAGCTCATGAGTAAAATCATGTACGTGTTTTACTGGACATCTATCTGGAATCGTTCGTGCATTCAGTGACCTATAATCTCCACATGGTCACCAACCATCGTTTTTCTTGCGAGCCAAATGGAGTGCTGATGACCATGGACTGTCAGATCTTCGAGCTGTTCCATTTTGCTGCATCACCTCAAATTCTTGCTTGGCTATTTTCAGGCGTTCAGGATATAAAAGCCGCGGTCGTGAGAATATAGGTGGACCTGGAGTTGTACGAATGTAGTGAACTGTTGTGTGTTTGACAGGTACCGGTTTACCAGCTGGACGAATGATGTTCGGATACTCTCTCAATAACCGATGATAAACGGAGTCATCAATTATAGTCCTAACAGAAGAAATTGCCTCAGTAGACATCTGTTTTGGTACGGTAACCTTAAGTCAAGTAACATTATCAATCAGGTTCTGATTACGACAATCAACTAATGAATTGTGGAAGCTTAAGAAATCGACACCGATAATAGGTTTTGAAACATCAGCCACTGTGAATCGCCAGGTGAAAGCTCGCCGCAGACCTAAATCTAATGTGAGAGATATATTACCGTAAGTTGATATTACTGTACCATTTGCTGCAAACAACTCGTACTTCGACTTGCAGCGTGGTTCCTGAACAAGAGATCGCGGAAAGACACACAGGTCAGAACCCGTATCAATTAGATATTGTAATTTTGTCTTACGATCTGTAATGAACAGCCGGCTTGTTATTGTGAGGCAGTCATTTACCGCCACTATTGGCTGCCTAGGAGGTTTTCCGCCTTCTTGTAGGTGCAGGGCTGAGTACATTTCCGGGCTCGTTCACCAAAGCGATAATGATACCAGCAATATGTTTGCTCCCTGGAGCGTGACTGTGATCGAGATCGGGCAGTGTATCCTGAATCTCTTCCTCTGGATCTGGAGTAATAACGGTTACGACCTTGTAAGTCACTGCTAATGACATCTAATCTATTGCTAAGCTCCGCAACTGCCTCAGTTATATTTTGAAAAACGTCAGAATCTGCTTTAATTGCTGATGTGCTAGTCACTTGACAACTCGCCGTTGTAGCTACAGGAACAACATCATGGCCCCTTTCAGCTAATTCCGCTAGATCCTCTAGTGTCATCTTTGCCTGATGCGCAGCAATACAAGTTTGCAAGTGTGTAGGTGAACGACTTGACCAGATGGTGCGGATGAAATCAGCATGTACATTTGATCCTGCCAGCTGCTGCAGGTGTCGAAGAAATTTTAACGGCTTCCTGTCTCCCATCTCTTCGTGTATTAGAAGTTGCTTAGTTTTACGTTCCTGAGAAGCTGACAGTCGCCGTATAAGCTCTGTCTTATTGGTCTCGTATTTGGCAGAAGTTGGCGGTGTAATTATAAGATCTCGTACCTCTGTTGCATGTTTGGGTTCCAGTTGTGCGATCACATAGTAGAATTTCGTAGTATCTGCATTGAAGTTGGACAGTAGGAATTGGCCTTCTAGTTGGGCGAACCACAGCTCAGGATCGTGAGGGTTAAGCGTTGGTGCTTTAACCCAGACGCGGAGGGACTCGCCTAAAGTTACGTTATCCTCTTGAGATTGCATTTTTCTTCCAAATTATTGAGTTTGTTCGAATGTCGGTGGTCACCAGTGAAGTGACTAGCGTTATTTAGTTTATCTGTGTGTAATTGTAAAAATCAAACGCAGTAAATACAGACGATAAATATATTGAAAACTAAAATTCTTTTTCTCTAAAACTGGCCACTACGAACTTGCCAGATAATAAACTAAAATGAGGTTTTATGATAAATACAATCATTTACAAATACGCGGTAGGATTACCTACAATATCAACGTTAATGGTTTTTTAGATAGAATATATTTTCTTTCGCTTTGAAACAATGAGATTATCTTTATATAAGTACTTAGTAGATAGTTAACACATACATATAATTCACACTCTAGTAGATACCTACATAGTAGAGCACCTTTAAAGTGCGAGTCTATCTCTCTTTTGACTGACTTTTTTTGTTTGTTTCAGTGCACGGACAATATACAGTGTTGTAAATCCTTAAGCTGCGGATATTATTTAAACGTATGCTTTTAAATATAAATAATATTTGTTGTAAAATAACTTCATATTAATATTAATCACTGTGGGTGTCGTACGTCGTACGTCCTTATATTATAAGGATTTGTGGCGCGAAAACGTATCTTCGCGTATCTTCCAGTAAAATAATAAGCTGTATCCTAGATTTATTTAAGAAATGCGGTGGTGATATGTGTAGTTATTCTAAATGTATGAGTGTATAGAAAGTCAACCTATACTCTCGCTAATATTAACGGTCAGATTCTAAAATTAAAGTGCTTGACAGAATTCAATCGTTTTTTATTGAGTTAAATACAATTGCTATACTATTTTATGTAGGCGTCTTAATTTTCTTTTTAAAGACTTTATTTTCCTATTAATTTACACAGCGTCATTTGGTCTCAAACTAAGCTTAGTGCTTGTGTTATGGATACCTGATTTCCCGAACGATATGACATGTCCCTCTTCCAGCGAGTTCTACGAAGAGTCGTTTTCTCAACATAGGCAGCGGCTTGGCTTTGCCCCTGGGGTTGCCGAGTCAAAACTACGTAGAAAACACCCAGACGTAGTACCGGTAGACACAAATATATGTGTTCACACAATTTGTCGCGTGCGGAGATCGAATAAGACATGATGATTAGACCGACAGATGGCTGAACAGACCTGTTAAATAAAAAACCATAAGTTTGTTTTTGTTTAAGGTTAAAATGACAATACAGTTTCAAAGGAGCCGACATCATGACAATACATCTAATAACAACGTAACATCAACTACAACAAATGGACATGAAGACAAAATATATACATATGGAGAAGCCATTAATTTAGCAGGTAAACACACAAACATACACTTTTCTCATTCGCAACTCTTAAACGTGAATAATAGGACGATGTATTAGTACCAATTCTAAGGGTACAACTAAACTTAACTAAAAAATCAAAACAACTATGTGTATTTTGATTAATTTGCTACTTCGTTGTACACATTTATTTTAATTAAAATTGTTAGCCTATAATACACAGTTTTTATAGTAAGAAAGTTCAGTTAACATTTTCAACTTATGCTATTGGTACCTACTATCAATCTTCTTTTTTTAGTTAAGTTTAGTTTTGCTCGTAGAATTGGTACCTTTGGACTGGATCTTGGTCTTTACATGTAAAGACCAAGATCCAGTCCAAAGGTAGCAATCAGTTATTGCATTTGTTTGCAATAACACTAAATAACTAATTGTTTAGTGGCGAATTTTATCAAGTTTGGTAGTCTATTGTTAATTTTTTGAGGTTATAATGTGTCATTGTGGTGCCATTGTGACACCATTCATTTACCGGAATTGCCCACCTGGAATTTAGCTTGATGTAGTGGCAATGGGTAGACTACTGTTGGAAACGTAATGCGTATTGATCGACGTTTTAGTTTTGTAGAGTAAAATTTTTGTAGAAGGCCGAATTATTGTTTTGTTTATTTAATTATTTACTCAACAGTCTTCGTTCCGCGCAAAATTTTATAGTGAATTCTCGAAAGTGTACTAGTAACATTTTTTGACGTAAATAATTTTTGTTGTTATTCAAAATTAGATAACTGAACTGAGCTTAGCGGGTATTCCACGCAGTAATGTCTTGATAGCAAACTCGTAAAATTTATTTAATTATTTAAATTAGTAATATTAACGCCATCTGTTCAGCTCAGTAGGCTGAGGGGTGATATATGGTATATATCTGTTTGTAGAGTCATGTTACAAGATATTATCTAATTGTTAACCAAATATAGGCTTCAGGAAAACCAAAACCGTTAGGCCTAATTTATTAGATTGATTACTTTTAGTGAATACATAAAGCCAAGGTGCAAATGCAACTATAAGTTTCTAGTGTATCTGTATCTGTCTATGTACCTGTTTATTTATCTGTCTCTACACAGACAGAGAATGCAAGATCGCAATACCACTTAAAGCTAGGCCCTCAAGTCGCGTATTTCAATGTTGTCACAATGGCATCAGTAAGCAATCAGTTATTGCATTTTTTTGCAATAACACTAAATAACTAATTGTTTAGTGGCAAATTTTATCCAAGTTTGGTAGTCTATTGTTAATTTTTTGAGGTTATAATGTGTCATTGTGATGACATTGTGACACCATTGAAATACGCGACTTGAGGGCCTGTACGTTAACCGGATTAGCACAGAATAGACAGAATTTATTTATAATTTATGTTGGAATTTATTAAAATAAAGATTAAATTGTACCTACAATATTTTAATTTCTAAAATAGATACATATTAATGCTGTCCTAAATTATTGAAATGTAACATAAGTAGGAATTGCAAGTATTAAATATATTGCATCATTTTAGGTAGGTAGCTATTTTGCAAGTAAATTTTATTGGTCTTATTCATAATGATTTTTCGGAGGTTTAAACGGAGATTTTATCGGAGAGATAATAAGCGTTTTATCGTAAAAAGACTATTATGACTAACATTGGACAATTTTCGCGAACCGATTTTAGCGAACTTTTAAACCTCCGATAAGTAATTATGAATAAGGCCATATATATATTTATTCATTAAACTATAATATAATATTAGTAGCTGGGTCCCGCAGTGTTACCTGCCGCAAAAAAGATAAAAAATCTGTTCCTTTTTTTTATTATACCTCGGGAACATTGCATTCTTTCGGGATAAAAAGTAGCCTATATGTTATTCTCAAGTATAAATTACATTGATGTGAAGCATGAGTGAAAAATGTTGCGAAAATGGTGAACATTTCCGGAATTCCACGCGTACGAAGTCTCAGGCAATAGCTAGTTATATAATAACAACATTAATATAGTTGTTATCTTGTATCAAATACGAGTTTCACAATAAAATACAGATTCACGTAAAACTCTTAGCTTTATCTCTACTTATCACAATTTTAAATGACAAATGCATGGTATACAAAACATTGGCAGAATCTGACCTAGTTTCGTTTTCAATAACATCAGACAAGTCTAGAATTAGATCACGACTTTGAAATGTCATGAAATAGTGTCATTGGTAAAATACTTGATATCACCAGGGATATCACTACTTTATCTTAGAATAAGATCAAAATACGCTTTAAAAAAATTTGCTCGGTGTACATAATTTCACATTTAGCAATTTCTTTAATTATTATTACTGTAAATACTAACTAATATTCTTTTTAACACGCTTTTATAAGTTCGGTATGTATCTATCAATGTATTAATCTAAGTAACGGATTCTTTGAACGCGATTTTCACCCACTTGCAATAGTCCGATTGATTTGAAATTTTGCATACATTACAAGGACCGATGACAATGCAATTATTTAAAAAGATATTCAGGATTTTCAAGCGTGTTTTTTAGTTTTTGAAATAAGTTGATTTTTTTTCAATACTTTGATCCCACATATGATAAAAGGGATGGAGATAATTCTAGTTTTTGTCATATGCTTAGGTCAACATGGACATATCTCGTACAGAAAATTCGGAATAATATTTTGCTTCACCCAGGAATGATCGATGGAATATTAAAACTCAATTTTTCGCCAACTTCTTTAATCTAACTGAAATTTATTAAAACTTTACACAAGAACTGACGACAGAATTGGACAGAATAAATAATAATTAGCTTAGTTCAAAAACTAAAAAGCACGCTTGACAATCATGAAAATTATTATACAGTTTTTTTTTAAATTATTAAAATACTTAATATGTGTGCAAAATTTCTGGGCAAAATTGCTTTCAAAGATTTCATTACGTAGCTTTATACATTGATAGATAGACACATACTGAGCTAATAAAAGCCTACTAATTAAAAATAGTTTGACTATGCTTACTGTAGGTAACTAATTCCAATCTTTATTATAAGCAAAATTTTTATTTTTATTCTATTCTCAAGTGAGCTTTGTTGTTAAAATAATACTAAATATTCAATTTAATGTTCAATCACTTAACAGGTAATGGCAGCTACAGCATAGGTCTTTTAGTAACTCTAAGTATTTGTACCCTGGCAATGGGAGTGGACATGTTTGGCTTCTCTGTGGTGGTGACAGGGTGCTCTTGTGACTTCAACCTGGACATAAGACAGACTAGCATATTGCTCTCTATGCCTTTTATTGGTGAGAACACCTATGATTTCTTTTAAATAATTGTAATTGAATTAACTTTTAAATCTAATAGAAATAACACGTCACCTCTCTAGCTATCACCGTTTCAGAGATACAGCCTGGTGACAGGAGGATGCAAGGATAGCGGTGCCTTAGTAATAGGGTCCCGTTTTCTCTATTTGTAAGGAATCTTAAAAAGTATCATAATAGAAAAGATATGTGAAAATACGTTCTTTACGATTTAAGTGTGGTGTTATTTTGAAGGCTACTAACCACCAGCCTTGTTTGCGGGCCCGTCTTATTTTCTGGGCACATGCCCAAGGCCTCGCAATTCTCAGGGCCTCGCAGTTCCTCCTCCATTACGAAATAATAACAGATAGAGTTTATATATTTCAAATTCAAGTTCCGCTTGCGGTGATCACTTTTTCCACCACAATTTGATTTATTATGTAAAAGCATAGCATGTCAAATGCAAAATTAATAAATTACTTTAGTAATGTACGTCGCGTCATTATTTGTTATACCTACGTTTGTTCCCCACATCAATAATATAATTGAAAGGGCTCCAAGGGTTTTGGGATTTGTGATTAGTAATATGGTAGGATTTCGTTCGAGCAAAACAAAAATCTAATATATAAAATTCACGTGTCACAGTGTTAGTTACCGCACTCCTCCGAAACGGCTTGACCGATTCTTCTCAAATTTTGCATACATATTCAGTAAGTCTGAGAATCGGCCAACATCTATTTTTCAAACTTTTTTCAAAACAACGTTTGCCGGGTCTGCTAGTTATTATATATAATTGTCTTGTGCGTTCAATCCTTGATTATTGCAGCCCAGTGTGGAGGCCGCACTATGCTACGCACAAGTTGAGGATTGAACGCATACAAAAACGGTTCCTTTGGCACCTGGCTTTTTCTTGCGGACTTGCTAAGAAAAAAAAAGCGTATGATGCTAGATTGTCACATTTTAACATATCCTCTTTGGAAAAAAGAAGAAATATTACTGATTGCCTTTTTCTTTTCAAATTAGTGAGAGGTATCATAGACTGTCCGCCATTGCTTGGTAGGGTCAGGTTCCGCGCTCCAAGCAGGTATCCGCGTAATCCTATCACACCCCTGTGTCCTCCCCTGCGTAGAACTGTGTTTGGTGCAGAATCTGCTCTTCCTCGTATGTGTAAGATAATCAACAGTCATAGTGACTTGTTTGATATCAACGCTGATTCGCTTACCGAGTTCCGTAGAACTGCACATGGCAAAATTTAATATATCTTTTTTTTTCATTAAATTATCTTTTTTTTGCTAAAATTTTCATATATATATTTGTTATTGTTTGCTACTGTTATTTATTTTTCTTTTCATTAGTTGCCTATTTCTTATTATTATTATTTATTAATTAGATTGTTTTTTTACTTTCCTTTCGTACTAACTTTTGTAAATTTTTATCTTAGTTTATAGTGCATGTGGTGCCTACCTGTAATTTAATTGTAACACTAGATATGTAAGTTATAAAATGTTATTTAAGCTTATAAGTGTCAACAATTGTTGGTAAGCCAAATAAATAAAATAAAAAATAAATTACGTCGCGTCATTATATTCAACCCATTTTGTATTCTGTAAAGAATGCACCTAGTATTCTTTACAGAATACAAATGGTCGAGATTGTTGCAAAGCAATCTTGATAGATGGCGTTGTACGTAAAAATAATAACAGATAGTTTACTTTAAAGGCGCCCCATTATCCTAAAGTGCCCAGAGCATTTCACAGGTGAAACACAACCGTGTTTGATTAATGGTTTGATGATTCCTGCAACTTTCTAGGTCCAATAGTGATGGCATACGCCTGGGGCTACATCTCCGACACCCAGGGTCGTAGAAAGAGTCTATTGATAGCCATGTGGGTTAGCTTCATAGTGTCCATTGTGGGTGCCTTCTCTCCTAACTGGATCTTTTTAGCAGTGCTCAAGTTTATTAGCACTAGTTTGTAAGTAATGTATCGTAATTTACTATCTAATATACGAAAACGCCATCCTCTTAAACCACTCTATCTATATAAAAAAATCGCATTAAAATCCGTTGCATAGGTACTTTTGAAGATATAAGCTCACATAGGAACATACATACAAAAATAACGACTTTGTTCTATAATATGTAAAGATGATTTAAAAAATTTCGTGTCATTATTTATTTATTTGTTATTTTATGTATTACTAGCTGTTGCCCGCGACTCCGTCCGCGTGGAATTCGGAAATTTATTTTTTTCGCAATAAACGGTAGCTTATGTCCTTTCTCAGGGTCTAAAGATTGTCTGTGTCAAATTTCATTAAAATCGGTTGAGAGGTTTAAGCGGGAAAGCGTAACAGACAGACAGACAGAGTTACTTTCGCATTTATAATATTAGTAGGGATAAGTATGTATTTACAAAAGAAAAGTAGTAAATGTATTCTATCCGTATTCTGGTACACATAACACAAGCATATAAGCTTAGCTTGGGACCAGAGGACGTTATGTGAAAATATCCAGGAATATTTATTTATTACTAGCTGATGCCCGCTACTCCGTACGCGTGGAATTTTAGATCCCTATATATTTTGTCACCATTTAAACCTTTCCTGGACTTTCGCGAATTTTTCATGACCAAAATCAATAATATCGGACCAGCCGTTCTCGAATTTTAGCGAGACTAACGAACAGCAATTGATTTTTATATGTATACTAGCTGATGCCCGCTACTCCGTACGCGTGAAATTTTAGATCTCCATAATGTTTTGTCACCGTTTAAACCTTCCCTGGACTTTCACGAATATTTCAAGATCAAACACACCAAAATCTGCCCAGCCTTTCTCGAGTTTTAGCGAGACTAACGAACAGCAATTGATTTTTATATATAAGATAGCTGATGCCCGCTACTCCGTACGCGTAGAATTTTAGATCCCCATATGTTTTGTCACCGTTTAAACCTTCCCTAGACTTTCACGATTATTTAAAGACCAAAATTACCAAAATCGGCCCGGCCGTTCTCGAGTTTTAGCGAGACTAACGAACAGCAATTGATTTTTATATATAAGATAAGATTTATTTACCTAACTTACAAGGATAGGAATTACTAGGTGTTTGAAGTTGAACTAGCCCATAGGGCATTAGAAAATGCCAATTTAGGACATGGCACAAACATTTTGAAAAAAAAATTTTGAAAAATTTTTGCTTTAAACGTTTTGTAAAACCTTTTTAAGTAAAATTTTGTATTTTGATCTTCTAGACTCTAGACGAATAAGAACAAGAAGATTAAGAAGAAGTTTTTGAAAGTTATGACTCAGACGATTTAATTTCACTACTTTTTTTAACTTAAATGGCTTTTATCTTTTCCATCTCTGCTAATATCCATTATTTTTCAATAGTTTCAAATTAAACAGGATCAAAACTGACCCGTGGAATAGGCCTACTGGGGAAACCACGTTGAAAAAACGCGCTAAGTACACTACCTCATAGGTGGCGAGGAAACGTGTGCATATTATGACGATTACAACTTTTTGAATCGTTATAATTATATATCTCAAAAACGGTGGCTCGTAGAGAAAAAGAAATTATAAATTTTTTGTAGATAATTTTATGATCTACAATTTTGTTCCAGGTATTTTTATGATAAAACTTACCGTTTTGCTGAAAATCGCGAAAAACTCCTTTTTTTACCTTTGACCTTGAATAAAATTTTTTCCTTACAGGGGAAAGATCTTTCAAATTTTATTTTTAATGATATTTTATACAATCTTACCGATTTTCAGCTTGGTGGGAATTTAGGTAACTTCGAATGTCTAAATTGACCGGACTAATAAATAAACGAGGCATTTATAAATTCCTATTAAAAATATGGCCATTATTTCCACAATTTCAATATTAAAATATTAATTTAATATATAATAGTTGCAGTTGTGCACAATCAGCTGCCTACACACTTCTGGGTGAATCGTGTGCAGAACGAGTGAGGGATTCCTATATGTTGGTTATGACCAGCGTCCTGGACTTCAGCTTAGCAGCATATGTTGGTGAGATGAATTCAATTAAATAAAATAATTAAATATTCATGGGCATTTAACACATCGTCGTTTGGTCTCAAGCTAAGCTTATTTGCTTGTGTTATGGGTATCGGAATACGGATAGGCAGGTACTAGGAACTTTTCTTTTGTAAATACATACTTATAAGACATAGTGAACACCTAGATGCAGTACAAACATTTGTATGACAATTATAAATATCACACAAATTATTTTTTTAAAATCGAACTCGCGATATCGTGAACGGCGTACCGTACGTACGAGGCCCGTCAATTTAATTAATTATTGTCACAAAAATAAATACATGTCATCTTTATTTAGAGTACGTGAAGAACTTATTGTCAGATTAAGAATATTCATGACACTAACCTATTCCTTTGATTTCCTTTCTATTTTGGGCCCGGGCCTCTTCCACTATGAAAGGGATTATGGTCTACTGTGCGGCGCTGAACAGGCGTGTTGGTACAGTGTTTATTTTCGAGATTTCTATCTCTCACACAGGTACGTCTCTTTTACAGCACCATGGGAAAGAAAAGGTTTCGTCATACTTGTATTCTTAATCCGTCATTACATGGACAATTGTATTTCTTACATAGGTATGATATTTGATCAAACTTCAACATTTTTTGCAGTGGTAGCTTACTACATATTGAATCTCGACTTTTCCTACTCTCTTGGATACATGGAGTTTACACCATGGCGTCTCCTTGCTATAGCACTAGCTTTACCTCTGGGCATAGGTGCTGCTGGTCTGTGCTTCTTCTATGAAAGTCCAAAGTTCCTTGTGAACGCTGACAGACATCATGAAGCTTTAGATCATTTGTCCAAAATTTGGAGAAGGAATAAGGATAAAGAGGATAATTATCCTGTGAGTATTGGACTTTAATAAATACCCTACTTTCACTGGGCACAGGCCTCCTCCACTTTTGCTTTTGGTCTTTTATACCGCGCTGACCAGGCGTGTTGGCATTGTGTTTATTTTGGAGTTTTCCGTCTCCCACAGAGGATGTTATGCATACATTATCAGCTTCTTCAGCACCCTGGGAAGGAAATGGGGTTGTGACACGTGTATTCTTTTTTTTTCAGGTAAAGAAAATAGTTTTAAACGAGGAAGGAAACTTTCGTCGTAAGGAGGTGTCCTTGCTTCAATCATTGTGGGACCAGATTGTACCATTATTCAAACCTCCATTACTATTAAGAAGTATACAATTGTACTTTTTCACAATATCTATATTTGGCACGTTAGTATTTGCGATTTATCTATATTTTCTTTTATTATTATTATTTTATTTCGGCGCGTTTCATGGTCTAGTAGTTCATGTAACGAGCTGCGGTTCACAAGGTCGCGGGTTCGATCCTGGCACTCATATGTGTGATGTTTATAATTGTCATACAAATGTATGTTCTGCGATTGGGTGTTTCTATGTATTGTATGTATTTACAAAAGAAAAGTAGTACCTATATGTAGTATATCCGTATTATGGTACACATAACACAAGCATATAAGCTTAGCTTGGGACCAGAGGCCGTTGTGTGAAATGTCCACGAATATTTATTTATTTTACATGGCACCTATATTTTTTTAAATGGTTTACGTTATTCTAACTACGAGTATATGTCATATTTCCGCCTACAAGTTTTGTTAAAATCTGTCGATCCATAGCTCCAGCTAAATACACATAAAACGTCTATTTAGGTAGATCGTCTTTACCCGACTGCCTAGTTTAGTGTTGGTACACGCCATATCGCAATCTATTTATGAAGCAATTAGCAACGTTAGCAACATCAATAAATTGCGCTGTTCTGACAGGTTTGTGTGATATTTAGCTATCAGATTTTCTTGTTTTACGGCGCTAATGTTGTGTGATATAAATGTAACGTAGTAAAGTAATACGGATGTAACAAAGTAACTTAAGCGACGGTTTTATTTTATTACGTTCTATTTATTAGCAATTAAACTAAATATACATTTATTTATATATTTATTAGTAAGGAAACAAATAGTCAATGGTATCAATTATAAGTGCACAACTAAACTGAACTAAAAAATTCAAATTGATAGCCTCAATAAAACAATTTGGCAATATTAGCTTGTAAAAACTAAAGATTTTGACTACTAAAAATGTGCACAACGAAATAGCCAATTAATCAAAACAAAGTAATAGTTGATAATTTTTTAGTAAAATTTAGTTGGGCGCGTAGATTTGGTCCCATTTTTACATAGAAAAAATTGCTCCAAACCCTTGTATATTGAGTGGCGTTGTGATCTAGTGCTTCATGTAATGGCCCGTCCACGAGGTTGCGGGTTTGATTCCATGTATATTCGTTTATTATTTACTTCAGGAACAATAGTTTCTTCATCTGGTTTCCATACTTGGTGGAGAGATTCGTCGCTGGTATAAATTCAACTGATGGTAATGATGGTGGTCTCTGTTATATGATCACAAACAGTAATAACAACACACATTCTGTACATGTAAGTATACAAAAATGTATTTAAGTATATGTGTTTATTTGTACATATAATTAATAGCTAATACTCGCGATTTCATCCCTTATACTTGCTCCCCTACCCCAATATACACGAAACCTTAACAAGCTGTACAAAAAAGCAATCGTCTTGAACCACTCTATTTATTAAAAAAAAACGCATCAAATTCGTACCGTTTGGAAACTATAAGCTCACATAGGGACACACAAAAGACAAGAAAATGGTACCGATTCTACGTGCACAACTAAACTAAACTTAACTAAAAAATGAAAATTGATAGTGTCAATAGCAGAATTCGGTAATGTTAACAGAACTTTTATTAGAAAATCTGTATATTATAGACTAACGATTTTAATTATAAAAGATGTGCACAACGAAATAGCCAATTAATCAAAATACGCCATATGTAGTTGTTTACATTTTTTTGTTAAGTTTGTGTTGTGCACTTGGACTTGGTACCATTGTTTTATATTAAGTAAAGATATATTAATTACCCGTGCGGTGACCAGTTAAGAATACAGGCGTTAATTGATTATTTATAATTTTTCAGACATGCATATCGACAGTGGACATCAGTTTGGTCTGGTCAAGTCTAGCGCAAGGAACATCCTTTGTTCTCATCATGTTAATCATCACCAAGCTGGCGTACAGGAAGAAGATGTTAATGATAATAATTATGATGACAGCCGGTCTATCATCACTGGGAGCTGTTCTTATCAAGAATAATATCATCAGTTTCATTATGTTCTTAGGAGTAATGGCTAATGAGTTAGGCATAGGGATTATTTATACATATTTCGTCGATATGTATCCTACTTCTTATCGGTAAGTAATTCCTTTTTACCTCATAAACTGGCTACGGTCCAGAGACTGAGCGGATTAAGAATACAAGTGTCAGCACCCCATTTCTTCCTATAGGGTGCTATAAGAGTCAGTTGGGATACTGTAAACAAATAACCTCTTCTGTGAGAGATGGAAAACTAGGACCTAAACCAACACGCTTAGTCAGCTTACAATGTCACCACTCCATTTCCTCCACAGAGTGCTGCAAGAGTCAGTGAAGGGATACTGTTAACAAATAACGTCTTCCGTCAGAGATGGAAAATTTTAAACTTAATCTTATGCCAATACGCCTGGTCAGCATGGCGTAGTAGACCATAATCCCTCAAAGTGGATAAGGCCCGTGTCTAAAGGGCGTCATAAACAGCATATAAATATTTATTAATGTAGCAAGGAAGAGATAGACATATATAGAAAAAAGGTGAGGCGAGAAAGCGACAGATATATCTGTCGGTGACGTCATAAGTATAGATCTCGGTATATTAATATATACCTGTCTCTTTCTCGCCTCGTCTTTTTTCTATATACATCTGTCTCTCTCTCGATATATTAATATATATTAATGGGACGTTTGTGGTGCCCTTAACAGTGGGACGTTATATAGGATAGAAATAGTGAGAGATATTCCATTATGTTTGTTCCAGTGGTATGGCAGCGTGCGTTGGTGTGATGGTGGCCCGCAGCAGTGCTCTAGGTGGTGTCAACGTATTAGGAGCATATATCATGTCTCATTGTGCTTCAATGTTCTACATCTCTAGTGCCCTCATGATTCGTAAGTTATTTGAAATGAAATGAATAATCATATAATCAAGCAGACATAATTTTTTAGAAAAATTATGTGCATATGCCGTGTCCAATTTTTTTCCCTACCACCGGTTCAGGACGCAATCTGCTGAAAAGAACTGGCGTGAGAAACTCAGCAGAGCTGTTAATTAAATCAATATTTTTTACATTTAATTTAAGGTTTTTTACTGTCTGCGCCTGTAGGATCAGGAAGGGATACAGACGGACGAATAACAGACTCTCATGGTCTTATTCATAATGACTTATCGGATATTTAAAATTTCGCTAAAATCGGTTCGCGAAAATTGTCAAAAAATGTTCTTCTTATTAACTAAACTTTCACTTTTTGTATCTCACCTACCGCAGAAACAAAATTAATCCTTCCCTGTCCGAATGACACACAATGACTACAAAAATCAATACACATTTTATTCTTTAATAAAAAATCTTGCCCCAATATAACATTACAGCTTAAATCTTTAATCACTAAAAACTCGTGTTGATCGATCGTATCTGACGACGTCCCCTCATATCCCGACACGGGCTGGATATGGGCGACGAGAACGGTGTGGGTGCACGACGCTCATTTACGAAATTCGGTACTAGTGCTCTAGGGTTGAGTTCTAGTTGTAGCGTGTCCTTTTCTTTGCTACAATACAATTTTTCCACTTGCCGAACCACATCCTTTAACGCTGCTTTCGTCGGCAAATAAGATGTCACGAGTTTATTTTTATGGAAAGGGTTCAATCATCAATGCCCAAAATGAAGATTTTGTCATCCATAATATTCGCCTTCATAGCGATCTAATGTAATTTAATAATATGTGGCCTGTATCATTGAATAGGTTATATTCAATGATCACGACCTTTACAGTACCGATTCTACGTGCACATGGCGCATATAAACTTAACTAAAAAATTAAAGTTGACTGTGTCAAATATCTAATATTTGCTATTTCGTTGTATTTAGTATTACATAGCTATCTTGATTATAGTCTTTAGTCTTTATTAAACAGTTTTTATAACCAGAAAGTTCTGTTAAGGGCCTACATCAATATTATCGTCGACATGTACCAATTAACACAGCTAGTAGGTATAGAAAATGAAGAATTAGGGATATTTTTTTTGTTTACTCAAAATCTACTAAATATATTTTAATTCCGGTTTACGTGTTTCTATATATAATAGTTACTTATGTTTTTAAAGTTATTTCATTAGTTAATACGCGATAATAGACCGACAAATGAAAAAAATAAAAAATTAGAGAGGTTGTTTCGCTAAGTTTTTATATCGAGAAAACTTTTTTCAATCGCGTTTCTGAGTTTATGCGATCCTAGATTATATATTGAAAAAACATATACTTAAAAATTAGAGCTCTAGCCATTCAATCTAAAGAAAAAATTAAAACTTCGTACGTAGAAAAATGCACGAAGCTATTTTGGTATCCTCTTAACATCTGAATTGTGATAATGAAACTATCAGTTTTCATCTTTTAGTTTAGTATTATTTTTTTCTTTTTATTTATTCTATCCGTATTCTAGTACCCATAACACAATCAATATCAGCTTAGCTTGGGACCAGAGGACGTTGTGTGAAATGTCCAATATTTATTTATTTTAGTTAAGTTTTGCGGTACACATTGAATTGGTAACAATAATTATTTTAACCAACAAATACTTATGGTCTTATTCATAATGAGTTATCGGAGGTTTTAAAGGAGATTTTATCGGAGAGATAATAAACGTTTTAGCGTAAAAAGACTATTATGAATAAAAAGTTTTGACAATTTTCGCGACCTACCTATTTTACCTATTTTAGCGAACTTTTAAACCTCCGATAAGTCATTATGAATAAGTTAGTATAAAAACATTTGTAGTTGCTCCTACATAATATACGTAATTTTTGTTTCAGTTTCACTTTAGTTATTTTCACAGTGTAATGTGCTATGGAATTCTTCTTTGGGGAAGCTGTGCGGACATTAATCGGATATTTGTGCTCCAGAAACGCGCTATTAGAGCTATATATAACCTAGGTCCGCGGGATTCTCTAAGGGAGAAATTCAAAGTCATAAATATTTTAACGGTCGCTTCGCAATATATATATGAAAATTTATTGTATGTTCATAAAAATATTCATAATTTTACAAAAAAAGCAACCACCATAATGTTAATACAAGGCATAAACACAATCTTGTGATGCATGTAACCCGTCTCCACAAAATATGTAACTCTTTCATGGGTCATTGTATACGATTTTATAATAAACTCCCTATTGATGTAAGAGAATTAAATAATTCTAAATTTAAAAAATTCATTAAAACTAAATTATGTAAAACGGCGTATTATAAAATTTCTGATTATATTAAAGATGATAAAGCTTGGGAGTAGGTTGCTCTGGGGCAATACATATTCTATATTGTAAAGTTATTAGCATTGTAAGTATAATTGACATTTAATTTAAAAATATTGATTTGATTAAAAGCTCTGCTGAGTTTCTTACGCCGGTTCTTCTCAGCAGATTGCGTCCTGAACCGGTGGTAGGGAAAAAATTGGACATGTCATAAGCACATAATTTTTCTGAAAAATTGTGTCTACGTGATTAAATGATTTTTCATTTCTTTTCATTTCAGTTTGTGGTTTAATTGCGTTCCTATTACCACCGGACATCAGAAGAAAATAAATTATTTATTTATATCTTAAGTTATTAACTTTAAATTAAGTTTATTAATATAAGTTGGTATTGCATATGTGTTTTATTATTCTACAATTAAACTACATTCACCCATTAATTTATTATAATTTAGTTTATTTACATTCACCCAGTTATAATTTAATTACTTAAGAGGGCACGATACCAAATTATGCTCCATACAAAAATATGGATTTCTTACTCCCCATTTTTCTGTGCAAAAGTAAAACCGATTTGAATGTTTTTACGCTATATTATAGATGAAGAGTATATCTATGCTTGTATCACTTTCTTTTTTTCATAACATATTAACTAAAAGAAATATGACCATCCGAAAATCTAGCTTTTTTCGGTTTTCTTTAGGTAAAGTTGCAGCGACTATTACATATATTATTTGGTAAGGTTTTACCAAAAAAGAAAGTGATACAAGCATAGATATACTCTTCATCTATAATATAGCGGAAAAACAATTAAAATCGGTTTTACTTTTGCAAAGAAAAATGGGGAGTAATCGTTATCGATTACACCACAGGGCTGTCAAAATAATACATTAGGGCCATGCCATGCCTGAAGAAGATGAAACATCAAAATTGATTTTTCGTCCAAAAATATGTTTATTCGATAATTTTGTTTTTACATGTCAACATAGTTATTGAAATAGTGGTTGAATAACCTCGCATTTTTATTCAAATCCCCTTTTAACTCGACACAAAGAGTTAATTTATACAAAAACCTCTTCAATCCGTAAATACAGATTCGCATGATGGTACAAAAAATACGTCAACATCCTTTCATTGTATATGTTCCAACCCGCTGAACTAAAAATAATCATTCGTCATTTATAAGATAAGGCACATTAATACTTAAGATGATTGTAAGATTTAGTTAAAGGTTGGTTCAGAAGTTATAGTTTAATCGAAGAAAAAATCACCGCCGTAACAGTGTCCACCATGGTTGAGATAGGCTCACGACTCTACTTTCTCCGGACTGTGTGGTGTGTGTAAATTTTACCCGCCGCGCACCGCCGCAAGGAAAAAAGACGTTAAAGAATTTGACTAATATTCTTCCTACCACAATAGGGCCACAATGTTGCCCGTGAGAGCAGTCGCTGGGCGGGCAACCGTATAGCTTGCGCTGTTCCGGTACCTACCCATCAGCTGACATGAAAATTTTTCACATGGTGTTATGCACGTAGCTAATTTTTAGGGTTTTATATTAAAAGGACCCTGTTACGAAGACTCAGCTGAGAATTTACTGTTCGGCAAATGTCAATGAACGGTGATACCTAGACAGTTGAAATTTACAGAGATGATGTATTTCTGTTGCCGCCTTTGTTGCCAAAAACTCAAGAGCAAGTTCCACTTCACGATACGCTTAGACAATATGATTATGACGGTATTATTACATGATGATGAATATTATATAATGTCCGTGACGGATTAAGAATACAAGTGTCACCACCCCGTTTCTTCCCCAGGGTGCTGTAAGAGCCAGCTAAGAAACAATATTAGGAGTTAACGTCTTCTGTGAGAGACAGAAATCTCGAAATTCCACCCTGTGCCAACACGCCTGGTCAGCGCGGCACAGTAGACCATAATGCCTCCCAAAGTGAAGAAGGCCCGTGCCCAGCAGTGGGTCGTTAATGGACTGGAGAGAGTGGAATATATTTATAATTATGAAGATAATGGTACGAACTCCTACGTGCGAGAGTCCAACTCGTATTGAACCAGTTTTTCTTCTATACTGTCACTAATATTGTAGGCTAAAAACACAAAAGAGTAGGTAAGTACTTGTTCTTTGAGTAGAATAATAAATCAAATGAAATACGTAAGCGAGTTATTCATACATTTACACAAGGACACTGAAATTGTAGTTAATATTATGCAAACACAATTAAGATTCGATTAACTATTGTAGGCAGCAGGTTCTTTTTAAAAATTTTTTTTCCTTTTTATTATATTATAAACTAGCTGTTGCCCTCGACTCCGTCCGCGTAGAATTTAGGAAATTTTCCCCGTTTTTGCAACATTTTTAACTACTGCTTGAGTGCGAGTATTATAAACGTAAGAGTAAACAAATAAAATCAGAATGAACGAACTGCTAAGCTATCAGGAGTTACACGTGTTATTGTGAGTCAGCCATAAAATATAGATATGTGCTGTTTCGGGATATTTTTTAGACAATTTTATGTAGAATATTTCCGTCATACATGATTTCTATGTAACTTTAACCATTAAGGCTGCACACACGACGGAAGCTTAAAAAATGGAGCACCTTTTCCCGTTTTCCCAACATTTCCCTTCACTACTCTGCTCCTATTGATTGTAGCGTGATGAAAAGTATACTATAACCTGCCCAGGAGTATGAAGAATAATTGTACCAAGTTTCGTTAAAATCCGTCGAGTAGTTTTTGTTTCTATAAGGAACATACAGACGGACAGACAGACAGACAGACAAAAATTTTACTTTATCGATCACTAATCACCCCCTGATAGTTATTTTGAAAATATATTTCATGTACAGAGTTGACCTCTCTACAGATTTATTATAAGTATAGATAATATGGTAATACTTTGAAATGAAATTAAAGAAATAAATAAATAAATATAAATATTCAGGACATTTCACACAACGTGCTCTGGTCCCAAAGTAAGCTATATTTCTATGCTTGTATTATGGGTACCAGATACGGATAAACTACATATACTACTTTTCTTTTGTAAATACATACTTATAATACATAGAAAGCACCCAGACGCAGTACAAACATTTATGGATATCACACAAATGATTGTCCCAAGCGGGAATCGAACCCGCGACCTCGTGATCGGCAGTCCATTACATAAACCACTCCACCACAAAGCCCGTCAAATGGAAATAAAATCTTTATTTCGCAAAATATGGGTAATTGTTAGTTGTTACATTTAATATCATGATGGTATCCACATATTTGACCACAGGTAGTGGTGTACGAAATTACAAATAACCTCACACAGTGATTAGTCAGATTTACAATAATAAAAAGTCAATACTGGAAGTGTCTCATGTCAAGGAATTCTTTAACAGAGTAGAAACATTTAGCCTTTAACCACATATGCAATTTGCTTGTATATTTATTGAATGGAGGCTGCCTCATACTCTCCGGTAATTTATTAAATATTCTAATAGCCATAGGATAGCAATTGTTTAAATAATACCGAGTATGTATGTTTGGGAGTAACAATTTCGTAGGATATGTACTATTAAGATTACAATGATCACCATAAGTTTTAAAAAGATTATTATGATTTTTAACAAATACACAACATTCATATATATGTAAATGCAAGGTAAGCTTAGCAAATTTAGTTTCCGAAACAAATTCTTACATGAGGTCATACTATTAACATTAAAAATAGCTGGAACAGATTGCTTTTGAGCCACAAAGACTCTGTTAATATCAACGGAGTTTCCTCACAAGATTATACAATATCTTAACTGTGACGCTATGTAATTGTATGTCTAAAGGCCATTACTTTTATGCATAGTTTACATAAACAAAAACTAAACAGGTATAGAATAAATAAGATGCCACGCCATATCCTATGTTGGTGATGTAAAATCAACAGATTTTCTTTTATATCGTTAGGTTGTGAAGGAGGCTGCATATAGATTACGCTTAAACCAAATAATATATCTTTAAGGGAATTAAACTTGTAACCTAACTCTCATAACGGTAGCATATTATCAATTCCACTAAGACTTCAGTCTCTTGCAATGGTTAAGTAGATTGCGGATAGCGTAGATAGTCTCAAACAGCTCAGTCTAATACTCTAATAGGCACTTGACCTGTCTGTAAATAGTACTTGTTAATTCAATGTACGGTATTTCTACGGGAAAATAGAACCGGAATACGGAAATATGAAAATAACTGGTGTATCCGACAAAGCCCGAAAAGTTAAAACGCTGAAATTGCAATTGCCAACAACGCTTAGCAAAATTGGGTCTCGTTCAATCTCCTGCTTTTATCCCATTATTTGGGATATTAGTGGCAATCATTAGGGACAAGACAGTTTTTGAGTAGCGATGGCGTATTTAAACCAAAACACAGAGCTCTGAGCAACCTCCTCCTCTAAAAGTAGAGTGCCTATATTATCAGGTTAGGAAGGAGGAGCTGAAAGCAAGCGGCACAAAACTATACGTTTTGACCAGAGAACCTTGTGAGCATTTCCCGTTAACATTATTGAATTCTTATGTCCATTATACACAATCAATATTCCCAAAGTATGTGCAAATACTGAATTATTATTTATAACTTTGCCGGCCCTGCCACTTGTCTAAACAATATTGTTTTCCTAACTAGGTAAGGCAAGTAGTTTTTATCAATAATACTTGCTAGACAATTGCAATGTCGACGAATGATAATGTTGATACGACCTTCCGAGGAAAACGACTAAGATCAGTCGACCGTTTGTCACGGCACACCGCGGACACTTTTAAAAAAAGTAAATAAAAAAATATACCATAAATAATGACCATAGAGCGTGTTAAATACTCGTTCTTATTTACAATTGTAATGAAACAAAAAATATAATAATAAAGAATTTAATGTGACTGTGATAAAACTAACGTAAATTCCTTTTTCAAATAAACTTTTTTTAAATAGTTTTTCTTTTTAAATTACATTGTTCATTAATTCGGATATAAAAGTAAGATTGGAAATGAAATAATGTTATTTAGTAATAAAATAACATCATAATTTTAAATAAGTTAGTTTAACAAAAAGTATCAAATAATTGTATATTTATAAATAAAAAGTATTGAATAAAAATATCAAAATGAAGGATATTAAGAATTTAGGAGATTTAGAAATGAATGCGGTGAAATCGTCGTCGAAAAACAGCTATAGTTACGAAGAGGCATTAGAAATAAGTGGTAAGTTTTATTGTTTTGATAAGAGCGGCTAATAAAATTAACTGGCATGAACTTATTGTTTTGGGGTTCATTTTTCGAAAGGACCATTACTACAGGCCTAGGTACAGGTATATTTGTACTGTGCTCGTAGCAATCTATACTAATATTAAAAAGTTGAAAAGTTTGTATGTTTGAACGCATTAATCTTAGGAACCACTTAATTTGAAAATTCTTGATAATTTCTGAAAAATTCTCATTTAGTAAAAATTTGAAAATATTCTAAACGTATGTCACCTTTAAGTGAGGTTTTATTAAGGTAGGACTTATAAAGGATAAGTCCTACCTTAATAAAACCTCACTTAAAAACCACAGTAGGTAAAATATGGAAATGTTCGCATGAAGTTTGTTAGTAGTTGTGAAAGTCTAAATGGGTTCCGCACGCAACCTATCCCTACTAATATTATAAATACGAAAGTAACTCTGTCTGTCTGTCTGTTACGCTTTCACGCTTAAACCTCTCAACCGATTTTAATGAAATTTGGCACAGACAATCTTTAGACCCTGAGAAAGGACATAGGCTACTTTTTATTAAAATTTTTAAAACCTGTGTTAGTACTTTTTTGTATTTTTCATAACCCTTATTTTAGAAAAGCGTTAATATAGTAAGTAGGTAACCAGTTCGTCACGTTGAATTTAGGATGACGTCACAAAGTCAACCACGCGTGTCATTGAAAGTAAATATGTATACAAAATTTTTGCAATTCTCGGTTATCTGTTTGTACTGCGTTTGGGTGTTTTCTATGTATTATATGTCTCTCTCTCTCTCTCCAGCCCATTTACGCCCCACTGTTGGGCACGGGCCTCTTTCACTTTTGGAGCGATTATGATCTACTGTGCTGCGCTGACCAGACATGTTGGCACAGTGTTTATTTTCGAGGTTTCCGTCTCTCACAAGGTCTCTCACAAGCTTGGAAGGAGGTTAGCTGACTTTTACAGCACCCTTGGGAAGAGATAGGGTGGTGACACTTGTATTTTTAATTCGTCACCACACGAAGAGTTATATATATAAGTATTATAATATATATGTATTTACAAATGAATATAAATTTATGTAGTACTAGCTGACGCTCGCTACTCCGTACGCGTGGAATTTTAGATGCCTATATAATTTATCAACCGTTTAAACCTTCCCTGGCCTTTCGAGTATACTTCAAGACCAAAATCGGCCCGGCCGTTCTCAAGTTTTAGCGAGACTAACGAACAGCAATTGATTTTATATATAAGAGACTAGCTGATGCCCGCTACTCCGTACGCGTGGAATTTTAGATCCCTATATATTTTGTCACCGTTTAAACCTTCCCTGGACTTTCAAGAATATTTCAAGACAAAAATCACCAAAATCGGCCCAGCCGTTCTCGAGTTTTAGCGAGACTAACGAACACCAATTGATTTTTATATATAAGAAGAAAGATATCCCTATTCTGTTACCCATAACACAAGTATATAAGCTTAGCTTGGGACCAGAGGACGTTGTGTGAAATGTCCATGAATATTTATTTAATTATCTGTTACAAAATTGAGTTGTATAATTTAACATAACATACATTGGTATTTAATTAAAGTCAAGAAAAAGCATTTCTTTACAATATCTATTCCGAGACGTAAGGCCATAACCTTGCAATAGTTATGAAAGTACATTTGTAAAGAAAAACCACTTTTTTCTGTAGTTCTTGGTACCGATTCTACATGCACATCGTCCACATTTTGATAAATTAAAATCGTTAGTCTATATTACGAGTATACAGATTATCTAGTAAAAAAGTTGTGTTAACATTACCGAATTGTGTTATTGACACTCTCAATTTTCATTTTTAGTTAAGTTAAGTGGTGCACGTTGAATTGGCACCATTGTGTCAAGAATAGATTAACATCATGTAACTAAATTTAGTTCACCACATAGTGTAATTAAAATAATGGTATTCAATAAGTTTGTAATAAGTAGAGCACAAGGTCTCTATTGCAATGACCTTTCCTTACAATGAAGAAATGTTTAACTAATATTGTATTTATTTCCTTATGTCTTCAATAATGTAATTATTAGTGCAATCTTATAATCGTATGCAAATCAATGATAGTTAGTTTGTTATTTTTAAGTTTTCCTTAATTTAGTTAGATGTAGAAACTGGATTTTATTTTTGTTACGAAGATTGCATTTCAATAACTCTTGCTCGGAACTTCGTATGCGTGGAATTTGAAATGATTACTTACTCGAAAATCTCTAAAATAAACCGTGTGCCATCCCGCCTGGTCAGCGCGGCACAGTAGACTATAATACCTCACAAAGTGGAGGAGGCCCGTGCCCAATAGTGGCACGTAAATGGCCTGAAGAGGTTTATATTGCATTGTAATTTGAAATACGTTTAATGTACACAACATATTAGTTTAGTTGGAACCCGGCAATTGTATCAAATATAGCTTGTAAGATTTGATTACAAATGTTACAAGCAAACACAGGGACAAGTGATACTAAAGAAAGCTTATAAAATATTCCAAAGCACGTTTAAGTCTTCATGAAACCCACGTGACCAATGACAACAAGTTTTAAGAGGATACCAAAATAGCTTCGTGCATTTTTCTACGTACGAAGTTTTCATTGTTTCTTTAGATTGAATGGATAGAGCTCTAATTTTTAAGTATATGTTTTTTCAATATATGATCTAGGATCGCATAAATTCAGAAACGCGATTGAAAAAAGTTTTCTCGATAGAAAATCTTAGCGAAACAACCTCTCTCATTCTTTATTTTTTTTTATTTGTCGGTCTATTATCGCGTACTAACTAATGAAATAACTTTAAAAACATAAGTAACTATTATATATAGAAACACGTAAATCAGAATTAAAATATATTTAGTAGATTTTGAGTAAATAAAATACGGAATTTCTCTATTCGGTCCCCGCGCTCAAGGCCCTTGATAGAAGCTATGCAATAGCTTAAAAAATCCCTAATTCTTCATTTTCTATACCTACTAGCTGTGTTAATATGTACATGTCGACGATAATATTAATGTAGGCCCTTAAAAGAAAAAAGTAAATAAAAATTGGCGAAGCACGAGTCAGAGTCGCATGAGAATTCAGTACCTACCATTATTATCATAATAGAAATTAGAATCGTCTTTAAATCATTGCTACCGTTATTATCATGCCGTGGTAGAGACTTTTTTAATAGTAGTAGGTATGTGTTCTTACAGCATCGACAGATATACATAAATAAATCATCTATGAAAATTTTAGCTCTCTAGTTACCGTTCCAGAGATACAGCCTGTTAAACGGATGGAGAGTATTGGAGAGCAACCTCTCAGTAATTAGGTTCCCGTTTATGTTTTGGTAATGGAACCCTAAAAATGGCAGTATTCTTCTTTACTAGTTATTAAAAAAAGTCGTTATTTTTGTATATATGTCCATAAGTGAGCTTATGAATTGAAAACTACTCAACGGATTTGTTGTGGTCTTTTTTAATAGAGAGTGGTTCAAGAGGATGGCTTTATTGCATAATTTGTTTAGGTTTCGTGTTTATTTTAAATTTTACGCATATAAAGTTGCGGGCGACAGTAATTGATTTAGAACATATCTTTAATATTTAAAGTGGTTTATAATAATTAGAGGTTACGAACAACAGTCAGTGTTACTTTGAAATGATTTTTGAGGCCGATCTTTGTTCTGCTTATTATGGGACATAATAAATCAACATTCAAGCACGTTATTGACTTTAAACTTAAGCGATTTGAACTCATCATTTGTTAATATTACCGGGAATATAATCACGTTAATAACGTAAAAAGGCACAATACCTTTGCTCCCGACGTTTCGACCGGGTTGCAACCCGGTTGCATTATATAAAAAATGTCCAGACATTTTTTATTTATTTATTATTCTGCCTATACTGGTGATCAGGGTAGGACTGTAATGATAACGAGTATTTAATATTGTTGTTGTAGAATCAAAATCCATATAAGTACGTAATGTGTGAAATTTTTAGCACTAGCTATCACCGTTACAGGGCGCCAAGTCTGCTAATTCTGCTATTACAATCATATTACAATGTTGTTGTAATGGTCAGTCACTGACGCCATTATGGCGCCATAATGGCGTCATTATGACAAAAAATTTATGGTAGACTACCAAATTTGATAAAATTTCGCCATTATGACACCATTATGGTTTCATTATGACACCAAACTTGTTTTTTTGTCACAACTGATGCCACTATGGCGCCATAATGGTGTCATTAAACTGTCATTGTGACAACATTGTATTAGCATTCTTGACCCCCAGATATACAGCCTGGTGATGGACGTGATCGGACCGATACACAGGAACGTCTCTGTAATTGATTTCCGTTTTATTTTTGGTACGGAAGCCTAATCAAAACCTTACGCTGAATTCAATAAATTATTACATTTTGCTTTGATGGTGTAGAGTTGATGTTTAACGTATTGTATCCTGTTGTAATCAAATTCAATTTATTTTTCAATTTTTTTTTAAATGCTGTAATTAAGGTTTCGAGGCTTTCCGCCATGACAGCATCGGAAATGAGGATAAAAGTTAATATTTCATATCTTAAAGTTGATTCATTTGTAATGAAAATGTTTTTAATTATAATCCTTTTAAATTTGACGGGCTTCGTGGTCTAGTGGTTCATATAACGGACTGCCGTTCACGAGGTCGCGAGTTTGATTCCCGCTCGGGACAATCATTTGTGTGATGTTTATAAATGTCATACAAATGTTTGTCCTGCGTCTGGGTGTTTCTATGTATAATAAGTATGTATATTCAAAAGAAAAGTAGTTTGTGTATTCTATCCGTATTCCGATACCCATAACACAAGCATAATAAGCTTAGCTTGGGACCAAAGGACGTTGTGTGAAATGTCCATAAATATTTATTTATTTATTAATTTATTTAGTATTTTACCTCCACATTTTTAAACCTCTGAGTCTGGTATCTATTTATATTTATATAAACTGTCTACCATAGCGTGATACACTATGAAATGAAGTCATAAGAGAACGTATGTATTTTTAAAAGTAATTTTTGTATTCTATCCGTATTCTGGTACCCATAACACAAGCATAACAAGCTTACCTTGGGACTAGAGGATGTTATGTGAAATGTACATGAATATTTATTTATTTATATAAATATAATGTCCAATATTTTCGATTAATTTTTAGATACTAACATATTGTGTCAATTTACGCCGTGGTTATATTTATCGATTAGGCCAATAACAAAACTCTAAGTACTTTAATGTATTTTTTTATGGAACTTTTTCATAAGTTGTGACATTTTTCGCTATAACCTAATTTCTATGTCACTTGGGTTTTCATTAGCGTGACTATAATGCAACATGGATATAGCATTTAAATAAATGTATATGAGTGACGAATACTGTAACAGAGACATTATTTTGTAAAAACATATAAAAAGTACCTATTCATAAAAGATAAGCCGATTTGTTGATAAAATAACCCGGTCAGATTTAGCCATCATATCTTCTAAACTGGTCATATATTTAAATAATATAGTTAAATAGAGTTTTTGAAAGCAATTTAGTAAAACATTTCTATATACACACAATAGATTATGATTCTCGCAGTTTCCCTATCTACTATAGTGAAAATCCTATGCTAAACAGGCTAAACCTCAACTACAAAAATACACACGGACATTTCATGTAACAACCTCTAGTGACTAGAGGGCGTACATTACAGTCTATACTGTAGACTAGAGTCTTTAGTCCGCAATTTGTACAAGCAGAGCATGTGGTAAAGCTTGTTATAAAATAATCTAGTAAAAAATTTTCTTCAAGTTCATGTACGTCCCATTCGATTCAGAGGGATGTTCTGTCTAATACGCCACGCTGACACTTTAAATAAAATTTAATTTTAAGTTATCTTTCCTCATATAATGTTAATTATTATATGCTTATAGTATAGCTATATCCGTTACAACACGAATAAGTAATTTTTGTCTCCAACTAATTAGACGACATTTTTCTTGAAATCACTTACGCCATTATTATAACCTTAATTAAGGAAAATATAGCTTGTTAATATGTAATCAATTTAAATGTAAATTTTTCAAATCCGACTCGCTGGTAATTAAGATTTAGTTTTATCTTTAGCAATTTGCACAATGTTTGCGATAATATTTGAAAAAGAGACTAATAAACAATCGACTCTTTAAGACTTTTCTGTGTACGAGCGTTATAAGTAAAATTATATTATACCAGGGCCCCAAGTCTGCTATTAGAATGATGTCATATTGATCAGTCACTGATTGCATAATGGCGAATTTCATCAACTTTGGTAATCTACTATTAATTTTTTGTCATAAATGACGCCATTATCGCACCATAATGGCTGTGTTATGTAATGTCAGTGACTGATCAATAAGACAACATTGTAATAGCAGACTTGGCCCCCAGGTTGTAGAATGAAATCCTATCGTGGTTTTCCCACAGGACTATAGCATGGAGCTCTTCAAAGAGGGCGTCAAACGGTTCCTACCGGGGCAACGTGCGAGTGATACCTCTGGTATTGCGAACGTCCATAGGTTAGCGCTACGGTAGCTTAGGTACCATCAGGCAAGCAGTGTTTGTCACACTTATAGTATACAGGGGAATTATTTTACCTGTTACTGTGTAAAAAACATTAACTATATACATAAGTGTCTAAGATAAGCATAGCCTAGTCATATCATCGATGCGTGATCAATTTCGCAACAATAACAAATAAATGACATAAAGACTAACATACTTCTATCAATATTAGTCGTCGTAGTCGTAGCAAATATTCCCAAGTGCGATATTTCACAGTCCATATTTTGATACAATGATTACCTACTCCATGAACGTAATTATGCTAAAATTATTATGTAGTATTGAATTTAGATGGGGTTTTGGTATTATTTTCATAGTCTTCTAAGAAAATAATATCAAAACCGAAAATGAACTGAAATAATCGGAGGCTACGTGGCTTTTTCAGCAAGACTGCTTTCTGCATCGTCACTGACTGAAATTTGACTCCGAGTCTCTCAATATGTTAGGAACGGCTCTTTGGGACCAAATCTTAAAAAAAACATCGAGATGTTGATACAACCTTTTACATATCGGAAATATTGTAGACGAGGTTCAGGTATTTTGTCTTATTGATAGCTTTTAGGGTTCTGTACGAAAAGGTCTATTTGACCCGATTAAAGAGACTTCGCTGTTCGTCCGTCAGCTTATCGGTCACCACGCTTTATATCTCTGGAACGGTGATAGCTAGAGAGCTTATTCACAATTTAATTTCATCAGTTGATGCAACTACAAATAATTATAATCATCATTATTTTGCCCTTATCCCGTTAATAACGATACAGAACTCTGCCTGTGTGAACCCAAGTCGTACTTGACAGGTTTTTATAATTTATCTTAGTTAAAATCTTCGACATTATTCAGATAGATTACGTTGTATTCTATTTTATTAGATTAGTCAGTGATATACTGATATGAGTAAATTATTAAAATTTTAAGCTTATAGAGATTATACAGATAGATAAACTCTCTTTTCTTGATAACAACAACAATAAAAAGAATCAGGTATTTTCTAAGTAGGTATAAAAACCGGTAAAGTCCGGTAATTGTCTTATCTTAAATGTTTGATATATAGTTTATCACTGTTTACTTATGTGCTATATAACACAAGTATTGACAGAAACCCGTTTATCTCATAAACATTGTGTTTGACAGTTTCATCTGATTGCTAAGATTAATAGATTACAACGAAGGCCGTACCTGTGTATTTTATAATCATTTTATATAAGTAGGTTGTTACAAAAGAAAAATTAAACGTGCCGCAGTTTATTCCTCCCGCCTGTAAAGCTTAATATTTCGTTAAGAGGCGACTACAGCTGCAATTTAGGTATTTTCTGTAGGTATTCCTATCCCTATTCCCGAGCGGCGCGCCGAAAGGGACAAATATAGTTCAGTCAGATTTTAGCTACAAAATCTATGAAAAAAGGCGTTTCTTCGAGAAAATGTTTACCGATTTTTATAATTTTAACGTCATATTATAGATAAAATCTACGAGTATATCTATGTTTCCATTACTTTCTTTTATGGAAAAGCCTTACCAAATTTGTGTGACAGAGGCTGCAAATTCATCTTAAGACAACCGTAACAAACGGAATTTTTGGATGGCCATTACCTATTTCTTTTAGTATTTGTAATTTGGAAAAAAGAAAGTAATAGAAGCATAGATACGTAAGACCTAGATACTGTGATAATTTCTGTGGTAATCGAGGAAAACATCAGAGTACGAAATCTATATTTTTTTAAAACATTGACATATAGTTATTTTCAGATAATTTAACAAGCGAATAAATATGTAAAAAATGGTTTTATAATACTTAATAGCTATTAAATATGTACCTATTATCATATATGACCTTGATAAATTTAGCGAATTGCCGTCGGCCGAATGAATTGAATTATTTCTGTTATAACTAAGTCCTTTATCCATTTGAATAATATAATTAATTATAATATTTTTATAATTTACTAGCTACTGTCCAGAAATTCGTACGCGTGAAATTTAGAATTCAAACCTTAACAAACAGAAGTTTACTATTACCGGTCGATAGATGGCATTTGTACCGTTTTATAAATCGCGCTATAGTTTCGTTGACGAGCTTAAGTCTTAGTGTTAATGTACACTAAGACTTAAGCTCGTCAAAATTTTTATAGATTAGTATTATAAATTATAAATTAGTATGGATTAAATTTTAAGTTAATTTTAAATACTACAAAACAAAGTTCTGGGCAACAGCTAGCTAAGCTAACTGATAGCTAGTAAGTTAAGGAAGTAATAATGTCATTTGTCAGTCACAGCGCGCGCTCCTGCGCTAATTGCGTTGCGGCGCTCTATGGGGGAAGCCTATGTCCAGCAGGGGACAGAGAAAGGTTGATAGATAGATAGTCAAAGTAGAAATGCCTCGAAAGAAAACTAGACAAGAAAATATACCAATATATTTGGTCATATCTCGTGAAGCTACTGATCTTAGAAGGTGGATATCTACAGACCTAATCCTGATAGTTGTATCGGTGAAAGGTTTAGACGAAAATAATATCTTAAGGGCCTACATCAATATTATCGTATATCATCGCCGACACGTACATATTAACACAGCCAGTAGGCACAGAAAATGAAGAATTAGGGATACTTTTCCTATTTACTCAAAATCTACTAAATATATTTTAATTCTGATTTACGTGTTTCTATACATAATAGTTACCTATGTTTTTAAAGTTATTTCATTAGTTAATACGCGATAATAGACCAACAAATGAAAAAAATAAAAAAATTGAGAGGTTGTTTCGCCAAGATTTTCTATCGAGAAAACTTTTTTCAATCGCGTTTCTGAGTTTATGCGATCCTAGATCATATATTGAAAAAACATATACTTAAAAATTAGTGCTCTAGCCATTCAATCTAAAGAAACAATGAAAACTTCGTACGTAGAAAAATGCACGAAGCTATTTTGGTATCCTCTTAAAACACCTCGAGAGACTCGACGTCAGTAAGTCGATGATGGTAATTCATCCGATGCAAACTTTGTACCACTTTTTGCTACCTTTTGATGCGAGGCAGTATTCATTAAAAAAAATAGTTAGTTGGTACCTGTAGTAATAATGAAATATGTTTATGAGCCGGCTGTTTTATGTATACCTACTATAAAAACCTGTTTTAAATTTGGCGTGGTTTAGCCTTTTGTTAAGAAAAATTTCACGTGTAATTTAGCATAACAAAGTGTTGCTAATCATTACTTATATAACAAAATAGTCAGCTGTATAAATAACGGTTGTAAACGTGACAAAGTTTATGACTTTACAATAACTAAATCTTTATGTATATAGAATATAACAATACTTAAATATTAGACTTACTTAAATGCTAATTACTGTACACTAGAGATAAAATATATAATCCTTTTAGCGAGGTAATGGATTATAAAATATAAAACCCTTTATAATATATCTTTCATGTTTCTAATTAGATTAGTTTAATTTTAAGTTGCATAATATAAAAAGATTTTTTATATGTGACTAGCTGCGCCCCGCGGTGTTACCCGCGGTAAAAAGGATAAAAAATAAGTTCATTTTCTATTCCATTTTTCATTGGAAAGTTTTATGAAAATCCATCCAGCAGTCTTTACGTGAAAGCACAATAAACATCCTTACATATCCAAACATTGGAGTATGGATAGATGACCGAGAAAACGTTCGCGTTGCTTAGCTAATTCTTTTTTCGTCATTTCTCCTAAGATATTCATTTAAATTGCATGCTGTAAAGAGCAGTTATAATCTATATTAATTGCGTAATCTATCTAAACTCTACTATTTAATTTGATGAAAAATGTTACCATATACACATAAATAGCTTTTGAAAACACCCTATTGAATTTGATAATTTTTTTGACGTTATTATGGGTACAACGGGTTTCCCTTAAAAGATAGACATATTATTATAGCCCTCGCGGACTTTTTTGAAGAACTATAGGTAACAAACAATTCGTCCATACATTTATTTGTTGTACCTCACATAGATAAGGCAGTGTTTTCATTTATAGCTCGCGCGCGTCCGAATTTCTCGGCAAATTTAATCATATCTCATCCAATATACAGTAAACTGCAATAAATTATGAGAAAAAAGCCAACCTCTTGAACCATTCTATCTATTAAAAAAACCGCATCAAGCTCCGTTGCGGATTTCTGAAGATATAAGCTCACATAGGGACATACATACAAAAATTATGACTATTTTTATAAGAAGTAAAGATGCTATGCTATGTTGCGATTTGGTTATTACTTATTACTTTATGATCTGTATGTGAACAATCACATACAAAATACATTTATTTTATTTTTACATTGACGGGCTTCGTGGTCTAGTGGTTCATATAACGGACTGCCGTTGACGAGGTCGCGGGTTCGATTCCCGCCTCGGACAATCATTTGTGTGATGTTTATAAATGTCATACAAATGTTTGTTCTGCGTCTGGGTGTTTACTATGTATGTATAATAAGTATGTATTTTCAAAAGAAAAGTAGTTTGTGTATTCTATCCGTATTCCGATACATGGGTATCACACACATAATAAGCTTAGCTTGGAACCAGAGGACGTTGTGTGAAATGTCCATAAATATTTATTTATTTATTAATTTATTTAGTATTTTACCTCCACATTTTTAAACCTCTGAGTCTGGTATCTATTTATATTTATATAAACTGTCTACCATAGCGTGATACACTATGAAATGAAGTCATAAGAGAACGTTGCGGTCTGAAAGAGGATGTAGTGACTAAGGTGGATAACAGTATGCTTAGGTGGTTTAGCCATGTGGAGAGGATCGATAAAAGACGATTAACGATAGGCATATACATGGTGGAGGTAAGTGGTAACACTGGGAGAGCACGCCCGAGAAAATTATACTCCGATGTCATCCCCGGTATACTTGAGAAGGGTCACGTGCGTAGCACTTACTACCGTCGGGCATGTATGACCAGATGTATGAGTGTGGATGAAGCCAAGGAAGTGTGTTCGGATCGTAGTAGATGGAGCTCTATAGTGTGCCTACTCCATGGGAAAAGACATGATATTATGAGGATGATGATGCCCATGACTCCTGTAACTAAAATTAAACAAATTCTGAAATTACGCTTCTGTTATGATCTAAGATACATTTTGTCATTGGTTATAATTTTATGATGTAGGCGGGAACACAAATAATAATTAATTAAGTTATTAAGCACGTGTTCTGAAAACATAATAGTTTTTTAACGAAGCCAAGCAATAGATACATTAAGGATAACTTGGTCGTTAGTAATCACAGTCGAGGTAGTTGACTCTACAATGTGTCATGTCATTTCCTGTACATCTATAAAGGTCTTAGGGATCCTCCGTAAATCACGTAACGGATTTTTTAAAATTTATAATTCAACTAGCTGATGCCCGCTACTCCGTACGCGTGGAATTTTAGATCCCCATATATTTTGTCACCGTTTAAACCTTCCCTGAACTTTCACGAATATTTCAACACCAAAATCGTGAAAATCGGCCCAGCCGTTCTCGAGTTTTAGCGAGACTAACGAACAGCAATTGATTTTTATATATAAGACTAGCTGATGCCCGCTACTCCGTACGCGTGGAATTTTAGATCCCTATATATTTGGACCGTTTAAACCTTCCCTGGACTTTTACGAATATTTTAAGACCAAAATCACCAAAATCGGCCCAGACGTTCTCGAGTTTTAGCGAGACTAACGAACAGCAATTGATTTTTATATATAAGATTATCTTTTTTGAAGTTTGTAGCAAGTACAAGATGTGTCCATTACGCCAGTTAAGTGTAAATTCAAAAATAAAAGTAATATTAAATATTATATTAAAGTAGCTGTTGCCCGCGACTTCGTACGAATTTAGAGAATTTTCCTCGTTTTCGCAACATTTTTCACTAACGCCTCGTTCCTATTGGTGGCAACGTGATTTTATGTAGCCGATAAATGGACTATTCTGAGATTAGCGCGTTTATACGAAAATAAACAGACTCTTCAGCTGTATAATAATAATAAGTATAGATATGGGGTTATACATGGTATTACTGGTTCTCTGAGTCCATGGCCCTCCTGTCAGGAAGAGGAGTGGGGTCATAACTTACTGCGCCAACACATTAAACAGCAAGTAAGTCACTGCTAAAAATATAAATATCAAGAATTATTTCAGTTTAAGTTGTTTTTAATAATCAATATGTACATTTAAGGGCATTTTAAGTACAGTTACTAATATCAGTAGTAGGTTTATGTTTTTGGCAATGGCACATATTGAAGTTACTGCGCAAAGTTGGGCAGTAATTTCAATATCAGCCATTGCCAAAAACATAAACCTTAAAAATATTTAACTTCTACATAAACAAACGAACATAATACTTTAATATTTATGTGAATGTCTTACATTGATACTTATTAAAATTGACATTATCAATAACACAATTCGGTATCGTTAGCTGAACTTTCTTATTATAAAAACTGTGTATAATAGACTAACGATTATAACTAATATGAATGAGCATAACAAAACAGCTAATTAATCAAAATACACCACAGTTGTTTTCATATTTTAGTTTAGTCAAGTTTAGTTAAGCACATAGAATTGGTAACAGTGTTTTTCAATTTCTATTGTTGTATTTACCTTCTGTAAAGTTAGTCACCTAATTACGTGATGGCATTGAGTTGAGCCATAATATGAAATAAAATGGCGAAACAAATTTAAACAAGTACTTCGTTATAAACTGGATATGTTTGATTTGATTACCATTTAAGTAGGTATAATTACGTTTTGAAATTTCTTGTAGATTGATTTTGTAATATCTGTATGATACATAATGGATAGTTTAAGAATTAGAAGCAGTAGATATTTTCCCGGCACATAAAGGTCTATGGAATCACACCGATGGTACATAATTTTGTGTTAGAATCAAATATCGTTTATTTTCGAATTTTACGTCTGTCATAGAAGATGTTTTCTGTGTACAATATCCCTTAGCTGGCTTTTACAGCTGGAATGGGATAGTGTCACTTGTCTTCTTAATCTGTCATCATACGAAGCAATAACTACAACGATACTTATCAAATCATTTGAAACATAATTTTCAAGCTTTCGACTGTTTTCTTTCAGGTCATGGCAAATATAACTACATGATGCTGTTGACATGCTTCGTGGTGATCATCGCAATGGGTATTGATATCTTCGGGCTTGGCATAATTGTGACTGCGGCCACCTGTGACCTTAACATGACTTTGAGTCAAATTGGAGTACTGTCCTCTATGCCATTTGCAGGTAAATGGTTGCAAGCATTAATATATGCCTTTGGTATGATCCTTTTTAGCCCCAGAGATGAGAAAGATTTTAGAATTACTAACATTTCAAGGCTAAGATGGACCTTCAATATAAAAAAAAACGTCAGATTAATATTGTCCGAAGTATTTTAAAGAGAGTTAATTACTAAGTAATTTGTTACGGTGCATTATCTTATCAAATAAAAGAAATGACCCTTTTTTATACCGACCCCAAAAAACTCCAAATAGATTATGAGTAGTTGTTGTAGTAGCTTAACTGGTATACATAAATTGAATTTTTCAACCGTCTAGTTATCACCGTTTCAGCGATATAGCTTGGTAACAGGCGGACGGACAGCGAATTCTAAGTAATAGGGGCCTGTTTTACATTTTTGTATGGAACTATAAAAGCCAGGAATACAGGAGCTGTCATCGCGAAAATAAAAGAATAGAAATAATATGCTTAATGTTAAAGTATCTAGTGTTAATTATAGTAATAAAGCCAAAAGGCGGGTCAGTTCAGAAAATAATTAAACTAATTAATTGCTCATGTGGGCTATTAGGATACCACGGTAAAGTTAAATATCCTCCTCTCTCCTCTCCAGCCCATTTACGTCCCACTGTTGGGCACGGGCCTTCTCCACTTTGGAGGGATTATGGTCTACTGTCCCGCGCTGGCCAAGCGTGTTGGCACAGGGTTTATTTTCGAGCTTTCCGTCTCTCACAGAGGATTTTATCTGTGTGCAATATCCCTTAGCTGACTTTTACAGCACCCTTGGGAGGAGATGTGGTGGTGACACTTGTATTCTTAATCCGTTGCCACACGGAGATAATAAATAAAATTAAATATCCTAATAAAATTGTATTCTGTAAATCTACGAAAAACTTATTTTAATGACGACTGGACTTAGCTGTTTTAAACATTCTTTCATTAGCATTGAACGTATCTATATAAAAATGTGTTAATCTATGTAATGGAAACTTTGAAAGTGATTGTCACCTACAATAATTTATAAGAAAATTGAAGATTTTTTTGGATAATGACTAATAATTAAGCTCGTTTTTTGTTTCTAATTTAGTTTGCGTTTTATATTTTTCTAGATAGATTCAATTAGCCTAACGTTTCATCTCCACCTGTGTATTTTACAGAGACGTTATCGTTAACAACTAACACGTTAGTGAAGCCGTACATCAAATATTTTCCAGGTATCATAGTAATGTCATATCCATGGGGTTACCTGTCGGATACGAGGGGTAGAAGACTGGTGCTCATGTATGCAATGTGTGGGAGTTTTATCAGCGCAGCACTCAGCAGCCTGGCACCGACCTGGCAAGTCTTGGCTGCCCTGAGATTTATTAGTTCTGCTATGTAAGTATTAAAGGTTATTCCCCTTGATCTCTTAAAAAAACGCACCTAAATCCGTAGTTTTGAAGATTCAAGATGACTTTAAGGACATACGAAAATAACTACTTTGTCATATAATAACTAAAGACTATTGGTCTTATTCATAATGACTTATCGGAGGTATAAAAGTTCGCTAAAATCGGTCAAAAAAAATTATTCTTAATAGTCTTTCTACGATAAAATGTTTATTATCTCTCCGATAAAGTTATTATAAATAGGACCATTTAAATATAAAAACCCGGTGTTTTATACATGTTCGCCGAATATGGCTAAACGTGGAAAATACTTAGCGTTGAATACAACGCAATACACGAGGTCGTGAGTTCGATGTCCCAAAATTATGTAAGGACGAGATACATGAACATATATTTATGCACGCATATATTATCTCTTTAAGCTATGGCCCCACATAATGTGGATACCCTTACCTGGCCATGACCAGGCTGAAAGTACACAATCAGACGCCATACTTCGGTTAAGGCATGACGGCGGAAAAAAACATAGCTTTGTGCTTCCTCTGGGGGTTTTCTATTTAATATACATAGGTATTAAAAAAAATTGTAGGCGTTATGTAATATACCCGTATACTGGTAGCGATAACACAACCATTAAGCTAACCTTGGGATCAGAGGACGTGGTGTGATATGTTCGTGAACATTTATTTAGGTACATATACTTTTTAACAAGCTTGTACAATCCATTACAAAAGATAGAAGCATCTGTGCCGTAACAGATTAAGTGTATCGCTAAACAATAAGGGACGGAAAACTCGAAAATAAGGCCTGTACCAACACGCCTCTTCAGCACGGCACAGTAGACCATAATTAAAGAACTGGAAAGGAAAGGATAGAAGCCAGATTAGGTACCTCTAAAAGACGAAAAATATTCTTTATACAAGCACTTTGGAAGCGATAAGGGAGAGGTCGTGAGTTCGATTCAGTTACAATAAAATCCCTTTGTAATATATTTAAGGTCGAGTGCCGCGGAGTCAGCTACATATGCCCTGTTAGGAGAGTGTTGTATCTCGAAGGTTCGTGCACGGTATATGCTGCTCATCACCAGCGCCTTGATGCTCACACCAACATTATATTACAGTATGTATTAGTATTTAACTGTAACAAGTTTATTATTACCAAGAATGCAATTGTCACCACCCCTTTTCCTTCCCAGGGTGCTGTAAAAGCCAGCTAAGGAATATTGTACATAGATAACATCCTCTGTGAGACACAATCATTAAGTTTTTTTTTTTTAAAACAGTTCAACCGACTTTATGTGCCTTTCAAATTTGAGGGTTTTCCTCGATTTCTTAGAAGATAACCATCAGATCCTGACCCGGTACTAATGGGACCAAACGGGAACCACCAGCTTTCAAATAAAAAAGAATCGTTGGAGTCGCTTTTCCCAGTTAAAAGTTATGATGTAACAAACATAGAAATATAGCTTATTCTTGGACCAGAGATCGTTTTGTAAAATATCCAAAATATAAAAAAAAGTAATATCTATCTAACAATACAATACTATGTTTATTCCAGTAACCGGCTACCTAATAATGAAGATGGACTTCTCCCTATACCTTTTAGGTATAGTGTATCGTCCATGGCGTCTGTTAACTCTACTGATGGCTCTACCGCTAGGTGTCGCTGCGTTATGTCTCTGGTATTTCAGTGAAAGTCCCAAGTTCTTAGCTAATGTAGGCAGAGGTGACGATGCTGTTCGTGTATTAAGAAGAATGTATGTTGCTAATGGATATGCCGAAGAAAAATTCCCGGTTAGTTGGAAAATTATTGTGTACTAGCTTCTGCCCGCGGATTCGCACGCATTAGTTTCCGAAATGAATTTGCAATGGAACCTAGAATCAAAACTAAAAATAATTAAAAATAGTTTAAAATAACTAAAAAACACGCTTTATTTAATCGAATTATTGCATTGTCATCGGTCTTTGACAGGTGTGCAAAATTTGAATAGAATCTGACCGTTTAAAGTGGGTCAAAATAGCGTCCAAAGGAGTCGGTTACAAACATACAAATAAACATACAAACAATCATACAAGTGAAGCTAATATAAAGCGTGTAAGAACTAAGATTAATACTAAAAATCGATACTGTAATTAAGAGGATACCAAAATAGCTTCGTGCATTTTTCTATGTACGAAGTTTTCATTGTTTCTTTAGATTGAATGGCTAGAGCTCTAATTTTTAAGTATATGTTTTTTCAATATATGATCTAGGATCGCATAAACTCAGAAACGCGATTGAAAAAAGTTTTCTCGATAGAAAATCTAGGCGAAACAACCTCTCTAATTTTTTATTTTTTTCATTTGTCGGTCTATTATCGCGTATTAACTAATGAAATAACTTTAAAAACATAGGTAACTATTATGTATAGAAACACGTAAATCAGAATTAAAATATATTTAGTAGATTTTGAGTAAATAGGAAAAGTATCCCTAATTCTTATTTTCTGTGCGTACTGGCTGTGTTAATATGTACGTGTCGGCGATGATATACGATAATATTGATGTAGGCCCTTAATACCAAAATTAACGTCAAATCAACACTTTAAACTACATAACTACAAAGTTTTAATAAAAAAAATATTGGGACTAAGCAACACTCAAGGATGTTTTATTCCAAGTGAAGTGTCAAAGTCTAGGATTAAAACCTTCTTGGACAAAGTAAAAAAGAAAATTCCCATAAATAGACAGATTTATGCATTGCAATGACAACAGTAAAGTAAACATATCTTCTATCTATTCTGTGAAAGTAAACAAACATGGCAGATCTATTATGATCTACCATATTTCACAAAGATTTACGATTATTAATAATATATTATTATCATCTCGTACAGAGTTTTTAGCGAAATAATAATGTAGCCTATTTTATTTCCAGAACAATAAATTATCTCTATACCAATTTTCGTGCAATTCCATTCGCTAGATTTTACGTGAAAACGTCACAATCTCGCTTTCACTTTTATATACTCGTATAAGTAAGGATGTTGTCTGCGTCTCCGTATGCTTGGAATTAAGAAAAAACATCCCGATTTTGCAACATTTTTCAATATGCGTCACTGCTATTGGTCACAGCGTGATGTTATATAGCTCATTGCCTACCTCAATAAAAGTACTATCCACTACAAAAAAAAAAAAATTCAACCCAGTAGTTTCTGAGATTAGCGCGTTCAAACAAACAAACTCTTCAGCTTTATAATATTAGTATCGATTTTAGTTGTGATGATTGCTGAGTGCCTCTGGACGCAAACGGCAGAATATTGGATGGTTGATGGATGATTTCATCTCATAAATATTGTTATTTTTTATGTTTTATCGGTTTTCACTAATCCTGATGAGACTGCCATATGTTATTTTAATTTAATATCACACAAATGATTGTCCCAAGCGAGAATCGAACCCGCGAACTTGTGAACGCCAGTCTGTTACATGAACCACTAGACCATGAGTATTTTGGTACCCTAAAATACGATTATATGCTTAGATTGGGACCAGAGGACATTGTATGTAATGTCTATGAATATTTATGTATTATTATTTCAGGTGAAACAAATCTTCTTAGAGGATGGTAACAAGGAGGCTGTGGGTGACTTCTCATTCCACTCGCTGTGGGTACAGATAGCACCGTTATTTAAACCACCTCTATTATTGAAGACATTCTTACTGTATTACCTTACATTTGTCACTTATATCGCGTAAGTATTTTATTATTATAGGTATATGTATATAGGAAAAACATGATAGAAATTACCTGTAATTACAGCCAGAGCAGTCATAATCAATCTAAAGGTCTTGTAAAACTGGACAAACTAACTACGTTAAATACAACATTCTATTAACTACGATGAGATCGATCCGTGGCTTACGACACGTGTAACTGGTTTGGAAGGATCCTTTTATGAATATTCAATAGGTCTCACCATTCACACTACACAAAATAAATAACGTACTCACCATTGACACATTTTAAGGACTTACTTCATAATCTTGGAAGCTAAGTTAAAACTAAAAATCCTTAAGTAAACTATTTTAATCAAGTCTCCTACGACATATAATATTGAAAAAAAAATTGGTCAAGTGCGAGTCGGACTCGCGCACGAAGGGTTCCGTACCATTATCTATGCAACATAAGGCAACGTTATTAGTATCGAGCAAGAAACGGTAAAAAAATCATGTTTGTTGTATGGGAGCCCCCCTTAAATATTTATTTTATTTTATTTTTAGTATTTGTTGTTATAGCGGCAATAGAAATACATCATCTGTGAAAATTTCAACTGTCTAGCTATCACCGTTCTTGAGATACAGCCTGGTGACAGACGGACGGACGGACGGACGGACGGACGGACGGACGGACAGCGAAGTCTCAGTAATAGGGTCCCGTTTTTACCCTTTGGGTACGGAACCCTAAAAAAGAAATAGGAGAAAAAAAAATCTATGGAGTTTCTTGTTTTTGCGTTTGGAACAGACACCTAGTTTCTGACGTTTCAAAAAAGCTTATAAAACAAATTATTGATGATAGATGATATGATTAGGGACAAAGATAAAACACAAAAACATGACAACTTGAAATAAAAAAAATTTACTTTGACTTTATTAAATTAAGAAGGGACTACTACAGCCCTAATTTGGGTATTTGCCTTAGGTATAGCTATCCCTATTTCCGAGCGCCGCGCTGAAAGGGACAAATATAGTTGAGACAGATTTTACCAACAAATTCTTTAAAAAAAAGATTGCGTAGTTCGCTGTTTTGTTCGTGAAAATTGAACCGAATTTAATTTTTTTACACTATTCTATAGAAGAGTATATCTATACTTCTATTCGTTTTCAAAATCCGCATCAAAATCCGTTGAGCACTTTTAAGACGTAAGTTCGCATAGACTAAAATAACGCCATTTTAAAATACTATAGCAATATTTCTAAAGTCGTTTGCGATTAAAATTTTTTTAACATTTTTATTAGTCCTTGTATAAATATATACTATTTCTACGTCAGATTACGGTGGAATTTGTGTGACTGCAGTTCACACCAGTTTTTAAAAACCTAGTGTGTACCTACTTACCTTCCTATTGAAAATAAATGATTCTTCTATTCTATATTAATATAACAAAGACACAAATACATTACCAATAAAAAAAGATACCAATTCTACGTGCACAATTAAACTAAACTTAACTAAAATGAGTAAAAATATGGTGTATTTTAATTAATTGCCTATTTCGTTGTGTACATTGAAAGAAAAATCCTTTTTGGAACAGACGCCTAGCTTTTGACTTTTTAAAAGATCATGTTAGCTAGCCTATTTGAAATAAAAATATAAGACTTTGACTTTGAAAAACCACATCAAAATCAAAATCAAACCACATCCCCAATATTAATTAAAACCGTTAGTTTATAATACACTGTGTTAATAACATTATCAATTTTTTAGTTTAATTGTATTTAGTTTAGTTAAGTTTAGTTGTTTCTTGTCTTTAACTGTATATTATATTGTCGACAGTAACAACAGTTTCGCTATAATTCTTCCAACAATCTTCAACATATTCTTTACATCTTATGCGACGAGTGAAGCCGGGGCATCATTCTGTGATCTCTTCCAAACACATACAAACACAACTAGTGCTGACGGTGTCGTTATTACTGAACCGGTGAGTTAGACATTATAGTTTTAACCTATTAGATAAGTTTATCATCATCATGTCAGCCTATTGCAATCCACTGCTGGACATAGGTCTCTCCCAATTCGCGCCACCATATACGATCGTCCGCCTTCTGCATCCAGTCCCTCCCTGCGACCTTCTTCAAGTCGTCGGTCCACCTGGCCACCTGGCTGGTCCTACCCTTGCCGAGTCGCGGTCTTTACTCTATAAGATAACTTAATAATAAATAATAGATACCTTCCTTAATTTAAAAACCATAAAAATAACTTATGTAAGAACATTTCCTGTTATAGCATCGACAGATATTTACATAAACAGAAAAATGTCAGCTCTCTCGCTATCACTGTTCCTGACATACAGTTGGATGACCGGACGGACGGATTAACAGCGAATTCTCAGTTTTAGGTTCCCCTTTTTATCTTTTGGTACAGCAGTGGTATTCAGTAAGAAAAAGTGAAGTGAATTTTCGGTGAATCTTGATCACGTGACAGCGTTCCTCCAATAAAAATAGAGGAGCGCTGTCACGTGATCAAGATTCACCGAAAACTCCCTTCACATTTTCTTACTGAATACCACTGCTGAACCCTAGACGGGTCTCTATTGCCGATAAATTCACAATTTAGGTATTTGTGCTAGATATTGCTATCCATAATTTCCGAGCGCGAGCGCCGTGCCGAAAGGAAGAGCCATAATTCAGCCAGATTTTACCAATGAAATGTTCAAAAACATACGGACGATTTGAGAACTTCCTTTTTTGAAGTCTGTTAAAAATTAGTCAAGTGCGAGTCGGACTCGCGCACGAAGGCTTCCGTACCATTATCTATGCAACATAAGGCACTTTATTAATAAATGAGCAAACAACACACACAATACTTAATTAATCACGTTTGTTGTATGAGAGCAAGAAACGGTAAAAAAATCATGTTTGTTGTATGGGAGCCCCCCTTAAATATTTATTTTATTTTATTTTTAGTATTTGTTGTTATAGCGGCAATAGAACCCTAAAAAGCACACGTTGCGTGCTTTACTGCTTAAATCGTTTTAGATGGAGTATATCTATGCACTTGAATGTGTGTGGTGACGGATTAAGAATACAAATGTCACCACCACATCTCCTCCCAAGAGTGCTGTAAAAGTTAGCTAAGGGATATTCATATTGTACACAGATAACATCCTCTGTGAGAGACGAAAAACTCGAGAATAAACCCTGTGCCAACACGCCTGGTCATCGCGGCACAGTAAACTATAATCCCTCCAAAGTGGAGGAGACCCGTGTCTAACACTGGGTCGTTAATGGGCTGGAGAGAGGGTATCTATGCTTCTATTATTTTCTTTTTTAAAAAACCTTATCAACTTTGTGTGATAGACGCTGCAAGTTCCTCTTATGACAACCGTAAAGATTTTGGACGCTTACCTTACTTTTTGTTTTCAAGTTTTGAAAAAAGAAAATTAGAGAACTATAGACATAAGCATATAAGCTTAGCTTGGGACCAGAGGACTTTGTGTGAAATGTCCATGAATATTTATTTATTATTTATTATTATTAGGAGATAACATCAGTATGTAAGAATACAATAGAAGACAATACAATATGGACGGGGTGCGCTCACGGGGTCTCATTCTTTATATTGAACGCACTCATCTCACAGTGCGCTGGCAAAAGAAAGGTAAGTTTAAATAAATTTTCTTTCAGAAAACGGTACTAATTCTGCGCCCACAATTAATCTTAAGTAACAAATCATATTATGGTGGAAAAAATTGACTGCCGGAAGCGGGACTAGAACCCACGACCTCGGAAAACCGTTCCGAAGCCGTTTAAACCACCTAGTATTCTTTACAGAATACAATTTGGTTGAAAATAATGACGCGACGTTCATTACTAAAGTAATTTATTGATTTTGCAATTGACATGCTTACTTAACAAATGTAGATGTTGTAGATAGGTCGAGATGTTGTAAAGCAATCTTGATAGATGGCGTTGTACGTAAAATATATAAACTCAGTCGAGTGACAAATGTGGTGGTTAAATTGAGTGTTGCTAGCACGACCGCAATAAGCTCAGTTGGAAAGAGCTTCGGAACGGTATTCCGAACTCGTGGGTTCAAGTCCCGCTTGCGGCAGTCAATTTTTTCCACCATAATTTGATTTGTTAAGTAAGGCATAGCATGTCAAATGCAAAATCAATAAATTACTTTAATCTGAAGTAATAATAGAGTAGGTATTTTTAGAAAAAAAGTTCAACCGATTTCATTTGCCTTTGAAATTTGACGGTTTTCCTCGATTTCTCAAGAGAGATTTCTTTTATTTATTTATTTATTTATTTCATGTACATTACAGTTATAAAACTGATGCGTTATAAACAAAGCAATCATACAAAATCAGACAAATTATAATACTAAAAAGACAACATTGAAATTACAAAAACAAAACAAAAAGGCAATAAAATGACAAATAACAATAAAAAAGGGACCTACACTGAAATCACCAGCTTTCAAATAAATCCCTTCGCCAAGTTAAAAGTTATGAGGTAACAAACATAAAGAAAACATCTTCCACATTTATACTCAGAACTCTCTTAACGACATTACTTTGAGACGAGAGGAAAGTAATGTCGTTAGGATAGTTCTGAGTATAAATGTGGAAGAAAAAAAGTCTAGAGGAAGACCTAAGAAACGATGGATGGACTGTGTGAAAGAGGACATGAAAGAAAGAGGAGTTAACACAGACATGACGGCTAATAGAAGACTATGGAAGAAAAAGACATGTTGCGCCGACCCCAAATAATGGTATAAGGGCAGGAGGATGATGACAGATGAATTGAGAACCTCCTCCTTTTTTTGAAGTCGGTTAAAAGATGTAAATTGATAGTGTCATTAGCACAATTTTAAAATGTTAACTGATTTATCTTATTATAAGAACTGTGCACTCAAGACTATTTAAATATAGCATATAAGCTTAGCTTGGGACCAGAGGACGCTGTGTGAAATGTTTGAATCTTTATTTATTTATTGCATGCTTTTAGAAAATATCCGAATATACGTACCTACCGACTTTATAAAAACGTGTCAATAATTAATTTTATTTATTTGTATTACACATTATTAATAAGTGTTGTATAATAGTACATTACGATATTAGTGCGTTATGATGGTTATAACATGCGAGGCGGAATTTCAGCCCGAGCCGAAGGCGAGGGCGTAATTGAGCCGAGCATGTTATAACCAATACGCACGTATATCGTACGACGTTTTTTAACACATTTGCGAGGAAACAGAAAAAAAAACATTAAATAAACTCAATCTGTGAATGCACACTGTTGCTTTCCCGCCATTTTAACAGCGCGCTAGCGCTGCCTACTGACTGGCGCCGCGCGGCGATTAGTTCGAAATTTGAATAGCAACAGCGCGCTGCTCGAGTCGTGCGGCGGCGATCAGTTCTATATTTGAAATGGCAAATAATACTGTTATGAAATTTGTATGGACTATAATTTAACTACGAGTATTTACACGCGTTTTTTAAGACCCGCTTTACATATTTAAAACCGGTGGAATTACATCAGATTTACGAGCAAGAGTGTTAAAAATAACATTATAATTTCAGATACTGACAATAGTTATACTGATAATAGCGGCTGTAGCAGCAGTAGGTATCAACAACACAGGAGAGGCTCTCACAGGACTTGTGCTGTTCTTCGTATTCCTGACAACAGCCATGGTGTTCGGTGTTATATCATCATACTTTGTTGACTTGTATCCAACATCATACAGGTAATATAATAAATTCAAATCAAAATAAAAAATCATTTATACATGTTGGCACAATTTTTTTGCCAAAAATATGGGTTCCTATGATATGTCCAAATTTTTTTCCCTACCACCGGTTCAGGACTTTCAATCAGCTGAGAAGAACTGGCGTAACAAATTTAGCAGATATCGTATCTTTAGTCATATTACTTCTTTTTAATACACTATTATATACACAAATATACCAGATGTATAGTCTATGGCTACATCATTCTAGTCGGCTTGAAGCCACTTACATATCTATGTGTGCGTAGAATATGTATCTATGTGCGTCTATGATACAAGCTATACGTCATATGACATGTCATTATCCTATGAAGCACGATTTAGCCAAGCTAAATATAGGTACGTGTCTTCAAGATTGAACGCTAATACACTAACTGGTAAATTTGTGATTTTATGTTTTCTGTCTCTCATAAAAGATATTAATATCTCCTAAAATTATCACCCAGCTCTTACAGAACCCTGGGTAGGAAATGTCGTGATGATAGTTGTATTTTGTAATCCATCACAATACGGATTATATATTCGTCATATCTTTTTTTTAATTTCCGCCTTTTTGCGTTTCTGGGCTATGGATAGTGCCTTGAGCTTAACATGACACGGCGAGGGGTGGCCCCGCTAAACGGGGCCTATCCGACTGGGGGAAAATTGGGTCCCCCGTCGTCGCGTTGCCGTGGCCGACAGCCACATTTGCGCGCGAAATATATTCGTTATATTGCTAACTTCAAGTTCGTACGAAACCCTAAAAATTAAAGCAAAAAAACTTGAATTATTAATTGTAGTTGTAAAGTTTACAAAAAACTAATGATTGAATAAATCATTGAGCCTAATTAATAAATAACAATAAGGATAATATCATTGGGTTACGTGATGTAAATATTAACATTTAGTTCTCAGACTAAATGAATGGCAGCAGATATAATAATATTTCATATATCATTAAGTTTGATAATCGTTAATAATTACAGTATAGCTGTTGCCTCCGACTTCGTACGCGTCGAATTTAGAAACAAATTATACAAAAAATTCATCCTACGAGTATTCAACTATTATATTTATTAAAAAAAGCTGAATCAAAATCCGTTATGCAGTTCTGAACATGTTCTGCTCTCATATAGGGACATACATATAAAAATAACTTTGTTTTATAATGAGTCAAAATACTTTAGTTGGCTGTTACAACTCTGTAGGAAGGAAATCTCTCCGTGTAGTGACGGATTAAGAATACAAGTATCACCACCCCATCTCCTCCCAAGGGTGCTGTAAAAGTCAGCTTAGAGATATTGCATACAGATAACATCCTCTGTGAGAGACGGAAAACTCGTAAATAAACCCTGTGCCAACACGCTTAGTCAGCGCGGCTCAGTAGACCATAATCCCTCCAAAGTGGAGGAGGCCCGTGCCCAACAGTGGGGCGTAAATGGGCTGGAGGGAGAGGAAGGAAATGAGATGGTGACTCTTGTTTTCACTACTTATTAATCACTAATATATATTTAGGGATTAGGAATAAAAGTGTCACCAACCCGTTTCTGTAAGAGCCAGCTGAGGTATTATATTTTGCAACTAAACTATTTGCTAATACACCTTAGCCAGCGTGATATAGAAGACCAAAGACCTTCCAAAGTAGAGATGGACCGTATCCAGCTGTGAGGTGTTAATATGCTGGGATGGAAGAAAGATTTACAAAGTTTATGGTAAAAAAAATACACGAGTCTAAATCCATAAAAATTGGTTTTATTTAAACAAATGAGTCGCGCAAGTGTTAGAAAATATTAAGATTATTGTATTTATCAGAGGAATGGTGGCATGTCTTGGCATGATGGTGGCAAGACTGAGCGCTTTCGCCGGTACCAACATAATCAGTGGTGCAATGACAACACAATGTTCAACCGCTTTGTATAGTGGCGCTGGGATCGTTCTGAGTAAGTCTTATAAAATGTTGCCCGCGACTTCGTACGCGTACAATTTAGAAGGTTTTCCCCATTTTTGCAACATTTTGAACTAATGCTTCGCTCTTATTAGTCGCAGCGTGATGTTATATAGCCTTATAGCCTTCCTCGATAAATGTACTATCCAAAACTGGAAGAATTTTTCAACTCGATTTTGTGGTTCCTGAGATTAGCGCAATCAAACAAACAAACTCTCCGGGTTTATAATGTTAGTATAGACTAGCTGTTACACGCAACTTCATCCGCGTGGAATTGAGAATTCAAACCTTTGCAAATTATACATAAGAGCCCTTGAACCACTCTATCATTTAAAAATAAACGCAAATCTGTTGCGTGGTTTTAAAGATATAAGCTCACATAGGGGCATACATACAAAAATAACAACTCTGCTTTATAATATGTAAAATACCTACCTATGTTATATATATACCTCGAGTAGGTCCTTGTACGATTCTAAACTTATATATGTTTGTCACAGGTGGCGCTGTTGCAGCTATATTCCTACCTTCAGATCGTAATTTAATTAATTAATTTAATCATATTTTAAGTATAGTTAATTATTTTTAACCTGTAAAGTATTTTATTACTAATAAACAGTACTTTTTATTTAATTAATTGTGTATTTTCTTTTGTAATATAGCGTTGTAATATAATAAATGTGAAAGATTGTGAGTATAGATGTTTGGATGTTTGTTATTCTTTCACGCAAAAACTACTGAATGAATTTTAATGAAACTTTACATTAATGTAGCTTATACATCAGAATAACATATAGGCTACTTTTTATCACGAAAAAAATGCAATGTTCCCGTGGGATAATAAAAAACGGAATTGATACGATATTTTATCCTTGTTACCTCTGTTAGCTACCACAATCGATATTTTGGAATAGAAAATTATTGGGCGTCTCGTCATATAAAACTACTCACGGAAAATCAGCTTGATAGTAATCAAGTGAAAAAAATGTACTATGGATCCCGTACTATAACCTCCACACAGAGAGATACTTACAAAAATAGCGACTTTGTTTTATGACAAGTAAAGATATCAGTTGACGCTACAACAACTAATACTAATGATGATCATTTTCCTGCTTGTATCCCGTTATTTTGAGTCGGTATGGCAAATATATTCTGATGTCATCGCCGGTATACTTCGAAAGGGTCAAGTGCGTAGCACTTACAACCGTCTGGCATGTATGACAAGATGTATGAGTGTGGATGAAGCAAAGGATGTATGTTTGGATCGTAGCAGATGTGGCTCTATGGTCTCTGCCTACCTCTAATGGAAAAAGGCGTAATGTTATGATGATGATAATGACAAATAAATTACTATGAAAATACGGAATTTTTCGTGTGTGACTCCAACTCGTACTTGACCGTTTATGTACATTTTTGACATGAACAGTATGATGTCACTTTATAGGATTTCGTTTCAAGTTTTACTTTTTCTCTAGTAGGATATAGGCCACTGGCAATAAGGTAGCACCTTGTGAGCGTACATGTGGTGGTGACACTTGTGTTTATTTATCACCACATGGATAGAATTGAATTAACACGATTGTTTCTAAAATGGTTAGGCGTGAGGCCGCAACTGTACATTTAACGTATAAAATACTAAACAAAGATATTTTAATTTTATGTGTTACTGTTTAACCCATCTGTACAATTCCGCATAATTATGTTTATATTTTGCAAAATATAATTATATTTTGTAAAACATTATTTGCTATTAAAATGCTGTTGTACCGATTTCCCACGCGATGTTTGACGCAACAGAAAATTGCTAAGCTAATGCGATTTTTACTATAAAAAATTATACACATACAGTCATACATGTTAACATACGTTACATTCTACAATTTACTGTAGAGATAAGCGATCTACGAATATAAATGTAGAAATTAACTTTTAATAATTAAAAACCTTGAATGGGATTTACTACCTGTCGTGCATGTATAACCAGAGATCTTAGCAGATGGCAGTTTACGCAGATGCCAATTCTACATGCACAGCTAAATTTAACTTATCTAAATACAAAAACAACTTACTATTGGTATGTAGATTAATTGGCCATTTTGTTGTGCACATTTATAATAATTAAAATCTTTAGTTTGTAATAAACAGTTTTTTTATCAAGAACATTTACTTGAGGGATTGTGCTATCGGAACTATCACAATCCATTAATTTTGTTGTATGCGTAGAATTAGTACTGTTCTCTCACTTGTTTTTCTAATGGTGGAAGCCATTAGAAAAACGAGTGATAGTATGTATGTCTTGAAAGACCTAAAAACAATAAGCTGGCTCAAAAATACACACATACATTGTTGGTAGCATTTTAGATATTTACCTAACTGCGCTCCACTCTAGGGCCACTAGTGGGTGTTATAGAGTTTTTGAGACAACTGATTCATTTCTACTTCATGCATAGGTTTTTAACTTTCAATACAATTCCTTCATGAGCTCGATATGATTAGATGTTTGTCGGTTAGGGGTCGAACTTACTAAAGAATTGGGTTTGAGGAGAATTAGAAAGAATATAGTGCCAGGGCTTTCATGAAAATGGTAGCCGTTGGCGCTCTATGTTTCTTTCTATATACCATACAGGAAAGCTGTCATCAGGGTCGTAAACTTGCCTTCGAATGGGTCCAGTATTGTAATGTAAGGTCCAAAGAAATTAATTTTTGTAAATTTGCTGATTTAATTTGGAGTCAAGTCTGCGGGGATCAATGATGCAGCTAATACCAAAGGTAAGCTACACGCTTGGTCATCATAATAAATAGTTAATTAGCACATGACGTTAATAAAATGAAGAAAATAATGAACACAAAAAAGTGGAAACAGAGAACAATGAATTATTGTTAAAAATTAAAATAACGAAACTTAAAATTAGTCAAAACATAATTAACATCATACATAAAAACATTCTTAATATTTCTAATGAGAATTTATTTAAAAATATAATGTGGAATATAAAACAATATACAGCATTTGGACCTAGCCCATGGAGTTACTTGTGGAGGGTGATATCTGTACATTCTATAGAAAATAATAATCCCAATAACTTTATCGGTGAACCGAGATGTCAGCGTCAAATGCATGTCGGTGATGCTCTAACATTGTCCGTGTGGTGAAGGATTAAGAATACAAGTTTCACCACCATATTTCCTCACAATGATGCCATAGAAGCCAGCTGAGGGATATACATTCTGTTGGGATTCAGTTTATTTTGACTACTTATTCATGTTGCAATAAGATTTGAGTGATTTTTACACGCGGCCGGCTGTCTTACGGCATTATTCCTTGGGTATGTGTGCGTGGTTCCCTCGTTCGGTTTTCACAATACCCACGAGAAAGACATTAGGAGGTGACACTTGTATTCAGTTACCATCCAAAAATCTTGTCTTTTTTTCCGGTTTTTTTTAGATGAACTTGCAGCGTCACACAAATTTGATAAGGTTTTACCAAAAGAAAAGTGATAAAAGCATAGATATACTTTATCTATAACATGGCGTATAATAATTTAAATCGGTTTAATTTTCACGAAGAAAACTGAAGTCTTTAGGTAAAATCTGCCTCAACTATATTTGTCCAGGGATAGAAATACCTAAAGTAGGGGCTGTAGTCCCCTTTTAATCGCTACATATCAATAGAATGTGGCACAACAACGCTTGTCACGTTACACAGTAGATAAAAAAATATATTTCGCACGAGTTCCACATTTTTTTTTGTTTATAAATTAATAATTTGCACGTGTTCCAAACATTTATTTTTTGCTTTGAAGAGTTTAATCATAGTATTATACATAATTTATATCTAATTTATGATCGTGTTTAAATTAAATAACATAGGAATGTCGGTTATATTTAAGGGCCTACACCAATATTATTCAATATCATCGCCGACACGTACATATTAACACAGCCAGTAGGCACAGAAAATAAAGAAGAATTAGGGATACTTTTCCTATTTACTCAAAATCTACTAAATATATTTTAATTCTGATTTACGTGTTTCTATATATAATAGTTACTTATGTTTTTAAAGTTATTTCATTAGTTAATACGGGATAATAAACCGACAAATGAAAAAAATAAAAAATTTGAGAGGTTGTTTCGCTAAGATTTTCTATCGAGAAAACTTTTTCCAATCGCGTTTCTGAGTTTATGCGATCCTAGATCATATATTGAAAAAACATATACTTAAAAATTAGAGCTCTAGCCATTCAATCTAAAGAAACAATGAAAACTTCGTACGTAGAAAAATGCACGAAGCTATTTTGGTATCCTCTTAAGACCTGTTATTATATTCTTGTTTTAGTTAGGTTTGATTCGCATTATGGTCAAGGAAAACGTAAATCGGATTTTGTCATAAATCAACTACAAAACCCTGATCTTGATGGCGCAGTAACATCCTCTGGGCTCAAATTAAGCTTCTACAGAACCAAAAAAGTCTTTACAAACATGAAACTTAATTATTTACAGATTTACAAATATTTATGTAAATAATGTTATACCTATTTAAGTATATAAACCTAGTTTACTTGTTATGTTGTATACTATCTTAATTAAAAACATTAGTATACCTAAGATAAAATTAAGTGAGTTTTATCTTTATATAATTTTAATTCCTCATACTGTTATAATTTGATATTATTACATTGTATTTATAAAATTAAAATAATGTTATTAATTTTATGTAGTCTGAGCATAATCTAATATAATACAGTTTATGGTAAAAGTCTATCTTTATGGTCAATGTAAAATTAAAATCGAATGTGGATAAACCCTGTAATAAGTGACCATGGAGGAGGACACTCTACAGCTCAGTCTCACCCGTGACCATGGTGACTGCAAGGTCTCCGAAACGTCGTCGGGCCAAAATTTTAAACAAATAGGTACACGAGTCTAAATCCGTAACAAGTAGTATTTAAACAAATGAGTCGCGGAAGTGTTAGGAAAATAAACTTGGTTTTTAAGGTTCCGTACCTTAGGGTAAAAACGGGACCCTATTTTTGAGACTTCGCTGTCCGTCCGTCCGTCCGTCCGTCCGTCTGTCATCAGGCTGTATCTCAAGAGCGGTGATAGCAAGACAGTTGAAATTTTCACAGATGATGTATTTCTATTGCCGCTATAACAACAAATACTAAAAATATAATAAAATAAATATTTAAGGGGGGCTCCCATACAACAAACATGATTTTTTTACCGTTTCTTGCTCGATACTAATAACGTTGCCTTATGTTGCATAGATAATGGTACGGAACCCTTCGTGCGCGAGTCCGACTCGCACTTGACCAATTTTTTTTTTATAAAAACCAGTATCGAGGCATCCAAAGTCACAAACAAAATACTACTATTATAAATAAGAAATATAAATCGGTCCTTAAGTAAGTGCAAAATTTCAGATAAATCTAACTACTGTAAGTTGGTGAAAATTACTTTCAAAGATTCCGTGTTATATAGATTAATACATTAACGGATACCTACCGACCGAGGTAATAAAAGCTTATATATTATAGTCCCACTTGCGGCATTTCACTTTTTCCACCATAATTTGATTTATTAATAAAAGCTTGTCAATAACGTGAGTTTTCATCAAATAATGATAGTAAGAGGACCGGTGTGTACGACATAGCCCGAAGAGTTAGCACGCTGAAGTGGCAATGGGCAGGCCACATCGCTCGACCATCTGATGACCGTTGGGGACGGAAGGTCCTCGAGTGGCGACCACGAACCGGACGACACAGCGTGGGGCAGCCCCCAACAAGGTGAACTGACGATATCGTCAAATACGCCGGGGGCCGCTGGATGCAGTTAGCGCAGGACCGCGCGTTGTGGCGTTCTATGGGGGAGGCCTATGTCCAGCAGTGGACTGAGAAAGGTTGATGGATGGATGGATGAAATGATAGTAAAGTAAAACCAATGTGATTACTAGATTGATAATGTATAATTAACACAAACACCTATATACAGTATTGAATGATCACCCAAGGTCTTGTGATAGTTTCCTGGTTTTATTTAATTTATTCCAAATATTAATAAACTATTATAACAATTAACAATAACAAGTTAATTTCATATTCAGATAACTAAATAAAGTTGATAAGTGCACTACCTTAACTAAAAATTGTCAAAGATAGTTAAAACGAACAGATAAGACAAAGCGATAAGCAAATTTGAAATTACTTAACAATAGCATAAATTTCTATTATCCTTACTCCCCGTGAATTTTAATTTAGGATTTTTTTTTGTTGCAAATACTTACGACATTTCCCTAATTATTATAAAGTGCGTTAAAATAAGGGTCTATGTCTAATATTAATACCAGTGATGACAAAGGACAAAACCTCGTAACTAAGCTCAAGGTAGCACTGCGTGCTATGTTCATTATTTTTTTTGCGATAAAATCCAAAGCTTATCTGTACTGATAACTATTGGTGAAGGAAAATGCTGGAGACTGGCGATCACGTAGTTAACCCTGTAGCGTAGAACGGTCGCCAACATACTAATTCAGTGTCTTCACACTCTCTCTCCAGCCCATTTACGTCCCACTGTTGGACACGGGCCTCCTCCACTTTGGGAGGGATTATGGTCTACTGTGCCGCGCTGACCGGGCGTGTTGTCACAGGGTTTATTTTCGATTTTCCGTCTCTCACAGAGGATGTTATCTGTGTGCAGTATCCCTTAGCTGACTTTTACAGCACCCTGGGGCGGAAATGGGGTGGTGACACTAGTATTATTAATCCGTCACCACACGGAGAGCCGTCCTCGCACTGTTGAGGGTATAATAAGATTGTGGGGAGTCGCTGGATGGAGATCACGCAGGATGGCACGTTATGGCGTTCTATTGGGAAGGTCTATGTTCAGTACTCTACGGAGAAAGTCTTATTGATGGACAGATAGTTCGAATAGTAAATATGGAATATTAAATAATCTTTAAAACAACTTTACCAAACACACTTTTATAATACCACTAGCAGTGCCCGCGACTTCGTACGCGTGGAATTTAGAAACGAAAAATTAAATGAACTAACAATAACGCTATTTTACAGCGAATTAATAAATCGTCCGTTTGGTTTTCTTTTTTTGCACAATTCTAAAGAAGTAACACACATGGCCCCAATGTCGTATCGCTTCGTACAAACCCTTATAGTCTCACTACGGTGTCCATCTGTCTGTCTATCCGCCCGTTAAACTTTTTTTTATTCGGCAACGGCTGCAGGTATCAATTTGAAACTTATACCAAATGTGTGTATGTAATATGCCGTCCCTTGCTAAAAGATACAATCAATAATTTAGATCTACGCATTCAGAAGATTCCGTGTTATATAGATTAATACATTAACGGATACCTACCGACCGAGGTAATAAAAGCTTATATATTATAGTCCCACTTGCGGCATTTCACTTTTTCCACCATAATTTGATTTATTAATAAAAGCTTGTCAATAACGTGAGTTTTCATCAAATAATGATAGTAAGAGGACCGGTGTGTACGACATAGCCCGAAGAGTTAGCACGCTGAAGTGGCAATGGGCAGGCCACATCGCTCGACCATCTGATGACCGTTGGGGACGGAAGGTCCTCGAGTGGCGACCACGAACCGGACGACACAGCGTGGGGCAGCCCCCAACAAGGTGAACTGACGATATCGTCAAATACGCCGGGGGCCGCTGGATGCAGTTAGCGCAGGACCGCGCGTTGTGGCGTTCTATGGGGGAGGCCTATGTCCAGCAGTGGACTGAGAAAGGTTGATGGATGGATGGATGAAATGATAGTAAAGTAAAACCAATGTGATTACTAGATTGATAATGTATAATTAACACAAACACCTATATACAGTATTGAATGATCACCCAAGGTCTTGTGATAGTTTCCTGGTTTTATTTAATTTATTCCAAATATTAATAAACTATTATAACAATTAACAATAACAAGTTAATTTCATATTCAGATAACTAAATAAAGTTGATAAGTGCACTACCTTAACTAAAAATTGTCAAAGATAGTTAAAACGAACAGATAAGACAAAGCGATAAGCAAATTTGAAATTACTTAACAATAGCATAAATTTCTATTATCCTTACTCCCCGTGAATTTTAATTTAGGATTTTTTTTTGTTGCAAATACTTACGACATTTCCCTAATTATTATAAAGTGCGTTAAAATAAGGGTCTATGTCTAATATTAATACCAGTGATGACAAAGGACAAAACCTCGTAACTAAGCTCAAGGTAGCACTGCGTGCTATGTTCATTATTTTTTTTGCGATAAAATCCAAAGCTTATCTGTACTGATAACTATTGGTGAAGGAAAATGCTGGAGACTGGCGATCACGTAGTTAACCCTGTAGCGTAGAACGGTCGCCAACATACTAATTCAGTGTCTTCACACTCTCTCTCCAGCCCATTTACGTCCCACTGTTGGACACGGGCCTCCTCCACTTTGGGAGGGATTATGGTCTACTGTGCCGCGCTGACCGGGCGTGTTGTCACAGGGTTTATTTTCGATTTTCCGTCTCTCACAGAGGATGTTATCTGTGTGCAGTATCCCTTAGCTGACTTTTACAGCACCCTGGGGCGGAAATGGGGTGGTGACACTAGTATTATTAATCCGTCACCACACGGAGAGCCGTCCTCGCACTGTTGAGGGTATAATAAGATTGTGGGGAGTCGCTGGATGGAGATCACGCAGGATGGCACGTTATGGCGTTCTATTGGGAAGGTCTATGTTCAGTACTCTACGGAGAAAGTCTTATTGATGGACAGATAGTTCGAATAGTAAATATGGAATATTAAATAATCTTTAAAACAACTTTACCAAACACACTTTTATAATACCACTAGCAGTGCCCGCGACTTCGTACGCGTGGAATTTAGAAACGAAAAATTAAATGAACTAACAATAACGCTATTTTACAGCGAATTAATAAATCGTCCGTTTGGTTTTCTTTTTTTGCACAATTCTAAAGAAGTAACACACATGGCCCCAATGTCGTATCGCTTCGTACAAACCCTTATAGTCTCACTACGGTGTCCATCTGTCTGTCTATCCGCCCGTTAAACTTTTTTTTATTCGGCAACGGCTGCAGGTATCAATTTGAAACTTATACCAAATGTGTGTATGTAATATGCCGTCCCTTGCTAAAAGATACAATCAATAATTTAGATCTACGCATTCAGAAGATATATCCGAATTATAGCCATTTTTGAGTATTTTCAACTTCAGCACCGATACGTACGTCGGGATTTGAGCAGCGTAACGAACATACGCCGACGCTGACGCCGGCGCCTATAAAAACTAACTCAACACTGATACGTCGGGATTTGAGCAGCGTAACGACCATACGCCAACGCCGACGCCGATGCCAACGCCGACGCCCTTAAACACCCACTCAGCACCGATACGTACGTCGGGATTTGGACACCGCAACGACCATACGCCGACGCCGACGTAGATGCCGACGCTGACGCCGATGCCGACGCCGACGCCTATAAAAACCAACTCACCACCGATACGTCGGGAATTGAGCAGCGTAACGACCATGCGCCGACGCCGATGCCGACGCCAACGCCGATGCTAATGGCGACGCCGACGCCTATAAACACCCACTTAGCACCGATACGTACGTCGGGATTTGAGCAGCGTAACAACCATACGCCGACGCCGATGCCGGCGACGATGCCTATAAAAACCAACTCAACACCGATACGTCGGGGATTGCACAGCGTAACGACCTGTAAGCTATATTATTGGAAAGTTTCATGAAAATCCATCCAGCAGTCTTTACGTGAAAGAACCACAAACATCCTTACATTCATACATCCAACATTAACCAAACATCAAAACATTGGAGTATATTCGCGTTGCTCAGCCAACAGTTTAAGTATTTTATTTTACCGCGCGTAATTCTTTTTTCGTCATATCTCTTAAGATATTCATTTAAATTGTATGCTGTAAAAAGCAGTTGTAATCTATATTAAATGCGTAAGCTAACTAAGGTATTTAATTTGATAAAAAATGTTACCAAATACACATAAATAGCTTTTAAAAACACCCTATTGAATTTGATAATTTTTTTGACGTTTTTATGGGTACAGCAGGTTTTCCTTAAAAGATAGACTTATGGCCTCGCGGACTTTTTTAAAGATCTATAGGTAACAAACAATTTCTCCATACATTACTTTGTTGTAACTCACATGGATAAGGCAGCGTTTTCATTTAAAGCTCGCGCGCGTGACTATTTTCCCCGTTTCTTGCAACATTTTACACTGACGCTTCGCTTCTATTCGTTGCAGCGTGATGTTATATAGCCTATAGCCTTCCTCGATAAATGTACTATCCAAAACTGAAAGAATATTTCAAATCGGACCAGCGGATCCTGAGATTACCGTGTTTAAACAAACAAACAAACAAACTTTATAATATTATATATCTAAATGAATATGACTATATGTATATACGAGTATGTATAAGTATATAAGTATAGATATAGATATTCTACCTAATTTCCCCTCTGTTAACAATTAATGCCGATAATTTTGCACAAGTGATTGTCTGTAGCCTTGTGCCTTTAATTTTATAAGTGAGTGTGTGTAGAAATGCAAGCTTTAGATACCCGGACGTGTAAAGATCTTGGATATTGAAGTAAGTATGTAATTAATGTTCGTGTATATAACTTAAATCCTCAAAATTCAACAGTATTTGATTCGGTTTTTTTCGTGGATAGAGTGGTTCAAGAGGATGACTTATTTGTGTAACTTGTTAAGGTTTCCATTCTAGATTCCACGCGTAGGAACTTGCGGGCAACAGCTAGTATGTCATCAAATATTGACAGATTAAGAATACAACTGCCACCATCCTATTTATTTCCCAGGGTGCTGTCAGAGCCAGCGTAGGGACAATATAAGCGGTTAACGTCTACTGTGAGAGACGGAAAACTCGAAACTAAACTCTGTGTCAACACGTCTGGTCAGCGCGGCATAGTAAACCATAGTCTCTCCCAAAGTGGAGGAGACCCGTGCCCAGCCGTGGGACGTAAATGGGCTGGAGAGGAGAGAGATGAGATGTTTAGTATTTGTTGTTATAGAGGCCACCGAAATAGATTATCTGTAAAAATTTCAGCCGTCTGGCCACGAACGGACAGTGGTGGTCCCAGTAACAGGGTATCTATCGCACCGTTTCCATAACAAATATAGGTATGTAATTAAGCCGCTTAGTTACGTGTACTTACTTACCTATATATTTATGGACGTTTTCAAAACAATAAATAAAAATAAACATCTCAAACTAAATAGTAAAGCGCTAAAAAGACTATTTATTATTTGTGATAAAAAAACTGGTCAAATCAAAAACCTGAATTGGACATGCACACGAAGGGTACCTGGGACCTGTAAAGTAAAGTTAAATTTCGCTCGTATTTTTAAAGTTTTCGCACAACGGTCAAGTACGAATTGGTCTCGCACTTGAAGGGGAATTGGCTGGCCAGGGGCTGGGCTGTATCTCTAGATTGGTGACAGCAAGAGAGCTGAATTCACAGTTCTCCGTGTGGTGACAGATTAAAAATACAAGTGTCACCACCCCATCTCCTCCTAAGGGTGCTGTAACAGCCAGCTTAGGGATCTTGCACACAGATAACATCCTCTGTGAGAGACGGAAAACTCGAAAATAAACCCTGTGCCAACACGCCTGGTCAGCGCGGCACAGTAGATCATAATCTCTCCCAAAGTGGAGGAGGCTCGTGCAGTAGGACGTAAATAGGCTGGAGAGAGAGAGAGAGTATTTGTTGTTGCAGCATTTACATAGGACTAAAATTTTCAGCACTCTAGCTATCACCGTTGCAGAGTACAGTGTGGGGACAGGCGGACAGAAGGACAGCGAAGTCTCAGTAATATTAGGTTCTTAGTTCAAGTTCTCGTTTTACCTTTTATTATTTATTTATCAATATTGATATGTATACACCAGTGCAGCAGTCACATGTTTTTAGGGTTACAGAGGTTTATAGAGGGTTATAGGGTTACAGAGTATAATAATATACTCTGTAACATTTTGTTGTTTGTATTATATCATAGACCATACCTATTATGTGTTTCAGAATGATCAATATTGAACCCACAAGTAGAATGCAAACCTATTTATTTATCTTATTATTTATTAATGACCAGACTCTAAAAACACTTGATTTTAAATACATTAAATATTAAGGAAAAAACCCGTCTGAAACTTGAGTTGCACTAAAAAGTCAAAAACAAAACCATTTATCATTTCTGATTAAATAATTTATCTTGTTATTGTAATTTGTAATCCTTTTAATTTCCTTCATGGAGTAGTACTGGATGGTGTATATGACTGGTGAAACATATAGGGCAATAAACAAACCAGTTTCCGCCTCTCACAGAGGATGTTATCTGTGCGCAATATCCCTTAGCTGACTTTTACAGCACCCTTGGGAGGAGATGGGGTGGTGACACTTGTATTCTTAATCCGTCACCACACGGAGAACTGTGAATTCAGCTCTCTTGCTGTCACCAATCTAGAGATACAGCCCAGCCCCTGGCCAGCCAATTCCCCTTCAAGTGCGAGACCAATTCGTACTTGACCGTTGTGCGAAAACTTTAATAATACGAGCAAAATTTAACTTTACTTTACAGGTCCTTATTTATAGATTGCAGAAGAAAACTTGTATTTGTGTATGTATTTGTATTTCCATTTCTTAGTATATATTCACGCGAACACGTATCTTACTAAGATGTTATTTAATGTTGTTATCTTTGTGTTTCTAGAACTTATAGCAATGGTAAAGTTCAACTGTTCATCACTATTGTTTTAAATGTTATTATTATCGCTTAGAATATCTTCTAAATTACGATAACCAAACTAATTAAATATCGTTATGTGTATATTTTACTTCTGACATTTAATTTCAGTATATCTTAAATTTTTCATATAAATAAACCTGTATTTTTGTCAAAACTACATAGAAACTAAATTCATAGTTACTTTTATATTTTATTGGGGACAAAGGTGTGCATGTATACAGCCAAATTGTGTTTTTAGTTTGATTGTTTGTTTTATTGTAATCTGTGAAGGTTGGTGGTAAAACATGAATAAGTTTGCAATAGTTGAAAAAACTAACTGAACTAGTCTTTGTTGGGGTGGAATCTTACGACTGAACAGAATTGTTGTTGCGACAACGTAACGCTGACGTAACGTGCCGTGTGGCCCTTACAAATGATAACACATAGCTGTATGACGTCATACAAAAATGTGGTGGCATTTTTATTATACTTACGAGAGAGGAGATACTCGGTAGGCAGCGGCTTAGCTATGCCCCTGGCAATGCGGAGTCCATAAGCGACGGATGCCACTTATCATCAGGTGGGTCGTTTGCTCGTCTGTCGACCTAAGCAATAAAAAAAAATTACGAGAGTGTCACATAAAATCGAATAATTTTATTAAAAACTCGGCCAGGTTCGTTTTGGACTCGCCCACGAAGGGTTACACACATACGATACAGTCTCGTAACAGACGGAGAGCAAAGTCTCAGTAACACAGTCCCGTACACCTACGTACGTAACCCTAACAATAATAAAATAATAGCTGTACGGGACCCAGGTATATTACGTGTAATAAAAAACCTTGATCGATGTAAAACCCGTGTATTACTCCAGCATCAGTATAAAAGTGAGTCAAAATCAAATACATAAAAATAAGTTTGAAAAAGGCGTTGAGAAAACTTTGTCGGTAGGTGCATTTACTTGGTTTTTAATAATTGACGCATCGGCGACGATAGCGCGCGAAGATTTAAATCTCGAACAATAGCTATTATAATTATTGTAAGTAGTACCAATAGCAAGGACGGTCTTAGCGCATTAATGGATGATTGGATGATATTAACCTCAGTTTATCAGCTTTTGTGACGGTCTTGGAATAAAGGAGAGTATGTAAGAATTTATTTATATTACAACAATGAGAAAATATAAAATCATTTTTATCCAATTAGGCAGGCATCTATCAGATCTAAACCTAAGTCAGAGGTATTAATATGTCATAATCACTATTTGTCTGTTTATTTTGAAAGTCAAGGAAGTATCATCAGCAAACAAAACAATCTCATAATCATTCCCGACATAGTATTGCATATATGTAAGGAAAAGAAATAGGCCAAGAATGGAGCCTTGTGGGACACCCAATGTAACAGCAGCTCTAGAAAACATTTTGCCAACTTTATTTTTAACGTCAACTCTATATGAATTCTACTGGAGAAATAAGAGTTCAAATAATCGAGTGCTTAATTTCTTATACCATAATCATGTAGTTTTCTAACTAGAGTTTCATGATGTACACAGTCAAAAGCCAGGCACTCGCAGATAGGCACTTTTACTTATCATACAGTTTATCTATTTATTATTTAAAAGTCTCATTAACTAGAAGTAAAGCGTGAAAGTGCCTTTACATACATAAACGTTAGTTAACAAAATACTTGTATGTATGTATGTAAGCTTCAGTTTTCTGAATGATCGATTTATCTAATGAAGTGTAAACAACTTTGACCTAATAAACTTGAATTAATTATCTAGCATCATAAAAACTAAAATAGATATAATAAAGAAGAATAGATATTCTAACTGACAAAATGTTTGTTAACACTGATCTCAAAAACTACTGGTTGGAATTGAAATATTATTTTTCTATTGGATAGTTCGTTATCCATGTGGTGACGGAAAGCGGAGGAGTCCCGTCATCCCGTGCCGATCAGTGAGACGTTTATGAGCTGGAGAGAGAAAAAGATCATTTATCGCGGAAGATAATCGGATATTTGACATAACGCTGTATCTAATAGGACCAGAGCACAAACGAAATGGCTACCCAAGACTCTATTTCATGCAGACGACAGCAGGCACAGTTAACAAATAATAGTTATAATGCTCGAACTTCTCCTAGGTATCATTAACACGTACACAGAATGTAAACCAGCAAATACGACTTTGACTTGAACACGAAGGGTTCTCTATCATTGTTATAATGGAATAACAGTATCATCAAAATCAGGGTGACAAAATGATGATCATGATGTATTTGTTATTGCAGTATCTACTGATATACATATATGGACATTTCACGAAATGTCCTCTGGTCCCAAGCTAAGCTTATATACTTGTGGTATGGGTAATATGGGTGATATATATGGGTGATATACATAAACTATGAAATTTTCAGCCTCTGGCTATCACCGTTTCAGAGATAAAGTTTAATGACAGGCGGGACCGGTGTGGTAATAGTGTACGGAACCCTAAAAACAATGAACTCTCACATGTATCGTTCTTATAAAATTTTGTTATTATAAATAATTAAATTATAAACAATAGATTTAATGTGTTTTTGTTTAGACTGTTTATAACACTGATAATACAGCTTTCATTAAAAAAATAATTGATATAAAGAGTTCGTCTTCTTATTCTCATAAAAGTAATCTAATATATAAAATTCTCATGTCACGGTATTTGTAATTATACTCCTCCGAAATGGCTCGACCGGTTTTCGTAAAATTTTGTGTACATATCCGTTAGGTCTGAGAATCGGACAACATCTATTTTTCATCCCCCTAAATGTTAAGGGTTGTCCACCCATAACATTTATATGGCAAAACAACGTTTGCCGAGTCAGCTAGACTAATATATAAAATTCTCGTGTCACAATGTTCGTTCCCATACCTACTCCACCGAAGCGCCTTGACCAAATTTTATGAAATTTTATATGCATATTCAGTAGGTCTGAGAATCGGCTATCTATTTTTCATACCCCTAAGTGATAAGGGTTGCCCACCCCTGACATTTGTATGGCAAAACAACGTTTGTCGGGTCAGCTAGTATTGTTATAAAAATTTTATCCACGCACAGTACAACTATTTGTGTGATATTTATAATTGTCGTACAAATGTTTGTACTTCCTGATTGTTCCTAGGTATAAGTAGACTCTGTATTTACAAAATAAATTACATAAAAAAAATATCAGTTCATAAAACCATTTTCGCTAGTAAGAAGCTACATTTTTTAAAGATGATTATAGATCTAATTATGAAAATTAAAGTAAGGTAAGGAAGCCCCAGGCAAAAAAGCTTTTAATACTTGAGTCCCCTCCACAATGGCCGACGGATTTTCTTTTATAAAATTCACACTAACGCATTTGTTCCGAGATTTCCGCCTCCCACAAAAATGTCATTTGCAATGAGTGTTTTTAAAAACTTTACATATCTGTCTTTCTCTCTCCAGCCTATTAATATCCTACTTGCACGGTCCTTTGGGCTGATTTTTAGTCTTCTGTGCCGCGCTGATCAGGCGTATTGGCACAGCATTTAATTCCAAGCTTTCCGTCTTTCATAGAGAATGTTCTCCGCTTATGAAATTCCTTAGCTAAAGCAATCTAAAGAGGAGATGGGGTGGTGACACATGTATTCTTTACACTTCTTTCTTACAATTGTACATATATCTGTATTACACAAACGTAAGTCATTCAGATACGCCCCTTTTTAGATAAAAGAAATCTTATAACTAATTATGTATGTCTATAATTAAATAATGTTCACAAATATCACAGTTAAAATCACAAAACATGGGTGACTGGTGATCATAACTTAATGAACCTTTACTTAATGAATAAACTCCATGATAAATCATGTAATTATTCTTGAATGAGTCAACAAATAAACAAACATAATTATAATTGGGATAAGACAGTGTCTGTCCACTAAAGACAACAGGACACTTAGTATTATATCTACTAGACTACAGATTGATTGAGTGTTAAATTAAAAGTTGAAACAAAGATAAGCGTTAGTCAAGTTTAATAAGTTGAACTTGCAACTCATAAGTTTGCGGTTGTGTCTCTAACTCAAGTGTCGTGTAAATATTGTTTTATATTTGTGAATTGTAGACGTGTTGAAATATAGATAGAAAAAAATTCAAGTGTTTTTAAAAATAATAAAAAGGAAATAAGAAGAAAATCACGCAAAAAGGTTAGTGTTTTCGTTTTTGACACACAATAATATCGGATTTAAGGCAATTATTTATAACAAGCTGTTGCCCGCCACTTTGTACGCATGGAACTTACAAAATTTTCCCCCTTTTTGCAACATTTTTCACTAATGCTCCGCTCTTATTAAACGCAGCACGATATTATATAGCCTATAGCTTTCTCGATAAATGTGGTATCTAAAACTGAAAGAATTTATCAAATCGGACCAGTTGTTTCGGAGATAAGCGCGTTCAAACAAACAAAATTTTCAGCTTTATAATATTAATATAGATTTAAAACCAACAATTAGTATAGGATTTAATTAAAAGTAACTAGGTAATTGTATAATCTATCTCCGTGTGGTGACGGATTAAGAATACAAGTGTCACCACCCCATCTCTTCCCAAGGGTGCTGTAAAAGTCAGCTAAGGGATATTGGACACAGATAACATCCTCTGTGAGAGACAAAAAACTCGAAAATAATCCCTGTGCCAATACGCCTGGTCAGCGCGGCACAGTAGACCATAATCCTTCCAAAGTAGAGGAGGCCCGTGCCCAACAGTGGGACGTAAATGGGCAGGAGAGAGTTAATTGTATAAAAACGTATCTATCTATAAGTATTTTGGTAAAGTTTTAGCCAGTTCCAGTTTTTTACATGTTTACATACCGCCAAACCGTAGGTACAACTATGCCCTTTCGATATAATTTGCCCAGCCCGTCACTTTTTATAAACATTGAAAAATAAGGCAAACTTTATTGATTGCGTTCATTATTTAATCTATAGTAGAAAATTGATTACATTTCTGGCGATATTACGTAAGAGACTTTTGCCTAAGGTGCTGTTTAGGAAAAGACTGGAACGATTTAAGTACATGATGTTTAGCATGTAGGGATTTAGAAGCGATTATTAGATCTAGCTAGGTTAATATTCCCAGAAAACACTACGTATTTATAAAAAAAAGTACGGAGAAAACGCTGCCAACGGCGTATTTTTATAAAGCTTCAATGTAACATTGCACGATATGTGATATTAAATAATTAACTTTTGAAATTGAAACATATTTCATATTAATAAGTTATAAATACAAGTACCTAATTTAAAACTTTCAAAACATCCCATATTGTATATCATCCCATACTATGTCCTTAATTTGTGTGCAAAATTTAAATTGCAAGTGGGTGATAATCACTTTCAAATATTCTTTTACATAGATTACATACATAGATACATACTTAGATAGTCGTACAATTCGTACTAAACTAATAAAAGCATGTTAAAAAGAATATCTATCTATCTTTGTCTAAACAAGAACAATGTAACCCAAGAAAGCTAAATTTTGAAAAGCTTGTGTGAAGAAACAGCAAAGATAACATGTATCAATAACTTTATCAGTCCAAAGCTGGGATCAGCTTTCTGGTTGCAAAGAAAATAAAAGTGAGCAATGCTCATACTCATAGTGTACAGACACAGTCGTCTCTTAGTGTGTGTTCAATAGTGTTCGTAGAGTAAATAAGCGTGTGCGTGCGTAGCTACTTGATAGGATTACGTTTGTATGTTTGTTGCTTCGGCACCCTACCGACCTTGGCAGTCTATTTTATAAAGAAAAGAACATGTTACACCCGTTGGTCTAGTACTAAAAGACGGCAGCCACGTCCTTCACGGAAAAACTACTGAATCGATTTGAAGGAAATTGGTACACATATCGTCAACCTTTTTTATGCCATCAACACGTAACATAAGTACGAATTCGCGGAGAACGGCAACTGTTTAATAAATAAAACTACTTTTTACGGATTTAGATGCGTGTATTTGTTTTAAATTTTGGCCCAACGTTTCGGAGACTTTGCAGTCATTATGGTCAGGGCTGGGGTGAGACTGAGCTCAAAGAGTAAAATAATATAGATATAACACTGAGTTGTAATGTGTCTTCAAAACAAATACACGCGTCTAAATCCCTAAAAAGTAGTTTTATTAAAACAAATGAGCCGCGCAAGTATTAGAAAATAAACTGTTTAATAACTTTTTTATTTTATTTTTAGTACTAATATTAACGGCTCCACAAATTTTGATGTTTCTTCCGCAGTAATGATAGTGATTCAAGGCGAACTAAAATTACGTTGGTACAATAAACAAGTGACGCAGTAACTCTTTTATCTCTGTCAATGACAAAATTCTAATTAAACTCATCTAAAATAATTCTTATCGTAAACGCGTGATATGACTATATAACTAAAATATTTATATTAATGGATAATAAATTTCTGTGCGTGTGACAAAAATATATTATATACATATAATACGATACATTTGCGCTATCTGGCATAGAAAAGAGTGATTTTGCGACGCGCAATAACAATGGCCTTCACGAGATCGTGGGTTCGACTCTTGCACAGGAGATTCAATTATGTGATATCTGTATCTGTCACGTAAATATTTGTACAGCGTCTGGGTGTGTTCTTTCTAATAAGTACGCACTGACAAAAAATAGATATCTTTCTCTCTCCAGCTCATTAACGTCCCAGAGTTGGGCAGGGCCTCCTCTACTTTGGGAGGTATTTTGGTTTACTATGCGGCGCTGTCTTCTGTCTCTCACAGTTAATGTTAACTGTTTATAATATCCTATATCAGGCTCTTACAGCACCTTGGGGAAGAAAGGGGGTGGTGACACTTGTATTCTTAACCGTTACCACCCGGATGTTCATCCGTGTGGTAACGGTTAAGACAGGGGCATGAAAATAGATAGTAATCTCCTTTATTATATTATCTGTGATAGTAATGTAATATTTCCGTCCGATTAATATCCTGTCTCCAATCAATTAAAAAAGAAAAGATATGAATAAGTTATTCATGTTCTTATATTAATGATACTGGAGTTCTAAGATAATAAAATTTCTGGAATCGAACCAATTAAGCTACGAGGCACATAGGCCCATCTATGACCATTATCTAGTTTAATGAATGACCTTAACCTCAACATAATCATTACGAGATGTTATTATCAATAATAAAACATAACATTACATGTAGATAATAATCACACACAAAGTTGTTAAAATTTATGATGGAAATTATCATAAATTTACAGATAATAAGATAAACTTCTTCTAATAAGAAGACGTATTTTCAAGATTCCGAGCAATAAGATAAAAGAAATACATAATCTGTGAAAATTTCAACTGTCTAGCTATCACCGTTATTAAGATACAGACTGGGGATAGACTGTATTATTTATTTCGAAACATCACTGCCGCGCTCGAAAGGCGGCAGGACACACTCCAACGAGGTTGGCAACAGTCGGCCGGAATGTTGGAGCCTAATGGGAGAGAAATCGTCGAACTATACGGGCATTGTCTAACAAGACTGCTTTCTGCATCTGGGCCATCCCTGATTTACTGTTTACGGCGAGCCTCTCGAGGTGTTGTGAGACGCTCTTCGGGACAAACCGTTCACTGATACAACTATCGGGATTATTTCTATCGATATCACCCTCCATTATCACTTATTATTATTTAACAATTGTGCGAAACTCTCTGCGCGCGAGTCAACTCGTACTTCACTGGTCTTTTTCTTCCATAATATAAAATAAATAAATAAATATTCATGGACATTTCACACAACGTGCTCTGGTCCAAAGCTAAGCTTATATGCTTGTTAATTAAATTATGGTGGAAAAAGTGATTGCCGTAAGCAGGACTTGAACCCACGACCTCGGAAACCGTTCCGAAGCTCTTTCCAACTGAGCTTATTGCGGTCGTGCTCGTAGCATTCAAATTTACCACCACAATCGTCACTCGATTGAGTTTATATCGTATTTCTACGTACAACGCCATCTGCCTGCCGCCTGGTGACAGACAAATAGTTAAATCTCAGTAATCCCTATTACTGAGACTTCGGTGTTCGTCCGTCGTAAAGGTACACATTTCGCCAAATGATCAACACTTAAATTTACATTAAATAAATGATTACTTTACAAAACTAACATTTGGCAACTGAGTTATCAGATAAATCTACTATTGGTCTAAAAATTTGGTATTCTTGTTAAAATGACCATCTTTTGCATATTTTTTTGCAAAGCCACTGCTCTGGATTTTCCTAAAACGAAAATACTATAAGTAGTAATTGATATATTTTATTAATTATAGATAAATAGAATGAAAAAAAAGATATTTTACATTATTTGCAAAATAATTACATATTAACCTGTTCGTCTTTGGAGATATGTATCTATTTTATTAGATTGGGTTAGGTTAGGCTCCAAACGCACGAGCCAAGCGAACAAAGCGAGCGTGCCGCGGCAGCGGCCGGCGAGTGCCAGAAGCGAGTTTAGGGCATTTCTCCCTTTAATAATAATGCATGATGATAATGATACATTTAAAACAACATAATTTACGAAACATATCATTTGGTGAAATGAAAAAAGGTCACATGACATTTGAATACTTAACACATTTGTCAAGTGTAGTGTTTGCTAATAGATCATTTGCTAAGTAAGTTTTTGTAAGATGATGCTTTTGTCAAGTGTAGTGTTTGCTAATAGACCATTTGCTAAGTAAGTTTTTGTAAGATGATGCTTTTGTCAAGTGTATTGTTTGCCAAATGATCATTGGTGAAACGTTTGTCAATTGATCATTTGTCAAAACTTTTTTGGTCAAACATTAGGGAACCGTTTTGAATATCTAAATTACACGCGTACGAGATTGCGGACAACAGCTAGTTAAAATATAATCGGCATATAAAAACTGCCTAATTATATAAACTTGTAATACTTTGCAAAATGTTACATAATTATAGTTTAATTGCATATCATAAATAATCAAATGTATCCTTAGTAACATGGTAATAAAAACGTATATAAATATGAAAACATAATATTTTTTGTATCAACATGTTATGTGCTTATTCTTACACGCTCTTTTTAGGTTTTTAAAGTAATACTTCTTTTAGCAAGATAAAACAAAATTTACGAGAGTAAACACTCACTCCGTATAAAAACATCTGACACCATGAAGATAGTTACGAACATACGATAAACAGAGAAATTTATCAAACTTTTTGCGTTAAATTAACAACCTAATCATATTTGTTCGCGGGGAATTTTTATTTTTTTCCTTATTTCTTGAAAACCACGGACCCATTTCAAGTTATCTTTTGCTTGACTGAGTCTAGAGTTTCTACTAGGTATGAGCCCTAACCCAATGGTCATGAGGCAATTGTCTCGAGGAAATTTCGCTAGGTATATTTTCTGGTTTTACATAAAAATCATTAATATAATATAAAAATTAATCAATAACAATATTCTAAATTGTCACATTATAATTCGTGTCCGAGGCGGTGGAAAAGTTTCGAATCGTTGGGTTAGATATAAACTCAAACTAAACACGATATAACCCGTATATTATGACATCATAATCACATTTTTTTTTTAAAAAGGACAATGGAAGGATCTCAACTGCATTAATATAGCTATTATGTTATTGCTTATGTATTATGCTAATTATGTTATTTTTATAAAATGACATGTAATTTACAATTCAAATCCTAACATAATACTTTTCTGTTTAGTACAAAATGTAAGATTTTTTTACACTACTCACATCTAAAATGCATGATTTGTTAAAAACGAGAAATTAATTTTCAGTTTTTTTTATTTATTGGTTTGTTTTTGGGGTTTACATGAAAAAACGAAAATGCATGTGCTAGTGCTAGTACTCGCCCGTACAACACAAAAAACACACTAAAAAAATAATGTCATTTGTCGAAGTTACAATCTCATATAAAAAACATTTATCGATTTTTTACAAAAAAATAAAAAAAATCATATTTCCGAAACCAATGGCTAAAAATGGTTAATTTTTTTTTTATATGATAGGTTAATACTTGAACTATAACCACCTTAGCGTTGGACCACCATTTACGCCACACCCTATATATCCCTACGAGCTGTCCCGGCAAACGTTGTTTTGCCATACAATTCTGTGTAAAAATCAACAACAAAAAATTTCATCAAAATCGGTCCAGCCGTTTAGGAGGAGTTCAATTACAAACACACGTACAAAAGATTTATATATATAAAGATATAGATAAGATAAGATAAGATTTATATATATATTAAATATATATATATTTATATCCCTATTTGAGTTTATATCTTCAAAATTACGCAACGGATTTTGATGTGGGTTTTCAAAGTCAAAGTCTAATATTTTTATTTTAAATAGGCAAGTTATAGATACTCTTTTAAAAAGTCAAAAGCTAGGCGTCTTTTCTAAAAGGGAATCCTATGGAGAAGAACAGACTAGAAACTCCATGGTTATATTTTTATTTTTTCTTTTAATAGATAGAAAGGTTCAAGAGGATGGCTTTTTTGTATATCACTATTAGGGTTTAGTTTCTAAAATCGTTCTAAATACGAAGTTGCGGCCTTGATAAAATTAAATATCTGTCTGGCATCTGCATCTGTGTGTCATGACATTTTTGTTTATTTTGTCAGGAGGTATCCGAAAACTTTCTAAAAGTACGATGTTTATGAAAATTTGTTGTTATGTTGATTAGGTCTGAAAATAAGATGTTAATGATCCCCAACCCATACTGATATACAACGTGTCAGAAAGGTGTAGTCATATTTGACCATCGTTACACATGGCCGGTGACTAGGCACTAGGCATGGATGAAATTACAAATACTAGTTATATTATGACTTTTATGTGTTCATAAAAGTTTAATTAATTTATTAAATTAATCGATCTTGTTTAATTACAACACTACTATGAGGTCATCTTTTATCGTAAGGTTCAATCGCATTCAATAAACCGTAAACATCTCATAATTCATGCGTTTCTGGTAGTTATTTATTAGTAGGCAATAAACAAAAAAATACTTACCAACTGTATTTTTCTATGTGTAACTATAATATTTATAATATTTAAAGCCTATCTAATGCAACTTTTAATAATTATGACTACAACTTTCTGCAACACGTTGTAGAGTAACGTCAGTCCAAAATACCTAATAGTTTAAATTTATTGAAATTTTTTTTAGGGTGAAGATAAAGATAAAGATATATTTATTTGTATCATAACTAAAGGTAAAATGGTACCCTATTACTGAGACAACACTATACATCTGTCCGTCTGTCACCAGGCTGTATCTGTGGAACGGTATAAGCTCGAGAGCTGAAAATTTCACTGTTTATTTATATCACTTGATGCCTTGATGCATAACAATAAATCAAATAATCACTCTCCTGCCCTTATTCCGTTGTTTGGGGTCAGGAATATGACGAACTTATCCTAAACAGCCTTTTATTGTCCCCATATTTTTCCAGGTTTTATTTCTAGGGATAACATAGTCCAGGAGGCCTCCGTTAGGTTAGTAGTCTTATGTATAATTTGTTTCAGATTCGGCATGCTGATGCTGTAGAGCATATTATACTGAGTGGAGCATATTATAAGTGTTGTCCGGTGGTAAGGTCAACATGGGATTCTTCACCAAGGGTACATTGGACGGCAATAGTGTACCAATAAGTAAGTGTTACAATATTAGTTATTTACATAGATAATAATTGAAATAACAAAGGACGCAGTAATTCAAATAATAATATAACAGTAATATATTAATTATATAATATGCAACGGTATATGCAAAGGTATGTAATAATATATGTAACGGAATCTTTAAAAGTGATTTTCACCCATTGCAGTAGTCGGATTGATCAGATTATGCACACATATTAAGAGCCGATGATAATGAAATAATTTTAAAAAAATATTCACGATTTTCAAGCCAGTTTTTTAGTTTTTGAACTTCACAAATTATTATACATGTGTGAAGTTTATGCCGTTTATCGGAAAAAGTAAATTAATTGTAAATATGGCAGCATTTCCTTATATTATATATTGATTTATTTTTTGCTCAACCCTACTCTCTGTCTATCAAAAATAAAATTGAGGATGGTGACAGACAGACGCAACGATAGTGGGGTGCCATTTAACTCTGAGTTACCTATTTTTCTTGAGCAGGAACTGAACCTTATTATCATAGTAACATCTTAATAAATTATACATTTACTTTCCTCTTAATAAGTTATCGCATTCTACTATGTATCGCATACTACTATGAACGATTACTGTTAAGGAATTGCATTCCTTCGTTCCTTATCAGTAACTTCTCCGTGTGGTGACGGATTAAGAATACAAGTGTCACCACACCATCTCTTCCCAAGGGTGCTGTAAAAGTTAGCTAAGGTATATTGCACACAGATAACATCCTCTGTGAAAGACGGAAAAATAAACCCTGTGCCAATACGCCTGGTCAGGGCGGCACAGTAGACGATAATCCCTCCCAAAGTGGAGGAGGCTTGTGCCCAACAGTGGGACGTAAATGGGCTGGAGAGAGAAACGACCCCGGCATAAAATTTAATAGTCATTTTAAAGTAAAAAAAAATTGATTGTATTTGAATGGTGTAATCTTCTTTATCTTTACTTACTTCTTATAAAACGAAGTCGTAATTTTTGTATGTATGTCCCTATGTGAGCTTATATCTTCAAAAATACGCAACGGATTTTGATACGGTTTTTTTTAATAGATAGAATTGTTCAAGAGGATGGCTTTTTTGTATAATTTATTGGGGTTTTCTGTATATTGGATGAGATATGATTAAATTTGCCGGAAATTCGGACGCGCGCGTGCTATAAATGAAAACGATGCCTTATCTATGTGAGGTACAACAAAATAATGTATGGAGGAATTGTTTGTTACCTATAGTTCGTCAAAAAAGTCCGCGAGGGCATATGTCTTTTAAGGGAAACCCGCTGTACCCATAATAATGTCAAAAAAATTATTAAGTTCAATAGGGTGTTTTCAAAAGCTATTTATGTGTATATAGTAATATTTTTTAATAAAATAAATGGCTTAGTTAGCTTACACAATTAATATAGATTATAACTGCTTATTACAGCATACAATTTAAATGAATATCTTAGGAGATATGACGAAAAAATAATTACGTACGGCAAAATAAAATACTTGAACTGTTGGCTGAGCAACGCGAACGTTTCCTCGGTCTTCTATCCATACCTACTCTAATGTTTGGATATTTGGTTAATGTTGGATGTATTGATTTTCATGAAACTTTCCTAAATTCCACGCGTACGGAGTCGCGGGCAACAGCTAGTGTTATTATAAATAAAAACTACCATCTATCTTAGTTGTTCAAATAATACTGCGTTATTTGTGCGAAGGTTATCAAGTTACCTAAAATAAGGTCAGTCTAGATTTATTGAATATGCATTTTAAACTTAGTTGAAGGCTATATTAACTGCATTTGTGAACTGATTCATGGCCTATTAGACGTATTAAATGTATGCTTTAACTAGCCTTCACAACGTATTAGAACTTTAAAGTAATAAATATAGTTTTAAAATTAAAAATAAATAAATATTTACATTTTACATTACGTCCTCTGGTCCCAAAGTAAGCTATATATCTTTGTTTGTTTTATGGTTTTTTTTTTCGCCTCCTGCCCTGACGGGCCATGATTGTGCCTTGAGCTTTACCATCACCCGGCGAGGGGTGGCCCCATTAATCGGGGCCCGACCCGACTGGGGGAGCATTAGGTCCCCCTGTCGCGTTGCCGTGACCGACAGCCACATTTGCCGCGGCGGGTCTCGGAATACCGACCCGCCGCGCACGACCACCTCGTCGGGAGCGGCCGCAGCTGGCTACTGCGCCTACTGCGCGCCGACGACCCCTGCCCGGGGCCCTGTGGGGGGACACCAGATGCAGAAACACAAGTATATCCAATAAAAGTGTTCTTAATCTGTTCGTAGTCTAGTGGTTCATGTAACGGACGACGTTCACAAGGTCTCGGATTCGATTCCCGAGTAAAGTCGACGATTCGAATCCCGATTCGACGAGTATGATCTTTATATCTTTATAATCGTCATACAAATATTTGTACTGCGTCTGGGTGTTTTCGGTGTATTATAAGTATGTATTTACAAAAGATTACTAGAGGATTTTGTGTGAAATATCCATGAATATTAACTTATTTACTTACTTAATTTGTAACTCGTAACTCGTAACTTAATTTGTAAGACGGGCCTCGTGGTGTAGTGGTTCTGGTAACGGACTGCCGATCAAGAGGTCGCGGGTTCGATTCCCGCTCGGGACAATCATTTTGTATGATTTTTCTAATTGTCATACAAATGTTTGTACTGCGTCTGGGTGTTTCTATGTATTATAAGTATGTATTTACAAAAGAAAAGTAGTATATGTATTCTATCCGTATTCTGGTACCCATAACACAAGCATATAAGCTTAGCTTGGGACCAGAGGACGTTGTGTGAAATGTCCATGAATATTTATTTATTTATTTTATTATTTTAACTTATAATATGTGAATTTTCAGGAAAACTTTTGCTGTACATGATACCCGGTGTTATTTGTTTGTTGGCTGCCTTACTCACCGCCGTCTTCGATCCTTTAATGATAATTGTTAAACAGGTACTTATTAAATTCCATTCATAATTAAAACATAATTTTGTTAAGTAGGTAGTGTCTTTCTAACAAAGTCTTTAACTTAAATATAAATTGTTTATTATTCATCATGACCAGATATATGAGTGTAAAATAAGTCAATGGAGTGTGTTTAAACCGTAGTAGATGGCTCTCTGTAGTCTCTGCCTACCATGGGGGTAAAAGGTGAGGTATGGTGATTATAAAAGAAAAAGCCAATACTTATACCATTAAATTATTCTGCTTACAGAGTATGCGAATAGACTATGATACTCTCTTATACGAGGGTCTGAAGAAGGAGACGGAGAGCGTCCACATATCAGCGTACCTCTTCAACATCACAAATGTGGAACAGTTTATGAGTGGTGAAGATGACAAACTCAAAGTTGATGAGGTTGGACCATTTACATATCAGTAAGTACCGAAGGCTGTTCCGTAAATTGCGAAATAAAAATCATACTTCACACTATTGCGCTCCTCTATTTCTGCAGTCTATAATGCTACGCTGATCAAGCGTGTTTTGGCATAGAGTATTTCAACAAGCTTTGACTCTCACTCAAAAGTCGTTAAAATACATTTTTTGAAGATAAAGACAGATTTTATAATTTTTTAACGAGTGATTCTATGTCCAGGGAAAACCGAACAAACGCCGACTTAGAAATAGATAACGAAGCTGGACTAATGCGTTACACTCCTAAGCATCGTGTGAATTTCCTGCCAGAGGAGTCCGTTGGTGATCCGAAGGATATAATTGTTACTGTGCCTAATATTGCCATGATGGTATGTAATCATGAATGAAGAAAGTATATAGATTATTAAAATCACAAATTAGTTCTATATACAATTATAAACTTAAACATAAAAAGAAGTATGTACAGTATTAAAAAAAAATTTAAAACTATATATACAAACTAGGCGTCAAAATACTCCTCCTCATCGCTGTCGACAGGAAGTGTGCCCAGAAGGCTGGTGGCATTGCCACGTTGTATGGCAATGCTTATCTTTTGAACAAAATTTGACGGGCTTCGTGGTCTAGTGGTTCATATAACGGACTGCCATTCACGAGGTCGCGGGTTCGATTCCCGCCTCGAACATTCATTTGTGTGATGTTTATAAATGTCATACAAATGTTTGTTCTGCGTCTGGGTGTTTAATATGTACTCGTATAATAAGTATTTACAAAAGAAAAGTAGTCTATGTATTCTATCCGTATTCTGGTACCCATAACGCAAGCATAATAAGCTTAGCTTGGGACCAGAGGACGTTGTGTGAAATGTCCATAAATATTAAAAAAAAAAAAAAAAACCAGCCTTCTGGTCACGAGAGGCGTCGATCAATCGGCCCGCTAAATCTTTATATAGATTTCTGGCACTCGGGCCCCATGAGCCTAGCGTTTCGACCCCAAACGGCGCAAAAATATAATCCCCTAAGAGATTATTGTATTTGCGCCGCTTGAGAGTCTCCGCAGAGGCAGCAGCAGCACCGGCCGTACACACGGTACTTGGAAGATACTATACTATACTATACTTTATACTTATTAGTATAAGATTAAAAAAATATTGACAGGGCCCTGAGTCGGGTATTTCAACGGTGTCACAACTGTACCATTATTGTACCATTATGGTGCAATAGTAAAGTTTTTGGTAGTCTACTATTAATGTGTCGTCATAACGACTTCATCATTGTCTTACAATTGTCAAAGTGACATAAATTGCTAGTCTCGTACACAACTGCTTCACAATTGCAATTCAATGACTGAAATGTTTCGGTAGTCTGGTGCTCAAGTCTACTATTTTGGAACAATTGTCATACCGGCACAATACCGGCACGATACCGTTGCAATTGAAGTCAAATATCCGTAGTCTGCTATATGCCGTCATAACGGTCGTTCAATGGTAATAGAATTGTCGATCTCTTTTATCTATGCATTGAATTTTCGGTCTCTTTTATCTATGAATTGTGTTAGAATGGTATGTATGTGTTGCCGTTTTTAAAAAATGCGTTAGTTGACGTGATTTTCGAAAAACTACTAATAAATTTAAACATTTAATCATGCTAGACTTCGTTTAGATATATTTGTACATACTATTTATTAGTATAAAAAGCAATGTGAAATTTAGGAGATTAGTAAATTGCAATAAATTACAAAGAACAATTTCTAATATTTCTATCTATCTATTTTTTATTTATGGCAATCTGTCGACACAGGACAATTTCAAAATATTACTGTCAAATTCAAAATAGCTGTGCCCTGAGTCGGGTATTTCAACGGTGTCACAACTGTACCATTATTGTACCATTATGGTGCAATAGTAAAGTTTTTGGTAGTCTACTATTATTGTGTCGTCATAACGACTTCATCATTGACTTACAATTGTCAAAGTGACATAAATTGCTAGTCTCGTACACAACTGCTTCACAATTGCAATTCAATGACTGAAATGTTTCGGTAGTCTGCTATTTTGAATTTGACAGTAATATTTTTAAATTGTCCTGTGTCGACAGATTGCCATAAATAAAAAATAGATAGATAGAAATATTAGAAATTGTTCTTTGTAATTTATTGCAATTTACTAATCTCCTAAACTTCACATTGCTTTTTATACTAATAAATAGTATGTACAAATATATCTAAACGAAGTCTAGCATGATTAAATGTTTAAATTTATTAGTAGTTTTTCGAAAATCACGTCAGCTAACGCATTTTTTAAAAACGGCAACACATACATACCATTCTAACACAATTCATAGATAAAAGAGACCGAAAATTCAATGCATAGATAAAAGAGATCGACAATTCTATTACCATTGAACGACCGTTATGACGGCATATAGCAGACTACGGATATTTGACTTCAATTGCAACGGTATCGTGCCGGTATTGTGCCGGTATGACAATTGTTCCAAAATAGTAGACTTGAGCACCAGGTCTCTGGGCGGTAGTGAAGCTGCAATGCAGGAAGATTTGGATTCGAATTCCAATCAAGAAAAATTGTCTTTTAAACCTATTGGGTACGTTAGGGTTCTAAGCACATATTTATGGTACTAACCAACGAATAATTTCTCCATTTATATCTGTCAGCTCCGTGGGTTTATACTTAGGAATTCTGTTCTACGAGTTAAAATAACCATAAAGTTTAATAAAAACAATTATATCTCAAGTACAGATGGTAGCATACATACCAAATGATCGTATTAACCTAAATACAATAAGTAATTACTGCATTATTGATGCAGCTTTGTATGTACCTATGGGACAAACTTGTTCGGTCACGGACTTATAAATAAATAATATGTTTAATTGTTCGCATATGGTAAACTAGATTTTACCTATAGCTCTAACTACTTTTATTATCATGAGAAACATGTGTGACAAGTCTTGGGTTCAAATTGGCTTTATAAAGATGACTAGGTACTAAAAAAAAATAAAAAAAAATAAAATACTCTTTATTGCACACCATATTAATTTACAGAACTTACTTACTAGACTTAATAATAGGTACAAAGGGCGGTCTTATCGCGAGCTGCGATCTCTTCCAGACAACCTTAGAATGGACTTGACCGAGACTGAATAGGTAACTTGTGGTGTACTAATATTATGGTAATTATATGCCAAAAATAAGCGAAAGTACTAATAGCTAATACAATATAAATACATACAGTGCAAACACAATTCTACTTTTATACATATATAAACATATACATACATATACATATATATACATACATATACAATACATACATATTTATAGCAAATACATAAATACTAATACTTAGTAAGATTCATATTAAAGTAGATCAGTTAATCGGTAGTGATAAGTACTGGTCCTTAACAAGTTTTTTAAACGTTGATATGGTTTGAGCGTTTAACTAAACAAAAAAAAAAAAGAAAAAGAAGAAAAAAAAAAGCAAAAAAGAAGCTGAATGATTATCTTGGAAGTTTTACATATGACGAAACTGAAGCCTTAATAAAAATACCTGAGTAGTTTTAAAATCGCATTTATTTTGATATTCTTAATTCAAATTTACATAGACATATTTCTAGCTATGTATATGCACATACATACACACACTGCACACACACGCACACACACATACGCACGCACATACACACACACACAAATCTACCTTGCATGGCTTGCACACATACGTGAAATATAAATGTAATAATAGTGACAAAACGTTTTACTTACCATATTAGGATACAATACGAAACCAGTGGATGGGAGTAAGCGCTGAGTGCTGAAATACAGGCTTCTAGCCTAGTTTAGCACCAGATGCTAATATTAATTGTAATTATCACATATGTATTAAATTGTAACATCTTTTGTAATATTGCTTTAGTTAAACTATATTTTATGATATAATTGTATGATGATGTAACTTTTTAGCTAAATAAAATAAAGATTATTAGGTACTTGTTCTTATTAATGAATCTTTAAGTCTCCAACAGTGAAGGACGATGGAAGATAAAGTGTTTATACATACATACAGTCGCGCCACATTCAATAGTGTTAGCAGAGAGTCAGGTGATTAAATCAGTGGCCAATTCTGTGAAGAGTCCATTAATTGCCTTACCCATTACTAGAGTGTTTGACAAATCATTGGCTTAGCGATTCTGAGGTGAGAAATTCAAGGCCCCTAAAGGCACGGAACTTATAACATCATTACTAGTCTTGCTGCGTAGTTCATCCGTCTATTCAGAGGATATTCAGTCACCTGTTATGATCTAAGATACTTCCATGCCTCTATTCACATTTTTCTTTGAGGAGTTTAGAAATTGTATATTATGTTTCAGGCTATGGGTTCTGCAGTCAGAGAGTACGGATTTCTCGCATCAGTAGGGTTCAACATGCTGGTAACCCGCCAGGGAAGTAAACCTACCGTCACAATGAGTGCTCACGATTACTTATGGGGTTATAATGAGAGTTTAATTCAACTCGGTAACCAGTACTTCCCGGGGTGGATCAATTTTGATAAACTAGGTCTTTTAGACCGGGTAAGTAACTAATACATAAATTTAAAAATAAAATCTCACTCGTTTGTTTGTCTGTATATCAAACATTTTTATTCATCAACGCGGAATTATGAAGTTAAAGAATCCCTTTCCTTCTCTTCCCAGCCCATTACCGTCCCAGTGCTAGACACGGGTCTCCTCCTCTCTGGCTCCTCCGGGCTCCTCCGGGCTCTGGTCTACTATCCAGCACTGACCAGGCGTGTTGGCATATAGTTTAGTTTCGAGTTTCCCACTTCTCACACTTGATATTCACTGCTCATAGTGTCCTTCAGTTGGCTTTTATCGCACCTAGGGGAAAAAATAGGGTGGTGACACTTGTATTCTTAATCCATCACTATAAAAATCATACCTATATACCTGTTTGTAATATACCTATATACCTGTATGTATATTAGTTTCCCGATAAAATATTAACAATATTTACATTTGCAATGAAAATTCATATAGTGTTCTGTATTTCTACAAAGTTAAGTTTGTCATAACATTGTTTAAAAATGTCTAAACTTGTTTTAGAACAATTATTATTAATCATAGTTTTATTCGATTGATGAGCCCGGTCGATACGTTACCCATAAATTGTTTCACTACATCTTGATTCTGATCAGAATTTTTAGGTAAGAATTCTTATTTTACTCTGTTCAGTTGTACGATGAAAAAATACCATTGAGAGTTGAGGTGAGCACCAGAGACGAAGATAAGTTTATGATTAAATACGTCAATGGCATCGATGGATTGAAGCCTCGAGGATATGAGGACCCATCTAAAAGGTAACTAGATGTCATGTCGCTGCAACTCCGGAGGCGTGAAATTTAGAAAAAATGCCCCGTTATCCAACATTTTTCACTGATACTTCGCTCCTAGGTTTCAGCGTGCTGTTATATAGCCTAAAGCCTTCCTCGATAAATGTACTATCTAACACTGTAAGAATTTTACAAATAGTACTAGTTGTTTCTATAAAGTATACAAGAGAACCATACTTTTGAACCACTTTATCCATTAACAAAAACCGCATCAGAATCTGTTGCGTAGTTTGCAAGATACAAAACTCATATAGGGGCATAGATACAAAAATAACGACTTTGTTCTATAATAAGTAAAGAAGATGCACGATCATGAACAAAATCACGTAAAATCTATCTTAACAACAGTAATAATATTATTTTAAAATGAAATATACAAGATAACAAGCGCGTTCCATTTATTGCATTTAACACAAAACTAGATCATATTTAGTAGCAAAGAAACCAAAGGCCGTAGCAATAAGTCTATGAAATACTATGAATGCGCACCCAGGTACGCTGTCGATATTTGCGTGATTTTTGACCGACAGTGCTGACCGTCGTCAGTCTACCACTGTTTTCAGCAATAGACTTGCATACACACAGCTACACCGACTGACGGTCAGTACTGACGGTCAGTGTTCAACCTAAAAGCAGAAAGAAACTAAGAGGAAATTAAATTGTCATTGTGGTCCCACTAAAATAAATTAAGCGTTTCGTGTTTTTCTGAATGCGCTTGTTTCAATATTCACCTCTCAGTTATGGCGGACGGCAGTGTCTGTCAGGAAAGTATTTAGGTACTTCAACCAATTAAATCCCACTGCTGATCAGGGGTTTCCTCCACTTCGGAAACGATTATGTTCTACTGTGCCACGCTGACCAAGCGTATTGGCACAGGGTTTATTTTCAAGTTTCCGTCTCTCATAGAGGATGTCATCTGTGTACAATATTCCTTAACTGGCTTTTACAGCACCCTGGGGAGGAAAAGGGATGGTGATACTTGTATTCTTAATCCGACACTATATGGACAATTTCTATCTTAATGTGGTATTATTTTCGAAACTATGATTTTCAGATCTTCGTGCAACAATTTTGACAATGCGTTTGAAGGTATAGTGTACCCAGTAGCAATGTCGCCAACTCGTCCTATTAAGATCTACCGTGATGTTCTGTGTCAGTTCTTGGAGTTGAACTACGAAGGCTCCAATACAACTGAATATGGTGTAGAAGTGTTACAATATAGAATCAATAACAAGACATTTGAAAACACTAAACAAAATGAGTGTTTATGTGAAAAGAAATGCTATGATGGAGTCATCGACTTATCACCATGTTTCTATGGTTAGTTTCCTACCTGTTTAACTATACTATCTATACAAATATTATAAAGCTGAAGAGTTTGTTTGTTTGAACGCGCTAATCTCAGGAAATACTGGTTCAAATTTAAAAATTCTTTTTGTGTTGGATCGGTGTCCATTTATCGTGCGTGAAAGGTTATAAGCATACAACATCACACTGTGACCAATAGGAGCGAAGCAGTAGTGAAAAATGTTGCAAAAACGGGTAAAATAACCAGGCGTGTTAGCACAGGGTTTAGTTTCAAGTTTTCCGTTTCTCACAGTAGACGTTAACTGCTTGTATTGTTCGTTAAGCAAACAAAAAAGCGTGTTAAAAATTATATTAAAATAGAGTAAATATTTTCAGGTTTACCAGTGGGGCTGTCAAATGCACATTTCCTATACGCCAACCCATCCATCTATGACAAAATCGAAGGCGTCAGGCCTAATGAAGAAGAATATGGAAGTTTGTTCGCTATTGACTCGGTAAGATAACTATTTTTTGTTTTAAATTATTACTTATGTAAAAGACTTATCTCTACTTATTATAAAACAAAGTCGTTATTTGTGTATGTATGTCCCTATGTGAGCTTATATCTTCCAAACTACACAATGGATCTTGGTACGCGGTTTTTTTAAAAGATTTAGTGTTTAATTTTTCTCTTAATTCTGTATAATTTATATCTATGCGTACGGTGATGCGGGCAAGAGCTCTTATAAAAATTTTAAAATCCATCACCTTCTAGCCTTCTACTGGAGAAGCTACTTTAGAAGATTCAAATTAAAATAGGATTTTAGAGTTTTTGCAATGAAATTTAAAACACGTTGTGGTATAATATATGTTGTTGGTATAAGGCTCATACCTTAACCACAACGTGTTTTCAATTTGAGCTCTGGATTAAATTAAATGTCATAATTCCAAATCATA